>JAJEKV010000014.1:9459221-10738672 GCA_021234155.1 Isoetes taiwanensis | reverse complement strand
AATTTGCTATTGTCCATATCATGTTCTCTTCCAAATTACAAAGACTCAGAATGTTCTCCACTCATTCTGCTGTCCAAATTTTGTTCATCGATACCAAATCCTTCATTGGCTTCCTGTATTTTATATACAATGTGACTCTTTCAGCCTCATGCAGGATAACATTGTTGTTTGTTCCAAATTGCTGACCCCTACATTGACGAAAGCTAACATTGCTGTTTGTTCCAAATTGTATGTATTTCTGCTGACTGTTGACAAGGTTCTAACTGCGGTGCTGACCACTTCATATGCGGTGCCAACATGGAAGAGAGCATCGGGCAATTTCTCAGTTTTGATATCGCATGGAATTCTATAGAGGTTGGTTGGTTAGCAGCGATGAGTTATCTGAATTTTACGTAGATGTAGGACCAAATGATGAGTTGGAGGGGGTCATAATATTGGTAATGAAGTTTATTGAAGTTAATAGGATAGAGAGAGCAATATGGAATTACAATCACATGTTAAAAGGCCAATGATTTCATTGAAGAGTTGGAATAGAAATATGCCGTCTTGAATGCTGATATGGTAGAAGTCACCATAAAATGCAATCTCAGACCATTAAAAAGCGGCTATGAACAAATATCCAGACCCACTAGGCAATCGATAAGAAGACTTATGCCGACTCAAAACGTCAGTTCCACCACCAAAATGGCATATATAATATCTGAGCGTAAAAGACCTAACGTGACAAGTAGCAGTATTCCATATTTATCATCAAATTAAAACCAAAAGTTAGCATCATTCTTAGGTGTTTGTGGTGGATCACTTTTAGCAGCTGTGATCTATATTTGTTCTTTACTTCAATAGATTAGCACACAAACCAAATTTCATAATAGGCCAAAATTCACATTACGTTTTTCTTTGTCCAATTGTAACATATGATTTCACCAAAAAATGGCACCTTGTAAATTCCAAGACAATAGCCTTTAACTCTTCTATCTACAATAATTGTCAAAATGCTCTGTTATCATTATGGATCATATTGATTCCTCTATATAGAAAAGCAGGTATCTGTTTTTCTTGTAATCCAACATCGGACATAATAAGTTCGCCTCGCAGACAAAACATGAAACTTTATATTGGCAGCTCACCTTCCACAAATTGTTATTTGTTTCTTTTGCTTGGCGCCTGAGCTTATTAAGGATACCATTTAACATAACACACGCCAATATCAGTGGTGCACCTAATCATAGAGCGAGGAAATCCTACCAGTAGCCATCAAAGTTCGAATATTACTTGCATATAGCTCGGCCTGCCTAGTTCGCTTCTTGATGGATAATAAACGGTAATTGCATCACTTCAAGATGAGATAACTACTTGGACAAAGCAACAGAAGCAAGTGCCTTGTTCAGGCGACGAATTTCAATCATTTAGACAGTATAAAAACTGAGCAACAATATACTCGCATATGGTAATCTGACTTCCACTTGTTAACCGGTATTGTGCAGAAAGGAAGTGCGTACATTATGAAAAAAGACAAAGGAAAAAACAGCAAAGCTGTCGGGTTGTATTTATAGAACATCATTACGTTCCTCAAGCATGGTAAATGCAGATAAATCTGTATTACGATATAAAACCAGTCATATGCCCTCGAATAACGAATCTCTTTAGGACGCTTTGTATATGATGAGCATCTCAAGAACATTAATTGTAATAATGAATGGCTGAAAGCGAAAGCCGACAGCTAAGGTATTTCCTGAACCGCATGTCATGAGGCAACACTTGATTCATGGTCATTTGAACTCATGGCTGATAATCTCCCCAGAAAAGGCTGAGTATAGTTACATGATCAACAAACATGCTAAAATGATAAGGATATGTAAATGCAACATGATATAATACTAGCTATACTCATAAGTGGTTCTATTTACAGAAAAAACAATGTGTCAATGTATTACAAATTTGAGTCTGCTCCAGCTGGATATTCAAAAACCTTGTGTGCAGTGGATTTATATGAACAATGACAGCATCTTTGTACAAAAACTTACATATTTCGGCGAACCACACCATAGTGCTAAAGTGATCTACCACTTTTGACAATCTGATCTCAGATTTCCAATACACATGGTGTTTGAAGCAAGAGATAAAAAATGTATTGCCTCATTTGTGTTCAATAGACCAGCATCAAAAGAGAGCTTTGCTCAAGAAGCAGATGTAAGGCTTTATCAATCTTATTCTTCATCGATAGCAATGGAGGAGCATGCGAAAGTGTCATTTTATATAAATAAAGCCTTTGGAACTCTGCTATGAGCTTCTTGGGGGTAATGCACTTAAAGCGAGCTGTTCTCAAATTTGAGATATCGTGCGTGTTTTGAAGCAAGAGATCAAAATCTGCATATGTGTGCTCAATAGCATAGCATCCAGAGAGCTTTTTGCTCAAGAAGCAGAATTATCAATGATTATATTCTTCGTCAATAACAATGAAGGGATTGCGCCGTTTTATAGAACTAAAGCCTCTGGAACTCCAGCTATAAAAACCTCTTGGGGTTAATGAACTACCCTTGTGATGTATAATTATGTTCCATGTATGTAAAATCAGCAAAATTTCACCATAACAACAAAGATTCGAAATGCGCCCGGGCAATGACCGATGGCAATGATTTTTATCAATCTAAGCCGCATTATTGCCAATTCAAGTTCTGCTGTGAGGGTCAATGTAAAATAAACCTTTGGTTTTTTTTTTTCCTTTTCCTTTTTTTTATCTTTCATTCATGGCAATAACTGGACCACCTTTCCAGCTTCCGTTTTAGAACCATCATTAGATGTTTTTAAAACCAATCATGGTTCTTCCTAAGGGCATCCTGCATTTATTCTGTCAAACTCCCTCTTCAACTCAAAGCTGAGTTTAAGAGGAGAAGATTCGATAGATCTCCCATTTGAATAGTGTTTCCTTTTTGCCTTAAAGGCAATTCTCAAAAAGCATTATAAGGCTAAGAAAAGACTGTAAAGTGCACTGTCGCCTAACGCCATCCATCAGATTGCTCTTCAAATATTTGGCCTTGAAATGTAATCCAGCATATTCTTGCTGCAAAGAGTTCTCTCTCAAATATCTGGTCCTAGTAAATCTATATGTGGTCATAGTCTCTTCAATTGCTGGGGGTTTTAAGCCAGCAGTTTGTTCGGGCTTTATAATGACAATATGCTTTTTAAAGACAAATAGAATCATTAAAAAGACTAAAGTCTTTTTCTTCTCATCGACAAATCAGCATCTTTGATGTCTATAAGCGCTAAACCACATTAACCAGATTATGCATCAAGAGAATACCAACAACCCGTATTTGCCGTGCTGCATGAAAATAATGAGTAGTTCAACAAAGTGGGAGGTCTCTCTTTAGTGCCACGTGGAGGTCAATCCTCTAAAGGGTAGAGGAAGTATTCTCTCATCCTCTCGATGGACTTATTCTCAAGATCCTTAAATTTTTGGGGAGGTGCTCATTCATGTTGTTGAAGCTACTTACTACAAGGTCCAAACCCATTCCGTGGGAGGCCCCAGCATCATGTACTGTGTAAACCTTTTCAAGGTCTCCCAACAGGCATTAATATAGGACTGCTGCTCAGGGCACATTAAAGAGACTCAAAGCTCCGGGACCTTCATCATTTTTCCTTTTCCAGCTTCCCTTTGAAAACATTCCTTACCTCCCATGAAACTTTCAACACATCCTTCTAGCCACTATAATCTCTGCATTGAGAATTACAGCGATTGATTTGCCATAATTTCAATTGAAAATAAAGGTGCTTGCACCCGAATATATGTTCTTGAAGCATTTAGAAGAATGTGTAAAGCATATTCTGGACTGTCCAAGGACTTCAAAATTCTGGCCTCTGGAACCCTTTTTCAAGAACCACGATGCTTTGGCTTGATCAGCTCCTATCAGGCTCTAAAATCATGTCAAATGCAGAACATTAGAACATGAAGCAAGCAACTAGGGGAGAGAGAGCAGTGATAAATAATGAGCGTATAGAACTGGCCAAGGGCTACTTTTACGGAGGAAACCCTAAGTAAGTAATTGCTGACTTGATTGCAAAAGGCCAAGGTACTTAGATGCAAAATATACACAACATAACATAGTAAACCTCTTGTATCTAGATACTGGAAAAAAAAATCCTAAGATACCAGATCCTTTTTGCCTGCCGTGTCACTCAAGTCTGCCATCTCATCATCTATATATTGTTTCTTAGAATTACCATGAGAACATCATACATGAGAAGACACAGAAAAGAGAGGCATTGCAGACACCAGTAGAACATGATGTGGAACAGCTGAACACGAAGACTGGAGATCCTACTGGTAAACTTAAGTTTATAACATTACAACCTATGCATGAGAGTCCATCGCAAATGCAATGCATCAAGTGATCCATCTTACTCCAGAAATAGAATCCCAGGCAGGACTAAATAAACTTATAAGGATACTTCCAAGATCACAGAAACAGGGGCCTGTGACAGGGAATGCCCAGTCTTGAATGAAGCTTAAAGTATCTCCCCATTTGTTGTAGTTCCTCTGCTGCCACAATATAAGATTTCTGTTATTCAACCTTTATATGAAAGGCATCTGATCCTAGTAGAGGCACTTCAATTATAAAACTATAGTGTTTTGAATGTTTCAACACAAGTACCTGGAAAAAGCAGCATCTTTGGGGCATCCTTATCAATATCTGCGGCATGGAATTAAGTCCACAAATTGTACCTGCACCTCTCTATAGTTAAGTTTTGTACAAATAATTCATGTCATGACAAACTTGTCAAATGTCTCAATAAGATAGCGTTAATGCAATCTATAGCTGAAACATCCATATGGCACCAATAGGGGAGACTACAGCGTTGAAACTTACCGTGGCACGTTGGTGGCTGACGCAAAAAGAAATGCTTTCAAAAGGCGTGCCACAAGAGAATATATAAAAAACCTCGGAGTTTGAAGCCAGCATTGATCAATTGTCCATTTAACAAAAAGTGACCAATATATTTGACACCAAAAAGCCAAAAGAAGAACTCTTATATGTTCAATGGTTCATGCACAGAACCTGTGCCCACGTGCATGAACACACAAGATGTTTGGTCCCGTGCAGTCTAGCATAAGCTACTAGAATCTTCCTTCCCTGTACACCATGAGCCAAACAAGATGACAAGATGCTGAGTTAAGCTAGTTCTGTAGGGCCAGCCATAATGATTGTAACTAAATTTCTTTCATATCTGGAAATGATTGTTCTTTCATATCAAGTGTGAAGGGGGTGCCTTTGCACTTTGCTGTGTCTTGGCACTAAAGATTGTGGAGGTGGCAGAAACAGGGATGAAAAGGGGTCAATTGCTATTGGTTTGTGGAGATCAAAATATCCAGAAATAATAAGAAAAGTGCTATTTGTCTCTTTCTAGCTAGGTTCTAATTTTTCCTGCTACTTTGTGGCATCTTAAAGAATTCCTACAGTAGCATGATCCGAGCCTTCCAGGCACAGGGTTTTAATCCCCCACAAACACCCTGTCAACCACAAAAGTGGGCATCATTAATGCTTGATTACCACTCTTCTAGTACTTTCTTGACTTACAATCGCCTTGAATACATCTAGTCCTACATCCCCTTTCCACTCCCTCGCCCTGTCAATATCAAGATTCATGTCATAGGACCTATGAGCTATCCCGAATGTCTAACTTTATAATCCCATGTGTATTAAGTCTATGTTTGTGACGTTGGCACGTCTCTACATGACTTTATAATGTTCTTTCTGACTAGATAATTAATTCTTGAAGCAGTTTTGGGATCTTTAATCCTGGCTGAATAGTTGTTGATGCCATTTCTCATCATAAGTCGGTCTTTATAAGCAAAGTGAGTGCGTAGCAGGAGCTAAGCAAGATACATTGAAAACTAACTTGTCCTTGTTATGAGCACGCAAGTGAAGAAGACAACTTCAAAACTAAACACCAAAAACACAACCAAAACCAAAATCTTATCTAAAACCTAATCAAAAACCAAAACCCAAACCATTTGCCCACGGCACTCTTTTCTTTCAAACTTGTTCCATCTGCATCTCCGTTTGCATTTTCTTGAACATATAACAAGCGCGTGACTTCTGTTTCTTCTGCATATTCTACCTTAATGATGCATGCAATATTGGTGAATAGCTTATCCCTCTAAAGGCATCATGCCTTTTCTCCTAGCATAATTGGGTGGGACATTTGAGAGTAAATTGCAAAAGTAAGTCGTAAAAGGCATCCATATAATGTAGATCATGCACTTGATCGTATAAATTTATCACCAGCTAATATCAACATGTATCTAGCTGATTTTCAGCAAAATTGGCATCAGACAAGGTCCTGTTTCCTGATTCTATTGCACCTGTTACACTTTCAAGCTCTAAGTAAAGTGTGGTTGCAGCTGAGTGAGTGCAATTACTGCGTTGAGGTCAGATACCACTTGGCTGATCTTAAGACATTTGCTCCAGGCCAGTTAAGATCCTAAGTGGATGGAGGCGTGGAAGATGGATATTTTCATTAAGCAGAATACTTTGAATTGAGTACCTAAACCTGATCACAAGAATGTGGAGGTCCTAAATGGGTGGAACATAAAGCTGCTCCAAATCATGGCGATAATGCTAGAATCGAAACCATTTCTTACATTTTAGAGAGTTCAAGATACGGAACATTAAGGTACCTTTTTAGGTAGTTAGCTACATAATGGCCATTCTTACGGCTGATCAATGGCATCGTTAGCTACATTTGGATAAAATAGATGTCCTCAAATTGCACGGCGAAGCTAAGAGGAACAGGGCATCTATCTTTAGTAATACAATGAATTTTTGAGGGACTTATAATTCTGCCAGCGGCAGTACCCGATCGATTGGATACCGACAGTAAGCGCCAAATATGCAGATAATGAAGAGGACAGAATTTGAGGAGGAGAGGAATATGCGGAAAACATAGGATGAGAGTGAATATGAAGATGGCGAAGGCGGCAGTGATGGCGACACTAAATCCTGCCCACATCAAACTGACTGAATTTCATATGCTGCGGAAAAATTCAGACTGTTTGATGCAACAGATTTTCCTTATTTCTAGATTAAATGTAATCTTTATATTCGTTCTTCTACTTAAGTTATGCTGTTAGCTACACATTATTTCCATGTGTCACATATCTTAAATGGGTATTAAGACATATCGAAACTGTTGGTAACTTTCGAACCTTGTCATACAGTTTCTAATATGTTTCTATCTAAAGAAGCCTACCATGGGATAAGCTGATTGATCTTATTTTTCGGTTGGATGCCATTGAGTTGCGTGAATCATCCATTGAAAAGCCCAAAAGCTAAAGAATCTAGCTGCCCTTCAAAAACCAGCAAGTTTTACCTTGACTAGCCAAGGACTTTGAAACATAGGTTGGCTAAGAGTGTCTCTTTTGGCCTTCTTTTATGTCTCCAAAGTAGAGTAACCTAACATATCACATGGTTTGGAAGGCTACTTTAACCTGCAAGGCATTAAATATTGAGGCATAGAAGGTTTGCTCCTTATGATTCTAGAGAGGAGAAATGGGTCTATGAGACCAAATATACATCAATCATGTCCAGTTAGAGCATTTGCAGCCACCTAGAGATATTCAAACTTCTTGATCTCTTTTTGCCAAGGCTGGAGACCCCATCAGATAATCTACTACACTATGCCCGCTTTGAGGAGTACAAGTATAGTTGGAAGAACCCGGCCAATGTTGCATCCCATTGTAAATGACAAGATTATGCATCTGTCCAAATTCCAAAAGGAAGTGCCCATACCTAGTAATCTCCGCATTACCATCAGCTGACTTTCGCATAGTATGAGTTTCAGCAGGAGATAAGGATGGCAGTAAGACAGGATCACCTTCAAAATCCACCAATTGAACTTGGGCATCCGCTGTTCTCGCATTAAAATCACCCATGAGCAGGTTTTTGCCTTGCTTAGAGAATTCAGTGATATCATCAAATAAAGCCATGTATGGGGAGGCGCCTTCTTGGGTATCCACATCAGCATAATCAGAATTTTGAGGGGGGAGGTAGCAGGCAGCAGTATATATGTAATCTATATATGTAATCTCCTGGAAAAGTTCTTATCTTGACCCACAAAAACCTTGCTGCTTCATCCTTTTTCACTATGGAAATGATTCCTGATAATTCTGATTTGTAAAGAACTGCTACCACTCCTGATCCCCGTTTACCTTTCTTCTTGCTTCTGTAGACGGAGTCCCAAGTGTAACCCGACACATCTGGAAGACCTGTTTCTGTTGTTTCATGTGTTTCTGACAAAAAGACAATATCTCTATCTTTGACAAGGTCCACCTGGATCTGATCTTAAGGTCCCCACCAGCCCACAAATCAACTTTCCAAATATGTGATCCATATAAGACTGCCGGTTTCACTAACATGTTATAATATGAACATCATAAAAGTTCCTTTCAAAACTTATGTTTTTATCACTGGCAAGGGAAGCATTCTTTAGCAATCCTGGCATTCTTCAACCTGTAGAGAGGAATTGTATATGCAGATATGATCTCCACATGTTTAAATTTGATTCCCTTCCAAGAGTCTGCAGGTTTACTTGCAGTTTCCTTTCTTTGCAGGATGCCTGTGAGATGTTTCCAAAAACCTTGTGAAGAAGTTCAGAACAAGACCGAGTGAAATTCTTCATTCATCACTGAAAAGGTCAAATACCTTAAGTGAGAGAGGACACCCCATTTAACACCAATACTGCTGTGCACTTCTTCCCACCATTCCCCGTCAGTTATCCTCACGTAGAGTCATCACTGCTTAAATCAGATCATAGAAAAGGCCCAACACTTTGAACTTTCAAAATAACCTTTTTTATTATTTTTTCCAACAGGTCACTATGCTCCTTTCATCTTCACTTCGACCTTTTACTAGACGGTCCTACTACTGCAGATATTTTCAATGACATAGCCTGCTCTAACTTTCCAAAAGCATGATAAACAAATCTCATCAAACCAATCTTATGGGCTGCAGCAAATATCACCTTTATCATGATGAGGAATGGCAAAACTATATGGATAGCTAGGTTTGTGGCATGTCCATAAGCAACCGTGCAGTCTAGTCCGTCTGTCAATTCAAAAAGAAAGATCTCGATTAGATGGTCTCCCCTTTGTTCATCAATTCCAAAAGGAAGATGAGATCGCCCCCCAATCTTAAGGATTCTCAACAATTGTTCAAGGTTTGTCATTAAAGCCAATGCCAGGAAACCATTGATGTTTGAGAAATTTCCAATTTTCCATAAAGGTTTTAATACAGTCCCAAGAAACCATCTTTTGAACAGATAGAACTGCACAGGAAATGATTTGGATTGTCCTGAAATTACGGAATGTCATTGGGACAAATAGCCAAAGTGATATGATAGAAAGCACAATTGGAGATACTCCTTGTCCCCATTCAAATTGCACAAGACTTGAGGAACTTTGTTGCTGCTGGAGAAAGAGGGTCAGTTCTCCCGAAGAATGTGTCTCCATCCTCCTTTATGCAGATAATGTGGTCTTAATATTTCCATAACTGAGAGCCCTTCAAATAAACTTGCTGGTTCTGGAAAAATGGCATGCAGAAAAGGACCTGAAGGTGAAGCTGAGAAAACAAAAGTAATGGGATTCGACACTTATAAGAATGCATGCATCACAGCTCCTTTCACTTTATGAATCAACCAAATTGAGATTGTCTAGCATTGCACGTATTTGAGGGTGCAATTTAAGGACCAATTAAACTGTGCGCTTTCCTCTTGCCATATAAAGCCCACTTTCCTTAAGAAGCCACCATCCCGGGAGTAACATATTTCATGCCTTAACTGTTATATCAAGAGTACTAGGAAGGAAAATGAATAAAGCTCACCTGAGACACCTTTAGAATCAGAAGATTTGGATTCACGTTGTACATAGATGCAGCCCATGCATTTGCTGTACATAGCGATTCAGTTGTGATGTACATGGTTCTACAGATATGTAAAATAACACCAGAATTGGCTAATTCGTAAATGATACCTGATCAACCCTATGAAAGGAAGACTGGCCACTGATTTCTTTCACCAAAATAACGAAAATAAGAGTGACAAAGGTGAGATAATCATATTTGGAAGAAAATAGACAAAAGGTTAGAATCTAAGGCAGATTATACTTTTCCTAAAGGTACCTTTGCCACAAAACTTGGAAAGCAAGCCGACATATGGTATAGAATATCAAGATATGAAACGTGATTGGACACAATAGCTGCAGAATGTCTAGAACTATCCTCCTTGTTATGAACCATCTGCAAAAACCAACATAACTAAATCCTAGCAGTGTGCAAATTAAAAGGCCTTGGTCTTAAACATTTATATTTGGTTTCTTCATCTTCTCCCTTCACAATGTTACATGCCAAACAGAATAGACCTGATAAAGGGACACCTCAAAAGTAAGAGACAGTTGGACTCCCTTTATCAGATGCATTCTATTTGGTAAGCAATACCATATCACCAAGCAGAACCTTACTCAATGGACAAATCTAAGACCTAGCAGCCCAAAATCCAATTCTAAAACCCTCTCAGAACATGCGTTAATAACAAGCTCACTCATATGTAAAAACATGATGAGAAGCCCTGAACTCCATTTACCAATCTTAATATATTCATAATTTCCAGCACAAATGTCAAATGCCACTTGTATGTAATTAAAAGATTCATCGAGCTGGTCTGGTATCTGACCCTAAAGAATTCAGGCTTTGGCTTGCTGAGCCTGACAGTAATAAGCAGGCCAAAGAGATACCTTCTTGGTGTTAACTGCCTGCGGAAAAGACCTCCATCGAACGAGATCAAAAACACCCTCTAACAAACCCACAAGACACATAAAAGAATGCATGACCTGATACCAAGTAACTAAAATAATTCTAATATTACAAGTAGATAATATGTCAAAACTGCAGACTTGTTCTCTTCTAAACATGATATTCCAACTGGCATTGCAACTGATAAAACTACAAAGGCCGTGACTTGGGGTCTGGGTCTAAAAAGGTTATGTAAAGTAGTGTTATCAAGATAGGCACTCTGACCAGGGAAACAAAACAGATGCAAATTGCTTACGAATTCAATAAGTAGCTTACTAGGGTAGAGCCCTTGGCATCAACAGTGGCTTCATGATTGAAGTTTCTTTCAGAAACGCTGATCCAATAAAATCCCAGGCCGAGAAGCATGAGCCTGGCTAGGAATTTTCTGAACGCACTACAATGCATCGCCTGAATCCTTTAATAAACCCATAATTTTCTTGGCTGTCTCCATTGGATGGAGGTTGAAACATTGTACACAGCTTGCAGATTGCGTAATATAAAGAAGAATAAAGACAAGGAGAAGTAATCGGAGAGGTACTATCGTTGTTAAAGCCAACATAAGCCTTGCTTTTTCTAGCCATGAAATCTCCCCAGTCCCAAATCTCCCATAAGCGTCATGCCTCACATATGGGGCATAGATAATCTCCATTTCATCCAACGTAAGCGGCTTATCATTTGAACATCCATTTGCATGTTCTTCGTTAGAACATTTGCCACTTTTAAAATCCCGCAAAGGAACAGATGTTTCCTTGCTATCATCATTTGCAATTGTTTCAATAAATGTGAATTGAGACGAAATCCTTTTGCCATCCAGGGTCTCGCTAACAAGTAACGGATCTTTCTCGCTTTTATCCGGTGCCTCGTTCTCCTCTTTCTCCTTACGCTGCATCTCCTCCCTTTTCATTGGTCTTCACCGATGTAAAATGGAGACATGTATTTTGTCAAAAAGGATACTAAATGATGGACGTGTCCCCGCGTCAGTTTTTGGACTCTTAGGGTGAGATTCGGTGCATTTATTGGCTCTCGATTAGACTTGGATTAAGTTTGCCCAATTCGTTTGGTATTGGGGGAGGGTATTCTCGCAATGATGGAAACTATGATTCTGATATTGTGTTGTATTAAAAATGGTATATTTGTGCATTTTTTTGTTTTTTGCAAAGGTACGTTTTTGGAAAGCCACGAGACCGATTTTGGAATGCATGGCACGATTGTCCTCCCTGATCATGTTCTGTCGTTCTTGTCGACCAGAGCTTCTGCTGCAGGGCGAGCCAGATTTGGAGATGGAGCACCATAGAATCGTCCGCTGGAGATGCGACGGTTGCGGAGTCATTCCGACAGTCCATAGCTGCCCCTGTTCGAAGATTTGCCATGGTTTCTGAGAAGAACAGGGCAGATGAGGAGTAGAGGCATAGGGCAGTTGAGCAAGTGAATCGATCCGTTTTGAGGCCCAATACGGCACATAAGAGCCTCAAGGGAACAAAAAATGGTCGATTTCTTTTACCTTTGAACAGAATAGGGCTCTTTCTTGTCGTTCTGGAGGTCTTATCTATGGCGGCGCTCTGGGTGATTGGTCTTCGGCTGCACATCCACGGCTGGCATTCAACCTCACAACAATAACCCATTAAGTATAAGAAACCGAAATACATGGCTCTCGATTGGACTTGGATTAGGGGATATTAGACTTGTGGAATAGGGGTTATAATTAGACTCGTGGTTTCGACGTGCACATTTATTCCACAAGTCGAATACCCCCAATTTTGGGTTGATATTAGGCAAGTCAAATACCTCCCATTTCTCCTTCACAGCCCTCTTATCCCAGAAAAGGGAGTATTAGACTCGTCTAAACTCACACCTGCATTACATAAGTCGAATACCCAAGGGGGTATTAGGCTCGTCTAAACTAAGTATGTATTGAGCAAGTCGAATACCCCCTTCAACTATCCCACAAGTCGAATACCCCCCTTACAACATAAAAATTTATTGTCTGAAAGTGATTATTAGTATGAAGCCAATTCCGTGCCCAGGAAACATTAGAGGCTACAACAGGTTAAAACATGACCAGCACTACTATTGTGGGATTTGAACCCACAGATCCAAAAGTATCATGCCAAAAATCTGCCCTTGCGGCATATATTTCCTCAGCTGCATCAGAAAGAATGACAAGAACATACATATAGCAAGTAAAAACCTACAAGAATGAACAAGAAAAACTAAAAAACCGAGCAGACTAACATTATTTCTTAAAGAAAGAGGTTAAAGACACTGAATCTTTAAGAAATTTTGGCCAAAAATATTGAGTAGCATTTCTTTTTTACAGTGCGCAGCATGCAAGTGATTGATTATAATCTTCAGAGTTCTGCAAATGGACGAGCAGTTAACTAAGAGAAGGTATGAAACACAATACAACCTGACCCAGGGTGTATAGCTTACCATCACTTGCCTTTGTTCCTCGAGCTAGAACCCAGGTGCAAAGCTTATTGAAAAGGACTTATCTGGCCAGATTTACTGGGTCCTTTTGCTTTACAATGCAAAGCCTGAAAAAAAAGGAAGAAAATAAACTTGCTATACTTCCCTGATCATTTCGTATGCTGGCATATGGTTGAAAAAATCAAACAAGGTTTGAATCTTTAAAAAAAGAAACGATTTGAACCTAGAAATATCACATTTGAGTAAAACTTAGAAACAAAAACTGAAACAAACGAAAAACTTAGAAACAGAGACAAAGTTCGTTTGATTGACTAAGAGCGTCAGATCTCGTTACAAGAAATCTCCAGATCTCGTTACAAGAAATCTTCAGTTGGCTATGGCTTGTATAGTTCTGGCAGATCAAAATGTTTCCTAAAAATTGACAAGAAATGGTTAGCGGCAAATTTTAAGCTTCTGACAACAAAAATTATACCTTTACATCTTTCGTGAATAATGCCATCTGTGAATGAACTACAGTTCATTTTTCATAGCATTGATCTTGCAAAATCAGGCTGGAGAACAAACATTTGAGCAAGAGCAGATCTGAAGATGAGAGTGTTTTGCCTGAGGGAAGTTTTATTTAGGATTTTATGAAGTTTAAGAAAGAAGTTCCATAAGGTCCAGAAGTAGAGAAAATGATTCCAATGGCATAGATGTTAGGCTGTGAACTCATTACCTTAATAGTGCTATGCACTTCCTAAACCCTTGCCTGGTATGGGAAACTCTTCTGAAATGGGTCCAGATACTTTCAGAGGCCATGATAGAGAACATCATGGCTTTTGCTGGGTTTCATAGAGGCCCTCGTGTATCTCAAGCTTCTGTTAAACCTTCTGCTTTATCTCAGGCTCAAGTTCATGGTGTTAATTCTGCACCTACTCATGATCAACCTATGCCAGTTGTTTTACACTCCTCGGCTATGGAAGTTGATTTACATCCAGTTCCAATGGCACTGTCTTTAGCACCATCCTCTGCATCTATTGTTCCTTTTACTTCGCAAGGTGATGTTTCTAGGAGTGAAGTTGATATACGTCTAGCTCCAACGACGTTGTCTCTAGCACCTAAGTATACGCCTATTGTTCCTGCATTTGTACCTTCACATGCACCTATTGTTCCCTTTATTCCTCAAGGTGACACTTCTTCTTCTCCTGATACGTCTAAGATAGTTATGGATGATTGTCCTAATAGTCCGAGTAATAGAGCGTTATGGCAACATGCCACTTGGAAAAAGGTTGCCAGGATGGGGTCTCGTGCAAGGAAGAGGTCAAAGAAGGTATGCCGTGAGGCCCCTGCGCGTCATAATCTCCAGAGTTCAGATAATATGATGTCTAGTAATGATTGTATTGATGTGGTAGAACATGCTGATTGTGATGAGGCTATTAAACGCCTCAAGATGGTACAAGATATTTGATTATGTACTGTGTATGGGTGGCTTTGCTTAGGGGACTTCGTAGTCCTCTAGGTTTTGAGTCCCATTTCACAGACCTCTTGTATGTTTCTTGATTTTTTCATGAATAATAGACTGTCGTCCTTCAACAAAAAAACATCATGTGTTAAATGTGTCTATGCCCTTTAAAATGGAATATTTTTCTCCTGATAAATATATTCAAGATGTGCCATCTTTGAATTTAATAGCAAAGGCATAATGAATTATCTCTTTCGTGAATAATGCTATATTTGAATGAACTACAGTTCGTTTTTCATAGCATTGATCTTGTAAAATCAGGCTCAACAACGGATCTGGGGATGAGAGTGTTTTTGTCTGAGGGAAGCTTTATTTAGGATTTTATGAAGTTTAAGAACAAAATTCCATAAGATCTAGAAGTAGAAAAAACGATTACAATGGCATAGATGTTAGGATGTAAACTCATTACCTTAGTAGTGCTATGGACTTCCTGAAACCACTGCCCATGAATTTACATAAAGTGCAAGGCATTCTCATATAGAATCAGCACTGCCCAAATGCAGTAACAGTTTCAAGCACTCTTAAGAGAACATGCAACATCAATGCTACCACTTGGTAAGCGAGGTAAATTTCTTATGCTAAGCTCTCCTTGTTCTGTCCAATGACGGTAATTTCTCATAATTGTTACTCTCATCTTTAGGATGATTATCATTTATCAGTTTATTAAGTTCTTAAAAAAATCCATTCTTACCTTCTTTATGCTGGCTACGGAACAAGAAAGCTACTTCAGTGCATGTTGAGCTATGCACTAACAATTAATGCAATGTAATATGGCTTCACGAATGAAGGCATTGAGTTCTTGAAGATGGTGTAGCAAACCAAAAAGATGGGCTCACGATTGGAATTATAGGCTCAGCCCAATTCGTCAGATTATTCAATATTAATATCTATGTGACAGCCATTTCTTCACAAAAAATTATGCTGAATAGACAAAGTTTTAAGGTAAAGTGGACTCACCTGTCTATTGTGATTGCCAATTCAATGCAGTATTATAATCAGAGGGACATTGAGTGAGATGTGTTTCGCTGCAGGCACAAAAATAAGAATCAGGCCAAAGTACTCACAATTTCCAACAATTCAAATGCTTAATCGGTTAATAGTCTTAGCATATTAGAGGTTTTTATTTGGTTTAACAAAATGCAACAGCATACCAGAGGTTTTAAATTCGTTTAGCAAAATGCAATAATGGATTCAAACTCGAGACAGAATTAAAGGTGCTACGAAAAGATGAAACCTCCCACCTATGAAACTAAAGCCTCCAATGTAGAAAATCTAGGTTCCTTGTGTGGCTAGGCCCTAGCCGTATCATAGGTTTTGCCTTCCCTTCCAAGCTCAACCCCTTTCGTTCATGTAAGGTAAATTTAAAAAATATATGTATTTTTTCCTTACGTATACCAACGGGAGCACCCTAAAATTGGATCCCTCCCAGCTATGCATGTGGTTTTGGGGGTTTTCACGTGAATCCCCTTGTTTCCCACAAGATGTATGACGGGGTCATATATTTGGTGGGGAACGTCATAATAGTATCATAGCAATGTTCTTGGTTAACCAAGAGCTAGCACTGACCATATCCCTGACTAAGTAGATTGACTAGCCTAATAGAGTGTAATCATTCCAACATTGAACCTCGAAAGTGGAAAAAAAAATCCTCCCAAGTAATAGGGTCATAGAGTTAGGCTAAATTAGAGATTCAGGAAAAAAAATGAGTCAAATGAACATTTTAGTAGACTTGGAGTGGAAATTATGTATGAGCATTAAATTTCACCCAAAGTGGGTCGAATAATCGTCCCAATCCGAGACCCGCGTGAAAAATGGCGCGAATTCATAATTAAAACTTGAAACCACTAGAGGAATTCGAAATTCAAAAATTATATAATAGAAATAAATAAGGAAAAATTCCAAATATACCCCTCAAGTTTGTGAAAATTTCAAAAAACCCTTCAAATGAAGAGTAGTTTTAGAAAAAAGGTAATAGAGTTTTGTTGCTCCTCAAATGCAGAAGTTGTCTTCACAAAACATTATAGATTAGGATAAGATCTTCTGAACAACATCAAATTCATTGAAATTGGAGTTGAAATTCACAAGTTATGCTCATTTACGTCATTTTTTATAGCATTTACTTAGAACACTATAACTTGAAGATTCCAACTCCGTTTTTGACGATTCTACTGCTATTGGATAGCACTCACTTATATCTATAAGATTTATGAAATACGCATTTTTAGTTGATTGATCACAAAAAAGTTATTGCCATTTGAGCTAAACACCCTATTTCTAGGGGTATTTTTGGAATATTTGTAACTTGAGGGGTATATTTTTGCCCCAATTCGATTTGGGGGCAGTTGGAGGAGGAGGAGGAGCTTGTTCAACCAGCAGGGCATGGAGGACCTGAGAGATGGGAGATCTAGCTCAGATACCTGTTAGTAGGCTTAGTTAGCTTGAGATTCTAGCTAGGAACTAACCCTTGCTTGTTAGATGGATGATTAGTCTCTCTATTTTATATTCTACATGAGATTGTGATGGATGTATCAGATATGAATGCTCTCTTTCTGTTCCTCCTGTATTGTATGGGCAGAAGGGGGATAGAGACTTAAAGGCCATCTAGGATTAGATATGCTGCTAGTTAGAACCCCTTAAATCCCATTAGGTGCGGCCTGTGCACAAGAGCCCACCTGGCTGTTGATGCTATGATGTGGTTCAACACCAAATAACGGACACAACTGGTGAAGTGGGGGAAGAGCCTCACTGAGCGTGGCTACTGAGGCTCCTACAGTGTTCTAGACTTATAGTCGGTCACTACGTGTAGGCCGGGTATGGGTCTGACATCCCCTGGTCGCAGGATACGTGCCTATATGAACATCCTGGACTTTGCATATATTTAGGGGGGTAAGTCGGGTACGAGTATGGGTGCTGCAGATATGGCACGTATCCTTTAGTACACCCATGAAACTGTTGTGATTCGGGAGGGAATTCATCCCTTTCCTGCCTCGTCGGACCCGGGGAGATGTAACCCAGAGTAGTCTCATAGGGTGAATCCATGGGATTGCATCTCCGGAAGGCTACAACCACGCCATAGCATGATTCATCCTATCTACAAAGTGTGCACAGGAGGGGCGGATGGAGTGGACTACCCTAGCCATTGTTCTATGCCAGCCAATGTCGTGTTATACTTATGTCTGCTGTTATCTGGAGGCCTTGACTGCGAGTTGACTCCCATGAGTCTGAGCCCGGGGTAGAGCCGTTATTTATGGTGCATTCCCTTTGTTAGGTTGGTATTCTGTTGTTAGTTGTATTGATGATGATGGGCCATCCTTCGTGGTGGTATATTATTTATTAGTATTGTTGTCAGGTGCTAACATGTATGTACGCTTCCGCTATATAGGATTCTTATAGAAGGCATGGGACGAATGACACCTCCGTGTCCTTCAGCCGGACACTAGACAGAGGGCCTTTCCGTGGTGATGGAGTTGCCATGGGAGGGGGATTTCTCGTATTTATACGATGGGAGCATCGTATAGATTTGGGGAGCGTCACAGTGTTATCAGAGCCATGAATTTGGTAGACCAGATCATAGCACTGGCCATATTTTAACTCGTTAGTTCGATAGTTAGTAGGGGACTTTAATCTAGGATAAACCATTCCAATTCCATAGCTAGTATGTATGTTGACCTAGTTATGGGAGGATTAAACTAGTTAGGAATTAACGTGTGAGTCCTTAGAATCAAGTATGTTAAGCTTTTAGAGAAAAGGAGGTCCCTTGCTTCCATAGGCCATAACTTTCCCTACATAACTCGGATGGATGCGGTTCTTGCACCAAACACCGGGCACGCGGTCCAATTACACTAGAGGCATCATCATTCGGCATCAAAAGCGGCATCCAATGGGGCCGGAGCGCAGGGATGCTCGCTAGCATTTTGGCATCTTAGAATCCAAAAAGAAACACGTATTTTGCTAGCGGCGCACCCGTATAAAAATGCATATTTTCGTCGTATAAAAAAAAGTTTTGAAAAATATGTAAATTAAAAAAAGGTGACAGGTACTTTTTTTGGTTCCTATCTTTTCTTAGTTCGTCCTTCGCCTTGCCCGTCCGCCATAGCCTCCGTAGAAGAGCTTGCTTCCCCTAACCCTGTGCTTGACCTCCGCCACTAGCGCCTCCTTTCGAACCTTACCCCACCACCCAGCCAAACCTTTTACCAACATGGCAAGCCTCCTTTCAGTGGATATAATAGTCTCTTATCATACTTAACCAATAGTATCTCTGCTTCTCTAGTAAGACTTCTATCTAGTAATCACCCTTTCCTAGACCAACATTGCGATGGGAACGAGTCTGCCGGACTTATGCGACCTTGGTGAGGTAGGAGTAATCTAAGGGTTCTTACTATCACTGTGGAATATGGTTCCCACAACTATATCGACGAACTTTCACGCCGAGCGATGGAAGGGAACTCCTCGGAGTAAAATAGACATAAGTATAACTAACGTTGTTTCCCTTTAGTGTCTAAGCCTTGACTCGTCTCATTTCCCAGAGAAAGGATCTCCCTTGGCCAAACCGACTAGGGACTGACATGCAGCACCCCTCTAGACCATGGGTAGCTTTAATCCTACCACCCTTCACTACTTCTTCTCAATGGCCGTATTCCTTCTATGGATCACTTCCCCAAATTGCGATACATACTCTGTAATACATAGTGATTGCTTGTGTTGAGACCCCCACAACAATGTCAATACTTTACTCTAATTTATCTAGAGTACAAGTTTTAGTATTATTTTATACCAAACTTCACCGCCTATATGGTAGTGATTAATTGTCTCTGACACACGCCTGTCAAATTGACGATGGCCTATCCTCTTCTGAAGTTGTTCTATTGTAACAGTCTAATGGCATCCAACCATTGTTGAATGGTCGTCTCCTTTTAGGGTATCTAGATATGGTTGGGGCAAAGTGTTTCGAACCATTACTTTAGCACCTAAACGTCATTAAGTTCCACAAATAAACTTACCTAGTACCATTCAAAGACCTCTCAAGAGAGGTCTCTTCTATTAAAAAGGTTCCTGGTGAATTCAATCCACCATGTTGTCCTAGGAAATGCAAGCCTTCTTCCCTATGCCATGCACCAAATCTTTAAAGATCTTTTCTGCTCTTGCTGCCTTTCAAGCCGGAAATCTATATTTGCA
Organism: Isoetes taiwanensis; assembly: GCA_021234155.1. NCBI lineage: Eukaryota > Viridiplantae > Streptophyta > Lycopodiopsida > Isoetales > Isoetaceae > Isoetes > Isoetes taiwanensis. The sequence goes on along the minus strand of JAJEKV010000014.1, from coordinate 10,718,725 downwards.
TAGGAAAGACCCACCTTTTAAGTCATGTCATTCATCCAAGGATCGAGGAGGTAATAGTCTTCCCATCCAGCTCGCTAAATATCATCAGTAAGGGTCCTTCATTCCTTTTCTTCTTCAATATATTTTACGTCCATGGCCGATTTTTGTTATCTCGGCCCTTACGCATGATACACGTACACAATTCACCCTTTGGTTTTATTCAGTAGAGTCACCAATCCATTTACTTCTTTAGGTATTCTTTAACTGTCTTGTGGCTTCTAAGCCACTATTATAACCCATATGACATAACAGTTTATATCCAAGGTTCCTTCCAAAACCCCCCTATGTTGTTAACCCACATATCAGTAGGGGTTATGAGTCAACGTCGTCGTACGCCCTAGAAATGTTAGTCATTATATTTCTCTATCATGACGTTATCTTGCTATTATGGCATTACCAATGACTTGGCATCTTCATCTAAGCCATAATCATGGCCTAAATTAGCAAGTGAGCCTTCGTATGAATCGTAAGTTACCTGGAGCCATCAGGGTGCCTGCCTTGCATTTTGTGAGCCTTCCTAAAATACCTACGTTTGATATAACCCGGGCTTGTATCGATGTTTGAGTCTGTATGTTCTAACTTACACCTCCATGTAACCCATAGCGTTCACCTCTGCCTGATCCGGGTATGGATCACGTGAGAGATCTAGTCTTCGATGTCTATGCAAGACACATTCGAACTTCTAGTAAGTAGCTTACCCATCTTGGAATTGTACTATTGTACTGTTCAATTCCATCATCTTAAGATTTATTCTATTGCCCGTTGATATTTATTTCAAGTGCCAACTACAACATCATGCCTTAGCATGCAACAGATTGACTGTTGTTTCCACATTCCAAACATACTCTCGACATGCGTACATAGTCTACATATATCCTTATCCCACAATGCTAGAGCTCTGCTCTAACTTATCTAGAGTATAACCGTGGAAGTTCTTTGAAACAAAACATGTTGCCTATGTAAGTTACGATGTGGCTGCGCCACCGACTTCTCAAATGGACAGTAACCAACTCTATGTCAGAATGGTATATGCTGCCTACATTTTGATAGCGTCCCCAGGTACTTCAACCATTTTCTTAGTGCCTTATAGTGCTTCAGTCCCGTACATAAACTATGATTTTCCCCACGGGATTATGCCATAATTCTGATGGTTACTACCCAAGTCAAAGAGCTTTTCTAAAGGCTTGTTGACCCTCAACCTGGCTTCAAAGGTCAACCACAATGAGCCAACTTGAGTTGGAACCCAAGTTGGGGTTAGGACCTCCAGATCACTTAAGGTGATCAGTCTTTGCAAGATAATTCTGCTTAAGAATCCAAAAAACTCATAATTTCATACCTTTCCCATTTCTAGAAAATGGGACCTTGACTCAAATTGATACAGCAGTCGATAATGGATTGGGTCTTTGGGTCAGATGCTTTAAACTGACACAAAAAAGTTATAGGAATCCAATGGTGCAGTCCCTGACCAAGTCAAATCATAATCCTGAGAGATATTCAAGCTTAAAAATTGGGGTCAAAAATTGGTCAATAGAGGTCAAACTGGAAAACAGTGATCAGAAAAAAGGATCTGGAGATTCTGATCACCTTTTTGAGAATTTCCAAAGCCAATATATCACAAGGGTGGTAAAGAATGAAGGCATGAGATCAGATCTCCATTTAGATGCTCATAAGTATTTTTGTACTTTCAGTTGGCAAAATCTGATCAAGAACAGTCAAAACAGAATGCAAGATTTTCTAACTTGAGTTGTGGATGATATTTTTTTATTTTCTCAAAGCCTATAGGTCTCAGATATCTCAAGGATTGATGGCAACTGGACCAAAAGCAATTGAAAGCATAGGGGAATTTACTGTAGGATTTTTTGAAAGACAAAATAGTTAAGGATCATATCGAGAGAGAACTTTTCAACTTGGCAACAAGTTTTCATTGATGTGAAGATAAATAAGTCAACAATAATGAATAATAGTGTTTCAACACTTCAAATCTTTGGAAAATATCAATCTAGGGTCGTAAAATAATTTTAGAAGATAATATCAATCAAATTTTTGCAAATCGATCGAGGAGTGCTCATAGACTTCAAGAATCCTTCAGTCATGCTTAGCATTGATCAATGTCATTTGGCGCTTACGGGCCTTCAAAAAGTATTTTTGTTGAATCCATCGTATATAGCTTAGTTTTCAAATGATTTCTCAATCTTAGCCTCAAGTATTGAGATCTCGCCAAAACAAGAAAATGTATATCTCCCCTTGATCTTCAAAGATTGCAACTCTGCTATGATGGTGAAGCTGAAGTGCAAAGTGTTTTTTTGGGAATGAAAACAAGAATAGGAGTCTAAATGAATAAAAGGACCACTTATGACCGGATGAATATAGATGGAGAAAGGGTACACCTGCCATGAAAACACACAAACTAGTTAATCTCAAATCCTTATAGTTCTGCTGTGGTGGTGAGGCTGAAGTGCATAGTGCTTTTCTGGGAATGAAAACAAGAATAAGAAATCTAAATGGGTAGCAGGACCACTTATGACAGATGAATAGAGATGGAAGAAGGATGCTCCTGCATATGACAATATGCTCTTTTCCAAAAAATATCCAATTTAGGGCATTAGCGACCTGCGGTCTGCGAGTTCTCCGGCGTGAGCGGATAGTGTTGCCATAGCCGGGGTTTTTCCGGAGTGTTCATCGCCATAGCCACAGGGCTCATCGCCGGATCTCATCGCCATAGCCACAAGGCTTCCAGATTTCAAGGACATCTGCAGCGGCCATATCCAAGGCCGAGTCTCAAGGCCATAGCCAGGGTTTCTTCGCCATAGCCAAGGGCCGGATCTCATCACCATAGCCACAGAGCTTCATTTCAGGGACATCTGCAGCAGCCATAGCCAGGGCCAGATCTGAATGCCATAGCCAAGGCTTCGCATCTCACGCATTTCTGCTTTTGGGTTTTCTTATTTTGTTTTCCAGTTCTTATATTAACTGAAGCATATGCATGGCAGAGCTAATCCCGATATCTTTGCTTCAAACCGTGATATCTTGCCTTCAAAAGTGTGATATGTTGCTCTTACAGGCAAAATTTTTCTTCTATTAAAATGTCGTGGAAACAAGGATTTTCTTATCCGATTACCTGAGTGAGTTCAAAGATTCGGGCTTCTCTTGTGAAATGTCAAAAGAAATAGGGATTTTTACGATCCGGTTAAGCGGTGAGTTTAGAGAATTCATCTTGTTTTTTTTTTTTTATGAATTCATCCGCTTCTTACAATCGATTGTAAGCAATGCTCTGCGTATTTTCCGTCATGAGAATCTTACAAGCTTTAATGTTTGGAAGGTTTATGCTAATTTTAAATCGCAATGGCTCGGCAAATTGCCCGCCGATTACATGGAGCGAGAAATCCAGTACACAACCATAATTTTCTTTGAAGCAAATCGCCATAGCGATTCGTTGAGCAATAAATCGGTACACACGACCATAATGTTGCTGGAGCAAATCGCCACAGCGATTCTTTTGAGCAGAAACAAATTGTTATTTGATGGCTTTTTTTTCGTCATTGTATTTCTTCTTAAGGACTTTCAATACTGACAAACAAAGTTGCTTTAAGATGTATATAAAATAAAAATGTTATTTTTTGTTTGGGTGCTTATTTTGCACCCATGTTTTGTTTTAAAAGATCGCAATGGCGATCTTTGGGAGCTCACCGTGTGCAATATATATGTCATAACACATGCAAATACATCGCGGTAGCGATTTGTGCAACCTTTTTAACATGTTTTTGGGTCACCAATATGGTCCCCATGAAGAACTTTTTGCGTTTTATATGGCCATTGCAACCTATTTGGAGGTCAACGAGAATTCAAATTTTCAGAACTAATGAAATCATGCTTACTTGGTAAAACATTAGTAATCATTCTCTTCTTGGGATCACTTATACTGTTCTCTGGTCAGCCCAACCTACAAACATAAAACTAACTTATCAAAGTAATGTGCTCAAAAGTCAAATTGATCTAACTACTCTAAACCTACTATAGATCTTTGAACTTTTTAGTGTAAAAAGAGGGACAAGCAAGCATGCTAGTCCCAATAGCTTTTCAAGTGCAGGATGTTGATAGGATTTGGTAATAGCATTCCTGAGGCAACCTCTTGTAGCCAATAAGAGTTGGTCCCTGCAGATTCTAGCACTACAAAGGGTCCTTCCCAAATATTATCAAATTTGCCAATTTGAATCTTCCTTTGACTTATTCCACTTGAGGACAAGCTCTCCTTCCTAAAAGTACCCTGTATTCTATGTGACTTTGAATGCAGCCCGGATCTTTAGCCTTTTTCAACAAATTAGTGTTCTCAGCTTCCATTCTATATTCATCTAAATGTAACAAGGCATCCAATCTTTCCTGCAAGGCATGTTCAAAAGGTAAGCATAATTTATGAGCTAACCTCAAAGAAGGCAACTCAAGTTCTACTGGTAAAACTGCCTCTATGCCATAAACCAAATTGAAAGGTGTGTGATTTGTAGCTGCTTTGATAGTGACTCTATAAGCCCAAAGTGCATCCACTATTTTGACATGCCAATCCCTCTTATTGATCTCAACTATCTTCTGCAGGATACTTTTCAACACTTTGTTAGTAGCTTCGGCTTGCCCATTACCTTGAGGGTAATATGAAGAACTTTTGGTATGCTTGACCTTCAAAATGCTCAACAAGTTAGCAATGACTTCATTAAAAAAAGGTGTACCCCTATCAGAATGCAACTGGAGAGGAATGCCAAACCTAGCACAAACATATTCATGTAGAAACCTTGCAGTTGTGAGGGAATTAGCCTGCCTCAGGGGTATAGCTTCTGCCCACTTGGTAAAATAATCTGTGGCCACAATGATATGTTGGTGCTGACCTACAGAAGAAGGATTAATGGGGCCAATATAATCTAGCCCCCAAATCTGAAAAGGTCCTGGAGATATGATAGGGTTCAAGGCAGCTGGTAATAAAATTCTTTTGCTAAAAATCTGGCATTGATGGCAAGTCTTCATGATCTCATAGAAATCTCTAAAAACAGTAGGCCAGTAATATCCAGACCTGAGAATCTTTTTTGCTGTAGTATCCCCAGCAAAATGTCCTCCACAGATACCTTTATGCATTTCCCTGATAAGTAGGACAAACTCATCTTCATCTACACACCTCAACAAGATTCCATCTCGGTTGACTTTGCACAAGACATTGTCTATCAACTTGAATTGTCTGCATTTGTCTTTGAGTCTCCTTTTCTGGCTTGGTGTGAGGCTTGAAGAGATGATCCCATATTGTAAAAAGTCTCTAATAGGTTGCTGCCATCGTCCGTTGGCTTGGTCTCCTTGAGTTACCTCTAAATGTGCCACTGCAAGTGAGGTGTCAGTAGTGTCCAACTCATCTTCATGGTCAAAAAATATGTAAGGCAAGTAGAGGCTAGGACTTCGTACCAAATGCAACTCCTTTACAGAAATATCATAACTTTGCAACTTACAAGCCCATCTCTGGATCTTTGGCTTATTGGTTGTCTTACCAAATAGCAAACCCATTGGATTTTGCTTCATGTAGACTTGGACTTGACTTTTCAGAAGCAAATGTCCTTGTCTATTAATAAGAAACATGAGTGCAGCAAGGGCAGACCATTGTTTGCTTGCAAATACTATAGTATGTTTATCCTGCAAAATGGCTAAACCTATGGCCTTTTAGTAACTTGATGATATAAACTTCAAATGGCATGTTCAAATCTGGTTTCTTCAAAAGTGTGGCTTCACATATGGATAAAATGAGAAAATCAAAAGCCTCTTGGCATTCTGAAGTCCATGTGATAGGTATATATTTGCTTTCAGTCTTAGAAAACTTGCCTACCCTTGTCAACTTAGAAATGGGACTCGAAATATGAGCAAATTTGGAATATACATCCTAAGGAAACTCGTCATACCAATAAAACTCTTAACCTGCTTTAGATTCTTGGGAGGTGCTAGCTTTTTGAGGGCTTCAATCTTATCTTGAGCAACTTGAATACCTTGGTTGGATACTTCATGTCCTAAGAGCTGTCCTTTTGATGCAAAAAAGATGCATTTCTTTGGATTTAGATTAACTCCTGAACTTTTGCATAGAGAACAAATCTTTGCAAGTAATTCCACATGATTAGTAGAATGAGAGCCTAGACAAAGATCATCTAGATACACCCTGAACTCTTCAGCAGACATTGATTTGAAAATAACATCCATTGCCCTTTGGAAGGTAGATGGAGCATTTATTAAACCAAATGGCATTCTTTTCATAGCATATGTGCCACAGGGAGTGATAAATATGTGCCCCAGGGAAGTCCTAAATGAAGGTAGGGATATACCATGGGGACACATGTATACATGAGAGCTCATAGGAAAAATGGGAAATGAACCATGGGGAAGTGGAAGAACTGGTTAAGGATATTTGCAAGAAAAAGGAGTAATGATAAGGCCAACAATGGTATTTTATGGCCATGAAAATGTGGACTTCAATGGTTAAACAAAGGGTAAATGGAAATGAGATATGAGTATGGAAATGGGGGAGAGAAGAAGGCAAGATTTGGTGCCATGTATACAAGGGTCTTCCAAGCTCTTTAACTTCCAAACTTCAAAAGATGTCTTCCAAACTTCACAACCCAGATTCTTCTAGGGTATATTCTTGACTAAGCATTTGACCTCAAATAAAGTACCTCTTATGAACTTTAAGCACTTGTTGACCTCGTATGAACTTTAAGCACTTGTTGACCTGGAAGGTAAGCATCCTTTGATCTCCACATCAATGTTGACTACCAAGCTCTTCCAAACTTTGACCTAGTCTTCCAAAATGGCTTAACCTAGTTTAATGCATTGACCACAGTTAGTATGTTTCCCTTTGGGGGCAACAAGGCTCCTTCACCTAAATATCCTTTTGTCCTCAATATCAACTATGCTTTGTCACAATTAACCTATTTTCTTAAGTTATCATGTCAACTTCAACTTTTGGTCGGTTTCAAATGTTGTTGTCTTTGGCTCCCTTGAGACGGAGGCATAAAAACCTCTCGATCTCATAATAGAAAACCCCTATGTTCGAACCTAGTCTTAAAGTCATAGTTTATAAGAGGTCTATGCCTCAAGGCAAGGGACCCTCTAGCTTCTATTTCAGTGTTTACAATTGCTCCCCGAGAGTAGAGTAACTCTTAGGATATATGGACTATTGGTCGATATAATCTCACCCCTTCTAATCTATACACATCGTCTTGATTTTCATTGGGACTTCGAATTTCTATGTTTTGCCCTCTTGTCAGTCAGCCTAAGGGGATGATCAGCAAAGTCACCGAACTTTTCTTTTCCATTATTCGACGGGATATTTCATACATCTGTCATATCCCCAATAAATACTCTCGGTTTTATAATTTTGAATTAATTCATTGGTATCTAGAACCTTTGAGTCGTTAACCCCCATTATCACATTATTCCAACCGTTCCAACCATTCTCGGGATGTTACGGAATGTAACATCTATCTATATATAATACTAAAAAGCAAAATAGGGGATAGTTTGTGCAAGATCTTGGCGTTAGATTAAATTGGCGGGTGAGATGCTTTCAAAAATGTTTTCATTAGGTTATTGAGGAATCGTGGTAAAATTATCAGCGTTGCACCATTCGATCGGGTATGCATCCTCAAACTGGATTTTGTAGTCGATTAAAAATAGTTGTGGAGCAATGTAGCTTTGCTGATTATTTCGCGGAGACCCACCTTGTAATTATGGTTATATACTTTTGCACGGTGATATCTTGCATGCTCCTTCTTATAGTTTTTTATTGTTTTGTCTTTGTGCAAATCAAAGCAGACAACATCAAAACATTCCTATCATTTATGACAAGAAAATGGTCATGTTTGTACACGGATTCATCTTTCGATCTGGCGATGATATTCTTTGCTACTACTTGGAGGATACAACTCAATATACTTGCTTGGGGATGGTGGACTTGGAGCAATTTATTGTTCTATGTTACGGATGGATTTAAAATTGTCGTGAAGGTTCTGAATAGGCAAAATGCATATGTTAAAGCTTCATTTGAAATGGATGTTCTGTGTGCCATCTTGACGTTCAATTTTTTTAACCATTTTGGTCCCTTCAATATCGCGATTTGATTTGATTATTTGGGTTGGTTTTGGTTCTAATGCCTGACGAGAGAGGCGATTGGGAAGAGCTGGCGTGTAGGTTCAATATTGATGGAAGGCCTTATTTTGTAAGCTTTCCTCCCCTTCCGTTTGACTATTAGGATTAACACAAGCAACCATTTTGTATTCATTATCTATTCATTTAGGCTGGGATTGTGTGTTAATTGGAATCCTTTGTCAAATTAGGTTGATGCTCTTGTTGCATTTGATTGTTAGGGTTGTTTTTTTATGGTAGATATCTTCCCTTACAAATTCAGCTCGCATTGTGTGTTACTAGGAGAGCTTGATCAAATTAGCTTCAAGGCGGAAAGAAGAGGCTCCCTCAATTGTTCTACAAGTAAGGCTCTCTAGATTGAGTTAGACACATCACTTTTCTACAACATGAGCTAGATTGAGTTAGGCACATTATTGCAATGTGAGCTGGTTAAAAGATAACATTAGAAACGAATAGAGATGTGATTTGTGCATTGTTGGACCGGATGATGTTTGAGCTGGGGTTTGTTATTGAGGAATCTAATTGAAAGCATGCATGAATTGGGCAGTCGAAATTAAACTTGAAATTGAGCTTTAGTTTTTATGGTAGATATCTTCCCTTGCAAATTCAGCTCGCATTGTGTGTTACTAGGAGAGCTTGATCAAATTAGCTTCAAGGCGGAAAGAAGATGCCCCCTCAATTGTTCTACAGGTAAGGCTCTCTAGATTGAGTTAGACACATCATTTTTCTACATCATGAGCTAGATTGAGTTAGGCACATAATTGCAATGTGAGCCGGTTAAAAGATAACATTAGAAACGAATCGAGATGTGATCTATGCATTGTTGGCAGCTTCAGATGTTTGTTCTGGGGTTTATTGTTGATGAATCTAATTGAAAGCATGCATGAATTGGGCAGTCAAAATTAAACTTGAAATTGGGCTTTAGTTTTGCTTTCGATTCGATTGGCAACTTTTAGGCAGCATCAGGTAATAATTTCTCTATTTTTTCTATGATTCAAAGCTTCAAGACCTGATATAGTCTCCAGCTTCAAGACATGTCAAAATTGGTAAAACGAGGGTGACTCTTGCTCCCACGACCCAGGCCTAATCACCACAATACAAATATGGTTTCTATTTTCAAAAGGAAAACTTTGTGTAGGAATTGATATGTGATTAGGTTATCTGCTTCATAATCTAGAGCAAATCCCATGGCTTTCGTAGCTAGAGCTTTGAATCTTGATGCTTGCCTCTGCTGATAATTGTAGGGCATCGTTTTGTAGCGATTTAATAACATGAAACTGGCAAGCTCAAATTTGTGGAAGTCTTCAATCACATCAAGAAGCGCTCTAGTTTTGATGAATTATGCATTGCAGTCTATAACTAAAGTATCTACTGATGAATACCCATCAATAGAGTGGCAACAAATGATGACAAAATCTTGGTCCATTCCCTTAGTCTTTGCAAGAATCTGAGCACGGGTTTCAAATGAATTCGCGATTTGGTGGGTGATTTATGAAATTTTCATTCACAAACAACATATAATGCAAAAGGCAATTTTTAAACATTCTTCATATTTACTTTGAGAAGATTACGAGCACTGATTTTGCAGGGGTCTTAGAACTGATGGGTTTAGTATTGGCATCCCATCCCCCCATGCTAGAAATAAGTATACTTCATAGAGAATGCCATGGTTCTCTTCTCATTCTGGGGAAAGGGACGTCTATTTTGGCGTCACGCCATTTTGGGCATCAGATCTATCTATAGCCTGAGCCTTCTATGGCGTAGGCTTTTTTTGGCTCTGTCTACTATATATCCATGTTGCCTGCTAGCATTCCTCATCGGCGTTTCCTCTGAACTGAATTCGGTTGGCTCTAGAGTTTCCCTCCTGCTTATTCTCACATTCTGGTACTTTATTCTATAGTTTCATCTGATGGATTGATCTCAGGGATACCACTCCTTATGGATTGTGGTGTTCTTAAAGACCCGATCCTAAGAACGAATAGATCTTGCTTTTTTCGTCCTCCGCTCCTGTACTTTGCTTTCTCGTGCTTGTTTTGATTGTTGTATCTTTTATATCTGCTAGACCGCCTTCTTTACTCTAGTTTTCTGCTTTTTTCATCCTAGCATTAGCGCGTTGCTCTCATACTGCTACTGCCGCATTAAAAATTCCGCAGCCAGAGTTTGCTTCCTCGATCTCCTTCCTCTCCCTGATTTCACCCGGGCAACCATACCCAGGTGCCCGTTTCTGTGCAGATCCAGCCGATTCGGGCAGTCCGACCTCAAGTCGGCCGCCGGAATTTGTCGCAAGCACGGCCTGTGTGCAATTGCACCTCCAGGGGTTACCGGGATCCCCGACGTTTCAGGGTCGTCTGGGTTTCCGGTGCCCGGTATCCTGTCGTGTTCTTTTTTAGTTATTTTTAGAATAAGCTTTCTTTATATGATTGCTAGACCTTTTTTAATGGTTTTTAGATGGTGCTAGGGGTTTGGTTGGTAGTAGGATATGTATGGGTTTGTATAAGAGTCTTGGTTTTGGTCTATAGGGATCTTGTCGGTCTTTTCTTGTCTAGTTTGTTGGTTGTCGCCTTGCTCGGTCTTGGTTTGCTTGTTTATGATTGGATTTTCTTTTTTGATTGTCATTTGGCTTGGGGGCTTGTAATGGGTTTTCTCTAGGTTCGTTTGTTGGGATTGGTCTATCTAATCCTCGTCTATCTTTCCCTTATTATTTAACGTCATGCGTAGGTCAATTGTGCCCCTTTTTTTGTTATACACATTAAACCTTTTACTATAAACATTTGTGCATAATTTAAATATTAATGACAAAAGATCCTCGTGCATATTATTAGACATTAGTAACAAAAGCTCCTTGTGCGTAGGTTGGTTGTGCTTGGGTTGGGATTGGTCCGTCTAGTTTTAGCCTCATCTTTCCTTTGTTGTTTGACGCTATGCGTAGGTCCATTGTGCCCCATTTTTTTGTTATAAACGTTCAACTTTTTTTGTTAGAAACGTTATAATAAGAGATCCTTGTGCACAATATTATTAAACATCAATAACAAGAGGTCCTAATGCATATTATTATTAGACATTAATAACAAAAGGTCCTAGTGCGTAGGTTGGTTGTGCCTGGGTCTGTTGTGCCCCCTCTACCCCCTCCTCTCCCTCCCTCCCCTCCCCCCCTTATGTTGGTCGCCTTGGATGTGCTTGAGCTTATAGTCTAGAGTCAGTCCTTGTTTTGATCCTTGATTGTTTGGTTCCTGCATGGGTCATTATTAGCTTGATTGCATAGTCTTTTTAGTTGGTTTCTGCTTTTGCTTGTTTGGTGGTGTGTGTCTTGGATGTATGATGTGTTGTCGTCTAGGAGTTTTTAAGGTGGTTGGTTGGTTGGTGCTTGTTTTGGTTTAAGGTGGGTCCCTTTATGCATGTTATGCCATCCGCCATTTTGCCGGTTATTGCCATCTTGCTTAGTCTCGTTTTCATTTTTTGTTGGTCAGTTTGGGGGTTTTGTTGTGGGTGCGTGTAGATAAGGTCATTATTTTTGGGGGTTTTAGGGGTTGTTCTTGAAGCTAGGTTACATTTTTTTGGGTGGATATGTCTAGATTGGTATAGGAGTCTTGTTTGGTATGTAGGGATCTTGTCGACCTCTTTTTGTCTAATTTGTTGTTGCCATCTTGTTGGGTTTTCGTTTGGTTTTGTTTCATGTCTTAGGTTGGTTTGGGGGCTTGTAGTGGGTTTTGTGGTGTGCTTTATGTTTGTGTTGTTCTAGGTCATTATTCACGGCCGGTCCTTATAGGTTGTGCTTGGGGCTTGGTTGGATTACGCGGGGGTCGTATTTGTATAGTTAGAATAATTTATGTGTTGAGTTTGGTGAGTCTAGTTCTTGTCTCATCTTTCGCTTTGTTATTTGACGCATGCAAAGGTCGTTTTATGCAACCCTAATGTTATAAACATTAAACCTCGTGTTCTAAACATTATAACAAAGGTTCCTTGGGCATAATTTATTAAACATTAATCACAAAATGTCCTTATACATAGATGGGTCCTTGTGCATGATTATACTTTTTTATTTTGAAGAGCGTGTTTTACTTCATATTATACACTCAAAATATTACAAAGTACTTCCAGAAATAAGAAATGCCCCTGAAGCATCAATCACTTTTAGATGATCACTCCATATTGGAATTTTAATACTATCAGGCCAATTGGAGATCCGAAAGCAATTATACAACTTCTTACAAATTTCTTGAAGCACCACCTGAGAAGAAATACGCTTATCATAAAAGACCTTTCTTCGCCTTGGCTTCCATACACTCCATATTAGCCAAGACTTTGCCATGTGAAATGCAATCCTTTTAGAAGCGAGTCCGATTTGGATAAATACCAAAAGAAAGTCTTGACTATCCAAAGATACTCCAAAAGAGAATGCACCCGGGACCTAAGACTACTCGACTTCGTACACAAATATAGACAGTGCTTCAATGTTTCAATGCACCGCTACCTAGTTGTAGAATTTATGCATGTGCATTCCCAAGCGAGGTGGAGGAGAGCAGGTATTATTTCTATTGAACAATGGTTGTTAGATAAAGATATCAATTTATGGGCTTATGTAGCAAGTGCTCTTCCTCTAATTAAGAAGGTGGATAACAAGAGATGCTGGAACTTTGTTCAAGGTATTAAAGAATGCATGATTATACTTTTGTTGAGTTTCGTCAGTCTAGTCCTTGTCTTATCTTTCCCTTGTTGTTTGACGTTATTGTCGTTTGTGCTCCCCTTATGTTACGAACATTAAACCTCGTGTTATAAACATTATAACAAAGGGTCCTTGGTGCATAATTTATTAAACAAGATTTCTTATTTGCCTATATTCCTTTTTTCTTGGTTCTTCACGTTCTTGTATGTTGGTATTCCTTTTGGTAGTCCTTATGCTTGCACTATCCCCAGTTACGACATGGCTCACTGTGTTGGTTACATCATTATTGCATTGTTTCCTATTTCTTTTTTCTTTTTATGGTGGCGCCTTGACCTCGTTACTCTAGAAACCCATTGAAACTTGCAGGCTTATTTTCTAGGGATTAGTTGAGTCGATAAGGATTGGAATCAGTTCCAACTTGGCAACTACACAGTTCAAATGATGGACTGACTTCTTTTTGTGGTGGTTTCTTAGGGCAGATCATGTGGCTTCATGGTTTCTGATGGCATGTTTTTTTTGGATCCATCACATCACTTCGGTGTTTCTACCACGGTTAGTCATGTTTACGAGATCTGATTGCAGTTTCATGGATGCACCCTTCTTTGTTTGACCATGCTGCACCCTTCATATGTTTGGCATCAATTGTCTTGGTCTGGTTCTATAGGGTGTATAACTTATTAGGTTGAATTTTTGTTAGTTTTCATGTAGTTTGTGTTATGCGTCGACCTTTGCATATAAACTTTGTCCACCATCCCCATTAAAATATTCTATATTTTTTCTCTCCTCTGAACTTTTCCTTAGTTACATTTCATTATCGATTAGGTGATTCGTGTTAGTATGCCATATGCTTTTTATCTAAGCTTTCGAATTCCGTATCTTTATTGTTTCCTCGGCATGGTAGTGGGCCATTACATCTCTTTTTCCTACTACAATTAATCCCTTTCAATAAGCTTTGTTTGCATTAGATAGTCGTTTTTTCTTAGGCTCAAATTTCTCCATCGTTGCTCTATTGGTAGTCGCTAATATTTGCTCGTTTTGCAGAGGTTTTACCTTGGTGGTATTTTGGAAAACCATATGCCCATGTTTACATAGCTTTGCCAGGGCCATATCTTAGTTTGCATTCACATGTATTATGGCTTGATCTGTTGAAGTTCTTAGATTGATGTTTGTGCGTTTTAATTGCATATTTTATGTTGTACTCCCTTATGTGGCTTGTTCCTTGTCATTGTTACGACCATCCATCCATGTGCCCCTTCAAATTTTGGACTCATTGATTTCTTTCCATTGCTCTTAGTGTTCTTATCTCGTGACATTCTTAGTTGTAGTTTGTTCATTACCCAATGCCTGATCGGTTCCTCTGGCCCTTGCTTTTCGCGTGGCATTCTCGGTTATAGTTTGTTCGGTTGCCCGACCTGTTCCTCTCGCCCTTCAATTTCGGGAGTGGTTTCTATTGCCTTGAGTCATATTCATCCCACCTCACTCCGTCTTGCTCTATACTTGATAGGTTCTTTAGTTTTATGCACGTTTCCTTCTTATCACTTCTTCTATCCTGGTTTAGGCACCGGGAGACCCTTGTCCTTTGCATGCGACATCTATAAGTTCCTTGGATCAATTTATGTACATTAGCACCTTCTTGAGAATGTTGTTTAGTGTCTTAGCCTTACTGTTCGACCATCCTCTGTCTGATCTCCACATTCTTTACCAAGCTTCCCATAAGTTGTTCATTTCTCGTCTAGTTGGTTCTTGCGACCATTGGAATTTTTGGCATGGCTTTTGTATCCTCGGTGTTGGCTATAGATTGTGCCTGTTTTGGGGATGGTTGTTCAACTTAGGCTTGGCGTCCCTTGGTGTCATTTGGCTCTTTCAACATTGTTGTTCCCATTGTGTCATTTGGTGCTATTGCTCTAGTCTTTTCACTTAGTTGGTGTTGTTCATTATGTTGTTCTCTTGGGTCTGCTAGCCCCTCTATATCTATTTTCGACTATGCCATATTGTTCGGTTTTTTTTTTTATCTCTGTGTTCTGCCTTGCTTTCTGCTTCAAGCATCTTTGTTCCTTCAGTTGTCCTCTAGCATATTACACCACTCTTCTCGTTGGAATTGTCCCATCTGTCTGGTTGCATCTTGGTGTTCTTTGCTCGTAGGATTCACAGGGAATTAGACGGGTCCTACGCGAGGAGAAGGACCGCCAGTCTCTCGGCTGAACATTGTGGTTCGGGGCTTGCCTGAAGAACATGGGGGGAGATCTTCCAGCTAAGCTCCATGCCCTGGTATTGGCAAGGCTCCACTTGTAGCACTTGACAGTAAGAAACCCGACCAGAGTCGGAGGGCCAAGCATGAGACCCCGACTAGTTAAACTCACAGTGCTCGATCAGGCATCGAAGACGTTGATGCTGCAGTGTGCTAGTCGCTTGAAAGGGACATCGGTGTACTTAGACATGGATCTGACCCCGGCTCAACAGAAGGAGAGGCAGGAGGAGTTCGCAAAGATGAGACAGATCAGTCAGGCAGGCAGGGGGATTGGCAGGCCTGGTGAATGGCAAGATGAAGGTATTTGTGCCTCGCCAGTGTACTGTTAAACAAACCTTGTAGCCAGGACCACACTGGTTGGACCTCAGGACAATCAAAGAGACATTGCTCACGAGTCTCTACATTTGAAAGACAGAGCGAGCATACTACAGACATGCGAGGATCATAGCGATGTTGGAGGGCATTAACCCGCAGACACATGT
Source organism: Isoetes taiwanensis (assembly GCA_021234155.1). Classification (NCBI taxonomy): domain Eukaryota; kingdom Viridiplantae; phylum Streptophyta; class Lycopodiopsida; order Isoetales; family Isoetaceae; genus Isoetes; species Isoetes taiwanensis. The sequence continues at coordinate 10,703,136 of JAJEKV010000014.1, read as the reverse complement.
GGATAACCTGCCACCATAGTACATAGACTTTAGGGTGGAGCAATCTATCCCAAAGCCATCGCCAGATACGACACAAAGTGGGTTGTGGAACCTGTAGGTGCCATCCATTTGGCAACTGGAGGGGTCATGGTGCTAAAAGAAGGCGATATACTGATCTGACAAAGTACTTGCCTTTGTGTATATTTTCATGACAATCCCATGGCACCCTTTCAACAACACCAACTTGCACTATAAGAGGCAAATTTTCTGCGACCTTCTCCCATAGAGATACATCCCAACAAGAGAGCATGAACTTTGCCTGAAATTCAGGCCAAGATAGTAGGCGACCCGCTTCATACCATGCTTGAATAGAGACAACACCTGCAATAACCCATCGTCTATGTATAAGGGGATGAACTGATGCTGCCAATGGAGGTGCTAAAGGGTCTGGAGGAAGTGGTGCCCACCACCATGGAGTCTCTCAATAGGGTGTGGATAGAGGGACATGGCGGAAAAGATGTTTGACCGCCTCCCATCTTTGTCAACAAGCCACATAAAAATGGAGGCGCACTTGGAAAAGGTTCTGAGTGCGAAATAAAGCCCAAGGTAGGACTAATTTGGCTGACCTTCTTGCCTAGGGGATACGGTGACCAAGAGCTTATCTAAGAAGGCATAAAAACGAGAAGAGTCATCCTCACCATTCGGGGAGTCTCCAAATGAACTTTGAAATAAAAATTTGCTCTGCTGGTAAAGAAGTCCATCATACCTAGACCACTGCCCATTTTGGAAGGATGCGCCGACCAAGCCACCTTAATCCAGCACCTTCCTCGGTGCAGCCCATATAAAGTTCCGAACTATTGCAATGAGCTCACACACTTTGATCTATGGGGCTAGCAATAAGGATGCCATATAAACACGGGTACTACTAAGGATTTGACTTAGCCAGCGTAATGTGACCCGTAAGAGTGCGGTGGACTACGAGAATAAGTGCTTCTCAAACCCTTAATGATCTCCTCCCATGCAGCTCCCATAGTAACATGGATGCCAATTGGAATCCCCAACAACTTGATGTCTTGTCCATGCTTAAAGTAATTTCCATGAAACTTTTATGAACCAGGGGCGGGGTATCAATGTCCATAAAGATGTACATTTCTGCTACCCAAAGGACACTAGAAGCCCGTGAAAAAAAAGTATCTAAGAGCAGTTTAGCGATCGCTTAAGATTCTCGAGAATTAGCGACTAGGAAGAGGCGTGTCATCGCATATTGATTGCAAACCTCTTACATGCCATCCTCCATTGCAAGACCATGGAGAAGTCCCTCTGTGGTTGCAACGGTGAATAACTGCGACAAAGCCTCTGCAACAATTGTGAAAAGCAATGGTGTTAGAGGGCATCCCTGGCGAATACCACAACCGAGTGAGAAGGCATCTGACGGCTCACCCTAGAACATAACAGTCACCCGAGCAGAGACATGTAGCTTCATAATATCTGATGTGAATTGTTCCCCAAATCCAGTCTTAGCATACATCGGCGCGCATGAATTCCGGTGACAATTGTCATAAGCCTTTTCAAAATCAAGCTTAAGGTATACAACCAGAAGGTTTTGCTTGCGTGCCCAATAAATTCCCTCGTAAACAGCAGCAACATTGTTTAGAATGCATCATTTTTTGAAGAAAACTTGCTGGGTTGTTGATATGGACTCTGCCAAGTTGTCCTTTACTCGCTCTGCAAAAGCCTTGGCAAAGATCTTATATACGGATGACAATAAGGTGATGGCCCACCAGTCTGAAATAGTCTGAGGATCCTTGACCTTGGGGATGAGTGAGATGACACGTGTTTATAATTCTATCAAAGCGATTGGGGCGTAGAAAGTCATAGAAAGCATCATACACATCGACTCGAGCCATTTCAATGAAATAGTCTGAGGATCCTTGACCTTGGGGATGAGTGAGATGACACCTGCGTTTAGAATTCTATCCAAAGCAGTGGAGCACCGAAAGTCACATAAAGCATCATACACATCTGGCTCCAGCCATTCCCAATACTCCTGGAAGAATTCAATTGGCAAACCATCCAAACCTGGGCATTTGCCTCTTTTGGAGTTCAAAGGCTAGCGAACCTAAATCATCAGTTGTCATAGCTGCCTCTATTGACTCGTGCTGCTCATCGGAGATGATGGGGAAAATCTAGACAAAATAGCATCGCATTTTAGATTGAAAGGGAAGATGTTTCTCAGCCTGGAAGTGGTTATTGCAGATGTTGTTGAGTTCAGTTGGCTCTGTTAGCACCGAACCATTCGGCAAAAGCAATGAGGACATGGTTGATGTCATGCAACGCCTCTTAACCGCACGAAAAAAGAAGCCTGTACAACGGTCTCTATCACGAAACCACTACAGACATGCCTTCTTCTTTGCCTGCTGAATTTGCTCCTCCTCCAATGCTTGGATCTATGCCAAAATATCACGATCATGAATACCTAGAAGACATCCATGTCAAGCATGGGCGAGTCTGATACAAGATGTCCAATAAAGCCGACCTGCTTTGCTGCGGACTCTTGACCTTGTTTAGCAAAACATTTGACTGCTGCAATTACATCCACTACGTCAGTCATGCCTCTACGTTGGCTGAAGGCGGTTGTCCAAGTGTTATTGCAGCCTTCTTGAAAGTCAACTTCCTTTAAGAACTTTACATTCAAGCAAAAACCGTCCGTCGGGGCGTGACTATATAGGGGCTCGTCACGAAATGAATTGCGGATGGTGGTCTCAAAGCGAGTTGTCGAGAATGAGGCGAAAGGACACGGAAGTGCCACAGCGCATCGCATTCCGGTGAAAGCTCTATCAATCGAGAGCTTGCGCGACCCCCACCAACTTGACCATTGCACCAAGTAAAGGCACCTTCACCATCAATCTCAGAGGGGTTGCGGTCATGGAGTAAAGCCCAGAACCCCGCTGGCGGCAATCAAAAACCGGACACCCTTGTAGAGGTAGCTCCCAGCCGTCGGACTCCATTTCCACCATATTAAGATCCCCAACAAGAAGTCATGAAATGTGGCAGCCCAAACTGAGCATCTTTCCTCCAAAGGAAACCCCGGTGAAGCTCTCGATGGGGCTGTTGTGGCGTAAACATTAATTAGACCATATTTAACCCCTTGTTCCTGCCATACAATTAGGGCCCAGCGACCAAAGCGATCAATCACGAGTGAAGATGACGGCAGGAAAGAAGCCATGCTATCACCACCCTACCTTTGGCGAGAATCGGTGCGGCGATAAGGACATTAAACCTTGGACCAATCATGTATACGCAAGCTTTGATCGTCTCCCTTACAATGCTCGTCTTTGTTTGAAGCATACAAACTAAGCATCAATCTAGATAAGTAGAAAGAAATGCGACTCCACTTGAGGGGGAGGAGGCTACCCTGAACATTCCATGAAACTAACCGCATTGACCTTGTGATGGGGCCAATTGTCGGATGAGACCGCTGGTGTCTCAAGGGAATTTGAGGATATTTCCTGGGCGTCTGGCATGGCAATAACCTCATCAACCAAATCAGCCCACTGAAGTGGATCAAAGCAACAGTAGGATGCAATGGAAGAAGCAGTGCTACATAAAGCAGAAACTGAAGGTTGGGATGCAGAGGAGTTAGAACCCTTAGCTGATTTTAAGTGGTTGTGAAGAGCCGGTGGATGGTTTGGTGGTGGGTGGATGCCACGCCGATCAATGTCCATATAAGCCTCGTCAATTTTCTCTTGCAATCTCTGAATTTTAGCCAGTCTCAACATTTGGTGATCCAGAGACTGAGGTGAGGGAGCTGCAACTGGAAGAGCAGGGGGGCAATCACAGGCACAGGAATGTGAGAGATATCCATTGAGGTGGGAGCTGATCTAGGAGCATGGAGTGCCGGAGGAGCAGAAGGAGGATCCTATTGGTGAACCCTGCGATATTGAGTAAAGAAGGGCTTCAGGAAACATGAGAGCTAGCTCAGGACTATCCAACAAGGACAGCTTAAACGGAAAGAACATGGGCTCGCTCTGCACAACAATTGTTTGAGGCAAATCACGATGAATGGGCCGTGCAACACAAATCTTGGTGATGTCATTGGTTATGGAGTGTTGCAAATGGAGTCCAATCTCATTAGCAACGACAGAAATGAACTTGGAATCTTGTAGCTGGAGGAAAATCTTCAATAGCAAACTAGAAAGAGGCACGTAAGGCATCTGGCTTAGCTGGAAAGGATCTGAGGGAATATATTGTTGATAGAGCAAAAGTGCTTCCAAGAGGATCAACACCTCGTTACGGCGCAACCCGGCTCGGGGAGATTCAAACATCAAAAGTAAACAGCGTTGATCTTTTGCCACAAGCTTGATAGGCGATAGCGGTAAGCCTAGCTTATGAAGGTGCCTGGAACAACCAAGATCCCATAAGCTTGAGATCCAAGAAAGGCGGTGAATTGGCGAGACCACGGAACGCATAACCAACTGCTCCTGCGTCGTCGATGATCTTCATGGCTAATCGCACCTGCTGGAGCCCCAAAACACTTAAAAGTTGCCCTGCACTCCTGAACCTCATAAAAGATTTTGTCTGACGGGAGCTGGACATCCATGGAGTCTTGCTTGGCTTGCTATTGCTGGAGATAGGTCACAACTTCTTTCCTGTTATTATCCACCATGGTGGCAATGGCCTCTGAGACACGAGCTGAGGTGGGGAAGTAGCCAACCCCCTCGCCAAAGCCATTTAGAGAACTATACACAGCAACTTTCGAGCCAGCGTGTCGGATGATCTCCAAGATTCATAATGGATGCCCAGATAATTGTTGCCTTACAAGAAGGATTTGTCAAAGCTATAGAATTGTGTGCTAGTGTAGGTCTTTCTTCCAATGATGGTGGACAGGAAATGGGTTGCTTGAAGGAAGGAAGGAAGGAAGGAAGGTATTCTTATCGTCCAACCATGGACCCTTGAAGACTTTTTTCGCCAGGATTATTTCAAGCAAATGCAAACTAATAGCCTTGAAGATGAAAGTGGTATCATGGGTTCGACATTTACAATGAATAAGAAGTTGATTGCAATATGCAATTAGAAAGAAGATGATACTATTTGTGCATCGTTGGAAATACAACATATGTTTGATAATATGTTAGATGAAAGGGAACTTGGAAATAATACTAAGGTTGTGAGGGAGCGTGGTAGTTGATGGTAAGATGATCGTAAAGGCCACTTTGGTAAGTTATTTGAATGGTAACCCTTGGCTTTCAAAAGATAGATTGACAAAGGTGAAAAGCCAAATTAATACGAGGTTGGCAAGAAATTAAATGCTTTGAACACACTTGGCATTGGATCAGTTAATGGGTTTATTTTGAACTTGAAATTGAAATGGAATCTAATCTATATATAATAATAAAAGGCGTTTTGTGATAGATGCGTGCGCAATCTGTCCCTTCAAAATTTTAAATTATTTTCATCCCTTGGACTTGGATTTCTGAGTTTTCATGCGTCGTCTTTGCTTGGATGCAAATGCAACCCGGCTTAATTCGACTTTACTTGGTGAGCTTTCCATCTCTTTGGCTCTAGAAACTTCGACCCGGTGTTTTTTGTTTTCAAATCTTTCTTTAATCTATGTTTCTTCTTTCTTCTTTGGATAAGGAGGAAATCCACCTTCTCGACAATGGGCTGCTATAGCGATGCTCATCTTCTTCCACAGGGTGGTAATCTGAATAGCGGGGGGCGATTTTCAGTCTTGTTTTTAGCATCTTTTTGAGCTGGTCTTAAGTTTGCAATCTCTCTTTCCAATGCTTGGGGGTCCCATGTTTAGCGATACATTCTATTGATTCTTTGGCTCACGAAAAATTCAATCCCTAGAGGCGGTGGTGGATTGCCAAGTTAGTGAAACCAAGAGATCATTGCTAGACACTTTTTATAAAGTTGGCACTTCCTCTTTTTATTTTTTGAGGCAATGGATTTCAAATGAACATTTTCTGAAACAATCATGGCTTACAAGGAAAGCAACTTTCATCTATGTTTGACAAAGATCACGCCTTGATGGACCAGGCATTTAGCATGTGCAAAAGGCTAGAACTTACTAAGAATGCTACGGTATGAACAATAGGGGTAAATTTGGCTATACATTGTTTGAGCGGATGCATGAGCGAGCAAACAACCAGATGCCATCACTTTTGTTTCCCTTATTCTGGCATGCAGTTGTCTTTGGATTGATGTGTAGAGGCCATATGTATTTTCGATGGCCTGATCTATATCAATGCATGGAATGTTGCTTGGTATGTTCTCATGGCACACATCTATGGAAATCTTGGCTTTGTGGGATGAAGGCGAATATAATTGAAGAATATAATTGAAGAGATAAGGAAATGCATGCAAGGTCTTTGACCCAAGTGAGCAGAAAAGATATATAACTTTCTTGTTGGGATGATAATACCGAGGGGATTGCCGAAATTAATGGGCGTAAAAGGAAGGGTATGTACAAATCGGACTTTGTTTTGAAGCCGGTGACTACATTGTATAGCATGCAAAAATTAGCCATCGCTTTTAGTCCTTTATACAATTCCGGCTATAAAGAGAAGGCATTTTGCCGGTTATGCCAATTGAGTATTTGTGCCAAGTATGAATCTTCTCTTTTGGTATATTGCTAGATCGCCGGTATGAATATTCTTTCTTTGGTATATTGCTAGATCGTTTATTGCATTGGGAGTGTTGAAATATGCCTTTTGCTTTGAAAAGCTTTTCATGAAGGCCATTTTTTATCTGTGGTCTTGAACTCATTCAAAATGCTTTCATATGACCTATTTTGCTTGATTCATTTGTAGATTGATATGGTAATACTAGCAAAGTGTAAGCCCATTTTTTTGTTGTTTAGAAGCCCACAGTGAAGTGAACCCATATCTGGAAGGCATAATGGCAGAAAATATTCCCCCCTGTTTTTTCTTAGTTTTGAGGGCATATTTTGTGGACTGGACTTTTGGAATGGCTCTTGTACTTTGATGTATTTCACCCATTTGTACTATGAATTTGCAAAATATATACCTAGCATTTTTTTATAGGCTCTTTCCTAAGCTTTCCAATGCATGCTCATGTTTAGGAAATGGAGCTTCCTTTTTTTGATATTCTGGCCCTATTACTACTCTCTTTGTAAACTTAGAGCAGCAAATGCATTTTGTCATATTTGACATATTTAGACTAGGAATTTGAAAGCTGCATGCCTAAGCGTTACTTTTAGATTTTTCCTTAAGCTTTTAAACGGATGCTTCTCTTGGCAAAACAGTGCTTGCATTTTCTTTCTAAATGGCAATTTATTACGTATCATTTGAGTAAAATTAAGATATAAAGCAATCGATCTATTAAAATTAAGATATAAAGCAATCTGATCTGTTCATGGAATTCCATGGCATCCCTTTTTGTGTATCGGGGAAAGTGGGAGATGGGTAGAGCATGGAGCGGGTCCATTCGGCTCAATTGTTCAACATAAAGCTCCCCTCTTTACCGTTTATATCGATTCTGTGTGATCGCGTTTACGTAAAGTACAACAAGTCAAATTCTTTGTTGTTTCATTGAATTTAGAGATTTGATTTTTCTTAGGATTGGCCATGCGTCTTTGCCCGATTGCATGCAAGAGTTTATAATCAATTATAGTGTTGGACCTTTGACACTAACAATGCATAAGGAATTTTAACACCTTGAAATCATTATTGCTCTTCACTAAATAATATATCACAAGATCCCCAAGTATGAATCTTCTCTTTGGTATATTGCTAGATCGTATATCACAAGATCCCGGGTATGAATATTCTTTCTTTGGTATATTGCTAGATCGTTTATTGCATTTGGAGTGTTGAAATATGCCCTTTGCTTTGAAGAGCTGTTCATGAAGGTCGTTTTGTATCTGTGGTCTCCGAACCCACATCTGGAGGCATAATGACAGAGAATATTTCCCCCTGTTTTCTTAGTTTTGAGGGCATATTTTGTGGACTAAACTTTTTGGACTGGCTCTTGTACTTTGATTTATTTCACCCATTTGTACTATGAATTTGCAAAATATATACCTAGCATTTTTTATAGGCTCTTTTCTAAGCTTTCCAATGCATGCTCATGTTTAGGAAATGGAGCTTCCTTTTCGATGTTACCGCCCTATTACTACTCTTCTGTAAACTTAGAGCAGCAAATGCATTTTGTCATATTTGACATATTTAGACTAGGAATTTGAAAACTGCATGCCTAGCATTACTTTTAGGTTTTTCCTTAAGCTACATATTCTAAACGAGGTGCACCCTGGACTACCACAGTCGTCGGATCTGTCAATCCGACGGCCCAGACTGTATGTTGGAGCCTCTGGACACCTCCCGTTTCGATTATGCTCAATTATGATTGGGGACACCTATGATTTTAAGATGTCGAATACGAGTTTGCCTAAGGTTTTGATGGTATATCGAGCCTATATACGGTTTCACTTAAGCTTTTAGAATATGAAATACGGGGATTCGAACCTCTACCAAAATAACTCAATGTCCTAATAAGACTACTTTAACCAATCTAACCAGTGAGCTAATGTGACTATTTTTTATCTTAAATCTATGTTTTTTTTATAATAACCCATTGAATTGTTTTAGGGATATGGTCTATGGTTTCAAGAATTATATCTATATCAAATCCCCCGAACCCCCGTTATTTTGCTACATATTCTAAACGAGGTGCACCCGGACTACCACGGTCGTCGGATCTGTCCAATCCGACGGCCCCATTGTATGTTGGAGCCTCCGGACACCTCCGTTTCGATTATGCTCAATTATGATTGGGGACACCTATGATTTTAAGATGTCGAATCACTGAGTTTGCCTAAGGTTTTGATGGTATATCGAGCCTATATACGGTTTCACTTAAGCTTTTAGAATATGAAATAAGGGATTGAACCTCTACCAAAATAACTCAATGTCCTAATAAGACTACTTTAACCAATCTAACCAAGTGAGCTAATGTGACTATTTTTATCTTAAATCTATTTTTTTATAATAACCCATTGAATTGTTTTAGGGATATGGTCTATGCTCAATTATGATTGCTACATATATGGGACACCTATGATTTTAAGATGTAGAATCTGAGTTTGCCTAAGGTTTTGATGGTATATCGAGCCTATATACGGTTTCACTTAAGCTTTTAGAATATGAAATACGGGGATTCGAACCTCTACCAAAATAACTCAATGTCCTAATAAGACTACTTTAACCAATCTAACCAGTGAGCTAATGTGACTATTTTTTATCTTAAATCTATGTTTTTTTTATAATAACCCATTGAATTGTTTTAGGGATATGGTCTATGGTTTCAAGAATTATATCTATATCAAATCCCCCTGGAACCCCCTGTTATTTTGCTACATATATGCTCAATTATGATTGGGGACACCTATGATTTTAAGATGTCGAATACGAGTTTGCCTAAGGTTTTGATGGTATATCGAGCCTATATACGGTTTCACTTAAGCTTTTAGAATATGAAATACGGGGATTCGAACCTCTACCAAAATAACTCAATGTCCTAATAAGACTACTTTAACCAATCTAACCAGTGAGCTAATGTGACTATTTTTTATCTTAAATCTATGTTTTTTTTATAATAACCCATTGAATTGTTTTAGGGATATGGTCTATGGTTTCAAGAATTATATCTATATCAAATCCCCCTGGAACCCCCTGTTATTTTGCTACATATTAAACGGATGCTTCTCTTGGCGAAACAGAGCTTGCACTTTCTTTCTAAATGGCAATTTATTCTGTATCGTTTGAGTAAAAATTAAGATATAAAGCAATCTGATCTGTTCATAAAATTCCATGGCATCCCTTTTTGTGTATCAGAAAATTGGAGATGGATAGAGTATGGAGCGGGTCCATTCGGCTCAATTGTTCAGCATAAAGCTCCTTCTTTACCGTTTATATCATTATGTGATCGTTTCTGTAAGTATCCCAGTCAAATTCTTTGTTGTTTCATTGAATTTAGAGATTTGATTTTTTTAGAATTGGCCATGCGCCTTTGCCCAGTTGCATGCGAGAGTTTATGATCCTCCAATTTTTGTTTATAGGAAGATTTATGTCCTGCATTTCCTTTTTCTGGGTTGCTATAATGCTCCTTCCTGGTAGAAATATATGTGCTGATATATTACAACTGAATGAATGATTGTTGTTGTTAAGAATTGACACTACCTCTTCCATGATAGAGAAGCCTATGTTTCAGCTGCCAACTTTTCACAGTCAAGCTGGCAATTCAATGCTTGCCAAGACTACAACATGCTCAGGGAAACTGTGTGCCCAGTTTCTTATAGTTTCAAGCCTTCAAATGATTTATGATTTGCAGAAGCTGTTTTTGCTATGGGGTTAAATGGATAACCCATTTTGTCATGGATTTTGAACTTAAAGGCTGGATAGTGTCTACTTCAGAATGCTTGCACAAGAGATGTTTTGCAGCTTGGATAGCTTGAACTTTTCCTTATCATTCTACATGCTTTCCAATAACTTCATCTGATGAACTTCTTTTTTACTTTATGATGCAATAAAACCATGGCATTGAGCAGAGCATCTGGTTTTATAGCAGAGGTTTTAGTGGGATCATGATGTGCAATCTGCAAATTACGGATGTATTGGTAGAGGCATCATGATGCATTACGTTCTTATATCCTGCCGATGCCTATCTTGAACATTTGGGAGAAGGTACCTAACAAAACAGATTTGATTCTTTGTTCTTGGTATTGTGGGATGCCATCGTATTTATGGGTCTGCTTTCGGGCTTTGTCCTACAAGGAAAGGGAAAGCGGGGAGGAGGTTGATGAGGCGGTCATGCGAGGAGAATGAGGATGCCTCTTAGGTAATGTTTTTTTCCTTGATTTTCCTTCCAACAACAAAGCCGTAACGAAAGAGGTCATGAATCCATCTCTTTAACTCCATTGGATATGGCGGTAGAGTGCGAGCCACCTTCAAATGTGAAGCTAGGTGAATGCTTTTTCTTCTTCCATTGTTACTTTTTACATGTTTTGCTTCCAATATCGGAGCTATGAGTATTAAGTTTAAGTAATATTAGTTAGAAGGAAACATTGGCTGTAGCTTTTTGTTCTAGATTGCATATATATATTGGATTTACTTCATTGTAATACAAAGTTAAGGTTCCGTGGACGTAAAAATTCTTATCTTATCTTATCTTATCTTATCTTTATGTGAATAGTTATCTCTATAAATAGCACAAATTTAAGATTAATAAATTGATTAACATACTTCATAGTCTTCTTTGTAGTATTCCAATTTTTCTTGCAGACTTAAGCTTGTCATTTGTTATAGATTGGAGATGTGTAAGTTGCAATACCGGTAAATATTGCAAAAACTTCATAGTCTTCTTTGCAAACAATTTAGAATTTTTCTTTGCAGACTTAAGTTTGTCATTTGGTCCAGATTGGAGATGTGTAAGCTACAATACTAGTAAATATTGCAATGTCAAATATAAGTCTATACACCACTATTCGATTGCACAATGGAAATTCTACATCTTCATGTTTATGTCCTAGAGCAAAACTGCTTCATTGTGGGTTTTAGTTTCTGTCAGAATTAACATCTTTGGATTGCAGCAAGTGGGGATTGTCAGTCCATGTGGAAAGTCCATCTTTTTAAGGGTGAGCTTCTCGAGAGCTGTTGGATAGGCATATTCACCCCTTATTCCTTAATCTACACCGTACGTAAAGTTCCTCGTTTGTGGGGTATGCAAGTACAAAATTTGCTATACTGTATAACAAGATTTGCAAAATACTATAAGATTTCAAGCGGAATACTATATGGTGTTGATTTCGTACGTGGAAAATACAATTATTAGGGCTCTCGCTGCCCTACGTCACCCCCCGTGTGAATATGCACCCAAACCAAAAGGGGTTTAAGGGGGATTTTAATTTAAATGTGTTGGACCCAATGGTTGTGTTAATTAATGTCAATGGTAGTTATGTATTGGTTGTTAATGTCAATGGTTGTTATGTGTTGGGGGATTTAATTTTTATATGTTGGATGTTAATGGTTTGTGTTGCAAAAATTTTTACAAAATACTTGCTAGGGTCTAATCTAGCAAATACTATACTTCAAGAACTAAACCTTCGGGGCCTTAGGGACGTCACACCCCCCCCCCTGGTGTGACACAAATTTTAGAATTCAAATCAGAAAAAAATTAGAATTCATTTGAGGCTTTCATCACCTGTAGCTTTTGAATTTCATCACAATAAAACAAATAGAACATAAGTAAAAGTTACCATAAAGATAGAGCATATTGATCCCATTATTCTGAAAGTCATAATGTTTGCAACACCCATACACAAATATTTTTCAACTGGAATTTAACAGCAGCCTTTGGCCTCCATGGATTCTTGTGGTGAGAAACCAAAGTGGGAAACTTTTCTGCTTGTTAGCACAAGGATCTAGAAGCCTCAAAATCTAAAAATGCATGGTAATTTGTTGCAAGCTTCGTTCGGAATGAGCCATAAAACAATATCCAATAGCGCAATCCTGTATTAATCAGCTGGTAGGATGTGAAAGCGTACCAAACCCGGCCGAAAACTTGCTGTTTTAGCATAGATAACTTAACCAAACATATCCATATCATACACTATCAAAAAGATCTCGGAGAGAGCTTTCCAACTCAATAAAAATCATCTCAAACAGAGCTCTGGATCAAAAGTTATGATAAGAAATGTGTTGCCGGCGGGGAAACTGCACTACATGCGCCCTTCAAGCCCTTCATGTGCCCATTATGCACCACACACACAAAAAGAGGGCTTTTGTTGTGAGCCATTGGTTGTTGACCATTATGCACCACACGCACAAAAGGAGGGCTTTTGTTGTGAGCCATTGGTTGTTGACCATTATGCACCACACGCACAAAAAAGGGGCTTTTATTGTGAGCCATTGGTTGTTGACCATTGGAAAAAAAAGGCTAAAATCAATGGCTCAGAAATGGTGCACTCTAGATGTACGCATTAGTACATCCATTTGAATACATCGCGAAATCATAGGAAAACCTTAGTGAAAAGCGTACAAAAACACAAAGAAAACCCCCTGTTATTATGCTACATATTTGTTGTAATGCATGCAAAGGATTCAAAATTTCAACTGCAATGCTACATTGTCCCTCTTCTGCAATAAAAATTCGAGTTGCAATGGCAAGTAGTATTATTATTATGCACATGTTTGGGGCACTCTAGAAAGAAAAAAAAATCACGTATTGATGTATGCAGTTTAGTCACCTTCGACTATAGCCAGTCGCATTTGGAATTATTTCTAAGTTATAATTACAATATAAAAAATTTTAGTGTCAGGATGTGGCATTTCCATCTTGATCATTGATGTGTAGTTTTGAAAAAGAACAGAGTAATATCTTCATGTCAATAAAGAAAGTTAGGTACTACAAACGGCAATGCAAGAATATAATTCCTAAGCTGATTATTTTTTTAGGTATGTCATTAAATATACATAGGTACCTAACTATTTCATTGGCAAAAACCAACACCATCACAACAACTATATAGTTATTTCACATTTTCTTATGAGAGTAAAAATTTGCTTTCTTATAAAATAATATATGCCCAACTACAATGACATACAAAGGGAACTTTGTTTCTAACACCATTGGGCATATTCACCCTTTATTCCTTAATCTACACCGTACGTAAAGTTCCTCGTTTGTGGGGTATGCAAGTACAAAATTTGCTATACTGTATAACAAGATTCGCAAAATACTATAAGATTTCAAGCGGAATACTATATGGTGTTGATTTCGTACGTGGAAAATACAATTATTAGGGCTCTCGCTGCCCTACGTCACCCCCCGTGTGAATATGCACCCAAACCAAAGGGGGTTTAAGGGGGATTTTAATTTAAATGTGTTGGACCCAATGGTTGTGTTAATTAATGTCAATGGTAGTTATGTGTTGGTTGTTAATGTCAATGGTTGTTATATGTTGGTTGTTATGTGTTGGTTGTTATGTGTTGGGGGATTTAATTTTTATATGTTGGATGTTAATGGTTTGTGTTGCAAAAAAAAAAATTTTGGCCCCTTCGGGGCCTTAGGGATGCCCCCCCCAGTGTGACAAAAATTTTAGAATTCGAACCAGAAAAAAACTAGAATTCATTTAAGGCTTTCATCACCTGTAGCTTTTGAATTTCATCACAATAAAAAAGTAAAAGTTACCATAAAAATAGAGCGGATTGATCCCATTATTCTGAAAGTCATAAAGTTTGCAACACCCATACACAAACATTTACCATAAAAATAGAGCGGATTGATCCCATTATTCTGAAAGTCATAAAGTTTGCAACACCCATACACAAACATTTTTCAACTGGAATTTAACAGCAGCCTTTGGCCTCCATGGATTCTTGTGGTGAGAAACCAAAGTGGGAAACTTTTCTGCTTGTTAGCACAAGGATCTAGAAGCCTTGGAATTTGCTTAATAACTGCCTCAAAATCTAAAAATGCATGGTAATTTTTTGCAACCTTCATTCAGAATGAGCCATAAAACAATATCCAATAGCGCAATCCTGTATCAATCTGCTGATAGGATGTGAAAGCCTACCAAACCCGGCCGAAAAATTGCTGTTTTAGCATAGATAACTTAACCAAACATATCCATATCATACACCATCAAAAAGATCTCCGACAGAGCTTTCCAACGCAATAAAAATCATCTCAAACAGAGCTCTGGATCAAAAGTTATGATAAGAAATGTGTTGCCGGCGGGGAAACTGCACTACATGCGCCCTTCAAGCCCTTCATGTGCCCATTATGCACCACACACACAAAAAGAGGGCTTTTGTTGTGAGCCATTGGTTGTTGACCATTATGCACCACACGCACAAAAAGAGAGCTTTTGTTGTGAGCCATTGGTTGTTGACCATTATGCACCACACACACAAAAAAGGGGCTTTTGTTGTGAGCCATTGGTTGTTGACCATTGGAAAAAAAAAGGCTAAAATCAATGGCTCAGAAATGGTGCACTCTAGATGTACGCATTAGTACATCCATTTGAATACATCACGAAATCATAGGAAAACCTTAGTGAAAAGCGTACAAAAACACAAAGAAAACCCCCTGTTATTATGCTACATATTGATTTGTATATAAGAAGAAAAAGAGTTGACATGAAAGTTTAATGAGTGGAAAGATAACATGAACATAATATCATTTGCAATTGCTTAGAGATGCTAAGGAAGAGAATTTTTACGCCTGCAAAAAGATATGAGAAATCAAATTTGCATCGTGATAACATCCTTGTAAAAAGAAATTATGCCAATGAGAACTTTTCTACTTGAAACATGAACTCTGATCATAATAAAACATAACTATTATTGCAAGCACTAGCAATGAGACACACAAGGCATTTATGTCTGCATAAATGTTCTAGACGTTAGAAGCACTAGCTATAACAAGTGCAAATTTTTTATGTTCAGTAGACTTTATAAAATTAAATCCACTATTGTCATTACTTTTTTATTTATGACCAATGAAAAGCCCAGCAACGCTGGGCACTTTTTCTAGTTTATCATAAAATAGGAAAACCAATAGTAAGAAACACAAGAAGCAAACCGTTAATGAAACAAGAGTTGTATGGTATTTGAGTAGAGTTTTGAGTATGAGACAAAAAGTTGGAAAGGCATGGAAAGGAAGTAGACAACCAATTGATTTAGATGATCGACCTTCATGTTTTGTGGAAATAAATCTTGCTTGGTACAATGTCATGAGGATGTGGAGAAAAACCTTCGATGGTTTACTTATGATTTATCTGACAATCAACTTATTTCACTTGATTCGATAATATCGTTAGCATGCTTAACATATGATGCAAAAACTAATAAATATATTCCGGACAAGAAAGACAAAGCATTATTTGATAGCTTTGTAGCCGATCAAATAAAAGGCCGATAAAAGGTTTGTTTATATATTGATTCTTACATCTTATGATATTAATCTAATATTAAGTGCACTTTATTTTGCAGGTAATAAGCAGACGGAAAAGATTTAGTAAGGACATGGCAAGAGATGGTAGTCTTGGAATAAATTGACCACAACTCAGTGATGAGCTATGAGCTTATTGTCTTCTTGTTAATGTTACTGGATGCTAGCTTACTTTGATATAAGAATTTGCTCCATAAACTATAAAACATTTTTTTCATGGATCACTTAATATGGAAGCACTTGGAAGCAGTAATTTTATTTTTGCAAAGTTGCATTTAAATTCAAATTCTATTTTTACTTAGTTGCCCCTCAATTATCTATTACTAAAAAAAAAATTGTACAATCAAGGCGTACAGGAGGGGTTCTCTAACAAGCAAATGACGTATAAAAAGTCGGGAGGGGTTATATATGTAGTAATATTCATATACCGCACAATAGGGGTTTTAAGCTAAAAGTAACGATATAGGGTGTTTTTCTCCTACCCTATACATGCGGTGGCATATCCCTCAATAAAAGGTGAATCCCTGAGTGGGAAATCCCCATCCGACCCTCCGACCACATGGGTCCTCCGTCTATCCCCCACCCCTATGGGCTCCTATAACATTGGAAGCATATCATAACATCAGTACTAGCAATAACAACACATCTAACTACCTCACATCAAATATAATAACATGCCACAAACAAATGAGCTCCTACCCAGGCTCAAACTCATAAGGGAAGTCGACTGACGGTTGGGCCTCAAAATAGAGGAGACTGAGATATAACGATGGCAGGGCTGGCTATAAAAAATGGCTAGGGTTGACCACTCCATCCGCCCCCTCCATTGCATACTTTTTGAGGCGGCTAAATCGAGGCTCTAAGCGTGATGGCTACTTTCTAAAAGCACCATCTTCATAAAGAAACCACGTGGAAGCATTAAGCACAAACCTGATTATTGAGTGCTTTCCTAGCTTGATTGTCTATCATAATTCGCATCCACTTCATTTTTTCCCAAAGATTTTCCATTCAAGCGTACTCTGATGGAAAGCAACCAGCCACAAGCATCCATTTGAGCTCCAGGCTCCACAACTATTGCATTTTTGAATTTGCACAGATCGTTAAAGGCAAAATGCACCCTATTTCTTCTTGGGCGGCAGAGCTTATCGCTCCCAAGAAACCTGGAGAAAGAAAATATAAAACATTAGGACAACATATAGCAATAGGGAAAAAGAACTTGAACTTTTTGGAATATCCTTCCAGGGACTTTTTGTAGTCCCATTGCTAGATCCATCGCCTCTGCTTCCATGTACCTTATTTGCACACAAGGTGTACATTTTTTATCTCTCTAAACATACCTAAATACATATTGTCCTAGAATTTTCATGAGCTCTTTTCCTTTAAGTAAATATCCTATTACTTATCTTCCATGCAATTGAGACAGTCACTATTTCCACGTTGAATCTTGGTTCTCAATTAACAAAAGAACTAAGCCTTTAGAAATCTAATCGTTAAACCGTCTAATCAATCAGAGATTCTTTCTGAGAGAGATCAAATAAATTTTATCTTGGTGCATAACGGAAAAGTTGAGATTACAGACTTCTGACAGAGATCGAAGAGATAATCTTGATGAAACAACATGGAAAAGGAATAACCTGGAGCTTTGCTTATTTCGCAAAATGACCTGTATATCTTTATCAACCTTCATTGAAAAACACAATGCTTCGAGATCATTGATGTATGGTTTGAGGATGGAAAACGCGTACAAAAATGGTAAATTCCATTATTTTCGGAGATTATTGCTACTCGGGCATGCCAAGGATCTCAATACATGATCAACTCTGCAGTGATATCTCTGATTAGTAGAAAATCATGCTCAACTATACGAACTGCACTAAATACTGAATTGATGTGCTATTCATGATATCCTGATTGTAATTCGAGATGCTGTTATATAGTCATTATGCGGCTAAACTTAGATCATTATTTCAGAAGACAGTCATAGAACTTTATATTTATTTTAGAATATGCCAGTCCACATGTTAGCATGAATCTGCACAAATCCCGCTCAATGCTAAATTGTTCTTTCCTGTTATTATCCACCATGGTGGCAATGGCCTCTGAGACACGAGCTGAGGTGGGGGGAGTCGCCAAGCCCTCGCAAAGCCACTTAGAGAACTATACACCTGTAACTCGAGCCAACGTGTCAGATGATCTCCAAGATTCGCAACGGATGCCCAGATAATTGTTGCCTTACAAGAAGGATCTGTGAAAGCTATAGAATTGTGTGCTAGTGTAGGTCTTTCTTCCAATGATGGTGGACAGGAAATGGGTTGCTTGAAGAAAGGAAGGAAGGAAGGTATTTTTATCGTCCAACCATGGACCCTTGAAGACTTTTTTCGCCAGGATTATTTCAAGCAAATGCAAACTAATAGCCTTGAAGATGAATGTGGTATCATGGGTTGGGACATTTACAATGAATAAGAAGTTGATTGCAATATGCACGAATTAGAAGAAGATGATACTATTTGTGCGTCGTTGGAAATGCAACATATGTTTGATAATATGTTAGATGAAAGGGAACTTGGAAAGAATACTAAGGTTGACAGGAACGTGGTAGTTGATGGTAAGATGATCTGTAAGGCCACTTTGGTAAGTTATTTGAATGGTAACCCTTGGCTTTCAAAAGATAGATTGACAAAGGTGAAAAGCCAAGTGTACGAGGTTGGCAAGAAATTAAATGTTTTGAACACACTTGGCATTGGATCAGATTGTGCAGTTTATTTTGAACTTGAAATGGAATCTAATTTATCATCAAATAGGAAAACCAATAGTAAGAAACACAAGAAGCAAACCGTTAATGGAACAAGAGTTGTATGGTATTTGAGTAGAGTTTTGAGTATGAGACAAAAAGTTGGAAAGAATAGAATAGAATAGAATATGATTTTATCGTCCACGGAGACCAACTGGCCTATGGGACCCAAGTACAAAGAGAGAGCAGCAGGCGTATTACTATCAGGATTAAACCCCAGAAGGGTTTTGGGGGGAAAAACCTTAGTAGCAATAAGGATGCTGACATACTGCACAGTTATATACATAATCACAAGTACAACTGAGGTTAATGTGGGGACGGGGGCATAAGCGTCCGTGTATCCATTACCTCCGGAGGTCTGATCCCAACAAGCCCTACAGAGGCCGTGCTCGGTAGCTCATGCAAGGCGATGGGGCACAACTAACCGAGCATCACCGAGCCCGGATATGCTCGCAAATGCAGCGAAACAGGCTTTGAAGGGCGTGACTTTCATCCTCAATAAGCCACTGTTGACCGACGGCGGACTCTGTCCTCCGCGGCTCGAATCCATCTCCCTATCTCAATGCGGAGGTGGTGTGCACTGTGCGAATGGAAGCAATCACCCTACGCTTTTTCATGGGTAGATGGGTGCGCGTGTAGTGGTGTGGGCCCCTCGTGAGCATGGGATTAACTGCTGCCGATAATTTGCCACCTTGACATGTGGCGTGGGGCCTCTGCATCCCAAAGCTTGGCCATGAAGCAAGCATCCAAATCTTGCTTCAAAGGCGGTAGCGTTCCTTGGTGTATGCACCTTTGGTCCACATCGTGGTGCTGCACATTCCATAGCGAGAACCACCGGGCTCGCTTGTCTTTCCAAAGAGGCTTTGAGTCATTTGCGGGCCCATCGCCCATCGCCAAAGCAAGGTTGGGCAGCCGGGCTTCATCCCATAGCCACCACCTGCGGAAGTAAATAATGTGACGTTCGTAGCGCAGCCCTCTGTAATGGAAGGCTTTGTCTCTGGAGCAAGATCGATATGGGACCGTGGATTTCACTCCCAAAGGCAGAGGGCCAAGAAGGCCTTACAGACCTGCTCTAGATCGTTCCAAGTGGTGAGGGATATCAGCGGCCCCCCACACTACGCCCCATAGAGGAGGACCGGTTCAACCAAGGCCCTGAACAAGTGTGCTGGTGACCCCATGTATACGGCTTCGCCTTGTATTTGTTGTTTTGCATTGCATCTGAGGGCTTTCCAGCCTGCAGGTGACCGTAAACGATGGATGCATCGATGTGTGGTAGTAGAAAACTCAATGCCCAAATACTTATAAGACTGAGCCACCTCCACTACACGCCCCTGGTAAGTGAATGAGGGAAGGCGTGGGTGCCGGATGATGGGACCAGTGACACCCTTGTCTTGGCCAAGTTAACTCTCATGTCGGTGAATTGGCGTAAAGTGTCCAAAGCATCCGGTGGCGTTGCATGTCCTGCAGGGGTATATGCGGCAGGTCAACATCATCGGCATATATGAGTTGCCGGATTATGTGGTGCATCAATCGGCGCCTCCCCCGCTTTCAGCCTAGCCATTCTTCTAGCTCGTCAATGTACAAGCCGAAGAGCTGCCGGGGATAGAGGGCAGCCTCAGGCGCACCCCAATGCTATTAACAACGGGCTCCCAGGACGGTGTGGAGACGGCCGGAGCAAGCCTCGTATAGTACGTATATAGCATTGCGCAAGTCGGCGGGGGTCCCTAGCTGTCTCAATCGTCCCACAACTTATCCCGAGGCGTGTCCAAAGCCTTTGCGAAATCCACAAAGCAACAATGACAGATGCATTCTCCGCGCCGATTCCGGCTATCCTCTATGAGTGTTCGCAGAGTGAAGATATGGTCAATAGTAGAATGCTTGGGAAGCCGGGCGTGAGAGCCCCGCACTTCTCCATCCTCACGCCCAAAGTGTCAATCGCCGCTCAAGAATCCCGGCAAGCAACTTGGCAAAGGCAGAACCTGACCATAATGGAGTGCGATAGTTTGGGCTATGGGGGTCCCCGCTTTGTATATGGGCACAACTCTCTTGGTAGTCGGTCGGGGGAAGCCTTCTTGCAATGCCTTGTTGAAGAGTGTCGCGGAGAACAGGCACCATTGGGGCCCGCCCACTTGAGAAGCTCTGCCGCATACCATCCAAATCTGTTGCCTTCCGTTAGCGGCGCGCCAGGGGCCCATTATGACATCCCCTTCAAGTAATGACCGGTGCTAGGCTGTCATGAGGAGATCGCGGTGCCCGGCTTCCCATTGGGTCATCTGACTCTGCAAGTATCTCACCCATTGTTAGGGGTAATATTCCCCTGTGGAACATGGTGGGGCTTACTCAAGACCTTTCTCGAGAAGGCCCTAGGGTGGCGGTCTAGAAGACCAAACATCATTCTTTGGTGCTCAGTAAAGGTACACGGCTTTCTTGGTCTTGAGGAAGGAGCGATATTGGACGGACGGCTCACGGCGAATGGTGGGGTCAAAGACTTGGCGGAGCCATCGTTTCAACTCCGGCATTCGTCATCGAACCGATGATTGCGGGGAAGGTGGTTGCAGCCCACGTGGATCGTCGAGGCGGCCTCTCCCAAAGCATCTGTCCCCTACCCTCGGAAGGAGCCGGTTAATTTGGGCCGTCTGGCTTTGTTGAAGTGTGGGGAGTTGCGGCACTCTGGCGGCTCATGCTCAAGCATCCTCGCATAGACCGCCGCATGATCATAGTCGGGCCGCAACCGTGGTACATGGGGTGTTGGGGCAATGGGTGCTTTCGGTTGGCTGCCAATCTATACGCAAGAACATGGGCTGATGGTGAGTCTACTTCCTGCGTCCGACCACTGCCCCAGGCATCTGAAGCGAGTGATCAAGTGTAGGCATTGCTCTTACGCTAGCATGTAATCCACCACACTTGTGCCGCCCCCCCTGGTTCTCGTCACAACAAGTGAAGCGGTGCAAGGCGGCCAGCGTGCTGGCCATTGCAAATGACCAGGTCAAAGATCTTGCCCGGCGGCGGGCGGTGTCGACCCATCAGGTGTCACACTGGCGTCATCGACGCCCTTGGCCAAACCATCTCTGCGGGGTCCATTTGCAACACATCCTCGGCTAGAGGTGCGAATTTTGGGATCTGCCTCTGCCCTGTGCGGCGCATTGAAATCTCAAGCAACATGACCTTGCCCAATTGTGCATCTTGCTGTCATATAGATCGACATGTCCACATCCAAGTCGCGTGTGGTAAAGTTGCTCTCGGCGTGGTGGGAAGTAGCAAGCGCCACAAAGAGAGGGCTGCCATCATTTTACGCACTCGTACCCGCGTATATCTGTTGTGCACAGCTCTGCGCCTTACAGGGGAGACCGATTGGGCCAAAGGCATGCGGTAGTAACACGCAATTCCTCCGTGTCCTTGTTTCCGGTGCACTCATTGAAGCCGGAATAAGCGCTGGTATCTGGCAAATCGGGTAGCTGTGTGACGGCATGTTCCCATGTTTCCATGAGGAAGATAAGGTCCATGTCCATGGCGGCGGAATTGAGACTGTCCCCATACGCCATGGAAAGCCACGGCAATTCGGGATACCCTGCTGAGGCCACGATCCCTATTTAGTGGCATGCATTGCCGCCGGGTCGGTGGTAGTGGTGGTCCCGGGGGCGGAAGATGTGGATGCATCTGTGCTGGGCCCCTCGAGGAGGGACTCGAGGGGCGAGTGCCTGCATCCTGTTTGGCTGCTTTGAATTCCCGCATCCTTCCCCGGTCCAGCCCAGCGCCCCTCCATATCTGCGGGGTCCACGACTTTGGCCCGACTCCGCCGGGTCTCTTGCCCTGTCTTGGGGTCAAGTCCCGGTCAACGTACAGAGCCGTCCCCTTCAACTTCCGGCGCTGATGCATGATGGCCACCCGCTCTGGCACGCTCTCAACTGTGAAGATGACCATCCGGGGGCGGCGTCGTGGCTGAATTCCATGGCGACTTCGCCTTTCCAATGGTCACGAGGTCTTTGGGAGCGTCATCCGGTCCAAGATGCATGGTGCCGAGTCGAGGAAGTGAGATGTTCTCCCGACTCCTCCGTCAGGCCTCGCACTACCACATTGCGGCTCCTGCGTCTCTATTCCTGGAGTTCGGCGGGGGCCACACCAGGTGTTGGTTGAGGTGGGTGAGGCATAGGTTGTGGCCGGCGCCGGGGTGGTGGCGGCCCGGCGTGATCTGATGTGTCCGCAGCATGTGTTCCAGGTTGACGTCCTGTAGGTTGGTGGGTTCGCGGGGTTGGTGTGTTTTTGTTGTGGTTTCGTTCTCCGGTCACGGAGCTCGGCTCTTGCGGGGGCGTTGTCATGTCTTGCCATCTCCCGTGCAATGGGCGGAGTTGCTCATGTACCTCGGCATAGGCCCTTACCTTCTTTGGGGCAGCGGCGCTGGAAGCTCTGTAGCTCCGATCTGCGTGCTAAATCCTTTTCAGAAGAGCACTTTCAGTTACTGGCTGGCTAGCTTCCAGCGGCATTTTGGAATCCTTAATCTCCACGATGGCGGCCTCGCAACCTGACCGGGGAGAGGCGGCACTGTGCTCCTCGTCTTTGTGGCCTTAGCCTCCCTCAACCTTGGCACGGATCAGGGGAGCGAGGGATTCACGAGTGTCTCTGCTCTGCAGGTTCACACATCTGCGTCCCGGCTTCCATAGCTGCCAACCACCGGTGTCTACCGCCCCTCATATCTGCAAGCTCACTGGCGGTATTCTTTGTCTGTCAAATTGTAGCAAGTGGATGCTATCATCTCTGCACTTTGTCGTCTGGCGATCCTCCAATTCTGTGATTCGTAGTTTTTACGGCTACTGCCAACATCCAGAGATGTTATGTTCTCCACCTCTGCCGGGAGGCACGCAAAGCGTGCCTTTATTGGCCTCAACCCTCGCTGGATCGCGGCTCCAAGGTTCATTGGCGGATTTCTGTGTGGCCGCTTTGTCGGGTTAGTTGGAGCCTTGGCTCGGGCCTCCCTCTTCATGGAAGACGTCTCTCCCTCTGCCCGAGGCCTCTTCCTTGGTGGCCCTGCTTCATGGTCTTCCCCAGATGGCTCTGCCTGCATGGGGTCAACCAGTGGTTGGTGTGTTTGGGCCTTCCCAGGATGGGTTGGTGTGGTCTGAGGTAGCTCACCAACCAAGTGTGGGTCCACGGGGGGGGCTGTGTCTGTGGCCATGACTTGGGGTATGACTTGGCGACTCCCGGATATCTGGGGTGTGTGCAGAAGCTGCCACAAAACCCTAGCACACAGCCCGGAAAAGTGCAGATTTGAGCATTGAAACAAAGACAAGCATGCAGGTATCATACACCCTTGGAAAGCTCTCTGAACCAGCTTTCCAACAAGCCCAAGCACATGAAAATCTGACACCGGATGTGAGAGATACAGTCCATCGAAGTGTCTACCAATTGCCACAGAAACCCTAGCACACAGCCCAGAAAACAGCAGATTTGAGCACCGAAACAAAGACAAGCATGCAGGTATCATACACCGTTGGAAAGCTCTATGAACCAGCTTTCCAACAAGCCCAAGCACATGAAAATCTGACACCGGATGTGAGAGATACAGTCCGTCGAAGTGTCTACCGGTTGCCACAGAAACCCTAGCACAATGGAAAGGAAGTAGACAACCAATTGATTTAGATGATCGACCTTCATGTTCTGTGGAAATAAATCTTGCTTGGTACAATGTTCAGGAGGATGTGGAGAAAAACCTTCGATGGTTTACTTATGATTTATTTGACAATCAACTTATTTCACTTGATTCGATAATATCGTTAGCATGCTTAACATATGATGCAAAAAATAATAAATATATTCTGGACAAGAAAGACAAAGCATTATTTGATAGCTTTGTAGCCGATCAAATAAAAGGCCGATAAAAGGTTTGTTTATATATTGATTCTTACATCTTATGATATTAATCTAATATTAAGTGCACTTTATTTTGCATGTAATAAAGCGGGACGGGAAAAGATTTAGTAAGGACATGGCAAGAGATGGTAGTCTTGGAATAAATTGACCACAACTCATTGATGAGCTATGAGCTTATTGTCTTAATGTTACTGGATGCTAGCTTACTTTGATATGAGAATTTGCTCCATAAACTATAAAACATTTTTTCATGGATCACTTAAAATATGGAAGCACTTGGAAGCTGATAATTTTATTTTTGCAAAGTTGCATTTAAATTCAAATTCTATTTTTACTTAGTTGCCCCTCAATTATCTATTACTAAAAAAAAAAATTGTACAATCAAGGCGTCAAGAAGGGGTTCTCTAACAAGCAAATGACGTATAAAGTCGGGAGGGGATATATGTGTAGTAATATTCATATACCGTACAGTTGGGGGTTTTAAGCTAAAAAGTAACGCATATAGGGTGTTTTTCTCCTACCCTATACATGCAGGTGGCATATCCCTCAATAAAAAGGTGAATCCCCCGGAGTGGGAAATCCCCCATCCAGCCCTCCAGCCACATGGGTCCTCCGTCTATCCCCCACCCCTATGGGCTCCTATAACAGTGGAAGCATATCATAACATCAGTACTAGCAATAACAACACATCTAACTACCTCACATCAAAGATAATAACATACCACAAACAAATGAGCTCCTACCCAGGCTCAAACTCACAAGGGAAGTCGACTGACGGTTGGGCCTCAAAATAGAGGAGACTGAGATATAACGATGGCAGGGCTGGCTATAAAAAATGGCTAGGGTTGACCACTCCATCCGCCCCTCCTGTGCATACTTTGCTGACGGGCTAAATCAGGCTCTAGCGTGATGGCTACTTTCTAAAAGCACCATCTTCATAAAAGAAACCGTGGAAGCATTAAGCACAAACACGATTATTGAGTGCTTTCCTCGCTTGATTGTCTATCATAATTAGCATCCACTTCATTTTTCCCAAAGATTTTCCATTCAAAGCGTTACTCGATGGAAAGCAACCAGCCACAAGCATCCATTTGAGCTCCGGGCTCCACAACTATTGCATTTTGAATTTGCATGATCGTTAAAGGCAAAATGCACCCTATTTCTTCTTGGGCGGCAGAGCTTATCGCTCCCAAGAAACCTGGAGAAAGAAAATATAAAACATTAGGACAACATATAGCAATAGGGAAAAAGAACTTGAACTTTTTGGAATATCCTTCCAGGGACTTTTTGTAGTCCCATTGCTAGATCCATCGCCTCTGCTTCCATGTACCTTATTTGCACACAAGGTGTACATTTTTTATCTCTCTAAACATATACATATTGTCCTAGAATTTTCATGAGCTCTTTTCCTTTAAGTAAATATCCTATTACTTATCTTCCCTGCAATTGAGACAGTCACTATTTCCACGTTGAATCTTGGTTCTCAATTAACAAAAGAACTAAGCCTTTAGAAATCTAATCGTTAAACCGTCTAATCAATCAGAGATTCTTTCTGAGAGAGATCAAATAAATTTTATCTTGGTGCATAACGGAAAAGTTGAGATTACAGACTTCTGACAGAGATCGAAGAGATAATCTTGATGAAACAACAGGGAAAAGGAATAACCTGGAGCTTTGCTTATTTCGCAAAATGACCTGTATATCTTTATCAACCTTCATTGAAAAACACAATGCTTCGAGATCATTGATGTATGGTTTGAGGATGGAAAACGCGTACAAAAATGGTAAATTCCATTATTTTCGGAGATTATTGCTACTCGGGCATGCCAAGGATCTCAATACATGATCAACTCTGCAGTGATATCTCTGATTAGTAGAAAATCATGCTCAACTATACGAACTGCACTAAATACTGAATTGATGTGCTATTCATAATATCCTGATTGTAATTCGAGATGCTATCTATCTATCTATCTATCTATATAGTCATTATGCGGCTAAACTTAGATCATTATTTCAGAAGACAATCATAGAACTTTATATTTATTTTAGAATATGCCAGTCCACATGTTAGCATGAATCTGCACAAATCCCGCTCAATGCTAAATTGTTCTTTCCTGTTATTATCCACCATGGTGGCAATGGCCTCTGAGACACGAGCTGAGGTGGGGGGAGTCGCCAAGCCCTCGCAAAGCCACTTAGAGAACTATACACCAGAACTTTCGAGCCAACGTGTGTGGGATGATCTCAAGGTTAATAGCGGATGCCCAGATAATTGTTGCCTTACAAGAAGGATCTGTGAAAGCTATAGAATTGTGTGCTAGTGTAGGTCTTTCTTCCAATGATGGTGGACAGGAAATGGGTTGCTTGAAGGAAGGAAGGAAGGAAGGTATTTTTATCGTCCAACCATGGACCCTTGAAGACTTTTTTCGCCAGGATTATTTCAAGCAAATGCAAACTAATAGCCTTGAAGATGAATGTGGTATCATGGGCTTCGACATTTACAATGAATAAGAAGTTGATTGCAATATGCACGAATTAGAAGAAGATGATACTATTTGTGCGTCGTTGGAAATGCAACATATGTTTGATAATATGTTAGATGAAAGGGAACTTGGAAAGAATACTAAGGTTGACAGGAACGTGGTAGTTGATGGTAAGATGATCTGTAAGGCCACTTTGGTAAGTTATTTGAATGGTAACCCTTGGCTTTCAAAAGATAGATTGACAAAGGTGAAAAGCCAAGTGTACGAGGTTGGCAAGAAATTAAATGTTTTGAACACACTTGGCATTGGATCAGATTGTGCAGTTTATTTTGAACTTAAAATGGAATCTAATTTATCATCAAATAGGAAAACCAATAGTAAGAAACACAAGAAGCAAACCGTTAATGAAACAAGCGTTGTATGGTATTTTAGTAGAGTTTTGTGTATGAGACAAAAAGTTGGAAAGGCATGGAAAGGAAGTAGACAACCAATTGATTTAGATGATCGACCTTCATGTTCTGTGGAAATAAATCTTGCTTGGTACAATGTTCAGGAGGATGTGGAGAAAAACCTTCGATGGTTTACTTATGATTTATCTGACAATCAACTTATTTCACTTGATTCGATAATATCGTTAGCATGCTTAACATATGATGCAAAAACTAATAAATATAGCTTGGACAAGAAAGACAAAGCATTATTTGATAGCTTTGTAGCCGATCAAATAAAAGGCCGATAAAAGGTTTGTTTATATATTGATTCTTACATCTTATGATATTAATCTAATATTAAGTGCACTTTATTTTGCAGGTAATAAGCGGACGGAAAAGATTTAGTAAGGACATGGCAAGAGATGGTAGTCTTGGAATAAATTGACCACAACTCATTGATGAGCTATGAGCTTATTGTCTTCTTGTTAATGTTACTGGATGCTAGCTTACTTTGATATAAGAATTTGCTCCATAAACTATAAAACATTTTTTTCATGGATCACTTAAAATATGGAAGCACTTGGAAGCAAGAATTTATTTTTGCAAAGTTGCATTTAAATTCAAATTCTATTTTACTTAGTTGCCCCTCAATTATCTATTACTAAAAAAAAAAAAATTGTACAATCAAGGCGCAGAGGGGTTCTCTAACAAGCAAAATGACGATAAAGCTCCGGGAGGGGTTATATATGTAGTAATATTCATATACCGCATGAGGGGGTTTTAAGCTAAAAAGTAACGCATATAGGGTGTTTTTCTCCTACCCTATACATGTGTGGCATATCCCTCAATAAAAGGTGAATCCCCCTGAGTGGGAAATCCCCATCCAGCCCTCCAGCCCACATGGGTCCTTCGCCTATCCCCCACCCCCTATGGGCTCCTATAACAAAGGGAAGCATATCATAACATCATTACTAGCAATAACAACACATCTAACTACCCCTATATCAAAGATAATAACATGCTACAAACAAATGAGCTCCTACCCGTGCTCAAACTCATAAGGGAAGTCGACCGGGACGGCTGGGCCTCAAAATAGAGGAGACTGAGATATAACGATGGCAGGGCTGGCTATAAAAAATGGCTAGGGTTGACCACTCCATCCGCCCCTCCTGTGCATACTTTGCAGACGGGCTAAATCAGGCTCTAGCGTGATGGCTACTTTCTAAAAGCACCATCTTCATAAAGAAACCACGTGGAAGCATTAAGCACAAACCTGATTATTGAGTGCTTTCCTCGCTTGATTGTCTATCATAATTCGCATCCACTTCATTTTTTCCCAAAGATTTTCCATTCAAGCGTACTCTGATGGAAAGCAACCAGCCACAAGCATCCATTTGAGCTCCAGGCTCCACAACTATTGCATTTTTGAATTTGCACAGATCGTTAAAGGCAAAATGCACCCTATTTCTTCTTGGGCGGCAGAGCTTATCGCTCCCAAGAAACCTGGAGAAAGAAAATATAAAACATTAGGACAACATATAGCAATAGGGAAAAAGAACTTGAACTTTTTGGAATATCCTTCCAGGGACTTTTTGTAGTCCCATTGCTAGATCCATCGCCTCTGCTTCCATGTACCTTATTTGCACACAAGGTGTACATTTTTTATCATACCTAAATACATATTGTCCTAGAATTTTCATGAGCTCTTTTCCTTTAAGTAAATATCCTATTACTTATCTTCCCTGCAATTGAGACAGTCACTATTTCCACGTTGAATCTTGGTTCTCAATTAACAAAAGAACTAAGCCTTTAGAAATCTAATCGTTAAACCGTCTAATCAATCGTAGATTTTTTCTGAGAGAGATCAAATAAATTTTATCTTGGTGCATAACTAAAAGTTGAGATTACGTACTTGGACAGAGATCAAGAGATAATCTTGATGAAACAACAGGGAAAAGGAATAACCTGGAGCTTTGCTTATTTCGCAAAAATGACACAGATATCTTTATCAACCTTCATTGAAAAACACAATGCTTCGAGATCATTGATATATGGTTTGAGGATGGAAAACGCGTACAAAAATGGTAAATTCCATTATTTTCGGAGATTATTGCTACTCGGACATGCCAAGGATCTCAATACATGATCAACTCTGCAGTGATATCTCTGATTAGTAGAAAATCATGCTCAACTATACGAACTGCACTAAATACTGAATTGATGTGCTATTCATGATATCCTGATTATAATTCGAGATGCTATTATATAGTCATTATGCGGCTAAACTTAGATCATTATTTCAGAAGACAATCATAGAACTTTATATTTATTTTAGAATATGACAGTCCACATGTTAGCATGAATCTGCACAAATCCCGCTCAATGCTAAATTGTTCTTTTCTGTTATTATCCACCATGGTGGCAATGGCCTCTGAGACACGAGCTGAGGTGGGGGGAGTCGCCAAGCCCTCGCAAAGCCACTTAGAGAACTATACACCTGTAATTCGAGGCAACGTGTCAGATGATCTCCAAGATTCGCAACGGATGCCCAGATAATTGTTGCCTTACAAGAAGGATCTGTGAAAGCTATAGAATTGTGTGCTAGTGTAGGTCTTTCTTCCAATGATGGTGGACAGTGAAATAGGAAGGAAGGAAGGGAGGGAGGGA
Organism: Isoetes taiwanensis; assembly: GCA_021234155.1. Taxonomy (NCBI): domain Eukaryota; kingdom Viridiplantae; phylum Streptophyta; class Lycopodiopsida; order Isoetales; family Isoetaceae; genus Isoetes; species Isoetes taiwanensis. The sequence goes on along the minus strand of JAJEKV010000014.1, from coordinate 10,672,942 downwards.
GGGAGGGAGGGAGGGAGGGGGGGAGGAGGGAGGGAGGGAGGGAGGGAGGGAGGGGGGGAGGAGGGAGGGGGGGGAGGGAGGGAGGGAGGAATTTATTTTTATCGTCCAACCATGGACCCTTGAAGACTTTTTTTGCCAGGATTATTTCAAGCAAATGCAAACTAATAGCCTTGAAGATGAATGTGGTATCATGGGTTGCGACATTTACAATGAATAAGAAGTTGATTGCAATATGCACGAATTAGAAGAAGATGATACTATTTGTGCGTCGTTGGAAATGCAACATATGTTTGATAATATGTTAGATGAAAGGGAACTTGGAAAGAATACTAAGGTTGACAGGAACGTGGTAGTTGATGGTAAGATGATCTGTAAGGCCACTTTGGTAAGTTATTTGAATGGTAACCCTTGGCTTTCAAAAGATAGATTGACAAAGGTGAAAAGCCAAGTGTACGAGGTTGGCAAGAAATTAAATGTTTTGAACACACTTGGCATTGGATCGATTGTGCGCTTTATTTTGAACTTGAAATGGAATCTAATTTATCATCAAATAGGAAAACCAATAGTAAGAAACACAAGAAGCAAACCGTTAATGAAACAAGAGTTGTATGGTATTTGAGTAGAGTTTTGAGTATGAGACAAAAAGTTGGAAAGGCATGGAAAGGAAGTAGACAACCAATTGATTTAGATGATCGACCTTCATGTTCGTGGAAATAAATCTTGCTTGGTACAATGTTCGTGAGGATGTGGAGAAAACCTTCGATGGTTTACTTATGATTTATCTGACAATCAACTTATTTCACTTGATTCGATAATATCGTTAGCATGCTTAACATATGATGCAAAAACTAATAAATATATTCTGGACAAGAAAGACAAAGCATTATTTGATAGCTTTGTAGCCGATCAAATAAAAGGCCGATAAAAGGTTTGTTTATATATTGATTCTTACATCTTATGATATTAATCTAATATTAAGTGCACTTTATTTTGCAGGTAATAAGTGGACGGAAAAGATTTAGTAAGGACATGGCAAGAGATGGTAGTCTTGGAATAAATTGACCACAACTCATTGATGAGCTATGAGCTTATTGTCTTCTTGTTAATGTTACTGGATGCTAGCTTACTTTTATATAAGAATTTGCTCCATCCATCTATCTATCTATCTATCTATCTATCTATCTATCTATCTATCTATCTATCTATCTATCTATCTATCTATCTATCTATCTATCTATCTATCTATCTATCTATCTATCTATCTATCTATCTATCTATCTATCTATCTATCTATCTATCTATCTATATATAGTAATAAAAGCAAAATGTAGTGTGTGCACGAGATCTTGACCGTTCATTTGTTGTGTTTCATAACTTTCATTTTGGGCCATTGAGTAGTTAGTTATTTTTTTCCCTTTTTTTTTTTTTGCTAGATCGATGCATGCGAGACCGCAAACCATTTTGCACAATCGACTGGAGTATTTTCTTAGAAAGGTTGGCAAAGAGTCTCTTAGGCATGCAAAACAGAAGTCGGAGTTGAAAGAAGCTTTATCTGCAGCGTGGATGCAGAAGGTTTTTCTTGTGAAACGGCAAAGCAGAAAGGTTTTTCTTCCGCACATCTCACCTGTCGCCTTTATTTACCTTATTTACCTTTTACGGCTTTACTTACCGTGATCTTTTATCCGCCCACATAAATAATGGCTATGATATTATGTGTATGTTATGTTTTTGCAGATCTACAAAGCGTTCTTCATATATCCGGCTAAGAGAAAGATCCTGGGATAACTGAGGTTGTTGTCGGCTTTGCTCTGCAAATCCGACCTTAAATAGAAGACTCCCCAAGTATTTACTTGCTTTGTCATTTAAACCTTCCTTTCTTTTTCTGCAGGAGTTTTGTCTCAGGCGCTCAATGAAGGTTATTCCTTTGTAGGACTGGCAAACAAAGATGCAAATATCGTATCATTTCTCTACCTTTGTTTATCCCTTTGTCGTTTCAAGAGAAAAACACATGTATTGTGCATGATTTTTTCTGAGGTGGCATAAAAGGAAACTCTGGACGAAATTACATTGCCCTTTGTTGAATTTTTTTCCCTGATTCAGTGCAATGCATCCGCTCTGCTGTCTTCTTTGCAGCTGTGAATTCATTGGCCTGGATTCATTGCTCATAGGTTGAGGCAGAAGAACATCTCCAAATTACTGAGGTTCGAACCTCCAGGAAGTCATAACAGGAGTGAAGCCTCTTTTTACATCGACTAGAATGTTTGTCAGAAACAATCTGTGATTTTTAGCCTGCTTGCTTACCGTATCTCCTTGAAATCAATAATCCATGCTGCCTTAGATTATATTAGATGAGAATTACGTATCTGCTGCGCCGACCCAGCATTCTGAAAAAGAAATTTTTATTTCCATAAAAACACTGCAACAGACTACTGATCGGGAGCAAACACCCAGTCGGCGCCGACCGATTCCGTTTAAAAGCTGTGATAGGAGTTCTTAGGCGAACGACTACCAGTGAAAAGCTGTGTATGAAAAAACTGTGATAGGAGGTCAGTCGGCGCCGACTACCAATATCCAGCACCCAGTTCTGACCTCCGACCTCTGCCTCGTTAGTTTTTTGCATTTCTTTCCCATAAAGCAAATCTTTGTATTTTATGAAACAATATGTAACATTTATTAAAGCTACCCTTATTTTTCTTTTCCTTCCCATTTTTCTTTAATGGGAAAGTTGAAATACGATCTATCCTTTTCACGTAACCAACAGATGAAGATGAAGGACGGCTCTTAAACTCTAATTTAGAGCGTATGCTAACATTGAGAGAATTTTTAAACATCAGAACGTAAATTTCAATGCCACCTTTTACTTAGTAACGATAAATTGTTTTAATGTTCATTTAATTGCACCTAATGTTTTAACATTGGAGAAGTTGGAGAAGTACAGGCGGGAAAGGGATCAACAAGTAACAATGCTTTTTTTGAAATAGCCTTGGAAATAGCCATGCTTGAGAGTAAAGCTGTGGCATCTTTCTTAGAATTTCCTTTAGACGCTTCATGTGTTGTTCAAAATGGCTATCCAAAATTCTTCCTTAATGTGTTCAAGAAACTCGGAATGAAGGGAAATCATCTTTACAAGACTGAAGAATGCTTCATAAACCTAACAAACCTTCTAGATTGATAAGTCTAGACTCATAATCGATGAGAGATTGCAACTCAACCTTTACAAAAAAGTTGTTGTAGAAGGGTAACAACAAGCTGAAAAAAAATATTCATGGAGTGAAGAAGCCTATACAAATCACGTGTTTCGCCAACAAGGGGCAAGGTGTAGCATGCATCCTCACATGTGGACATCTTATAACTCCTTCATTGGATGGCTTGCTTATTGCCATTTACCATGTCAGAATCCCTTTTGTGATTACTTTCTAAGTAAAATTGATCACAATTGCCTATAATAGAGAGGCTCCATTTATGCTAGTCCAGATGTTGGCCCAATAGGTGATACAGGACCCAAATTGCTGCAAAATGATCAAGGCAACCTGTTATACCATAAGAACAAGTTGTGCATACCCGAATCAGCAGGTGTAAGGAAATTGATCCTCCATGACACGTACAACAGCCCAATAGCTGGCCATGCGGGATTCATGAAAACATATTTCAAAGTGCGCAGCAGCTATTATTGGCCAGGAATGAAGAAGCAAGTAGCTCGCTACATCAGGGAATGTCAGCTATGTCAGCAGACGAAGGCAGAGCAGCTTCGAATTCCAGGAGCATTAGAGCCATTAGCGGTGCCAAACGCTAAGTGGGAGGTGATCAGCATGGATTTCATCATAGGGAAATTTTTTTCTTAGGGTCTTTTTGCTTGGGCATTTTGGTCTTTTTTCCACTAACATTAATGTATTGTTCTTTATTCCACTAATAGTGATGTATTATTTGCCGTTTTCTCATGTGTAAATACATATAATATTCCCATATAGAATGTCAATTTATATACGATATATTTTTATATATATCCTTTGTGCATGCACATGCTACATACTTAGAAGAGTTGAAGTTGCTTCTTCCATGCTTTTCATATATACTTATGTGTTGGTGTTTTTTTCATCTAAAAATTATGTACATATATTTGAGAAACACTAGCCTTTACAATCGTATGTAATAAAGTTTGAGAAGGAAACTGTATGGTAACAGAGGAGTTCATAGTTTCATTGGCATTGATAGATTAACCACGAGTAAAGAAGATTGTTTGTGAAAATTCAGATAAGCATTTCAAACAAGGAATATCATTATAGAGCCATGCACTCCTGCATAAATAGGCATGCATAAAAAGAAACATCTCCTGTTTTTTGAACAACTCTTGAGCTCGTTCCAGCACTAGTAAACAAAGCATGATGCACTTTTCTCATCACCATTCTCCATCATGATACCAATCTGCCGTAAAGTATTATAAAAGTAATTTGATAAATTCATTAGCATAGCATTTATGCATAGCTCATAACTAGTTTGAAACCATAGTTCTTATACGTGTTAAGGATATAGTTTGGCATTATGATGTCCTCGTGGGATCCCAAAGACGATACTCAAGACAAAGCAAATGTGAATCGAAACATAGTAGGAGACAAAGTTTGTCCATACTTTTAATGCCATATCTATTTCCTCCCATGTGACACTTTTATCCTAGTAGTCTAAGAAATTAATAGCAAAGATACTACTTAAGCCGTGGTGCATAATGTACCAGATATATGCATGCACAAGCGCAGCAAAATTATAATGCCAAAAAGCCTGGGGTAATTTATTGGAACTAAATATGAACATATGTATGTGGAACATAAGCAAAATGTGGTCTAAGGATCACTGCCAGTTTCTTCCTTGGATCGAGTTAATTTTCATAAAATGCAAACCATCATGAAGAAGTTAGTGCTCGTAGCAATTTGCAAATGAAAACAATGCAAGACATACGCTAGAAACTCTAGATCGTCATCAAATGCACCGGTCTGCATCACCCAGATCATCATGTTTTCGCATACATGAAGGAGATGATTGTCATGCTAAAAGTCAGGTTAAACTTTAGGCATGCACAACACCCTTTGACTGTGCATACACAGGATCCCATTAGCTCAAAACCAGGTGTTGGCTTGATTTATCCCAGTAGCATGCTCTTTCAAATTTAGTCTAAAGCAAGTCCTTCGGTGCAGAAGCCATTGGAGAAATATTTATAATGGTAGTATGGTCAGTAGAAGGGATAAACAGCATGCCGATCCCCTTTTCCTGGTTTGAATATGGCGAGCTATGGCTATGGTTCGTGTCAACAAATTTGGGCATTTCGCATATAACACTAACTTGGGCATTTCGCAAAGCATGGGCAAAGTTTTAATCTGTTTATGTTCTTCAAAATTTGAAGCCTGGCCTAATTTTAAAGCATTTTCTTTCTCAGATCATGACTATCAATAGCCAACTGTACACTGTAACAAACAATGATGTCGTCATAAATGTGCACGACGGATTCGACAAAACCTCACCCTAAAAATGCAACTGCAGCAGCAAACCTCGACTTTGACCATACCTGGATCAGAAACTAGAAGCAAACACCCAGTCGGCCAAGTAAGTATTCATCCTATATTGTAGGGTTCATTATATGTAGCATTTATTTGGCATTCACACGATTTCCCTGCAGTTGCAATTCTACCTCAGGTTTAGAGAGGAGAATCCTCATATCAAAATTGCATTGCAGACTTTTGAGAGGTTGAAACCGAGTTTTGTAAGGAGGACGCGTGAGAGGCATACATGCCGTTGCATTTACCACTTGAAATTTGAATACATCATGCAGGGGATTGAACAAAGATGAGAAAATCGGGTGGAGTTCATGACAATTGCAACCGCCAATCGGAGATTTGTGGCCCCGCCCGTAATGTGCAGCCAAGGAGCATACAATCAAGTGCACCGGTGATTTATGGAGACAAGTGGTCCGGCAAAGAAAGGTGATGATGAGGAGTGGTTTGATCATAACTCGCTTGATGTTGGCGGTAAAAAATGTGGGTTGGATAGAATTAGAAAATGTCCACGGAAATGGATGGCACGGGTTCAAGACTAGTTACTTGGAAGACATTTGAAAAGCAACCCGTGGACCGTGAGAGTAGAATTGGGGATCCAAGAAAGGCTTTGAGGTACAAACCGCCTTGAGATTAGTACGTATGAGAGAAGTCCCAAAGAGTTTCAAGAGGAAGTGAAGAAGGTAATATCGATTTTGTTCCACACAATTACATAGCACATTGTGCCAATCACGGTTTAAAAACAAAGGTGTCTCATCATTTTAAGATACAATTGTATCTATTATTGACTTTGCGTAAAATTACAAAGATCAAGATCCGTAATGAGCCCCAGCCAATGACCGCATACGCATCAAGTTTCTATACTTGTTCGCATAACATATAGACATGACAAAAGTGTTGATATTCTTGTTCCCCGTAAGTGCATTTAAGAAGACCGCCCAAAGAAGAAAAAAAAGAACAGAAGGTTGGAGCAGATCAGGAATAGACTCAACAATGGTAGGAAGATCATAAAAGAGACTCACTTTTACATTTCTGATGATAAGGTGCATGACTCATTATTTGTGGAACACTGCCTACAAAAGCATGTTGCATGGCTTAAGGAACAGGAAATAGAGTATGAGAAGCATTGGGTTTGGAGTGATGGCTGCTCATCACAATTCAAGTCAGGAAAACCTTTTTTTTTCTTAGGCAGGTACTTCACAATTAATGACAAGGAAATAGTGTGGAACTACTTTGCCACTGCTCATGGTAAAGGTGAACATGATGGTGCAGGTGCTGTTATCAAAAGGCTGCTAAGTAAGGAACAACTCAAACCCAATGGTGTGCAACTGAGGCATGCTAAAGATATTGTAAAATTTCTGTGTACATATTTCAGCAGTCTACCAGTCGATGAAACAGATGAGATCAAAAGATATTTTTGGGAAATTGAACCTGCTGTTGTGGCAAACATGGAAGAATATGAAATTGAAACACTCAAAGGCACAAAGAAGATTCACTGTATCAGACCTGTCAGCAGGAGTAGACCAAACAGGCTTGCTCATAGATGCCTGTCATCATTATGCGACCATGGAGCCTTGCAAGTTACCCGGTTCACTTCAAGAAATCAGACGTCGAAGCTGACCGCCAGTTTACAGGAAATAGGAGGTTTTTAGCAGTCACCAGCATATCCTAGGGATATTCAAGAATATACCTAGGATATGCCAAAAGCCCATATAAACAAGGGTTTGCCCCCCTAGGGGCAACCCAAAAACCACACAAATATTCTATTCATAAAAACTACACTTGAAAACAAAAAACAACATCTAGAAAACAAATTCTTACCCTTGAAAACCACACTTAAGAAAACCACACGTGTTTTCTACTTGTGATAACTATATTTGAAAACTACACCTGGTTGAAAACCACACGTGTTTTCTATTTGTGAAAACTACATTTAAAAACCACACTTGATTGAAAACCACACTTAAAAAAACCACACCAATTTTCTATGTCTAAAAATTATACTTGAAAACCACGTGTTGTTTCTAGCATTTCAGAACAAAACAATGCATGGTCTTTAAGTGTTGTTTTTTTACAGAAATAACAGCAAAATCGTTTTGCATGGATCATAATTGGGACTCCTGCATCAATACAGGTAGATTTGGAAAGTGGGAGGTGACTGACTTAAAACCAGGAGTTGAGAAGAAAAAGGAGACTCTTGAACAAGCCAATGAATGGATCAGTAATTTGGTAGAGGTAGGTGACAATTTTGCAGTGAATGCGGAGGTAGACAATTCAGAGGGTGTGGACTTCTACATCCTCAAGTGCACAGAACCCAAATGCACACTTGAAGATTCATACAAAGATGGATGCGGGCAAAAATTTGGAGTGCATGAGGTTATCTTAAGTGGTTTGTATTATCAATTCTTGGGTAATTTCAAGTATATGTTGCTCACTAAACAACCCCAAGCCTCCGCGGGTAATGCACCATGTGGTAAGATATCCTAAAATTGATATGGAAAAAATAGAAGGCACGTACATGTACGTAATTTCACAGAGACCCATGAAAAATTATGGGCCTCCCAATAACAATGTAATTCTTTTGACACTTAACTAAATTGATGTGATTCACCTAAGCACGTAAGCACATATTTTTATATATATTAACAATAGTGAGGATGCACAAGGGTGGTGTGCATGGACACGCATTTCAAAATGAAGAGTGAATTGTTGTTTATAAGAATGTAGAGTTGTGACATTGGAATAAGGTTCAATTATTTATTTTGGTACCATCACTATCCCAACATTCTTGGCAAAATTATATTGTCAAGGCATTCCCACAATGTGACATGTGTCAATTCGACCGGGTCATACGTAAATATTTAAGCCCGTTACTTAATTAATTGTTCTCGGCGCTGTGAGGTTTATCGCATTAATCGACGCTTAAGCATGTGTGACTTAAGCAGCCTAGGCGCCTGCCGTAAGCTCTTCTCACAAGCTCACGCTCCGCCTTTGCACTCTTCCCCTCCCAATTCCTCCGCAAGACTCGTGATTCCCAATTCCTCATTCAAGATTCCGCCCACTCTACAATGAAGTTTAGCAAGATCGAGGAGCCGGAGGTCACCTCAAGAGGCGCTTACTAAGCATCAAGAGGTGTTCCTCCACTCTTCCTCGCCTCGCCGAAATTCTTGCCTCGCTGCCTCCTCTCCTGCCCCACTCTATTGCCTCCCGGCTTGAGGAGGGATTGATTCGATTCTCATCTTCTGGATTCCTATGAGGAATCGAAAATGAGGAATCTAAATGAATTCAAGTAGGAGTGTGTCACCGCTATTATGGTTGGATAGGGGACTCTAAGAAGAGGACGAGTCCGAGAAAGAAGAAGAAGACCTAAGAGGAAGAAGAAGAAGAGGAAGAAGAAGAAGAAGCCGACTTGGAGGAGTTCAGGGCGGTCCTTAAAGGTACATGCATTTTCATTTGTTTTCTGTTTTCAATTTTTCGTTTGTTTAATCTTTCATTTTCATTTGTTGCAGATGGAGAATGAACATGCAGAAGCAGATGAAGATGAAGAAGACACCCCCTGCCCTCTAGAAGACAATGGCCTCAGGGCCGAATTTTTTTGTAAAATTTTTGTATATAACTTTTTTTGTACACTGGCCTGGGGGCCTTTTTTTATAAAAAATCTTGTTTCCATCAAACGATTTTGTAATCAAGCTTTCTATCTTTGTTTCATTAAAATCTCTTCTTCTTCTTCTATCAAATGTTTTTGTTGTCTATCTATCACATTTATGAAGTTCAATTCTCGTGGTAAAATCCATTCAGATTCTCGCTTTTGAATGTAACAAAGGTTTCTAGCTCTTTAATTAGTTTCAAACACTAAGCATTTTAATCGGCAAAAAGAAGTTAATCGAGAAAAAGCAATCGAACACACGAGCACTTATGCAATAAACGCCTACCTTCAAACAGCTTATATACATTAACAATAAGCACCGTGACCTTAACCGCATGACAAGAAGCCATTAAGACTCATACCTGAGTAGTACTTTTGCAGGATTTTTTTTTTAAGCACTTGATAAGTTTTAAGCATCCCTTTCAACAAGATTGAAGCAGATATAAACACTATAGCAAAACTTATAGACAAGTCCGCATTGAACTACATAAACAATATAGCAAAAAGATTCTTAAATTAAGATAAAGATGGTACATGAAAAGTGTAGAATTCCTTGGCCTACATAAATGACAACAAAGTTAATAGTTATGGAGAATGACAATCGCCATCACCATAAACCTTCTCCAATTCCTCCTTCACAAACCTCGCATAATCCAGAATCGCTTTTCCGTAAAGTCTTTCCAAGCATAGCTTCATAATCTTTCTATCTATCTTGGGCCGTGGCTTGTATCAGGTGTGTTCTTCACCGCTGACTTCATTTCTTCCTCGGGCCTTGGCCCGGCAAGATTTCTTCTATCTTTTGGGGTGAGTACTGTTAGCACTTCATCATGGACATCCATCTTGAATGCAAGTACCCAGTAAATTTCCTGTGGACGCTAAGGTAAGACTTGTATAATGAATCATCAAGAAGCAAAGTCTTACCTTTGAATCTTGGGTATGGCTCATATATTTTCCCAAGTGGTTTCATCATGATCGACAGCCGTGTTTGTTAGGGTGATGAAAATTGGTCCGCAGCATTAACATTTTTCCCGCCCCCATACAAATTGAAATCTGCCCTCAAATCTAGACATAGTACTTTGCAAAGACATCTTCCACATTAGAGAGTTGCATTGATGACCATATATACCAACACAACACTTCAGAACAAAGTCTTCAAGAAGAGCACCGCTCGGGTCCAATATCACTTTCTTTTCGCTAGTGTATGTCATTGTCAATCCCGCCTAAGCCGCATGTGTTCATTTGCACCAAATGTTTTACCAACACACCATTTAAATCCAAGACAATGAGTTTATCTTTTGTCGCCAAATCAATATTTAGTACGTTGGAACATCCCTAATACCTACACAATACAAATTACTACATGAATAAATAGATGAAGATGAAAATGAAAAATGGGTTGAATGTGGAAACCTTTTCAGATCAACAAAGCAGGATTCTCCTCGACCTAACGTAATCAACCGGTAATCCTACAATTGAATGCAACAAAAGAAAATCAATAATATTCAATGTCTTAAGCAACACGATTTGGCTTGCCCAAAGAATGCCCACACCGACCTCCGTGGTTCTCCGCAGGCAAAGAATCACTTTTTGAACATCGTGCTCACCCAAACTTGAGGCCCCCGATTCTCAAGATTTTCTTCGTAACACACTTCGATAGGTGTGGTGTCATGATTGAGACCGCTTCTCGTGATCTTTTGCATAGCTACTTTTTGTTCTCTTTCTTGAGCCGAACAACTTCTCGTGGCTATCCTCCAAATTTTTACCCCTCTTTGTTCTTTTCCGCCTTTCCTTTTCAAGCAAATAGTCACCCAAGTTGCCCTCATCCGATGGAATTACTCCCTCAACTTCCTTAGGTGCTTCGGGGCAGGTACAATCGGTTCTGTTGTTTTTTCCACAACCGGTGCAGGAGTTTATAAACCGGTGCCGTGGTTTACAGCTTCTTCTATAGCTTTGGACAGCCTTTCTTGACTGGTGGTGGTGGTTCATTGTTGCATTCAAATCGGCCACAATTGATCAGACTCCTATAGGACTTTGTAGGTGTTGTGCATCTTCAAATGGCACCATTGTCCTTCTTTGAACCCCGAATCGGTGAGACCTCAATTGCGTGACGGATTAACACATCCTTTTTGGTGTACTATTTGAAGCACCTTCAACATGGCCAAAACCTAGCTCACAAATACACCCTCCCGCACCTTTCCGTGGCAACCATGAATACATTGTCCTCCTCTCAACAATGAACAACAAGCTATATGATACTCATGTTGGCAATTCAAGCTAAACTTAACCTCGTAAGCTTTAGTGAATTCCGCACCACATGCTTCTAACATGTATAAAATGGATCTTCCACTAACAACTTATCTCGTGATAATAGTAGAGATGCTAAATGTTGCGGTGAGTATCCATTTTCAGCTTCCACAAATTGTTTATGTAGAAATGCGTAAGTCTCTCGTTTCTTCTTCGAGAACTTTTAACTCCTCCTCAAGTTTGAGTTTACGCTTGACCCGCTTCATTAACGCATGTAGGGTTCATTGCTTTTTGTACCTTGTTCCCTGTGCCAAGTTTCCATCCGGATACCGCCTCCAAATCTTTAATTTCTCGCCCAACTCACATGTTGGATTAAGCTTGAACTCCTCCCCGCTTTTGTAGCCAAATCATTTGTGGGCATGTCTTTAAACCGTTTTCAAGCCTCTTCCAACATCATTTTCTCAGAATTCGTGAGGCCTTCTCATTGCCTTTCAGCTCACTTCCCATCGCTTCCAGATTCTTTTGTGATAAGTAAAACTGATTTTCCAATCTCCTCAGATCGTGATTCTCTAAGGTTTTATGTTTTCATCACATGCAACCGATCTCATTTGATCCACCGCCACCTTTGGCTTTGCCTTCATTTCAGCTTTTTCCTAACATGTGCTACAACATCTCCCCTATTTTTACTTGTCTATTGTTGTGGTATCTTTGGCATTGCACAGCAAATGCAGCCCAAGCTTTACTTTGTGTTCCTCGTGCAAGTATTGATCTAGTGCAATTTTCAAACGCAAAAGCAAGGGCCGCTTGCTTTCTTACTTCTTTGTTGTGACAATTTTGTAGATTTTTCTAAGCAGTGTTTCCAACTTCTCTTTGAAGATGCTCCTTTGCACGCTGCCATTTTATCTTTTCCCTTTGTTCAACTTCTTTGTCCAAACAGTAATCCCAATCTCGATCCGCGGACATTATTTTTCCAACCAAGCTTCTTCCTCATGGGCTTCATCCCGAATTGCACAAACCCTCCTCTTGTCGTGAAAATCATCCGCCTCCATCCATGCCTCCATCACAACAAAGGAAACACCGATCTGAATTTTTATGCCAAGGGAAAAGGAGGGAGAAGGGCGGATCGCTTCGACGCCCTTTCAGCACTTTTCAGCACTTAAAGTGCTTAAACGCTTCGCCAAAAGTTGTACTCCACTAACGATTTTACACCCTCGCATATCCCTCAATAAAAGGTGAATCCCCCGGAGTGGGAAAACCCCCATCCAGCCCTCCAGCCACATGGGCCCTCCGTCTATCCCCCACCCCTATGGGCTCCTATAACAGTGGAAGCATATCATAACATCAGTACTAGCAATAACAATACATCTAACTACCTCACATCAAAGATAATAACATGCCACAAACATATGAGCTCTACCCAGGCTCAAACTCATAAGGGAAGTCGACTGACGCTTGGGCCTCAAAATAGAGGAGACCGAGATATAACGATGGCAGGGTTGGCTATAAACAATGGCTAGGGTTGACCACTCCATCCGCCTCCTGTGCATACTTTGCAGACGGGCTAAATCAGGCTCTAGCGTGATGGCTACTTTCTAAAAGCACCATCTTCATAAAGAAACCAAGTGGAAGCATTAAGCACAAACCTGATTATTGAGTGCTTTCCTCGCTTGATTGTCTATCATAATTCGCATCCACTTCATTTTTTCCTAAAGATTTTCCATTCAAGCCGCATTCGATGGAAAGCAACCAGCCACAAGCATCCATTTGAGCTCGTGACTCACAACTATTGCATTTTTTAATTTGCACGCATCGCTAAAGGCAAAATGCACCCTATCTCTTCTTGGGCTAAGAGCTTATTGCTCCCAAGAAACCCCGAGAAAGAAAATATAAAACATTAAGACAACATATAGCAATAGGGAAAAAAGAACTTGAAATTTTTTGAATATCCTTCTAGGGACTTTTGTAGTCCCATTGCTAGATCCATCGCCCTCGCCTTCCATGTACCTTATTTGCAACACCAGGTGAAGTACATTTTTATCTCTAAACATACCTAAATACATATTGTCCTAGAATTTTCATGAGCTCTTTTTCCTTTAAGTAAACATCCTATTACTTATCTTCCCCGCAATTGAGACAATCACTATTTCCACGTTGAATCTTGGTTCTCATTAACAAAAGAACTAAGCCTTTAGAAATCTAATCGTTAAACCGCCTAATCAATCGAGATTCTTTTTCGAGAGAGATCAAATAAATTTTATCTTGGTGCATAACGGAAAAGTTGAGATTACGACACTCGACAGATCAAGAGATAATCTTGATGAAACAACAGGAAAAGGAATAACCTGGAGCTTTGCTTATTTCGCAAAATGACCTTGATATCTTTATCAACCTTCATTGAAAACACAATGCTTCGAGATCATTGATGTATGGTTTGAGGATGGAAAACGCGTAAAAAAATGGTAAATTCCATTATTTTTGAGATTATTACTCGCATGCCAAGGATCTCAATACATATTCAACTCGCAGTTGATATCTCCGATTAGTAGAAAATCATGCTCAACTATACTTAACTGCACTACATACTGAATTGATGTGCTATTCATGATATCCTGATTGTAATTCGAGATGCTTTTATATAGTCATTATGCTAAACTTAGATCATTATTTCGTAAGACAATCATAGAACTTTATATTTATTTTAGAACATGCCACCACATGTTAGCATGAATTGCACAAACCCGGCCCAATGCTAAATTGTTGTTCATGATATCCTGATTGTAATTCGAGATGCTATTATATAGTCATTATGCCAAACCTAGATCATATCTTATATCGTAAGATAATCATAGAACTTTATCTTTATTTTCCAAAGACACCACCCACATGTTAGCTTGACCCTCTTTTCCCTAACTTTAGCTTAAGCAAATCTAACAATAGAATATTATCTCTATGCCCAATGCACACAACCCATGTTACCATCACTTCAATCTTCCCGCAACTATGTAATAGACTACTATGGCTACTATGACAATGTTCTCGGTTTTTAATTGCTATGAACCACATATTTAAGGTTTGATTCCCTCAAGAATAGCCATTCGTTCTTGAGACGATCTCAATGGTGCGGTCTAGCCCTAATTTGAAATGAAAAATATTACCTCGTAAAAGATCGAGTTAAATCATTCAAGTCGATAAAGGAATCCTAAAACTCAAATGGAACACTAGAAAACCTTACAAAGAAACAACCTTATATCAAGTTTGAACCTACACTACTCTTCCATTCGATTTTTCTCAATGGCATCAACTAAGAACCAAAATGAACCCGACAAACAAACCGCGATATTGAAGGTGAAAATAGGTTAAAAATATTGAATCCACCAAGATGGCGATAGACTACCCTCCTATTTCTCCATTAGTATTATATAGATTATGGATGATAACAAAAGGGAAGGATCCCATTGAATTTAAGGTTAAAGAAATTGATTGCGTGCTATGGCGCCATTTAGTTAAAAGGAAAGATTTGAAGAAAACCCGCAAATCATTGAGGGGTAAGAAGGAGCATTGTATGTAAGAAGTTATATACATCATGTGCTTGATGCAAGGAATGGTAGAAGAAGTAGATGCAAGTGTGCAACAGGTGGTAGATATGGAGGAGTCGAGATAGTTAAAATTGTGGCATTGTTGGTTGTTGGAAAGGAAGATCTTGATGCTATTGAGATAGATAGATAGATAGATAGATAGTATTTTGGCCACTAGGCAAAGATCCAATCGACATGTGACCACACACCACACTCACGAGATAGTTAAAATTGTGGCATTGTTGGTTGTTGGAAAGGAAGATCTTGATGCTATTTGAGATAGATAGATAGATAGATAGATAGTATTTTAACGCCATGCCACTAGGCAAAGATCCAACCGACATGTGACCACACACCACACTACATTGCTTGGTTGGGCCCCCGCCCCAACCACTTTTACATTGGCGCCCTGTGGGTTTTGACACCCAACAGCTCAGAAAAGAGTTTCTCGGGCGGCCTCAACTCGAGACCTATAGTTGCTAGACCTAGTGTGTTACCACTAGACTAAACGCTCAGACGCAAGGGCAAGGGGCAATGATAAGATTACAAAACTCATAACATGGCTTGAAAGGCTTATTGCAAGTTGCAATGTCCTAGAGAACTATGAAAAATAAAGGTAGACAAGCTATAACTGTTTCCAATTGCTGGTCCACATGGCCTAGGATCATTAAAAAGCCATAACATCCTCATCTTAATTGGGTTTAAACTCATCTTAAGGATGTATAATATTATATTTGAGAAAATTAGTTGGTTGCTAGAATTGCATTATTTAATGGAAGCACAAGCAAACTGGTTATATGAATCTCCCACGACCCTTCTAAAAGTTACGTTAGAGAAGGTAGAAAATCACCATATCATTGTATAAGTGATAAATGAACAATAAATAGAATAGATAATAATAATTAGAGAGATATACTTCTATACCCAATTCGTCTAATTATGGACCATAATGGTTCATGCCCATTTATATTCAAGTCTTACATATAGTAGCATGTTATTTTTAATATCAAATTGGAGATCTATGTTGCCAATGAAGCTTAAATTCATAAAAAAATATAGTCTATCATAGAAAACAAGCTAATTATACCTAAAATAGGAACTTATAAGCAGCAAACATGTGTCCTATATTTATGATGTTATCTTGCTTTAATATATGGCAAGCCTAAGTACAAACAAAAAATGGTCCATGTATATTTCAAATCAAATCTTGTACATAAGTGTTACTTTAACATGAAATTCAAGATTCATGTTGCCAAGGAAGGGTCACCTTCATAAAAAATATTGCTTATTTCTTCCATACTGAAAGTGGGCCAGCCTTCTAAACATGCACCTTAAGATAACAAATTAATTTGTGTGTCTTGAGAGCTCTGCCAATATTGGGGATTATGTCCCTGTTGTTTATTTTTTGAGATTGTATGTTATGCCTCTGGCATATGGAATGCCAACAGTGCAAAGGGTCCAATGCCCTCTACTTCTTCAGATTGTAAATTGCCATAGACAACAAGTTATGCACATATTTTTAATGGCTTAAACATATATAATATCTTGAGCAAATCTTGGAACAGAAGACCGTTTTTGCAGCCATGATTTTTCTGTTGAGGGAGCTTAATATGTAGGGAAGAGGATATCTTTGCTTCAAGTGTGAGTGAAGGATATTCGAGCCATATATGTATTTCATAGAATTGTTTTCCTAAGCAAACCGCTTTTGATGAAGTCATGATCATTAAGAAGTCGCATGCATTGCAACTTGGTATAGACAGGAAACAAATACCATCAGCATGCCAGATTTTGTGATTCTGGATGGATGATGTGATGTGAGATCCAGTGACATGTGCAGTCAAAATATTTTCATTCATCCATTTGAAGAAGAAGGTAGTTGAATTGAATTGCATATTGACTTGATGCAATGATTTGAGAATCATGTGATAATCGTAAAACCATTATTTGATACTAGCATTAGATTCCACACTTCCACTACTTCTCATGGCTCCTTTTGTGAATGAATTAGATCAAAGAATCAATGATGCAAGAGGACTAAACTCAAAGGTTTAAGTTCATTTGCTAGAAACAGCTTTTGTTTTACAAATGTATAACCACCGGAAAAGCATATGAGGAAAAAGAAACACATGTGGTGTTTGATCCGAAGCTTGGCAAGCTTGAAAAGAGATTTACATATTTTGATGAAGTATGATAGATCCCGAATGAGTTGAAATTTTGGACCAGATCATGCCGATGTATGTTGATCATAGGGAAACACCGGGTCATTGAGATACATGCTAAGCATGAGATTATAGATAGTACCCAAGATGCAAATTGAGAGGAGGAGCATAAAATTGAATGGAATTGAAATGGCAAAGTGGCTTTCAATTTTCTTTTAGTCAAATGGAGAAAGACCAAACAATGTTACTTTAGGTGTTGTTGGTTATCACTAGAGGTGCTAGTGCTGTAACATTTGTATCGTGAGCCAAGGTTCAATTCCTCGTGGCAACAAAGATTCAATTCCTCGTGGGCAACATTGGTGTGTTCCACATGCTTGAGGGCAAGCATCTCAAGGAGGGGAGAAATTGATATGGTCTATGGGGTATGAGATAAAGCCCGAAAGGTTGGGGCCCATTGGATAATGATTTCCATGAAAACATGCTTGAGGGCAAGCATCTCAAGGAGGGGGAGGAATTGATATGGTCTATGGGGTATGGGATAAAGCCCGAAAGGTTGGGGCCCATTGGATAATGATTTCCATGAAGGATCCACCCTTTTGGTGTGTTGGTTATCACTAGAGGTGCTAGTGCATAACATTTACCTGCAACAACATGCAACACTTCCTCCAAGAAGGGTAAAAGATAACAATCGTGGATGGTTGCCTTGTTTAAATCTCTATAATCAATGCAAATTCTAATTGTTTTGTTCTTCTTTTCCATTGTACTATGCAAGACAACCATTCTCGATTTACTATTTCTGAGATCACACCAGCATCTCTCATTTTGTACCACACTTCTTTAGTCAGGCCAAGCAAAGGTGCATTTATCCTCCTTAATTTTTGCATAACATGTTTCATGCCTTCCTTAATTTTTATTTCAAATTCATATACACCTTTGTCAACACCAATCAACTCATTATAATCCCAAGCAAACACATCTTTCCATTCATCAAAGGATTTAGCAATAAAAGAGCCATCTTCTTCTTTGAACAAGTCTCCAACATACAATGTTCTATCTTGACCCCTTATGAACTTTTACCTCTTTTAATTTTTTCTTCACTTGCATTTATCACCAAGATTAAATAAAGTTGATGTAGGTCATCTCTTTCTAAATTCTCCTCTTTTATTGCTCCATCAGCCACATGTTCAAGTAGAACATTCCTGCACAATGCATCTGCTTCACAATTTTGCTCTCTTGGCACGTGGCATAATTTCCAAAAATTGCTAATTCTTCCAAAGCCTTATCTCTCAGCAAGATCATGTCTTCATTTTTGGCTTGATATTCTCCCAATACCTATCTACAAACCAATTGTGAGTCCAATGACAATCTTGCTCATACTTAGATGCTTGGCTTCTTGCAATCCTGCATAAGTGCTTTGTATTCTGCCATGTTAAAAGTAATATTAGGAAAAATCCTGCCCACTTTGGCCAGTAATCTATTTGAAGAGTCTTTGAAAATTGCAGCAGAAGAGGCCACACTTAACCTTTTTGAGACACCAGCATCAAACCATAAATAAGCAAAGTTTTCGCCTTTAAACCTTTTTGAGACACTAGCATCAAACCATAAATAAGCAAAGTTTTCGCCTTTAAATAAATTCATCTCAATAGACAGTTTTGGTTATGGTACTTGATCAGATGCAGCAAGCTCGTATTCTCAACAGGGATTTGGCACCAAAAAATCTTCTTTAATGAAATTCAGAGCTTCAAATTCTCCAACCTTATTGTAAAGAGTTACCTTTTTTTTTTTACCATCTGATATGGTGCACTCTCCTCTTGACCATATAGGTCTTGCATCCACTGTAGACAACCATTTTCTTCCCAAGAGTAGGTCATAAATGTCATATTTTTCATCAATTCCTTCAAATGCAACAACCTCAAAATTAATGTACCACAATAATTCCTTCTACATCGATTGGTACATTGCTTACAATCTCCATTGTGGTTAATTTTAGTATTAGAAAAAAGGTTCTAATACCATGGGAGTCTTCTTATCAATTTCTAGACCACATAGTCTCATAATATGATGAGGCATTACATTGAGTGGTGATCCTCCATCTAGCAAAGATTTTTATTAATATTTTCTTACCCATTCTAGCAACACATGTAAAAGCTCCCGATCATAGTCTTTTTGATCAACACATGCTCCTCAACGTGATTTGTAAGAGCAAATTCATCCTCTTTAGTTAGATTCAAAACCTTTCTTCTATAAGATGGGGCAATCTTCAGAAAAGTCAGTAAATCCACACTGATCTTCAAAATTTTTAACAAAGATTCAAAATCCTCACTCTCCTTTGATCTTTTTTTTCAAGTATTTTTGACAAGATGGAGGAGGTACAACCAGATTTGGCTCATTTTCCTTGTGCTTGGATGCATTAGTTTCCTCATTCACTTGAACTTGCTCTTTATCCTTTGAGTTATTCAGCCCTGTAGTATTTCTGCACAAATCTAACAGAAGCACTTGGCTCATTGGTTTTGGCCTTTTCTTGTCTAGCAAAGTATTCTTTGACACTGCAGCTATCTTCATAATGGCCTACTGCTTTGCAAAAAGCACAAATAAGACATTCTTTACCAAAATGCCCTCTCTTACCACAATTGGTGCAAGGTCTATTCCAACAATAATTTGATGAATGTATTTCTTGAGCAATGAGCACATGGAGGGTATATCTTCTTCTCGGGTCTTGAAATCTTCATTTCTTGTGACTTCAACCAATGCCTTAAAGACTTTAGATATTTCAGCTCTAACATCACCTGCAAGACCCTCCAATCTTCCATCTTTGGCTTTTTCTTGTCCTTTTGAACAAAGATATATTGGTAACCGATCCAGTCCCATGTACTCCTCGCTCATAATCTGAAAGAAAGGATCATGAGGTGAATGCATATCATCGTAAAAGATAGGAGATCATGTCGGCAATTTTAGTAGCCTTTGTAAAAGCTTTATATATAATGTCAAATCCTTCTTGCTTTTGAATTTTGAGCATTTTCCTATGTATTCTTGTTCTGATGTTCAAACCTCTGATAAATGAAGCTACCAGATGCAAAGTATGGTTAGGTACTTGATTGACTTGGCATTTGATAAGATAAAGATTAATGTCAAGGTTGTACCAAGAAAGGGAGAGAAGGGATGCACACCAATATCCGAGCAAGCTCCCAAAACAAAGGCAAAATGGAATTGTACTCAATGTGTCAATACATGAAGTACAATGATATAAACAAGATGGTGATACTAAGAATAGTATTAGTCGTTCACCCACCGCCTACTAATAGCAAACAAGCTACTTAGTTAGGGTCAATGCTCAAGGCCGATAAAGTGTTGATCATCTTTGGCCGAAGGCCGAAGTCGCCGCTTCAAAGACATCTAGCAAGATGGTGGTCTCGATATCACATATATCTTGACACTTCTCCTTGATGAGAGATCGCCATCTCCATGCTCAACCTCCTCCTCCCGAGATAAGATCTGGAATTTTGGTCAAGGCTTGTTTAATCAAGGTCATCCAAAAGCTCAAAAAACAAGTTTACATGAAGAGATCGGCTCTATTCTCTAGGTAAATAGACATGTTGTTTAACCACTGTATCAAGAACAGTAAGTCGAGAAGGAAAATGCAGTTTGTCTTTGATATCCATAATTCTTTTGCCAAGAGGAGGATGAAAATTGTTTCCATGTATATCCTCGAATATAGGCAATAGAAGTATCAAAGATGATTACTCCGCTAAGGCCCGTGGATTCAATAACCACAAATGCAGCTACTCCAACAATGCTAGGTTGAAATTCTTCATGGAAATCAAACCTTAATACCTTCGATTGACCTTGATCAAGTGTTGCTAGAAGTAAGGAGTAAACTACTCCTCCTTGCTTTGGAATCATGATCGACATGATGCATATTCAACTCCTTCACAATCAAGTGAATAAAGGTCTCCTCCTTGATTTGGAACAGAATTTGAGTGCCATAACAGGTGCTGGAAGTGTTGGAAGTGCTGTAAGTTCCTGTAATTCGAACAGACTGAAAATGGGGAGAGGAAGGCCAACATCAAAATATCCTACCTCAACGGCTAAGGTATCTATTAATCCTTGCTTGAAGGTGCTGGAATATCGTAAATTGGCATCCATTTATATTGGGTGCACGCATCATCGATATCCGGAAAGTAGAAGGATCTAAATCCACTACTTGATGCTTAATAGGAAGAGATAATCTCATCGCCAATGTGCTTCTCCTCCTCATCGTATGTATCCCCATTTAAGGTAGATTGAGCCTTTGAATGCCCCCTTGCCCAAAGTGAGTGGCATGATCATCTTTACCCGTGATCTTGCCTCATCATGATCTCCTCCTTAATAGAAGTGATTGCTTGATGGAAGCCTATATCTTTGTCTTGCATGAAACCGCCGCACAAAGAATTAAATGCATTAGGTAGTGACCGAGGAAGAAAAAATAGTTGCATCGATTGTGAGATCTCGGTGCTCTTCTTCAAAAGCTTCAAGTCGCTGGAAGGCGTGCTTCATGTGATATGAGAACTCGCCAAGACTTTCGCCAGCCTCGCCCCAACACATATCCATCACCTCGCATACAAGTGCCCAATCTTATGGGTCTTTTGGTCATGCTTCTCAATGAGAGCATGCACAAATCGTGACTATTCTTCTCATTGAACTCATAAAGGATAGAATCAGCCTAAAGAGAGCCCGATATATCCCATTGTTTTGTCATCTCATAATGCCGAAAGCATGCAAATCAGCAATATTCTTGGCATCCGGCAAGTGTTCTTGGCCATTGACAATTCCCCAAACTCCTTCAAGCCTTAAGAATGAGAGTCATTCTTCTCTTCCATTGCCGGAAACCCGTGCCATCAAAGATTTGAATCACACGACCGCCCGTGGAAGGTAATCTGGTTGTAGCTTGCATCCTTCTCCATTCTTCGTGTTGATCTTGAATCAATCTCAAAGACACCTAGTGCTCGATACCATGTCAAGGTTGCACCAAGAAAGGGGAGAGAAGGGATGCACACCAATATCCCGAGAGCAAGCTCCCAAAATAAAGGCAAAATGGAATTGTATTCAATGTTCTATGTCAATACATGAAGTACAATGATATAAACAAAATGGTGATACTAAGAATAGTATTAGCCGTTCACCCACTGCCTACTAATAGCAGCCGTTACTTAGTTAGGTCGATGCTCAGTGTTGATAAGGTGCCGACTGCTCAGCTTCATCACTTTTCAAGACCACCGTGTCCGAGAAAATCGAGTCACCGCTTCAAACACATATAGCAAGATGGTGGTCTCGATATCACATATATTGATGCACACTCTCACTATGTTTAATGTGGAAGGTCTGCAACTCAAAGATCATATCTTAGGGATCAAGCAGCTTACCAAATCTTGCCAAGAATTTCTTAACTATTTCATCCCATGAATTAGCACCTAAACTTATGACATATTCCAACTATGCTCTCACTTCATCATTGTTGAAACACTTCTTGAATTCAGAGAATTTACATCCTTTTTCTATCCATATTCCTG
Source organism: Isoetes taiwanensis (assembly GCA_021234155.1). Taxonomy (NCBI): domain Eukaryota; kingdom Viridiplantae; phylum Streptophyta; class Lycopodiopsida; order Isoetales; family Isoetaceae; genus Isoetes; species Isoetes taiwanensis. The sequence continues at coordinate 10,650,232 of JAJEKV010000014.1, read as the reverse complement.
ATGGTATTCCTTAAAAGTCTTCAAGAAGTTATTGGCATTCATACTTGGATCAAATGTAGGAGCAGGAATTGGCATGTTCAACTCAAAATAGTGGCAAGGCATACCTGCATTACCTTGAATACTCACTACTCGCACGGTTGCAGAGGTCTCATGATTCTCTTGTGCTTCAGAGATGCTCGAAGTTTCATTATTCCTCCTGGGAGCCATGAGTTCAAATTCCAAGTAGTGATCTCGGGAGGACCTCCAAAATGTTGAAGGTGTTCCTCGCAAACCTTCAACCTCAATGGTTTAGAACCTTCAGGTTGCTTTAGGCAACCACTCTATGCAAGAAAATTGCGTAAAGAAAGCCTAAACACAGGATTAGTATTGCTTTCCCAAAACAACAAAAAAGGATGCCTCAAAAAAATGATGCCATTTGCATGCAGGATGAGATTTTTCATGATTTCAATTCAAAAGGTTGCTTAAAGTCTCAAAGAATCTGGGCCTAAAGTCGATGCCGAGATTTGCAAAGGTCACTCAAATTTGCACTCCTGACCAAGTCAAAAATAAGTCAATATCCCTGGCAGTGAGCAATTTTTTGCAGATCAAAGGATATGAATTTACCTGAAATTCAAATTCTTAGCAAATAGACTGTTACAAGCCAAAACAACAAGCAAGGTTTTGCAAATCGATTTATGCACTTTTAGCACCTTCCAATAATTGCAAGCAAGGGAGAACTATTTGTTTGATCAAAATTTGAAGCTATAACCCTCCAAGGTGGAAGACTCTTAACTAAAAATTGCAATGATCTGCAAAATTTTGAAGACAAGTGATTGCAAATTGTTTTTTGATTTTTTCATGATTTTGAATGCTTCCCACTTGTTTTGGCAGCTTCTTATTAAGCATTAACCTATATGCAGGACCAGAACTTGCCTGATGCAACACTCATATTGATAGTAATGGCAACTTAGTCTAATTCTTATGTTGATATTAATCCATAGATTAGAGTGAGATGCACCCTGGACAACCACAGTCGTCGGATCTGTCAATCCGACGGCCCAGACTGTATGTTGGAGCCTCTGGACACCTCTCGTTTCGATTATGCTCAATTATGATTGGGGACGCCTATGATTTTAAGATGTCGAATACGAGTTTGCCTAAGGTTTTGATGGTATATCGAGCCTCTATACGGTTTCACTTAAGCTTTTAGAATATGAAATACGGGGATTCGAACCTCTACCAAAATAACTCAATGTCCTAATAAGACTACTTTAACCAATCTAACCAGTGAGGTAATGTGACTATTTTTTATCTTAAATCTATGTTTTTTTTTTATAATAACCCATTGAATTGTTTTAGGGATATGGTCTACGGTTTCAAGAATTATATCTATATCAAATCCCCCTGGAACCCCCTGTTATTTTGCTACATATGCAAGCTGAAATATGGTATGTTTGAAACAATTGAGTTATCTTCAGATATCACTTTTACCTTTTTGATTTACCTTATTTCGAATGTAGAATGCAAGTTGAGCATAATTATAATACCAAGGATCGGATTTTTATTCATAGGATCATCATACAATCATTTAAAGGATTCCCAAGCTCTGATGTCTTGGGCACAAGATCCAAAAAAGAATCTTCACGATAGCAATCAATCAGATTGCTTCAAGTAATCCATGGATTCAAGGAGCAAGGAAGGCAAATTCAAGCAGCTGTCATTCAAATCGGTCTCTAAATGAGAAATCTCGACGGTTCTTGCCCAAAGCCCCTCGAAAATCTCTATATACAATTTTCCTTTTCATAATCCCCTGTTTTCCGCCCTCCTTGACAAATTCGGCTTAGATTCTTGTCTTTTTGCTTAGTTTAAGGGTTCTTGGCTTAGAATAGGTCAATCCAGGAGCATATGATCATGATTAGATGGTTGAATCATTCAAAAATTCCAGATCTTGGCATGAAAATTTTTAGGGTTCTTGAGATTTCTGGTCGAAATATCCCACACGCATTTTAGGTTTAGGTTTTGGCAGATCGAGTATAAAAGGTCTAATGTGACGTGGCTATTAAGATTTAAGATTTGCGTGATGTCTCCACGTGATGTCTGGGCCGTTGCCAGCGCACATGCCCGGAGGCACCACGTGGCGGGGGAAGACTGGATGAGATGAGTGACTAGCCCCTGGGAGGGGGTAGATAGATTTTTTTTTTTTCAAAGCTTGGCACGAATCTCAAGAACTAAAAATGAGGGTCAAAACATGGTCTTTTTCAAAAATTCTTTTTTTTACAAGGAATCTTTTCGATGCTCTATGACATGGCGTAATCTTTTGCAAGAAAGGAACATTCAATTTTTTGGCTCAAAATGGGGGTAAAGTTGATGATGTGGCAAGTTGGTATGGTGACTTGACAAATGGATGATGACATGGCATTATGAGACGATGATGTGTCGTGCAAGGTGGCAAAATATCTTTTTCTAGTCAAAACTTTTATGAGGTGGCAATGATGTGAATGACAAGTGTAAGATGATGTGGAGGCATTTAGTGATGATGTGGCACAATTGAATGATGACATGTCACCTTAAGTATCAAAATGAATTTCCTTAGGTCAAATATTTTGAAAAAAAAAAGAAATTTATGGAAGGTGACATGTGTATGTGTATGATGACATGGCATACTTGATGGTGATGTGGATGGTGCATGGTATCTTTTGATGATGATTTGGCATCTTTTGATGATGAAGTAGACAACTTTGGCACTAGCGCACATAAACTTAGATCCCTTATGCAACAACTTGATCATTTGATTTCTTCATGCTTTTCTTGAGAAATTGTGCACTTTCTCTTTCTAGTTTGACTTTTAGAGAGAGAATATGATCTTGGATCATAGGAAAAGCCAAATTGAGTAGAATTTTTTGCTTTTTCAAGATGATGGAGGTACGATGAGTGTGTGGTGTATGAATGGTGTGCGAGTGGTGTGTTTTGACTAGAGAAAAGGCTATTTGCCAACTTTTCCAGGGGGATGAGACAAGAGAACATGGATTATGAGGCAAGCATGGTATCATGGATAGGAATGCGATGGTGAACTCATGTAGTGAACCTTGTGAAAAAGAATTCATGCCAAGATGATCTAGAATTAGCCACATACCAAGTAGCCTTGAGGAGTCTTCCAATCTTCAAACCCTGGTTTGCTTTGCTTGAATCTTCTCCTCCTTGCTTTGCTTGCATGATCTCCAATGAATGTCCTTTTCTTGGTTCTTAAAGCAAGTGTCTACTTTGTAATCTTCAAGGATGTGAGTCTTCATATCTGTAGTACTTGCACAGATATGTTTTAGACAATAGTCAACCTAAGATATGCAATATGTGTGCACAGCTCTTCTATGCTGCCAAAATGTGGCAGCAAATAGCCATATTGAGCTCATTGATTGCAGTATATGCTATGTTTTTTTCACTTCAAAATAAGCAGTATGGAGGAATTCATCTAAAGAAAGTACCTTTGTTTCAATTTTATAGATTCTATATACTTTTGTGGGACCTCTTGATGCTAGATATTGATTCCAGTCCCCTCAAGAGAACATGTTCACTTGGACTATAATGATTGTCAGATACACTCAATAGAAGGATGCTCAACAAGGCGAGAATAACACACACTCAATAGGAGGGTGGTCAATAAGACGAGAATAACAATTGGGTGATTAAACTATACTCTGCACAACTCTCACTTTTCGACTACAAACTTTGAAACTATATATTAATCTCTTGTGTTAGATTTAACCTCCACAAGGCAACATTAAGAAAAAGGTTCAATACTGAGTGCACCACACCTTATGCATCACTATGATAGTGGTTTAGTGCTTCCACTATTTTACCAGGGTAAGCCTTTTTTATCGGTTGTGCACACATGTTTATGTGGTGCACGCCTTTTGGTTAATCGAATTTGAAAGCCTCAATTAGGGTCAATAAATTCGTTAATGGTTTATGGGATGCTCATATTTTTGGAAAGAGAAATATTCGTGGCCGCCACGACAAAGTTCCTTGTAAATATTAATGTAATTTCATTTAACCTTGTATCCTATATAATAGAATTGAAACAGACCTAACTATGACTGTTCTAAGCCCTAAAATTGGCCGATTAGTTCAATTGGACTCCGGCCAGATCTAGGCAGCCCGACCAAGTTATTGCATCAGAGGAGAGGTCGGATTGATCAGATAGATACATCGACTCAGATTTGGAAGAGCGGAATTGGAAGTATAAGTCCAAACTTATGGCTGCCTTTTTACATTTTTTTTCTTCCTTCCTTTATTAAATTCAAGCCAAGATTGATTTGCAAGGAAGATTATATTTTCAAAGAAGATTTGATGTGCAAATCTGGGGTTGTCAGTATTGCCCCGATTGTAATAGTTTTTGAACTGCATTTTACAGATCAACCTCTTCCTTTTCTTTTATATATTTTTTTTATTAGAAGGATTGCTTCTTTTAAAACATAAAATACTGTCTTACCTCCCAAAATGCTTCTTCAAATCCTAGTTATTCTTATCTAGTTTTTGCTCATCTTTTCTCTTCCTTTCTATGTTTTATGCCCTCTATCTGCTTGCCTATTTCTATTTTTTGCCACGCCATCCACTTTGCCATGTCACACCTCTCACTTAATATTAAGATTAGGCATAATTTTTTTCATGTTACAACCAGCCTGTTGACTCTTAGACATCTATCGATTTCTTATCACCACATAACTGCCAACTTATCGTACACCCATGTCCAAAACACTTTTCCACTGTCACTTTTACCTCTTTCTCATTTGAGTCTAATCATGGCTAGATCGTGGCACTTTTATGCCAAAACAAGGCTCTTATGCGAGATCATCGATTGAGGGTCTTTCTCTATAAAGTTTTGGCCTTATTTTTACCGCCTTCGTGTTCAAGCTCTAGTTATCTTGAGGCTTAAGAAGCAAACATCTGAAGGTTTTTATGATTTCTTTTCCAATTTGCTTTAAGAACCAGGAACCGAGATTCGTAACTTTTTTATTTTTTATTTTTGCATGTTTTTATTTGTTCTATAGTAGATCAACTACATTTCTTTAATCCGCAAGAATCGACAACAGAAGAGGCAGTGACAGTTTGAAGGAAAGGCGTGTTGTCAAAAGGTTGCAATTCTTGGATCAAAGAAATGGTTCATAGCCATGGCTTGAACCAAGCTTTTGTATCTCTTATGCTGATCTTTTTCTATTTTAGAAGCTCGTTCTTGTCGTTGGGACTTTGGTTTAACAAGGTTCAACTTCTCGACTAGTAAATTTGAAGTAGAACGCAAGTAGAACCAAGGATGCAACTAGAATTTGAAGTAGAATGCAAGTAGAACCAAGAATGGAACTAGAACTCGAATGTTAAGTAGAATGCACATACGTTGAAATTCTGGAAAAGAAATAGTGCCAGCTGGAAGTGTTAAATTGGCAGATAAGACTGAATGGAAGCTAACAAAGCCCTATGAAAATTGATATGAAAAACTAGCAGTAGGGCAGGCTTGGGGCAGAGGTTAGGTGGTCTCAGATTGGAATTTTTATGATGTTAGTTCCTTGGAGTGGGGAGGGGGCTCAAAGTGAAAACACTTATATTTTATCGGGATGATTGGAATCTAGAGCTTCTTGATTTCGTTGCTATCTCCAAATTCCTAAGGTTTTTGTTTGGGCAGGAATCCTTCTTTTTCATGTTTTTATCGCTTGCATGTTTTGTGCTTTGCACTTTGTTGGCTCGGCTTTTTTAACTATGGAATGAACCTTCTCATGCTATGGAGATAAGAATATGCATTTTTTTATAGTCTATGGTAACGTAACTACTAAGTGGAACCTCAACTATATAAACTATTGTACAAATTGTTATCCTAACATGAATAAATTTCACACCATTAGAGATTAATATTTGGAATTCTTTATATTTTTGCTCATATTTAAAATACTATCTATCTATCTATCATAATCGTTTTATTTTTATCGGTTTAGCCCCATGTTTATGACTGGACGACACTTTTACACCAAATAGGTATATTGTAAGGACATTGACATTGTTGGCAAGGCTGATTTGCTTGGCAATGATTTGCAAGGAAATTTGCACCCAAAAATTATTGGTCTAAAAAGCATGAGACAACAATAAAAAGTAGTGATTTAATCGTGTCCTTTTGCAAGAACCCAGAAGCACATGAATCATCAACACCCATATTTCATATTCTAAAACCTTAAGCAGCATTATACAAGGTGTTCATCGTTATACAATGGTGTTCATCATTATGGTAGTCAAGTTCCATAGTTAGCCAAATTGTTCTTAGAATGTTCTAGTTGAGAAATTGACTTTTACTTGTTACATGCAAGGACACTACGGTAGGGCTACAAGTGTTTGTTAGATTTTTTTTCCTCTTTTTTGGAATGTGGTTCTCAATTGTGAATATAGGGATTGAAACTGCTTGAGGATCACATCTCTTTTATTCAAATGTGATAATGTTCAACTCAGAGAAAAGCATAGTGAGGAAATTATCTCGCATGATTATGTATGATTGTGTGTGATAGAGAAAATAAACAAAGTTGAACCATTGACATATATTTTGGCATATGGCCCATTGTTCTGGACATTTAGACGATGGGCAAATGGACCATTGCCAAAATACCATTTTCAATCATAGAAACTCCAAAAACTTGAGGGCCCGATTGCATTTAAATGCATTTAGCCTAAATCAAGAAATTCAACGAAGTTTCAAGTTGATGCACATGCTAATCAATTCCCATGGAAAATTCGACTAGATAACCTAATGAATTTGTAATGTTGAATCAAAATTTGTGTTTTCTCAGAGCATTTTCCATTGCTACATTGAAACGTTGAGATTGAAGTTGCATGTAATATGAACTAATGCATTACTAGAAATTGCATATTGACAACTTTCATTCACTAGACCATCACGATCGCAAAGCAATAAGATTGCAAAAAAAAGTGGTATCTATGTCTTTTTTATTCTCCATCTCTTTGGCGCTCTATGAAAATAACGGCTTTCTCAAGTAAAAGATTAGATGAAAATATACAAATATAAAATAGGCCAATGTTTCCATAGCTATTTAGGTGGAACATGCCCATGTCATGACATTAAAAATTGAATGTTAGCTATGAGAGTCTATATCCATTTGTTTATATATGGACTGTGTTAGTTATCCGAAGTCTATGTGTTGGGGATTCAAACAAGATACCTAATATACTTGTTGTCACCGATACTTGTCTGCTTAACGCACTCAAAATTCCCCTCGAAATTGAAATTTAATATATATTCGCACAATTATTACCTTTGCAATGTGTTACAAGAGGTAATGATGCTCATAAGGTACAAATACTACTAAGTAGAGATGATCTATACCTCAAGAAGATGACTGTTGAACTGTTGTCTTTCTACACATCAACATGAGAACATCAATCTGGAAAACTGTGGAGGTAAAGTATTGATCCTTTACATACCCAATTTGAGTATTTTATTTATTTTGTTGTATTGTTGAAATTTCTTTATCAACTAATTTCAATGCTCCGAATTGATTATGAGCTATATAGAAGATGATTTTCAGTCTCATGGGATCCAAAGAATACATCACAGTATGGTGGATAAACAACAAAAGATGGAGTCAAGAGAGGAAGCTGTGGAGATCCAGATGCACAGAGGTGAGCCGTATAGTTTTCCTTTTTACACTGCATACATGATATTAAAGCACCTTTAATTCCGTTGCCATGTTTGGAGATATTGAAAGATCTTCGTTTCTGTGACATGATAGCATAAGCTTTCATTATTTTAAGACTAATAACAGAGAGCTCCTTTGAAACAAATAATGCCTTGATCATCACTCCATTCCCTTCCACCACACCTTTCAGACTAAGAAATCCTAGTAAGCTGCTTGTCATACCAATTTGAGAGCGGTCAAAACCTCAATTGCAGCCACGACACCCTTAAAAGCTTCATAGTCTTTACAAAGAGATCCCAAGGAGATGTTTCGAGTCTGCCATACCTAGAAAAAGTTATAGCCAAACCTTTACCTACTTTCACCACCTTTGCAGCTCCCAATGATGCCTTCAAGCTATTGATAATCCTCTCATTCTTTTTCCACAACTATTTTAAAGCTAATTGTTCCTTGTCTGCTACTATGCTTGAGCATGTGTCAGCATTCTTAGACATCTTTGCCTTTTCTACTATCATCTTTATAGTCTTGTAGCTTCGAGCCATTCTGTCTGCTGCACCAAAACCAAATAAAATAATGGCAACTAATGCAGGAGGGGCCTGAAAAAAAATGCATTGCGTCGCCGACGACTTTTATCCCCATAATGGTGAACTCATACGCGTTTACTGCTTTAGCAACAGTTTTAAATGAATCCTGGCTCTCAAGGTTCAAATTTCTCACAATTTGAATGATTGTATTCCTTTTTTCTCCCTTATTTGCATTCAGAAAAAAAATTACTGGAACTATAGAAACTAGCAGCACTTAGCCTAGTTCCTTGTTTGCTTAGGAAATACCGAATTCGACAGATAATTTGTACCATAGCCGGGGCTTCGAAGCAGAATTGCCCTAATGATGCTCCCATCTGCATAGTTGACATGATGGGCTGAAGCTAACGTTGATGTTCAACCATTTGGAGGTGAGACTTCCTGTCCCATTCGGCTCTCATTCAATTCATGAAAAAATTCTTCCCTTTTCCTTGCTTCTGAAGGAAATTAAGACCCAAATCATTTACCTCTTACAGAGAATAGTAGCTATGCAAAAAATTATTAAAACATTTTGCTGAATATACAACCGTGCAACCGAGGCATGCCTTGCAGAAGGAGAAATTTTGCTTTTTAGGTTTGAGAAAAGATTAGAGAAGCTGAAGCAGCCATTAGCGCCCCTGCCGGCCTGGGTTTCTGCAACAATCATAGTCGAAAATGCAATATACAGACCTTGGCACTAATTTCATTAAGGATTTCTAATTTCCTTGACCACGATTTGAATTTTCCAAGATCCACTATTGGAATGTAAAAATATTGGAAGCAAGAGCGTGCAAGGCTCGATCTTACACCAAAACTCAACTTCCTTTTGTCTCAAAATCGACGTTGAGGATCGACCTAATGCAGAGTTCTGACCGCCATACCGAAGTTGGGCCTAGTAATTTCTTGGGTTTTCTAATTTCCATGGCCGTAAGATTCAAAGTTAGAGAATCGAACGGCTCAAAATGATTTTAGATGACGTGGCACGACATATGGCATAGCTAGAATCGCAGGAAAGTGGGCAGCTCGGGTTAGACCCTGCTAAAAAAAAATTCAAAATTTAAACAAATAGTTAGGCGTCCAATTTGATGGTCAAAAGAATATGGTCGTACTCATCGGTAGTAAGAACCCTAACATTTCAAGAGCAGAATATTCCGGAACAAACGAGCAGATGGAGGAGAATGCTATTGAGCGCTTTTGTTTGGTGACGGCGACAACACCGGAATACGCACGCTTCCATCTCGAAAGCTGCGCTTGGCAGCTTGATGCCGCTCTTCATTCCTTCTACGAGTCCGACCCTGTTGAAGACGTAAATCCTCTCAGCGAAGAAGAACCTCCATTATCTCCATTAGATTCAAGCTTACCTCAACGAGAATCATTAGGGTTGTCAAAAGATATGGAGGAAGGAAAGAAGAAGGATAAAGCAGGTTCGTCGAGAAAGAAGCCAGGAGTTGCCACACTTTCGGATTTGAACAAAGCAAGATCCAGATAGCGATTCTGATGGTCCTCAGGAATACTATGCTGGAGGCGAGAAAAGGTATGTCAATACTATTTGATAATGATTCAGTTGGCACGTTTTCTTAGTTTTTTCACTTTGAAGCTTAATTGTGAATTCATGATGTGAACAAAACGAAGAAAATATAAGCTTCGAAATGAAAGCAAGCCAGGCAACCGATTTTGTTCTCAAAGAGTCTATTCAACTTTATTGGCAAATTTGCAGCGGTATGATGGTTCAGGATCCTACTACGGGGCACAAGAATGTTGAATCCATATTCCATCGTGCTCGGCAGTTTGGAGCTAGAGAAGGTGCAGTTGAGACACAACAACCATCTAGTTCTCGATCTGCTTTTATTGGTACTGGTCATACTCTTTCCGGAGTACCTCGGCAAGAGGAAGTCCCAAACAACACAGTTACAGCTGCTCCAGAGTCTATTTCCCATACGATTACTTTTTGGAGAAATGGTTTTACAGTAGATGATGGTCCAATTCGGAAGCTTGAAGACCCATTAAATGCACCATTTTTAACGGTAAAGTTCTCTAGGGGGGTTATCTCTTGAATCTTTTGTTTGGTGAAATATTTTTGTGGAAAAAATATCCTATTTATTGTTTGCTTGGTTTGCTCATCAATTTTGAGTACTGGCGCTATTATAAGTTTTTCTTTTGAAATGCAGAGAATTCTCTTTAGATGAGGCTTTGATATTTGTCTTGGTATGCATATTCTGCTTCGAACCTTTATTTTGGCTTATTATCCTGTGAATCAGTCTATTCTGATTGATCTATGTTTTCTGAATTCCATGTTTGCACTGAGGGAGCAATATCAAAAGAATGCCAAAAGTGCAAACATATGTTCTAATGAGTTTAAGCCAATTTCAAGAACTGGCCTGATATGCCTTAACTCATTATAAGTTCAATACTTCATTTGAAGTTCAGTGAAATTGCTTTGTTTTTTTGGGATGAGGCCTTGGTTTTTGCTTTTGTGTATTTAAGGAGTTTACATATTCTTGCTATTAGAACCCTTGTTGTCCTGTGGATCAAACTATTCTGAGATGATGGGCTGAATACTTTGAACGTCACTCTAGCAGTTCGAAATTCGTAGTCCAAGCCCTCTGAGAACTTGCTAAGATGAGTATAAACATACAAGAGTGGAAAGTTGAAGGAATTTTATGAAGATTACAATTCTTGAGAAGCAAAATCTTAAGAAATATGGACAAAGAAGTTCTTTCTAATGCTAGTGCAAATGTTATAAGGCCAAACAAGTGGACATGGTCAGGTTTGCTGAAACTGGAACTGATATTGTGATATCGGTATACATACTTAAAGCTTTGAAGCATCCAGTTGTTTTATTCTCAGGATGATGTTTTTTATGCCATGTAGGTATCCCAACTTAGAGCCAGGACTCCTCTGCTGAAGCTCTTTTCCGGAATTTTGACTTCTTGTACCACCCCTTCACATCATTTTATGCCATCCAAGACTTCTCCATTCCTCAAGTTTATGGGTACCACTTCATGTTTATGAAGGACACATTTTTATTTTCATTTAAGGGCTAAAGTGCGTGCAACTCTGTAAATTTGCTGAAATATATTAGGATAAATTTCAATCACTGTGTTTTGCAGAGTATTCATAATGGCTTAATGCCCCCCCAATTAGAACCTGTTGACCGAATACATCAGTTAATGTTATTCTCATTAGGAAGGATGAGGATTGGAAGGTAGTTTGGTTTTCTTATGTTTTTGAAGTTGCTTTTGTGTGTTTTTGTTTTAATTTTTATTTTTCAATAGCCTCCTACAGAGCCAAAGTACAAAGCATTCCAAGGTACTGGAAGAACTCTAGGTAGTTCTGATGTTGCAACCACTAGTAGTGTGGCTTCAGCGAAAGAAATCAATCAAGCGTCCACAAAAGGCATAATGGTGGATGATTCAAAACCATCTACATCAATACAGCTACGATTGTCTGATGGGACTCGTATGGTAGCTCGGTTTAACCATCATCACACAATTTCCGATTTAAGAGGTTTTATTGATGCAGCACGACCAAGTGGTATGAGATCCTACCAGCTCCAGGTTATGGGATTTCCTCCAAGAGTGCTAATTGATTCAGCTCAAACAATTGAAGAAGCTGGACTTATGAGTGCTGTCATAATTCAGAAGACTGTTGGATGAGTTGCCTGCGAGTTGCCTTTGAATTCAAATAGATGTTTCCCTTTGATGCATACAAGCATAGTAATTTTGAAGATGATTAAGATTGTGAATTTAAAATATTTAAAGTTTATGTTAAGCACATTCAAACGTTTTATAAAGATCTGACCATTGAGCGCCCTCTGATAAAATTCAGTTAAGTGCGTGATAACTGACTACAGATTATGCTAGTTCAGATCTTGGTCATTCATGTATGGATTTCGTGTGGCAGTATCTATGGAACTCCGGATAAACGAAGGTAAGCATGAACAAGCTGTTTTAGGCTAGATTGTCAATTCGCCCTCTGAAGTCGTGATATTGATTGTAGTTTCTATGACCAGCAAAGCGATCTAAAGCCAAGGCCACAGATGAGCTCTAAATTGGGCATCTATTTGTCTGACTAAAATTTTCAAAGCAAGATAACCCAGCCCAGTTTGTTCATGATCTTTTCAACCCCATGATTTAAGGAGGTTAAGCCTTTAGAGCAGATCTGCTTGTTATCAGATTTTACAAAAGAACATTTTAAACATTTCAGCTGGTGACTATATTGTGAGACATGGCTTATCAATGGGACGTTTAGGGTTGTCCTATGATAAACATATCAGCCGAGAGGCCAGAATTTGCAGAGCGTAATTTGGATGCCAAACCGTTGTGAGGAGCATTTCATTTTTACCGGCCCTCAAACAACTTTGTAGATGATCATGAAGTATTATGACCAGAGTTGCGTATCTTTATTTGCAAGTGAAGCTTTTCTGCGTTCTTAGGCCAAGTGCATGTCTGTCCAGATCAGTAAAATTCCACAGTATAATGATCAGGCAGAGGCCATTTTGTCAGATTACAAGCCCAAAGTATATGCGGTAATGGTCTACTCATTTTACTCTCTCCAGAACTGCAAGAAAAAAAGAAAAGTTGGGAGTGTAATACGTTTGACCCTCTTCAAAGGACTTGGGAGAGAGGGCAAAAGTGGAGCCCTAGCCCTATTGCATCTAACTTGCCAGCTTTGTCAATAACTCTTGTCTCGTTAAAGTCCTGGAAGAAGCAACTAACATGTGGTTTATTGGGCTCTTTTGATTAGCTTTTGGTGGGTTGTGGGTGCCCCGTCACTCCCATCGCTACTATCGCTACTCATGTGGAGGGGTTCGGCTCTTGGTTCGGAAAATTTTTTAGCCTCAAAAAACACCTTTTCGACTGTTCTGAACTTGCCTCGGCAAGCTCCAATACAGGGCCACGATTCCTCCGAAAATACTAAGAAAATCTGTTATTTTAAGCTGGAAGTTTTCCTAGTATTTCAAATTTGTCCAGCTAAATCTAGATTTTGTCCAGCAGGTTACAAGGGTTCCGGGAACTTCCCGAACCAAGGTTCGGCTGATCTTTAGGTTTGGTGGACTGGTTGCTAGCGTTTTAATAGTATGCGCTAAATGAGTCAAGCAGAAGCTAGAACTCCACCGGATGTAGAACTTTGGACATCCACATCGTTCACATCAAAGTCTACTAGGGAGCTTGCCAGCATAAGTCACACGACATAACTCATAGATGATACAAAGCTAGGAATCCTGTGAGAGCATGCATAGCTCTACTTCCACAAAGCCAAGTACCTTCCACAAGGACCGCTTTGATTGTTGAGATATATGATACCAAGATCATATTATTTTGCTACTAGACGTGTTGTATCAACATTGATCTAGCTCTAGCACTCGGCTACATGAGGTGACTATATGTTCAACGTTCAACAACACTTTGTAAGCACCTATGGACCCACAATAAACTAGCTATCGTATAAATAGTTGGTGTAATTGAGTTGCTATGGGAGGGTGCCCATGAAGCGCCCACTTAAAGAAACAAATGTTATTATGATGGATTCATTTTCTTTTTAACCGCCTTTTAACATATCATAATGAAGATTGGGTCTTTAGCTTTCAATCGATCCCACAAATCGAGTTTTTGATAAATTTTGAGTTTGCTATGAAGGTTTTAAGTTTAATGAGGCTAATTTAACCCTAATAGACCACATGTGCTCTTCAATGGACCATTAAGTGCCCTTCAATGGACCACTAAGTACCCTTCAATGGACCACTTGGGACCTTCAATGGACCACATGGGACCTTTAATAGCAAACTGCTTACTTGCAGGTATATTACATCAATTTTTTTTATAGATTTATTTATGTCTTACACTATTCTAGAGGCTGGCATGGGCCTAAACCCCTCGCTCAAAACCAAAATATGACCAAAATGTTTATGAATGTGAGAAATAATTTACAAAAGTATTGGCACAAAGATGTGACCCTTTTACTTCTCAAACAACAAATGAGAAACAATGTATTTCAATGTTTTTACAATGGATTCTTATTCGCATTAGATACGTAAATCAAAAATACATCAAAAAAAATAGTTTTAATGCTTGCCCGAACTTGGTCGAACGTAATATATCGCTGAAACATCAAAAGTTCAAATGTGTCAAGTTTAGAAACACACCAACCATCGAAAAGAACTTTGTGAAGCAATCTTTGTGAACCAACCACGTAAGGTACTTTGTAACCAGAGATGTTCTCTTTAACATGTTCAATGATACACCGCCTTCTACCCTCGCTCAATGATTTCATCGCCTTTGGGATGTTCAAAAATGTAAACTTGTTCCAGATTCAAAGCCCTCTAGTTTCATTCTAACTATGTACATGCTCTCATGATGCCGCAATTTCCCGTAAGCTTAGAGTCTCCAATACCGTAATCGTAGAATTTTCAAAACCCTATCTATCTAAAACATGCCATCCAGTTTCAAGCAGCTTGTCATAAAATGACTTCTTTTGTCCCACCATTGCCACAAAGACGTAGAGCCTAATTAGAATTTGACCACTAAATTTTTTCTAACAAGTTGATTGCATTCAATGCAAGATGAGACAAACTGTCTAATATGAGAGAAGAAATTTACCATATGCTATGGAAGAAGGAAGTCTCAAGGGTACAAATGTATTATGATTATAAATTTAGCCGGATTAGCTAATAATATCTCAGATATTTAAATAATCAACCCAAACCAGACTGCATCGATCGCTTCGCTTCCCTCGCCTAGCATGTTCGCTAAGTTCTCCCCATGTGGTCCGTCTTTTCTGGTTTTTTTGCCCTCAGGGCTCAAAGGAGAAGAATCTAAGTTACTGTTGTCTACAGATTTGTCTAATGACATATCCTCATGGCTTTAGATGTTGTTGTATTCCGTGGACACTGCAAGACCATCAGTCAATGGGTTAGATGAATAGTAAAGACAATGATAACCACTAATGAATAGTTCATCACAATTTCTGCCATTTTATAACTAGAATAGAATTGGAAGTAAGTTAGCTCATCACCATATTCACCAACTCAAAATTCACCTGCGTTATTTCTGCTTCTCTATCTTGCAAGCTTTATGATGTTGGTACAGGCATAGTCTATGTTCTACATGTTTCTTTGTCCTTGAAGGATAAAACACAAGCATTTAACGAGTTATTTGTGTGCAAAATTTGCTCTTGTGCCATATCCTCATTGCACTATATCCTCCTTGTACTTGTATTTGGCCACTGCGATGCAATCAGATTATGTTAGAAACCATTTGCAATTTTAACATTATCAACTAAATTAGGTCAATAAATCTATCAACCGATGACGCTTGTGCTATTTGCTATTTCGGGTTTTTTATTTAACGGGCCTTGCTAATGTTGGTAAATGTGATGTCTCAAGGCCGAACTTGTTTCCTCGGCCCGACACCCAAAACGTAAGTATTTACTTGTGCCAATCATCTCCAATTCCATATCCTCCTCATTGCTATCTCCACTTGCCATATGTCGATACAAAGGATACCACATATATCCGATATAATGACTTGCAATATCCAAAGAATTGACCAAGCCTTAGAAGCACATCGTGGAAATGTATTCACCAATTGAAACCGCAATTGTGCAACTTCGGTTCTCTATCCACCGGCTCCATGAACATAGTATATGCCCGGTCTTTGTTTGACTTGTTTCTTTGTGTTTCCTACCAAAAAACACCAAGATCTCTACTTGTGTATAAAGTTTGCTCCAATGCCATGTCTTCGCCCTCGCCCATTAAGATGCATCCCCATCCGTGGACACCGATATCCGCTTTGATCTCAAAGTTAACAAAATTTCTTGAGCAATCTAGTTGGGCAAGCCACCAAGAAAGATTTTCTTTTTCTATATGTAAATGTATGTAATGCTTGAAGAAAGGGGCACCCAAAAAGTATGTAGGGCCCGAGATGAAAAGAATGACAACTTAAATGCCATGGCTCGGTTTTCCAATTTATCGCAGATAACACAAGAGGACAACTAACAAGCTTGCACTTCCAAGATGCTCATCACCATAACAAATAGGGTATTTTTGAGCCTTAACCAAGAAGATGTTGAATGAGCAATTGAACAGATGAGGGCCATCATAAATAATCGATTGGGCCTCAAAGTGGTTTTGATATTTGGTCCACTAGCTTCTATTCGAGAAATCTATCCGCCTTTTAACAAAAACAACGATAAATCCAATAACATAATGCATGGGGTGAATCAGTTCATATTTCAAACCATACATCTAAATCCCATTATTTCAAAGAGTATAAATAAAAATGATAATTTTTGATGTGCTTTTTCTTTCTATTGACGTAATTTGATGTCGAGTAGTGCTCGCCTACCAACGTATCAATGCCAAGTTAGAAAAAATGTCAGTAAATGATAAACCCTAGCTCAAGCTTTCATGACCACGTAATTGAAAACACAGAGAAAAGCCTAAATTATCTGTTTTCTCAAGCTGGGCGTTTCAAATTGCTACTGAAAAAGCAAAGGAAGAAGGTCAAAGATTTTGTTTTGATGACAAGCCGAAAGCACCCTCGCCGATGCCGCCTCCTTTAATCGATGTCGATCTAGAGCTTCGCAAGCCGTCTGGATTTAAGGGAAACCGGTGGTCGAATGAAGGTCCACGAAAGTGGGGCTTAAAAGGAGGAAAGATATTGGCGGATAACGGTATTAAAAAGAGTCCAAGAATGGTAATCGGCGGAGGAGGGTCACCCTCCCCTATTCTTATATTCCTTTTCTTGTATATCTTGTATTTCACTATCACGCTTATTATGCTTAATTTGCCTTTGCTTTATGGAGTTGGGCTCTCGTGATATCCGCGGTGCATCCTCCCTTTTTTCCCCGCCTCCTTGGAACAAACGTTGAGATGGTATTAGAGCACTAGTTGAAATTGATCCAAGATCAATATCACAATGTGAGATGACCATACCGGATATTATACTTGTATAAAGATGGCCATCAAATGGATGCTAAGCAAGGTTCAAACTCGCAACTTTCTAATTATGAGACAAACATAGCTACCTTGAACACATTCCTTTGCATCTCTTTCATATAGATGGTTATTTCCGGAGGTTCTCGACACTTGGCTTGACATCCTTTTGAGTCTTGCAACTCGACTTTTAGCCTAGATATAAATAGAGGTATGCCATTTCATTTTGTCGAACCACTGATCCAAAGCCTTCTAGCTCAAGTCCTTTATTCTCGCTCCATTGCATCAAATTTTATTTTCTACACATATATAATTCTTTTCTCCTAAGATTCGATTCTTTTGTGTGTTTTTTATTCAAATGACACGTATCCGTATTTTCCAATTCCTTTTTCCTAGATGCAGGGGTTTTGGATGTGGATGGATTCTTGGATGTGGATCGATTCTCTGGTGGAGTTTCTAGGCTTATTTAATGTCCCGGCTTTTTACCGCCGAAGATGGTCTCAATCGCTGATAAAAGGAGCTAGATGTTATAGGAATGCAAAGGACCAATGCATGGTTGGGTGATAACGCCGCTAGCCTCAATGCATGGTTGGTGATAACGCTAGCCTCAAATTCCTAACGGAGATTCGCGGATTAAAAAATAACGGGAAATAATGGTTATTAGTTTTGCCAGAAAATTATAGTGCTAGAAAATCGTCCAAAAATTTTACAAAAAGTTCCGACCAGGAGGAGCTCCATTTTAGCGATTGGAGCCGCCGCCGCTCGTCGTGCCATTCGATCAGGTAACCTCTTGTTTTCCTTCTTCTTTTTGGGTATAGATTCCCCGTCCATCTACCATCATGAGGCCTTCGAATCTTCTCCACCAAACCCACCATCGCTTTCAAACAAGAAACCAGTGTTTACAAAAGGAACTCCCGTGATATCTCAAGCTTAGATGTGGTTAATGTGGCCAAAAAATTTTGGGTTAATGTGGCCAAAAATATCAGCCAGTGGTTAATGTGGCCAAAAGTGGTTAATGTGGCCAAAACCCGGGCTTCAAACCGCGCTAGGGGCAAAAATTTCAATCGACCGGTTTTTCGCTTCTATGGGCAGTTTGATTCGATCTAAAGACCATGCCAATCGCTTCATCTACCTCTTTTATGCTAGATCAGTGAAGAGAGGAAGAGATTTGAAGCAAAATGGAGCCGGATCGATAAAAAAACACCAAAAAATGCCAAAAACAGTTGGTTTTTGGGCTTCAAACCGCGTTGTTCTTCATGGCTGATACAGGTGGCCACATTAACCACATCCCGCTTGAGATATACGGCGTTCCGGTTTACAAAGTGGTCCACGATGAATTGGTTGATCTTCAATTGTTCTTCTGTTAAGAATTTAGGATATTGAGAGGCTATTGCAACAATAGTTTAACAGAAGTACAAGTGAAGATCAAGTTCAATATAGATTGTATTTCGAGCACATTGATGTGAACACACAATTAACCACCCAACCAGATCTATTGGGTTATGCCAACTGGGTTATGCCAACTAAAAATGGACTGGTTATGGCTTCTGGCTTTTTGGATTGATCAATTGCTCCATGAAGACTCTGATCAATAAGATAAATGATCTCACTACTACAAGTATTCCCTAATCAAAACGGATAATTACACTGGCTATGTGGATGGGAAAGGATTTAGGATTTGCATGATGGTTCCAATTCTGGCAAAGAATCTTCAATTGCTCCATAGAGGAATCCTCTTTCCCCCCTAGATCGCCAGCTTCAATCTCAGCCTCGGCTACAGGTTCAATTGCCTAATCGTTGCTGCCAAATTTGATCGCAGGTATTTAGCAAAGCTGGTTGCTGCTTCAAGAATAGATCCATAGCTTATCCAAGAGTCATGGTCTGCCACAATTGGTCACTGGTGCAGAGTCGATGCCGCTTCCTTCTAGTTCTGGTGTGTTAATCGCAAACATATCTTCTGCTGCAGTAACTATTGCACAGCTACAGTGATTGTTGGTCTAGTCGCTTGAAGGCATGTTGTCATTATCCTTGTCACAACTCTGCTTAACAGGTTTGGCTTTTCCCGATAACCAATGGTCATTCTTTAATATAATTGCCCCCCTATAAACCTGCAGTATTTGCATTTTATATTTGTTGGAAGTATTTCAGGGATAGTTGGGCCAAGATTTGGCCACTGTATTGTATGAGAAATCGCATGGTGCATATATGTTTGAGTGAATCGCTTTGTTGGCCGCTAAGATAGACGTCCAAAAAATGCTTCTAAACGAGAAAGGGGACTCGAAAACTTTGGATTGAACTTTGGGAGAGTTTAGGGCGCCAGCTTGTTGCATTTCGCAACTTCATTTTGGCGAGGTTTTGTTGCATTTCGCAGCTTCATTTTGTCCGCCTATCCATCGTATTGTATTCCCGAGTCTCGGGCTATATTGCCCATTTGCTGCCATTGTGTTCAACAATTTTTGTTGGCCATAATTTTTTTCAAGTGGACCATATGTTGTTTTGCACCATTGACTTTGGCATGTGTTTTTTTTTTCTCAAAAGTTTGATGGCCTTTAATCTGGCATAAAGCACAGAATATCCGCCACATCGATGGTCGATGGTTGGAAATGAAAGATGAATATAAGACAATAAAGATGCATAATATATTGGATAAAAGCAATCATCTCTCTTTTTTCAAACCATATATAATGATACATCAAATTTCGAATTTTTATTTTTTCGATAGCTAATATTTCTGGGTTCTGCCTCAGGCAAGGCCGACACGTGTGCACGAATTGAAAACACAAATTTCTGTTTTCAATTGTAACAAAACGCGACACGTAGTTTCGCCATGACCAGGTGTTGGATGTGAGAGGAAACTTTGCTTTCAAGCAAAGTCAGCGGCCAGTGATGCATCCGTCGATGCAAGTTTCTGCAGGCGATGCATCTCTGCGACCTTAATTTTGTTCTTCAAACGGACCCAATGTGGCCTTCAGTCTATTAGTTTGCTTATATCTGTTATGGGGCCTAAGAGGAAGGACCAGATGTCGGAATCAATGCCGGAGGCTAATTTATAAAATTAGGCATTAGAAGGAGTGAAGATGCTTGGGACAGGAAAGACAGAAAACGAAAGGAAGAGGCCGTTAATACAATTTACAGAGAAAAAGCTCCATTTTTTGAACTTGCTTGAAGCAAGATCGATCAGGTATTCAAGAGCCTGTGATGATTATGTGTTTGAATTAAAATTCTGAACCTACTCGCATTTTATTTGACAATCATGGATTAAATATAGGTTTCAGACAACAAATCTGGAAAGTTCTGCTATTTTTGATCCATGTAGAGCTAATTTAAAACCAAGTGAAGTGTATATTTGGCCCCCATTTTTCACACTCTTACCTCTATTTCTAACACCCTCCCTTGCTATATTTTTACAACTTTTTAATTTTTAAATATCTACACAACAAGCATTCTAAACTATGGAATTTAACTTTTACAATGTTCACAAACATTATTTTTAAAGGCGATGGAGAGAAATGTTCATGCACCTTGGTCGCATGAGAAAATTTCTTGTAAATATAAAAGGTACTCCCTTCAAATATGGTAGCCTTCTTCAAATATATTCAATGGCCTTTTATTAAGGGTCAAAGATCCATTTTTTTAAAGATAGAGATTTTCCTTTTATTGGTTGTCATCTCCTAACCCGATTGGGTTCCGTGAACGTTAAAAATTTCTTCCTTCCTTCCTTCCTTCGATGAATACATTTTGACACCTTTTTCTCGGATGATGAGTCGACAATACCAAAAGTACAATAAAAACCAAGGAAACTGCTTACACATGCAAACATAATGATGGCATTTGTAAGAATTTTTTATTCATAAATGAGATGGTTACAATGTATATTACAGTGCATGAAGAGACCATGGCAGTCGTGCCGTCATAACAGTAACATCTCATCATACACATTCCACCTAATAGGAACAACCGACCGAGCATCTTCCGACGATTTTCAAGCTCTGGGAGCAACTTGAAGAATGTGGAAAGCCTCACAAGAAGGTGCCTCCCGAGCCATCCGCTAGCCCGTCCAGCCAATTTTCCCATCCTCCCGCATCCTTTCTTCAATTGCCGAGTAAAAAATGCTTGTTCCTCAACCTCCATGGATCTCGTGTAACGCTTGAAGGATCCTTTGCGCCTCATGCGCCTGGAAAATCTTCTTCCTTTCCTCCTCGTCCCTTGAGGTTCTGTAGTACCTGCGATCACGAGCAAGCTTATCCAAATGCCTTAGCAATAATGTGGCTTGAACAGGAGTTGTGTCAGATTCTCTACCACCTACAAGAGAGGAAATTCATAATTAACAATTACGGTGCTATTAGTCAGTAATAATGAACAAAAGAGTTGCAAAACTGAAATAGTTGGTAGAGCATTCATTTCATGACTTGAACAAGCAATGGCTTTCTCGACGTGCGAGTCGAGAATAGCCCCTAGAACAAAACGTAGAAGATTTTTCATTACAGATAATAATACAGATTATACAAAAAATTACAGAACACTGAAATTATTGATCTTGTTCACTATAATATTTGACGTCCAGCCCTCATGATTTCGTTGCTCTCCCGATCAACCACCTGGAGATTCGGATAGTTCCTTATCACGTAGGCCACCAGAATGGAGAACAAGGACTCTGCCAACACCAGAATGAGATCATAAGACAACCACTTATTTGTTTCATACTCTTTAATCGAATAGCTTTTTGCACGAATCACATTATCCGAGTTATGATAGCACTTGTAGGTGTTGTCGTCTATGATTACCATATTGTGCTTATTGAAATCCTAGTAAGCTTCATAAACTCTTTCGAGCATTTTAGCCATGACATACTTCCTTTTTTTGATGGAAGGATCGAGGTCGTTCACGTGCTTAACCTTTTCATTGCCCCATACAAACTGAACTTCAAAACGGGCAGCCTCAAGATTTATAGGACATTCACAACATTTCTCTTGGTTATTGAAGACCTGATGGCAACTTGGAATCCCCGCTCCATGCACCACTCAATAATTTCTTTTGCTTTGGGTCGAGGATCACCTTATTCTGTGTTTTTGTCAGTTTTTGTGAGGCGTTGAGATCATAATTCCTTTAATTAAATGCAAACATTAACAACACGCTACATTGACAATAGTAAGTATAATCCCATGCTCCTAGAACGATTAAATGATATACTTTCAAGGACCAACAACTTAAGACAATTTAATAACATCATCCAACCGTAATACAATTATGTGTGTTTAACGCATCAATTTCTCAGCTATTCAGAATCAATCTCTACTATATGATTATATAAAACCATGTGATGATAATCTAAAAGCACTATTTTTCCTTCTCTTTTACATTCAAGAATCTATCTTTGATTATGTTAATTCGATTCAGATCATGCCTCAATCCATTAAATCTACAAACCATCATTAAAGCTCATTAAGTTTTCCCAAACTATGTCAGCCAAAATATAGACATCACAAGAACCCCAGGTGTAAGACTTGACCCCCACCTGGAAATATTTTGCTTTTTCTCCTCGGTTCAATTCTCGATCAACCGGTGCAAGCTAACCACCACAACAAAAGGCTTCTTTCCCATGGAAAACTCCTTCCCAAGAAATCAAGAATAATATTGTTGCACTTATATAACCTAACAATGACCTTGCATGCATGCACACATTGCATGCATGGACACATTGCATGCATGTATTTCTAGCGCATAATCATTTATTTTACCATGGAAAATGCACTCTTATATAATGACAACATTACTTACATCTTAATGTTGATGCTAGGTTGCTAGGTCCGTTACAGTCTCTCCTCCAAAAATTCAACCCATGTCCTCATGGGTGCATCTGAGAGCACTCATGAACAATCCAGTTTGTATCTCCCTTTGTGACATCTTCCTTGGAACAAACCCAATCATTGATCTTTTTTTTTTTTTTTTTTTTTTTTTTTAGTCTGCCTCCTTAATTCCCCGGGTCTCTTCCCTTTATGCCTTCACATCTTAATCCTCAATTCAACATACTCCCAAATGAATACAATTTTGTCCCTCAGAACTGACCCATCCTTGTCAAACACAATTGCTTAGCCTTCAAATCCAAGACGATGCCTCTCCAAACTTGAAAGTTCAAAGCTAGCTTCATACAAGTAATTTAAGCTAAAGGAAAGATACATACTAGATAGCTCAAATGCACAACCCTTCTAACATTCAATTTAACATACCGCCGAGTCTAGAACTAACTCAAATATTAATAACATTGAGTATACTTTATGAACAAAAGGAAAAGAGGAACATACATATCAATTCAATATAATAAACGTAATGCAGTTAATGCAACTTTTCGTAAAGAAGGTACATGCCATAGAAAAAAAAAACCCACCATTCCAAAGAGATACTCAGGTCGAACTAGATATGTAATCTCTCGAGACTTCTTGGGTGGCCAAATCCAAAAAGTAACAAGCAAAATACATAATCAAGTCCCCCAGTATGGGTATCTTATAGCTAGGTAACATACTTAAGTTGATACAAGGGATCCCATAAGAACTATAGCCCATGGTACGTAGAATTCCTCACGAAGTTCATCCAATGACATTGAAGTATCCTAGGCTATACACTTGACCTCTATATTTAGCCTACTTCCATACATATTACCGCATCCCACTGGTTAGTCTTTCAACAAGACTTTATAGACACTAATTGCCGTTAATTTCAATGAAGCTCTTACTTCATGTATTTCGTTCACAACTTCAATCTTTTGACTATATCCTTAATCAAGTAATGCAATCACCATCCCTCCATTAATCTACAATCACTTTTAGGATGCCAAACAATTACGATGCATGGAAACACCATTACTAGATGTGCTTACAACTCTTCTATTACATTCTAAGATTTTCAAAAAATGGCACTTCCCCATGTCTATACATTCCCCTCTACATTTATCTCATGCCTGGGCTTTATCTGACAACTTTCGTTCAACTTCGTGGTTTACCTACTACCACGATTAAATATGTTGTTCCTCTATTCATCTTCTTCTTCTTCATTATCCATAAGATGGATAACATTGTTCAATCTTGGCCAATCAATTCTTCAATCTGCCATAATTTAAGTGGATATCATTCTCTAAATATAAATGTTTAACCTGACTACTTTGTTCGATTAAGTGCTTTCTTATCCTATATTATAATGTTATGGCGTAATTCTTGGATTTGGATCCCGCCCTAATTTGGATGGTGGGGATTGAGGAGTAAATAATCTGACGGCTAAAAGTGGCCCCTTCTCCTTTTTAAAAAAAGCCCCTATACGTTATTTTCGGACACTTTTATTCCTTTTTTAACCTAAATACCCTGGCGGCTCCTCCTAAAAATCCCGCTTCCTCCCAAGTCCGGCATGCTGGGTCGATTTGCAGAAGCCAGATGGAGTCGGCTGGGGATCTGCAAGTGGTCGCAGGTAGCTGGAGATCAGCAACCAGTAATTAGGCAGTCGATTTTGGCTGCATCGATTTTTGGCTGGTTCTTCTTGCTGCGGAGTCCGATGCTTTGTTCGGCAGATTTTAGGTAAAATCGGCTATGATAGAAGGTGTTTACTGTCCTCCGAAGCTGGCTATGTTGGCAGGTAAATATCTTCGTTAGTTTCCATTTCCGACCTCTTCATCTTATCAGAGCGAGGCTCTGTGTTTGCAGGCTTTTCACTTTGGAACTAACCATCCATGAGGTTTGGCCATGGCAGGATTGAACCCAATTATATCATGGACGTCATGGCATTATATGCACGTAACGGCCTCAACACATTTGACACATCTGATATTTATGGTCCCAGTGAACCTATGCTTGGTTCCTCTAGGCGACACTAGAAAGCTTAGAAAACGAAGGACAACCTTCCAGTCAAAATATTACCAAGTTTATGCCAAATATTTTCAGGTATCTTCTCTTTGATGGATTTTTTTGGAGATTATATATGTGATTTCCATCTCAAGCTCGGAAAATGGAAGCTGGATGCAAGACATATAACAGAGGTATGCTTATACATTTAAGCAATGCAATACCCTTTCTGTCTGGCTGCTTGCAAATCTTGCCTATAAGAAATATGTTAACACTTATTGAGATGAGTTTAGGACTCTGGATTGTCAAGAAAATATATGATAATGCATGCAAGCCGAAATTTGTTTTCAGGGTCTGAACGACATTAGTTGCTTTTTATTCTCATATGTGCATTTTCTAATGAAGTATTTCCACCATCATTTTTATTTTCTTAAGACTTTTAGTTTCTTTCTACCTATGTTGCTGAGCAAATCTGGTTGTAACATTCAGTCTGAGTATAGGTTTATCCATTTGATCTTACATGATGTTATTTACATTGCTGACAATAGATCATTTGCAATTCAAAGATTTCCTGGCAGAGGATGGTTAGTTCGCATAGAGGCATATGATCTTTTCTGCATCTCCACATTGACCAAATAATGAAGCAAGATGCGCCCAAATTCAGGTTGGACTTGATTATTTCCTTCAGTTTTAAATAAAGATTGTTTCAGAGGTTGCTACATATATTTATTCCACTATGAACATAGAAAAATGATATTTTTTTTGATATTGCACAAGTTGGCTGTCTGTAGTTGTTTTGGTCTTAGCTAGATTATATGTAGGCATCCACTCTATAAACATCCGCTTTCAGATTTGAATGCTGGGTCTCTATCTAGGTAAGCTTATAGTGTTTGGATATTGCCCTCATAATTGATCTGGCAGAAATTGGATATGACAGTTAGGTGCAGGTCATTAGGAGTTTCTATTTTGCGTAAAGTGAGATTATAGAGATTGTCTTTTGCTTTTAGAGTTGAACTGTGTGCTGTCTATGTTTTTCGTTTGCAGAATGTGCATGGCACCCCATATGCTTAATCAAAATTGGAGAGAGCAGCAACAAAGACACAACCATTTGTGCATAGTCCTTTCTATGTAGTTGGGTTTTTGTCCGTTCATGATAACCTCCAATGGCCATGCGCAAACGGGATCTGCCATTCCCTCAAATTCTTTATTTTAAATTGTTTAAGATTTGTGGCACAAAGCCTGGTGTAACGGACCTAGCAATTTAGCACCAACATTAAGATGTAAGTAATGTTGCCATTATATAAGAGTGCATTTTCAAGGTAAAATAAATGATTACGTGCTAGGAATACATGCATGCAATGTGTCCATGCATGCAGTGTGTGCATGCATGCATGCAAGGGCATTGCTAGGTGATATAAGCGTAACAATATTATTCTTGATTTCTTGGGGGAAGGAGTTTTCCATGGAAAAGAAGTCTTTTATGTGATAGTGGAGCATTCGGAAGGAGATAGATTGCAAATGGGATTGAAGGAGCGAAGTTGCATGCAGAGATCCTGGGAGCGTTGCTAGGAGTGGGAAAGAAGAAGCAAAAGCGGGATTTCCAGGTGGGGATCAAGCCTTACACCTGGGGTTTTCTGTGTTGATTTAATAATGATTGCTTTGAACGTAGTATAAACTTGGAGTTAAATCATATGAGCATGGTCATGAATAGGCATGCATGGTTAATGGATAGCGAGCATATTAACCAATTTAATAAACTAGTTAGCAGGGTTATGGAAGCCACCGTCATTAAGGTTATAGGTAGTAATTTGAAGGAAGTTGATCTAGTTAAAAGTAATAAGATATTAGTGAAGGTTGTATTTTGCTTAAGCACGGGGCATTGCATGTTGCATGGTAGAGATAGTAATGTTTATATGAGCCGTTATAACCGATTTCCTTTGTTGCATGAGGTGTAAATTATGGAATTTCTAAGGTAAATTTGATATGGAAATGTGCCTAGTTGATATTGGGTGGAATTCATAGTATTGTGATCTATGTGTAGTATAATTCTTTGATATAGACCTCTGGGGCCGGAGTCTAGGTGCGATGGTCTAGACTTCTTCGTTATTGCAATGCTGCTATGTAAATGGTATTATTTGAACATCGGGCGTTGGTACCGTATGGTACAACGTCATGCACAGTTAAGTGGTCCTCCAATGCTGGACGCAGCGTGGATGGGTGTGTACACACGTGGTTACCCCGCCTCTATGTCACCGGGCCCGGGACCGAAGTTGACCTTGCTCAGACCCAGAGGAATATTGGTTGCAATGTTGATGCTATGATTGCTTGGTTATTATATATGTGGTTTTGAATATTGGAATTAAGTTGCAATGGTCATGCTTATAATGGATATTCATGGTACAATTGTGGGTATGCTTGTTGGACTAGTAACTTGGATTGCAGGGGCGAGGCTACGGCGAGGCTAGGTTGTTGTTCTAGGTTAATGCTTTGTATTGTTGATGCTAGACATCCTAGATCCCCGATCCCCACTTAGTCCATGTGACTAACCCCGTGGTTGATGGTGTAAGCAGAGGTGTGAGATGCTCCGGAAAGTAGCCAAGCTTCGGAAAGGCGAGAGTGGAAGTGTGTGGATTGTTATTCAATAAACTTGATTATTATTACTATTATTATTATTATATATGGGCTTGAAGTTACAATTATTAAGATCATTCATAGTGTAAAAGGGATATTCCGAGTAATGGGCAAGTACATGTTTGGAACCTTAGAATATGTACAAAGATTAAATTCTTTACCTAAGTGTTATTGTTGCAGATGCATGAGTTAATTTCTTAAGTTTTTAAGCTTAAGTAGATCCAATGGTCGAGATTGATGGGATCTCAAGCCATCGAAAGGTTAATCGCCGCCCGGCCACAAGTTGGTATCAGAGCATAGTTGGATCCTTGGATGTAGGATGGCGAAGTCTAGATTCAAGTTGAGGTTGTTGGATTATGCTAATAGTATTCAATTGAATATATGTGGAGATGATGGCCTTAGAGGAGGCGTGACAAATTGTTTTATGAAGGTATGTGAAATTGATTACATGGTATTTCTATAATCTTGGTTGGTTTTCTATCCCGCAAAGCAGATAAGCTAGAAAAATGTACTTCATCAGGGGGCTAACTTTGATTTAGGGTTGCCAATGTGCGCATAGAATGGAAGTGATGCCTGAGGGAGATTAAGGTACAGGTATTGCGTTTCACTTTGGTAACCACTCCTTATAGTGTAGATGTGATCTCATAGTAGTATACTCTGGTGGCAAGAAAATTTGGAATAAGCAGTGCATGATATATAATGCCTATGATATTCAGGGAAGGTTCATCTCACTATATCGGATGAATAAGATTCTTGATGTGATGTTAGGTGCATTCTTTTGAAGCTAAAATTGAGAAAACCAGGCAGAATCCATATATTGATATCCAGTGGTAAAATAACAATAAGTTTCTAAGTTGATAGCATTCAGGCTATGGTTGGATAAGGTTACAACACGGTGGTTATAAGACAAATTTTGAGAATGCTTAGATATGGTTATGAAATAAGATTGACATGATAGTTGGATTGAAGCTCATGTGTAAATAGCAGATTTGTGACGTAGAAGGAAATGTCATGATTACATCATGGTCCTACTTGAGGTCTATAAACTTGTTAGCCTTAGGGTTATGGCTAGAATAGTCGGTGAAAGCCTTGAAAAAGTTCTTGGCCTTGAAAAAAAAAAATTCTTGGAGTATAAGAAAGCATTTAATGGAACAAAGTGGTCAGGTTATGCATTTATATTTAGAGAATGATATCCACTTAAATTATGGCAGATTGAAGAATTGATTGGCCAAGATTGAACAATGTTATCTATCTTATGGATAAGGAAGAAGAAGATGATGAATAGAGGAATAACATATTTAATCGTGGTAGTAGGTAAACCATGAAGTTGAACGAAAGAGTTGTCAGATAAAGCCCAGACATGAGATAAAGGCAGAGGGGAATGTATAGATATGGGGAAGTGCCATTTTTGAAAATCTTGGAATGTAACAAAAGAGTTGTAAGCACATCTAGTAATGGTGCTTCCATGTATTGTAATTATTTGGCATGCTAGAAGTGATTGTAAATTAATGGAGGGATGGTGATTGCATTACTTGATTAAGGATACAGTCAAAGGATTGAAGTTGTGAACGAAATACATGAAGTAAGAGCTTCATTGAAATTAACGGCAATTGATGGCTATAAAATCTTGTTGAAAGACTAACCAGTGTGATGGAATAATATGTATGGAAGTAGGCTAAATATAGAGGCCAAGTGTATAGCAATACTTCAATGTCATTGGATGAACTCGTAGAGGAATTCTCTGTACCATGGGTTATAATTCTTATGGGATCCCTTGTATCAACTAAAGTATGTTACCTAGCTATAAGATACCCAGACTGGGGGGACTTGATTATGTATTTTGCTTGTTACTTTTTGGATTTGGCCACCCAAGAAGTCTCGAGAGATTACATATCTAGTTTGACCTGAGTATCTCTTTGGAATGGTGGGTTTTTTTTTCTATGGCACGTACCTTCTTTATGAAAAGTTGCATTAACTGCATTACATTTATTATATTGAATTGGATATGTAGTATACTCATAATATTTGAGTTAGTTCTAGACTCGGCGGTATGTTAAATTGAATCTTAGAAGGGTCCTGCATTGGAGCTATCTAATATATATCTTTCCTTTAGCTTAAATTACTTGTATGAAGCTAGCTTTGAACTTTCAAGTTTGGAGAGGCATCATCTTGGATTGGAAGGCTAAGCAATTGTGTTTGACAAGGATGGGTCCAGTTCTAAGAAACAAAATTGTATTCATTTGGGAGTATGTTGAATTGAGGATTAAGATGTGGAGGCATAAAGGGAAGAGGGCCGAGGAATTAAGGGAGGCAGACTATAAAAAAAAAAAAAAAAAAAAATTAGATCAATGGTTGGGTTTGTTCCAAGGAAGATGTCACAAAGGGAGATACAAACTAGATTTTTCATGAGTACTTTAAGATGCACCCATGAGGACATGGGTTGAATTTTTGGAGGAGAGATCAGAACGGACCTAGCAATTTAGCACCAACATTAAGATGTAAGTAATGTTGCCATTATATAAGAGTGCATTTTCAAGGTAAAATAAATGATTACGCTAGGAATACATGCATGCAATGTGTCCATGCATGCAAGTGTGTGCATGCATGCATGCAAGGGCATTGCTAGGTGATATAAGCGTAACAATATTATTCTTGATTTCTTGGGGAAGGAGTTTTCCATGGAAAAGAAGTCTTTTATGTGATAGTGAAGCATTAGGAAGGAGATAGATTGCAAATGGATTCTTTGAAGGAGCGAAGTTGCATCGCAGAGATCCGGGAGCGTTGCTAGGAGTGCGTAAGAAGAAGCAAGCGGGATTTCCGGTGGGGATCAAGCCTTACACACAGGGTTTTCTAGTGTTTGTATAGGCTGTGTTGATTTAATAATGATTGCTTTGAACATAGTATAAACTTGGAGTTAAATCATATGAGCATGGTCATGAATAGGCATGCATGGTTAATGGATAGCGAAAGCATATTAACCAATTTAATAAACTAGTTAAAGGTGGTTATGGAAGCCAGATCATTAAGGTTATAGGTAGTAATTTGAAGGAAGTTGATCTAGTTAAAAGTAATAAGATATTAGTGAAGTTTGTATTTTGCTTAAGCATAGGGCATTGCATGTTGCATGGTAGAGATAGTAATGTTTATATGAGCGTTATAACCTGGATTTCCTTTGTTGCATGAGGTGTAAATTATGGAATTTCTAAGGTAAATTTGATATGGAAATGTGCCTAGTTGATATTGGGTGGAATTCATAGTATTGTGATCTATGTGTAGTATAATTCTTTGATATAGACCTCTGGGGCCGGAGTCTAGGTGCGATGGTCTAGACTCGCGGTTATTGCACAGTGCTATGTAAATGGTATTATTTGAACATCGGGCGTTGGTACCGTATGGTACAACGTCATGCATGGTTAATGGTCCTCCAATCTTTGGACGCGTGGATGGGATGGGTGTGTACACACGTGGTTACCCCCGCTCTCTATGTCACCGCTTTGATCACCGAAGTTGACCTTGCTGTAAGACTGAGGAATATTGGTTGCAATGTTGATGCTATGATTGCTTGGTTATTATATATGTGGTTTTGAATATTGGAATTAAGTTGCAATGGTCATGCTTATAATGGATATTCATGGTACAATTGTGGGTATGCTTGTTGGACTAGTAACTTGGATTGCGGTGGGCCAGGCTGGCGAGCAGGCTAGGTTGTTGTTCTAGGTTAATGCTTTGTATTGTTGATGCTAGACATCCTAGATCCCCGATCCCCACTTAGTCCATGTGACTAACCCCGTGGTTGATGGTGTAAGCAGAGGTGTGAGATGCTCCGGAAAGTAGCCAAGCTTCCGAAAGGCGAGAGTGGAAGTGTGTGGATTGTTATTCAATAAACTTGATTATTATTACTATTATTATTATTATATATGGGCTTGAAGTTACAATTATTAAGATCATTCATAGTGTGTGGGGATATTGCTGAGTAATGGGCAAGTACATGTTTGGAACCTTAGAATATGTACAAAGATTAAATTCTTTTTACCTAAGTGTTATTGTTGCGAGATGCATGAGTTAATTTCTTAAGTTTTAAGCTTAAGTAGATCCAATGGTCGAGATTGATGGGATCTCCAAATTACCATAAAGGTTAACAAGGCAGCCCCGCCACACCGGGTTAGGAAAATTCGCAGATCGCTTGTTTTTATTGAATTTGCCGGGTATATGATTGTGAATTTCTCGAACGCCTTCAATGGCCAAATGTTGACCTTCTTCCCCTAACATGCATGGAGGGGACATGTTTTTGATGAAGCAAACAATCTTTCGGTTTCAAAAAAAGGATCCGCTTCATTTGCTTTGGATTTGGTTTATGTAGCTTATATTCAAACATGTAAGATAGCATAAAAGTTACACTTTCCAACATATAGAACCTTTTATTGAAGCACGCCGGGCTTTGCCCGCTTTTAACATATTTAGCTTCATTGGATAAGTACAAGATTTTACCCTCTACAATAGCAGCAAAGAAAACACAGCTTGTCTAGATGTCCCCGGTATATGTCATATTATGGAGAGGGCATTATGGAGAGGGCATGTATGAAGAAACATATAACGAGATTTGAACTAACCCAAAGGTGCCTTGCAAGTGTCAATTTGTTGTATCATGTATAAAGCTTACAAAACCGCAAGGCATAGACATGTTACGTAAAAAAGATGGGCTAAGATAGGTCTTTCCATAGAGTAAAATTATTAACGGCATTGGCCTATGCCGAAGTGTAATTCATATTTTTTGGAATTCATATTTTTTTCAACTATAAAATGTTAATCCCCTAATAGGAATATATGTAGAAAATAGACATTATATTGAATTGTTAGGAGAACAAACATTATAAGAGAGACTCCAAGTTCAGTTATTGCATGTACAAATATAAATAGTTGTTCAAAAAAACCATCCTTGCATATACAATTATTTCAAAGAAACATCTTTGATGATGTTTTTAAGTGTTGATACCCAATAAACAAACAGTTGGAGATGCCCAAAGGGCTCTTCGATTGCATCAAGTAGTGTTAATAAGTATGTTTATGTTGCTAATGAATTAAAAGACATGCAAATAGCTAGGTGAAAAATGTTCGTTGAATAAGCTCGAGAAATAAGTTGGGACACAAATTGAAGACAACATAAAATATGCTCCCAACAAGTTTTGATAGATTGTACAAGTTTCCAACATTTACAAGTTGCCAAATTATGCCCAGCAAGTTTTCAACATTTGCGGGTTACCATTTATGCCCAGCAAAGCAACTGGCACCGTAACTAGTACTCCAAGAATTTTTTTCAAGGCCAAAAACTTTTTCAAGGCTATCACCGACTATTCTAGCCATAACCCTAGGGCCAACAACTTTATAGACCTCAAGTAGGACTATAATGTAATCATGACGTTTCCTTCTATGTCACACATCGCTAATTTACACATGAGCTTCAATCCGACTATCATGTCAATCTTATTTTATAACCATATCTAGCATTCTCAAAACTTGTCTTACAACCACCGTGTTGTAACCTTATCCAACCATAGCCTGAATGCTATCAACTTAGCAATCTATTGTTATTTTATCCGATATCAATATATATATAGAATGCTGCCTGGTTTTCTTTAGCTTCAAAAGGATGCACCTAACATCACATCAAGAATCTTATTCATCTGATATGGTGAGATGAACCTTCTCTGAATATCATAGGCATTATATATCATGCACTGCTTATTCCAAATTTTCTTGCCACCAGAGTATACTACTACGAGATCACATCTACACTATAAGGAATGGTTACCAAAGTGAAACGCAATACTTGTACCTTAATCTCCCTCAAGCATCACTTCCATGCTACGCACACATTGGCAACCCTAAATCAAAGTTAGCCCCTTGATGAAGTACATTTTTCTAGCTTATTTGCTTTGCAGGATAGAAAATCAACCAAGATTATAGAAATACCATGTAATCAATTTCACATACCTTCATAAAACAATTTGTCACGCCTCCTCTAAGGCCATCATCTCCACATATATTCAATTGAATACTATTAGCATAATCCAACAACCACAACTTGAATCTAGACTTCGCTATCATCCATCCAAGGATCCAACTATGCTCTGATACCAACTGTGACGTTCCTAACTGACATGCCCTTTAATCAACTGGGCAAAACCGTCTAGACGTTTATGAGTAGTCGCTTCTACCCATTTATGCCGGTGTCTCTGAATGCCCCACATGCACATTCAAGGTTGAATACTCGAAGGTCTACCATGGGCTTCAAGCATAGCTTCTCCCACTAGAACCATGCTCGTCCTCGAGCATCCAAGGCTATACCATGTCTATGTCATCCCATGTCACAATGATTACCAAGTCTTTGCAAATTACCCATGCATATACGCATCTCCATGGACACTGAACTCGAGACTTGCTTTGATACCGACCGTGACGGGCCCCGGGCGGTTAACCTTTATGGTAACTAGAGATCCCATCAATCTCCACCATTGGACCTACTTAAGCTTATCCACAACAATAACACTTAGGTAAAGAATCTAATCTTTATACCAATATTCCAAGGCC
Organism: Isoetes taiwanensis; assembly: GCA_021234155.1. Classification (NCBI taxonomy): domain Eukaryota; kingdom Viridiplantae; phylum Streptophyta; class Lycopodiopsida; order Isoetales; family Isoetaceae; genus Isoetes; species Isoetes taiwanensis. The sequence goes on along the minus strand of JAJEKV010000014.1, from coordinate 10,616,031 downwards.
CCAAAAACTATTCCCCTATAACCCATAATAATATTCTCACGCTACATCCATGCTATAAAATTTGTTTATTTGCAATCCAATTCCTACTATCGCCTTCCCAAAGCTTAGCTACACTCCCAGCCTCTTGCATGTCCGCTACACCATCAACAATGGGGTTAGTCACAGTGGACTAAGTGGGGTCGAGGTTCTAGGACATGCCTAAGCATCAACAACATAATGCATCCATCCATAAACAATAACTTAACCTTACCGTAGCCTCACCAAACTCACGCTAGTAATCCATACGAAAGCATGTCCCACAATGCACAATTTACCCATTTAATAGCTACTACATACTACAACCATTGCAATTCAATACAAGACATCCCAATTAACATAATAACAACTTAGCAACCATGGCAACATAGACAACAACTAATATTCCCTGGTCCGAAAGCATGGTCAACTCCTACTGATCAAAGCCGTTGACATAGAGGCGTAGGTAAACCACGGTGTACACACTCCATCCACGCCAAGGCCCAAAGATTGGAGGACCACTTAACTGTGCAAGACGTTGTACCCTAAGGTACCAACGCCCGATGTTCCAAAAAAACCATTCACATATCACTGTGCGCAATAACCGCGAGTCTAGACCATCGTACCTAGACTCTGGCCCCAGAGGATTATATCACAGAGCATTCCAATACTATTATAGCACTTCGCATAAAAATATATCATAGCATATTCCAACAAGGGATTCTCAATGTCAACCAAATTGTGTAGCAAATCATAATGACATATTAGTAGGTACCCAACCACACCATGATACATCCCAAAGACATGTTTTTAACAATAATCCATGCACGCATAATTATATTTTACTAAGCCAACCAAATCAAGGATATGATAAATCATAATTCCTTTAATTAAATGCAAACATTAATAACACGCTACATTGACAATAGTAAGTATGATCCCATGCTCCTCGAACAATTAAATGATATACTTTCAAGGACCAACAACTTAAGACAATATAATAACATCATCCAACCATAATACAATTATGTGTGTTTAACTCATCAATTTCTCAGCTATTCAAAATCAATCTCTACTATATGATTATATAAAAACCACAGATGATAATCTAAAAGCACTATTTTTCCTTCTCTTTTACATTCAAGAATCTATCTTTAATTATGTTAATTCGATTCAGATCATGCCTCAATCCATTAAATCTACAAACCATCATCAAAGCTCATTAACTTTTCCCAAACTATGCCAGCCAAAACATAGACATCACAAGAATCCAAGGTGTAAGACTTGACCCCCACCTGGAAATACTTTGCTCCTTCTCCTCGGTTCAATTCTGATCAATCTGGTGCAAGCGTAACCACCACAACAAAAAAAGGCTTCTTTCCCATGGAAAACTCCTTCCCAAGAAATCAAGAATAATATTGTTGCGCTTATATAACCTAACAATGACCTTGCATGCATGCACACACTGCATGCATGGAGATATTACATGCATGTATTCCTAGCGCATAATCATTTATTTTACCATTGAAAATGCACTCTTGTATAATGGCAACATTACTTACATCTTAATGTTGGTGCTAGGTTGCTAGGTCCATTACAGGAGGGGGGGTCTGAATCCTATTTCATTCGACCGTGTAAAATGGTACTGATCTTTATAGTGTAGATATATAATAGCAAAAGAGTCGAGAAAGTTCCCCATAGAGGCAAATATAGACAACCTGGAGGCTCTCTTGACTCCCGAGTCGAGAAAGTCCCCTAGGGAGGTAAATACAAACTATTTGGAGGATCTCGTGAGTCGAGAAAGTCCCCCAGGGAGGAAAATACAGACGCCCTGAAAAATGCAAAAGAAGTTAACTTATGTACCTGGCACTCGCTGCAATTGTATTCTGGCAGTGGCTGATGTTGGCAAGCTCAGTGAGTGGCGTCTCCACTGACAATACTCTGCAATCCTATTTGGCATACTAGTCCTTGATCCTCTGTAGGACCTTCTTCTCTGTTTGCAATACTTACACTGCCCTCATGGAATGCCGGCCATCCAACACCCAGAATCTCACATCCTTGCCCTTCAAATCTTCCTCTGTGCTCCACTTGAACAACTCTATTGTAGCTCTGCTGAATGGAATCACATCTATTGGCATCGGATCTGATACAAGATGATGTACTTGAGGTTGAGAATCTCCAACATATGAGCTGCATTGAATTCTCTATGATTAAAGAGGACCACATCACTTGTGCAAACTTTCAGACGTTTTGTATCCAGCAGCATTTTGTGGCCAATTCCCAGAGGATAAAATTGAGTCAGTTGTTCCATCTTCTGGGCCCTCTCTGTGACTGCTTTGTTTGCTCATTGGGATCCAAGAATTGGGAGTCTACCATTTCGTCTTCGTCCGATTCTGACTCCTCTACATCTCTTGGACATTCTTGGTAACATATGAGTACTTTAGACTCTTAAACACATTGGATGTAAAATCCCTGTGTTAACAACCTTTTTGTGACCATAAAAATTTCCATGGCGAGCTCCCTCGATGTAAACATGATGTTGAAGGTGTTCCTGGCAAACCTTCAAATCGTCCATGCATATTCTGTAGAAGATCCACAACCAAGTAAAGAAAGAGTGTGGCTTTGCAATCGTTTTCCTACCTTCTTAGTAGCAAAAACAAAATACGAATTTAAAGAATGATCTGAGACCTTCCGACCTTGCAGCAGCTCTCAAAATGTCACAAACTCTATCTCCACAAACCTGGCAGTAGATATGCACTCAAATGAAGCTTGCCAGAATAGATATGATTCTCCGTATGAGAAAAACTCCCCTACTGCCTGTCTATTGCCACAGCCAAGGAAATATGGTTAGAAACATGTTATCATGTAAGAATGACCAGAAAATAGGAGGATGAATCAAACCGAATCTGTACAGAATGCCCTTGCTTCTCCATCTCTGCTATTTCTCGGCCAGACAGATGCGTTAAGCCACCGCCCACCGCACTCTATTCAAGAGAAGAATGAATAGAGATTATTGAAAATACTACTGGCAATTGCAAAATTGATGGTAGGCAGAAGAATATCCCTGCCATGTCTCGCTTAACGGTGGCCGGCCGGCGTTACACACTGCCCATCGTCAATGGAGGGAGGAAAATTGCCGGAAAGGGGGAAAAGAGGGAAAAAAACAAGGTGGCCGGAAAACACATTTTTTGCTTCTAAAAGTAACGCCAGAAAAGGGCACAGAAACCCCCAAAAACATTTTAAACCCCCAAAAACATTTTAAATAAGTAGATGAAACATAGGTTTCAAATGGCTAAGGTGAATAATTCAAGGAGCAATACGAAAAGGAGGTTGATGAGCTAGGTAAAAAGTCCCAAGAATGTATTTATGGCAAAACAAGCATGGTGAGGCAAAAATAAGATGTGGATGTAGATGTGAGAAAAATGGCTAATGACTTGGAACAAAATACCATGGGGATCTTCCAAACTTCAGTGTGTTGACTTCCAAACTTCAAACAAATGTTTTCCAAACTCTAATTCTAAAACATGGTTTGGCTAATGTTTGACTTCAAATTTGATATTTCTTGTCAGGTTTGACCTTGAGTGCTTTGTGTTGACTTTGAGAAAAAATCTTCCTTGACTGTGACGCCAAGATTTCCTACCAAGGTCTTCAATTCTTCAAATCTAGAATCCAATGGAAGGACTAATGATTAGAATATTGCCCTTTTGTGGGGAACATCTCGCTAAAACAAGAGAAATGCTGATCCCCTCAACCTATAGAGCATAAAAAGAAGCTCATAGAAGGATCTTCAACATAAGTCAGGACATCCACATGAAAATGCAATGGTATAGATGTGTGACAATGAATATAGGGTATGTGTATGATAGAAAGAATGTGTACGTGTGGCGATATAATGTGAATGGGGTGCAAATGGAGTGTAAATGTGGAGTGAATGTGGAATGAGGTGTATGCGGTGTAAGTGTGATTGTGACATTCCCCTAAAATATATGGTATAAATACGTACATTTCCAGTCCGTGTCACCATACAAGCCTACCTTAATATCTATGATTGTATGGATGTGCTACCCTTCGTGGTAGCTGTATATGTTGTATTATTGCTAATGTTGACATTATAGTATGCTTTTGCTATTATAGGAGCCCATAGGGGATGGGCACGCAAGACACCTCTGTGTTTCTCTACCCGCGCCCTTGGCCATCCCAGGAGCAGGGCAGACGGAAGGCCCATGTAGCAGTTGTTGCTGGATGGGGGATCTCTCGTAGAGTATATGACAGGGCGCCGTATACTTTCAGGGAACATCACGATGGTATCAGATCAATGTCCTTGGTTGATCAAAAGCTATCACTGGTTATAACCCTGATTAAGTAGATTAACCGGCCTAGTAGAGTGTGGAATGAAAATTCCAACATTGAACCTCGAAAGTGGGGAAATTTTTTTTCTCCCAAGTAGTAGGCTCAAAGAATTAGGTTAAATTTTAGATTCAGGAGAAAAGAATGAGTCAAATAAACATTCTAGTAAAATGGGAGTGGAAATTATGCATGAGCATCAAATTTCATGCAAAAATGGGTCAAAGAATCATCCCAATCCGAGACCCGAGTGAAAAATGGAGCAAATTCGGAATAAGACTCCAAACCATTGGAAAAAAATTTGGAAATTCAAATATATATAATATAATATAATATAATAATAATAGAAAGGACTAATCATTAATAACATTGGCTAATTAATAGGAGTAATAATGGCAAAGGAATATTTCGTGGCATGGAGAGTATCTTTCCTTTTTAAACACCATTTTAGCCCCTCCCTCCCTCCCCTCCGGCCCATCCCCTCGAGGGCCCTCCCCTCCCCCCTTCGCCCCTAAAACCCTCTCTCATGATCTCCAATTTTTGTTAATTAGTTTCCTTAACCCTAAACATGGCGCACTAAGTGCACGGCGAGGAAAGTCGTGAACCCTAGGAAGAGGCCCAAGACGGGCGGGAGTTAGGCCGACAATGACAAGAAGGTTCCAGAGCATTTTAGGCCAAGGCAGTGGCGAGGAGAACGAGCCAAAGACATCGGCTCGATGTGATGAGACGACACACCACCAATGAGCGAGCCCCGAGCAATTTGCCCCAAAGCACTCAGCGCACCGGCAAGTCTGTTGCCTGGGGGATGCTTTCAGGAAGCCAAGGGAAGTATAGCAAGAAGACCAATAGCAGCAACAGGTGGGGGAGACATCAAGGAAGAGGAAGGGGAAGGATAAGGTAAGAGAATGGCCGGGGGAAAGGAAGGAGAGAGAAAGAAGGGAGAGACAAAGAGAAAGAAGAACGAAGCGCATGGAGGATAGGCCAAGGGGAACCGTCCAAATTGAAGAGCCTCGCCGAGAATCACCCGACAGGGAGGAAGAGGACAAGGAAGAAGTCGAAGAAGAGGTCGAGGGAGGAGACGCAGAGGAGGAGCTTGAGGGGAGACTTCAAAACCCAACGCAAGTACCATATCCAAAGTGGCCCAAGCCACCAAAGGTAACAAGAAGTAGAAGGTGGAGAAAGAGTTTTCAAACTCAAGCACCCACCTTGAGTTTGAAAAGGAGAAGGCAGCCTACAAAGAGTACTTCCAGATGCAAACAAAACCTCCGGTTCGGGTGGAAGGGTGGCAGATCGAAGAATCAGCCAAAGCCCCCTCCACCTCAGCCAGCAGCACCGAAGAGGGTTCATCACGGGCCCAATTCCAGGCATGCTCGAGTTTTTCATGAGAGTAGGCACTTTCAGCAGTGCACTAATCTCTTGATTTGGAAGGCACCATTTGAGCGGCTCCTCCGAGAGATTATACAGGATTTCAGGACGGACTATTGATCACACCCCTGATAGTTCGATCCTTGCAGGAAGTGGCCGAAGCCGAGTTGGTCCAACTGTTTGAGGAGGGCAATGTATGCGCACTTCATGCCAAGATCGTAATGCCCAAGGACTCAACTTAGCTCGGAAAATTAGAAAAGATAAAATTTAGGAATTCTTTGTATAATTTTTTTGATGATACATGTACTAAACTTTATTAAATATATGAGTTAGGATTTTGCTTAAAATTAAGTTAATTTAGGTCAAAAAATAGTGACCCGGGTTACTCTGCGCCGGGGGCCTCTGCAATTGAGGTCACGTGATTTTTTCGCATTTAATAACCCGGTTTGTCCTTGTTTGCACTTAGATTTGTCAGATTGATATGAGATAAGGTGGTAGATAGCCTAGAATAAAGAAAATCTTGCATCCTAGCACTTTAAATTTGCCAAAAATGTTATAAATTTGCCAAGATGGATCCACCCGTGTCACTCCGTGCCGGAGGCCCTTGCAATTGAGGTTGCACTTTTCGCAAGTAAAACCGGGTTTTACCTCTATTCAACCCAAATTTGTCCAAAAATCGCCCAACAAATCACTCTAATGTGTTCTTTTGCCTTATTTTAGCTAGATTAGCACTTCAAATTAGCTAGATAAGACACCCATAGCTCTTAGAACATAGATTTTTTGGGTGTGCAGCGCCCAAGATGGAAATCTAGACAACCCCCGGTCTATATAAAGGGACCTCATTTGACTGTTTCTCTTCACCAAGTTCGCTCTTACCCTCTCTAAGCAATTTTCCAGCTCCTTGCCAATCTTCCCAAACTATTTTCTACCCTCGTCTCTGCCCAATAGCCCCGACAAACTTCATCAAATGGTACAACAACACCAACCATATCAGCGAGATACCAGTAGAGGAGGCCTTCTAAGTGTTCGATCACCTCTTCGACCTTCATGCAACCTTAACGAGGATGCTCTACTACACCGACATCATATGCCAGTATGACCAGCAGATCTACCCATGGGAAGTCAGCCTTTCGCCAAAGGGAAGGGAAATGGGTTTCCATAGAAACAATGAGTCAAGTCTTAGGTGGGGGTGCAAGAGTCAAGAGCCAGATTTGGGACCGGACAAGGACATGCCAGATTACATGAGCTGCAGAGTACGTAGGCATAGATATGCCTCAGACACGTAGCCTTAGCCACATTCATGCACTTCAAGGCCATCAACAAAGTGGAGGAGCCTTCGATACAGCTGTTTGACCTAGTACCTTTGAACACAAGAGTGGACCAGAGCCTCATCCGTCAGCTCGACTCCACCGAATACGTCTGCCATGGCACATCTTAGGGGGCATCTCAGATTGAGGAAAACTATGATGAAGAAGAGGAGGACTAAGATCGTGAAGAGGAGAGCAAAGAAGCGTAAAGGATGAGAAGACAGATTGAAATGCATGACAAAGTGTCGAAGAGCCAACTAACCACCACCCATAGGCATCACCGCCTTGTCCCCGCTGGTTATCAAGGGGAGGAGTACCTTTTCATCAACGATATCCTTCAGCTACCATACCGCATAGAGGAAGGGATCCGATCGATGAACTCTTGGGGTTGATTGCGTATGACACAGAAAAGACCTCATCAACTATAAGCGATCATCCAATTGTTGCATGTGTTATTTAATGTGGGAAACACATTTTTTCTCCATGCGGGTGCAGACGAGTCTATTTGCTTAGTGGGGCATGCCAGCTTAGCTGTAAGATTTTCAATATTCGCTTGCACTTTTTTCCAACGCTCTTCAGATGGGAGATCTTCAATTTTTGTGAGTCGTTTGTTGCGAGATTGTGACGCTCCAAAGATAACATACGGTATGAATACGATATTATATCGACATCGCCACTAGTACATGTCGACTCATACGACATGTACACGGCGACCGTAAAGGGTAGTACCCTAGGGTACGACCTTGTGAACCATTATATTGCACATGTTAAAGCAACATGTGAATATAATCCCTTTTTGCCACGTGGCAATGACCCATTGACCAAAAGGGACCAGCCCTAAATTGCGGGGATAAAGGGGCATAAACCCTAAAAGGGAAACCCTTTCAGCTTCTCCCTCGAAGTCTCTCGATTGAGCAGCAGAGGATGCATTTCCACCGAACGAAGCATAGAAGTCGGATCTCCCTGTGTTGCAGCTCGATCCAAGATCAGCAGACCCGAGATCGCCAAAGATGAATGCTTTCAGAGGGTGGGAGCCAGCCAAGATGCGGGTGGGTGGTTGATTCAATAGGTAGATCCGAGTTATCAAGCCTCTTTCAAGAGGGTTTAGCATCCATTCTTAGCTATAGGCGACCCCTACAGCCTAAGAATGATAGACACTAACAAAGGAACCTAACCATGTATGATTAGGTAGATTAGAATAGATGTATTCTATTATTTTCAGTTCTGTTGTGATGATGTTTTGACATTCTATGCGCCACTCTTGTGTATTGGGAAGGGGGTAGAGACCCGTGAGCCCAAGTAGTTGTATGATCCTAGTTTTAGCCCATTAATTCCCACCACGCGCTCGTGCATAAGAGCCCGCCTCGGGCCGTGGGTGGCGGAGCTAGACCTACCGACAAGGGAGGGCATGTCTAATCACGGTTGATCCTACCGGGCCAGTAACGACGGCCGGGAACGCCGTGGAGCTAGGCCTAATGGCTTGTCATCGCGGCAGTGCAAGGCATGGGCTCGACACTGTGGGGTGATGCGCCACCTTCCGCGTTGAGTTGAAGTCGAATACAGCAAAGTGGCTCTCTAGCTCGCCTGTGATTGGCATGAACCTTCCGAGGGGAGTGATCCCCTCCCCGCCTCATCGGGCTGGGGAGATGCAACCCAAGAGCAAGAGCCCCTCCGCTATTCACCCCGGCAGCTACTTGCCAGCTCCAATACTTTTCAGCCTATCCGCAAAGTATGCATGGGAGGGGCGGATGGAGTGGACTACCCAACGACCATGCCCCTATGCCAGCCCAAATCCATTTGCCATGAATTTGCTCCATTGATTGCTACTGGAGACCCCAAGCCGTCGGGCCTTTCCCCATGAGTCCGAGCCCGGGTAGGATTTCTCCATGTTATGTTGATGTAATCGATGTGTTGTTGCAGCCTACGTGGATATGGTGGACCACCCTTCGAGGTGGGTATGTTATTGTTGATGGATGTCATGTGCTCATGTTTTGTTTACGCTTCCGCAGCTAGGTCGATCCCGAGGGAGACGGGATGAATGACACGTTTATTCTTCCCCGTCGGGTTCTTGGCCACCATCAAGGGCCCGATGTTAGGTGGACGGCCTCATGTCACGAAAGCGATGTCGGTTTGAGGGATGATCTCCGGTTTGTATACGATCGGGCATCGATATGAGCCGGGCCGTCAATAATGGTATCGAGCTCGATCTTGGCGCACAGGATCGAAAGCAATCGACCAAAACCCTATAGGAACTAACTCATATAGACACTCGGCCTTGGAGGTAAAAGCCCAAGCACAAACCTCGAAGAAGCGGAAATTTTTTTTTTTTTTTTTTTTTTTTGAAGAACTGTGTCAGCAATATATTAAAAGAATGGTAATGTTACAAAGCAAGTGAGGAGGAAGGAGAATCGCCCCCAAAGAGACAAAGTGATACCGCGACACTCCACAACAACCGCAACTCTACTTCATCGCATAAACCGACCATCACCATCTACCACACCCAAGAAGTCCCGCCAAATGGAAAACTTCCGCTCTACTAATCCCGGGAACACCAAAAGCTTTGAAATAGCTTGTACCGAAGTCGAGGAATCGAGAGGCTGCAGTCGCCAATCCCCCGAAGATCCACAACCGCCGCCCTTAAATCAACCACACCAACCAAGCCACGCGACGATGCAAGGCTTTCGCCGCACGAGCGCCAAACACCAGATACACATGAAGCAAGCAATTGTTGGCTATTCAATCTCACCGAAACAGAGCCCCGACCCAATCCTGTGCAACCCGCAAATGAGGGCATAAAACCGCATAATGCTCCACAGCCTCTCACGATGAAGGCCACAACAAGGGCAAAGAGGGCTCACACCCGCCTAAACCGACTCACAAGGACATTCACTCGAGACAACGGTGCACCACCTGCCACATAAGCACCCGAACCTTGATGGGGGAAGTGAGCTCCATGTCCACGCCCAAACCGAAGCCATCGAGAACCCTAAGCCGCAGAGACCACTTGCCCGGCAAGGGGCCCCGGTAGAGCTAGTAATTATCTAAGATTAGGATAATTAGAGAACATAGGCACCTAAGAGAGCCTACTAAAATTCAAGCACTTTTGGCTAACGACTCCAAGAGGCGCCAGAGCACGTTAGGGACCCGACCTAATGGGTCTCTCGCAAGACTCTTAGAGTAGTCACCCCATATGAACCCTAGAACTTGGCCTTAGGAACTCCAAATGGTAAAATAAAAGATGAAATCCCAATCAAAAAGCTATTTCGCTAGAATTATATCTTAAAACATCGAAAAACATTATACAAGTCACTTTTGAACAATGCCTCAAGAGCGCCAGAGCATAGTTAGGTCCCGACCTAACCCCTCCTCAAGACTCTTAGAGTCATCCCTAAAAGTGACCTCAAAAATTGATTATAAATTACTCAAAGGGTAAAAATAATAATAGAATCTTGCTTAAAATGCTTGAATTAGTGGGTAACCATACATGTAAATTGTGTAAATTGGATGTGTTGGAGAGAGGGCCAACGACTCCAAGAGTGCGCCAGAGCATAGTTAGGTCCCGACCTAACGCCCTCCTCGCGCACTCTTAGAGGCGTTCGAAGAAACAGGACCAAACAAGACCCCAATTTCATCCAAGATGGAGGATTTCATCAACAAACCAAGAAATTAAGCAAGGCAGAGATGGAGGTCGTGCAACACTTTGAAGACCCATTGGCGTGCATGCTCCATAAAAAAGACAATCAAAGACATGAGATGCATGGTACATCAAGAGGACAGATAAATAGAACACAAGTCGCTTTTTGTAACCGACAGGCTTATATGTAGTGTATGAAAATTTTGAATAATAAAGATATATAGTCGTTTAAAAATGTGTATTTCATTAGGTACAGTATTAGATCTGGAGCAAATGCGACATTTGGCCGGAAAGGAAGAAAAGAGGAAAAAAAACAAGGTGGCCGGAAAACACATTTTTTGCTTCTAAAAGTAACGCCGGAAAAGGGCACACCGGCGTTACCAGAAACCCCCAAAAACATTTTAAATAAGTAGATGAAATATAGGTTTCAAATGGCTAAGGTGAATAATTCAAGGAGCAATATGAAAAGGAGGTTGATGAGCTAGGTAACAAGTATTTATGGCAAAACAAGCATGGTGAGGCAAAAATAAGATGTGGATGTAGATGTGAGAAAAATGGCTAATGACTTGGAACAAAATACCATGGGGATCTTCCAAACTTCAGTGTGTTGACTTCCAAACTTCAAACAAATGTTTTTCAAACTCTAATTCTAAAACATGGTTTGACTAATGTTTGACTTCAAATTTGATATTTCTTGTCAGGTTTGACCTTGAGTGCTTTGTGTTGACTTTGAGAAAAAATCTTCCTTGACCGTGACACCAAGGTTTCCTACCGAGGTCTTCAATTCTTCAAATCTAGAATCCAATGGAAGGACTAATGATTAGAATATTGCCCTTTTGTGGGGAACATCTCGCTAAAACAAGAGAAATGCTGATCCCCTCAACCTATAGAGCATAAAAAGAAGCTCATAGAAGGATCTTCAACAAGTCAAGACACCCAGATGAAAATGCAATGGTACAGATGTGTGACAATGAATATAGGGTATGTGTATGATAGAAAGAATGTGTACGTATGGCGATATAATGTGAATGGGGTGCAAATGGAGTGTAAATGTGGAGTGGATGTGGAATGAGGTATATGCGGGGAACAGTACTTGCAGCAGCTCTATGACCCACCAGGGATGCGTACGCCCATACCCCCACAAGATGGCCCCCCATTGGTTCTCGCGGAGGAGGATGTTGTGGAGGGCCTGCAACGGCTGGCTAATGGGAAGGCAGCTGACCTCGATGGTATGCAGGCCGAGTTACTCAAATGGGCAGGGCAGCCGCTGGTGCCGATCCTCACTACCCTGTTCAACAGAGCATTGCAGGAAGGTTTCCCCCGACAATGGACCACAAGCAGGGTTGTCCCCAGGCGGGAGTACCTAGACGCTTGCTTCCTTGGCAAGCTCTGGGATCCCGGCGCTCTAGAGCAGGTCAAGACGGCCCATTACAAGGAGCACATCAACCCCGCGTTGGCCCGGGGCCCGCAGCTATCTCGTTCCAAGCCTGCCCCCGAAAAAGCGCCCGGACTCATTGCCTCCATTCGCGTGACAGTGCCCACCATCTTCGCGATCGAGATGGGCAGGTGGATTAGGAGCCCCGCCAGACAGGTGCCTGTCGCTTGCCGACGGTGCCATTGAGGATGAGTCTCACACTTTCCGAGTTGCCCAAAGATTGGCCAGATCCGAGCGGATACATTCCCTTAGTACGCCCGACTTGCCCCTACATTTGCCGATGAACACACCGGCCGCGACGCGTTCGGGTCGTATATTCGGGGAGGTACCGGATCCGCGAGCCCACCTTTGCCCCCGCCGGGCTGCCCAATCGACGCACTACGGCACGGCACATGAGTGTATATATTTATGTGTTTTTGCATTTCGTATATTGGAACAGTTTGTCAGCAGGCTGATTGCTGCCACGGTTTTTCCCTCGAAAACCCTTCGGGGCGGGGGTTTTTTAATCCGGGTAGTAATCCGCTTGCTGCACTTTTGTATTGGGTCCCATAGACCGATTGGTCTCCGTGGACGGTAAAAATACCTTCCTTCCTTCCTTCCTAAAATATATGGTATAAATATGTATATTTCCAGTCCGTGTCACCATACAAGCCTACCTTAGTATCTGTGATTGTATGGATGTGCTACCTTCGTGGTAGCTGTATATGTTGTATTATTGCTAGTGTTGACATTATAGTATGCTTTTGCTGTTATAGGAGCCCATAGGGGATGGGCGCGCAATACACCTCCGTGTTTCTCTACCCGCACCCTTGGCCATCCCAGGAGCAGGGCAGACGGAAGGCCCATGTAGCAGTTGTTGCTGGATGGGGATCTCTCGTAGAGTATACGACAGGGCGTCGTATACTTTCGGGGAACATCACGATGGTATCAGATCAATGTCCTTGGTTGATCAAGAGCTATCACTGGTTATAACCCTGATTAAGTAGATTAACCAGCCTAGTAGAGTGTGGAATGAAAATTCCAACATTGAACCTCGAAAGTGGGGGAAAATTTTTTCTCCCAAGTAGTAGGGTCAAAGAATTAGGTTAAATTTTAGATGCAGGAGAAAAGAATGAGTCAAATAAATATTCTAGTAAAATGGGAGTGAGCATCAAATTTCATTCAAAAATGGGTCAAAGAATCATCCCAATCCGAGACCCGGGTGAAAAATGGTGCAAATTCGTAATAAGACTCCAAACCATTAGAAAAAAATTGGAAATTCAAATATATATAATATAATATAATATAATAATAATAGAAAGGACTAATCATTAATAACATTGGCTAATTAATAGGAGTAATAATGGCAAAGGAATATTTCGTGGCATGGAGAGTATCTTTCCTTTTTTAAACACCATTTTAGCCCCCCCTCCTCCCTCCCCATCCTCGAGGGCCCCCTCCCCAATTTTCGCCCCTAAACCCCTCTCTCATGATCTCCAGCTTAAGTTAATTAGTTTCCTTAACCCTAAAACATGGCGCGCACCAAGTGCACGGCGAGGAAAGTCAGGAACCCTAGGAAGAGGCCCAGTACGGCGGAGTTAGCTGCCGACAATGACAAGAAGGTTCCAGAGCATTTTAGGCCAAGGCAGGGCGAGGAGAACGAGCCCAGCACATCGGGCTCTTCAGATGAGACGTATCACACCACCAATGAGCGAGCCCCGAGCAATTTGCCCCAAAGCACTCAGCGCACCGGCAAGTCTGTTGCCTGGGGGATGCTTTCAGGAAGCCAAGGGAAGTATAGCAAGAAGACCAATAGCAGCAACAGGTGGGGGAGACATCAAGGAAGAGGAAGGGGAAGGATAAGGTAAGAGAATGGCCGAGGGAAAGGAAGGAGAGAGAAAGAAGGGAGAGACAAAGAGAAAGAAGAACGGTTTATGGAGGATAGGCCAAGGGGAACCGTCCAAATTGAAGAGCCTCGCCGAGAATCACCCGACAGGGAGGAAGAGGACAAGGAAGAAGTTGAAGAAGAGGTCGAGGGAGGAGACGCAGAGGAGGAGCTTGAGGGGAGACTTCAAAACCCAACGCAAGTACCATATCCAAAGTGGCCCAAGCCACCAAAGGTAACAAGAAGTAGAAGGTGGGAGAAAGAGTTTTCAAACTCAAGCACGACCTTGAGTTTGAAAAGGAGAAGGCAGCCTACAAAGAGTACTTCGTGAGATGCAAACAAAACCTCCGAGGGTTCGTGGAAGGGTGGCAGATCAAGAATCGCCCAAAGCCCCTCCACTTCAGCCAAGCAAAGACCGAAGAGGGTTCATCACGGACCCAATTCCAGGCATGCTCGAAGTTTTTCATGAGAGTAGGCACTTTCAAAGAAGGCACTAATCTCTTTGATTTGAAGGCACCATTTGAGCTGCTCCTCCGAGAGATTATACAGATTTCAGGACGGACTATTGATCACACCCCGATAGTTCGATCCTTGCGAGGGAAGTGGCCGGGCCGAAGTTGGTCCAAATTTGTTTGAGGAGGGCAATGTATGCGCACTTCATGCCAAGATCGTAATGCCCAAGGACTCAACTTAGCTCGGAAAATTAGAAAAGATAAAATTTAGGAATTCTTTGTATAATTTTTTTGATGATACATGTACTAAACTTTATTAAATATATGAGTTAGGATTTTGCTTAAAATTAAGTTAATTTAGGTCAAAAAATAGTGACCCGGGTTACTCTGTGCCGGAGGCCTCTGCAATTGAGGTCACAGATTTCTTTCGCACAGAATAACCCGGTTTGTCCTTGTTTGCACTTAGATTTGTCAGATTGATATGAGATAAGGTGGTAGATAGCCTAGAATAAAGAAAATCTTGCATCCTAGCACTTTAAATTTGCTAAAAATGTTATAAATTTGCCAAGATGGATCCACCCGTGTCTCGCGTCGAGGCCCTTGCAATTGAGGTTGCACTTTCAAGTGGCAAAACCAGCTTTTACCTCTATTCAACTCAAATTTGTCCAAAAATCGCCCAACAAATCACTCTAATGTGTTCTTTGCCTTATTTTAGCTAGATTAGCACTTCAAATTAGCTAGATAAGACACCCATAGCTCTTAGAACATAGATTTTTTTGGGCAGGCAGTTCCGGCATGGAAATCTAGACAACCCTGGTCTATATAAGGGAACTTCATTTGACTGTTTCTCTTCACCAAGTTTGCTCTTGCCCTCTCTAGGCAATTTTTCAGCTCTTTGCCAATCTTTCCAAACTATTTTCTACCCCAGTCTCTGCCCAATGGGCCCGACAAACTTCATTGAATGATACAACACCACCAACCATATCAGGAGATACTAGTAGAGGAGGCCTTTCAAGTGTTCAATCACCTCTTCGACCTTCATGCAATCTTGACGAGGATGCCCTACTACACTGATATCATATGCCAATATGACCAGCAGATCTTACATTGGGAGGTCAGCCTTCTGCCAAGGGGAGAGAAATGGGTTTCCCTAGAGGCACTGGGCCAAGCCTTAGGTAGGGGTGCAAGAGTCAATAACCAGATTTGGGACCGAACAAGGGACATGCCAGATTACATGAGTTGCAAAGCCCATAGGTATAGATATGTCTCAAAGCATACGCAGCCTTAGCCACATTCATGCACTTCAAGGCCATCAACAAAGTAGGGGAGCCTTCCATACAACCATTGGACCTAGCACCTTTGAACATAAGGGTTGACCAGAGCCTCATCTGTTAGCTCGACGCCACCAAATACGTCTGCCATGGCACATCTTAGGGGGCATCTCAGATTGAGGAAAACTATGATGAAGAAGAGGAGGACGAAGATCAGGAAGAGGAGAGCAGGCTAGCAGAAAGGATGAGAAGACAGATTGAAATGCATGACAAAGTGTCAGAAGAGCCAACGAACCACCACCCATAGGCATCACTGCCTTGTCCCCAGTGGTTATCGAAGGGGAGGAGTACCTTTTCATCAACGATATCCTTCAGCTACCATACTGCATAGAGGAAGGGATCCAGATCGATGAACTCTTGGGGTTGATTGCGCATGACGCCAGAAAGACCTCATCAACTATAAGTTTATCATCCAATTGTTGCATGTGTTATTTAATGTGGGAAACACATTTTTCTCCATGCTGGCGGCGCACGAAGTCTATTTGCTTAGTGGGGCATGCATGCTTTAGTCGTAAGATTTTCAATATTCGCTTTGCACTTTTTCCAACGCTTCGATGGGAGATCTTCAATTTTTGTGAGTCGTTTGTTTGCGTAGATTGTGACGCTCCAAAGATAACATACGGTATGAATACGTGATATTATAATCGACATCGCCACTAGTACATGTCGACTCATACACGACATGTACACGGCGATCGTAAAGGGTAGTACCCTTAGGGTACGACCTTGTGAACCATTATATTGCACATGTTAAAGCAACATGTGAATATATTCCCTTTTGCCACGTGGCAATGACCCATTGACCAAAAGGGACCAGCCCTAAATTCGGGGATAAAGGGGCATAAACCCTAAAAGGGAAACCCTTTCGGTTCTCCGAAGTCTCCAGATTGAGCAAAGAGAGGATGCATTTCCACCGAGCGGAAGCATAGAAGTCGGATCTCCCAAAGTTGCGGCCGATCCAAGATCGGCCGGCATCTCGAGATCGCCAAAGACATGAACGCTTTCGAGGAGTGGGAGCCGACCAAGATGCGGGTGGGTGGTTGATTCAATAGATAGATCCGAAGTTATCGAGGGCCTCTTTCAGTAGGTTTAGCATCCATTCTTAGCTATAGGCGACCCCTACAGCCTAAGAATGATAGACACTAACAAAGGAACCTAACCATGTATGATTAGGTAGATTAGAATAGATGTATTCTATTATTTTCAGTTCTGTTGTGATGATGTTTTGACATTCTATGCGCCACTCTTGTGTATTGGGAAGGGGGGTAGAGACCCAGAGCCCAAGTAGTTGTATGATCCTAGTTTTAGCCCATTAATTCCCAATTAATGCGGCGCGTCGTATAAGAGCCCGCCCGGGCCGCGGGTGGCGGAGCTAGACCGGCTGACAAGGGAGGGCATGTCTAATCACGGTTGATCCCGCTGGCGCGTAACGACGGCCGGGGAACGCTGTGAGCTAGGCCTAATGGCTTGTCACTGCGTGCAGGCAAGGCATGGGCTCGACACTCGTGGGGTGATGCGTCACCTTCCAGTGAGTTGAAGTCGAATACAAGCAGTGGCTCTCTAGCTCGCCTGTGATTGGCATGAACCTTCTGGAGGGGAGTGATCCCCTCCCTCGCCTCATCGGGCTGGGAGATGCAACCGATGCAAAGTTAGCCCCCTCGGCTATTCACCTGACAGTTACGGTGGGGGCTCAATACTTTTCAGCCTATCTGCGCAAAGTATGCATGGGAGGGGCGGATGGAGTGGACTACACCAACGACCATGTTCCTATGCCACCAAATCCATTTGCCATGAATTACGTGCATTGCTACACGGGAGACCCCAAAGCCGATCTTTCCCCATGAGTCCGAGCACGGGTAGGATTTCTCCATGTTATGTTGATGTACCGATGTGTTGTTGCAGCTCCATCGTGATATGGTGGACCACCCTTCGAGGTGGGTATGTTATTGTTGATGGATGTCATGTGGCTCATGTTTTGTTTACGCTTCGCAGCCTAGGTCGATCCCGAGGGAGACGGGATGAATGACACGTTTATTCTTCCCCGTCGGGTTCTTGGCCACCATCAAGGGCCCGATGTTAGGTGGACGGCCTCATGTCAGCGAGCAGATGCTGGTTTGAGGGATGATCTCCAGTTTGTATACGATCGGGGCATCGTGATATGAGCCGGGCCGTCTACAATGGTATCGTGAGCTCGATCTTGGCGAGACCGGGATCGAGCAATCCACCAAACCCTATAGGAACTAACTCATATAGACATTCAGTCTTGGAGGTAAAAGCCCAAGCACAAACCTCGAGTAGCGGAATTTTTTTTTTTTTTTTTTTTTTTTGAAGAACGTGGTGTGAAGAATATATTAAAAGAATGGTAATGTTACAAAAAGCAAGTGAGGAGGAAGGAGAACTGCCCCAAAGAGACAGTGATACCGCGACACTCCACAACAACTGCAACTCTACTACTGTACAAACTGACCATCACCATCTACCACACCCAAGAAGTCCCGCCAAATGGAAAACTTCCATTCTACTAATCCAGGAACACCAAAAGCTTTGAAATAGCTTGTACCGAAGTCGAGGAATCGGAGAGGGTCGCAGTGAATCCCCCGAAGATCCAAACAACCGCCGCTTCCAAAATCAACCACACCAACCAAGCCACGCATACGGATGCAAGGCTTGCTGCCGTCTGGCGGCCAAACACGCGAGGATACACATGAAGCGGCAATTGTTGGCTATTCAATCTCACGAAAAGAGCCTCGCCCAATCCTGTGCAACCTTGCAAATGAGGGCATAAAACCGCACAATGCTCCACCCGGTCTCACGATGAAGGCCACAACAAGGCAAAGAGGGCTCACACCCGCCTAAACCGACTCACAAGGACATTCACCACGATCTGGCGATTGCACCACACGCCACATAAGCACCCGAACCTTGGTGGGGAAGTGAGCTCCATGTCCACGCCCAAACCGAAGCCATCGAGAACCCGGAAGCTGCAGAGACCACTTGCCTGAAGGGGGCCCCGGGGTAGAGCTAGTAATTATCTAAGATTAGGATAATTAGAGAACATAGGCACCTAAGAGAGCCTACTAAAATTCAAGCACTTTTGGCTAACGACTCCAAGAGTGCGCCAGAGCACGATTAGGACCCGACCTAATGGGTCTCTCGCACTCTTAGAGTAGTCACCCATATGAACCCTAGAACTTGGCCTTAGGAACTCCAAATGGTAAAATAAAAAGATGAAATCCCAATCAAAAAGCTCGAAATAGCTAGAATTATATCTTAAAACATCGAAAAACATTAAGTACAAGTCACTTTTGGAACAATGCCTCCAAGAGTGCGCCAGAGCATAGTTAGGTCCCGACCTAACCCCCTCCTCGCGCACTCTTAGAGTCATCCCTAAAAGTGACCTCAAAAATTGATTATAAATTACTCAAAGGGTAAAAATAATAATAGAATCTTGCTTAAAATGCTTGAATTAGTGGGTAACGACATGTAAATTGTGTAAATTGGATGTGTTGGAGCAGAGAGGGCCAACGACTCCAAGAGTGCGCCAGAGCATAGTTAGGTCCCGACCTAACGCCCTCCTCGCGCACTCTTAGAGGCGTTCGAAGAAACAGGACCAAACAAGACCCCAATTTCATCCAAGATGGAGGATTTCATCAACAAACCAAGAAATTAAGCAAGGCAGAGATGGAGGTCGTGCAACACTTTGAAGACCCATTGGCGTGCATGCTCCACATAAAAAGACAAAAGACATGAGATTATGGTACATCAAGAGGACAGATAAATAGAACACAAGCTGCTTTTTGTAACTGACAGGCTTATATGTAGTGTATGAAAATTTTGAATAATAAAGATATATAGTCGTTTAAAAATGTGTATTTCATTAGGTACAATATTAGATCTGGAGCAAATGCGACATTTGGCCAACACCTCCAATAGTGCGCCAGAGCATAGTTAGGTCCCAACCTAACCCCTCCTCACAAGACTCTTAGAGTCATCCAGCCAACTGGGGCCTTGATTAGCCCTACTTGCTCCAAACGTAGTAAATAAACAAAGAAACTTGCATTTAGGAAGAAAATTAATAGAAATTTACCCCTTCCAGCTGATTCTTGGCATCCATTAGGCAGAGATAGGCCAACACCTCACCTAACACCCCCAAGCACTCTTAGAGGCGTCCGATTTTTCAAACCCCATAACTTGAGCTACAAAGCTCCAAATCGCCTAAAATTTGTTGCAATAGGACCGTTAGACAGCCTAGAATCCATTTATGACCTCAAATTAGGCTAGAAATGTCAAACCCCAGCTCAAAATGACCAAAATTACTTAAACCCTTGAATTGTTTTCCAAACCGTGGTTTGTTAAGTAAATAGAAGCATACCCCATTAGTACCTCACAAGTATTGCTCTCGGCTCAAAGCTGATGCCTTACTCCAAGGTAGAGGTGCCCAAGAACACCCCTTTGTTATAGTCATCTAGACCCCAGCATAGCAACCCAAGTTCAACTGTTGGTACATCACCTCTGCTCATGCCAAAGGCATAAACCTTGACCTAATTTTGTGTCCTTCTAATAGAGTTTGACCTATACAGCCGCCATATTGACACTCCCTATTGCCAGGATACCTAGAAAGGAGCTAGAGTCTAGAGCTGCCCAAGTCACTCCATGTGTAGAGATTGGAGCAGCAGAGGATGCATTTCCACCTGAACGGAAGCATAGAAGTCGGATCTCCCAGGTTGCAGCTCGATCCAAGATCAGCAGACCCGAGATCAGCAGCATGAACGCTTTCAGAGGAGTGGGAGCCAGCCAAGATGCGGGTGGGTGGTTGATTCAATAGATAGATCCGAGTTATCAGGCCTCTTTCAGTAGGTTTAGCATCCATTCTTAGCTATAGGCGACCCCTACAGCCTAAGAATGATAGACACTAACAAAGGAACCTAACCATGTATGATTAGGTAGATTAGAATAGATGTATTCTATTATTTTCAGTTACGTTGTGATGATGTTTTGACATTCTATCGCCACTCTTGTGTATTGGGAAGGGGGTAGAGACCCGAGCCCAAGTAGTTGTATGATCCTAGTTTTAGCCCATTAATTCCCAATTAATGCGGCACGCGGCATAAAGCCCCTTTGTGGGTGGAAGGAGCTAGACCGGCTGACAAGGGAGGGCATGTCTAATCACGGTTGATCCCGCTGGCGCGTAACGACGGCCGGGGAACGCTGTGAGCTAGGCCTAATGGCTTGTCACTGCGTGCAGGCAAGGCATGGGCTCGACACTTTCGTGGGGTGATCGTCACCTTCCGGTGAGTTGAAGTCGAATACAAGCGGTGGCTCTCTAGCTACTTTGTGATTGGCATGAACCTTCTGGAGGGAGTGATCCCCCTCGCCTCATCGGCTGGGGAGATGCAACCCGATGCTTGCGGTAGCCCTCTCGGCTATTCACCCGGCTACGGTCGGGGCTCAATACTTTGGACCTATCGCAAAGTATGCCGGGAGGGGCGGATGGAGTGGACTACCCAACGACCATGTTCCTATGCGACCAAATCCATTTGCCATGAATTACATGCGCATTGCTGGGAGACCCCAAGCCGCCGGGTCTTTCCCCATGAGTCCGAGCACGGGTAGGATTTCTCCATGTTATGTTGATGTCTTGATGTGTTGTTGCAGCGTACGTGATATGGTGGACCACCCTTCGAGGTGGGTATGTTATTGTTGATGGATGTCATGTGCTCATGTTTTGTTTACGCTTCCGCAGCTAGGTCGCGATCAGGGAGGCGGGATGAATGACACGTTTATTCTTCCCGTCGGGTTCTTGGCCACCATCAAGGGCCCGATGTTAGGTGGACGGCCTCATGTCGGTGGCGAGATCTTTGGTTTGAGGGATGATCTCCGGTTTGTATACGATCGGGGCATCGTGATATGAGCTGGGTCCGTCTAATGGTATCGAGCTACGATCTTGGCGCACCCGGGGATCGAGCTAAGCGGCGAAACCCTATAGGAACTAACTCATATAGACATTCGGTCTTGGAGGTAAAAGCCCAAGCACAAACCTCGAAAGTAGCGGGAATTTTTTTTTTTTTTTTTTTTGAAGAACCGCGGTCGACAATATATTAAAAGAATGGTAATGTTACAAAGCAAGTGAGGAGGAAGGAGGCGCCCAAAGAGACAAGCGGTGATACCGCGACACTCCACAACAACCTAACTCTACTACCATCGTACAAACCGACCATCACCATCTACCACACCCAAGAAGTCCCGCCAAATGGAAAACTTACGCTCTACTAATCCGGGAACACCAAAAGCTTTGAAATAGCTTGTACGAAGTCGAGGAATCGAGAGGCGCTGTGTCAGTGAATCCCCTCGAAAGATCCACAACCGCCGCTTCCAAATCAACCACACACCAACCAAGCCACGCTACCGGATGCAAGGCTTGTCTTTGCGTCTGCTGACCAAACACCGGGATACACATGAAGCAAGCAATTGTTGGCTATTCAATCTCACCGAAGCAGAGCCACCGCCCAATCCCGGGCAACCCGCAAATGAGGGCATAAAACCAGACAATGCTCCAGGTCTCACGATGAAGGCCACAACAAGGGCAAAGAGGGCTCACACCGGCCTAAACCGACTCACAAGGACATTCACCACGATACGGTGCACCACCGCCACATAAGCACCCGAAACCGGTGGGGAAGTGAGCTCCATGTCCCGTCCAAACCGAAAGCCATCGAGACCCTAAGCCGCCGAGACCACTTGCCTGAAGGGGGCCCCGGGGTAGAGCTAGTAATTATCTAAGATTAGGATAATTAGAGAACATAGGCACCTAAGAGAGCCTACTAAAATTCAAGCACTTTTGGCTAACGACTCCAAGAGTGCGCCAGGAGCACGTTAGGACACGACCTAATGGGTCTCTCGCGCACTCTTAGAGTAGTCACCCCATATGAACCCTAGAACTTGGCCTTAGGAACTCCAAATGGTAAAATAAAAGATGAAATCCCAATCAAAAAGCTCGAAATAGCTAGAATTATATCTTAAAACATCGAAAAACATTAAGTACAAGTCACTTTTGGAACAATGCCTCCAAGAGTGCGCCAGAGCATAGTTAGGTCCCGACCTAACCCCCTCCTCGCGCACTCTTAGAGTCATCCCTAAAAGTGACCTCAAAAATTGATTATAAATTACTCAAAGGGTAAAAATAATAATAGAATCTTGCTTAAAATGCTTGAATTAGTGGGTAACGACATGTAAATTGTGTAAATTGGATGTGTTGGAGCAGAGAGGGCCAACGACTCCAAGAGTGCGCCAGAGCATAGTTAGGTCCCGACCTAACGCCCTCCTCGCGCACTCTTAGAGGCGTTCGAAGAAACAGGACCAAACAAGACCCCAATTTCATCCAAGATGGAGGATTTCATCAACAAACCAAGAAATTAAGCAAGGCAGAGATGGAGGTCGTGCAACACTTTGAAGACCCATTGGCGTGCATGCTCCACGCAAAAGACACCGAAAGACATGAGATTGGCGAAGTACATCAAGAGGACAGATAAATAGAACACAAGCTGCTTTTTGTAACTGACAGGCTTATATGTAGTGTATGAAAATTTTGAATAATAAAGATATATAGTCGTTTAAAAATGTGTATTTCATTAGGTACAATATTAGATCTGGAGCAAATGCGACATTTGGCCAACACCTCCAATAGTGCGCCAGAGCATAGTTAGGTCCCAACCTAACCCCCTCCTCGCGCACTCTTAGAGTCATCCAGCCAACTGGGGCCTTGATTAGCCCTACTTGCTCCAAACGTAGTAAATAAACAAAGAAACTTGCATTTAGGAAGAAAATTAATAGAAATTTACCCCTTCCAGCTGATTCTTGGCATCCATTAGGCAGAGATAGGCCAACACCTCACCTAACACCCCCCTCGCGCACTCTTAGAGGCGTCCGATTTTTCAAACCCCATAACTTGAGCTACAAAGCTCCAAATCGCCTAAAATTTGTTGCAATAGGACCGTTAGACAGCCTAGAATCCATTTATGACCTCAAATTAGGCTAGAAATGTCAAACCCCAGCTCAAAATGACCAAAATTACTTAAACCCTTGAATTGTTTTTCCAAACTGTGGTTTGTTCGTAAATAGAAGCATACCCCATTAGTACCTCACAAGTATTGCTCTCGGCTCAAAGCTGATGCCTTACTCCAAGGTAGAGGTGCCCAAGAACACCCCTTTGTTATAGTCATCTAGACCCCAGCATAGCAACCCAAGTTCAACTGTTGGTACATCACCTCTGCTCATGCCAAAGGCATAAACCTTGACCTAATTTTGTGTCCTTCTAATAGAGTTTGACCTATACAGCCGCCATATTGACACTCCCTATTGCCAGGATACCTAGAAAGGAGCTAGAGTCTAGAGCTGCCCAAGTCACTCCATGTGTAGAGATTGGACTCCCCCAAACCAACTTTGATAGGACCTTAGAGTATGCCTCAAACATCATAGAGGTTTTGCAAAACAACCCTCATTTCATGCCATACCACACGTCCTAATGTCCATAGACTTGGAGATTATAGATATGTCTCCAGTAATGCTGCTCGAGCCATCATGCTTGCTTATAGAGCCCAAAATTGTTGTAGGAGAGCCCTTCAAGTGGACCCTAGACTCTAGAATATACGAGCGTTGCTTTCGAAGTACAGGGCCAGAGCCACAGAAGAGCTAGAGGCGCAACTCCTTGAAGACATCAAGGTCCCAGCCGATGTCGCACGGATAAGGAGAGGAGAGAAAAAGGCGGACCCAAGAGAGGGAAGCACAACGACAAACACCTCAACCGACAAGCAGTAGAACAGGATACCACCGGCCTATCACAATCTTCATCAAATGGGAAGAATATTTGGTAACCAACGGCATCAAGAATCTTCTAGATGTCAACCCCCCGGCTATCATGTCCACGAGCTCACATCAGAAAGAGGATCTCGATGCCTTCATCAACTCGACGCACATGAGTTTCAAATGGAAGAATGCAAGGCAGCAAAATACAGTGCACGGGGAAGGCGTTAGACGCCGATCTTGGCGTTAGCATCATGAGCTAGGGCCAGAGGGCATAATCTTCCAGCGAGGAGAGAAGTTAGCGCGACACAGGAGCGTATAGAAACCAGAGGGAAGACCACCATGACCTTGCAGCTTAGCAGCTCAAGCGAATGTCATGCAACGTCAACAAAAGGAGCAACCAAGATAGGCAACCACAAAGCACCTAAGGCTGACGACCAGGGGCGAGCTTCAGTTCCCTTGCACCAGCAGGAGAACTTTCATCGGTTCCAAAAAGTAGGAGAACATGAGGGGGAGGAGACGCATATTAGGGAAGGAACATCTCCGACTTGAAGGCCTATATCAGCATTAGGGGCAAGATCAAGGAGGAGAATATTCCGCTCGAACAAGAATTCCGGACCCAGAAACACCTAGAAACCAAAGGAGGAACGACCCGACATCAACGAACCAGCTAAGAAGATGGAGATGCACTTACGAAAGGCACTGCGACGAGGAGATATGCCTTCAACAACTAGGTGATGGCTTCGTCAGGTACTCCTACCAGTAATTAGAAGAGAAGAAGCCGATCATATCTCCGACATGTGGCACGTCAAACGCCCAAGGTAGAAGCACTCGGCACCTTAACGACAAGGATAGCAACTGAAGCACCTTCGGCAAAAAGAGAGTTCAAGATAATAGCCAGGCTATTTAACGACAAGAGTATATCTAAGGCAGGTACTTCTTCAACTCAAGGGTCAAGCTGCGCAGATATAAGGATCCATCATCCCGACAATATAGCCAGCAGGGAAGAGAGCCATGAAGCATTACTTGACAGAGAGACCGACATGCATACAGGGACAAAGGTCAGGAACTGAAAGCTGGAGAAGTGCTAGCAACCGACTTCTTCCACGAGCTCCCTAGAGGCAACAGGAGGATCAAAACTGACGGGCACAATCAAAACCACCGGAGGGTACCTCAAGACAAGAAGAAAGCATAGCACTGAGGAATGTGACAATGTCCAAGCCATGTGACCGAGGGGATCAAACAAGGAAGATTGGAAGCTCGATGGAGAAGCAATTAGGTGAGGCGAGGTGAGCCGATAACTTGCACGCGGACTTGGATGCAACTTGGTGAACCGAAGGATGGACGATTCAAAGAACAACTGCAGAAGAGAACAACTCCAGACGAGTATAGCCAAAGGAAGCGCGCATAGCATCAAGAGACGTCTCCAAATAGCTTCAAGTATCATGAAGGGGGAACAATTACCGCCCGAGAACAGGATCAGGAAGCAGACTGAAATGTCGAAGCATCAACGACCAGCACACCTTTAGTTAGAATGTGATGCAAAGCGTGTTGTGCCATAGCCGACAAACATTGGAGGGCCCAAGTATATCAACAAGTTACCCCGGAGTACGAGCTGACGTACAAATAGGAGGATATAGATCGTCAACACCATGGCACCGGGAGGAACACCGATGACATTACCAAGGAGTAGGTGTGCAACTCGAAGGGAGGCACAAGGGGGACTTAATAGCTCTATTAATAATTGTAATTATGTAAGCTATATGCTTTGCATATATAGTTCCCTTGTTATTTCTTCCCTCCCATAGCGTAACAAATCAAACGAAGAGATGTCAGGCAATTTGCAGGAGTGAAGCAATCAACATCTTCAACACTCTTGGGCAACGCTGATAACGACAAGAGGACTTCGATGTATGAGACGTCGATGGAGTCGAGGAAACAATATCGGATCTGAGTCGCCCTTTAGTCGCCAACATAAAGAGTTCGGGGATGAAAGATGCAAGGTAACGACGCCACCTTCAGGGCTTTTGAAAAGCGGCATGGAAGATTTCAAGTGATCAACTACACCATCAAGCCACCAGCAATGAGAGGCTTCTAACGAACAAAGTCAACCTCTACATCAAAGGGGAGCCACCGTCAAGGAGACTGAAGTATCGAGCGATTCGGAAGAACGTACCTTGCTACGTCAACCAGGCAACGAGTGGATGAGCTTCTAGCAAGCTCAAGGATCCAAGGCCATGGGGCCTAATAGGTTAAATGTATGGATGGTAACATCCACATTGGGATTAGAAGGCATTTTTTTTTAGAAGGATTGCCCAATATTGAGCTAAGCGTCAAGTATTGGGAAGGAAACACATAAGAGTAACTAAAATTATACAAGATTGTTAACAGACATCCAACATATTGAAACCACTTGGTGAGATTGATCACCTCGCTAAGAAGGAATCATTACTAGGATAATTGTTGACCATGTATAAATTTAGTACCTCCAAAGAATAATCCAACCGAAAGAAAAGAAGTAATCTAACAAGTCCGGCCAACTTGTTACGATGACATCAATTCGATTGGTAGGAATATTCCAAGAGTTTAAATAAGTAAGAAAGGGGGAATCTCTAGAATATAAAAGAATAGTACATGCAAAGTACATCTAAAATAAAAATTATAGTAATCAAACAGTCTTTTGAGACAAAAGGAATTGTCATGATGACAAAACCTTGTGGTTTAGAATCGTTCTAACTAAGTAGGTAACCCATAACTATATTGAAATAAATGATAACATAATATGTGCATCCATCTTAGATGGTTATATATGTTATCTAAGGATAGTAAATTAATGCGCTAAGTAAGAAGCATATAACCTCTTAAGGGGAGAGAATAGATATGACGTTGTGTACAACGTCATTGAAGGGGTGCAGGACCATTTTCTTTTCGAAGAAAGTGGGAGGGCTCAATCTTATGATTGAACGTACTTGTATCGAATTGACCGACCCGTAGAATAGAGTTCACTCCGGCAATGGCCGAAGCGAATAGAGCGTAAGATAGATAGATACCTTAGTGCTCAGGAGGCCTTCAACGTGCGAGACTGACGTAGTAGCTAACTACACCAATGAAGTGGAGCAAAACTATGGGAGCAATACAACGACCAAGTCACCTCCAAATTACTCAACGCCAGCTCAATGGGTGGATGCGTTCTAGCCTTAGGTAAGGTGTGCGCATGTATTATAAGCTGTAATGTGTCTTATAGATAAGTTAAATATAGATCCTAATAACTGCATAGAAATTGCTGTACGTATGTGTATCATATAGAAATAAGTTAAATAACAACGATAATGTGAGTTAGCATGTTAATTAATCCTTCGCATGGATCCAATTCCTTCCAAGGATAGCTATATGACCTTATAAATATAAATAGAAAATAGAATTCAGATATACTTAAGTGCATCTTAGGGATATACTTCCAAGGGTAATCACGGAAGGACCCAAGGAAGAGAATAAGAAGCACATCTAATTCTTGTGTATGATGATAATTAAAACCTTGTCTATGTAACAATAGGTCTAAATCGTGGTTCTTTGTTTAAATAATCGCGACCTAAAAGTCGTTAAATATTGTAAAACTTAGAGTAAATATAATTGTACTATCTGAAGTATTTCTACCATTTAAACTAATCGCTTAAATTTTGTGGAGATAGTAAGTATGTAATTATAGATATTGTAAACTTAATGCGATTTCAAAGGTGCAAAGACTTGCAATCACAAGGAGAAAGGCCATTTAGCGACATCTATGCGACGTCTCGACGGCGTCGCCGCCGCGACAGACGTCCTGACGCATCGCCGCCGCAGACATCGCCGCGATGCGGCGTCGCCGCATGCCGCGACGCCTGGGCAGACGTCTCCCGACGCCGTGCCAGACGCGACGCAGACGCGACACGACGCGGACTCGTGACGTCCTAGGACGGGACGTCAAGGCGACGCGTGGTGTCACGAAAAAAAAAAATAAAAAATTAAAAAAAAAATAAAAAATTGGAAAGAATTTTAATAGTTAATTACAATATCATATACAAGAGGCAAGAGGGCGGTAGTGGCTATCTTCACGTGTTCCCCGTTAGGTGGAAAACCCGTGATAGCCAATTCTATAACAATACGACCAATATTAGACAATGACATTGAAAGTTAACGTGAACTAAGAGTTTATAGCACTTACGAATCTATGTAAAAAGCCTTTTTACCACGGAACCCAAGTGGGGCCGGAATTCGTTTGTTTGAAGTTGCCTTGGCGGTGCGGAGGCGATGTTTTTCTTTGGAATCCTTTGCACGTTCGAAAGTGATCCGATTGCAAGGAATACAACATGACAAGTTAAATGTCTTATTTTGAATTGAATGAATGGCAACAAATAACAAATACCTTGATATCTTCCTTATGGATGATTAAGTGGTTTAGGACCTTTGACCAATCGCCTCCCAATTTTTTGGCATTCGACTTTAATTTTGCAATCACTCTTTGCCTTTTCTATAAATCGATAGATTAACACAAAACAAAAGAATAAAAATAAGACTATGACTAGGTCATGTACCTTCTTTCGAGCAGACTCCCCCATCATAAAATGAGCCCCTTCCAAATCTGGATTAGTCGGATTAAAAGCTAGAGTTGGCTAACATAGGCTTTAGGATTATAAGCTAGATTTGGCCACCTCTACCTAAGAATTACAAGAAAAGTCGACTTGGACCCGAACACCTGGTCGTCTCCACTCGTAGTGGAGCCTACCGTGCCCTTGAACAAGCCACTACAATTTTATTTTAAACCTAAAAAATAACAAGTGGTTGTGGACTTGAACCCGGGTACGTGGCCCTCTCCACTCTAGGTGGAGCCGGCCGTGCCCTTGAACAAGCCACTCCTTAACCTAGGAAAAATATATGATCGTAGTGAAGTGGACTTCGAACCCGGGTACATGGTCCTCCCCACTCTAGGTGGAGCCTAGGCCGTGCCCTTGAACAAGCCACTCCATCAATTTTTTTTAACCTACTTAAAATTATAAAAATAAAATGCAAGTGCGATCAACTTACCAAAAGAAGGACGTGTGTAACAAGATCCTGACGGGTCCAAATCGAAATAGAAAGCAACAAAGAGTTAGAAGAATAAGAACAACGAAAAAAAAGATCGAAGAAGAAACAAAAAAAAAAAAAGAAGATGAAGAAATAGTAAAACAAGAAAGAA
Organism: Isoetes taiwanensis; assembly: GCA_021234155.1. Taxonomy (NCBI): domain Eukaryota; kingdom Viridiplantae; phylum Streptophyta; class Lycopodiopsida; order Isoetales; family Isoetaceae; genus Isoetes; species Isoetes taiwanensis. The sequence continues at coordinate 10,586,273 of JAJEKV010000014.1, read as the reverse complement.
AAAAAATGAATGAATCAAAGAGGGTGGGAGAAAGAAGAGAAGGGGAAAGAGGAGAAAAAAGAAATTAGGGAAAGAAAGAGAAGAATGGAAGAAATAAGAGAATGAAATGGAAAAGATAGAAGAATGGAAGAATGGAAGAGTGAAATGAGGGAAGAATCGAAGAAAGAAATGAGGAAAGAAGGAAAAAGAAGAAGAATGAAGAAACAAGAAGAAGAAAAAGAAGGAAAGAGATAGAAAAAAAAAATTTTGAAATCTACACTAAATCATTCAATCCAAAAAACCATTCAATCCAAAAACCATGATCTACTAACCTTAAAAAGAGTGCTTGCAAGTCGTTCAAGGTCGTAACGCCGAAGATCGCCCAAAATAGTCGATAGAAGGAAGCCTAGGAATGGTCCCGGAAAAGACGGCCCGCGGGACTGTAAAAAGCACACGGCGTCGCATGCGACGTCGTGACGTCGCATGCGACGTAATTTTGAAATCGTATATACGATTTCAAAATCGTGATATATTCTGGGGTTTAACGTCGCATGCGACGGTCCGCGACGTATTTTGTTATAGCGACGTCTAACACTTTTTAATTTTTGGTGCCTTTTTTTCATCGATGGTCATGAAAGTTTGTCCTTATGCTAATTTGGACATTCCAGGAGCCATATATGCATCAAAAAATCACATTAGGATTTAACCAATCTTCTATTGCTACTACTTACGAATGTGCGGGATGTTTGAGCCCAGGGTGGCATGTTTGAGCCCCGGGTGGCGGTTTGATAAGTTCTCCCGGACGGATGTTGGATTTTTGGCCCTTATCGAGCGAGGGCCCTTGAGCGAAGGATTCAACGGTTGGATAGGGGAACCGAGATCCGTGAGTGTGGTCTTTAGCGTATGCCCCAGGGGAGCTTTGCCAGAAAGGCTGCCTCGAAACTTTTGGGGCTCGCCTCACGGGTTCGAACTCTCCCCCTCTAATGAGGCGGCCTTGGCAAGGTCCCGGCCTTGTTTGACTTAGGCAGCAAGTGTGCGGCTGTACCGCCCAACAACAAAGTTGCCCTGGACCGTTCTAATGCAAACACTTTGATCTAAAACCTTGTCCGAAATTTTGAAAACCGGCCTGTATGTTGGCGATGACTTAGGAAGCTCGCCGACAAAAATCGTAATTTAATTCGTACTATGCATTATTATGAATTTATGAATGTCTTCTTCTTCGCAAAAGGCGCCCTTTTACTTCTAACCGCCACAACGGAGGAGTACAGATCCAAACTCCATTCCGTTAGTTCCCCTTGCTTCGCGTTCTCAACTGCATCTTGTCGGCCAAGTCCCAAGTGTAAAAGACCAAAACTCGGCACCCAAAACGCAAACCCTGCTAGAACCTGGCAACTCATAGGGTCTAGGTTTCGGAGGCTCTATCCTTGTCAGATTCGACTAGGACCTTGCGCCGTATCTTGACGTAGAGGGGGGGTGTTGACGCCAGAGCATGGACCCTAAAAACCACCCGGAATCAGCTTGCCCCAAAAGTCCTCTCCCGAAGGCCCTGGCGACGGACGGGCAATTTCCCCTCGCCGGAATCATGATTCGGCTCTGCCAATGGACTCGGAACATCGACATTACCCTGGAGACCAAGTTTCGTGGCTAGAAGACCACCCCTTCTCGAGGAAGCGTCAAACTATCTCATGTCCAACACACTCGTAGTCAATTGGCCTAGGAGGTGGTCGGTTAATCACCGCAACGAGGGCGTAAGTGTTTCTTTCTTTTGCAAAACTGACGCGCAACTTGGTCTCTAGGGTAATTTTGGCCTCCCGGACGATGTGGCGAAGTCGAATCGCCATTCCGGAGCCTCCGCAATGTCCGAATGACAAAACACTTTGGTTTCTACATGGTCGACCGCAAAACGCTTCGCGGTTTGATAAGTTCTCCCGGACGGATGTTGGATTTTTTTGGACCTTATCGAGGCGGGGGCCCTTGAACGAAGGATTCAACGGCCGGATAGGGGAACCGAGATCGGGAGTATGGTCTTTAGCGTCACCCCCGGGAGCCGCCAGAAAGGCTACCTCGGGAAATTTTTTGGGGCTCGCCTCTTGGGGTTCGGACTCTCTCCTCTAATGAGACAGCCTTGCAAGGTCCTGGCCTTGTTTGACTTGGGCAAGTGTGCCAGCTCGGCTGCTCAACAACAGGCTGCCCGGACCGTTCTAATGCAAACACTTTGATCTAAACCTTGTCAGAAAAATTTGAAAACTGGGCCTCAGATGTTGGCGATGACTTAGGAAGCCACGACAAAAAATCAGAATCTAATTCCGTACTATGCATTAATTACAAATTTATGAATGTCTTGCTTTTGCAAAAGTCGCCCTTTTACTTCTAAGCGCCACAACGGGAGGAGTACGATCCAAACTCCATTCCGCCGGGTTCCCTTGCTTCGTTCTCAATCGCATCTTATCGCCAAGTCCCAAGAGCAAAAGACCAAAACTCGACACCCAAAACGCAAAACCCCGCTAGAACACGGCAACTCATAGGGTTTACGCTTCGTGAGGCTCTATCCTTGTCGATTCGACTAGGACCTTGGGCCGTGGTCTTGACGTAGAGGGGGGTGTTGACGCCCGAGCACCTGGACCCTAAAACCATCCGGCAGCTTGCCCCAAAAGTCCTCTCGGGCGGCCCCGGGCGACGGACGGCAAGATTAGTCTAGTATGGCAAGTTTTTAGGGGCGAAGACCACCCCTTCTCGAGGAAGGCCAAACTATCTCATGTCCAACACACTCGTGAGTCAATTGGCCTAGGAGGTGGTCGTCGTATCACCGTAACGTAGAGCGAAGTGTTTCTTTTCTTTGCAAACCCGCCGCAACTTGGTCTCTAGGGTAATTTTGGCCTCCAGGACGATAAAAGTCGAATCGCCATTCCGAGCCTCCGCAATGTCCGAACGACAAAACACTTTGGTTTCTACACTGGCCGACCGCGGGACGCTTGGCGGTTTAATAAGTTCTCCGGACGGATGTTGGATTTTTTTTGGACCTTATCGAGCCGGGGCCCTTGAACGGAAGGATTCAACGGCCGGATAGGGGAACCGAGATCCGGAGTGTGGTCTTTAGCGACGCCCGGGAGGCCAGCGCCAGGAAAGGCTACCTCGGGGAAATTTTTGGGGCTCGCCTCTTGGGGTTCGGACTCTCCCCTCTAATGAGTCGGCCTTGCAAGGTCCTGGCCTTGTTTGACTTGGGCAAGTGTGCCACGGGCTGCCCAACAAGAGGCTGCCGGGGACCGCTCTAATGCAAACACTTTGATCTAAACCCTGTCCGAAATTTTGAAAACTGGCTCAGATGTATGGCAAGGATGACTTAGGAAGCTCAACGACAAAAATCAGAATTTAATTCGCACTATGCATTAATTACAAATTTATGAATGTCTTGCTACCATAAAAGTGCCCTTTACTTCTAACCGCCACAACGGGAGGAGTACAGATCCAAACTCCATTCCGCCAGCCCCTTGCTTCAGATTCTCAATCGTGATCTTATCGCCAAGTCCAAGTGCAAAAGACAAAACTTGGCACCCAAAACGCGAAACCCTCGCTAGAACCACGGCAACTCATAGGGTTTACGTTTCGAGGTTCTGTATCCTTGTCGATTCGACTAGGACCTTTGCGCCGTATCTTGACGTAGAGGGGGGTGTTGACGCCGAGCATGGACCCTAAAACCACCGGAAGCAGCTTGCCCCAAAAGTCCCTCGGAGGGTTGCCCCGGGGCCTGACGGCAACTTCTCCAGGAATCATGATTCGCCTCGCTTAATTGTCGAACGTCGACATTACCCCGGAGACCAAGTTTCGCGGTAATAAGACCACCCTTCTCGAGGGAAGCGGCCAAACTATCTCATGTCCAACACACCTTAGAAGTCAATTGGCCTAGGAGGTAGTCGAAGAAATACCGCAACGTAGGGCTTAAGTGTTTTTCTTTGCAAAACTGGCCGCGGCAACTTGGTCTCTAGGGTAATTCGGCCTCCTGGACGATGTGGCGGTTGAATCGCCATTCCTCGAGCCTCCACAATGTCCGAATGACAAAACACTTTGGTTTCTACCACGGCCGACCTTGAACGCAGCGGTTTGATAAGTTCTCCGGGGACGGATGTTGGATTTTTTGGACCTTATCCATCCGGGGCTCTTCAACGAAGGATTCAATCTGGCCGGATAGGGGAACCGAGATCCGGAGTGTGGTCTTTAGCGCACGACCCCCAGGGGAGCCGCGCCAGAAAGGCTACCTCGAAATTTTTGGGCTCGCCTCTTGGGGTTCCGGACTCTCCCCTCTAATGAGGCGGCCTTGCAAGGTCGGCCTTGTTTGACTTGGGCAAGTGTGCCGCCTCGGCCGCCCAACAACATTTTGCCGGACCGTTCTAATGCAAGCACTTTGATCTAAACCTTGTCAGGAAATTTTGAAAAACGCGGCTCATATGTTGGCGATGACTTAGAAGCCTGCTGACAAAAATCAGAATTTAATTCCGTACTATGCATTAATTACAAATTTATGAATGTCTTTACTCTTTGCAAAAAAGCTGCCCTTTACTTCTAACCGCCACAACGGGAGGAGTACAGATCAAACTCCATTCCGGCTGGTTCCGTTGCTTAGCGTTCTCAATCGCATCTTATCGGCCAAGTCCCAAGTGCAAAAGACCAAAACTTCGGCACCCAAAGCGCCAAACCCTGCTAGAACCCACGGCAACTCATAGGGTTTACGTTTGTAGGCTCTATCCTTGTCGATTCGACTAGGACCTTTGGGCCGTGTCTTGACGAGGGGGGGGTGTTGACGAGCAGCACTGGACCCTAAAACCATCCGAGGCGGCTTGCCCAAAAAGTCCTCTCCCGAAGGCCGGGCGACGGACGGGCAACTTCCCCTCTCCGGAATCGTGATTCGCTCTACCAATGGACTCAGGAACGTCGACATTACCCGGAGACCAAGTTTCGTGGCTTAAGACCATCCCTTCTCGAGAAAGCGTCAAACTATCTCGCGGTCCAACACTTTCGTAGTCAATTGGCCCAGGAGGTAGGCTTAACACCGCAAACGTAGGGCGTAAGTGTTTCTTTCTTTTGCAAAACTGACCGTGCAACTTGGTCTCTAGGGTAATTTCGGCCTCCCGGACGATGTGGCGAAGTCGAATGCCATTCAGACCTCCGTAATGTCCGAACGACAAAACACTTTGGTTTCTAGCACCTGGCCGATCGTGAACGCAGCGCTGTTTGATAAGTTCTCCGGACCGGATGTTGGATTTTTGGACCTTATCGAGGCAGGGCCCTTGAACAAAAGGATTCAACGATGGGATAGGGGAACCGAGATCCGGAGTGTGGTCTTTAGCGTGACCTTCCGGGAGCGTGCCAGGAAAGGCTACCCTTTGAAATTTTTTCTGCTTGCCTCTTGGGGTTCTGGACTCTCCCCTCTAATGAGTCCGCCTTGCAAGGTCCCCGGGCCTTGTTTGACTTGGGCAAGTGTGCGGCTCGGCTGCCCAACAACAGGCTAGCCGGACCGTTCTAATGCAAACACTTTGATCTAAACCTTGTCCGGAAATTTTGAAAAAGCGGCTCAGTATGTTGGCGATGACTTAGGAAGCCTGTCGACAAAAATCAGAATTTAATTCCGTACTATGCCATTAATTACAAATTTATGAATGTCTTGCTACCGCAAAAGGCGCCTTTACTTCTAAGCGCCACAGCGGGAGGTCTGGACCCAAACTCCATTCGTCCGGTTCCCTTTGCTTTGCATTCTCAAGCGGCATCTTATCGGCCAAGTCCCAAGTGCAAAAGACCAAAACTCGGCACCCAAAACGCCAAACCCTGCTAGAACACGGCAGCTCATAGGGTTTACGTTTGGAGGCTCTATCCTTGTCGATTCAACTAGGACCTTGCGCCGTGTCTTGGCGTAGAGGGGGGGTGTTGGCGCGAGCACGGACCTAAAACCATCGGAGCGGCTTGCCCCAAAAGTCCTCTCCGAAGGCCACGGCAACGGACGGGCAACTTCCCTCTCAGGAATCGTGATTGGCTCTGCCAATGGACTCGGAGCGTCGACATTGCCACGGGGACCAAGTTTCATGGCGGAAGACCACCCCTTCTCGAGGAGGCGTCAAACTATCTCATGTCCAACACACTCGTGGTCAATTGGCCTAGGAGGTGGGCCGAATACCGCAGCGTGGGGCGTAAGTGTTTCTTTCTTTTGCAAAACTGGCCGTGCAACTTGGTCTCTAGGGTAATTTGGCCTCCGGACGATGTGGCGGTTGAATCGCCATTAGACCCTCCACAATGTCCGGAATGACAAAACACTTTGGTTTCTACGGTCGGCCGCAGGGCGCCAGCGGTTTGATAAGTTCTCCGGACGGATGTTGGATTTTTTTGGACCTTATCCACCGGGGCCCTTCAACGAAGGATTCAACGGCCGGATAGGGGAACCGAGATCGAGGAGTGTGGTCTTTAGCGTCTGGCCCCGGTGGCTGCCAGGAAAGGCTACCTCGGGGAAATTTTGGGGGGCTCGCCTCTTGGGTTAGGACTCTCTCCCCTCTAATGAGGCGGCCTTGCAAGGTCCTGGCCTTGTTTGACTTGGGCAAGTGTGCGGCTCGGCTGCCCAACAACGAGCTGCAGGACCGTTCTAATGCAAGCACTTTGATCTAAACCTTGTCCGAAATTTTGAAAAGCGGCCTGTATGTTGGCGATGACTTAGGAAGCCTGTTGACAAAAAATCAAAATTTAATTCCGTACTATGCATTAATTACAAATTTATGAATGTCTTGCTAACGCAAAGCTGCCCTTTACTTTAAGCGCCAACGGCGGGAGATGCGGAGATCAAACTCCATTCCGCTAGTTCCCATTGCTTCGCGTTCTCAATCGCATCTTATCGGCCAAGTCCCAAGTGCAAAAGACCAAAACTTGGCACCCAAAACGCAAACCCCCGCTAGAACACTCGCAACTCATAGGGTTTTACGTTTGGGAGGCTCTATCCTTTGTCGATTCGACTAGGACCTTGGCCAGTATCTTGGCGTAGAGGGGGTGTTGGCCTTGAGCATGGACCCTAAAACCACCAGGAGGCGGCTTGCCCCAAAGTCCTCTCGAAGGCCACGGCGGGCCGGGACGCAACTTCCCTCTCGAGGAATCATGATTCGCTCGCCAATTGAATCGGAGCGTCGGCATTACCACGGAGACCAAGTTTCGTGGCGGAAGACCACCCCTTCGAGGAAGCGCCAAACTATCTCATGTCCAACACACTCGTAGTCAATTGGCCTAGGAGGTAGCCGTCGAATCCGCAAGCGTAGGGCGTAAGTGTTTCTTTCTTTTGCAAACTGGCCAGGTGCAACTTGGTCTCTAGGGTAATTTCGGCCTCCGGACGATGTGGCGAGATTGAATCGCCATTAGAACCTCCACAATGTCGAATGACAAAACACTTTGGTTTCTACACTGGCCGACCGCCAGAGCGCTTGGCGGTTTGATAAGTTCTCCGGGACGGATGTTGGATTTTTGGACCTTATCCATCCGGGGCTCTTCAACGAAGGATTCAACGGTGGGATAGGGAGGCCGAGATCCGGGAGTGTGGTCTTTAGCGTCACGACCCCCGGGGGAGCGCCAGAAAGGCTACCTCAGGGGAAATTTTTTTGGGGCTCGCCTCTTGGGGTTCGGACTCTCCCCTCTAATGAGGCGGCCTTGCAAGGTCCTGGCCTTGTTTGACTTGGGCAAGTGTGCCCGACTGCTGCCCAACAAAGCCGCTGCGGACCGTTCTAATGCAAGCACTTTGATCTAAACCTTGTCCGAAATTTTGAAACTGGCCTGTATGTTGGCGATGACTTAGAAGCCACGACAAAAAATCAGAATTTAATTCCGTACTATGCATTAATTACAAATTTATGAATGTCTTGCTTCAACGTAAAGGCGCCCTTTACTTCTAAGCGCCAAAGCGGGGAGGAGTACAGATCCAAACTCCATTCCGTGGGTTCAGTTGCTTAGCGTTCTCAATCTGCATCTTATCGCCAAGTCCCAAGTGCAAAAAGACCAAAACTTCGGCACCCAAAGCGCAAACCCCGCTAGAAACACGGCAACTCATAGGGTTTACGTTTGAGGCTCTATCCTTGTCGATCTCGACTAGGACCTTGGGCCGTGTCTTGACGTAGAGGGGGTGTTGACGCCAGAGCACGGACCCTAAAAAACCATCCAGGGGCAGCTTGCCCCAAAAGTCCTCTCCCGAAGGCCCTGGCGACGGACGGGCAACTTCCCCTCTCCGGAATCGTGATTCGGCTCTACCAATGGACTCAGAACGTCGACATTACCCTGGAGACCAAGTTTCGTGGCCAGAAGACCATCCCTTCTCGAGGAAGCGTCAAACTATCTCATGTCCAACACACTCGTAGTCAATTGGCCTAGGAGGTGGCTGTCGAATACTGCAACGTAGGGCGTAAGTGTTTCTTTCTTTTGCAAAACTGACCGTGCAACTTGGTCTCTAGGGTAATTTCGGCCTCCCGGACGATGTGGCGAAGTCGAATCGCCATTCCGGAGCCTCCGCAATGTCCGAACGACAAAACACTTTGGTTTCTACACGGCCGAACCCCATGAAGAACGCAGCGGTTTGATAAGTTCTCCCGGACGGATGTTGGATTTTTTTGGACCTTATCGAGCCAGGGCCCTTGAACAAAGGATTCAACGGTCGGATAGGGGAACCGAGATCCGGGAGTGTGGTCTTTAGCGTACGGCCCCCCGGGGGAGCGCTGCCAGGAAAGGCTACCTCGGGAAATTTTTTGGGGCTCGCCTCTTGGGGTTCGGACTCTCCCCTCTAATGAGTCGGCCTTGCAAGGTCCTGGCCTTGTTTGACTTGGGCAAGTGTGCGGCTTCGCTGCCCAACAACAGCTGCCCGGACCGTTCTAATGCAAACACTTTGATCTAAACCTTGTCAGGAAATTTTGAAAGCGGGCTGTATGTTGGCGATGACTTAGGAAGCCTGGTCGACAAAAATCAGAATTTAATTCCATTACTATGCATTAATTACAAATTTATGAATGTCTTGCTCTTGCAAAGTCGCCCTTTACTTTAACCGCCACAACGGGAGGATCTGGACCCAAACTCCATTCCGCGGTTCCCTTTGCTTCAGCATTCTCAATCGCATCTTATCGGCCAAGTCCCAAGTGCAAAAGACCAAAACTTCGGCACCCAAAGCGCCAAACCTGCTAGAACACGGCAACTCATAGGGTTTTACGTTTGAGGAGGCTCTATCCTTGTCGATTCAACTAGGACCTTGGGCCGTGTCTTGGCGTGGGGGTGTTGGCCTTGAGCACGGACCCTAAAACCATCCCGGAGCGGCTTGCCCAAAAAAGTCCTCTCCGAAGGCCACGGCGGCGGGCGGGCAACTTTCCCTCTCTCGGAATCGTGATTGGCTGCGCCAATGGACTCCGGAGCGTCGACATTGCCTTGGGGACCAAGTTTTCGTGGCGGAAGACCACCCCTTCTCGAGGCGTCAAACTATCTCATGTCCAACACACTTTCGTAGTCAATTGGCCTAGGAGGTGGGCTGTCGAATACCTTGCAGCGTAGAGGCGTAAGTGTTTCTTTCTTTTGCAAAACTGACCGTGCAACTTGGTCTCTAGGGTAATTCGGCCCTCGGGGACGATGTGGCGAGATTGAATCGCCATTAGGAGCCTCCACAATGTCAGAATGACAAAACACTTTGGTTTCTACCGCGGTCGACCATGAAGCGCTTAGCGGTTTGATAAGTTCTCGGGGACGGATGTTGGATTTTTGGACCTTATCCACGGGGGGCCCTTCAACGAAGGATTCAGCGGTCCCGGATAGGGGAACCGGAGATCCGGGAGTGTGGTCTTTAGCGTCACTGGCCCCGGGGGAGCTGCCGCCAGAAAGGCTACCTCGGGGAAATTTTTGGGGCTCGCCTCTTGGGTTTGGACTCTCCCCTCTAATGAGGCGGCCTTGCAAGGTCTGGCCTTGTTTGACTTGGGCAAGTGTGCGGCTCGGCTGCCCAACAACAGCTGCCCGGACCGTTCTAATGCAAGCACTTTGATCTAAACCTTGTCAGGAAATTTTGGCGGCTGTATGTTGGCGATGACTTAGGAAGCCTGCCTGACAAAAATCAAAATTTAATTCCGTACTATGCATTAATTACAAATTTATGAATGTCTTGCTCTTTGCAAAAGGCGCCCTTTACTTCTAAGCGCCACAGCGGGAGGAGTCTGAGATCCAAACTCCATTCCGTCGGGTTCCCATTGCTTCAGCGTTCTCAAGCGCATCTTATCGGCCAAGTCCCAAGTGCAAAAGACCAAAACTTCGGCACCCAAAACGCAAACCCTGCTAGAAACACGGCAACTCATAGGGTTTACGTTTGAGGAGGGCTCTATCCTTGTCGATTCGACTAGGACCTTTAGGCGATATCTTGGCGTAGGGGGGGTGTTGGCGGAGCATGGACCCTAAAACCCATCGGAAGCAGCTTGCCCTAAAAAGTCCTCTCGAAGGCCACGGTGACGGACGGGCAACTTCCCTCTCAGGAATCATGATTGGCTCTGCCAATGGACTCGAACGTCGACATTACCACGGAGACCAAGTTTCGTGGCCGAAGACCATCCCTTCTCGAGGCGTCAAACTATCTCATGTCCAACACACTTTCGTAGTCAATTGGCCTAGGAGGTGGCGTAGAATCTTTAGCGTGCGTAGGGCGTAAGTGTTTCTTTCTTTTGCAAAACGGCCCGTGCAACTTGGTCTCTAGGGTAATTCGGCCTCGGACGATGTGGCGGTTGAATCGCCATTAGGAGCCTCCACAATGTCAGAATGACAAAACACTTTGGTTTCTACGATTCGACCCGAGAGCGGCAGCGGTTTGATAAGTTCTCGGACGGATGTTGGATTTTTGGACCTTATCCATCCAGGGCCCTTCAACGAAGGATTCAGCGGTTGGATAGGGGGCAGAGATCCGGGAGTGTGGTCTTTAGCGTCTGACCCCCGGGGGTTGCTGCCGAGGAAAGGCTACCTCGGGGAAATTTTTGGGGCTCGCCTCTTGGGGTTGGACTCTCCCCTCTAATGAGGCGGCCTTGCAAGGTCCTGGCCTTGTTTGACTTGGGCAAGTGTGTGCCATTTCGGCTGCCCAACAACATTTTGCCGGACCGTTCTAATGCAAACACTTTGATCTAAACCTTGTCGGGAAATTTTGGCGGCACGTATGTTGGCGATGACTTAGGAAGCCTCTTGACAAAAATCAGAATTTAATTCCGTACTATGCATTAATTACAAATTTATGAATGTCTTGCCTCTTTGCAAAAGCTGCCCTTTACTTCTAAGCGCCTAGCGGGAGAATGCTGAGATCAAACTCCATTCCGTCGGTTCCGTTGCTTAGCGTTCTCAAGCGCATCTTATCGGCCAAGTCCCAAGTGCAAAAGACCAAAACTTCGGCACCCAAAGCGCAAAACCCTGCTAGAACACGGCAGCTCATAGGGTTTACGTTTTGGAGGCTCTATCCTTGTCGGTCGACTAGGACCTTGGGCGTGTCTTGGCGTGGGGGTGTTGGCGCTTGAGAACGGACCCTAAAACCATCAGGAGGCGGCTTGCCCCAAAGTCCTCTCCAGAAGGCCTGGCGGCCGGACCGGGCAACTTCCCCTCTCGGAATCGTGATTCGGCTCTACCAATGGATTTCGAGCGTCGACATTACCCACGGGGACCAAGTTTCGTGGCGAGAAGACCATCCCTTCTCGAAAGCGTCAAACTATCTCGTGTCCAACACACCGTAGTCAATTGGCCTAGGAGGTAGGCCGCCGAATCTTTGCAGCGTGAGGCGTAAGTGTTTCTTTCTTTTGCAAAACTGGCCGTGCAACTTGGTCTCTAGGGTAATTTCGCCTCCCGGACGATGTGGCGAAGTCGAATCGCCATTCGGAGCCTCCGCAATGTCCGAGCGACAAAACACTTTGGTTTCTACAGGTCGACCCTTGAAGCGCCCAGCGGTTTGATAAGTTCTCCGGACGGATGTTGGATTTTTGGACCTTATCGAGGCGGGGCCCTTGAACAAAGGATTCAGCGGTCGGATAGGGAGCGAGATCAGGGAGTGTGGTCTTTAGCGTCGCCCCCTGACCCCATTTGCCGGAAAAGGCTACCTCGGGGAAATTTTTGGGGCTTGCCTCTTGGGGTTCGGACTCTCCCCTCTAATGAGTCGGCCTTGCAAGGTCGGCCTTGTTTGACTTGGGCAAGTGTGCCGGCTCGGCTGCCCAACAACAGCTGCGGGACCGTTCTAATGCAAACACTTTGATCTAAACCTTGTCAGGAAATTTTGAAAACTGGCTGTATGTTGGCGATGACTTAGGAAGCCCTGTGACAAAAAATCAGAATTTAATTCGTACTATGCATTAATTACAAATTTATGAATGTCTTGCTACTTTGCAAAAGGCGCCCTTTACTTCTAAGCGCCACGGCGGGGAGTACAGACCCAAACTCCATTCCGTCGGTTCCTTTGCTTCGCATTCTCAAGCGCATCTTATCGGCCCAAGTCCCAAGTGCAAAAGACCAAAACTTCGGCACCCAAAAGCGCAAACCACGCTTTAGAACACGGCAACTCATAGGGTTTTACGTTTGAGGCCTCTATCCTTGTCGATTCAACTAGGACCTTGCGTGTCTTGGCGAGGGGGGTGTTGGCCTTGACCACCGGACCCTAAAACCATCCGAGGCGGCTTGCCCCAAAGTCCCTCTCGAAGGCCACGGCAACGGACGGGCAACTTCCCCTCTCCGAATCGTGATTCGGCTCTGCCAATGGACTCGGAGCGTCGACATTGCCACGGGGACCAAGTTTCGTGTGGCGAAAGACCACCCTTCTCGAGGCGTCAAACTATCTCATGTCCAACACACTCGTAGTCAATTGGCCTAGGAGGTAGGCCGTCGAATCTTTTAGCGTGGGGGCGTAAGTGTTTCTTTCTTTTTGCAAAACTGGACAGGTGCAACTTGGTCTCTAGGGTAATTCGGCCTCGGACGATGTGGCGAGGTTGAATCGCCATTCCGGACCTCCACAATGTCCGAATGACAAAACACTTTGGTTTCTACATCGACGACCGCAGGCGCGGCGGTTTGATAAGTTCTCCCGGACGGATGTTGGATTTTTTGGACCTTATCCACCCGGGGCCCTTCAACGAAGGATTCAGCGGTCGGATAGGGGAACCAGAGATCGGGAGTGTGGTCTTTAGCGTCACGGCCCCAGGGGGCGCGGAAAGGCTACCTCGGGGAATTTTTTGGGGCTCGCCTCTTGGGGTTAGGACTCTCCCCTCTAATGAGGCGGCCTTGCAAGGTCCCGGCCTTGTTTGACTTGGGCAAGTGTGCCGGCTCGGCTGCCCAACAACAGCTTGCGGGACCGTTCTAATGCAAGCACTTTGATCTAAACCTTGTCCGGAAATTTTGGCCTTTGTATGTTGGCGATGACTTAGGAAGCCCTGTGAAAAAAAATCAAAATTTAATTCCGTACTATGCATTAATTACAAATTTATGAATGTCTTGCTCTAACGCAAAAGGCGCCCTTTACTTCTAAGCGCCACAGCGGGGAGATGCAGATCAAACTCCATTCCGGTCGGTTCCCATTGCTTCAGCGTTCTCAAGCTGCATCTTATCGGCCAAGTCCCAAGTGCAAAAGACCAAACTTCGGCACCCAAAAGCGCCAAACCCGCTAGAACACGGCAACTCATAGGGTTTTACGTTTGAGGAAGCTCTATCCTTGTCGGTCGACTAGGACCTTGCGCCCGTATCTTGGCGTAGAGGGGGTGTTGGGCTTGAGCATGGACCCTAAAACCACCGGGCGGCTTGCCCCAAAGTCCTCTCGAAGGCCACGGTGACGGGACGGGCAACTTCCCTCTCAGGAATCATGATTGGCTACGCCAATGGACTGAAGCGTCGACATTACCACGGAGACCAAGTTTACCGTGGCGAGAAGACCATCCCTTCTCGAGGGCGCGTCAAACTATCTCATGTCCAACACACTCGTAGTCAATTGGCCTAGGAGGTAGTTGTCCGAATCTTTGCAGCGAGGGTGTAAGTGTTTCTTTCTTTTTGCAAAACTGACCGTGCAACTTGGTCTCTAGGGTAATTTCGGCTCTGGACAATATGGCGAAAGTCGAATCGCCATTCCGAGACCTCCGCAATGTCCAGAATGACAAAACACTTTGGTTTCTACACGATTCGACCCATGAGCGCTTCGCGGTTTGATAAGTTCTCCCCCGGATGTTGGATTTTTGGACCTTATCCACCCGGGGCCCTTCAACGAAGGATTCAGCGGTTCGGATAGGGGAACCGAGATCGGGGAGTGTGGTCTTTAGCGTCGGCCCCGTGGCGCGAGGAAAGGCTACCTCGGGGGAAATTTTTGGGGCTCGCCTCTTGGGGTTCGGACTCTCCCCTCTAATGAGGCTGGCCTTGCAAGGTCCTGGCCTTGTTTGACTTGGGCAAGTGTGCCATTTCGGCTGCCCAACAACGGTGCCCGGACCGTTCTAATGCAAACACTTTGATCTAAACCTTGTCCGGAAATTTTGAAAATTGGCACGTATGTTGGCGATGACTTAGGAAGCCAGCTGACAAAAATCAGAATTTAATTCCATACTATGCATTAATTACAAATTTATGAATGTCTTACTCTTGCAAAAGCGCCCTTTACTTCTAAGCGCCAGCGGGAGGAGTACTGACCCAAACTCCATTCCGTCGGTTCCCTTTGCCAGCGTTCTCAATTTGCATCTTATCGACCAAGTCCCAAGTGCAAAAGACCAAAACTTCGGCACCCAAAACGCAAACCCTACTAGAACACGGCAACTCATAGGGTTTACATTTGGAGGCTCTATCCTTGTCGATTCAACTAGGACCTTGCTTAGGTGTCTTGGCGTAGGGGGGTGTTGGCCTTGGAAGCACGGACCCTAAAACCATCAGGAGCGGCTTGCCCCAAAAGTCCTCTCCCGAAGGCCCTGGCGAAGGGCGGGCAACTTCCCTCTCGGGAATCGTGATTCGGCTCTGCCAATGGACTCGCGGGCGTCGACATTGCCCAGGGGGACCAAGTTTCGTGGCGGAAGACCACCCCTTCTCGAGGAAGCGTCAAACTATCTCATGTCCAACACACTTTCGTAGTCAATTGGCCTAGGAGGTGGTCAGTCGAATCTTGCTATGCATTAATTAATTCCTTACTATGCATTAATGCGAATTTATGAATGTCTTGCTCTTGCCCAACAATAGAACGCCTAGACCGTTCCAATGCTACCTATTTGATCAGAACTTTATCAGGAAATTCTAAAAATTTTGCACGTATGATGGGGATGACCTAGGAAGCCGGTGACAAAAAATCAGAATTTAATTCCATACCATGCATTAATTACGAATTTATGAAGCGAGAATGCAAAAGAACGCATAACTAAAAAGTGCATCGAAAAAGGTGGAATTTTGACAAAGCGATTTACGCAGCGTGCCGGTGCGGACATGAGAAAAACATTTCACTAGGATATGTTGGTGTTGGTGCACGATGAAATAGCTCGAGTCTTCCGAGCTCACATGCTGCCACAAAAGTTCTCTTACGAAGGCCCTGGCGATGGACGAGCAATTTCCCCTCTTCAAAACCATGATTTGGCTCTTCCAATAGACTCAGAATATCGACATTACCCTGGGGACCAACTTTCGTGGCCAGAAGACCACCCTTGTTCTCCAAAAAGAACAAAGTACACTGGCGTCCGGCCGGGCGTCCACGCGGCGACGTCCGTCTCCGCGCGACGTCCGTCTCCGCACGCGGCGTCATGTCGCACCAGCGACATTGCCGTCCACGCGCAGCGTCCACGGCATGGCGGTCACGCCGCGTCCACGGTGTCGGACGTCGACGAGGCGAGGCGCGCCGCGGCGATGTCTGCGGCGGCGACGTCGCATTGGCGCATAAGCCCACGTCGCTAAATGTCCATTCTCTTGTTGTGAATACAAATTTTGTTATAACGTGTTGCAAGGGATGAACAGTACCTTGGAAGTGTAAATTTTGTATGAAATTGATAAACTGATAAACTTAAATGCTGTATTAAGTAAGGTTAGTAATTACCTTGCTTTAATAGAGTTATGAATTGATAAGTTATTGGGATAACGCAATGTCCTAGTAATGTTTTAAAAATATTACCTTAGAGCAATTCTAATAATTGTGAGTATAATAGTAATAAATTTGTATGCATCAAGTTGGTTGCAGGACAGGAAGAGCCCAAGGTGGGGAGACTCCTGATGCTGCGGACAGCATCAATTCAAGGTGGGGAGAATGTGACGTTCCAGCATAACATACGGTATGAATACGTATATTATACTGACACGTCACTAGTACATGTCGACTCAGACGACATGTACACGGCGACCGTAAAGGGTAGTACCCTAGGGTATGACCTTGTGAACCATTATATTGCACATGTTAAAGCAACATGTGAATATAATCCTTTTTTGCCACGTGGCAATGACCCATTGACCAAAAGGGACCAGCCCTAAATTACATTGGGGATAAAGGGGCATAAACCCTAAAAGGGAAACCCTTTGGAGGTTCGAAGCCCACGAGTCTCGGATTGGAAGTAGAGGATGCATTTCCGCTGAGCGGGGAGCATAGAAGTCGGATCTCGGGTTGCGGCTCGATCCAAGATCGCCGTGGACCGAGATCAGCAGCATGGACGCTTTCAAAGGAGGTGGGAGCCACCAAGATGCGGGTAGGTGGTTGATTCAATAGGTAGATCCGAAGTTATCGGGCCTCTTTCAGTAGGTTTAGCATCCATTCTTAGCTATAGGCGACTCCTACTGACCCTAAGAATGATAGACACTAACAAATGAACCTAACCATGTATGATTAGGTAGATTAGAATAGATGTATTCTATTATTTTCGGATTATTGTGATGATGTTTTGACATTCTATGCGCCCACTCTTGTGTATTGGGAAGGGGGTAGAGACCCGAGCCCAAGTAGTTGTATGATCCTAGTTTTAGCCCATTAATTCCCAATTAACGGCACGGTATAAGAGCCCGCTGGCCGTGGGTGGCGAGCTAGACCGGCCGACAAGGGAGGGCATGTCTAATCACGTTGGTTGATCCGGGCGTAGAACGACGGCGGGGAACGGCGTGAGCTAGGCCTAATGGCTTGTCACCTGGCGTGCAAGCAAGGCATGGGCTCGACACTGTGGGGTGATGCGTCACCTTCCAAGCCGAAGTTGAAGTCAATCTGAAAATGGCTCTCTAGCTCGCCTGTGATTGGCATGAACCTTCCGAGGGGAGTGATCCCCTCCACGCCTCATCGGGCCTGGGGAGATGCAACCCATTGGCGTGAGTAGCCTCCGCTATTCACCCTAAGCAGTTACGGTGGGGCTCCAATACTTTTCGAGCCTATCCGCAAAGTATGCATGTGAGGGGCGGATGGAGTGGACTACCCAACGACCATGTTCCTATACCCGCCCAAATCCATTTGCCATGAATTCTGGCATGCGCATTGCTGCACCGAGACCCCAAGCCGCCGGTCTTTCCCCATGAGTCCGAGCCCCGGGTAGGATTTCCCCATGTTATGTTGATGTACCGATGTGTTGTTGCAGCCATCGTGATATGGTGGACCACCCTTCGAGGTGGGTATGTTATTGTTGATGGATGTCATGTGCTCATGTTTTGTTTACGCTGCTAGCCTAGGTCGATCCCGAGGGAGACGAAATGAATGACACGCCCATTCTTCCCCGCCGGGTTCTTGGCCACCATCAAGGGCCCGATGTTAGGTGGACGGCCTCATGTCGCCGAAAGCGATCTTTGGTTTGAGGGATGATCTCCAGCTTGTATACGACGGCATCGTATATGAGCCGGGGCCGTCCATGAGATTTAGTTGGCGGCCATAGACCCGCCTTGCCAAGCATCTTTGCGTCGGGTTTTGCACGCTCTCAATGCGTGCTTGTCAATCTTGCCAAGATGGTCCCATCTTGTTTAGGAAATGGAGTCTATGACAAGGCTAAGGGAGTGGAAAGGGGATGTAAGACTAGATGTATTCAAGGCGATTGTAAGTCAAGAAAATACTAGAAGAGCTGTAATCAAGCATTAATGATGCCCACTTTTGGTGGTTGACACAGGGGGTTTGTGGGAATTCAACCCTATGCGTGGAAGGTGGGATCATGCTACTATAGAAATTCTTTTAAGATGCGATTAAAGTAGCAGGAAAAACTAGAACCTAGCTAGAAAGAGACAAATAGCACTTATTTTATTATTTCTGGATATTTTAATCTCCAAACAAATCACAAATCACATGCACGCATACGCACCCACTCCCCCATGCACCCCCTCCTCCCAGGGAAAAAAAAAATCCACTTGCCCCACGCCCACCCTCATATCCAAGGTATTTGGCCTCAACAAATTGTTTAAAAGTCCTATTTGTGCGTTTTGAGTGACCTGTTATAGGTAACTTGGGGATCTAGAGAGAGAAAGTAGCCAAAAGCTATAGAGAATAGTGGCAGAAGAGTTTAAGGAAGGAAGAGTAGAGAGAGAAGGGTGTAAGGAAGCTAAATTCTGGAGAGAGATCCATAGATGCCGCAAAGTCGACGGGCTGGTCCATAAAATTGATAATCGGCTTTCAGAGCTATGTCCTTTATGTAAGCAAAGGGTTTTTTTTCTTGTGTGAGTGGCTTCGGCAACCATAGTCTTGGTTGTTAACCCTATTTGGCACGTCTCGATCTAGCCATTGATCGCTATCTATCCTGATGCATGGCACAAATGGCAAAAAACGAGTTTTTCATCTTGCATGTGGCTGGCTTTTTTGGTCGACCTGGAAGAGAAGGAGACTATTTATCTTAAAGGGCTTGGATATTGCAGATGAGATTCTTCTTCAGTGGACACAGAATAAAATTGTCATGGCTTATAATTGTACTTCTCTTGATCAAGTGAAGAAAGTACTGAATTGACATACTTACCTTCAGACTCATTCTTATGCATAGACAGGTGGTTGTGCTCAGTTGGATCAGTTTGTCCGATGGGGTTGTAATCCTGTCTTTGCATTTTATGTTGTTCTAATTTTGATTGGTAAATAAAGCTTGTCATCCGTCAAAAAAGAAAAAAGAAAAAAAGAAAAAGAAAAAATCTAGAGAGAGCTTGTGGCAAGGCGCCAGATAGGAAAGAATCATGAAACTTTAACTAAATGCTTGCGACTCTCACCAAGCGACTAAGATCAACTTGAACTTTTTAATTGTGCTCCAGGCGCATGGTAAGAGTCGCCAACCAAAAATTATTAGCAAGCTTCACTCTCCCAATAAGGATGAATTACTTTTTTTTCTCCAAAAACTTAAATAACACGATTTGGACCTAAAACCCTAAGGATGACATGATTTTGACCCTAAACCTAGATTCCCCTTTTCCCAACAATATATGATTCACTTTCAGCCAAAAATTGGGAACCACATTCCATGTTGTTCCTCCTTCCTTTTTCCTTAAGATTTTATACAGAGCGATTAAATCGATCGCTTTTGTTTGGATGCAAGAAGCTTGTTTACAAGGGTCATTGCATACTTGACGATTTGGGAGTCTTCCGAATTTCAAACTTCTTTATTTACATCTCGCCCTTTGAGTTCAACTATGGTTTAGTCCTACGGTTTGCACATGTAAAGCTCTTTGTTGTCGTAAGATTTTTTTTTCGTGCTTTTTAAATTGAACAGTGCTTAGCTGCATCTAGAAAAAAAGACAGTTCTGCCCTCTTCACTGCTAGGACAATGGGGATTTGTAATGTCTTTTCAGCGAATTTTTCCTTGCACAAACAAGGAAAAAACAGGGGAAGGAATGACCTGTATAACCTGCAAAAATTGTTTATGGAATCATGTAGCCAACTTCCATTCCGAGTTGTCGCGAATGCCACGTGGCACCACCAGATTAAACCTCAAGACAAAAAAATGCCGACCAACTTCCATGTTGTCTTTGTCTAGGTAATGAAATATGCCCAAACAAAGCATGGTTGTTGGTCTAAAAGTGCCGCGTAAATAAGGTCATGCCCAAAGATCGTCGACGGAAACTGCAGCTTCACTTATCAGCGCCTCAGTTGAAAGCTTACGCTTGTCTTTAACATTGCTATGGATTTAGTCACATTCACCGTTATTATAGATGACATTGTTTATCCTGATGGTCATACGGCCATGGCATGCCTTGGTGGCGGAGGTATGTCTTTCCCTGTGTGTTGTCTCTATGTATACCACTTATATATGGAGCTAGCCAACTATGAGCCTTGCCAGTGTACAGCAATAATCAGCTTTCTTGCACTGTTAACAGGTCCACAAACTGCATTTGGTGCCCGAATCTGGCTTTCAACGCATGAAAAGTAAGTTCTCGATTTGAAATGTCAAATTTGACAAGCTCTTTTTTCTAGTTTGGTTTTTCTGTTATGTGCTGTGTCCAATGCTCATGCTAGGAGAGAGGCATATGCGCTCGATGGCACTGCGCCTGAATTGGTGACTTACGTGTGTTTCCTTAGTGGGCAAGTTAAGAATGAACTGATACTACTCTAGTGCTCGAGCAATTTCTCACAGTTATGAAAGCAGATATTCAACTTGAAATGTAATTTACCTTCATCACCTCCCACCAAGTATTGGTTTTGTTGGAGGATCATGAATGGCATGCTCTTCTGTAGTGGACACTAAGAACTCTTGTTTGCTCCTTGCTAGTTCATTAAATTGAATTATTGTTGGACTCTGTATATTGTCATAGGCCAGGACAATATTTATGAGTCTGGTGGGCTTTAAAACAAGTATGGTTTTACATGCAGGGTTGGCTTGGCTGCTGGTATCGGGTTCAGATTTTCCAGATTTGTGCCATGATTGGCTCAAGCAGATGGAAATCGATGTTTCAGGTCTTTTAGTTTGGCCATTGCCCACTCTGCGTGCTTGGCAGGTAATTGCTTGGCTTATATGTATATCTTCCTATTACTACTGGTTATGTGGCATATCAAGTTTGTCTTAACACGTCTGTGCTTATCACCCCAGATCTTGGAAGATGATGGAGCCAGGACCCAGGTATATGGATCTGTTGCACACGAGGACTGATAAAGTGAGCTTGAACATATAGAGATAAGAATGTGATACTAGATCTAACAAAGAGACTCTATATAAATCACTTTTTAGATGAACCTAATGTGGAAGACATATGGGATTTTATTGTCTAGGGTATGCAGCAGAGCCAATAAAAAAGCTTAAAAAAAAAGGGAATTGGATATAAAGTACATAGTTATAGGTTATCCATCCAATAAAAAGACAGGAGGGTTTTTGTTGTGAAATGGTTCTCTCTCTTGAATTATCCACTTCATGAAGGATGGTAAGTATCAGGGGCCTGATTATGACAGCATGGAAATAAATAAATTTCGAAACAAATTTGTTTTGCTTTCCATTACCAAGTCACATGGTAGTTATTCACTTTCTCAACCTTCTCTTAATGGTGAGAATAAGGTAATGGCGACCTCAGTGATCGGCTCAATCAGATAGCATACTGTGATCTCTAGCCTTGCGTTTCTTAGGTTATTCTGTTGCATAGGAGGTTGATATGATAGGGCATAGTATGTACAGTCCAAAGATTGCAACTTTGGTAAGTTTGGCAAACTTCTACTGCCTTGCCCAAATCGAGAATGCCAAAAGAACCTATGAAGTGAAGCGACAATCAACCTGTAATTTTGAGCTGCCCACCGAGTGTATAACCATGCCTCAATATTTGAGCTGTGACCCCCAAACACAAGCCCCTGAGGCTAACAAAATGACATGCTACTTCTGCTTGTGATCCAGTGAATAAATTGTATTTGCCTTTTGAATCAAACTGAGAAATATACAGCAAGTCAGTTTGTAACCTGGCAAAATTCCTTTACGCTTTTTTTTGTCTCCCTTATCAAGAAAGCTGATGAGCATTGGTGGCCTTCATCTCTTTCCTAGAACCAATATCTTCTACGGTGGCAGTGACACACATTTCTGATTCTCAAATCTGATGATTTGGAGGGTGTGTAGCCTCATGAAAATGACGTAATAGCACTTTCATTTTTCATAAAACAATTGGTATGTGAAAATGAAGCGTTCTTCAATCAATAATACAATTTTCATCCTCTTTAATCAAACATAGATCTAGCTGCATGGGCTGCCTAATCTGAAGCTGACAGTCTCTTGCTAATTAGATAGTTAAGTATTCTCAATGTTGGATAAACCATCCTCATTAATATTAAAGAAATAGTTTTTCTGTATAATCACATCCTTTTGGGAGGAATCACAATTCAGCAGCACATTTTCCTGGAAAAGCCAAATGTTTTGTGCATGGCAAAGTGCTCATCTATCTATGTCCCTTATGGAATCTACATTTGGCAGCATTTTGCTAGAAAGAGAGCGTTGCCTAAAGTATCTATTAACCATACCAATTTAGAGGCCAAAACTGGATATAAGTGAAGCTACATTTTTCGGTTGCGAGTCTTTGTAGTATTCGAACTTTGTTTATTGAGTTATTCTGGATAAATGATCTATAAAATTGTTGCTAATCTTCAGGTATGGAGGATAAATGTTGAAGACGATTTATTAGGAATGCTGCGGCCATCACTCAATGATCTTCCAACACCATATCGGTGAAGTCTCTATAAATCATTTAGAAATATGCTTGGCGTCAACTTAAGAGGAACCAAAAAGATGGATCAATAATAAATATCAATAGCTGAGAGATGGAAAGTAACCATATAAGATTATATCAAGATAAGTAGATTTTAAAAAAAGGATTAACTTTGGTATAAGAAGTTTTCTTAGAGATGCCACCTAACGTTAAAGTCCAGGATGTAATTGGACAATGGTTATTCAATCTGAACATTATCTGGATGTTTAACATTTTCTGACGGAACAGGTTGTCCAAAATATACCATGTTTGCGTGCATCCTAGTGGAAGAGATGTTGAATTCATAAAATCTCTTCGTAAAACAGGTGCTGAGATTGTAAGTGTAGAGGTATACACACATGCATTGGAGATTGTTACACATTCTGAACTGAGGTAAGTTGTTAAGTAACGAGGTAAGTTGTTGAGTGTTGTTCAAAGCATTACCTGTGCAGGCATTCGTATGTTTAAAAAAAAAACCAATGATGTCCAACACAATAGCTTGTCATAAGTCAGCCATTTTATTGTATGGAAAGCTGTCATGTCTCAACATGGGGCTAGTACATTTTATTTGTCTCCACAAAAAGGTGAAAGAATTGGAACATGACCACATGACAAACAGCCTTGAATTAAATGTATGTACAGCTTGATCTATGTCGCACAATATGCCTATGTGATATAAGTTTTGTGCAGATCACTTGTTTCAGCAGGACATATTTTTTCACCTAATGAGAAGGAAGCTTCTTCTTTGGTTGGTCCTGGGCAACCTGGAGAACTTATTGATCGACTGCTTGAGCTTGGTGCCGAGGTGCTCAACAATAATTTGATAATCATTGCATATAAATAGAAATCTGAGGATAAGATACATGTAATCTGAAATTGCTCATATTGAACACGGGAATGTAGCAAAACAGGTACAGTTATTTCCTTTCATTTCCAGCCCTGTACTGTGGGACCAGTTCAATTAAATTTCTTATAAATCAGGCATATGCAATAAAAGTTGTGGCACGTGTAAATGTAGATTTTATGTTGTCAATGTTGTTGGTGAAATGTATCTTGGTCATAGTTTCTTATGTTGTTTCTGTTGTAGATCGTGGTCTTAAGAAGGGGGGAGCTGGGTTGCATTGCACACAGGCAAGCATAACAGCTTATATGCATTTTACTTACCAATTTGAATATTTGTTGGCCATTATATCTTGTATTTGATTTTTGTGTATTTTCCCAGCGCAATTAATGGAGAAAGATGGGAGGTGCCTGCTTATCATACTATTTTTCAATTTCCTGTGTTTGGAAGGACACAAGCATATGGAATTTCTGAGAAGAAAGGAGTTATGGATCCTACAGGCTGTGGAAATACTTTTTGTGGTGGATTTTTGGCAGGATGGTGGAAAACCAAGGACTTGCTCTCAGCAGCTTTATGGGGATCAGTATCTGCAAGCTTTAGTAATTTCTCAAACTCCTTAGTCACTATCAACAAGCTCTAACATGTAAATACTGGGGAGTAGAGAGACGAGTTTTTGGTGTTAATGGCATATTTTGTGACTGGAAAAGCTTTTGACAATCTGCAGCTGTTCATAGTTTTTAGCTTATAATATAATGACCATTTATGTGATAAACAATTTTGCAGTGCTGGAGTATGAGGGCGTTCCACCCGGACCTATTTCAGAGCTGAAAACAGAAGCAATTTTGCGGCTTCAAGCTCTTCGTTCTTACTGCAAAAAAATTTGATTATCAGCTTGCTTATTTATTCAAATTTTACTAATGTTACCAGGGTAGTAAGCACAAAATGTAAACTAGTAAAAGGGCTTCAAATGAAATTACTATCATAAAGTTTGCACAATTTGTTTCACATTACGAGAGGGTATTCTTTGAATGGTTGTAACTAAGATTTGGGTATTGTATTGTACAGAAAATGGTATTTTTGAGGCAGTTTGAGCAGTGGTCTTGTTTCTATTTTGGAGTTTTTTTTGGATGGCTTTGTTTCATTAGTTTTAAAACAGAAAAAAGAAAGATGTTTTGAGATGCCAAGTTTTTAGTGCATGGCTAAAATTGCATGCTCTTTCTATTTTTGTATGAAAAGGTTAAATAAATTGCGAATTGTCAAAAATAACAAAGCATGGGCAAGAAAGGGCAACAAACGACTATGACTATACGGCAACAAACAACTATGGATTTTTTTTGCAGACACAGACTCGATGGCTGTGGCGCAGGATACAGCTTTCACTGAGATCAAATCCCCTTTTAATTTTTCCCTATTGCGGTCTGTTCTTTGCAGTCTTTTTGTCAATGTGAAGGTTTCTTGGGATGATTTAGATGGTTTGGGGCCTTCAGGGCTATGATTAGCAGGTGGAGTCCAACCCAAAAGTCGGTTCTTGGCATTCAAAGATTTAGGGTTCTTGAATTTCTGGCGATATATCCCACAGGCTCGAATCCAAAAAAATGCCCAAGGTATAAATAAGCGATCCCATGATTATTTTCAATTACATGTGCTATCTCCATGTGGATTCTGGTCTGTTGCCACCCCACACGCCCAATAGGGTTTGGCAAAAATGGATGACTAGGCTAGAGGGCGGGGGGTAGCAATGATGTGGTATATTTTTTGGTGAGGTGGATAAAGTGATGTCAAAATGGCAAGTGCACTTCAAATCTTTGATATATTGGAGATACTTAGGCCAATTTTATTTTTTCAAACTTTGTGATGGAAAATGCGCCATCTTTCTCTCTCTAACTCTGTTTCTTGAGAGAGAGAGAGAGAGAGAGAGAGAGAGAGAGAGTATAGTCTTTTGACCTTGAAGAAGCCATTTTTTCATAAATAATGGATGATGATGAAGTGTGTGAGGTGTTTTGACTAGGAAAAAACTTTTGCCAACTTTGGGGTTTGGGAGGTGGTAATGGCATAAGAGATGAGACAAATAGGATATGAGATGAGTGGAATCATAACAATGGAGCCTAAATAGATATGAATCATGCCAAAGAAACTTGGATTAAGCAAGTACCATTGCTTCTTGAGGGGTCTTCCAAACTTTGCTCAATAAGGGGTGTTCAAGCACTAACTTCAATTCGTGAGTGTGATCTTGATCCGAAACTCTTCACATGATGCTCAATAAAAGTCCTCACTTCGTTCTTCATACTTGATATCTTCTAGAGGTCTTCAATACAAAATATTTTCAAGATCTATGATATGTTGGCTCATTCACATATATCAAGTAAAATGTTAGCTAGGAATGTGATGTGCGTATATGGCTCTTCTATGCTGCCAAAATGTGGCAGCATCATGCCAAACGAAAAGATAAGCTAGTCCTCCAGCCTCTTATGCTTGATGTGAGTCTTCAGGAGCTTCAACAATTGTCAATATAGAGAAATGGTTGTGATACAATTTATAGTATTTGAGATATTTATATGGGCTTGAAATAATATTTTAGTAGATAAACAAGATCAACTTGTATTCACAACATCATCACAACTGATGAACAAGATTAGGAAAGAGATAGTCTTTCAGGTATAAAGAATTTAGGAGCACAATTAACCGCCCAATCGGATCCACTGGGTTATGGCAAAACACAAGTGCTATGGCAAATACAAAGCTCTGGCTTCTGGCTTACTGGCCTTCCAGGCTAATCTCGCTACTCCAAGTAGCCACACATCAGTAAGCAACTGCAAATCTGTGATGTCGCTATGGCAAAGTATAGAACCCTTTGTCACGTTTTTGGCCATTACTCTTTCATACGGACGAATTATGGGACGTGCCACTTCAGTTCAGAAACCAGACTCCGAGACGGTTCTAATGAAGTAAAATTCGTCTCGATTAGAGCTCTAGTTGCAGAGATACGTCTAACTTAGCTTCTATTTATAGATCTCTCCACGACTTTAGCCCTTTTTAGCAAACACGCCTTTTATATCAAAATATCTCTTTACCTTTAATTAGAATATATGATTTATCATATGGGATATTATCAATGGCCTTTTCCTCGAGCTCAATCCCAACTAATAATCATCCCAATGATAGTGCCTCGACCCCTTCCATAAATATCAATATTATATTATCCTATGCCCCTTCTTTTTATACACTTGGGGAAACATTAGGATTAACATTCACATACTATTTGCCATACTTTTGCCATATTTCCATAACCCATTCGTCGTGGACCACTCCCCGTGCTGGCTCCGTATCAGGTTGGCAATATGGGTTTTGTATGAGAAGGAAGCAAGGCACTCTAGACGTTTCAAGATTAAAGCTAATCCTACTAAAAACAATACAAAAAACATTTCCAACACTAACTAGCATGTTTAAACTAGATCTCTTTGTTATTTTCTTTTTCTGTTTTGTGGTTTAAGTATAAAGAGCAACTTAACTCTAATCTAATGCGACCCACTAATCTAATACAACCTGATTTACTCAAATAGACTCAAGGCAACATGTTGCTGCCAGTATCTCTTCAAGTGTAGGATATTTATGGGGTTGGGAAGCTCCTTTTCTTCAATGAGAGGCTTCAACCAATAGGAGTCTTGGCCTTGGCTATTGTATTCTCTCTTGCCTTGTTCCACTTTCAAAGACCAGCTCACCATTCTTTAGAATGCCTTGTTTGTCTTTGGCTTTCTTGATAAGAGCAAAGCATTCTCAACCCCTCAAATCTGTGTTCCTCTATTTGCATCAATATTGCAAGTCTATCCTTGAATGCATCCTCAATTTCCAAGTTGATTTTATGTGACAATCTCGAGGAGGGTAGTTCAAGCTCTATTGGTACTATGGACTCTATGCCATAGACAAGGCTGAAAGGAGTATGTTTAGTGGCTACCTTGGTAGTGGTCCCATATGCTTAAGTGTAGCTTCCTCAAATATGGTTGAATATTAGGCTCTCATTGTTGGCCTTCAAGATGCCAAACATTTAGGCATCACTAACATTGTCATCTTTGGTGATTCTAAAACTTGTTTGTAGGCAAGTTTCAAAGGAGTATCGGGCTAAACATGAAGATATGATCATGCTTTCGAGACAAAGATTTGGAGGAGCTATCAGCCTTCAAGTATTGGGAGCTGCACCATGTGCCAAGGGAGCTCAACAAAGGAGGTTGATGCCTTATGTAGGAGTGTTCTCCTTGAACACTTAGCTAAAGGAGCAATCGAAGAGGAAAAACTGGAGGAAGAAGACTTGAAGCAACTCTACCCTATCCTTGTCATCAATGCAAGTAAGGAGAAACAGGTAAAAGAGATAAAAGTTGAAAAGAATGGTCAAGATAGGATTCTTTACATTGGTGACATGTTTAAAGAAGAGGATGAGAGTATGGTCATGAAATTCTTTGATGAATGGAAAGATGTATTTGCTTGGAATTACAATGAGTTGATTGGTATTGAAAAAAATGTGTGTGAGTTTGAAATTAAAGGTGTGAAGCCTATTATGCAAAAACTAAGAAGGATAAATTTTGAATTGATTGATCTCAATGGGGGTTACTTTTAGATTTTTATACGCTTTTTCACATGGTTTTTCTATGATTTCGTTGTTGTATTCGTTGAGGTGTACTAAATAGTATTTCTAGAGTGCACCCTTTATGGGCCGTTGATTTTCGTTGGTTGGAACAATCCAAGGGTTGTCGTCTTTCTCTGCATGTTTGTGCATGAACACTGCGCATGTGTATGCATGTGCATGTGTGTGCATGTGCATGTTCACGTGCATGTGCATGTATATGCATGTGCATGTGTATTGTGCATGTGCAAGTGCATGTGTGCATGTGTGTGCATGTGTACATATGCATGTGTACTTGCCCTCTTGGATTCTTATTGCCGGAGTGGATTTTACTACCACGAGATGGATTTTTTGCTCACACTTACAAAGGTATTTGTTTTTTAATGCTTCTTCAAGTTAGCATAATGTTTTTTTTTTTACAAGGTATTGGTTTCGATTCTACAATGTAGTCTTTGCAAAACCCCTTTTGTTTCCTTCCTAAGATTTCTTTGCAGATTCAAGTTCAGCCTCTTCTTTTTTGCTTCCAACTCTTGGATATTCTCGGTATTGTCGGATTGTTCATAGCAGCCAGGCTTTAGCTTCAATGAACAAACGGATTCTTATGCACACAACAGGCGGATTATTCCACGCCCTTTTCCATGTCACGCAGATCAGTCAAACAGTGGCCACAAGAATGCATTTATATTGTAGGTTTGGAACTTTAATCGAACCATAAGGTGAATCATGCATTACCTTTAAGCTAGAGATGAAGCATCCAAAATCATATGGATTGATAAACAATGGTGTCATTGTGAAAGATCAAATTCAAAAGCTACAGGTGATGAAAGCCTCAAATGAATTCTAGTTTTTTTCTGGTTTGAATTCTAAATTTTTTGTCACACTTTGGGGGTCCTTAAGGCCTAGAGGGGCCAAATTTTTTGCAACACAAACCATTAACATCAACATATAAAAATTAAATCCCCCAACACATAACAACCAACATATAACAACCATTGACATTAACAACCAACACATAACTACCATTGACATTAATTAACACAACCATTGGGTCCAGCACATTTAAATTAAAATCCCCCTTAAACCCCCTTTGGTTTGGGTGCATATTCACACGCAGGGGTGACGTGGGGGGCTGGCCGAGAGCCCTCATAATTGTATTTTACACGCATTTAAATCAACACCATATAGTATTCCGCTTGAAATCTTATAGTATTTTGCGAATCTTGTTATACAGTATAGCAAATTTTGTACTTGCATACCCCACAAACGAGGAACTTTACGTGCGGTATAGATTAAGGAATAAGGGGCTTAATATGCCTATCCAATGACTCTCGTTGTCCCGAGTCACCCCCCGTGTGAATATGCACCCAAACCAAAGGGGGTTTAAGGGGGATTTTAATTTAAATGTGCTGGACCCAATGGTTGTGTTAATTAATGTCAATGGTAGTTATGTGTTGGTTGTTAATGTCAATGGTTATTATATGTTGGTTGTTATGTGTTGGGAGATTTAATTTTTATATGTTATTGAGTTGTACAAGATGAAAGATACTAGCTTAATGTCAGAAATAATGAACCCTGAATGGTTGTCTTGTATTGTGCCTATTGAGAAAAAGAATAAAACTATTAAGGATATGCATTGATTATAGAGACCTAAACAAGGCTACTATCAAAGATTGGTACCCTTTGCCTTTCTTGGAATAAGTCTTGCATGTTGTTGCAGGTAAGGAGATATACTCCTTCTTAAATGGTTTTTTAGGTTTCAACCAAATAAGCATCAGGGAGGAAGATCAACCAAAAGCAGCCTTCATCACACATTGAAGAACTTTTGCCATGAAAAAGATGCCATTTAGTCTCATGAATGCCCCAGCCAATTCCAAAGGGCAATGGACACAATATTTAAGGATATGCCATCTTCTCTATTTCGAGTATTCTTGGATGATTTAAGTTGAGGCAGTTCTACTAAAGATCACCTTGTTTATCTTACCAAACTGTGCAATGTGTAGAAAAGGAGGTGTGAGCTTGAATCATAAAAAGTGCATATTCTTATACTCAATTGGAGATTTGCTAGGTCATGAGGTTTTAACAAGGGGCATTCAAGTGGCCAAAAGTAAGGTTTTTTGAAGAGACTTACTCCACCAAAGACTCTCAAACAGGTGAAATTTTTCTTAGATAATCTTTCTAAGAATGTATGTGCCTCATTTTTCAAACACTATCAGTCCTATCTCAAGCCTCACTAAGGTAGGAAAGTTTACAAAAAAAGAAAGCAAATGCATTCCAGTTGACTGGACTAAAATTTGTCAAGATGCATTTGAGAGAAATATAGAGGCCATATGTCACTCCACTTTACTCAAATCTCCTGATCCTTAGAAGCCCTTTTAAGCATATATAAGTGTCACCAAGAGAGCCATTGGTTTGGCATTACTTCAAAAAGATAAGATTGTCTTATTTGCAAGCAAAATCTCGTCTGATACAAAGCTTAGGTATTCCAGACTTGAAAAGACTGCAACAACTCTCATGTATTTGATAGATAAACAAGGACACCTCCTCCAAAAGAGTCACACCCAAGTTTTCATGAAGCAAGACTCCATGTCCTTACTCTTTGCCAAGGATCAGCCCAAAGCTAAGATATGTAGATGGGCATGTGTTGACCGGATTTTTGGCAAATCCCAATCAACATAGAAGAATTGCACTCTAAAGGTCTAAAGGGAGAGAGAAGATCAAGGGCCTAGATGCATTTGTGTTTGTTGTTACAATCTAACAACCTTCATCAAATTGTGCTTATTGTTAAAGAAGACAAAATTGAGGAGATTGATGAGGTGTCAAAAAGAAGGGCCAAGATCATGCCAAGTGGATGGCCGAGATTTGTGAAAAAAATTATAAATATCTTGAGGGGACTTGTTCTCCTCCTCTTTGGCTCATGGAAGTCCCATGGAGACTGGGTAGTGGCAGGCCCAGGGAAGGGTGGTGAGAGCCTCTTCCCCCATGGTGATGATCTGGGTAACACTCCCTTGAGGAGTTTCCTGCATTTCTCACTTTTGAATAAAAATGGGTGCCCAATATTTCCATTCTTTTACCTATATTTTTTATGGCTTCTCCATCTTCCATGTTTCTTCACTTTTCATATTGGCCCTTTTTTTTATTTCCTATGCTTCTATTGTTCGCTTTATTATTTTCATATTTTGGCTCTTTTTTTTCCTTTCTTTCTTGCTCACATATCTTCTTTTCATATTCCTTACCTTTCTCAAAACCTTGCTCAAGAATATGCCACACAAAAATTGAATGATTGTGGGGAGTAGGAAACCCCACATCTCGGTAGAACCTCTAAAATGTCAAGGTATTCCGGCAAACCTTCAACCTCAATGGCTTAAAACCTCCAGGTTGCTTCAGACAACCACTATGTGTAAGAAAATTGCAAAAGGAAAGCTCAAACAATGGATTAGTTATACTTTCCCGAAATAGAAAAAAGGATGCCTCATCAAAAATGATGTCATTTGCAAGCAGATTGAGATTTTGACATGATTTCAACTCTAAAGGCTGCTTGAAGACTCAAAGAATCTGGGGCCAAAAGTCAGATGCCAATAGATCAGCAAAAGTCACTCAAATTTGCAGTTCTGACCAAGTCAAAACTTGGTCAATATCCCAGGCAGTGAGCAAATTTTTGTAGATCAAAAAGTATGAGTCGTTTTTGAGCTTTGATACTTGATTCTATCTCTGACAGGTCTGCACACAAGGATCAACAATTTCTTTTGCAAAGATATATGTTAATATGGCTTGAAATTCACTTTCTTTGCAAAAAAACTGTCACAAGCCAAAACGACAAGCAAGTTTTTTATAGATCGAGTTATATTGACCTTTTTTAACTTTTGACACTTCCTAACATCTTTCAAATGTCTGCAAGCAAAGCAGAATAATTTGTTTGGCAAGAATTAATGCACCAATGATCAAGCGGAAGATGTTTTGACTAGAATGCAATAATTTGTAAAATTTGAATGACAGGCTATTGCAAAATGCTTTTTGAGGTCTTTTATGAGATTCAATGCTTCCTACTTGTTTTGATATTTCCATATTTAAAATGTTACTCAAAATGAAAGGCTAGAGTTTACAGAATGCAACACCTGACTTGATACTAGGGGCAGTCTAACTTAATTTTTGTATTGATATTTGTTCATAGAGCAGAGTGAGATGCAACCTAAGATGTGATGTGCTTGAAATCAATTAACTTTCTTCAAATACCACATTTGCCTTTATAATTCACCTCGTTTGCAAAATGGAATGTAAGTTGAGCAAGATTTTAATGCCAAGGGTCAGATTTTCATTCATAGGAACATCATA
Source organism: Isoetes taiwanensis (assembly GCA_021234155.1). Classification (NCBI taxonomy): domain Eukaryota; kingdom Viridiplantae; phylum Streptophyta; class Lycopodiopsida; order Isoetales; family Isoetaceae; genus Isoetes; species Isoetes taiwanensis. Next base: position 10,553,934 of record JAJEKV010000014.1, on the reverse strand, counting down.
CAGTCAATCAAAGATTTTCCAAGCTCTGATGTTTTGGGCACAGGATAAAAAAAGTCTTCACAATAGAAAATAAGCAGTTTGCCTCAAGTAATCCATGGATTTAAGAAGCAAGAAAGGCAGATTCAAGCTACTGTCAGTCAAACCGGTCTCTAAGAGAGATGTCTCGATCACTTCTTGCGCCCAAAGCCCTCGAAAATTCTCTGTAAACAATTTCCCCTTCTTAATCCCCTGTTTCCGGCCTGTTCTTGGCAAATCCGGCTTAGATCCTTGTCTTTTTGCTTAGTTTAAGGGTTCTTGGCTTAGAATAGGTAAATACGGGAGCATTTGGCTATGATTAGACGGTTGAATCGTTTAGAAAATCCGGATCTTGGCATGAAAGTTTTTAGGATTCTTGAGACTTTTGGTCGAAATATCCCGCATGCGTTTTTTCATGCTGGCAGCTCAGGTATAAATGGGTTATCCAATGTGGCTAATAAGAATTACGTCATGTCTCCACGTGATGTCTGAGCCGTTGCCAGCTCGCATGCCCGGAGGCACCGGGTTGGGGGACTGGATGGGATGAGTGACTAGGCCGGGGGTAGATAGGATTTTTTTTTAAAAGCTTGGCACAAATCCCAAGAACTCAAAAATGAAGGTCAAAGCATGGTCTTTTACAAAAATTCTTTTTTTTTTCACAAAGAATCTTTTTCGATGCTCTACAAGATGGGAGAATCTTTTTGCAAAAAAGAGCATTTGACTTTTTGGCTCAAAATGGAGGTCAAATTTGATGATGTGGCAAGTTGGTAGGGTGATTTGGCAAATGGATGATGACATGGCAATGGGGTGATGATGTGTCAAGCAAGGTGGCAAAATGTCTTTTTTCTAGTCAAAATTTTTTACGAGGTGGAAATGGTGTGAATGACATGTATAGGATGATATGGAAGCATTTAGTGATGATGTGGCACAATGGAAGATGACATGTCACCTTAGGTATCAAAATGACTTTTCTTAGGTCAAATGTTTTGAAAAAGAAATTTTATGGTAGGTGACATGTGTATGATGACATGGCATGCTTGGGTGATGATGTGGATGATGAATGGCATCTTTTGATGATGATGTAGATAATTTGGCACTAGTGCACATAACCTTGGATCTCTTATGCAACATCTTGGTCATTTGACTTCTTCATGCTTGTTTGGAGAAATTGTGCACTTTATCTTAGATCATAGGAAAAGCCAAATTGAATGGAATTTTTTGCTTTTTGAAGATGACGAAGATATGGTGAGTGTGTGGTGTGTGAATGGTATGTGAATGGTGTGTTTTGACTAGAGAAAAGGCTATTTGCCAACTTTGGCTAGGGGAAATGAAGGTGAGACAAGAGAATATGGATTAGGAGGCAAATATGGTGTTCATGGGTGGGATTCAAGTGGCGAGCTCATGTAATGAATCTTGTGGAATTGCCAAAATGATCTCAAATTAGTTACATACCAAGGAATCTTTGAGGGGTCTTCCAAACTTCATTCTTGAGGGGTCTTCCAATCTTCAAACTCTACTATGCCTTGCTTGAATCTTCTCCTCCTTGCCATGCTTGCATGATCTCCAATAAATGTCCTTCCCTTGGTTCTTCAACAATGTGTCTACTTTGTAGTCTTCAAGGATAGTACTTGCACACATGTTTTAGACAATAGTTAATCAAAGATGTGTAGGTTGTGTGTATAGCTCTTCTATGTTGCCAAAATGTGGCAGCATCATGCCAAACAAAAAAGGATAGGCTGGTCCCCCATCCTCTGGATGTGCACATGAATTGTCTAAGGTTCTTGATGGTTGCCAATGTGGAGGTATGATTGGCAACCTATGTTTTTGCAGAAGATGAGAGCAAAGCGTGGTGGTAGGCAAGACAAATGAAGTGCAGATGAATGTGAAAGAATGAAACTGATGAACCTGCATGACAAGTGAGTATGTGGTTAGCAAAAATAGAGCTGCCATATGGAGATGTGATGGCAGCTTGATGAATATCATAGGGAATGATGGAATAGAAGAGGTTTATATGAATAGAATAGTTTTTTTAACGTCCACGGAGACCAATAGGTCATGGGACCCATACAATGGGCTAGTACAATCATTACTACTAGGATCAAGGGCAACTTTTGAGCAGATTATTATGTAATGGATGTGTGAGAGGGCGATCCTGCATATGAAAAAATGTTTGTTAGTACAAAGAGCTGGTAGGGATGGCAGCAACATCATGTGTGGAGATATGTGGAAGAAGATAAGAAGTGTTTATGAGAATGAAGTGTATGAATAGATCTTTCAGATGCTCCTGCATGAAAATCAATCACTTTAGTAACAATAACTCAGAATGTTGGCCTTGTATGAGCTGGAACCTACATGTATCTCACTATTTTGCATTAGTCTCAATAGTAGATCACTTAAGCATGAATGGAACTGAACTTAACATTACTTTTGTCTAATTGTACAAACACCTCAAACTAATTCTTGAACCAATTTTAAACTTATTTTTTGTCATTTCTTTTTCTGTTTCTTAGATTTTGCAAATATGATCAACTCAAAAGCAAGCTAAACTAAACTATCTACCAAAAAACTACCTAATTTTAACCAAATAAACTTAAGACAACATGCTGCTGCCAATACCTCTTCAAATGCAGGATATTAATGGGATTTGGCAATTCCCTTCCATCAAGAACAGACTTCAACTAGTAAGAATATTTTTCTGCTGTTCCAATAACTTCAAAAGGGCCTTCCCATAGATTTTCAAATTTGGCTGCTACATCTTCCCTTGCTTTGTTCCATTTGAGCACTAATTTTCTTGTTTTGAGAGTACCTTGAAGCTTGTGAGCAGCTTTGAATGCTGCTATGTCCTTGGCTTTTTTGATAAGAATTGCATTCTTAGCCTCAAACCTGTGTTCTTCCAGCTGCATCAATCTAACACACCTTTCTTTTATTGCATCCACCATTTCCAAATTCGTTTGATAAGCCAATCTGAGGGAGAGTAATTCAAGCTCAACAGGGACAATGGACTCAATGCCTTATACTAGTCTAAAGGGTGTATGCTTTGTAGATGCCTTAATGGTAGTCATGTATGTCCATAAAGCATCATGCAACTTCATATGTCAATCCCTTTTAGAAGTACTAATAGTCTTTTCAAGAATTGACTTCGAAACTTTGTTTATTGACTCAGCTTGACCATTGCCTTGAGTATAGTAGGCTAAACTCTTGGTATGCTTGACTTTGAGAGTAGTTAGTAATGAGGCAATGGCTTGGTTTATAAAGTGAATTCCCCTATCAGATATGATCTTGAAAGGAATTCCAAATCTAGCACAAATGTTTTCATGGAGAAACTTTGCAGTAGTAGAAGCACTAGCCTCTCTAAATGGAACTGCTTCAGCCCATTTTGTGAAATAATCTGTGGCCACAAGGATGAATTGATGTTGAGCTGATGAAGGGGGGTCTATAGGACCTATAAAATCAAGGCCCCATACTTGAAATGGACCTAAAGAGGTTATGGCAAGAGGAGGAGTCGGTACGCAAAACTCTTTTGCCAAAAATTTGACACTTGTGACAACATTTTATAACATTATAGCAATCTTTAAAGAGAGTAGGCCAGAAATACCCTGATCTCAATATCTTCTTAGCTGTTGTGTCAACAGCAAAATGGCCTCCATAGATGCCTCCATGGCATGCTTCAATGATCATCTTGGCTTCCTCTGAATCCACACATCTCAGCAGCATCCCTTCTTTGTCAATTTTGCATAAAACTTCTCCTATTAGCTTAAACTTCTTGCATTTATCCTTGAATCTTCTTTCTTGAATGTTGGTCATATCCTTGGGCACTTCATTATTCTCCAAATAGTTCCTAATGTCAAACTGCCAATCCAAAGCTTTTTCATGCAAAGCAACAAGGTTAATAGACATAGCACCACCATTTTCATCCAAACCTTCTTGATCTTCATGCTCAAACAAGGCATAGGGAAGGTAAGAACTCGGATTATCAACTAAATTGACTACTTTCACACTGATATTATAGTCTGAATTTTGCAAGCCCATCTACATAGCTTAGCCTTAGGCTATTTCTTTGCAAAGAGAAGAGACGTGGGGTTCTGCTTCATGAAGACTTAAGTGTAACTATTTTGCAAGAGATGACTTTGCCTATCTATCAAGAACATCAAGGTAGCTGCACTCTTTTCAAGTCTGGGATATCTAAGTTCAGTATCAGACCACATTTTCCTTGCAAAGGAAATAATTCTGTCTTCTTGAAGCAATGCCAAACCTATGGCCTTCTTTGTGACACTAATGTAAGCTTTGAAAGGTTTCTCAAAGTCTGGAGGTTTTAGCAAGATAGAATGACATATAGCATCCATAATCTTGTCAAAGGATTCTTGGCAAGTTTCATTCCAATTCACCAATATATGTTTGCTCTCATTTTTTGAAAACTTCCTACCTTGGTGAGATTGGAAATGGGACTAATAGTGTGTGAAAAGTGAGGAACATACATCCTTAAAAAGCTAGTCATACCTAGAAAGCTTTTAACTTGCCTGAGTGTTTTGGGGGATCAAGCATAAAAAATGCATGTGGCATATTTCGACCAAAAGTCTCAAGAACCCTAAAAACTTTCATGCCAAGATCCGGATTTTTTGAACGATTCAACCATCTAATCATAGCCAAATGCTCCCAGATTTACCTATTCTAAGCCAAGAACCCTTAAACTAAGCAAAAAGACAAGGATCTAGGCCGGATTTGCCAAGAACAGGCTGAAAACAGGGGATTAAGAATGGGAAATTGTTTGCAAAGAATTTTCGAGGGCTTTGGGCGCAAGAAGTGATCAAGACATCTCTCTTAGAGACCGGTTTAACTGACAGTAGCTTGAATCTACCTTCTTTGCTTCTTAAATACATGGATTACTTGAGGGAAACTACTTATTTTCTATTGTGAAGACTTTTTGATCCTATGCCCAAGACATCAGATCATGTGAATCCTTTGATTGACTGTATGATGTTCCTATGAATAAAAATACGACCCTTGGCATTAAAATCTTGCTCAATTTGCATTCCATTTTGCAAACAAGGTAAATTATAAAGGTAAATGTGGTGTTTGAAGAAAGTTAATTAATTTCAAACACATCACATCTCAGATTGCATCTCACTCTGCTCTATGAACAAATATCAATATCAAATTTTCCAACGTCAAATTTTCCAACGCCTAGCTTCTCACCCTAGCAAGTGGTATAAGCTCAAAGTAATTAGCGTTTCTTCATGAACATGGGGACTACATGTTCTTTGTATAGACAAATGGCATTTGTATTTGTGAACGGTATAGAGGTGGACAAGGTTGCCTGCATAGCTATCCTAAGCGCATGCACCAATTCAACAACATTTTTGTAAGTTATGCTGATCCATGCCCTCATTATAAGGTTATGAATGTGATCTTGTTGTTGGCAATGCCCTGATTGATACGTATGGCAAATGTGGGTATGTCAATAATGCCCATAGGATCCTTGATAAAATGCCTCAGCGGGGTTGGAATTCTATGATAGGAGCTTATGTCCTTCATGGTCCACATTAAGAATCGCCACATCTATCCCCATGGAGAAAAGTTCGGTTGGCAATGGAATCATGCGCATCCTGATGACGTCACTTTTGGTGACCATTATTAGTGCACATATTGCCAGGTAGTTTTAGCAGAAGGGAAGATGGTACATGCATATTGTGTTGCTTGTGGATTCAACATAAATCTCTTTGTGAAAACTCTCTGATAAATATGTGTGGCAAGTGTGGTAGTCTAGAGGATGCAAGAAAGGCATTCTAATTTCTTGCACTGCCATGATTGCAGCATATATCCAGAATGGAGATAGTTTAGGCATGTGTATGGACAAGGCATGCAATTGAATGCAGTTTCTTCCACTAATGGCCTAGATATATAAGGAGGCACCTCCTTCATGTCGAACCATTCCGGTTCAACGCCAGTCTTGAGCCTTCTAGGCATATGTCGCGTGTTCTTGCTTGCCTTCGGGCCATTGTACTCTTGATTCCTGTTCATATATCAGATTCTTTGCCGATCTTGGCGTATTTCTTCCGTATTTCTTGCATATTTTCCACATATTTTCCTTGTTCTCGTGTAGGTTCATGAAAGTGAGCAAGCCTACAAGCTCGATTTGTCGGCCCATCTTAAAGTCCATAAAGTCTTCCACATAAGCCTATTGAAGAGGTACACTCTAAACCCGGAGGAGGTCTTGGAGACTCCAACCTTGTTGGAGATGATGGAGGAGCAAATCGAGATAATTCCTGAGCTTATTCTCGATAAGGCATTTAAGAAGACAAGAAGGTGCTAGCTGATCAAGTGGAAGCACTTGCCCGTGGAAGATGCAATATGGGTATTGAAGCAAGACCTAGAGAAGCAATACCTAGAATGCATGAAGCAATTCGACGGCCAAGTCATCTCCGAATTGGTCGACAGGTGCTTTAGCTAAGTTTTGTTATGCTTTAGTGTAAGTGCAGGAAGGCGCATGCATTCTAAGTTAGTAGGATGCATACACAAAGATCTTGGAGTGTAGGTGATGATGAGATTGTAGGTGATGATGAGATAACCTCCAGGGGCGTTCTATAGGCCAGCATGCACCAAGAGTGTGCACGATCGGGAGGGTCATGTGTGAGGAGCGCTGCATGGTGGGCGATAATGGGATCAACAGGGGTTCCCTAGCTTAAAACCTTCAGGGGCCACGATTGACTGCGGGTGTGCATGACTGAAGGCGTCATGCATGAGTAGGCACGGGATCATGGGCGATGATGATACCATCACTCGGATGATCTCTATGCCACGATGCACGGCACATACAACATGACTATAGGGGAGTTGTAATAAGATATGCGTGAGCATGCGCGATGATGGGATCGTTGGGACGTTCCATAGCTTAAACCCCCAGGGGCATGAGGCACTACGGGTGTACACGATCAAGGGGATCTTGTACAAGGTGCACCCAATCAGGGACGATGATAGGATCATCTTAAACGATTCTTAAGCTCAAATTTGATGGGCCATGATCGTGTGCAAGATAGTAAGGGTAACCTGGAGCTAGTAGTTCGACTCAAGGAAGTAGTTAGGAGGGTGGTTCCCTAAAACCACAAACTTATTAACTAAACTAATGTAATATGCTACTTGTGCAGATCAGTGAAGGGGAGCATGAAGGAGGGAGCACATTACAAGAAGATAGGAGTCATAGATTTTAGACTTGACTATGAACTCCTAATAACTGTCGTGATAATGTTATGGATATACTTTGATAAGTAATACTCGTGAAGGCTATGAGCAAGTGATCGTTCAACGAAGTTAAGTTTTATATGTATATTTACATGTATGTTGTGTGCCTTGCAGGGTTGTTGCAGGCTTGTTATCTTGGCGTAATGCGGATTATCCTAAGGGGGGAGAATGTGACGTTCCTTGGAAATATATGCCATAAATACGTATATTTTTGAGCCACGTCACTGTACAAGGCTATTTGGATAGCTTTGTACACCACTGAAGGTGGTAAAGGGAGCATGGCTAAGTTATTCACATAACTTAGGCAACCTTAGGCTAAGGCCGTTTCCACATGGCCTTACCCTATTGGGCATCCCCACATGGGGAGATCCCATTGGAGCCACGTGGCAATGACATGGAACCCTAACCTATAAGTACCTTAACCCTAACCCTAAGCCACTTTTCGGCTCCAGCTGCCTTGAGACATATTCTTTGCTCAGAACTCCGTTTCAATCACCATTCGTTGCGGCGTAGCTCAGTTCGATAGCGCCAAGGTAGTGCATCCATCAGAGGGGGGAGGAACCATCCGACTCATCATCAAGTCATGGAGACACCAGGAGTTGGAGAAAGTTCGTCCGGAGCAGGTATTCAATGTAGCTTCATAGGTAGATCATCTGGAACCTAGAATTTCAGATGAGCTAGTATTTTATCGTGCTAGTAGAGCCTCCCTAGAACCCCTAGTGTAGGCTTCGAACCCTAAGCAAGGAACCCTAACAAATAGGTAGATTCATGTGGTAGATTAGATGCTATCTTCATTATTATCATGTTATGTTGATGTACGATGTTGGTTGATCTTATGTTTGCACCTCTTGTGTATTGGGAAGGGGGGTAGAGACCTAGTAGCCATTATCTAGATGATGCTCCTAGTTTAGACCCTTTACTTGCATAGGAACCTATTACTTGCGCCATGTGCATAGGAACCCACTTTCGCCTCATTTAAGGCTATGGAGTGACTTAGCACCACTAGTGGCAAAGTGGAGGGAGGTCCCCTGTGGCTGAGCTGACTCTTGAGGTCCCATAGCGGGCTAGGCCTATAGCCGATCACTTCTTGTGGGTCGGGTATGGGTCTGACACCTCCTCGGGCAATGGTGTTCCCCAGCCTCTCAAGAGTTGTAGGTGATGGCCCGGCTCTTATTTTGGGGGGGGGGTTAGGCGGGTACGGATCGTGTGTTGCCACGATCCTCTAGCTGCCCATGGAACCACTAGACCTCGGGAAGGGGAGAAGCAACCCTTCCTTCCTCATCGGACCGGGGAGATGCAACCCGGTGTAGTCCCAATGGGTGATACCATCGGATTACGTCTCCAGCAGGATGTAGTCACGCCAGAGTCCGATTTAGCCCATCTCCCGCCATTGTTATATTTCAGTCTGCTCTATCTTGTGGTCCAACCATCAGTCCACTCTCCTTACGAGTCTGAGCCTGGGTAGGAGCTCTCATGTTTTATGGCATGTTGACATCTTTTTTGTATCTATAGATGTACGAATGTGCTATCCTTCGAGGTAGTTAGATGTATTTTTGTTGTTAGTGCTGATATCGTGTTATGCTTCCGCTGTTATAGGAGCCCATAGGGGAATGGCGCGTATAAAGACAACCGTGTCCCCTTCCGCACTAGGGATACCGGGTGTGGGGTAGACGGTGAGCCCATGTAGCGAGCAATTTGGATGGGGGATTTTCATGAGATATCTGACCGGTGTCGATATTTGGTAAGGAACGTCACAATATCCCTTAGCTTAACTAATTTAATCCATAGTTAGGACTAGGTAGTGTCTTTCTTTCTTTTGCTCCCATAGGCACTCCCCCAAGCACCACCATATAAGGAGCCTATTGTATGTAATCATTCGAAAATAGTTATACTAGATTCTATCTGTTACTAGTAGAGTTTATGTTACTATGCCGAACTTAGATTCCCGCATAATCAATTTGAGTCCCACCAAAGCCCTCAGAATTAATTTAAATTTCCTACCAAAGCCCTTAAATATCTTCGATACGCTGCCTTGTATAGCCGGATTTGTTTTCGAAGGTCGGGATTGCAACAACCACAGAAATAGCTGGAAGTTGCTGCAAGATCTGCTTAAGAAGAGTAGAGGAAGGAAGTTTTACAGGATGTGAAGGCAATATCGAGACACAAGATGTCGCCTTCTATACTTGCATGATGGAGCTGCATTATCATAGCCCGATTTACTTGAGGATAACCCTATCGAAGACCACCTATCATAGAAGAAGAAGAAGAAGAAGAAGAAGAAGAAGAAGAAGAAGAAGAAGAGAACTGTCCAAGCCACCCGAAATCCTAGCCATAGCTACATTGCAAAATTCATTTTCATTTCTCAATGCGAACTCACCGTGGGCCTTTTCTACGTAGGGGGAGAATGCACGCCACCTGGCGGTTTCAGTGGAAATCATAGCGGCGTGCATTCTCTCGACGTGGCTAACGGGATCTTAAATTACCCACCCCGCGTCGGTGGGGGTATAAATCTTCTGCCTTTTGCTATTATGTAAGCCCCTTTTTCTTGGCGTTCTATTTCGTGAGCTCCTCCGAGCTCCTTTTTTGTGGCGCCAGCTCGATCGGCAGCCATTTTTTTGGATTGGAGGTTGTTTTCGGAGGCGCTAGAAGACGAGCTTCAAGACGACGTCTTCTTTGCTCGAGTTTGTGGAGTTTTTTTCAAGTTTTTGTTATTTTTCTTCTGTTTCTTTCTTACAGAGTTTTTCTTGTGAACTTTGCAGGTATTTCGTGGAGGTAATAAACTTTTTTGTTGACGTCCTATTCCGTGAGCTCATCGAGGGTTCTTTTTGTGGCGCCGGCTCGATCGGTGCCATTTTTTGGATTGGAGGTTGTTTTTTGGGCTAGAAGGCGAGCTTCAAACGGCGTTGTTCTTCTTTTCGAGTTTGTGGAGTTTTTTTTGAGTTTTTGTAATTTTTCTTTTGTTTCTTTCTTACAGACTTTTTCTTGTGAACTTTGCAGGTATTTCGTCGAGATAACTTGTGCTTGAGGTGTTTTGGTGGAGGTAATCAACTTCTTGGATATGTTCGTGGCTGTGAGTCGAGGTTTAGTGGCATTTAGTCGAGATTTTGTGGTGGTGGAGCGTCTTTGGTTCGATCAGGATGTTTTTAAGGTATTTCGGTTGCATGCATGCACAGAAGTGGAGAGTTATTTTGATAAAGGATCAAGTTCTGCGTTTGCTCAACATTTTAAGGTTAGTTTTAAGCTGTAGTTTTTAAGGTTCTTCTTAATATATTTATCTAACATTTTTTTATTGTCTGCAGGTTGCAATGGCAGGTCTTTTGTGGCTTGTTTTGCTCTTTAGGTTTTCTAATGTTTCTCTGTTTAGTATGGTGGATTCTAGAGGTAAGGAAATGGAGACTCCATCTTTTTCCTTGAACTTGACTGGTTCTGTTGCCTGTGAGGAAGAAGTGATAGACGTAGACAAATTCTTGGAAGCAAATGTCAATGATGAGGTTACTCAGTTCATGGAGGAAGTTGAAAAAGAGCCATGGTTTTCTGAAGAGTTTAGGGTTCTGCTTTCGGGACTCGGAAAAAGAACACGAGAGTGATCGGTTTCTCCCTCTTGATCGAGAAAATAATGCATGATGTATATCATGGTGGAAGAGATGGTTCATCAAAGGTAACCAATTGGGCTAGGAAGAAATTTGATGTGGTGGAGAATTCGGGGAAGATGGATACTTCCGTTCCAATTGAAGACATTCCATTCTCATTTTGGGAGAAATGCTTGTCATGTTTATTCTCAAGTGAAGAAAAATAATGGCAAGATGTTTCTGCTAGCAGTATGTATGTATTTTTTTTTTGTGCTTTTGTGTTTTAATTGTTTGTTGTTCTTTATTGTTTTTGCAGTTTAAATAACCTTTTCAGAACCATTGGTCGAATAATCAGGAAAAAGCAGGATATGATAATCGAAGAAACTGGAATTGATCGTCCACGATTTAATATTTTGCACCATCCGTTATTTGGTAGAGCGTGCAAGGCGTTTATTGGTGCTGCAGAGCGATCACGACGTGCTAGAGTTGGTGCAGCAACAAAGAAGAAGGCAGCTGAGATAAGTTTTCAATTGGAATGTGAATTACTAGCAGATCGCGATCACCAGATCACACATAATACATGTAATTTTAAATTTTAGTTTGAATTGTTTCTTTCGTTTCTTTTCTAATAAATTATGTTTTACAGGTTGTCAGAAACGCCTTGCGTATTACATGGTTTCTAGGTTTGGGATTCGCGGGTATAAAGAACTGCATGGAGTGCTTGATTGTGATGTCAGTCTGCGCAGCGATGAGTATGGAGATGCTGTGATGTACAGGGAGCGAGTTTCAAAGAATTGGCACAGCAGCATGAACAGGTTTGATGATTCGCATTTCCGCCCGCCAATTTGGAGTTATGAAATAGACTTTGTCGACACATACAAGCAGTATGTTAGGCATTTGCCGGAGAAGGATAATGATCAGCCTCGGGCTTTTTTTCTGCAAACAATTTGTAATCCAAGATATAATGTAAGTTTTGTAAGTTTATTGTATTTCTGATTTTTTTTAATAATAGTCATTAATATTTCTGTTATTTTTGTTATTGCAGGCATGGTACCAGAAGGTACCAATGGGTGTGAACAAAATTCGTACATGGTTGCAGTGTATGGGCAGTTTGGTGAGTGATGTAGAAATAACTAACAAGAGCGGTCGTGTGACACTGGTTTCAAGGTTATCAATGGTGGAGTTCCACGAGATCGGGATGCTTATTCTTGGTCATCATAGCGTTGATTCATATAAAAGTAAGCAACTTTGTTTTATTTTAGTATTTGTTTGCTTTCTTTCGTATTGATATTAACTTTGTTGTTTATGTTTTCTAGGTATGATAGAACAAAAAGAAATGCGAGGTTGATCTTTGCAATGAGTATTCTAGGTTGTCAGGTATAACGGCGATGGTTCATTGAAGGTTTCTGATGATGTTCTTCAACAACAAAAAGTAAGAAGAGTGCAATTATGAGAGCATTTAATCTGGCGCAAGTTCTAGTGGTGAGAAAGTTGGATTGCCAAGTCTTGGCGACAAGAAAGGAAAAAAGTTGCGATCGGGTATGTTTCTATATTTTAGTTTGTCTTTTAGTTTAATTATTTAGTTCTAGTTTAAGGTTTTATTTTGTTTAGTAACTTTTGTTTGTTTCGAGGTTCCAATTGTTCTTCCTGCTGGTTCAGCTAGTGAAGTTACTGAAGCTGCTACTAAAGATGTTGTCGCAGTTGAAGATGTTGCTGTGAATTCTGGAAGTGTTGCTGTTACAGATTTGAAGCAACTTGATATCACGAACGATGTGTGGGAGAAGTGTCTTCAGACTTGTCCTCAGCTGGAAGGTGGTGGGAGTTATATTGCAAATTCGAGAATGAGTAATAGTGGAGGACAATCTTTCATGGGAGCTACAAATAAAAATGTGTCTTTCTTTCTATTTCAATATGCAATCCTTCGCAGTTTGGAGCAATAGTGGAGAATGTGTTGTAGCTATACCAAAGCCTTGATCTCATTTGTTGTGAACTAATCGATGATGAAATCTGATGTGAAATCGTTCATGAACCCGATCCATTTTTGGAAGTGTAAACTTTTTTGAAAGTGATCTTCTTCGATTTTGGAAGTGATCTTACGATGTAATGATATTACATAATGATCTGATGTTTTTGTGATGTAATGATCTTCTGATTTAATGATACGTTTTTTACGATGTAATGATTTAATGTTTTGGTGTATAATGGGACATGGCGGCGCCACCAGAGCGCCGCCCGAAACTTTCAAGGAATAATCACCCAAGAATTACCTGAAAACAAAAGAAGGGATAATCTTAAGTAATTTTAAGGTCCCGTAACGGGACCTTAAAATTACTTAAGATTATCCCTTCTTTTGTTTTCAGGTAATTCTTTAACCAACGGGACCTTAAAATTACTTAAGATTATCCCTTGTTTTGTTTTCAGGTAATTCTTGGGTGATTATTCCTTGAAAGTTTCTTGGCGCCCGGTGGTTTCGCCATGTCCCATTATACACCAAAAAAACATTAAATCATTACATCAGAAAAACAGATCATTAAATCAGAAGATCATTACATCACAAAAACATCAGATCATTAACAGAAGATCATTACATCAGAAGATCACTTCCAAAATCAGAAGATCATTACATCAGAAGATCACTTTCAAAAAAGTTTACACTTCCAAAAATGGATTGGTTCATGAACATTTCACATCGATTTCATCATCGATTAGTTCACAACAAATGAGATCAAGGCGCTTTGGTATAGCGGCGAACACATTTCTCCACTATTGCTCCAAATGTAAGGATTGCATATTGAAATAGAAAGAAAGACACAATTTTATTTGTAGCTCCCATGAAAGATTGTCCGCCACTATTACTCATCATTCCCTAATTTGCAATATAACTCTCACCACCTTCCAAATTGAGGACAAGTCCAAGACACTTCTCCCACACATCGTCAGGATATCAAGTTGCTTCAAATCAGAATAAAGAATACTTCCAATTCATAAAGAACATCTTCAATCGCGACAACATCTTTAGTAGCAAATTTCAAGAAACTCCACTAGTCAATGTGCCAGGAAGAACAATTGAACCCGAAACAAACAAAAGTTACTAAAACCAAATAAACAAAATAAAACCCGTAAACTAGAACTAAATAATTAAACTAAAAAGACAAACTAAAATATAGAAACATACCTGATCTCAAGTAACTTTTCCTTTCTTGTCGCCAAGACTTGGTAATCCAACTTTTCACCACTAGAACTTGCGCCGGATTAAATGCTCTCATAATTGCACTCTTCTTACTTTTTGCTGTTGAAGAACATCATCAGAAACCTTCAATGAACCATCGCCGTTATATGACAACCTAGAATACCATTGCAAGATCAACCCGCATTTCTTTTGTTCTATCATACCTAGAAAACATAAACAACGGTTAATATCAATACAGAAAGCAAACAAATACTAAAATAAAACAAAGTTGCTTACTTTTTATATGAATCAACGCATGACCAAGAATAAGCATCCCGATCTCGTGTGGAACTCCAAACCATTGATAACCTTGAAACCAAAGTCACACGCATCGCTTTTGTTAGTTATTTCTACATCACTCACCAACCCCATACATCGCAACCATGTAATGAACTTTGTTCACACCCATTGGTACCTTCCGTTACCATGCCTGCAATAACAAAAATAACAGAAATATTAATGCAACGGTTCTATTGCGACAGCAATAGAACCGACATTCCTTGGATGGGGACGTCCCTTTGTCATTCCTCCTATTTATTCAGCATCTCTTCATTGTTCTATCATCGGCGTTCTCTTGAGCTAGAATTCTCCTTCTTCTCTATCCTATCGGGTTTCATCAATTATCTACACCCGGTTTGTGCTAGTTTTGTACCGATGATCTACGACTAGGACTTAGATTTTCCTACCAGTAGTATCAATCATCTACATGTTAGTTTGTACCGATGATCTACGATTCAGACTTGGATTTTCCTATTGGCATCACCTCGGTTGAAAGCGCGGCTGCATCTAGCAACAGGATGGGTGGCAGCATCCCGGGACAGTCCTGTTCAGATTCAAGCGGATATAGATTGTCTTTGCCGATTCGTGGTTTGCGTACGGCACAAGGAGGATGATGGCATCTCTTTCCAAAACCTTCTTTTCGACAAGCAACGTGATTTCAAGCATACAGGTCCGTAGTTTCTTGCTCATTCATTTTATTTTAGTGGCATCTCGGTTTTGTCCGAATTTGTGCCGATAGATGAGTCTGTATATGATCTGGCTTGTGGTTTCGTGCTTTCCGTTTTTTTTTTGAATTGTTTGTGTCTTTGATTCGTTAAAATTTGGGAATCGGGTATGGTCCGGGCTGCAGTTCCTTAGTCATTTCGAACTTTGGGGCTGCTTCGCCGCCTCTGTCATTTCTTGCTTTGTTTGGCTACTATGGCTACGATGTGCGGATCGAGTTTTTTAGGGCCCCTTTGTTCTAGCCGGCAGAGGCCAAGGATTCTTTGCCCGCTTTGCCCTTGCCGATTTTGTGGCATTGTGATTCGAGTTTTTGGGGTTAATCGGGTTGAAGTTAATCGGTTGAGAGATTCAACCAATAGAACTCTCGATGGTCTTATTTGCATTTGAAGGAGATCCGCGATGCGGAAAGCGGATAAGTAGATGAAGATGATTGATTGATTGCGTGCTCGAGCGATTTATATGCGATCCATGCCTTTCTCATTACTTTCTAATTGGAGATTGTTTCGATTCTTTTGTTTTCTAAGCTTCGGATCTTTTTGTTGTTTAGTATAATTGTGGCTTGCAAGTCATATATTCATAAGTGACCGATGAAGTTTGATGGACCGATTCATTTTGCTTCTAGCCTATCCTTACGCATTCCATCGCTGACCCCTTTTTGTCTTCGCATTCCAGCCGGCCCGTTTTATTGTTTTTCAACGAGCCACAAGCTTATTCCTTTCTAATCTAATTATTCCTTTCTAATCTAAGCTTACCTTGGTTGCAAAACCGGAACCGCCTCCGCGTCACGAGGCGTAGCTATCGCCCTTTTGGAATCTTTGTTCACATCGGGGTCCTTTGGGAGAGGGTTACCCGGTCTTGGATTCCCTTACCTGACGGGTGGGGAATACCGGGTTCCGCTTTCCCCAATTCTATTTTTGTTATTTCTAATGGTTGATTTGTTTTTGTTAGATCATCTAGCTTGCCTTAGTAGACATCAATTTCTTGGGCTCCGGATCAGCTACTTTGCGATAAGGAGGGTGGTTTTTCTCGCCACCGCTGCCGGTATCTACACCAGTCTATGAGTGCATTGTTGAATAGCTGCTTTGAGGAGTTTCGCATTTAAGCAAGTCCAGGTCAAGAAGTTTAATTTGAATTATTATTCGTCAATTTGTAAGTTTGCTCGTGTCTCTGTGCGTATCGTTATACGTTTTTACTAGCGTTACAAACTTTTTGTTGTGCATTATGAGCTTTGTGCACCCGACGAATATTTCATCCCCACTGTGATGTTTCTTTATATATCCCACTGCAATTTTTCCATATGTATCCTGACACTTACTTTGCTTTGCACAAGGAGGTTCGATAGGTTACTTTTGTTCTCTCAATGAGATTCTATCGGATGAATGGCCGCCGAAGTTTTTTTTTTTTCACGTTCCACTTATTCGCCCCTAACAATGCGTATGTATGTTCCGGTATAGAGTTCCAAGGTTAGTTTCACAAGGGAGTGGCCCTAGGGTGTTTTCACATTCCCATGCTACATACATTTCTACATGTGTTGGGACCATGTTCTTGTTGATTTCCTAAGAGATCACTAACGCAGTGTTGTTTGAGAAATTTTGAATTTGCCATTGGCCGTTGTTGGTTGTCCAGCTTGGTGGTGCGGTCTTGTGGGTAAAATCAAGTCGAATTCTTAGCCTCTCGGCTCTCGCTTCCGGCTTCTATGTCGATGGCATTGCGGATCCTTGTTGGCTACTTCGGCATTCTAACGAAGCTTTTGCACTCGTTCCTCCGGTCTCGTGTCTCTACAATATGGTCGGGTTTCTCATGAGTGTGATCTTTGCACAGGAGTATTTTTTTGCTTGAAGCTTCGACTTTTTTCAACATTTATTAGGGCTTGCATGTTGTTAGTTGGTTTGGACTTGCGTGTTTTCCACTTGTTTGTGATCAGTTCCATTAGAAGTTATATCAAGTATGGAGCTTATGCTCTAGTTTAGCATGTGTATGTCATCGGGATGTTTATTTCGTTTGATAGAAATATTATTGTCTTTGTTTTGCAAACTACGGGTTGATATTTATTGTTTTTGTAGCTATGTGGTCCGTTTTTCGTTTTGTAGGTTTCATGATGGGTGATTCATTCTCTATAATTTTCATGATGGGTGATTCATTCTATCTATTCTCGCGTGCGTGTATTTTTTTTTTTTTTGCTTGCCTTGGTCCATTTGCCTCATGACTTCCATTCTCTTTTCTTTTGAGGTCTCGCCTCTTTAGACTTCGTCCGAGCTTCTTGTCCCATTGCGGATTATCCCATTTGGTCATATTGTTTTCCCACTTGATTATTAATCGTTTGTGGTAGATTATACTTCGAGTTACCCCATGGCACCAAGATTCTGGGCTTCTTGTGCTTTTACCAGATTATCCCATTCGGTCATAGTATTTTCCCCATCCGAATTATTGGTTTCTTTTGTGTTGTGGTAAATCTTATTCTTGCCGTCAGAAGTGTGCTACGTATTACGAGTTTCATTGCTTTGTTTTCGTGATATTGTGGTAGATTCTTAGTCTTGCCATCGGAAGTTAAGTTGAATATTGCAAGTTATAATCTATTTCGTGGTTTTATTTGTTTCTCGTGGACGGTAAGATGCACATCTCTTCGTTTTATCGAGTTTGTAGTCTTTGTTGTTTATGACATTTATCCCTCTGAATTGATTTGTCCCTATTCATGATGCTTATTCTTGTTTCATTTGAACTTATTTGTTTTCATTGGCTAATATTGTGTTTGTTCTATTTTGCCTAGCCTATTCCATTTGCTCTCTCAATGTTGCTTTGTCCAAGGTTGTCATGGGCTCCATTATTCTTGAGTGCCATATGGTCCATTTGTTCCCTCATTCTTTAGCTTATTAGTTTCTTTGTTGTACCATTCGCTTCATTGGCCTAAATTTACTCTTGTTGTTCGTCTTTCCTTGATGTTTTTGGTGATATACGTTACCCTTTGATTCCATTTGCTTTCTCTTGCCTCTTCTGATTTGCTCCTTCGTTCGATTTCTTTTTTTCGTTTTTGTTGCCCCTTTTCTTCTCTTTCTTGTCTTTTTTTCATATGTGTCTCATCCTTTTCCCTGTTGGTAGTATCAATTATGTCATTTCGCATTCTTTGGTTCTTTTTACCATATGTATTCCCTTAAGTCCTCTTTGTTGGCTTTAACTCTTTGTTTCTTCCATTTGTACGATGTTCCTCTTATTCGATCCCATTTTTTTCTATCAGTTCACTTTGTTTTCTTGTTTGATGGGTCCCTTCAATTTGATATTGACACATTGGGCATCCTGTTGACCATTGTAAACTCGTTCTTAGTTTTGCTATATTTCATGTTCGGTTGGCTTTTGGATGTGCAATTGTTGCCATGTTACACGGTCACTAGTTTTCTGTTCTTTCTACCATTGATTCGTAATCCTCTTAAGATTCATCATACTCTGTTTGCCATAGTTGGATCGAGATCTTTTACATACTATGTTGTCATTTGGATGACATTGAGAGTGATAGCTATCTTGACTTAAAGGAAAGGGATGTGAGGATACTTGTTTGTGTATTTGATTGGTGATTCGCATTAAACATTTTCACTTCGTCGATTCTTATATGGTTGTATTCATATAATTTGCTTTGACCTTGACATTTTGCGTTGTTTGTTTAATGCATATTTTTGGTCATATCGTCACGGTAGATAATGCTTTCTTTGCATAGTTTTATTGGCCTTAGGATTTGTACATGTGCCTATCTGGTTTCATCTGATATATGCTTCTCCTCAATAGACCCATTCTTGGCATTGGTTTTTATATAACTCGTTTGTTTCATTTGATCACTTGACCCATGGGGATCTCTTATATATTGTTCGTGGATTTTGTTTTTATCATCATTACTTCCTTATGGTCATCTTTAGTTACCTCCAGCATTTCTCGAGCAGGTTTTGTGGTATTGATGGACCATGTGCTCCGGGTTGTTCCTCTGTTTCCGATACTCTCTTATGGTTGTTCTGTACATAGGTTTCTCGTCCGATTAGGGTGTGCGGTTAGTCTAGTTGGTCATTATAGGTTCCATTGTCATCGTAAGATGCGCTTGGCTAGTTCCTTTTTCACCCGGTGACTTTGTTTAACCATTGGCCTTTTGGTTTTTTGCCTTGTGTTTGCTCCATGGTTTTCATAGGTTCCTTTGCCCCTTTGTATGTATTGGCTCCAGTGTCATCTGGTCCTTTGCTTCAGTTTGATTTTTGCTTTCGATGTTACCCCTTTGTGCCATTTGCCCACTATTGGTCCCTCTTTTTATGTTTTTATTCTGGTTGGTTTTACTTGGTGTCTTTTGCATCCCTTCAATACGCTTAGTCTATTTATCATGATTGTCTTTTTGCTCTAGGTTGCTCCAGTCTCCTGCTTGATATCATTATTCTAGTTATTTGTATTTCTATGAACTTGTTTTTGCGATATGGTCCATTTCACTCGCCATTGCTTCATTATCTCAATTTGTTTTCTAACCTCATTTGCTCGTTGTTTCTATTGAATCTATTTTCAGGTACTTTAGGCCCTTATTTCGTTTATTCCATTTTGTCAGTAGATTTATTTGTGTGTCACATTTGTCACGAGGGTACTCTTTGCTCCCTTTAAATGTTTCTATGTTCTTGACTTTCACCCTTTGCTGTTGCCCTTGCTCCCTATATGTGTAGTTTTAGATACTATTAATTTCCTACCTATTGGTTCGTCGCGTTTGGCACCATATTAGTCGGCTGGTCTCTAGCTCATTTTTTGTTCTCTCTGTTTTGGCAATTTTAGTTCCTTGTTGGTTCATCTTTCTATCATTCCTTTTTGTTCCATGTATTCATTTTTGTTCGTGTCTTTTTCATTGTTTATTAGATTAACGATGTGGATCATTGTTTCCTTTTCTCCGGTCGCTTTTCTCCTACCGAGTTTTGTCCCCTTCCACCTTCTCCACTTTTTCTTTTCCACTCTCTTTTATTCGACCTTTTTACTTTACTTCACTTGCCTGTTTTCTTAGTCGCCTTGTTTCTCATGCCTCTATCCGTTCTGGCTCCCACTTACCTGGCTCCTTTCTACCATATTATGTTCTTCCTTTCTATGTGTTCTTCTTCACTCGTCATTCCTCCCATCGGCTCTTTCGATGTTCTGTCTATTCTTATGCCTTTGTTGTTGCCATTTTTAGATCTAATTTGTTCCACTGTCTCATCAGCCTTATCTGTGCATTCTTTTCCAGTGATCCTTGTAGACTCATTTCTCCCTTTCGTTATACTATGTTTCTCTTTAGCTTCTCTGGTTTTCAGTCCCCATGCTGAGTAGTTTTTGAGTTTGTTCCTCTTCTATCGGCCCGATTATATGCCTATCATAGGACCCCACCTAGGAATGCAGCGGTTCTATTGCGGCGGCAATAGAGCCGACATTCCTGGATGGGGCGATCCTTTGTCATTCCTCCCTATTTATTCAGCATCTCTTCATTGTTCTATCATCGGCGTTCTCTTGAGCTAGAATTCTCCTTCTTCTCTATCCTATCAGTTTCCCTCACCCTCCCTCCCTTGATGGTTGTGTGCATTTGATCATATTCGTTATTTCGTTTTCTTTTCTATGTCCTTTAAATTTGCATTCTTCATTTCCTCAGCGTGGCTTTGTAGCCTCACGAGGCACACTTTTGGTTTACTCTTTCTCGGCATGGCACTAGTATTTTATTTACTCATTCATGTTTTCTCGGTGTGGCATTGTGGCCTCACGAGTCAACATTTATTATTCGGGTTTTTTTCTCGGCGTGTATTTGTTGCCTCTCGATATCATATTTATTGTTTTTTCGGGTGGTATTGTAGCCTCGGCGGCACTAATCGGTTGTTTTTCCGCGATGGTCATTCCGCGGCCGGTTCCGATTGGTCGTTTGTTGTTTTCTTTCGGCGTGGCCCGGAGCCTCGAATCTTCTTGCCTATGGCATCTAACTCATTGGCCGGGTTATTTTTCTTTCATCCTTGATTCTGCCGGGATTGTTTAAGGTCTTGTGTTTGCCATATGCATTGGGGTCGTGCTTCAACTATTTGCTTGAGTTTCCTTAAAACCTAAGAAGGCGTGGTTCTTCTTCGATGAGGGGCGATCCATAGAGTTTTCTCACTTTTGCATCGACCAAGTAGCGGATAAAACCATCTTTTATGTTGTATTCTTCAGTTTCATCATGCTCTCGATGATTGTCTAGTTTCGGAGCATTTAAAGTTCATATTTTCCAAATTTATCTATCCCTAGTGAGGGATCCATGTGTACTCAATGTTTTACAAAGCTCAATGAGAACACCACTTCAGTATATGCCTATCATAGGACCCATCCTAGGAATGACTATTATTAAAAAAAATCAGAAATACAATAAACTTACAAAACTTACATTATATCTTGGATTACAAATTGTTTGCAGAAAAAAAGCCCGAGGCTGATCATTATCCTTCTCCGGCAAATGCCTAACATACTGCTTGTATGTGTCGACAAAGTCTATTTCATAACTCCAAATTGGCGGGCAGAAATGCGAATCATCAAACTGTTCATCTTTCTTTGTGCCAATTCTTTGAAACTCGCTCCCTGTACATCACAGCATCTCCATACTCATCGCTGCGCAGACTGACATCACAATCAAGCACTCCATGCAGTTCTTTATACCCGTGAATCCCAAACCTAGAAACCATGTAATACGCAAGGCGTTTCTGACAACCTGTAAAACATAATTTATTAGAAAAGAAACGAAAGAAACAATTCAAACTAAAATTTAAAATTACCTGTATTATGTGTGATCTGGTGATCGTGATCTGCTAGTAATTCACATTCCAATTGAAAACTTATCTCAGCTGCCTTCTTCTTTGTCGCTGCACCAACTCCAGCACGTCGTGATCGCTCTGCAGCACCAATAAACGCCTTGCACGCTCTACCAAATAACGGATGGTGCAAAATATTAAATCGTGGACGATCAATTCCAGTTTCTTCGATTATCATATCCTGCTTTTTCCTGATTATTCGACCAATGGTTCTGAAAAGGTTATTTAAACTGCAAAAACAATAAAGAACAGTTACAATTAAAACACAAAAGCACAAAAAAAAAAACAGAAATACATACCTGCTAGCAGGAAACATCTTGCCATTATTTTTCTTCACTTGGAGAATAAACATGACAAGCATTTCTCCCAGCTCAGAGAATGGAATGTCTTCAATTGGAACGGAAGTATCCATCTTCCTGAATTCTCTCCACGCATCAAATTTCTTCCTAGCCCAATTGGTTACCTTTGATGAACCATCTCTTCCACCATGATATACATCATGCATTATTTTCTGATCAAGAGGGAGAAACTGATCACTCTCAGGTTCTTTTTCTGTGTCCTGAGCAGGAACCCTGAACTCTTCAGAAAACCATGGCTCTTTTTCAACTTCCTCCATGAACTGAGTAACCTCATCATTGACATTTGCTTCCAAGAATTTGTCTACGTCTATCACTTCTTCCTCACAGGCAACAGAACCAGTCAAGTTCAAGGAAAAAGATGGAGTCTCCATTTCCTTACCTCTAGAATCCACCATACTAAACAGAGAAACATTAGAAAACCTAAAGAGCAAAACAAGCCACAAAAGACCTGCCATTGCAACCTGCAGACAATAAAAAAATGTTAGATAAATATATTAAGAAGAACCTTAAAAACTACAGCTTAAAACTAACCTTAAAATGTTGAGCAAACGCAGAACTTGATCCTTTATCAAAATAACTCTCCACTTGCTGCATGCATGCAACTGGAAATACCTTAAAAAACATCCCAGACTGAACCAGCACGCTCACAGCCACAAAATCTCGACTAAATGCCACTAAACCTCGACTCACAGCCACGAACACATCCAAGAAGTTGATTACCTCCACCAAAACACCTCAAGCACAAGTTATCTCGACGAAATACCTGCAAAGTTCACAAGAAAAAGTCTGTAAGAAAGAAACAAAAGAAAAATTACAAAAACTCAAAAAAAACTCCACAAACTCGAGCAAAGAACACGTCGTCTTGAAGCTCGTCTCCTAGCGCCTCCGAAAACAACCTCCAATCCAAAAAAATAGCTGCCGATCGAGCTGGCGCCACAAAAAAGGAGCTCGGAGGAGCTCTGCCGGAATAGAACGTCAGCAAAAAGGGGCGACACAATCAGCAAAAAGGTATTATTTATAAGGTCCCGTTGGCCACGTCGGGTCGCGGCGCGCCGCCTGCGGATTTCCACCTGGAAACCGCCAGGTGGAGTGCATTTCCCCTACTAAAGGCCTGCCACGTCCCCCAAATGAACGACCCTCGCCTAAACCCTAAAACCGGAAATGAATTCCATGCAAAATTGTTATAAACATACCTTCCGCGCCCAACAGCGGAGCTCGGATTAATGGCGGCACTCCATTTTGTGCCTCTTTTACGTCAAGCGCTTCAACATGAGACTCTGTCCTCGGGAAATTGTGCCTTATCCATGCTTGTTGCACCAAAAAGGAGACCATCCTTCGTGATCACTCGCGCAGCTGTAACTACCTTGCCAACTGGTTGCGGGCGAGTGACACTGAAGTTTGAGGAGCTTAAGAAACGTGGCAAGGTAGAAGAATGCTGAATTATACTTGAATTATACTTGGATGTAATGAAATTTCCCCTCCAAAGTTTTATGTATGTTATTGCCCCTGGCTACTTGCTTTCAGGAGGGATATATTGTTCTTTCGGTAAATGTTGAGCACTTGTTGGGCAGGTTGCTTTGATCCCGTATATAGCGGCTGGGTACCCAGACTTAGAAACAACAGCTGAAGCACTTAGATTACTGAGTACCATGGGGGCCGATATCATAGAGCTTGGTGTACCTTATTCAGATCCACTCGCAGACGGCCCAGTTATCCAGGTGTGCTTTTCCACTCGTTTTACACGACACACACGAATCTCTATGATTATAGTTTACCAACACCATACCTATGTGTTTCAGGAAGCTTATACAACGGCTCTAGCAAATGGCGTTACTCTCGATTGTGTTCTTGATATGCTTCGCAAGGTATAAGTTCCACTCTCTTTTTGTTTAATTTTGTCTTTTTGTCCAACACGTTGCATGAATTGGAATTGTAGAATGTCAAGTTGAGCTGTTAAGTTTCGTAAACCATTCTACAATGGCTAATGCTATAGTGTATATGAAGTGATTTGTAACTGATCTTTGTATATATTTGTAAATATTCAGCGAGCATATTACATCATTGGTTGTTATTGTTTGTTTTGCAGGTACAGCCTACTTTATCTGCACCTATTGTTCTGTTTACTTACTTCAACCCAATACTGAGACGAGGTTTGGAAAGATTTTTTGAGGATATCAGAGCAGCTGGTGTTTCTGGTTAGCAATTTTGAGTTTGTTGTAATTGAAGTTCACATCTCAGTACAACCGTTTGATAAAGCTTGTGGACAGGCCTTATTGTCCCTGATGTGCCACTTGAGGAGACTGCAAAGCTAAGAGAAGTTTCTACTGCAAAAAATATTGATCTTGTGAGAAATATGTGGTTGATGGTTCTTTTAAAAGTTTGAGTTCAAGCATTATATGAATCAAGGTTGCATTCTTTTAAAGATACTTTTAGCAACACCAACTAGTCCTCTACAAGCATGGAGGAGATTGCAAAAGTTCTCAGGGTTTTGTGTATCTGGTGAGTCTCTGTTCCTTCAGGACTGTTTAGTCTTAGGTGTAATTTTAAGCTTTACTATATTTTCAAGCAAAACAACAATGGACATGGATCTTGCCACTCTAAAACAAACGAATTGTCATTTGACAAGGGTGCATGCGTGCTTTCCTGATAAAAACGAGCCAACCATATTATGGAGAAGTTACTACAGTTGACATAAGGTTGGATTATGAAGTCAAGTACGTCAAAGACGTATGTTACATGCCTGTTATGCATGTTGATTTTGTTTCTGTTGAAAGCAGACCAAAATTGTTTTTTGGAGATGACGTGGATGTCAACCCTCTGAATGTTTGGATGTATGTGGGTGCTATTTCCTGACATGATTTAAGAAGAATGATGTCCTGGATAATTAGGGTGAGTGTGATCCATTGCTTAAAAGTTTTTCCCCTTATCGAATGTTTTTTTCTTCTTATGTCCGTCAGCAAAATTGAGTTGTTGAGTGAAAGCACTTGTCTCTTATGAATCATAGTGCAAATCATAGTGCATTGTATGGAGCCTGCCAATTGAGCTTGAAGAGTTGCTTCCAATTCAAAATCCTGGCCCTAACACAGCACTTGATGAAGTATAGGCCAAATCTTTGAGTGTCAATTAGAAATCCAACGAATTTGGATCAGAAACTCTGTAGGCTTTCCTTTCAGAAGCATATCCAGTGAAAATCACGTTCCTAGACCTGTTATTTAACTTATTGAGCTGCTCTGTAGGCTTTCCTTCCAGAAGCATATCCAATGAAAATCACGTTCCCAGCCTGTTATTCAACTTATTGAGCTGCTCCCGTTATGATTTGAAATGCTCAACGTTTGTCTTTTTTTCATAAACTAATGATTCGAATGACTCTGATTGAGAATATGCCACTTGCGATTTCTTTTTACTGCAAAATTCATGCCTCAGACAAAGTTTGGCCTTCCAAGGTCTAATCATGACAGGGATGTTACCAAACAATTTAAAGCACTCAAAGGAAACGAGCAGCATGCTTGAGATGAATGATTGTGGGCTGTTGCCCTAATTCCATTTCATGCGAGCCATATTGAAGTCTGGTTGGAGAACTTGTCTATTTGACTGTCGCTATACATCAAGTAGGTACATCTAGCAGATTTATGTCCGCTCTCATTAGAAGGCTGTCTGCTCTTCTCAGTTGAAAGGTGTACTAGCGATGAAAAATTGTGATCAGCGGGTTGGCTTCTTCATTCTCTGTTTGTATGGAGGCTCGAATATGTATAGATACATTAGCGATGTAAGATTGTGATACAGCAGTGTTGGCTTCTTTAATCTCTGTTTGTATGGAGGCCCGGATGTATACAGATAGACATGTACGGGCACTCGCACTCAGAGAAGTGCCACCAGGTATCTAATGATCTTGAAATCACTAGGCTTAGCATGTGGCAATCAGTGGTATCTCTCTCCAGCTTAAAAGCTGGGTTCTAGGCATTGTTGGAAGTCATTATTGAAGTGATTTGGCTTAAGATTGCTTTGACCAGAATGTTGTTCCACTTTGATGTGATAACAAAATTAGTCCTGCCTTTCATGACACACACATTGAAACCCATCTGCCTTCCATACTGTCCGACAGCAGCTACTTACTAAAGGTTTTCTTCACCTCAAGACGTCAGCTTTATTTCCTACCAGAGAATCGTGTGCTATAACTCCGATTTCATGTCTGATTTGTGCTTGAGGGAGGATTCCTTAGCTAAGATGAATGCATGTCGTTAAGTGAGGATGTCAAAAGTGTACATGCATCATCGGTTTAGTTATGGACGAGTCAATATTTGTTTTCACTCGGTTCATCAGGCTTGCCTGAGGAAATCTTGCATAAAATCAACCTATATGTAATAGTTATAGTATGCTGAATCTTAATGGATGAGCTTAAGTTGAATATGTGTTTTTTGTATATTCTGCAGGTGAGCATAACTGGTGTGACAGGTGCACGAACATCCATGGATTCTAGAGTGAAGAGGCTTATTTCTGACCTAAAAATGGTATATAGATTCCTGTCCAGTCAGCATGCCTTTACTTCATGCAAAATGAGATTGTAACTGACCGAGTGTATTGGCTTTTGTTCGTTAAGCATGAATTGTCTCAATTTTCTTATCCGTTTGATGTATATGTTGGTATTTTCTGTTTTTGTAGGAGGACAATCCAGTCTACCAGCATTGTCTCATAATAGTGTCGGTCCAGTTGCCATATGGTTATGTTGACAAGGGGTTTTCTTTTATATTCTGCAGGTAACAGACAAGCCTATAAGCGTTGGCTTTGGTGTTTCAAAACCAGAGCATGTAGCACAGGTATTATTCTACAATTCTCCTGAAGTATACAAGATCTATGGATGTAATTCTGGGACCAGTTGCTTATTATTCGTGTTTAGTTTATCCATCCTATGTAAATGTATACGAGGTATTCTTTTTTGTGATGTCATGAGATTCCTAACATATATAGGAGATGTCTGAGTTTGGTTGAACTAGGCAGTACTCAAGCTTTGGCACCGTGTCATTTGAGTTCATTTAGAGGATATTATATTCCAGTATTGGACATTTGTACAAATTCTAATGGATAACAACTAACTAGTTAAATGTATCATTTCTTATCATCACTAAAATGTGCTTATCTTGCTACTAGCAACAAGAATGTGCCCTTTCAATGTTGCTTGTCGATGAAAATATGTCTTTTTCTTTTTGTTAATGATATCTTTATTATGGCCAGGTCGTAGATTGGGGCGCTGATGGGGTCATTATTGGGAGTTCTGTGGTCAAGCTTCTTGGCCAAAGTGGCTCTCCGCGGAAGGACTTGCTGCGTTGAAGTCTTACATTATGGAGATTAAGGCGGCACTTCCGTAGCCTAATTATTTTTTGGCAGCAAGCTTTATATTCACTATTTCTACATTCGATTGTCTCTTAATTTTGATAATTTTGATAAAGAAATCATAGATTTGAAGCTTTGCTTCAATGGCATCTAAAGCCAAAGTTTGAAGGCAAGCAAATTGGGCAACTATTTTAGTTAGGTGACTTTCTAAAGTTAAATTTCCAAGCAATGTCTAATCAGTGTGATTTCTGGAACGTGTATAAGGTTCCAATTTTGTAAATCACCCGTAGGTAGGGATTTCCTTTCCTATATAATGTTTATTTTAGGGAATTTTGGATATTGAACGTTAGGCAGGGTCTCCATAGCGGGGGGTCTCCATACGGGACACCTTCGTTTTACAGCCCCCCACCTGACGTGGCATGGATCTAGACCATACAATCTGCAAATCAAGGGCTGACATAATGCCACGTCAGAGGGGGGGCTGCAAAACGAAGACTACCCCTCCATACTGTTCTATACCACCGCTGCAATAAGGAGTTCAGCTGCTCTTGAATCCTGTTCTAGCAGGAAATATAGACCCGCATTGTTTGCAAATACATAGAGGAGTTGAGCTGCTCATGAATTCTGTTCTGGCAGCAAGTCCCGGGTGGTTTGAAAATACATGGAGGTTCCATTACATAGGAGTACTACAAAGGAGTATTATAGAGTTTTTTAAAATACATAGGGCTTATATTACAAAGGAGTATTATAGTCATAGAGCTTTTAGTAGTATTATAGAGTTGATTACATTGAAAATACATAGAGCTTACATTACGAAGGAGTATTATAGAGTTGAATATGGGTTGCAATAAGGAGATGAGCTGCTCTTGAATCCTATTCTAGCAACAAACATAGACTCGTGTTGTTTTTGGAAATGCATAGAGCTTCCATTACGAAAGAGTATTATTGACTGAATATAAGGGGGTTAAGTTTTTCCTCGATTGAGGAGTATTATAAAGTTGAATATAAGCGGGTTAAGTTTTTTCTAGATTGCCTTGAGTTTTTTGAGCTTCTACTAGCTACACAAGCATATATGTAGTGTGAAATAGGGGATGCACAAGCGTCTAGCTAGTGTGAATAGGGATTAGATTTGAAAATAGGGATTAAAGTTTTTTCTAGATTGCCTTGAGGAGCTTCCACTAGCTACACAAACATCTATCTAGTGTGAAATAGGGGATGCACAAGCATCTAGCTAGTGTGAAATAGGGATTAGATTTGAAAATAGGGATTAAAGTTTTTTCTAAATTGCCTTGAGGAGCTTCTACTAGCTACACAAGCATCTAGGGGATGCACAAGCATCTAGCTAGAGTGAAATAGGGATTAGATTTAAAGTTTTGTATATCACTGGCCATTTTCACTAGACAGTCTCACATT
Source organism: Isoetes taiwanensis (assembly GCA_021234155.1). Lineage (NCBI taxonomy): Eukaryota > Viridiplantae > Streptophyta > Lycopodiopsida > Isoetales > Isoetaceae > Isoetes > Isoetes taiwanensis. The sequence goes on along the minus strand of JAJEKV010000014.1, from coordinate 10,524,983 downwards.
AGGAGTCTTGTGGTTTGCCTCCTATTCTTTTCCAATGTCGAGGATTTGACTTGTAGATTCTTCCTTTATCTCCTGCATTAGCTCCTTAAGTTGTGGACATACCCTTTAAATTTTGCATTTGCTCCTTAGGTTGTGGATCATACCTTTCTTAGGTTAGGGTATGGTCGCTATGTTTCGCGCACTTAAGAGGCAAATTGGCCCAATGTAGCCAGATTTCACGCCCTCAATCCGGCCGGGCTAATTTGGATACCTAATATTGTATATAACAACTTCTCAAAAGACATCGACACCAAAAATGCGAGGCTAGATAGTTATGGTGCCCTAAATTTGGGGGTCTAGCGCCCATCGCCACGATGTCCCCTAACCACATCGTGGTACTCGAGGCCAGCCATGACGGACGCTATAAGTGCCACCCACCGCGACACTTGAGTGGAATCGCGCCGACGTCTCTCTCACGAGCGGGCCACATCCCATTAACACTAGACTGCCCCAGGATCATTCTCGATCCATGGACCTTAACCGCCCTTATGACCTCCCCACTTAAACCCATGTAACTCACGAAAAGAAATTTCAATTTTATAATATACCACCATCATTTGAGTCTTCACTTATTTCTTAATGACCTCCGAGAATTTCAAGACCAATGGGCTCACTTATACCTTGTGGTGATTGCTCAAACATTGAGAATTTGTGGGTTTGCGCACCAGTCCAGGCGCCTTCTTCAATCTTTCTAGCATAAAGTGACCTAAACCTTGCTAAAGTTGGAGGTATTTGCACTGCTTATCATAGAACACATTGAGTTTTATGTTGCCATGTTTTTTGCTATCATCGACATTGCTGGAAGCCGCCAAACCCTATTTTGGTCAAAAAGTCGCTTGAGGTTCAAGATTTGTTACTCTCTCATTATAACAAGTTTTGATTTAATTCTTGTATTAACGAAGTTGCTAACTATCGAGCTATAGTTTCATGTTTTTTGGAGTGTTCATAAGTCATGTTAACCTCAATATCTACTAAAAAGAATCTACTATCTGCACTCGGACAAAAGTATATGTTAAAATGCTCCAATAACAACCATCCGTAATGCCATGTGTGTAATAAATGATGCGTTCTATTTATATCTACATAGACCATAACTCTTATCAACTTACATATAGTGTAACTAGGGTGTAACCATGCAATTTTTGGAATTCAAACATGATGTACAATAGCCGGATTAACACATTAGAGCATAAAAAGTTGGGTCAACTTCATAATTATAGGTCCAAAACCCCACAATGATTAAGTTAGTGATGTTTATTGATGAATTCAAATGGATGTTCTGAAATTTAGCCATGCCATAATATAAATAGACCACATAACATTTCATATATACTTCTTTGGTTCATAGAAAAAGACACTACTTTTCCCCAAATATGCCTTTAAAATAGTTCAAAATGTGAGAAATGACATATATAAACATCTCTTATATAGGTTGTATGGTCTTATTGAAAAAAATACCATGAAATCGCTTTATTTCTTACTAGCATAAACTTAATATCGTATTCTTTGCTATAAAGCATTGTCATTCAAATAGAATAATATTACATGTAAGTTATCTTTCATGTATATTATATTTTTTTATGGATGCAAACCTTTTTTGGCTATAGAAATCTCTAGTTGCATGTTAAAGTAACATGTTACTTCAAAGGTTTTAATTTATATAAGCACGCATCACCATTTTTGGTCCATTTAGACCAATTGTATAGAGCATATATCTCTCACTAACCTTATCCATTTTTCCCCGTAGAATGATACTATGACTTTTTAGCTTCTATCACATGATTTTTGAAAAGATGTAAGTGAAAGTCCATGTAGGTTCAATTGGTCATAAATACCTTATAAATTCTCAATTTTTTGTGCTTCAACCTTACCCTTAAATTATGCAAGCTAACCTAATCAATTAATTTTGTCCTATAGAGAATCATACAAGTAAACCAGTATGTGAAAGTTGAGATCAAAATTGATTAAGGTGGCACCATTAATGATTTTCAAACTTTCAGTCATTTGGACCAATGATGGTTCATAACCGGGACGCAAGTAGCAAATCTATCTTTATTTTTGTAGTAAATGTTTTCCATATTTTTCCTTGGTTCTTTTTTGCATTGGTTTCTTGACATGAGCTATTATTTTGAGGATGTGATTTTGTAAAGTCACACCTTATAGCACAAATCTAGAATAAAACATGGAAGATATTATATAATTGATGTTATCTATTCTAGTACAATCCTCAAGATAATGAACAACAAATATTTTTGTGAACAAAGTGGTCCAAGAGCTACTCAGATCCCAAAACTCAACTTGAAATGGACTAACATAAGGATATTATCAAATTTTAAATGAACTACTGTTGACCAAAGAATTTAATGGCGTGTACATATATCGCTTTTTGATTTTTTTTTTTTACCATGTCTTTTGCTCTTTTACAAGTTTGTTTTTGCATTTGTTTCACATCCTTATAACCTTTCCAAATGTGATTTTTTTGGAGGTCAACCTAGAGTCATATGTAGCAATGTTATCCATTTGTATAAATTCCCTAAAATTGAAAAATAGAAATAAAAGTCAAAACATCAAATTCAAACTCAACAAACATTTTTGTAGGATGGAGGATCTCGTGGAACTACTTATATGCCAAATTTGAACTCAAAATTACTTTCCTTCTCAAAGTTGTTGTTTTATATCATTAATCGCTTCTGGAACCAAAGATCGGTCCCCGAAGGCGTAAGACAGCTTTTGACCCCGGCCCCCGTTTGAATTGCTCTATCTTCCTTCCACGAGTTCCAATTGAGATGTGGTTTTTGTGCCTTGCTCTATATCTCGTGTAGAAAAATAACATTATAATCAAAAAAATCAAAAAAATCTTTTCATCAAGACATTTTTACTTTGTGTGAACATGAAGCTTTTTGGTACTTGACCCCTTGGGTTTGCTAGAGCATAACTCACAAGAATGGGAGCTGATACATTTTTGTGTATTTTTATGTGAAGCATGACTGCCATATATGAATTCCTAGAAAGGGTTTGGCTAGTGTTTGCGTTTTGATTTTTATATGATTTTTTTGTGAACCTTCAAAATGCCCTTTAATGGTCCATCATGGGGCCAGTCTAGTGTTAATATCAGCCACGCCTTTTACCGTGGTTGCGGGCCTAGATGCCATATACGAAGTCATATCTTGCCCCTACCGATACCTATGCCGCTAGCTATTGAGGTGCCACAATCGGCCACCGTTACCTTTTAGCCTTCTCCGCCGTAATTCGAGCCGATTTTCCACACCGCAATCCCAAATCCGCTATCTGGATTCGATCCAAATTGGTCTAACATTCTACGCCCCATCCGCAAGAAAGGTAATTTATCGTAAAAGCGATTTTTTTGAAACCGGGACCGCCCGGTACCGGTAGGGGCATCATTCCAGTTATCCGTTTAAATTGTGTGCTCGAAAGCCTCTCTTCCATTCCACTCAATCTTAGGGACCTCAAGCCGCCGTAGGGCGCCTCATAGTTTGTTGTGTATTTGGTGTTGAGTCGCCACGGGTTCATGCTTTTTCCATGGCTCGGAAAAGAATCATCTATGGATCACTCAAGAGATCAAGCTATCCCTGATCGGGTTCTAGATGGGACGTTGTTAGGTGGCGGCCGATCCTAGCAAGAGGCCCCTACCGTCCGAGCACTCCGCCATCGCCACGAGCTTGTCCACTTCGATGGCTCCTAACAGATTTTCGGGGATCCGATTGCTTGGTAACCCCTAACCGAGGTTACAACCGACGCGTCGGGTCATTCAGAATGTGGAGGTTTCACCCGAGATTGTGTCCTAGGTTGAGCGGGCAAAGTCCAAACAATTCTCATACATTGCCGATAGTGCTCACAAGGAGATCATGTGCCCTTCAGAGCCGTTGATTATCGAAGCCGCAGCCCTTTGTACGTAAAAGGCCCCTTGGACGATCCCTCTCCTTCCTTCCTTTGGTTTCGTTGTTCCACCGGCTACTGGGTACATTAATCGATACAGCCCCTGGCTTATTTTGTGAAGTTTTCCTTGGGGCTAAATTTTGTATGATCAAAATTTTATATAATGCATTGATCTTCCGACATCGCCCTTTTTGGTTGTGTTGATTACTTAGGCTAGTTGTGTGAATGACAATAATTCACAGTTCATGCCTCATATTGGTATAGCATTGGAAAATCGGTTGCAAACAATAAAATTATGTACAATGAGTTCACTCAATTCGAGTCTTGTCGATACCTTAATTGTCTTGGATTTCATCGTAGTCTTCAACGGATATCCATGCGTGGTGTGCTAGAAAATATGCCAAATAAAATGTAAACTTAAAGTCAAGAATGCTAGGTGAACGAGCATGCCCCGACTCTTAACGTGTAGCTATGAATGAGCCCCCCCCAAACCTTGAGAGTGTGCATTTCATGAGCTATTACGATATCAAAATCATATGCAATATCAAGAGTGGCATGAACATGCCTACCTTGCTAAGTTAGCACCTCGGCTAGAATGCTAATCAAAGTGATTTTATCCGCATCATCCTTTGTCGTTGTGTTTCATTGAAGAACTCAATAGCATGAATACCATGCCATTATGAACACACACAACAATCATTAGTAAGTCCAAGAACTTATTTCCTTTTCGGATATTTCCTTAAACAAGCAAATGTCATCTTCTAAATGCAAACACTTTCCATAATTGTTAATAAAGGCAGCCTTGGCCATGGCATCTTGGGCAAGATCTGAATAAATGACATGCATGGATAAACCATCCCCAAGTAGTTAATGTAGCGGTTAGAAGTTAGAATAGAGGTAAAAAGATATTACGTCAAAAAAATACCTTCCTGATTTGCTAAAAAGAGATGGCACACCTCCACATGCCAATCATTTTGGATGTTATCATCGTATTCCATGACACCAGATTTTGAAGTGGCATACTATTAGATATCCAAAATGCAATCCCAAACAGTTCCACATTTCACACATACTAACTGTAAGGGGGCTAGATCTCCAAGCATTGGCATCCTAACCTAAAAAGCCATGATGATTTGGATACACGCTCGCACTGATGGTTAATCATCACACTATCCTCCCTAAAGGCCCTCCTTGAAGGCTTGCGTACTGGGAATTTGGGGGGATTTGAAATCGACCCGCAAGGTAATCAAAACCAAGGAGGTGACAACAACCATCCGGACCCCAACCCTATTACATGTTGCCCACACCAAAGTAGGGCATGAGTTATCCAAATCATACCGCCACATTTAAGGGTCCGAGCGGGACTTGAACCCACTACCTGGAGTGGTAGTTTTGCATCCTAACCGAAAAGCCCACGATGATTTGGATGAAATCAAATCACATGCTCGAACATGATGGTTAACCCATTTTACACTCTCCTACCCGCTTCTATAATCTTGAAAAGGTCCCACCCATCTTGGGAGTAAGCTTCTTGCAATTCCCAATTCAAGCTTTGCTTTGCTTAACCTTAATCTTGATCCAAACATTATCCCCAACTTTGAATTCTCTTTCGGTCCTATGCTTATCTGTTAAAGCTCTTACGCCCAACTACTTGGTGCCAAAGATAGCCTCTAACCTCTTCAACTAATTGTTGCATATCGTCCAACATTTGTTGAGAAACTTCAACTTTTGATGCTAGGTTATGTCAAGTGTCTAATGTCAAGTCTTGCGATAACTATAATTAGTCATGAAGGGGGACATTTGTGATGATTCTTGCTTGGTACTATTGTATGTAAACTCTACCAACTAAATATAGTCACCCCATTTTATTGTTTGTTCCACACATAGCTCCCTCAACATGTCTACTAAATTCGATTTATGCTCCGTTTGTCCATCGGTTTGGGACGATATGCTGTACTCATGGACAACGAAGTCCGGATCGTGTTGAAGAAGTCCTTTCAAAAGGCAATTATGAACTTGGGATTATGTCGGAGATGATTTTCCTTGGCATCCCATGCAATCTAAAACTCTTTTGCAAAGAGCAAGGCAAAAGATATCAAGGTCAGATCAAAGTGGTTCGACATGGCAAAAGTGAGCCATCTTAGATAATTTGTCAACCACTACCATTAAGGCATCATGGCCCCTTTGCTTTCTTGGGAGCCCGATTATAAAATCCATACTCACAACCTCCCACTTAGTGGTTGGCACCGCTAAGGGTTCCAAGGTTTCGAATTCAAGCTGCTTTCGACTTTCGATTTCGACACAAAGGCGGACATTACGAATGTAGTTGCTATTTCCTTCTTTATGTCGGGCCAAGTGGTAACTACTTCTTATCTTGAAATAAGTTTTCATGAACCCCGCATGGTCGGCTATTGGGCTATTATGAGTATCATGAAGAATTAACTTCCTTACTCCGGATGCTTCCGAACGCATAAAAGTTTGTCCATGTGGTATAGAAGATTGCCTTCCTTCTTATATCTTTTGCAAACTACTCTTTCCTTATCTGATCTTGCTTCCTTGCACAAGATAGCCCAAACTTCCTTGAATCCTTTGCTTGAAGATGAGAACCTCTTGATCTTCTTGCCAAATTTGCTGCATAGAGTGGAGATAGCATTGCAATGCACTCGAAGTCCAATGGTTAAAATCAGAGAGCATCGGCAACCATAGTAAATTTGCCTAGTTTATAGACTATCTCAAGTTATATTCCTCAAGAAACTCCATCCATCTTCTTTGCCTCAAATTGAGGACTGGTTGTGTGAATATATATTGGAGGCTTTGATGGTCAGTATCTAACTGAAACCTTCTTCCAAGCAAGTAATGCCTCCAAATGGGAAGAGCTCTTATTACCGCTAGAAGCTCTTGATCATGTGTTGGGTAGCGTTGCTATCGCCGTTCATCTTCTTTGAATCATAGGCTACCATCCTTCCCTCCAAGCATAAGAACCCATCTCAGGCTATCTTACTTGCATCAGTAGCTACAAGCTTATCCTTATCCTGATCGGTAGGGTGAGCATGCCGGTCTTGTTGTCAAAGCTTCCTTAAGCTTTTCAAATGGAACTTGAACATTCTACCCAATGTGGCACCCAATCTTTCACCTTCTTATTCTTGGTGAAATACTGAAATACTGGTTAGGGACCACAACTATAGTAGGTGCCCCTTCTCTTCCTCATCAACTCCCGGACTCAGCATTCTACCAGATTAAGGCCTCCCCTGGCACATCTAAAATCCTGAAGCGTATTCTCTCAGCATGGAATTTGGTCTCCTCATGCTTCCGAGCAAGGAAGTTGGACTCGGTCAATGACAATCATGGTTTCTTTTGGCCTTCAGAGTTTGGTAAGTGAAGATCAAGGATGTTTGGCCCTCAAGCACGCCCTCAAATATAAGGAATGGTGCTTGGCTGGGCTACACACCATAGGCTCCCTAAGGAATAATGGGACATGGAGAGAATGGGGTGAGCTAACTACTCGGCTTCCTGATACAGAGACCAATAGAAAAATCTATTCTTTAGTCACCAGGCATCCCAGGGGAAACGACAGCTGTCTTCATAATTGGATCTCTGATGGTCAGGGGTATAAGGTATCTCTGATCTATAGTCTGTTACTTGACAAAAGTCAACTCAAAGTTAGTAGAACCTGGAATTGTCAACAAGATACAGCTGTACAAATTATTAGACAGGGTTGGAAGCTTCAGTGTGCAAATAAGGTCATCTTCTTTAGATGGTTGCTACTTAACCAGAGCCTTAAAACCAACAGCTATAGGGCCCAATTTGACATCAACATATCTGGTATGTGCCCCTTAGGCTGTGGTCAGGTTGAAACGAGCCCCCATGTCTTCACCTGCCCCTGGTTAGCTCCATTCTGGCAATGGATTAGACCTCTGTTACAACAAGTACCCACTGATGATGCCTCCTTGCTGCAGTTTCTCAACAATACATCATCCTTTAAGGGTACTCTAAATACTTTATCCTGTTGGGCTATTTGGAAACATAGGAATGCAGTGGCTATTGAAGGACTGGCCCCGAGCCTATCTGAACTTAAAGCTTCTGTCCAGATCCTCCTAGCTGAGGCAGCCATGGCCCATAGGGCAAACAATGGTCTAAAATATGATCGAAAATGGGATTCCTTAGGAACCTTCAATGGTTTCTTTCAATTTTTTGCAATTCTATTTAATGATTTGGATATTGTTCTTGACAGAATTTCTGCTGAAGCGACATTATGCGGGGGGACATGTACGTGAAGTGGATCCTAACACAGTCCCACTTTCCAACCAAGAAGTCATTGACGCCCTGTTTTGGGTAAAGACTGAAGTTATCAGTGTATCACCTTTGAGAGGCTGCTGGCAGATGAAGACATCTGGAGGTTTAATCAGGAAATTAAACCATACTTTCTGGCCAAAAAGAAAATCCATGAAGATGCCCGTGATTCCTGGATCATGCACTTGCTGGACTCCACTGGCTATGGGCCTAACGAGCTTGATGACATGATGTTCATCTATACAGATGAGGCCTTTGCAATCATCTCACTGGATGGAGTCCCGGATATACTGTGAACAGTCCATGGCACAGTAGTCTCTGCTTTGTTTAGTTCTGTTTCTGAACTTTAAGTTTAAAGTGGTTTCTATTTTGAGTTTTGTTTAGTGCCCTCCATGAAGGGCCTATGATGGCGAATAGCTATCTACTTTTTCCCAGGAGTAGGGTACCTACTCGGGTTTTTTGCATGATCATGTAATTTTCCTATACAAGAATACAATCTCTCCGCCGTTTCCAAAAAAAAAAAAAAAAAAAAAAAAAAAAAAAAAAAAATCACAAGGATGCCCACCAGTGGCGTGCATTCTTTGGTGCTGACCAATGTACTATGACTTCTATCTTTGAGGTCCTGGCTATACCTTTGACCCGACACAACATGGCCAAGGTATTCGGCCTTGGATGTAGCAAATGGCACTTAGAAAGCTTGCCAAACAAGCAAAGGCCGTCTTAGCTTTTCAAGACTTTTTTTTAGATGTGCTACATGTTCTTGATTGACTTGCTATAGATGAGGATGTCACGAAGAAGATGATGACTTAACTCTCAAGAACTTCCTAAAAATGTCGCTCAGGAGGTCATGTGAACGTTCTGTGCATTGATAAGTCAAAAGCATGTTGTGAACTCGTAATGCCCATACCGCATTCTAAAGGCGGTCTTATGGATGTCTTTTCCTTGATTCTTATGCTGATGGTAACGGATCTCAAATCTACCTTGGAAATACTTTTTGTCCCTTGTTGATCCATCGTCATACACTCTAGGCAAAATGTATTTGTTATTTACCATCGGCTTTTATTCAGGCGATGGTAGTCTATGCACATCCTTAGACTTCCATCTTTTCTTTTTCTGAAGAAATGGGTGCCTCGAAGGGTGACCGCGCTTGCCTCGATGAATCTAAGTTCAAGCAATTGCACTGCTTCTTGAGCCCTGCAGCTCGGGGTGCTCATCACATGGGGGCCTTGCCGAGCAGGGGTTAATCCATGTTAGTGTGATCTCGCGCTCCCACGCCTCTATAAAGCGGTAACAATGGATCTCATCCAAAAGACATCATGACATTCCTTGCTTAGCCTTCCAACCGGCTTGGGCAACTCTTTGCAAACTTGTCTCACCTTGCTTTTTTCTTGACCGGTTCAATGGTTTCTAGCCCAAGGATATATTCCACTTTGTCCTTCATTAAACTCTTATGTAATTGCTTCAAAGAGATACATCGCATGACGGAAAGGACTTTCTTCCCTTTGACTACAGCGGTTTTTCATCGGGTCTTGAGATCGAGATTTCAGGTTTCAAGGTATCAATCATAACTTTAGTCGACTTTTAAGAACTCCATTCACACTATGAGGTCGTATTTACTAATATCTATTACTTGGGTCCTATAGTCAATTTAGTTCTACTAAGGTCTATATCAAAATTGACTTTCTTACCCTTGTTTGGCAAATTGTACCACTTACAATGTTGACCCGACTGGATTTGGAATTAAGGGTCTTAGATTTCAATAAAGCGCCAACCTGGAAGAGATGAAGTTATACGAGCTACATGTATCTATCTGGACTACAGGACTTAGTTTATCAATGGTGCCCTCCGCCGAGATAGTAGTGGACTAATTTTTGACATCACCTAAATCATCATTGCCTGCATTCTCGCCTTCTATATAGTCCTGTGACTCTTGTTGGTCGCCTCGTTGTCGTCCACTTCCGTTGGTAATTCCTAATCAATGAGTTTTGCAAGTGTTGCTTGCGTCACAAAGGGGGCAATCATATGTCGATGACCCGGCTTAGAAGCATGAAACATAGTTTCTTCTTTTATGCATTCCTCCCTCTTTCCTTGGGGATACTATCCAAAAAAGAATTTCAACGACTTCCCCCCAAGGACTCCCCACTGCCTGCCTCCCCATATGAGCCTTTCCTATCCGACTTCCCCGAGACTATTGCCACTAGCGGTGTGGAGGATGCCTATAGGTTGATAAAAGAGCCCTGTTGCTTTCCCCTTGTAGAATGATTGTTTCTTGGGGGGTTTGTGATTTCTCCCAAACTTAATGCCTTGTCTTTGGCATCCTTAACTCTTTTGGGTTGATGAAATATACCAATCTCTTAATGTTATTGTATATAGCCATCCAAAATTTCCCGCCTCTCTGATCATAGGAACATTTTAGCCTTAGCCTCATAAATTCACCTCGTATATTTGGCCATTTGATAATTTCCCTAGTCAAGCCTATAAACCGTTGAATCTACCTCGCTAATGTGGTACCTTGGATCATAATGCTTGCGGAAAGCTTCTTGAAGGTTTTGAATGCGCAATTGTTCCTTCCCACTTTGTTTGACTTGGCATATCCTTCCACCAAATACGGGCTTGCCTAATTAGATTTGTTGTTGTTACTTTCCTATGTCCTTGTCTTTCATGTCGATGAGTTTCTAAATTCTTCCATTTCATCCAACCAAGCTTTAGCTTCCATTTCCTCGACTTCATCCTTCCAGGAGAACTGCCCCAATTTTCAAGTTTTCCACACATTTCTCATGGCAAAATCAACCTTTTTTTGGTAGTCCCTCGCCTTACGGTTCTGTTCTCCTGCCTTATGAAGGTCCGACTCACTTTGAGACTGCTTCCAAGACTCACTTCCCGTACTATATATGTCCGGGTTTGGATCTAGAAGGTTGGGCTCCTCCTACTTCTTCTTTTCCTCTTTTTATTGGGTTGCCCTAGGGGGCAAACCCTCTATCATGTGGGTTTTACGGCATATTCTAAGCATATGCTAGAATATACCTAAGATATACACCGGACTTATAAAAACCTTCCGTTCCAGTAAATGAATGGGTCACTTAGTTGTATGGGTCGCGGACGCTTGAACGGGATAACTCGGCTAAGACAATGGACATGGGGCTATGGCACGGCCATTTGTAATGCTTCGCTTCGCACAGAGTGGTTAAATTCCAAAAGAAAGCCTACTGTTTTGTACATTTCGTTTAGTGGGTTGCAATGCGATGAGCAGGCGGTAGAGATTGCAACAGGGTTAGAAACTTTGAAGCAACCATTTTTATGAGTATGGAGAATGGCGCACAACATGGTAGTGGAAAAGTTGTCACAGTGAATTTTTTAGAGGAGCCAAGGGTATGGAAGAATAGTATCTTCCTTGTGAGGATCCGGATTTTGGATAATTTGACAAGAAGGTGAATATGAAGAAGAGGGTTTTTTTGCCTACGCAAATGTGCACAAACATAATTATTTTCTTTATCATTTTAACACGATGTATTTGAGTTCTCCACGGAAAAAATGAAACCCATGTTTGTGCAATCCTTAACTTGGTGAGTGCGAACGGAGTCTAGTTCCCAAGTCATTATTCTTTTTAAAGATACTTTAGCAACACCAACTAGTCCTCTACAACGCATTTGGAGGAGATTGCAAAAAGTTCTCAGGGTTTTGTGTATCTGGTGAGTCTCTGTTCCTTCCAGGACTGTTTAGTCTTAGGTGTAATTTTAAGCTTTACTATATTTTTCAAAGCAAAACAACAATGGACATGGATCTTGCCACTCTCTAAAACAAACGAATTGTCATTTGACAAGGGTGCATCGTTAAGCTTTCCTGATAAAAACGAGCCAACCATATTATGGAGAAGTTACTACAGTTGACATAAGGTTGGATTATGAAGTCAAATACGTCAAAAGACGTATGTTACATGCCTGTTATGCATGTTGATTTTGTTTCTGTTGAAAGCAGACCAAAATTGTTTTTGGAGATGACGGGATGTCAACCCTCTGAATGTTTGGATGTATGTGGGTGCTATTTCCTGACATGATTTAAGAAGAATGATGTCCTGGATAATTAGGGTTGAGTGTGATCCATTGCTTAAAAGTTTTTCCCCATCGAATGTTTTTTTCTTCTTATGTCCGTCAGCAAAATTGAGTTGTTGGAGTGAAAGCACTTGTCTCTTATGAATCATAGTGCAAATCATAGTGCATTATATGGAGCCTGCCAATTGAGCTTGAAGAGTTGCTTCCAATTCAAAATCCTGGCCCTAACACAGCACTTGATGAAGTATATAGGCCAAATCTTTGAGTGTCAATTAGAAATCAACGAATTTGGATCAGAAACTCTGTAGGCTTTCCTTTCCAAAAGCATATCCAGTGAAAATCCGTTCCTAGACCTGTTATTTAACTTGATTGAGCTGCTCTGTAGGCTTTTTTTCCTTCCAGAAGCATATCCAATGAAAATCACGTTCCCAGCCTGTTATTCAACTTATTGAGCTGCTCCCTGTTATGATTTGAAATGCTCAACGTTTGTCTTTTTTTTTCATAAACTAATGATTCGAATGACTCTGATTGAGAATATGCCACTTACACTAGCCTTTACTGCAAAATTCATGCCTCAGACAAAGTTTGGCCTTCCAAGGTCTAATCATGACAGGGATGTTACCAAACAATTTAAAGCACTCAAAAGGAAACGAAACAGCATGCTTGAGATGAATGATTGTGGGCTGTTGCCCTAATTCCATTTCATGCGAGCCATATTGAAGTCTGGTTGGAGAACTTGTCTATTTGACTGTCGCTATACATCAAGTAGGTACATCTAGCAGATTTATGTCGCTCTCATTAGAAGGCTGTCTGCTCTTCTCAGTTGAAAGGTGTACTATTAGCGATGAAAAATTGTGATCAGCGGGGTTGGCTTCTTCAATCTCTGTTTGTATGGAGGCTCGAATATGTATAGATACATTAGCGATGAAAGATTGTGATACAGCAGTGTTGGCTTCTTTAATCTCTGTTTGTATGGAGGCCGGATGTATACAGATAGACATGTATGCGGGCACTTTCGCACTCAGAGAAGTGCCACCAGGTATCTAATGATCTTGAAATCACTAGGCTTAACATGTGGCAATCAGTGGTATCTCTCTCCAGCTTAAAAGCTGGGTTCTAGGCATTGTTGGAAGTCATTATTGAAGTGATTTGGCTTAAGATTGCTTGACCAGAATGTTGTTCCACTTTGATGTGATAACAAAATTAGTCCTGCCTTTCATGACACACATTGAAACCCATCTGCCTTCCATACTGTCCGACAGCTACTTACTAAAGGTTTTCTTCACCTCAAGACGTCAGCTTTATTTCCTACCAGAGAATCGTGTGCTATAACTCGATTTCATGTCTGATTTGTGCTTGAGGGTGATTCCTTAGCTAAGATGAATGCATGTCGCTAAGTGAGGGATGTCAAAAGTGTACATGCATCATCGGTTTAGTTATGGACGAGTCAATATTTGTTTTCACTCGGTTCATCAGGCTTGCCTGAGGAAATCTTGCATAAAATCAACCTATATGTAATAGTTATAGTATGCTGAATCTTAATGGATGAGCTTAAGTTGAATATGTGTTTTTGTATATTCTGCAGGTGAGCATAACTGGTGTGACAGGTGCACGAACATCCATGGATTCTAGAGTGAAGAGGCTTATTTCTGACCTAAAAATGGTATATAGATTCCTGTCCAGTCAGCATGCCTTTACTTCATGCAAAATGAGATTGTAACTGACCGAAAGTGTATTGGCTTTTTGTTAGATAAAGCATGAATTGTCTCAATTTTTCTTATCCGTTTGATGTATATGTTGGTATTTTCTTGTTTTGTAGGAGGACAATCCAGTCTACCAGCATTGTCTCATAATAGTGTCGGTCCAGTTGCCATATGGTTATGTTGACAAGGGGTTTTCTTTTTATATTCTGCAGGTAACAGACAAGCCTATAAGCGTTGGCTTTGTGTTTCAAAACCAGAGCATGTAGCACAGGTATTATTCTACAATTCTCCTGAAGTATACAAGATCTATGGATGTAATTCTGGGACCAGTTGCTTATTATTAAGTGTTTAGTTTATCCATCCTATGTAAATGTATACGAGGTATTCTTTTTGTGATGTCATGAGATTCCTAACATATATAGGAGATGTCTGAGTTTGGTTGAACTAGGCAGTACTCAAGCTTTTGCACCACGTCATTTGAGTTCATTTAGAGGATATTATATTCCAGTATTGGACATTTGTACAAATTCTAATGGATAACAACTAACTAGTTAAATGTATCATTTCTTATCATCACTAAAATGTGCTTATCTTGCTACTAGCAACAAGAATGTGCCCTTTCAATGTTGCTTGTCGATGAAAATATGTCTTTTTCTTTTTGTTAATGATATCTTTATTATGGCCAGGTCGTAGATTGGGGCGCTGATGGGGTCATTATTGGGAGTTCTGTGGTCAAGCTTCTTGGCCAAAGTGGCTCTCCCGCGGAAGGACTTGCTGCGTTGAAGTCTTACATTATGGAGATTAAGGCGGCACTTCCGTAGCCTAATTATTTTTTGGCAGCAAGCTTTATATTCACTATTTCTACATTCGATTGTCTCTTAATTTTGATAATTTTTGATAAAAAATCATAGATTTGAAGCTTTGCTTCAATGGCATCTAAAGCCAAAGTTTGAAGGCAAGCAAATTGGGCAACTATTTTAGTTAGGTGACTTTCTAAAGTTAAATTTCCAAGCAATGTCTAATCAGTGTGATTTCTGGAACGTGTATAAGGTTCCAATTTTGTAAATCACCCGTAGGTAGGATTTCCTTTCCCTATATAATGTTTATTTTAGGGAATTTTGGATATTGAACGTTAGGCAGGGTCTCCATAGCGGGGGGTCTCCATACGGGACACCTTCGTTTTACAGCCCCCCACCTGACGTGGCATGGATCTAGACCATACAATCTGCAAATCAAGGGCTGACATAATGCCACGTCAGAGGGGGGGCTGCAAAACGAAGACTACCCCTCCATACTGTTCTATACCACCGCTGCAATAAGGAGTTCAGCTGCTCTTGAATCCTGTTCTAGCAGGAAATATAGACCCGCATTGTTTGCAAATACATAGAGGAGTTGAGCTGCTCATGAATTCTGTTCTGGCAGCAAGTCCCGGGTGGTTTGAAAAATAAATACATGGAGGTTCCATTACATAGGAGTACTACAAAGGAGTATTATAGAGTTTTTAAAATACATAGGGCTTATATTACAAAGGAGTATTATAGTCATAGAGCTTTTAGTAGTATTATAGAGTTGATTACATTGAAAATACATAGAGCTTACATTACGAAGGAGTATTATAGAGTTGAATACCCAGTTGCAATAAGGAGATGAGCTGCTCTTGAATCCTATTCTAGCAACAAACATAGACTCGTGTTGTTTTTGAAATGCATAGAGCTTCCATTCTGAAAGAGTATTATTATTTGAATATAAGGGGGTTAAGTTTTTCCTCGATTGAGGAGTATTATAAAGTTGAATATAAGCGGGTTAAGTTTTTTCTAGATTGCCTTGAGTTTTTTGAGCTTCTACTAGCTACACAAGCATATATGTAGTGTGAAATAGGGGATGCACAAGCGTCTAGCTAGTGTGAATAGGGATTAGATTTGAAAATAGGGATTAAAGTTTTTTCTAGATTGCCTTGAGGAGCTTCCACTAGCTACACAAACATCTATCTAGTGTGAAATAGGGGATGCACAAGCATCTAGCTAGTGTGAAATAGGGATTAGATTTGAAAATAGGGATTAAAGTTTTTTCTAAATTGCCTTGAGGAGCTTCTACTAGCTACACAAGCATCTAGGGGATGCACAAGCATCTAGCTAGAGTGAAATAGGGATTAGATTTAAAGTTTTGTATATCAATTGCCATTTCACTAAGCCTTGTCTCACATTAGAGTCTTGTGGTTTGCCTCCTATTCTTTTCAATGTCGGTTTTGACTTGTAGATTCTTCCTTTATCTCCTGCATTAGCTCCTTAAGTTGTGGACATACCCTTTAAATTTTGCATTTGCTCCTTAGGTTGTGGATCATATCTTTCTTAGGTTAGGGTATGGTCGCTATGTTTCGCGCACTTAAGAGGCAAATTGGCCCAATGTAGCCAGATTTCACGCGCCCCTCAATCCGTCGGCTAATTTGGATACCTAATATTGTATATAACAACTTCTCAAAAGACATCGACACCAAAAATGCGAGGCTAGATAGTTATGGTGCCCTAAATTTGGGGGTCTGGCGTCCATCGTCACGATGTCCCTAACCACACATCGTGGTACTCGAGGCCAGCCCCACGGACGCTTGGCCCATATAAGTGCCACCCTCCGCGACACTTGAGGTGGAACTGCGACCGGCGTCTCTCTCACTTAATCGGCCACATCCCATTAACACTAGACACGTCCCCAGGATCATTCACGATCCATGGACCCGAACCGCCCTTATGACCTCTGCCGCTTAAAACCCATGTAACTCACGAAAGAAATTTCAATTTTATAATATACCACCATCATTTGAGTCTTCACTTATTTCTTAATGACCTCACGAAATTTCAAGACCAATGGGCTCACTTATACCTTGTGGTGATTGCTCAAACATTGGAGAATTTGGCGGTTTACGCACCCGGTCGTAGCGCCTTCTTCAATCTTTCTAGCATAAAGTGACCTAAACCTTGCTAAAGTTGGAGGTATTTGCTTTTGTTTATCATAGAACACATTGAGTTTTATGTTGCCATGTTTTTTGCTATCATCGACATTCTTTGAAGCCGCCAAACCCTATTTTGGTCAAAAAAGCTGCTTGAGGTTCAAGATTTGTTACTCTCTCATTATAACAAGTTTTGATTTAATTCTTGTGGCCACGAGTTGCTAACTATACGAGCTATAGTTTCATGTTTTTTGGAGTGTTCATAAGTCATGTTAACCTCAATATCTACTAAAAGAATCTACTATCTGATTCGGACAAAAGTATATTTAAAATGCTCCAATAACAACCATCCGTAATGCCATGTGTGTAATAAATGATGCGTTCTACTTATATCTACATAGACCATAACTCTTATCAACTTACATATAGTGTAACTAGGGTGTAACCATGCAATTTTTGGAATTCAAACATGATGTACAATAGCCGGATTAACACATTAGAGCATAAAAAGTTGGGTCAACTTCATAATTATAGGTCCAAAACCCCACAATGATTAAGTTAGTGATGTTTATTGATGAATTCAAATGGATGTTCTGAAATTTAGCCATGCCATAATATAAATAGACCACATAACATTTCATATATACTTCTTTGGTTCATAGAAAAAGACACTACTTTTCCCCAAATATGCCTTTAAAATAGTTCAAAATGTGAGAAATGACATATATAAACATCTCTTATATAGGTTGTATGGTCTTATTGAAAAAAATACCATGAAATCTGCTTATTTCTTACTAGCATAAACTTAATATCTGTGTTACTGCTATAAAGCATTGTCATTCAAATAGAATAATATTACATGTAAGTTATCTTTCATGTATATTATATTTTTTTATGGATGCAAACCTTTTTTGGCTATAGAAATCTCTAGTTGCATGTTAAAGTAACATGTTACTTCAAAGGTTTTAATTTATATAAGCACGCATCACCATTTTTGGTCCACGAGACCAATTGTATAGAGCATATATCTCTCACTAACCTTATCCATTTTTCCCCAGAGAATGATACTATGACTTTTTAGCTTCTATCACATGATTTTTGAAAAGATGTAAGTGAAAGTCCATGTAGGTTCAATTGGTCATAAATACCTTATAAATTCTCAATTTTTTGTGCTTCAACCTTACCCTTAAATTATGCAAGCTAACCTAATCAATTAATTTTGTCCTATAGAGAATCATACAAGTAAACTGTATGTGAAAGTTGAGATCAAAATTGATTAAGGTGGCACCATTAATGATTTTCAAACTTTCAGTCATTTGGACCAATGATGGTCTACAACTGGACTGCAAGTAGCAGTCTATCTTTATTTTTTGTAGTAAATGTTTTCCATATTTTTCCTTGGTTCTTTTTGCATTGGTTTCTTGACATGAGCTATTTTGAGGATGTGATTTTGTAAAGTCACACCTTATAGCACAAATCTAGAATAAACATGGAAGATATTATATAATTGATGTTATCTATTCTAGTACAATCCTCAAGATAATGAACAACAAATATTTTTTGTGAACAAAGTGGTCCAAGAGCTACTCGTATCCCAAAACTCAACTTGAAATGGACTAACATAAGGATATTATCAAATTTTAAATGAACTACGGACCAGTAATGGGCAGGTACATATATCGTTTTTGATTTTTTTTTTACCATGTCTTTTGCTCTTTTTACAAGTTTGTTTTTGCATTTGTTTCACATCCTTATAACCTTTCCAAATGTGATTTTTTGGAGGTCAACCTAGAGTCATATGTAGCAATGTTATCCATTTGTATAAATTCCCTAAAATTGAAAATAGAAATAAAAGTCAAAACATCAAATTCAAACTCAACAAACATTTTTGTAGGATGGAGGATCTCGTGAACTACTTATATGCCAAATTTGAACTCAAAATTACTTTCCTTCTCAAAGTTGTTGTTTTTATATCACAACTGCTTTCTGGGAACCAGTACTGGTCCCCAGAAGGCAGAAGACAGTTTTGACCCTGTCCCGTTTGAATTGCTCTATCTTCCTTCACAGAGTTCCAATTGAGATGTGGTTTTTTGTGCCTTGCTCTATATCTCGTGTAGAAAAATAACATTATAATCAAAAAAATCAAAAAAATCTTTTCATCAAGACATTTTTACTTTGTGTGAACATGAAGCTTTTGGTACTTGACCCCCTTGGGTTTGCTAGAGCATAACTCACAAGAATGGGAGCTGATACATTTTTGTGTATTTTTTATGTGAAGCATGACTGCCATATATGAATTCCTAGAAAGGGTTTGGCTAGTGTTTGCGTTCTTGATTTTATATGATTTTTTTTGTGAACCTTCAAAATGCCCTTTAATGGTCCATCATGGGACAGGTCTAGTGTTAATATCAGCTCACGTCTTTACCGTGGTTGCGGGCCTAGATGCCATATACGAAGTCATATCTTTGCCCACCGATACCTATGCCGCTAGCTATTGAGGTACTCCCCGCCAACGGTCACCGTTACCTTTTTAGCCTTCCTCCCCGTATTCGGTTTCGATTTTCCACAATCGCAATCCCAACCGCATATCGGCCGTGATCCAAATTGGGTCCTAACATTCTACGCCCCCATCACGCAAAGAAAAGGTAATTTAGGTAAAAGCCGATTTTTGGAAACCGACCGCCAGTGTACTGGTAGGGGGCATTCCAGCTTATCCGCTTAAATTGTGTGCTCGGCGACCTCTCTTCCATTCCACTCAATCTTCCTGACCTCAAAGCGCCGCAGTGTTTCATAGTTTGTTGTGTATTTGGTGTTGAGTCGCCACGCAGTTTCATGCTTTTTCCATGGCAGCTCGGAAGAATCATCTATGGATCACCAAGAGACTCAAGCTATCTGATCGGGTTCTAGATGGGGCGTTGTTAGGTGGCAGCTCGATCCTAGCAAGAGGCCCCTACTGGTCCGGCACTCCGCCATCGCCACGAAGCTTGTCCACTTCGATGGCTCCTAACAACAGCTTCGGGGATCCGTAACCCTTGGTAACCCCAACCGAGGTTACAACTGACGTCGGGTCATCTGTAAATGTGGAGGTTTCACCTGAGATTGTGTCCTAGGTTGAGCGGGCAAAGTCCGAAACAATTCTCATACATTGCCGATAGTGCTCACGGGAAGGAGATCATGTGCCCTTCGAGCCGGTTGATTCTTGAGCGGCCCTTTTTGTCGTAAGGCCCCTTTGGACGATCCCTCCTCTCCTTCCTTTTTGGTTTCGCGATTGTCTGCCAGCTCTGGTTAATCGACCCGTCTACCCCACAGGCTTATTTTGTGAAGCCTTGGGGCTAAATTTTGTATGATCAAAATTTTATATAATGCATTGATCTTCGACATCGGCCCTTTTTTGGTTGTGTTGATTACTTAGGCTAGTTGTGTGAATGACAATAATTACACGTTCATGCCTCATATTGGTATAGCATTGGAAAATCAGTTGCAAACAATAAAATTATGTACAATGAGTTCACTCAATTCAGAGTCTTGTCGATACCTTAATTGTCTTGGATTTCATCAGAGTCTTCAGTCAGATATCTGTGCGTGGTGTCTGTTAGAAAATATGCCAAATAAAATGTAAACTTAAAGTCAAGAATGCTAGGTGAACGAGCATACCCTGAATACCAATCCGTGTAGCTATGAATGAGCCCCCCTCCCCAAACCTTGGAGTCGGCTGCATTTCATGAGCTATTACGATATCAAAATCATATGCAATATCAAGAGTGGCATGAACATGCCTACCTTGCTAAGTTAGCACCTGCAGCTAGAATGCTAATCAAAGTGATTTTATCTGGCATCATCCTTTGTCGTTGTGTTTCATTGAAGAACTCAATAGCATGAATACCATGCCATTATGAACACACACAACAATCATTGCAGTCCAAGAACTTATTTCCTTTTCAGATATTTCCTTAAACAAGCAAATGTCATCTTCTAAATGCAAACACTTTCCATACGTGTTAATAAAGGCAGCCTTGGCCATGGCATCTTGGGCAAGATCTGAATAAATGACACATGCATGGATAAACCATCCCCAAGTAGTTAACAGAACAGCAAGCAGTTAGAATAGAGGTAAAAAGATATTCTGTCCAAAAAAATACCTTCTGGATTTGCTAAAAGAGATGGCACACCTCCACATGCCAATCATTTTGGATGTTATCATCGTATTCCATGACACCAGATTTTGAAGTGGCATACTATTAGATATCCAAAATGCAATCCCAAACAGTTCCACATTTCCCACACATACTAACCAGGGCAGGGCTAGATCTCTGAAGCACTGTGCATCCTAACCGAAAAGCCATGATGATTTGGATACACGCTCCAGACCTGATGGTTAATCATCACACTATCCTTCCCTCAAGGCCCCCCTCCTTGAAGGCTTGCAACAGGGGGAATTTGGGGCGGACTGAAATCGATCTGCAAGGTACTGAAACCAAGGAGTGTGACAACAACCATCTGGACCCCCAACCCTATTACAGGTTGCCCACACCACTAGGGCATGAGTTATCCAAATCATACTGTCATATTTAAGGGTCTGAACGGGACTTGAACCCACTACCTCTGGAGTGGTAGCTGTGCATCCTAACCGAAAAGGCCACGATGATTTGGATGAAATCGAATCACACGCTCCAGACCTGATGGTTAATCGTCACACTCTCCTACCCGCTCTATAATCTTGAAAGGTCCCACCCATCTTGGAGTAAGCTTCTTGCAATTCCCAATTCGAAGCTTTGCTTGCTTAACCTTAATCTTGATCCAAACATTATCCCCAACTTTGAATTCTCTTTCGGTCCTATGCTTATCGGTTAAGCTCTTCTGCCAACTACTTGGTGCCAAAAGATAGCCTCTAACCTCTTCAACTAGCTGTTGCATATCGGTCAACATTTGTTGAGAAACTTCAACTTTTGATGCTAGGTTATGTCAAGTGTCTAATGTCAAGTACTGATAACTATAATTAGTCATGAAGGGGGACATTTGTGATGATTCTTGCTTGGTACTATTGTATGTAAACTCTACCAACTAAATATAGTCACCCCATTTTTATTGTTTGTTCCACACATAGCTCCTCAACATGTCTACTAGAATTCGATTTGTGCGCTCCGTTTGTCCATCAGTTTGGGGACGATATGCTGTACTCATGGACAACTTGGTCTGGATCGTGTTGAAGAAGTCCTTTCAAAAGGCAATTATGAACTTGGGATTATGTCGGAGATGATTTTCCTTGGCATCCCATGCAATCTAAAACTCTTTTTTGCAAAGAGCAAGGCAGTATCCAAGGCTGTATCCGTGGTTCGACATGGCAAAAAGTGAGCCATCTTAGATAATTTGTCAACCACTACCATTAAGGCATCATGGCCCCTTGCTGTTCTTGGGAGCCCGATTATAAAATCCATACTCACAACCTCCCACTTAGTGGTTGGCACTGCTAAGGGTTCCAAGGTTTCTGGAATTCGAAGCTGCTCGACTTTCGTTTGCTGACAAAGCTGACATTACCGAATGTAGTTGGCTATTTCCTTCTTTATGTCAGGCCAGTAGTAACTACTTCTTATCTTGAAATAAGTTTTCATGAACCCTGCATGGTCGGCTATTGGGCTATTATGAGTATCATGAAGAATTAACTTCCTTACTCCGGATGCTTCTGGAACGCAAAGTTTGTCCATGTGGTATAGAAGATTGCCTTCCTTCTTATATCTTTTGCAAACTACTCTTTCCTTATCTCGATCTTGCTTCCTTGCACAAGATAGCCCAAACTTCCTTGAATCCTTTTTTTGAAGACGTAACCCTTCGATCTTCTTGCCAAATTTGTCGCATAGAGTGGAGATAGCATTGCAATGCACTCGAGTCCAATGGTCGACAATTTGAGAGAGCATCTCCAACCATAGTAAATTTGCCTAGTTTATAGACTATCTCAAGTTATATTCCTCAAGAAACTCCATCCATCTTCTTTGCCTCAAATTGAGGACCGGTTGTGTGAATATATATTGAGGCTTTGATGGTCGATATCTAACCGAAACCTTCTTCCAAGCAAGTAATGCCTCCAAATGGGAAGAGCTCTTATTACCGCTTAGAAGCTCTTGATCATGTGTTGGGTAGCGTTGCTATGGCCGCTTCATCTTCTTTGAATCATAGGCTACCATCCTTCCTCCCT
Organism: Isoetes taiwanensis; assembly: GCA_021234155.1. Taxonomy (NCBI): domain Eukaryota; kingdom Viridiplantae; phylum Streptophyta; class Lycopodiopsida; order Isoetales; family Isoetaceae; genus Isoetes; species Isoetes taiwanensis. Next base: position 10,501,874 of record JAJEKV010000014.1, on the reverse strand, counting down.
CCCGCATAAGAACTCCATCCGTGCTATCTTACTTGCATCAAGAGCTACAAGCTTATCCTTATCCGGATCCGTAGGGTGAGCACTCGGTGTCGTTGTCAAAGCTTCCTTAAGCTTTTCAAATGGAGCTTGAACATTCTACCCAATGTGGCACCCAATCTTTCACCTTCTTATTCTTGGTGAAATACTGAAATACTGGTTAGGGACCACAACTATAGTAGGTGCCCCTTCTCTTCCTCATCAACTCCCGGACTCAGCATTCTACCAGATTAAGGCCTCCCCTGGCACATCTAAAATCCTGAAGCGTATTCTCTCAGCATGGAATTTGGTCTCCTCATGCTTCCGAGCAAGGAAGTTGGACTCGGTCAATGACAATCATGGTTTCTTTTGGCATCAGGATTTGGTAAGTGAAGATCAAGGATGTTTGGCCCTCAAGCACGCCCTCAAATATAAGGAATGGTGCTTGGCTGGGCTACACACCATAGGCTCCCTAAGGAATAATGGGACATGGAGAGAATGGGGTGAGCTAACTACTTTCGGCTTCACTCGATACGAGACCAATAGAAAAAATCTATTCTTTAGTCACCAGCATCCTGTGGAAACGACATTTGCCTTCATAATTGGATCTCTCGATGGTCGGGGTATAAGGTATCTCTCGATCTATAGTCTGTTACTTGACAAAAGTCAACTCAAAGTTAGTAGAACCTGGAATTGTCAACAAGATACAGCTGTACAAATTATTAGACAGGGTTGGAAGCTTCAGTGTGCAAATAAGGTCATCTTCTTTAGATGGTTGCTACTTAACCGAGCCTTAAAACCAACAGCTATAGGGCCCAATTTGACATCAACATATCCGGTATGTGCCCCTTAGGTCCGTGGGTCGCTGAAACGAGCCCCATGTCTTCACACGCCTTTAGCTCCATTCCGCAATGCATTAGACCTCTGTTACAACAAGTACCCACCGATGATGCCTCCTTGCTGCGGTTTCTCAACAATACATCATCCTTTAAGGGTACTCTAAATACTTTTAGCCTTGTTGGGCTATTTGGAAACATAGGAATGCAAATTGCTATTGAAGGATCGCCCCCGAGCCTATCCGAACTTAAAGCTTCGTCCGCATCCTCCTAGTCGAGGCAGCCATGGCCCATAGGGCAAACAATGGTCTAAAATATGATCGAAAATGGGATTCCTTGGGAACCTTCAATGGTTTCTTTCAATTTTTTTTGCAATTCTATTTAATGATTTGGATATTGTTCTTGATTGTAATTTCTGCTGAAGCCACATTATGCGGGGACATGTACGTGAAGTGGATCCCCCACCAATGTCCCCACTATCCAAACCAAGAAGTCATTGACGCCTGCTTTGGGCAAAGACCGAAATTATCGCTGTATCACCTTTGAGAGGTCACGGATGAAGACATCCGGAGGTTTAATCGGAAATTAAACCATACTTTCGCGCCAAAAAGAAAAATCCATGAAGATGCCCGTGATTCCCGGATCATGCACTTGCCGGACTCCACCGGCTATGGGCCTAACGAGCTTGATGACATGATGTTCATCTATACGATGAGGCCTTTGCAATCATCTCACCGGATGGAGTCCCTGGATATCTTGTGAACAGTCCATGGCACAGTAGTCTCTGCTTTGTTTAGTTCTGTTTCTGAACTTTAAGTTTAAAGTGGTTTCTATTTTGAGTTTTGTTTAGTGCCCTCCATGAAGGGCCTATGATGGCGAATAGCTATCTACTTTTTCCCAGGAGTAGGAGTACCTACTCGGGGTTTTTTTGTATGATCATGTAATTTTCCTATACAGTAATACAATCTCTCTGCCGTTTCCTCAAAAAAAAAAAAAAAAAAAAAAAAAAAATCTGACAAAGGGGATGCCCACTTAGTGGCAGAGACATTCTTTGGTGCCGGCCAATGTACTATGACTTCTATCTTTGACAGGTCCCTGGCTATACCTTTGACTGACACAACATGGCCAAGGTATTCGACCTTGGATGTAGCAAAATGGCACTTAGAAAGCTTGCCAAACAAGCAGTGCCGTCTTAGCTTTTCCAAGACTTTTTTAGATGTGCTACATGTTCTTCGATTGACTTGCTATAGATGAGGATGTCGTCGAAGAAGATGATGACGAACTCGTCCAAGAACTTCCTAAAAATGTCGTTCATGAGTGTCATGAACGTTGCTGGGGCATTTGATAAGTCAAAAGCATGATCAGAAATCAGAATGCCCATACCGCATTCTAAAGGCGGTCTTATGGATGTCTTTTTCCTTGATTCTTATATGATGGTAACCGGATCTCAAATCTATCTTGAGACGACTTTTTGTCCCTTGAGTTGATCCATCAAGTCATCTGCTCTAGGCAAAATGTATTTGTTATTTACCATCTGCTTATTCAACTGATGGTAGTCTATGCACATCCTTAGACTTCCATCTTTCTTCTTTACGAAGAGAATGGGTGCCTCGAAGGGTGACACGCTTGCCTTGATGAATCTAAGTTCAAGCAATTCTTGCAATTGCTTCTTGAGCTCTGCTAGCTCTGGGGTGCTCATCCTGTAGGGGGCCTTGCTGATAGGGTTAGCATCTGATGTTAGTGTGATCTCGCGCTCCACGCCTCTATAAGGCGGCAATTCATGGATCTCATCCAAAAAGACATCATGACATTCCTTGCTTAGCCTTGCAACTGACTTGGGCAACTCTTGCAAGCTTGTCTCACCTTGCTTTTCTTGACCCGGTTCAATTGCCTCTAGCCTAAGGATATATTCCACTTTGTCCTTCATTAAACTCTTATGTAATTGCTTCAAAGAGATACACTGCATGACGGAAAGGACTTTCTTCCCTTTGACTACAAAGCGATTTTCATCGGGTGCTGAGATCGAGATTTCGTGTCTGTTGCAGTCAATCATAACTTTAGCTGACTTTAAGAACTCCATTCACACTATGAGGTCGTATTTACCAATATCTATTACTTCTGCTCCCATAGTCAATTTAGTTCCACTAAGGTCTATATCAAAATTGACTCTCTTACCCTTGTTTGGCAAATTGCACCACTTACAATGTTGACCAGCCTGGATTTGGAATTAAGGGTCTTAGATTTCAATAAAGCGGCCAACCTGGAAGAGGTGAAGTTGTACGAGCTACATGTATCTATACGGACTACATAGGACTTACTATCAATGGTGCCCTCTGCCGAGATGACCGTGGACTAATTTTTGACATCACCTAAATCAATAGCTGCACAGATTCTGCACTCGCCTTCTATATAGTCCTGCAGCTCTTGTTGGTCGTCCTCGTTGTCGTCCACTTCCGTTGGTAATTCCCAATCAATGAGTTTTGCAAGTGTTGCTTGCGTCACAAAGGGGCAATCATATGTGCGATGACCCGGCTAGAAGCATATGAAACATAGTTTCTTCTTTATGCATTCCTCCCTCTTTTCCTTGGGGATACTATCCAAAAAGAATTTCACCGACTTCCCCACGGGACTCCCCATCACTCGCCCCCCCATATGAGCCTTTCCTATCCAGCTTCCCCTGAGACTATTGCCCTGCTGGTGTGGAGGATGCCTACTTAGGTTGATAAGAGCCTGTTGCTTTCCCCTTGTAGAATGATTGTTTCGGCCCGGGGTTGTCGGTGCTTCCTCCAAGCTTAATGCCTTGTCTTTGGCATCCTCAACTCTTTTTGGGTTGATGGCCTATACCAATCTCTTAATGTTATTGTATATAGCCATCCACAGCCTGCCTCTCTGTGATCATAGGAACATTTAGCCTTAGCCTCATAAATTCCTCTGTATATTTGGCCATTGATAAATTTCCCTAGTCCAAATTATAATAAACCCGAATCTACACGCTAATGTGGTACCTTGGATCATAATGCTTGCGGAAAGCCTTACTGAAGGTTTTGAATCTGCAATTGTTCCTTCTCAGCTTGTTTGACTTAGCATATCCCTTCCACCAAATACGGGCTTGCCCAATTAGATTTGTTGTTGTTACTTTTCCTATGTCCTTGTCTTTCATGTCGTATGAGTTTCTAAATTCTTCCATTTCATCCAACCAAGCTTTAGCTTCCATTTCTGACCTATCCTTCCCCGGAGAACTGCCCCAATTTTCAAGTTTTCCACACATTTCTCATGGCAAAATCAACCTTTTTTTGGTAGTCCCTCGCCTTACGATTCCTGTTCCTGCCTTATGAAGTGTCCGACTCACTTTCAGAATTGCTTCAAGACTCACTTCCCGTACTATATGTCTGGCTGGATCTAGAAGGAGTTGGGCTCCTCCTACTTCTTCTTTTCCTCTTTTTATTGGGTTGCCCCTAGGGGGGCAAACCCTCGGTCATGTGGGTTTCTGGCATATTCTAAGCATATGCTAGAATATACCTAAGATATACCTGTGACTGCTAAAAACCTCTTGTTCCCTGTAAATGGACGGTCACTTCCGTTGTGGGTCGCGGACGTTTGAACCGGATAACTGGCTAAGACAAACGGAGCATAGGGCTATGGCCTGGTCGCGATTTGTAATGCTTCTGCTCTTGCATAGAGTGGTTAAATTCACAAAGAAAGGCCTCTGTTTTGTACATTTCGTTTGGAAGTGTGGTTGCAATACCTGATGAACAGGCAGTAGAGATTGCAACAGGGTTAGAAACTTTGAAGCAACCATTTTTATGGGTATGGAGAATGGCGCATAACATGGTAGTGGAAAAGTTGTCACAGGAATTTTTAGAGAGGAGCCAAGGGTATGGAAGAATAGTATGCTGCTTGCAGGATACTCCGGATTTTTGGATAAGTAGGCAGGAATATGAAGAAGAGGGTTTTGGTTGCCTACGCAAATGTGCACAAGCATAATTATTTTCTTTATCATTTTAACCTGATGTATTTGAGTTCTCCACAGAAAAATGAAACCCATGTTTGTGCAATCATAACTTGGTGGGTGCAGACAGTCTAGTTCCCAAGTCATTCTAAGGCTTCTTTTGCATTTCCAAGGAGCAATTTACTATGGAGGTTCAATCTGTGAGAAAAGCATGGCTCATGGGTATGCCGCTGTTACATCTGGACCATCTGAATTGCAGGGGGCGTTAAGCCTGGTGGCAAGATCACTGGAAAGAACAATGCGCAGACAGCCAGGGACCTGCGTGTACACAGATTCGTGACCATAAACGGGCCTCATTGCTGGAAGCAAAACGGGCAAATAATTCTGAAAAGAGTCCGCCGAAGATTTTGGTAGGAGCTGTTTTTGAATATCAAAAACAATGTGTGGCAAACTCAACAGTTTGTATCTGTTGGATATCATTTTATTTCGCGTTATGCATGCCAACACGGGACCTCTAAGGAAGCTCATCAGCTACTTATAGAAATGGCTCAGAAGAATGTAGTTTCAAGGAAATGTGGTTGTACATGACAATGCTCCATATGACTGACACAAGGTTATGGTGGCCTTTGTGAGTGCATGCACCGGACTATCGAAGATTGGCATTGGGTCGATCACGAGAGCAACTAAAATGGAGTCCAGAGGGAATTCACCATTGCATATAATCATGCTTAAGGTCGATGCAGGAGCAACTAAAATGGAGTCCAGAGGGAATTCACCATTGCATATAATCATAATGTTGGTCTGAAACCTATGTTATTGGATGTGTTTCATGCATATTTTTATTATTGCAAATTAGTTTTGGACAAAGCAATTCCTTTGATGTTCTTTGAGTTCTAGTCTTCTGAATGTCCAATTTCATTTTCAGGAAATAAGGTTATTTTGAGTGTGCGTACTCCAAGTGGACACTGTTCCACATTGCAGGACCAAACAGGTACGCCACCCAAATCTCTATTAAGAAGGGGGCATCTCAATTTTCTAGTCAATGCTTATTTAACTCTATAAATTGCTCATATATGCAGGAGATACAAATTTCTGGTGCGTATCTGTTAGCGAAGCTCTGTCATATAGCTAATAAGCCACATCGCAGTTGATGCTGGTCACCTTGATGGTTATATTGGAGATTTATTGGTATCTGCATGGCTGTGATCATCTCTCTTTCCACGGTCAAGCTGTTACCAAGTTCTATATTTTTATCTATTTCAGATGATTCAATTGCATTTTGTGCTGGGAACGAACTTCAAGTAGAAGCTGATCCTGCTTAGAGTTGAAACTTGCAGGTTGGCATCGATGGATACTCATGGCTTCACAAAGGATGTGAGCTGTTTAATGTTTCAGAATAATATGTTCATTTTGAAGTGGTTTTGATACGAAATGTATGTGTTATGTGTGCAGCATATGCCTGCAGCATGGAAATCTGTAAAGATAGACCACAATATGTGCAGTACTGCATGCACCGGATTAATATGATTCATTATAACAATGTAGCACCTGTAGGTGGTGTTTTATGGGGCACATTTACCTCAGAAAGAAGCCACAAGAAGCGAGTGCGGAAGGTTTGTTAAGTTCTTGATGCATATAAAGATGTGCATTCTGGTAATTCTTCAAAAAAAGTCCTAACAGAGAAAGCAGAATGAACCGTGAAGTCTATTGGGCAGTCTAGCTTACTGTAATTACTTTGACAATTTGATACACGAATGTTGTAGTGTATAATAGGTATATGTATGTAATTTGCTTTTGAGTGCCTGTCTTTTGGAAGTTAAATTTGGGAGGCTTTTGGACATCATACATTTTGTTGTTAGCCATATGCTGAAAGGTTTAAAAATTGATATAGATGAAAAAGAACTTTCGAATTGGTATTCCATTCTTACTGCTCATGTTTTGTAAGTATCCCCTTTCTATTTTGTGACATTTTTAAAAGTCCTAGTTCTGATGGGTCATACTTGGGTTAAGCAGTGGTAAAAAATACTGCTTGCTCCTTTTATCTCGGTGCTGTTCCTCCTATGTGGATATTGATTGTTTCCCAAAGGAACAATAATACTTCTTGCTAGCATCAGCTTTCTACGAATTCATATATATATCTAATATAAAATCTTGCCCAACTTTTTCTTTTTATATGCCTTAAACCACATAAAAACAAATTAGGTAAACTTTGTCGATGATGTTCAGAATTTCATCGCACAACATGTATGACCATTTTGTTGTGTCTTGCAAAATGGTCATACACGTTGTGCGATGAATTTTGCAAGATGCATTTGAATTCATGAGAACAACAACAACTACGAGTGCTGCTTGCATATGAATCAGTACGTGTACTTTAGAATGTCGAAGCAATCTGTGAATGTTAGTGAGTGAAAATTAAATTGTTGAGAATTTGATGAAATATTCATATGTAATCTCACGATATCTTAGCAATATTTGGATCTAGGGGATTCGCAAGAGGACTCTAAGGGAATATTAAGAGAATCTCTAGGAATCTGGGGACATCCAAGAGAATCTTTATAAAATCTATGTGTACATTTCCAACATATGTGCAATTACCTAATACATTACTGTCCAATTAATGTCCAACATATGTCCAAGGTATATTCACTCGAACACTTGCATTTGTTCCTAACATGTGTCTAATAATTCTAATTCGCAAACATATCTATCAATCAACATTTAATAACATTTCAAGGACTATTTACTAGCACTTCGAGAACTAATTATCGATGTTGTATTTATATTTGTGTAACATTTGTTCAAGTAGTATTTGCCAACGTCTGTGGGAATCGATACGAAATGTCGGACATTGCAATGGCATATCACCAATGTACCAACGTGACCCACTAGAAGATATTTCTTAGCCATCTCCTTTCATGACCATATATGTTTGACCAACATTCTAGCTTGAAGTTAGACTAGAAGTTTGACAGAAGTGGAACAAACAAGTTGATTCAAAGCTTCTTCAGGTGTTGACTGCGGCTGCAACTTTTATTTTGGCTTTTTAGTTGTAGCTTTTAGTCGACTTTGCACAACTTTGACTTTGACTTCCTAACAAGCTACCAGTCGATTTATACACTCCATCCCTTTACTAGGTATCTCCTATTATGGTTTGGGCCTTGTTTGGATCTAGATTCAAAGAATGACCTCTGCCGTGCTCAAAACCAAAATAAACATTATCAGTAGAAGTAGCAGATGCATGCACACAAAACAGATGAGTGATGTATTTGATTATGGAATGACTTCAATATTGGAGCCATTTCGACAAAAACCTAACAGGGTTTTGGGTGTGAACAATAGGGTGAAAGCATGCTAGGGTGTACCATCTAAAGTTCTTTTTAGGGAGTGCAAAACTACCCAAAAAAGTACCCAACACTAGGTACTGTGAACTTGCATAAATATCTCAATAAACAATAAGTTTGAGAGTTGATTCATTAATTTTAGTCTCTAATAGTATTGTTATCCTCTAATACTATAGATTGACATGTTATTGACCTTCAATTCAAAAGTTTTGAGTTGATTTTAATGGGAAGAAAAAACAAAAAGTACCAGTTTTAAAAGTACCCAGTGAAGGTACTTTTGAGGGTTCCAAAAGTGGTACACCGTATCATGCTTTCACCCAATATTGCTTGTCGCTTGCAAGATTTTGTAGAGATAGGATTCTCCATGGGTTAGGTCTTTCACTCTAAAATCATACAGATAGGGTTGGAACGTGGGTAACCTGTTTGTACAAATGTATAGAAATTGTGGAGGTTTGCAAAAAGCACACGCGACTTTTACTCAGATAGATGAGCGGAATGCTTACTCTTGGAACATATTGATTGCCATGTCTGGTGGGCATGGTTATCTTCGTAGCACTTGATGCTTTTTTAACGGATGCCCGATTCAATATACTACAATGTCTCTTTCTTTCCAGTTTATTCTATTCAATAGGTTACGGGGCCCACACTTGTTTTAGCATCGCTTAAGTTGCCAAATCTTTAGCAATTCTTGATGGCTATTCTTGCTCTGCCACCCTTTTTTTTCCTTGTCTTCTTCTAAAACCAAAAAGCAAAAAAACTTTGTTTTTGAAATGGATACTACTGTTGTTTCACGAACTATCAGAGTTGGAGACTTCATTTGCTACATTATAGCTATGCAAATCAATCAAATAGATGAGCTTCTAGATCATCTTATATATGCTTTCTTCGGATTGCATAGGACACCGTGCTCACAACAGCATGGTAAATATAATTTTCATTGCATTTTATTCATAACAGCATTCTCAGAGGATTCTTGCAATTGCAAATGTCTTCAACCAACCTTGCTTTCGGAAATGTGATGTGTTTGTTGTAGCTTGCTTCTGAACATCCTCTTCTTCCTCCCATGGGGGATTAGCAGCTAACATGAATGATGACTTATCTGGTTAGTTACCTTGGAAAATTTTTGCTCTCGAATGAAAATGTAAGGCACTTATTCGTTTTGTTAACTTTGGTTAGTTTTAAAATTCCGATTGACTTGCTGCATTGGTATTGCTACTGCATTAGTTTGTTCCATCTTGAAAGGGCAAGTAGGTGTCTTTGAATACCAACGATTATTTGTGTTAGAGCTCTATAGCAAGTGTGGGGGCGTTAGAAGATGCAAGACATACTTCTTATAAAATTGTCGAAACAAACGAATTTTCATGGAATATTATCATTGTAGTGCATGTCCCTGCAAACACATGAATATGCCTGGCCCGCTTAGTTACTGTTAAGAATGTGGATCTTTAGCATGAAGCTATCTTATGGTAAGGGAGCTGGTAATGCGAGCGTGTTAGCATCCCCATTGTGTGCATTAGTTGGGGATGCAAGGATTTCTCTTGTGCGGGGATCCAAATTGGGGCTTCCAAAGATTTATGGAGCAAGGTTACTGCTTATGCCCATAATGCGCAAAGGGGCTAATAATGTCATTAGGGTTGTATTGCACTTCATAATGCTCTGTTTGATATGTATACAAAATGTGATAGCTTTGAGGCGGCAACACAAATAAAAACGTCAAATATGGCACGCATGTTCCTTTGATGTAGATCTTGAATATAATTGGGAGACTTGATATAAATAAAGTAAGCACCAGTGGTGCATGCTCGTCTATGGCACCCCAAAGTTTACCCAGCACCCCAGAGTTTGCCTGCCATCTCCCATGTGTTTCTACTATCATCTATTGTTTAAATTTGGTTTTTCCGGCGCCCCAAAAACTTTTTAGATTTTTTTTTTAATTTGATTTCCTAAGATTTCCAGGGTTTTAGCTGCCGGAAAACAATTCCGATTTGCCAAAAATCGAAATTTTTTTCTTAGAGTTTCAATTTCGCCCCTTTCTGATTTCGCCCCTTCCAATTCTGCATGCGTATGCCACGATCTGGTTTCTTCAGCCCCATCTGAGCTTTGAAAAGATTTTCACGGGCAAGGCAGCATTTCCTATTCGAGCTTGCATGCCTTTGCTTGAGCTTCCGAAGCTTTCCGGCCATGATGCTTTATAAAGCTATTATCAGTTCACTGCTTTGGGATCCTTTCAGAAGATTTGTACAAAAGATTTCAAAGTGCCCACATCTCCAGCATCAAACGGCGCCATTATCATATAAGCACAGTGCTATATTGGCCCTGCAGATCATCTCTTGAGCCGGAGCATCTGTATCAGCGGATCAGAGCAGCAGATCGCCAGGACTTATGTAAGATCGAACCAGACATGGGATGCTTCAGGCAGTGGCCAAACCCAAACAGGGGAGTGAGCTCTTCTTTACTGTGAGATATTCTTTGAAGAGATGAAGTTCTTGTGATGGAGATGGCGGATCAGCCATTAGTCCAGACGCTGCCCTTTTTTTTCTTATCAAGATCTTAGCTCCATTAGCCAGGCGTATGGAATCGGGTGGATCGTAGAGGTAATGTTCTTAGCTGTGTGTTTTATAATGAGGTGATCTACGAAAATATTTTCTAGCCATATGCAGGTTATTATTTGGTGGGCTGGTCTGATGCGTGGAGCAGTGTCAACAGCGCTGGGTTTCCAACAGGCAATTATCTGAATATGATCTTGAATTTAAAACGCATCCCATATTGAGATACATCCCATATTTTATATTTGGCAGTTCACTTCTTTTCGTGAGGAGCCATCTCTTCAAATTGCACAGAATGCAGACTATGCAACTGTGATTTGCAGTACTGTGTCTGTTGTGCTCTTCAGCACTGTAGTGAGTTCTTGGGACATCTCCAAGCAGAGACGTGAAAGCTTTGTATACGATGCTTGGTTCTTCTGTGTGCAATTCGGTGCACCGCCTATTGCTTCTTCTAGCTGATTCTTGACCGGCTATGAACCCAGTTTAGGTGAGACCACTGATTTTGAAATCCATGATGTGTTTGTTTGGATTACAACAATTTATTCTCCTGCAGGTTTCTGTAGGGCCTAAAGCAATGCAAGAATCTTTTCTTGGAGCTTCAACATAGTGGAACAAGCACGGGAGAGAAACGTCAGCCAAAATTGGAGCTCGGTTAGGCAAGGATTGCTACAACTGCTACAGAAAGGTTAGGCAGGGATGCAGAAAGGTAAAGCCATTAAATTTATGTCTGCTTACACTTGGATTTCTTATTTACTTATAATGGTCAATCCAAAGTGAGATAGGGTGATGTGCCCTTCATAACGTTAAAAGTAAATGAGCTCAACGAATCATTCTAGATTGAATATTAAATTATTTCTGATTTCTGTGTCATGCAGATGCTACATGGGTTTCAATTATCTCATAAAAATTATGTCGCGCCCATCCTGCAATGATTTTGGTATGTCGTTCACATCAAATGTACTTTGTGCATGAGTATATGAAGGCGGTTTGAATTATACTTGAAATCTACCCAGTGAATCATGCATTTTCCATGTGCCCAAAGGGCAGAGGCTAATCCACATGACGTTTAGGGCTGGGCTTAGGACACATTTAATTAGCCCTTGGCCATATCAACAATATCTAGAATATCTGGAAGCCATTATTATGGATGTGACTAAAAGGGGAGGATGCATGCATGCAATTGTTTGCTCATGCAATGTAGACTACTGTCTCTCATATGTTTTCCTTTTATGCTGTAGATACCAGGACTTGCACTTCTGCTGAAAATAGATGCCAGGATTTTGGAAGAAATTTCATTTCTTGAAATCTACATTAAAGCTTTAGTTCTCAGATATGCCATTTCATTGCAGCATTTCTCACTTACACTATGAGGATAATGTGATCATTCCTAAGCTTAGAAAAATTAGACCTTGCAAGATCTATTCGAGGCGCTGATACCCTTTGTATGTCTGGCATGTTGAAGCCTCCAAAGAACTAGCAAGAATATCAGAGCCCATATCCAACGTAGCCATGCTCGGTCTATTTTGAATTTGTTATGCAATGTACTGGCATCTCTGTGTATTGCGGCACATTTTCATCCAGTTAGGATTTGAATCTATGTTGCCTGTCATTTGCAACTAACGGTGAATAGATTTCTCTGTATGAAGAAGACCCATATGTGTATAAACATATAACTTTGTAGTTACCCTTTTTGCTGTGGCAAGTTTCTGTGCTTTTCATAGAAATATCCTCCCAAGTTTATGCTCCTTTGATATACTGCTCTTTTAGAACTTCTTAGGAAAATGTAGCACATTAGTCTTTGGAGTAGCACTCACTGTTAATGATGATTGCAGTAATAATGTGCTAAATTTTGTCGATGGATTTATTCTAAACTGACTTATCTTCTCTCACTTGCAAAGGATACTTCCTCAGGTAAATGGATAAGATCATTCTCTACCCATAAAATCATCGTTGCCATTGCAAAAATCCATGTTACTAACGTATATTTCTGTGTTTCAGCTTTGATACGACCATATAATTCTGCTTTGCTCATGAGCTGGAATATGATTAGTTAAAACGTCTAATGTCATGATTTTGAGACCAGATGGCATGATTGCACTCTTAACTTGCTTCAAAAGAATTTCTCATAGAGACAACTCTGTGGTTTTTATATTCATGGCTGCTACATTTTTACTTGCAGGTAAGGATGACTAAATTCAAATGTAAATGGCATGTTCTTCAAGTCTGTTAGAATTAAGACCAATTTCATATTGGCTCTCTTAGAGATTGATTTCATGCATGTGAAGACCCAATAAACTAGAGTTGTAATGCCTTCCTAGGTTAGCAATTACAAATCATGGATCCAAGCGATATAGATGGTGGTTGTAGAAAGGAAATCAACATGGCTAAGGCATCATAGCTCCCTCTGCAGATTGTCTGAGGCTTCTACGCAATTGTATGCGCTATTATTAGTGGTGAGGTGGCATTTTGGGGAATTGTGATTGGATGTATAGAAGCAATGGCTTTATTGCAATGAGGTGTCTTGGAGGCACTGACAATCTCTATATGTATGCCTGCTCTATTTCGAATTTGTTATGCAATCATCGGCATCTTTGTGTATTGCAGCACATTTTCATCCAGCCTAGGGTTTGAATCTATATTGCCTTTCATTTACAACTGATGGTGAATAGATTTCTCTCAGTATGCGCATACATGATTGATGATGAGGAAGACCCATATGTGTATAAACATAACTTTGTAGTTACCTTTTTTGGTATGGCAAGTTTCTGTGCTTTTCAACGACAAGCTATATACTGGAAATATCCTCCAAGTTTATGCCCTTTGGTATACTGCTTTTTTAGAATTTCTAGGAAAATGTAACAAATTGGTCCTTGGAGTAGCAATCCCCTCGTTAATGATGATTGCGCAGTGATAATGTTGTGCTAAATTTTGCCGATGAATTTATTCCAAACTAACATATCTTCTCTCGCTTGCAAAAGATACTTAGATACTTGTTGCTCAATAGTCCTTTACCCATAAGTTCAATACTTTTTTGCTCATGAGCTGGAATATGATTAGTAAGAACTAATGGGATGATTTTGAGACTAGATGGCATGATTGCACTCTAGCTTGCTTGAAAGAATTTCTCATAGAGACAAGTCTCGGTGGTTTTATATTCATGGCTGCTACATTCTTACTTGCAGGTGAGGATGGCTAAATTTAAATGTAAATAGCATGTTCTTCCAGTCTCTTAGAATTAAGACCAATTTCATATTAACTCTTTTACAAATTCATATTTGCTCTCTTAGACATTGATTTCATGCATCTGAGGACCCAATGAATTAAAGTTGTAGGCAAGCGATACACATGGAATGAGGATACACATGGAATGAGGGCTGGTTCAAAGAAGGACCATTATTCTAGGGTCTGCTAGCTCCCTTCAACAAAATCCCTCTCTACTGAAATTACTGACCCCTCTCTTGCTCCTTTTGCCCCTACCTGTCTTGCAATCTTGAACATGATGCCAGAAAGGTTGATGAATGTATGTTCCTAGCCATAGTCATTACATCTAAGGTGGCCCCAACACCTTATCTATTCAAGAAACTTTCATCTATCTATTCAAGAAACTTTAATGGCGAATTCTGGTGCTTTTGCTAGAGCCACCACTTTCTTATAGATATATGCTTTCTATTCGAGAGGTGCCTGGTACATAACCTGTTGCAAGTTCAACCCACATAAATTACTACCAAAGGACTAACAACTTCATTGTCATTACAATGTTGTGCATCCTTTATTATACATAAATCCTCATCATATATTTATCCAAACATTAAAACTCCATGAAGACAACCTCTTCAAATTACAGACACCCTCTAGGACCAACTATTCTAATGTCTACAAGGACCAATTCACTAAAACATCTTGACGACAATATCTTGAGGCCTACGAATGCAAAATTGCATGCTTCCTTCTACTATCCACATTTGCTAAAGCCCGGCAACGCCGGGCACCATAACTAGTCTTTATTATTTTGACAAAATATGAACACACAGAAAGCCAAGAACAATTCGTTTCAAGCAATCTTAGCACACTTCTATCAATACATTCATTAGTTCCACAATCTTATACAACCATGCAAGCCTGGAAAGGAAGAATAACTGCTCCATAGAGAAATACCAAGCTAGTGGACAATTTAAGAATTTCTCACGACAAACTCAAAATATTTGCCTTCACAACTTTGGTTTAGATTTATATGCTCCCCTTTAAACTTCTAGTTCTTGAGTTGCATCGCAAGCCATCGCTTGTGTTGTGCAATGTTACAAATTTTAATTAAGCTACAAGTTTCACCTTTGAAACCATTTAATAATGTATGAATGTAGATCCCAAATGATGGTAAGATGCGCCTTCAAGGTAACTTACTAAGAGACATCGCTTTGTTCTCATGTGTGATCGTTGGATCATAAAATAAGCCTGGAATAAGCCCCGAATATACCAAATCAAGGATGGAGGAATTTACACCTCACACCTCTCAGATAACACAACACTCCCTATACAACATCAAATACATATGACTTCACGGTTTGATTTAGGCCAATTCACCCTCAAGAAAACCGGAGGGCAACCCTCCGTCGCATCACCTTGTTATTCTCGGGCACATGGACTTCTTCCTTCTTTGGTTGAGGTGCTTCGTTTGGTTCTCGAGGTGGTGGAGGCTGACATTGGTCCATATTCACATGCATGCATCAAAGGCGTGACCTTCAGATTAGTTCTTTGCATCCGGTTATGCATTCGGACTAGTCTCCCGCTTGATAGCTTCAAAGTCATATCTTGTTCCTCATCGTGTTCTTGACCCGAAGAAAAGGTTCCTAGGTTGCCATCGATGCGCGTCCTCGCCCTAACCTTGGGAGCTTGAGCGGTATTCATGGTCGCAAGTATTAGGCCGCCATGTTTGTTATTCAAGGTTATACATTATGATGTCATTTATATGTTAATTATTGTTAGCCATAAAAGAAATCAAGTTGAAACTCAACTTGTAAGTTAACAATGAATTATATTAATTGATAACATCATCATACAATTGGAAGCTTGAATATTATATAGATAGATAATAGTACATGAAAATTTAAAACATCTTAGTACACTTTTAATACATAGGAAGGGAGAAAAAGGTTTAACGTCGAGAGCCCTTCATGGACTTGAAGAAGTTCTTCATGTCCTTGAGTCGAAGACACAAAATATTTCGAGATGATCCACCTTCTACTTTTTACTTTGTACTTGTTACTATCTACACATGTAGCTATCTTATTCTAACAATAGACTTTCATTTATAATTACTTAATATGGGACTAATAACTTCTCGTTAGGTGATTGTGTTCTTGAGTTTCTATATTCATCTCATTTATTTGCATCTTAAAGATATAAATTGATCATCTTTTCTCTTGGACTTGGAACATGGGTTCGGAACTAAACATTTAGTTCTCTTCTCTCGTGCTAAGCGTGGGAATCTGATCAAGGCAAAGATCACAGGTATTTTCATTTATTTCATAGTTAAACAAATAGTCTCTTATAAATAAGTTATAGGCTTAGTAGGGCCCTAGTAGCAATGCTAGGCACCTTACTCAGCCTAGTACCTGCTTATTATCTTTTATGGACTCTCTAACTTGCGGTTGGAGGTAGGATTCTCTATCATAATATATATGTAATTTCTAGTGGTAGCTTCTAGAAGCTTCCATTATATATCAGCCGCCAGATCCTGGCCACCCAGGATCAAGCAAAGAATTCAAAGAAATATGGGCTAGTCTTTGCAAAGAGGCAAGGACAGATAAGGAAAGAGAAGCTTATAAAGAATATAAGAGAGAAGGCAATCTTCTCTACTATAGGGACAAACTCTTTATATCTGAATCATCAGGAGTAAGGAAGTTAATTCTTCATGATACTCACAATAGCCCAATAGCCGGCCATGCAGGGTTCATGAAAACCTACTTCAAGATAAGAAGTAGTTACTATTGGCCTGGCATGAAGAAGGAGATAGCCAACTACATTCGGCAATGTCAGCTTTATCAGCAAACAAAGGCCGAGTAGCTTCAAATTCCAGGAACCCTTGGCAGTGCCAACTGCTAAGTGGGAGGTTGTGAGCATGGATTTTATAACCGGACTCCAATGTTGTCCCGTACGCGTACCGTTCCGTACGTTTCGGACGTATTTTTTGAAAAAATACGTATTTTATACAATACGTACTTAAAGTGCTTAAAATACGTTTTTTAAAAAAATTGAGAAAAAAACTTAAATATAACAAATTATGCAATATAAACACAAGCAGACTGTTGGAAAGTTGGTTAGCATGTTTGTTTGCTATTTGGAAGGCCCAGGTTTGAATCCTAGTGGGTGCAAATTGAGTCTGTTTTGAGAAAACTGTGTCTGTTTTTTTGAAAAAAGCATTAAGCATATTTTTTAAAAAATACGTGTATGCGTATGGTACGGTACGGTACGTATGGATTTATCAAAAATACGCGTATTAGTACAACACTGGCGGACTCCCAAGAACAGCAAGGGGCCATGATGCCTTAATGGTAGTGGTCGACAAATTATCTAAGATGACTCACTTCTTGCCATGTTGAACCACGGATACAGCGTTAGACACCGCCTTGCTCTTTGCAAAAGAGATATTTAGACTACATGTGATGCGAAGGAAAATTATATCCGATAGAGATCCCAAGCTTATAAGTGCCTTTTGGAAGGACTTCTTCAATACAATCCATATCAAGTTGGCTATGAGCACGGCCTATCATCCCCAAACTGACGGTCCAAAAGAATGCACCAACCGAATTCTAGAAGACATGTTGAGAAACTATGTGTGGAACAAGCAATCCAAACGCATCTACTTGGTAGAGTTTGCATATAATAGTACCAAGCAGAATCTTCGCAAATGTCCCCTTTATGATTAACTATGGTTATCAATGCTTGACACCGTGATACTTGGCATAATCGGTGTTCTAAAGTTGAAGTCCCTCAACAAATATTGACCGATATGCGACCATTAGTGGAAGAGGTTAGAGGCTATCTTAAGCGTGAGAAGAAGTCGGCAAAAGAGCATAGCCGACAAGCATAGAACTATAAGGGAGTTCCAAGTTGGGGATAATGTTTGGCTTAAGATTAAGGTCAAGTAAGCAAAGCTTCGAATTGGGCATTGCAAGAAGTTTGTTTCAAGATGGACGGGACCTTTCAAGATCCTAGAGCGAGTAGGGAATCAAGCCTACAAGCTCGATTTGCCAATCCATCTCAAAGTCCATAAAGTCTTCCATGTAAGCCTATTAAAGAGGCACACTCCAAATCCAGAGGAGTTCTTGGAGACTCCAATCTTGTTGGAGATGACGGAGGAGCAAATCGAGATAGTTCCTGAGTTAATTCTCGATAAGGCTTTTAAGAAGACAAGAAAGTCCCAGCCACTTGTTCGTTATGCCTTAGTGTAAGTGCAGCAAAGCGTATGTATTCTAGAATAGTTGGGATGCATATGCGAAAATCTTGGAGTGCAGGCGATGATGAGACACCCCAAGGGCGTTCTCTAGGCCAGCGCGCAACAAGAGTGCGCATGACTAGAAGGTCATGTGAGAGGAGCGCAGCATGGTGGGCAATGATGAGACCATCTCTCGGATGATCTTTATGCCACGATGCAAGGCACGTGCACATGACCATGGGGGGTCATGGCGAGGTATACGTGATCATGTGCGATGATGGGATCGCGAGACGTTCCCTAGCTTAAACCCCCAAGGGCATGAGGCACTGCGGGTGTAATCGATCAAGGGGATCTTGTACAAGGTAGCACACGATCATGGGCAACGATAGGATCATCTTAAAGGGTCCTTGTTAGTTGCGAGTTCTTGGCATACACCCTGCAGCAGCAGTCCATGACTGCCGAATGCTACAAGGCTGCCATGCTCATGATCACAAAACAAAAACAAGACAAAGAAATATGTACAAAGAATGAAGGGGAACGTGGCCAAATGAGGCTCTCCAAATATGAGATCAAACCTGAGTACATCTGAAGAGGCTCCGGTCTAATATAGTGTAGACCGCAAATATGAGCCGTACATCTAACTAATCTAAGCCATACACTTAAGTTAACCTAAGCATGCCAAGTGTCAGTCTGCCACCACTGACACCTAACATGTGCATGCACAATGTTAACCACTAGATGGTTAACACTGCCTCCCCCTAAAAGTTTTTTAGCACAAAAATATGTACAGACTTTTATAAGACAAGTCCGACAATTACAATATGGTGCCAAAAAATTTTAGGGGCAAAAAGGATGGTAATGGTGATGGTTGGTTTTGTCGCCGAAAGATCTTCATGAAGGCATTGATGACGAAGAGGATCCGAAGGAATGTTGATGCAGAACATGGATCATAGGAACTTGGGGCCAAAAAAAACATGAAGACCATCCCCTTATATCATGGGGAAGCCCATTTTAACAAAGATTTCCCAATAAGTCACTTAAAAACAATTATGATAAGGGGCTTTAAACGTAAGCACCCGTAGTGCTGGGTCGTTAGAACAAAGTGTGGAAGCACCCTCTTGGTGGGTCACGGGCCCATAGGGTCAACAAATAAGAATGGGAAATAAAAAAAAGAATGAAGAGCGTGGGTTTGGAGAACACAAATATGGGTTTTGAAGCCGCTGGCATTGGCCGAGAGGGTATGCGGTCCGCGGGTCGTGGGCGGGTGAGTGGTTATCAACCGAAAAGTAGCGCGTCTGCGGGCGCGGAAATGGGCCGTGAGGCCCGGCCGTATGGACTCCATAGCCGTGGCCTGTGGGCGCTATCAACCAAGAATAATTAGGGGAAACGAGCTGTGAGGAAGCCGAATGTAGCCGCTATGGCGCGCGGCCGCATCTTGCTATTTACGGAAGATATGGTGGTGAATGAAGCCAAAGACCGCTTTTCAATGTGGCATGCTAAAATTAGAAGCTCCAAAAAGGAATCAAAGGGATGGTGCCGCCGCAAATCGGTCGGTAGATGTGATTGGGGTTTCAAAAAGCGTAAGATGGGCATAGCTATAAGGGATAGAAACAGAGCCGGATAAGGCAAAGGGCGAAATAGAAATCTCCAAAGTCTGGTGGCAAGGCAAGGGCTGATGGGAACTCCGGCTGGACTACGGCTTCAAAGCGGATTGATCGCTTCTTCTTGTGTAAGATCACGGTGACTTGGCTGGAAAAACTTGATAGATATATATATCTGTATTTGTTGGGTTTGTTCGAGACTTCGCGTAAAACCGAATCCAATGATCGTGCTTAACCTTGCTCCCATTGCTTCTAAATTGTTCATCAAAATTAGTCGACGCTCTTCTATTTGCGTAAGCCTCATATGAGTGAGGAAAAAAGCCAAGGGATCAACAGTACAATTTCTTACGAAAATATGTCCATGCTCCACTCCACGGATGGAAGTTTGATGTGCTAATGGTGCTTGTGTGCGAGGGATGGAGATCGGAGAGCTTTAAGAAATCTGCCCGGAATGCTTTGTGTACGACGTTTCTTTTTGAATACCGCTTGCGACTGTATATCTAATGAATGGGGGCTAGCCACGGTCTTGGCCCCCTCTTGAAAAGGCTAATAAGCATCGTAATAGGGTCGTCGGAACAAAAAGCTTGCTTCCAAGAAAGTGTAAATAGTCTGCTATCGATTTTGCTTTGTGCAGGTAATAAAACTTTGCTTGCAGGACATCGAACCAGATGGCGAAATCTGCCCCAACTCCAGGAGATCAGAGAAGCTTGAACACCAAAGAGGCTCTGAAAATAATCTTTGTGCTCCAAATAAACTGAGAAATTCGAACTTTGATGCAGATAGGATGTGAGCTTGATAAAACATGCTGTTACTTGGGCTTGGGCAAAGGATTTATCATATGGGGCTAGCTCAAAAGCTAGCCCTCTGTAAAGAATCAGAACATGAAAGCTTTGTAGAGAAAGCTTCTGCTGCAAATAATGGCATACATACAAAAAGCACAAAAGTTCTGAGAAGCCAAGAGAAAGCAGAAGCAACGTGATATTTTTGGGTGTGCAGAAAAGCACAAAATGTGGGATAAGCAGAAATGACAGAAAACCAACATGATTTTTTTGATAATGTTTTGCGGATATAGAAGACGAGAAAAAAGGATCAAATACTTGATTTGAGTTATGCGAGGTGTGCGAGAGGAGGAGTCAGTCACCATTCCGAAATAAGAAATCCTTGATTTGAAAGTTTTTCTTTTGCACCATAAAAACGAGAGGTTTGAAAACTCTTTTTTTCAGAACTAGAACAATTGCAAACAAAAGGATTTGACAAAGGGGCTCCAGCCGGACCATTTCAACAACTGGTTGGGCCAAATAAAAAGAGTTGGAAGGGTTGAGAGTAATATACAAGGAGTATTCAAGAACTGATGAATAAGGGCGGCAAGGACAACAAAGAAAACATCAAGGTCAAGAAAGGGATCATGAGCGAACCCCTGATAATTGGCGCCCGCAGTTAGTTGTGAGTTCTTGGCATACACCCTGCAGCAGCAGTCCATGACTGCCGGATGCTACAAGGCTGCCATGCTCATGATCACAAAACAAGAACAAGACAAAGAAATATGTACAAAGAATGAAGGGGAACGTGGCCAAATGAGGCTCTCCAAATATGAGATCAAACCTGAGTACATCTGAAGAGGCTCCGGTCTAATATAGTGTAGACCGCAAATCTGAGCCGTACATCTAACTAATCTAAGCCATACACTTAAGTTAACCTAAGCATGCCAAGTGTCAGTCTGCCACCACTGACACCTAACATGTGCATGCACAATGTTAACCACTAGATGGTTAACAATCCTTATGCTCAAATCCTAACGGGCCATGATCGAATGCAAGGTAGTAGAGGTAACCTTGAGCTAGCAGTTCGGCTTAAGGAGATAGTAAGGGGGTGGTCCCCTAAAACCACAAACTTATTAACAC
Organism: Isoetes taiwanensis; assembly: GCA_021234155.1. Taxonomy (NCBI): domain Eukaryota; kingdom Viridiplantae; phylum Streptophyta; class Lycopodiopsida; order Isoetales; family Isoetaceae; genus Isoetes; species Isoetes taiwanensis. The sequence continues at coordinate 10,480,250 of JAJEKV010000014.1, read as the reverse complement.
AACTAACGTAATGTGCTACGTGTGCAGGCCAGTAAAGGGGAGCAGGGATGAGGGAGCACATTATGAGAAGACAGGTGTCATAATTTTGTAGACTTAACTATGAACTAACTGTTGTGATAATGTTTACGGATATATTGTGATAAGTAATACTTGCGAAGGTTATATAATTTTGTATATGTACAAATATAGCCTATATGTATATATTAAGTAGCTAATAACAAGTTGATCATTTCAATAAAGTTAAATCTTTATATTCATGTGTGTGATCTTGCAGGGTTAGTTCAGGTTCATCACCTTAGCATGATGCTGAGGACAGCATTATCCTAAGGGGGGGAGAATGTGACGCTCCCTGGAAATATACACCATAAATACGTATATCTCTAGGCCACGTTACCATATAAGCCTATCATTATAGACTTGTATACCATAGTAAGTGGAGAAGGGAGCATGGCCAAGTTATTTACATAACTTAGTCAACCTTAGGCTTAAGGCCATTTCCACATGGCCTCAACCTATTGGACACCCGCCACATGGAAGCACCCCATTGGAGCCACGTGGCAGTGACATGGAACCCTAACCTATAAGTACTCTAACCATAAACCTAGGCCACTTTTTGGCTCCACCTACCTTGTGACCTGTTCTTCGCTCAAAACTCCATTTCAAACACAGTTCATTGCGGCATAGCTCAGATCGACAGCACTAAGGCAATACGCTCATCAGAAGGAGGAGGAACCACTCGACTCATCACCAAGTCATGAAGACCCCAGGGGTTGGAGGAAGTTCGTCTGGAGCAGGTATTCGTGGTAGCCTCATAGGTAGATCATCTGGAACCTAGGATTCTAGATGAGCTAGTATCTTATCTAGTTAGTAGAGCCTTCCTAGAACCCTCAGTCTAGGTTTGGAACCCTAATCAATGAACCCTAACTGTAAGTTAAATGTATGTGATTAGGATTAGATGTGTCTTCATTATTGATCATATTACGTTGATGTACGATGTTGGTTGATGTTATGTCACCTCTTGTGTATCGGGAAGGGGAGTAAAGATATAGTGGCTATTATCTAGATGATGCTCCTAGTTTAGACCCTTAGTTCCTATTAGATGCGGCGGTGCATAGGAACCCACCCTGGCTATGGGGGCTATGGAATGACTTAGCACTACACAAGGGCTAGTGGCAAAGTGGATGGGGGTCCCCGGGAAGCATGGCCATTTGGGGGCCCGTGAGCGCTAGGTCTATAGTCGCCCGTGTGGGTCGGGTATGGGTCCGACACTTCCTGGATCAATGGTGTCGCCCTGACCCTCAGGAGTTGTCGTGGCTACACGAATCCCAAGGCTCAAAGAATGATGTGTTGATGAAATGATAATTCACAAGGGAAGACGAGGAATTAGGTTGCAACCGAAACCCTGGCATTAATATTCCTAAGCCTTCGTGCTTGTTTAGACATATTGAAATGAAAAGAATTAGGCTCGTGCTATACTATTAGAAAAGGCATATAATTTTTAGTAGCTCATTTAATATTAGCTTATTAGCCTCGATTTTGCAACTCAAAATTGCATTACAAGTATTGTATTTTCAAATTTTCGTATTCCTTCAAAGGATTGTTATTTTTTTATATAACCATATATTGAAATCAAAATGTTAACTTAGTTAATGGACCCTTATATAAAAAAAAATACAAACAATATTAATTTAATATTAACTAGGTTTAGTTAGAACAGGGCAGGGCACGACCTGTGTAAAAGGGGCAGCGGCTATGGCAAAATACGACCCCTCTTTGAAATCCTTCCGGCTCCTTCTGATCCTAGCTATGGCATGGTAAGGATTCAAGAAACAGGTGACACTTGAAAAGCACAGGTCGATTTTTTGGGCTCCAGGGTAAGCAAATTGAATCTGCTTAAGGTACTGGCTACAGACCGATTTGCTGCGATTTGATCATTCTGGCTTTTAGATCTTGCTTAGTTTGCTTTTAATCTATCTTGAGACGTGGTTTCAACAAAAGAATAGAATAAAATAGAATAGAATAGAATAGAATAGGTTTTTAGCATCCACGGAGACCAATTGGCCTATGGGACCCAAACAGGAAGAGGGCAGCAAGCATATTACTGACAGGATTAAACAAATGATATATATTGCATTCACAAGAGATTTCGGGAGGATGTAAAATGGCTCAGAAGGGATTTTAGATTGCAAGCTTTGTTAATTTCTTCTTGGATTATAATTTCATGGCAGAGCACTGGGCGGATTTGGAGGCTCAGGCACCAGCCATGGCGGATTTACATCTAAATCATTTTTTTTCCTCTGATTTTTTTCATTCATTTACATCCTTGATACAGGAATAACACAGACACGAGTTTTGTTTATTCTAGTTTTAATTCCTTATTTGCTCATTCTTTCCATCTCGGATGCATCACAGTTTTATTATTTGTTATTATTTGGCTCAGAACTACACAGGGAATCTCCTTCCAGGTAAACCCCTATGGCTTCCAAGCACTCAGACGAGAATTATTTAAACGAATTCCATCACCATACACGCAACGAAAATTATTCACTCTCAATTATCATCATCCTAATACGTAACAAAAGACATCATGCATTAGCATTGATGGACCCGGATCCGTACCGGGGCGCTCAAGCCCAAAGAGGACATGAACGGAGCCGCGAAAAGGTAGTTTTCCTTCCACCCAATTCATATTTATCTGATTTTAGTTCAATCTTGACCATCGCTCAAAATAATCTCAACCGTCCAAATATTTTAATATAACAGCATAGTTTTCATGTCAATTTTCTTTAAGGTCCCAATTCTATAATGATCCACAATGGTCTTCTACTAGCTCGCAATTTTCCCATAGAAGGAAAATACACAAATTCGCTAAAATCTTCAATTTTGCCCAATTTTAGCATCAAAAACTTGAATATCATAGCCGGATGCCTTAATTTCCTCGTTAACACAACTTTTTGGCATCGTTTTCCACTTCACATTATTCTCCCTAAATGTATTCGGTCTCCGCGAATATAATAGTAGAAGCATTAATGCTAGAAATAAAAACCTTGCCCTTTTCGGTTTTCGAAAAACCTTCACAAAGAATACAACTACTACCAACATAGAACCCTATCATGAATTTCTTTGGGATGGAATATGTAGCATATTACCGGGGGGTTTTCTTTGTGTTTTTGTACGCTTTTCACAAAGGTTTTCCTAAGATTTCATGGCGTATTCGAATGGATGTACTAATGTGTACATCTAGAGTGCACCATTTCTTAGTCGTTGATTTAGCTTTTTTTTTTCAATGGTCCAACATCCAAGGGCTCACAACAAAAGCCCTCTTTTTATTTTAGTTGCCATTTTCAGAGTTTTGCATGCAAGCATCGTGCCATCATGTTTTAGGGTTATTTTAGGGTTAGGAAGAAAGAAGGCAAGAATCGAAAGCAATAGCAGGGTTCGAACATGCTTCAAGATTCAGCATTCGGCTTCAAGAATAGGCTTCAAGATTTGACATTCGGCTTGAAGATCTAGCATTCGATTTCCTTATTTAGTGCCTTCCAAGAAGCTTCACCATTCCCTATTTTCTATTGTGTGCGAGAGAGCATCCAGACTTGGAGCCCATAGTAGTCACGATTTTGAGATAGCATCTCGGTGTGTTGCTTTCCTTAGTTGCAAAAGACTGAAGAGGGCTGCGAAACTGTGCTGAGGAGAAGAGTGGTTTTGCCGTTGAAGATTCTGGCAATTTTATTGCAGGAGGTCTTAACCGATTTAGAAAATCTGAGAAGAATAGAGCAGATTTTGTTATTGCTATTGGATCAAAGCAGAAGATAATTTCTTCTTGAGCTTGCTTTGCAGAACCGTGAAGGTGAAGATACCTTGTCAACTGTTTGCAGAAGATTGTAAAAGGAGAAGTGTGTTAAAGACCTATTGAAAGTGGAGCTTTTTTGCTCATGCTTAATAAGCAAGTTAAAAATGCAGTTTCTAAACGCCAGGTAAGTTGCAATCTTCTTTATGTGATTTCTATTTTGTATAGTTCCACGTTTCCTTGCCATAAGGATTTCTTCGACAGGGCCATTTGTGGAAGAATGAAATAGCAGACTTGCCAAAAAGGCCGAGCTTGGTTTGGAGTATCAGATTTGTTTTAAAATTTGAAAGCTGGACATGCTTCTCCATAGTCGCAATGATGTCTGCACACCTTGTTTCTTCCTTTTAGAATTGAGGCAGCAGCTTGTCGACATATAAGAGAAATGGCAGGCCTACAGAAATGACTTAGTCCGTCCTTACAACGAGAAATGGCAGGCTTATAGAGATGGCTGAGTTAGTCCTTACAATGAGAAATGGCAGCCTCGTTTTCTAGCAGGCAATTGATGATATTTCTAGCGACTGCAACAACTAACAGTGTGGGCTTTCTGAAATGGCTCAATTACGTTTCACCTTTTGTTCAATTTCTAGGCACCCTAGAACCTGGAGTTTGTGAACGTGGTTTACAAAAGGGTTTTCCAGGTAAACATACTGATGATACTGGAGAGAAGCAAACATGCTACTAGCTTCTTGCTCATTGTCAATTGCTTCATAATGCAGATAGAAGCATTGATTGCAGTTGGTGATTTTAGCAATCAACTAGAGCACACATTCGGTTTTGTGAATGAGACGAACAAAATTTGGCATGAAGAAAACTCTTTTGCAATAGCGTGATTCACTATAGTGGGGCTTTTTGTAGGTTGTTGCAGAGGATTGTAGCCCTCTTGTGTAGGATTTATTGCTTTGTTGTTGAAAGCAAATGCAAGGAATGTGCATTTTTGTTTTCTATTGCTGATGAGTCATACAATGTCTATGAACTATCCAGAGAAGAATTTGCAATCTTGGCAGCTCAGGGATGATTTTAAAGGGTGAAAGCATGCTACGGTGTACCACTTTTGGAACCCTCACAAGTACCCACACTGGGTACTTTTAAAACTGATACTTTCTGTTTTTTCTTCCCATTAAAATCAATCCAAAAAATTTGAATCGAAGGTTAATAACATGTCAATCTATAGTAATAGAGGATAACAATACTATTAGAGACTAAAATGAATGAATCAACTCTCAAACTTATTGTTTATTGAGACATTTATGCACGTTCCCAGTACCCAGTGCTGGGTACTTTTTTGGGTAGTTCTGCACTCCCTAAAAAGAACTTTAGATGGTACACCCTAGCATGCTTTCACCCTAAATCATATCTTGTTTTAATGCTACATATTGGATGCCAATGTCGGTTATGATTGCCATTTCTTTTGTATTGATGTTATGAATGCTTTGCGGAAATAATTTGTTTGTCTTGATGTTATTGTGCTTTTTAGTAATTAATATTTAGGCCCATAAAGTTTACCTATGTTTGTTTTAGTTAGGGCCCGAAGGGCCCAAAAATGTTTTTAATATAACAATCAACACACAACTACCATTAACATTATTAACACAAACCATTGCATTTAACACATTTAAATTAAAATCCCCCTTAAACCCCCTTTGGTTTGGGTGCATATTCACACGGGGGTTACGTTGGGCCGGCAAGAGCTCCAAAAATATATTTATAATACATGTACAAAATTAACACCATTAAGTACATTCTCTCAAACCTTATAGTATTTTGCAAACCTTAATATACAGTATGCAAAACTTGTACATGCATACCCCAAGCGAGGATCGCTATATACGGTCCAGATCTTGGAATAAATGGCAAATATGCCCATCCGAAGCCCGACTCGTTGCGGAGTAACCCCCCGTGTGAAGATACACCCAAACCAAAGGAATAAAGATGGCCAGCAATAAAGGAATGATAAAAAATGGAAAAGGAAGCAGTGGTAATGGTTGTAAGCCAAAAGGAAATCAGATGAGTTTGACTAGAAAATTGATGATCCTGCATCAAGGAAACAACAAGTTAGCAAAATTGGCTGCTTTGATGGTAAAAGCCGATATCACGACTTATATGGTTTGAATGATATGAATGAATGAAAAGCATATGGTTTGAATAATTACGAAGGACAACCAAGTAAACTTGCCATGGAAACAAAATTCTCATCGATATTCCCGCTAGCAATTGGTGGTGAATGATTTTGCTAGCATAGATATGAATGAGTTATGGAAGTAATGGAGGCGAGATGAATGGAAATCAAGCAGATGCACCTGCATCATGCAAAAACAAAAATTAGTAAAAACGTTGCTGCCTAGTGGTAAATCTTACATGACAGACTTTAATGGATTGACATAGAGTGGATGAGTGTAATGCGAAATGAATTGACAAACATGGAGACAAGCAGGTGGACCTATCATGGAAACCATAAAAGTTAGTAACAAATTGCTGCCTAGATGCGGGGTTGATTTGGCAGTCTTTATGGATTGAATGAGATGTAAGAATGAAAAATGAGATGAATTTGAGTAATACAGAGAGCAAGCAGATGAATAATAAGAAAAATCAAAATTTTTATTTATTATTATTATTATTATTTTCACTTTTTTATAAATTTTTCCCTTATTATGCTATTATCCCCTTCCAAATGTATTCATCGCCCTCGATGAATTACATTGCATCTGGAAGTTTCTTGAAAGTCCTTGGTGCATAATATGCTTTTAGACGTGCACCATTAACTCTAATTGGAAGTTCATTCCCTTGTAAATCCTGTAACACCACAGATCCATTAGAAAAGACATTTTTTACAATATATGGTCCTGCCCATCTCATTCTCAACTTTCCTGGTTTTTTCCAATGCTTTGAATCATACAATAACACTGAGTCGTTCTCTTTAAATTCCTTATTTTTATTATACTCATCATACCACTTCTTTCGTTGCTTTTGAAGTGCTTCTCTAGCCATATAAGCATGGAGGCGAACTTCATCAGGTTTTTCCAACTCGTGTAAGCGTGCTTTAAGGCTACCATCTTCATCTAGCTTATCCTGAATTACTACTCTTAGAGATAGGATTTTCAATTCTATTGGCAAAATTGCTTCTTGGCCATACACTAACATAAAAGGGGTTGTTTTTGTGGCAACTTTGTAGGCTATTCTATAGGCCCATAATGCAGATAACAATCTCTTGTCCCAATCAGTCCTATTAGCATTACAAATATTTATCATTATATTACATAGAGTTTTATTGGTTTTTTCAACCTGGCCATTGGCTTGAGAATGGTATGGGGTGCTTTTTCTATGGGATATGTCATATCGTTTAGTTAAGGCTGTAATTACTTCATTAACAAAGTGAGAACCCCTATCACTCACTAACTCTAAAGGACAACCAAGCCTAATGATGATGTTTTCATATAAAAAGGTTGCAACAACAGCAGCATTGTCATGGAGCAAGACTTTGGCTTCTGCCCATTTAGTGACATAATCCGTGCAAACTAATATATATTCACAACGGGTTTGCCATGAAGGAGGATTAATGGGGCCTATAAAATCTATGCCCCACTTCTCAAAGGGAATTATAGGAACTATTGGGTTCAATGGCATAGAATCTCTTCTAGTAGGTCGGCCTATACGTTGGCAAGGGTCACAATGCTTCACATGAGCTTTTACATCAGAAAATATAGTCGGCCATGGCAAATGCACAGAATGTATGGAGGCATCAGGAAGGAAGGACTAGGGCAAGAATCCGGCCATGGCTGCCCCATTGATACTGATTAGTGAGAAGGAAAATATTGCAGAAGAAAACCCTTCACCAAATCTCCAATCAAACGAAGAAGAAGGGCTCACGATAAAAACAAAGGCATCATTAAAAGCGAGTTGGAAGCCATGACTTTGAAGCTTAAGGAGGTATGCCTCGCAATAAGGATTTAGTCGAATCCAATGCTTCGTGAAAAGGAAAAATACTTAAACGTAAAGGGGTGATGAAGAGGGAATGTAATCCAAAGAGTGGGAATGTAATGTGGCGCAAATGAAATGACTATGGCGGATACAAACATTATCGAGTCGGCGGTCCGCTTTTGCTTTGCGGGGATTTGAAGCACGTGTTTTAGACATAGGTTGGATATTCCATCGATAAAGCATCGGATAAAGCATGGCTAAATATATGGCTAAATATAATATTGTAACCTGCCTTGGAAAATGCAAAAGCACGGGGTTACGTCCATCTCTTTACTATTTTTTTTTCATAACACGGAGCAAGCGAGTCCAAAAGTGAGCAAACATCGAGGTTTTTCTTTGCTTCAAAAAATATAAGAGGCACAGGAAGGAAATAGATATGGCTTTTTTTCTTTGTAGGTAAATTAACAAGATGCAAGCTTGAGGTACACAAACTAAATAGACGGTCTAGCAAAGTGTTTTCTCTAAATATGACATGAATTATGGTTGTTTAAATGCGGGGCTAAATAACTTCTTATCTTATCTTCTTTGGCGGGCAAAAGAAAAATAGAAGCGAACAATTGCATACCTTCGCAACAAGCTCCAAACTCACAGATTCTTCCACTAAAATATGGCCATCTTGTTTTGCTTTGATAAACCTCTGATACACCACCATTCCTTGATCTAAACATATGGGATTATGCCAGCAAAGTGTTGCTTTCTCGAAATGCCCCCCAAAAAATATGTCGTGGCTACACGAATCCTAAGGCTCAAAGAACGATGTGTTGATGAAATGATAATTCGCAAGGGAAGACGAGGAATTAGGTTGCAACCGAAACCCTGACATTAATATTCCTAAGCCTTCGTGCTTGTTTAGACATATGGAAATGAAAAGAATTAGGCTTGTGCTATACTATTAGGAAAGGCATATAATTTTTATTAACTCATTTAATATTAGCTTATTAGCCTCGATTTTGCAACTCAAAATTGCATTACAAGTATTGTATTTCCAAATTTTCGTATTCCTTCAAAGGATTTTTTTATTTTTTTTTATCACTACCTATATAAGGCAGATACATTTGTTCCCATTAAAAATTGGCTCCTAATATTTCTGGGCGGAGAAGAGCGCCCAGGGTGGCCACGTCTATTTATTTAGACGTTTCTAAAATAAGGAAAAAAAAAAACCCTCGCTCAACACGTGCATGGTCGCCACATGGTCTTCCCCTTTCTTGCTCTCCAAGCAATCAACTGTGGCAGAGTATGAATTACGAATCACGATGTTTGATGCTCCTTTATTTCTTGCCATAGCCATTCCTTTCCATATTTTGCCCCACTGTTTCCTGCCCAGTGCCCATCCATTGTTTCTGCTCCTTTCCTTCTCAGATCTGCAAGTAAGAAGCAGTTGTGCATGCTGCTCATCAAGTCTACTGCAGAACATTTAATATGTAATACTTCTTGGATATTTTTCGGAGATCCAGCAAGGCCGGCCCTTCACAAACCAGTGTTGGTCTGTGCCCTGCTCCTGCTCTTTTGCTTTCTTTCTGCTCTGATATGTCACTTCATTTCTGCTGTACTTTAAAAGCTTTATGCAAAGGAAGAAAATTTTGGAAAGAAGGGAGCCCTGCCTTGTGCCTATTCAAGAAGCCGCCAGACATTCTCTGCAATCGATCGCCCTGCTATGACCTGCCTGAGACCTGTTTGGCGCCCATGGCCTCGGAATCCATGTTTCATATTTCCTTTTGGCAGTGATTAAGTCGTTTTGAGACATGTTTGGGCCCATTGCGCTGCATTGGAGCCGTTGGAGCGTGCATATCTATGTTCCTCGATGCTTGGGCAGGAAGAAGCCCGCCAGGTAACTCTCTGGATAAAACCCTCATGCTTCAAATCGAGCTACTCCGCTGTAAATTCCTTCGTATTTCTGTCTATGCTGGTTCTGTTTAGTTAGCTCTGAGCCGAAGCCGCCGCCATTGGGCCCCTTCTATTTGCGTTTTTACAAACCTACATTGCTAGCTATGGAGGTTCCGGCAAGCAACCGACCAAAATTTTCCTCTTTTCTTGCCTCATCAATTCGTGTTTAGACCTTTCTGCTTGAGTGAATGCTGCCTCGCCTATCTGTTAATCCGACTCTGGGCAATGCTGTTCTTGCATCAAATCCGGTAATTTGACAGAGTTAAGCTGGTTTCCTTGCATTCCATTGGCAGTCACTAGATATCTTTCTTCTTGCAACCCAGCTGTGATTCGGCGACCTGTGACAGGGATGGAGTCAGGGATGGAGTTATGGATTTAAAGTGTCTGATGTACTGATGCCAGAGTTTTGCCCTTTACATTTGATTTCTTTTTTTTGCAAATACTTATCATTTCTCTGCTTTTGCTTGCAGGAGTTTATAGGCAAAGGGGTTTTTGTCCAGATCTTAAGCCAAATCCGCAGATGCAGGCCAGTTGGGATGCAATGTGTGTGCCTTAGATTTGCTTGTGTTATTTCTTCTATGCTTAAAGCATTTGGAAGTTGAGCTTTTGCAGGTTTACATACGACATGAACTTGAGCAAGGTGAAGTATATCAAGCCTGAATGGTAAGGTTCAAGCATGCCTTGGTACGTTTTTGTTTAGGGTCATGTGTTTGGTATGTTAACATTTCCTGTATCCACATGCTGGTCTGATACCTTTTGTAATTGCTTTCTCGGTGTAGATGAAGTTGATAACACATATAAGCATCTTTTGCAGGTATTTGGGAAGCAAAACTCGTGAGAGTAACCATACCTTCTAAGACACCACAGGTTCTGAACCATAACCTCTTAGAACAAATCTTTGAGAGCAGACTGTTTAGCCAGCAATTAGTTGTCCTCACTATTAGGGATGGAAACCAAACTAGTTTTCAGGTAGGAACTTCTCTTAAATTCCAATATTGCGGATATTTTTAAATTAATTTTTCTAGTCTAGATGAAAGTATCACTGGATGAATTGAACAGAGCTGGCCTAAAAGAAGGGCTTAGGGTGCATGCGCTTGTTCTGTCTGACCTGCAAAGCTTATCTAGATTCAAGACCATACGTGATGTTTATCTTCCTGATGTCAATGTCTGGTTTTCTGAACAGCCTTGCATTGATAGGTCATCATTTGAATATTTAGGCCGAGTGCTGATAAATATGCAATGATGTTTATTATTTATACTTAATTTTACATATTGAGAGTTTGAATTCTTAGCATTCCACATCCTGCATAAGTTTTTATCATGGATTGTTTGAGCCCATGTTCTTTTGCAGCATTTGCCTGCGCCGTTATGCAATGATACACCTTGAATTGTCTCCCTTGTGACGGATCCGTGGCATTCCCACATTTGTGCAACTTTGGTTCAAATGTAACTGGGTCCAAACTCTTATAATGAAATCAGCAGGGTTAGTACATGGTCTGTACTAAGTTTACTAGACTCTCTCTCTCTATCTCTCTCTCTCTCTCTCTTATGATAGGAATTGGTGTGGTGGCTGCTGCAGCCAAGCTTGGATTTTTAATCAGCCAAGCTTGGATTTTTAATTGAATGTGGTGGTATGTATCGATTTGTTCTATTGCTTTAATACAGCATGCCTAGTTCAATATTATGTGGTGCTATGACCAGTTTGCATGGCTATGGCAAGAAAGAAGCTTCCTCTGTTCTATTCTGGCAACATATTTTTACTGTTGCAACCGTAGCTGCCTATGCCACCATTTATTTTAAGGTAGTTTTTTGGATCTAAATGGGCAGCACCGACAGAACCACCATTATCAAATGTTACTCTTAGATAGGTAGACAATTCAGGGCTACGTTGACAATTGGCAAGAAGAAGATTAAAGGCCGTATATTCACTTCATCACACCAGCATAATTAATTATATTAGAAAAAAGTTTGATCCCATAAAAGGCTGGCCCAGTTCTCTAAGCATTATTAGTCTACCATGTTTTTTAAGTCTATTGCCTTTGATTCTATGGTATCCCAAGGCTTCAATTATCTTCTTGCTATGAGCCCTCGTCATGAATGAGCCTAATAACCCACCCCTAAACCAACAATTGTGCCTAGCTAGGGAAATATAAATCCATGGGTTTTGGTTTGCATGGTATTGTAAAAGTCTTTGCTCAAGATTGGGAAGGAGATGTGACCATCCCAAGCGCTAATGATTGCGTAGGTGGAGGACATGGGGTCAAGGAAGAGCTCGGCCGCCGCGATAAGTTTCTTGTATATATAACCATATTGAAATTGAAATGTTATAAAAAAAATACAAACAATATTAATTTAATATTAACTAGGTTTAGTTAGAACAGTAAGGGGCACGACACGTGTAAAAGGGCAACGGCTATGGCGTAATACGGCCCCTCTTTGAAATCATTCCGGCTCCTTCGGTCCTAGCTATGGCATGTTAAGGATTCAAGAAAATGACAGATCCCTAAAAAGCACAGGCCAATTTTTTTGGGCTCCGGTAAAGCAAATTGAATCTGCTTTAGGTATGCTGGCTACATGCCGATTTGTTTGCGATTTGATTATTCCGGCTTTTGAATCTTGCTTAGTTTGCTCTTAATCAGGTCTTAGGCGGGGTTTCAACAAAAGAACAGGATGATATATATTGCATTCACAAGAGATTTGGGAGGATGCAAAACGGCTCAAAAGGGATTTTGGGTTGCAAGCTTTGTTAATTTCTTCTTGCATTATAATTTTATGGCGAGAGCAATCGGTCGAATTTGGAGGCTCGAGGCGAGACCATGGCGATTCTGACTAAAACACGGGTTCAAACACGTAACATATCTTTTTTTTTTCTAATTTTTTTTTCATTCATTTACATCCTTGATACGGGAATAACACGGACACAAGTTTTGTTTATTCTAGTTTTAATTTCTTATTTGCTCATTCTTTTCCAAGATCACGCTTTTATTATTTGTTATTATTTGGCTCGAGAACTACGTGGAATCTCCTTCGGTAAAAACCCTATGGCTTCCAAGCACTAAGACCATAATTATTTAAAACAATTCCATCACCATACACACAAACGAAAATTATTCACTCTCAATTATCATCATCCTAATCAGTAATAAAAGAAATCATGCATTAGCATTGATGGACCAGATCCGTACCGGAAGCTCAAGCCACAAGCAGAGGACACGAACAGCACGAAAAGGTAGCTTTTCCTTCCACCCAATTCATATTTATACAATTTTAGTTCAATCTTGACCATCAGTCAAAATAATCTCAACCATCCAAATATTATAATATAACTTAGCATAGTTTTCATGTCAATTTTCTCTAAGGTCCCAATTCTATAATGATCCACAATGATCTTCTACTAGCTCGCAATTTTCCCATAGAAGGAAAATACACAAATTCACTCAAATCTTCAATTTTGCCCAATTTTAACATCAAAAACTTGAATATCATAGCCAGGTGCCTTAATTTCCTCGTTAACACAACTTTTTGGCATCGTTTTCCACTTCACAGGAGTTGCAGGTATTGGCCTGGCTCTTGTTTTGGGGAGTTCAGTCGGGTACGAATCATGTGCCGCCACGATTCTCTAGCCGCCCATGGAACCACTAGACTTCGGGAAGGGAAGATGGAACCCTTCCTACCTCATCGAACCGAGGAGATGCAACTCAAAGTAACCTCGATGGATGATACCAAGAGGCTACGTATCCGACAGGTTATAGACACGCAAGAGCCCGATCTAGCCAGTCTGCAAAGTATGCACAAGAGGGGCGGATGGAGTGGTCAACCCTAGCCATTGTCTATAGCCAGCCCTACCATTATTGTATCTCGGTCTGCTCTATCTTATAACCCAGCCGTCAGTCTCCTTCCTTACGAGTCTGAGCCTGGGTAGGAGCTCTCATGTGTTATGGCATGTTGATATCTTTGTTGGATCTACGGATGTATGGATGTGCTATCCTTTGAGGTAGTAAGATGTATTGTTGTTGTTAGTGCTGACATTATGTTATGCTTCCACTGTATAAGAGCCCATAGGGGAAGGGCATCAAGGCACCTCCGTGTCCCCCTCCCAGACCGAGGATATCTTGGGTCTTGGTAGATGGAGGCCCCATGCGGCCGGAGAGGGCTGGATGGCGGATTTCCTACGAGATGTATGACTAAGCGTCGTATATTTAGTAGGGTGCGTCACAGAGAGTGTGACGTTCCACATATTTATACGCCTTTTTAAGTATAAATACGTGACACGTCACTATGAATAATTAATGGTACATTAATTATTCATAAGCTAAGGTTAGCTATGTTAATAATTAAATTATAAAGGTGGAAATCTAACCTTAAACCCTAATTCGAATTAGGGCTTAATCTAATATTAAAAGGGCCTAAAATACCAAATTAGTTAATATTAGCCAACCCTGAAGTCGCCACATGGCCCAAATCGATTGGGCAAGGGAGAGTTACTAACTTGGGACCCAAATTGGGGTTTTGCACCCCCATTTGCCCCAATTCGAATTAGGAGCAAGTGGAGATGGAGGAGGAGGAGGAGCAAAGCGAGCCGTGCACCCTTCACAAATCGACCAAGAGGAGGCAGCGCCACCTTTGAGGAGGAGAAGCGACTGCCAAGCCGAAGCGCCACCTTTGCCAAGCACGCACTGTAGTGAAGGCGAGCACCAAATCCAAGGAAGATGGAAGCACCAAATGACAATGGGTCCAAAGAGAACTTCGTGGGTGGCTAGTATAGCTTGGGAATTCTAGGGGTAGCCCACCGTTGGGCACTTGTAGTGTGTATTTCTTTTCGTTCTCTCTGTGTTTTACTTGTAGGAACTAACCCTTGATTGCAAAGGTGAGTTCTCTTTATTTCTCGATTCCGGTCTTGCTCTTAAAGGATGGATTGATAGTTCTTTGCATAGTATTACTCTTGAAATGGGGAATTATGGGGGTAGAGACCTCCTGAGCCCATGTATTGTAGTATGCTTCTAGATAGAGCCATGTATTATCCCATTAGTTGCGGCAGGTACAAGAGACCACCGGGTCATAGATGCTATGGATTGGCTTAGCACCAAAGAAGGGACGCAGTGAAAGTGGGGTGGGGTCTTGCACGAACATAAAAGGCTCCCCGAGACTCCTACAGTGGGCTAGGGCCTGATACGGGTATGGGTCCTGACACTCCCCTGGTGTGTAGAGGTGTGACCCGTATGGGGCACCTTGCACTTTGAGTAGATTTAGGGTGAGTAACTTCGCACGGATGCGGGTCGTGATGCGGCGCACGTATTCTCTAGCTCACCCATGGAACCACCGGATCCCGGAAGGGACACTTCCCCGACCTACCTCATCGGACCGGGCGTCCATGAACCCCCGAGTAGGCTCGCCAGGTGATACCGAGCTGCGTCTCCTCCCGGCTATAGCGGCCATAGGCTGCGTGAATCGACCCATCCGCAAAGTGTGCACAGGGAGGGGCGGATGGAGTGGACAACCCTAGCCGATGTTCTATGCCGATAACGCTAGGTTATACCTCCTGCCTCACGATCTCTTGAGGCCGAGCCGCCGCCTATCCTCACGAGTCCGAACCGGTAGAACCTCGGGGTTTGGGGTGTTTTCCTTAGGATTAGATGCATATTCTTTGCCGTGGTATTTGGATGGATGTTCCACCCTTCGTGGTAGTTATTTATATATATTTATGCTGTGTGCTAACATGTATTCACGCTTCCGCGACATAGGAGTCCCACCGGCGTGGGTCGAATGACACCTCCTCAGTCCTTCACTCGCATCTCTCTCGTAGATGGCCCGGATAGACGGAGGGCCCCCTCATGGCGGAGATAGTAGCCATGGGAGGGGAAAGTCCCCCATGTATACCACGGTGTCGATATATTCAAGGAGCGCCACAAAGGGTATCGAGCCATGATTTTGGTGGACCGTGAGCATATAAGACGCCATGTCAAACTCAAGTTAGATCGTTAGCTAGTGAGTGAGGATTGGAGTAGTATGAGATTTGGGTGGTGTAATAGATGTCGTCATGATTGACTTAATTTGGTTTAAGTGGGATTAAGAGGAGTGTACCCGGTGCGAAACCCTAACCCTAAGTGGCGAGCGGGGGGTACCCGGGTGTTGCTTGGTGACGGTGGCGACATATCGAGGTAGGGGTGCCCGCCACCCCTAATTTAAAAAAAAAAAAAAACCCTAACCCTAAGTGGCCGCCGGGTAGGGGTGCCCATACCTTTATATAAAAAAAAAAAAAAAAAAAAAAAAAAAAAAATCTTCTTTTTATGTGATGTTTATGTTTTATAAACTTTCTTATACATATCTAATGTTTTATTTCTAGACCACAACTCTTTTTAAAAGAAAGGGGCATATTGTGGGATTGAACCCTTGACCTCCTACAAACCAAGTCACCCTTTTACCAATGGGCTAAGTTCCTCTATCAAGGAATATAATAGTTCTCATTTTATTTATAGTGGTTCTGTTTTCTATTTAAATTAAAAGATCCTTCCATAGATCTACGTTGTGGAGGCAACAACTCCACCGAGCAAGCTCTTTCGCCATAGCACGGAGCAACCTCTCTGCCATAGCCAGCAAGAGTAAGCGGGGCCTTGCCATAGCCACGAGAGTCGACCTCTCTCTGCCGTAGTCGAATCGATAATCAAGTAACCATATATAAAGCTAGTATCCCCTAGGAATAGATCGACCAAATGAAACGACGTAATCTAGCAAGTCCGGCCAACTTGTTATGATAACATCAAATCACTTGGTGAAACTAATTCCGGAATTTAATTAACAATGACAGGGCAACTCTCTAGAATAGCAAAGATGTGTTATATCCTTGGATATTCGTAGTTTTACGATAATAATGTCCAGCCATCTTCCTCGACCCCATATTTTTTCCTTTGGTAGATGCCTTGATAACACAATTTCTTCTGCCTTGCCATGATTCAATCCATACTACATTCATATGCTTTCTATTAGACCTTATTCGAGGTTATACAAGTAATGTTTTATAAACATAATTCTAATTAACGCTTGCCTCTCTCTAGTGTCTAAACCTTGACTCGCCTCGGTTCCCGCAGAAAGGATCTCTTTGTCGTCCAACCGACTAGGGGCCATGCAAAGACACCCTCTAGACCATCGGTTTTGATTCCTTTGATCCTACCACCCTTCAATATTCCTTCTCATTGGTCTTGTTCCTTTCATGGACCACTTCCCCTAGATCATGACACATCCTCTCGTCGTAATGAGTTTGTGTTGGGTACAAACCTTGGTATCATTTTGTACCAAACTTCACCGCCTATATGGCTATGAGTAGTTATTCGCACCACACTTTGTCAAATTGACAAAGCCAGTCTACCCTCTTTTAAACTTGTTCTCCCCGTACATTCCAATGGCCTCCAACCATTGTTGACTAATCACCCCTTCTACGCTATCTAGATCGCGTTGGGCGAAGTCTTTCCAACTATTATTTTAGTGCCTAAACGCGTCATTAAGTTCCGCAAATGAACTTACATAATCCAATGGATTACGCCAAGATCCAAGGGGACCGTACCACCCAAAGACCTTTCACGATAGGCCTCCTCTCACCCCTGAGGTCTTGTGTTCAAGTCTTTAGGGTCCGGCTATATGTCCTCATGGACGATGCCAATATGGCATGACGTACAAAATGCTTTGTCTACCTATCTATCCTGCTTTATTAAAATGTCCTTGGTGAATTCAATTCACCATGTTGTCCTAGGACATGCAAGTCTTCTTCCCCGAGCCATACACCAAATCTTTAAAGAGTTTTTCAGCTCTTGTCTTTTTCAAGTCAAAGTATACCTTTGCATGTTAGCAAAGACTACCCTTCATGTTAGGGAAATAACCTTCCTATCCACATTGCTAAATATCATTCATAAGGATCCTTTTCCTTCTCTTCTTCAATATGTTTTCTACGTCTATGATCGATTTTCAAGATTCCCATCCTTACGCCACAAACAGTACACATCTCACCCTTTGGCCTTTGGTCGTGACCTTTATTCAAGAGAGTCACCAACCCATTTACTCCTTTACGTATTCATTAATCGTCTTGTGGCTTTTGAGCCGCTATTATATGTTCCATATATTGTTGACCCACCTATCATTGGGGGTTATGAGTTAACATTGTCGTACATCCTGGAAATGTTAATTATTACATTTCTTTGTCATGATGCTATCACATTGTTGTAGCATTCCCAATGACTTGGCATACTGTTCAAGCCATAGTCATGGCCTAAGAGCGGGTGAGCCTTCAGATTAATCAGAATTACCCGGAGTCATCAAGGTGCCTGCCTAGTATTTTGTGAGCCTTTCTTCAATTACCTTTGTTTGCGATAACCCGGACTTGTATCCATGTTCGGGTCCTATATATCCTAACTTACACCTCCACGTAACCCATGCCGGGTCACCTCACCGATCCGCTATGGATCATGTGGGAAAGTTAGTTTTAGGTGTCTATTCAAGACACATTTTAACTTTAGCATGTAACTCCTATTTGATACCTATCCCGAATTGTACTATTGTACTATTCAACCCCCTCATCTTAAGCTTCATTCTATTGGCCGTTGACATTTACTTCAGTTGCCAACTACGACATCCTACCTTAACCCTTCATCAGTAACTTTGGGATACACTCGTCTTTCTCTCCTTGTGTCGCCACTTAGATTACCTCTCCAAAGATGTTTATCGTATGTGTACATGCTATGTACATAACAAACATATATCCTCATCCCACAATGCTAGAGCTCAACGCTCTAACTTAGCTGAAATGTAACCTTTGTAGTTCTTATGATGTGGTTGTACCACCTACTTCCCAAATGGGCAGGGCCAACTCTATGTTGGACTTGTACATGCCGATAGATTCACATGTGCAGCCAAGAAGCAAAGACGACCTGCCCATGTATAGAGGGTTGTTGATGGCCCGACTTTTCCGGCTTTTATCTTATCTACATCTCATACCTTTTGTTACTTGATGTTTGATATCGGACTTCGTCCTTAAACCTTCTTATGATAAGTATGTCAAATGCATCTTGGTGCTTAAACTCTTCTATGTTTTAAGCTTTCATGCTATTACCTTTGGAAATAAGGAATTACCTTCCTTTTTAGGTATACTTCCTTCTATTGCGAGCTTTCGATTAACCGTCATTTGTTTAATCCAACCCCAATGCCGAGGACAAAGATTATTTCCAAGAGGGGAGAATGTGACGCTCCATGTATTTATACGGTATATGTATAAATAAGTCGACACGCCACCCAATAAAGGTACGCCACCATGGAGTATCTTAACCTAAGGGGTTGACCTAAAAGGGATGAATTTAAACTTATGGTACTTTAACCATGGGATTATGCCATAGTTCCAAAGGTTTCTACCACGCCCCTTGTCCTTCAGCTTAATTTTATTTTTTCGCCATGTTTTGTCACACCTAACCTATTTTTCCGGGTTAGCATGTCAACCTCAACTTTTGATCCCTTTGAATGTTGTCGCCTTTTGGCTCCCTCATAATGAAGCTTTTGAGGCACTAAAACCTCCCTCGATCTTCTAATAGGAAAACCCAATGTTTCCATCTTCGTTAGTAACCCCCATATGATTATCCAATTCCTTACCCTCTTAAGGGTTTCAAAGTCATAATCTCTAACGGGTCTATGCCGCAAGGCAACGGATCCTCCAGCCTCTACTTCCGTACCTACAATTGTTCCCCCCGAGTAGGGTAACTCTTAGGATATATGGACTAATCGGTCTATATAATCTCACCCCTTCCGAGCTATACCTCTCGCCTTGATTTTTATCTGACATGGAATTTCTATCTATTGCCCTCTTCTCTGCTATCCCTAAAGATGTAATCACCAAAGTCGTTTGGATGTGATTTGGTCCAGGGGAATATACGCTAATAAACACGATATTCCTCGATCCACTACCATACAAGTCTATCATTCATAGCCTTGTATACCATAAGGGTGGCACTAGGGGGCATGGCCAAGTTATTCCCATAACTTAGCCAACCATAGGTTAAGCCATTATCCATGTGGCCTTAACCTATTGGGGCACCGCCACGCAGACTCACCCGATTGGTGCCACGTGAGCATCCTAGGTGGACCTAACTTATATAGGCATAAACCCTAACCCTAGACCTCTTTCCCCAGCCCTAGCACCCGTGAGACTCACCTACTTGTTCGAACCCCGCTTCAACATCGCTCACGTTAGGCATAGGGCCGGTGCAGCGGCCCCAAAGCCAGGTAGACTCGCTCTTGGAGCAAGAGCAAAGATCACGTGAGTCAAGACCATGGAGGCACACTGATCCGAGAGGGAGAGCATCAGAGTGTATGTAGGGTAGTAGTTGTGATAGCTCATCCGAATATCTAGCATAATGACAGGGGTCATCTTTGTGTTTTTGTAATGATATTTACAAAGGTTTTCCTATGATTTCATTGTCAGATTCATCTAGGCATACTAAACAAGATTTCTAGAGTGACGCTTTATCTTGACCATTTTTTTATGAGAGGCAAAGATCGGAGCTGTCACGATTAAATTTATAATGTTTTGTCTATTAAGTTTTTTAAAAAGGGGTTGTAATTGGCACCCCTTACTCTTTTCAATGGCCTTGATTGAATGCATGGTTTTAAATTTAACGGTTTACAATTGGGGTATTCTTTAAAAAGGAAAAAAACAAGAAAAACCCCTTGCCATGCAACCATCGTAGCCCAAACTTTAGGGTTCCATAACCACCGGGCCCTCCATCTCCCCTTTCATGCTTGCATTACACGTTTTTTCCTTCCCAAGATTTCCATTGTTTCATCTTCGCCATTCCTGGATTTCCCTTCATTTGGAGCACTTTTCTAGGGTTCCTGTTCTTGAAATCTTATCTTCCTCGTAGATCAAAACAGATGCTTTCTATGACGCTTTGCTTCTTGTTCTAAATTTAACTTGTGCTTGATTCTATTTCACAGATTTATAACTGAGTAGTGACACATTCAAAGTGTCTGCAACCCCCTTACAAAACCTTCCTAAGCATCTCTTGCATGCTTTAGTTGTAGCTCCGTAAGCTTTAAAGTTATAGTGGCAGCTTATTCCTCGTGAAACGACTCTACAACTAGGGTATATGATTCAAAACTTATGCATGGAAACTTGTAGCCAATGCTAAGACCCTCGTGGTGTCAACTTCTCCGCAAACCATTTTATAAGGGGTATCCAGATTGTCGCGGTTTGTTTTCCACTTAGAGTTATGGCATACAAGGTCTTTGTTAGCACCTTACCTTGGGTTTAACATGGTGGATGTGCAATCATGGTTGGAGGTCTTAGGAAAGTCGGGTGGCGTAGAATTCAATTCGTAAAGTTTTTATATCCGCAACTACACCAGAGTGCCAAGTCTTGGAAGGAGGTGACCGTAATGCCTCGTAAAACTTTGCAAGAAATTTTTGCACTTATTAAGTTTGATAGATTCAGTGCATTGGATACACTCAACCGAAAGCTGAGGCAGGGTTTTTAAGTGAATCTACAGAGAAGCATGCAGGTGTTCTATACGGGCTGTTCGAAAAAATTTAGAGCTACTGCAAATATCACCTATCTAGCACTTCTTTGGTTTCAAATCCCATAAGATGTGCTATCTTTCATCACCGTATGTACATAGATGTACATGGATATTATATATGTGGGTTCAAATCCCACAAAGCTTACAAATTTGACTTGATATCTTATAATATTTTAGTTATAATATTTTATAATTTCTTATTTCATATTTCATATTTTAATTATTGTATTTCATAACTCTACGCAATATTTTTCAAAATTCAATTCTTACTCTAACATAAACCATTGCACTATAAAAGAACATAGGAAAATCCCCCTTTGACCCCCTTTGGTTTGGGTGCATATTCACACGGGGGGTCACTCCGGGCAACGAGAGCCTTCGGATGGGCATATATGCCTTATATTCCTTGATGTGGACCGTAGATAGCGTTCCTCGTTTGTGGGGTATCCTTGTATGAATTTTTGTATACTGTATGCTTAGGTGTGCAAAATACTATAAGATTTCAGTTAATATACTATAAGGTGTGAATTTGATACGTTAGCATTCCAGATGTGCTAGTATCTTGTATCTAGAGTAGAGCCATCCTAGAACCCATATTCAACATCTTGAACCCTAATCAATGAACCCTAACCCTTAGTTAGGTTGTATGATTAGGTTAAGATGTTCTTCTTATGATCATTCTCATGATGTGATGATTATATGTTGATGGTTGATCATGTTTGCTCCTCTTGTATTGGGAAGGGGGGTAGAGACCTAGGGGCCATATGTAGTATGTTCCTAGAGTAGATCCCTTAGTTCCTATTAGTTGCGCTCAGGTGCATAGGAGCCCACCGGGCTATGGAGGCTATGATATATGACTCAAAGACCGCATAACGGGGCTAGAGGGAATGTGGAGGGAGGATCCCTGCCGAGTGGGGGCTTCGGGGGATCCCATAGTGGGCTAGGCTTATGGTCGGTCACTTCGTGTGGGCCGAGCATGGGTCCGACACCTCCCAGGGCAATGGTGTTGCCACGCCTCTCGAGAGCCGCAAGTGATGGCTTGGCTCTCGCTTTGGGGGTTCATTGGTGCATGGATCGTGTGTCGCCATCGATTCTCTAGCCGCCCACGGCACCTCTAGACCCCTACGGGAAGGGGAGATGCAAACCTTCCCGCCTCATCGGACCGGGGAGATGCAACTGGAGTAGTCCCGATGGGTGATACCATGGGATTATGCGTTCTCCAAGGCTAGAGTCCCGTCGAGCCCCGATCTAGCCCATCCGCAAAGTATGCACAGGAGGGGCGGATGGAGTGGTCAACCCTAGCCATTGTTCTATGCCAGCCCTCGCCATTGCCATGACTTCGATGCGCTCTATCTTGAGGCCTAGCCGGTCCGGGTCACCCTCCTTATGAGTCCTGAGCCGGGTAGGAGCTCTCTGTTTTATGGTTTGTGATTATCATCTATGCATTGGTTTATGTAATGCGATGCACTACCCTCCGAGGTAGTATTTGTGTATGTTTTATGCTAGTTCTGACGTGTTATCGCTTCCGCTGTTATAGGAGCCCATAGGGGAAGGGCGCGCAAGACACCTTCGTGTTCCCTCCCCGCACTAAGAGTTACCTCGAGAGTGCGGGGTGACGAAAGACCCATCTCGCGTTCTTGAGGGATGGGGGATTTCTGCTGGGGGTATCTGACTGGCCATTATGTTTAGCGGGGGGCGTCACAATGGTATCGAGCCATGTTCTTGGTTGACCAAGAACTAGCACCATACTCATAACCATGAAGTAGTCTAACAGGCCTATAGAGGTGTGAAATGAACATTTCCACCAGCGAACCGCAAAAATGGGGAAAAATTTTTCTCCTAGGTAGTGGGTCAGGATTTAGGTTAAGTGTTAGACGAAGGGTTGAGTGAGTCAAACTCATCTTCTAGTAAATTTGAAGTGAAAATTATGCATCTGCATCAAATTTCACCTAAAATGGGTCGAAGAATCATGCCAATCGGAGACCCAGGTGAAAAATGGCGCAAATCCATAATTAACACCTCAAACCATTAGGAAAATTGAAAAATTACAAGTATAATACGAATTTTAGTATATATTTTAATAATTAAATAACTATTAAATAGGGTGTAATTAATAAAGGGGGGCTAATAAATAGGGGTAATGATGATAGGAGAATATTCTAAGGGACCCTCCTCTTTAAATATCCCTGACACCTCATTTTCTCTCTCCAACCCTACACCTCCACCTCTCTCTTGACCAGCCTATCCCCACCCGTTTTCTAGACCGTTAAGTATGGCCAGGACCAAACAGACCTACAGGAAGCCAGGACAGCGCCCCACACTCTCGATGGCGAACCTAGCAGCGGGACGCCATGTGAAGAAGATACCAGAGCACCTACGGCCCAAGAAGGGAGAAGAGGAGCTTCCCCCTACCAGCAGCAGCAGCAGCGACGAGTCGTACCACGATGCTGAGAGCAGCCCTTCGTCGGCAGGCACACAAAGAACCGACGAATCTCGCCACTTCGGGGCCACCGATACCGAAGTGGAGGAACAGGAGGAGGAGCAGGTCCAGCAGCAGGTGGACGAAGCGGGGCCTTCGGTGCCCAAGAAAAAGGGCAAGGAGAAGGTCACTGAGTGGCCAGAGGAGAGGGCAGCCAGGAGGAAGAGGGAGCGTGAGGAGGAGTTGCGGCGGCAGGAGCGGAGGACGAAAAGAAAGAACGACGGTCCCCGCCGAACCGTCGTCATCGAGGAGCCTCCCCGCCGGGAGGAGGAGCAGGTGGAAGAAGTGGAGGAGGAGGAAGAAGAACAGGAGGAAGGGGCAGAACCAAGACCACCTTACCCAGTGTGGCCCGAGCCACCTAAGGTGGTAAAGAAGCAGAAGGCGGGCGAGCGAGGCTTCGCCTTGAAGGAGGACCGCCTTTACCAGCGCCGCCTCAAGGCATACCAAGAATACCTTCGTCGGTGGACGAGGTATAATGATTGGTATTGCCGGCAGAACGTCCAGCGGACAGTGGAGGGGGGCCGGCCGCCAAAGAACCAGCCCAAGCCGCCGCCGCCACAGCCCGAGAAGCCCAAGAAGGTCCACCATGGACCTAATTCCCCGCACGCCCGAGTTTTTCGGGAGATTAAGCACTTTCAACAGTGCACTAATCTCCTGATTAGGAAGGCGCCGTTTGAGCGGCTTATGCGGGAGGTAATGGCGGAGTACGTCACCGACTATAGGGTGACGTCCCTTACAACTCGGGTGTTGCAAGTGGCCGCTGAGGCCGAGCTCACCCAGTTGTTCGAAGAAGGGAACCTCTGCGCGATCCACGCGAAGAGGGTGACCCTCATGCCCAAGGACATCCACTTGGCGCGTCGCATCCGCAAGGAACGCCCTTGAGGATGCCATTTTGTCAAACTAATGTAATTATTTTCCTATAAATATAAAGTTTTGTGTAAAACTGTGCAATAGATATAAAGTAGGTGTAAAAACATGTTTAAGTAATTAAATAGGAAAAGGAAATTAGAAAAAATTTTTAAAGGGGACCGAAATCGGGTCCCGTCGCGCCGAATGCGCCTGCGCTCGCGACGCAGACCCCATCCGCGCGACGCCACCCGATTTCGCCAAATTTTAGCTAAGTCATGTCCAAATTAAGTAATAAAAGTTGCTAATTAAGTCAGAATCATGCTAGAAAGTCAAATTAGGATCTTCTAACACCCTAAAATTTGTCCTAAAAGTGGAATCAACCCGAAATCGGGTCCCGTCGCGCCGAATGCGCCTGCGCCCGCGACGCAGACCCCATCCGCGCGACGCCACCCGATTTCGCCAGAACTTGCCTAGCTTGACCAAATTTGACCCAACAAACTGCCATGTAGTGTTTCTTGCCTTGTTTTGTTTAGAATTGCACTTCATGGTAGCTCATTTGGACACCCAAGGCCATAGATTTGGAGTCTTTCCCATCAAGAACCTTTGTGCACGGAACCCGAGGCACCCCTAGTCTATAAAAAGGGGCCTCATTTGTCATTTTCTCCCCATCAAAAGTGCTCCCAGCCCCTTTGGCGATTTTCTAGCTCCCTACTTGTTTCCATCGACCATTTTTTTCTGACCATCTCGCTCAATGGCACCATCAAACTTTGTTAGATGGTACAATGATTCAATCACATCCGTGAACTCCTGCTGACCAAGCCTTTCATGTCTTCGATCATCTCTTTGATCTTCATGCCACCCTAACGAGAACTCCTTACTACATCGACATCATTTGTCAATATGATCAGACTCATTTTACCCGGGAGGTCAGCTTGCCACCTAGGGAAATGGGTCTCCTTAGACACCCTTGCCCAAGCCATAGGTGGGGATCTAGGGGGCAAGAGTAGGTTGTGGGATAGAACCGAGAAACATGCCGGACTACATGACACAGTAAGCATCATAGGCATAGGTAATGCGTCTCAAACCCGGGCGACTTTAGCCTTATTCATGCGGTATAGAGCGATCAACCAACCAGGCGAGCCGTCCATTCAACCCTTGGATTTAGCTCCTCTCGACACTTTCGAAGGCGGCGGATAGGTATCCTCGAGATCGAAGCTTGTGATCTGAATACCATGGGTCTACATCGAAAACCTAGGCTGCGGATCGAAAGCGGGACTATGAGGAAGAAGAAGAGGAAGAGAACCCAAGATGGGAGATAAAGCGAGGCAAGAAGGATGGAGAGGCGTATAGCTCAAGCAACACGAGGGGCTAAAGGCGAGATTTCGAACCGCCAATAGGTATCCGCGGCCCTCACCCGGTGATCATTGGCGGAGAGGAGTATATATTAAGCCACCGACATCCTTAACCTTCCCTATTGCCAAGAGGAAAACCTCCTGGATAGGCGAGCTCCTAGGACTAATGGCACAGAGGAAGGTGGCGACTTCATCGACTACTCCTACCGGGGAGATCCCGGGGAGGTAGCCGGCGACATTCCTATGCGAGGGAAACCATGTCGGATATCCAAGCATACCAGCGGATAAAGGCGGATGTTTTAAGAATGAAGAACCCGACATTCCGAGGAGGAGGAATTTCCGAGGAGATCCAAAGCGAGGTTGTACAAGCGGGGAAGGGGCCCAAGTTCGAGCCGACCAGTCCGCTCCAGGAGCATGCGCGAGGCATCTAGTAGCATTAATCTAGAAAACGCAAAGAACAATGTGGAGGGACCACGAAGATCTTACGGCAATAGATATCGGGCGTCGGGCGGGCGGCGAGGCGGGAAAGGCACTGGAGCCACGGGGCCACATAGGGGTAAATCGCTCAGGTACTATCTTCCGGCCCTTAGCCAAGGTCAGATGATAGTCTTTCACAAGGAGTTCAGCCCAAGAGGTGAAGAATCAGTGGCGCTCCTTATAGCGCTTACAGGGTTTGGGCATCACGCCAAGATAGATGTCGGAATGGACCATGTTATACTCTTTAAGAGAGCAGTAGCACTTCACGCCCTCGACCGCCAGGGGCCACCTCGAGAGATCGCGCGCTTGTCGATTGGTAGCGGCAAGCGCACGAGAACTACCGGCACCCACAGTGGCAAGAGCATTAGAGGGAGGGTCGGCGAATACTTGCAGAACATGGGAAAGGGCACAGCATACAAGAAAATCAAGAACTTCTTCAAGCGACATCATTGATGGAAGAATTGTCTCATAAGATCTAAGTATATTGTAATTCTTTCTTAAGTATTATCATGAAGTCTATTAAATGTATTCCTATAGACTAATTAATGTACTACTATGATGTTGACCTATAAATGAAGTTTTCATATGATTTCTTTTGTGGCTAACAACAATTTAATTGTAAGCAATAATGATCATTGCCTAACTTAATAACACGTATTAATGACCAATACTTGCAGCAAGGAACTCAAGTCGCGGGTCTCGGGACCAGGCCGACCACCATAATGGGTACCAAGGAACTTGTTCGGAGGGCAGGAAGGCGTTGGCGGGATATGTCACGAGAGGCGGTTAATGCAAGGTTGGTACAGATGAGGAATCAGGGATGCAACACCTCATCAAGCCCCAGGCGACACCTCTCATGAATGCACGGGAAGATGGTCCTCCGCCTCCACCTTGTGTTCCGGGTGGTGGCGAAGCCCCTCGGCCCGGGAAGGGGAGGGCAACCACGGCAGCGTCGAGGGACAAGAGGCGAAGAAGGAAAACCGGGGGAGTCCATCATCATCTAGTTCCGGCTCATCGAGATAGTTCTTCCGGTGGCGGCAGCTCTCTAGCTCGGCGGCGGTGAGTCGACACACCTAAAAGGCAAGAAAAAGGGCAAGAAAAAGGCGGATGACTATCGGGAAAAAGGTGGATAGTGCTATGAGCAATGTGTGGAAGACAAAGGAAGGCTGGGCGGTTTTTGAGGAAAAGACAGATCGGGGCATGGAGGCTGAAGCATGGCTGGATGAAATGGAAGAATTTGGCAACTCATACGGTATGAAAAGACAAGGACATAGGGAAAGTTGCTACAGCTAACCTTATTGGACCAGAGCAAGGATCACGGTGGAAGGGATATGCTAAGTCCAACAAGCTGAAGAGGAACAATTGCAGGTTTAAGACCTTGACAAAAGGCTTTCCATAAAGCACTATGTGCCGAGGTCTCATACTAGTAGACAGTTCAGCGGTTTTACGGTTGAATCGGGGGTACCTTATCGGTGGCTAAGTATCCAGAAGAATTCATGAGACTTAGACTTCATGTCCCGGAGTATCGAAAAAGGCAAGCGGTGGACACCTATATTGAGGGGTTGAACAGCAATATCAAGAGGCTTGTTAGAGCAATCAACCCAAGGTCGATTCGCGGGCGAAGATAAAGCTATAAGTTTGGAGGAGGCACCGGCAACTCCGAGAAAGCGATCAACCGGGGGTAAGAGTTGAGGGCGTATCGGGGACAATATCGGGGGTAAGCAATCAGCGGCTACACCATCGAGGGGCCAGCAGCAAAGGTAAGGATAAAACAAAAACTTTTGGGGCCGTAAAAGCCCACGAGAATGCATCGGGGGAAGTGCTCTTAAAAAGCGTCTCCTAGGCGATCTGCCGAAGGAAAAGAAAGGGAATGCATTGAGAAGAAGTTATGCTTGAGTGCTTCCGGCCGGGGGCACGCAGGGACACATGATTGTCCATTAGTCATCACGGTCGGCTTTGGCCCGAGAACTCTTGGATTGGGACTCCCCAGCGAAGCGGGCGGGGCGATGAGCAGCGGGGAGGACCCGCGACTTCATAGATGG
The DNA here is from genome assembly GCA_021234155.1 of Isoetes taiwanensis. NCBI lineage: Eukaryota > Viridiplantae > Streptophyta > Lycopodiopsida > Isoetales > Isoetaceae > Isoetes > Isoetes taiwanensis. The sequence goes on along the minus strand of JAJEKV010000014.1, from coordinate 10,451,796 downwards.
TGAAGTGTCACATATGTGCAAACATTGAGTCCCGGATGAGATAGAGAATCGATCAAAGCTGTCATTGCGGTGATGGGATCATAGATAGTAATCCTTATGTAGTCCTCATAGATACGGTAGCTCTCATAATTTTGCATCTCCTAGATTGGCTGCTCTAATGAAGAACAAGGTATTGAAGTCTAAGCCAAGGCCGGTAGCTATGGCAAGCGCCATTCGGCACACTAAAGGGAGGAGGATCACCTTTGACATAGACCTTAGTGGGGCCAAATGGCCGATGGGGCAGTCATGGATATTGGAAGGTATGATCTTATAGTGGGAATGGAATTTTTGAAGCCAGACCAAAGCCATGATTGATTGCGGCCGGAATGAAGTCTCCATGGCGGCACCAGGGCGGCGACAAGTTGATAGTGAAAGGTAAGAAGCTAGAATCCCTATGCGGTGTATTTCTTTGAAGCGGCTAAGGAAGAGTATAGAAAGGAATAAGGTGGATTACATCTTGAGGATGGAATCCGGTTGAGCCAAACAAGCGGGATGGAAGTGACAAAAAGGGAAATCAACTTTGCCGGGCAAATAGCAAGGCTTATTTCAGAATTGAGGGATGTATTTCGGATGAAATCCGGCGGTACCCCTATATAGGGGTGTGGAATGTGAGATCACATTGGCTCGGGATCTGGAAAACCCGACCGATGGGCGCCATATAGAATGAGCATCCCGAGTTGGCGAGCTCAAAAAGCAGTGCGAGGAATTGCTTTCGAGCTTGGATTTATAAGAGCAAGTGTGTCTCCTTTTGAACACCTATACTCTTTGTCAAGAAGAAAGATGGGAGTTTAAGAATGTGCATAGACTATCGCCCGACTCAATAAGCGACGATAAAGAATAAGTATGCATTGCCAAAGGCGGATGACCTAATGGATCAGCTACAAGGAGCAAAGGTATTCTCTAAGATTGATTTAAGATCGGGGATACCATCGGATAAGAATAAAGGAAGAGGACATCCATAAGACCGCTTTCAGAGCGCGGTATGGTCATTTTGAGTTCTGATAATGCCCTTTGGATTGTCGAGCGCTCCATAGCGTTTATCGCCTCATGAGCGATATCTTGAGAGACTTCTTGGATGAGTTTGTTATTGTCTTCTTCGGCGACATCCTAATCTACAGACAAGTCCCTTGAAGAGCATTGTCGGCACCTCGAGGAAAGTGTTGGAGAAGTTGAGGCGTCATCGGTTGTATGGGAAGCTCTCTAAGTGCCACCGCCGCCTTGGTAGGGTGGAGTACTTGGGGCATGTAGTAACATCCGAGGGAATCTCCACGGATCCATCTAAGATTGAGGCAATAGTTGATTGGCCAGCTCAAGGAATGTGGCGGAAGTAAGAAGCTTTCTCGGGTTGGCGGGATACTATAGAAAAGTTAAGTGAAGGACTTTGCTAAGTGGTCCCCTCCGTGGACCTCACTAAGGCCAAGAAGATTAAGGACCCAGGCTAGCCATTGGTTAGAGAAAGTCCAAGCTTCTTTTGAGAAGCTTAAAGAGGCCTTAACAACTTGACCGGTGCTTGTTCTCCCGGATCCGAGTAAGGATAAGTTGATAGCAACAGATGCAAGCAAGATAGCAACAGGGGGCGGTCTTGATGCAAGAAGGAAGGGTAGTCGCCTACGACTCGAAGAAGATGAAACGGCCTTGAGCAACGCTACCCAACCCATGATCAGGGAGCTCCTAGCCATTGTCGGGGCATTGAGGATATGGAGGCATTATTTCTTTGGGAAGGAAGTTTCGGTTAGATCTTGATCACGAGCCTTGATATCTTTTCACCCAGCCACTCCTCAACTTAAGGCAAAGGAGGTGGATGGAATTCCTTGAGGAATACGATTTTGATATTATATATAAGCACGGTAAGCTTAATGTTGTAGCGAGATGCCCTCTCCGGGGAGACCATTTCGAGACAAGGGCGCGCATTGTAATGCGATTTCCACTCTTTCGAGTGAGTTTGGCAAGAAGATTGAGGAGTCCTTGCCAGCCGATGTGGACTTCAAGGAGGTGTGGGAAAGCCTCTCCGGGGAAGCGAAACAGATAAGGAGGCGGGGAAGCCTTCAAGCATTTTAAGAAGGAAGGCAACTTTGTTATACCATAAGCATAAGTTGTGTGTGCCCGAATCTTCGAGGGGTAAGGAAGTTAATTCTTCATGACACACATAACAGCCCAATAGCGGGGCATCTTTGGCTTCATGAAGACCTATTTCAAGATTAAGTAGTTACTTGGCCAGGAATGAAGAAGCGGATAGCTGCATATATTGGGATTACCCGGTTATGTCGTGAGACCAAAGCGAGCAAATCTGCGGATTCGGTGCTTTAGAGCCATTGGGGGTGCCAAATGCAAAGTGGGAGGTCATAAGCATGGATTTCATCACGGGACTCCCTAAAACTCTTGAGGCAAGGATGCATTGATGGTTGTCGTAGATAAGTTATCAAAGATGGCGCATTTAGTGCCTTGCAAAACTACTGACACCGCATTAGATACTGCAAAGTTATTTGTAAGGAGATTTTTAGACTCCATGGCATGCCTCGGGGAGATAATATCTGATAGAGATTCTAAGTTTATGAGTGCCTTTTGGCGGGATCTCTTTAGCACCATTCAGGGCGAAGCTCTCCATGAGCCGCGGCATATCATCCCCAAAAACAGATGGCGGTGGAAAAGGACCAATCGGATCATTGAGGACATGCTTGAAGCTATGTGTGGAACAAAAGCGGTCAAGTGGGATGAGTACATTCACTTGGTGGAATTAAGCCTACTAGCGATTACCAGCGAGGGAGTCATCCCGGATGTAAGCCTTTCATGGTGAACTCTGACTACAGTGCTTAACCCGGGATACACTGGCACAATCCCATTGTCCAAGGTAGAAGTGTCCCAAACAGATGTTAGGGGATATGCAGCAACTAGTAGAGGAAGTAAGGGGTTACTTATTGGCGCAAGAAGTGGCCGAGAGAAGAGTGTAGCCGACAAGCCGCGGGACCGTAAGGGGAGTTTAAGGTGGGAGATCTGGTTTGGTTGAAGATCAAGGTGAAGCAAGCCAAGGCTGCGGATTGGGAGCTGCAAGAAGCTTGCCCCTAGGTGGGCTGGGCGTTCAAGATTTTAGAGAGTGGGCTCTCAAGCCTATAAGTTGGATCTTCCAGCCCATCTTAAGGTTCACAAGGTCTTCCACGTAAGTTTGTTAAAAAGGCACAATCCTAACCCTGAGGAGGTTTTGGATACTCCAACCTTGTTGGAAATGGCCGGAGGAGCAAGTGGAAATAGTGCACGAGTTGCTTCTTGATAAATCATTCAAGAAGACTAGGAGGTCTCAATTCCTCCAATATTTGGTTAAGTGGAAGCACTTGCAGTGGAAGACGCGACGTGGGTATTGAAGCAAGACTTGGAGAAGCAATACCGAGAATTTATGAAGGAATTTGATGGGCGAGTCGTCTCAGGCTTGGTGCGACCCGACTTGCCGGTGGTTAGCTAGTATGTTGTCGGTTAGCCTTAAGCACGGCGCATGCATTCTAGTTAGTAGGGTGCATGTGCCAGAACCTTGGATCGTGTGGGCGATGATGGGATACGCCTTTAGGGCATTCTCTAGGCCACACGCACCAAGAGGTGCGCATGACCATTAGGGTCATGTGAGTGAGGAATGAGGCATGGTGGGCGATGATGGGACATCGATCCGGATGATCTCTATGCCACGATCGCGGGATGCCACCGGCGGCGTAGGAGGGTCATGGTGAAGCTTAAGTGATCATCTTGCGATGATGGGATCGTGAGAGGCGTTCCCTAGCTGAAACCCTCGGGGCATGATGCAGCTTGGGGTGTACTGATCCGGGGGATGCGTGTACAAGGTAACACTTCGATCATGGGCAATGATGGGAGCATCTTAAATGATCCCTAAGCTCAAATCGAAAGGGCCATGATCTTGGGCAAGGTAGTAGGACAACCTTGAGCCATGATGATTGGCTCAAGGAGGTAAGAGGGTGGTCCCCTAAAACCACAAATTATTAACTAAACTAACGTAATGTGCTCCTTTTTTGCGGGGCAAGTAGAAGGAGGACCTCAACGAGGCGTTCACGAGAAGCTAGGGGAGCCATAATTTAGATTATGAACCCTAATAACTCTTATAATAATGTTTGAATTATATAAGTAGGAAATAACCGTGTTAAGGCTATATAATTTTGTATAAGTACAAATATAGCCTAAATTTTGACCTTTAACTAATAAAACTCGATTGCTAAGCTAAATTAAAGGTTATGACATGTTGTTTTGTTGCAGGTATAAGGTAGGTTAGTCACCTTAGCGCAATCTTGAGAGGGGACGACATTGTCCTAAGGGGGAGAATGTGACGGTCGGGGGAATATCGCTATAAATCGTATATTCTGGATCGTCACTATACAAGTCTATCATTCATAGCCTTGTATACCATAAGGGTGGCACTAGGGGGCATGGCCAAGTTATTCCCATAACTTAGCCAACCATAGGTTAAGCCATTATCCATGTGGCCTTAACCTATTGGGGCACCGCCACGCAGGACTCACCCGATTGGTGCCACGTGGCATCCTAGGTGGACCCTAACTTATATAGGCATAAACCCTAACCCTAGACCTCTTTCCAGCCCTAGCACCCGGGAGACTCACCTACTTGTTGAAACCCCGTTTGAACATGGATTCGTTAATGGCATAGGCTGGTGCGGCCCCGCCCGGGGTGGACTGTTCTTGGAGCAAGAGCAGATCATCCGTGAGTCGAAGACCATGGAGGCACACGGGATCTGGAGGGAGAGCATCGGGAGGCGGGTATGTAGGGTAGTAGTTGTGATAGCTCATCTGGAATTAGCATTCCAGATGTGCTAGTATCTTGTATCTAGAGTAGAGCCATCCTAGAACCCATATTCAACATCTTGAACCCTAATCAATGAACCCTAACCCTTAGTTAGGTTGTATGATTAGGTTAAGATGTTCTTCTTATGATCATTCTCATGATGTGATGATTATATGTTGATGGTTGATCATGTTTGCTCCTCTTGTATTGGGAAGGGGGGGGAGAGACCTAGGGCCATATGTAGTATGTTCCTAGAGTAGATCCCTTAGTTCCTATTAGTTAGTTTGTGCATAGGAGCCCACCGGGGCTATGGAGGCTATGATATGACTCAGCACCAGGATAACGGGGCGGGAGGGAATGTGGAGGGAGGATCCCTGCCCGAGTGGGGGCTTCGAGGGGATCCCATAGTGGGCTAGGCTTATGGTCGGTCACTGCGTGTGGGCCGAGCATGGGTCCGACACCCTCCTGGGGGCAATGGTGTTGCCACTGCCTCTCGAGAGCTGCAAGTGATGGCTTGGCTCGTTTTTGGGGGTTCGGGCCTGCGGATCGTGGTGTCGCCATGCGATTCTCTAGCCCACCCGGGCACCTCTAGACCACAGGAAGGGGAGATGCAACCCTTCTGCCCCTCATCGGACCAGGGAGATGCAACTCGGAGTAGTCCCGATGGGTGATACCATGGGATTGCGTTTCCGGAAGGCTAGAGTCTGTCGAGCCCTGATCTAGCCCATCACGCAAAGTATGCACGGGAGGCGGATGGAGTGGTCAACCCTAGCCATTGTTCTATGCCAGCCCTCGCCATTGCCATGACTCGATGCTGCTCTATCTTGAGGCCTAGCCCGGTGGGGTCACCCTCCTTATGAGTCAGGCGGGTAGGAGCTCTCTGTTTATGGTTTGTGATTATCATCTATGCATTGGTTTAATGCGATGCACTACCCTCGAGGTAGTATTTGTGTATGTTTTATGCTAGTTGGCGTGTTATAAACTTCCGTTATAGGAGCCCATAGGGGAAGGGCCGCGCAAGACACCTTCGTGTTCCCTCCCGCACTAAGAGTTACCTCGAGTGCGGGGGGAGGCGAAAAAGGGCCCATGCGGGTTCTTGGGCGGATGGGGGATTTCTGCCGGGTATGCGGTGGTTTATATGTTTAGCGGGGGCGTCACATGGGACTCCTTCTTCTCTTAAATCAAGGGGCGCGATTTGATACATCTTTTATTCCCGAAACCAAATAAATGCTCTCAGCTTATAACGTTGAAGTAATTCATTCATATCTGGAACCTTTGAGTAGTTAACCTCTCATTATCGGTTATTCCAATACCGTTCCAACCATCCTCGGGATGTTCTTCAATGTGACGTCACCGTATATGCTAGACTTACTCTAGCTATTCTCATTGATTTAAACTCTTCTCATCTCCCTTAGTAATAGCTTGAGTGCATATCTCTGGTGGACCATACCTTAACCCAATATCTTCGTGTATAAGCATATCATTATGCTTCTTCTGTAAACATTGTCACGTAACATGCCACCAGCCTTGTACGAGTATTCTACCATCTTCCAATATGACATACATCTGGATGTCACAATCGACATCCTTGATATCCTTGCTAGTGTAGTATTTGATACTACCAAGTCCTTCCAACATCCAAGACCGCTACGTTGTTATTATATGATATAGTAACATGTGTGCACCAACCCTAAGTCTAGACTCATATGTAATTCGTTAACATAGCCACCTAGCTATGTTCATCCTTCCCGCAATTGTATTTCCTCAACTCATTTAGCTTGTGCTATATATGTTGTGGTTTTCACACCACACCTTCTAGACTCTCTATCCTTAGGTTGCCTTGGTCCTCACGCTCTAGTCATAAATTCCACAGGGGCAAATACCACCCTAAGTTCCTAGTGGACATACTTAATGTCTAGTATAGGAATTCTTATCTTCATTACTTCCGCATTCATATGGAATGTGAACTAAAAGTTCTAGTATATATATCCTATCTTCTTCTAGTTATGTTTTACTATTAAATGGTCCTCCTACGCGGAGCTACTTCTTAAGATACACACACGATACCAAGTCCAGAACACATTCTCACGGGTTGAGATGTTCATTGAAACTACCTTGTTCATACTCTAGACTTAGGTATATTCAACGTGTCATTCCAAACTCTCTATATTTGAAACATTGTTTACAACAACTTTCAAGCACCTCTTGTCTCCCACTTGTCGTGTGGGTACATTACTTGCCTTCCTAATGTATCATTAGTTGAAGGTCAACTTTCCTTCATAGGCTGGCTTCACCAAAGGTCCAACATACCTTGCAGCTTTTCGATGCTTGTGCCAGTTCCTCCCAATTGTCGTCTTCTCTTGACCTTATGTGGAAACTACGTTCCACACTATTCTCCATCGTTTATTGGCATCTCCATGTTCCCGGCCGGACATCGGATGTGTCCATTTCCTTAATGTATAACCTTCGTAATGGTCATGCATTTGACCAACGTCATTGGCGTATCCAACCCGACTATGTCGTCATTTTATTCATGCACCCGCTTGCATTCTTATTGCACACCTCAGGAACATCAATCTCCTTACGAAACACAGTGTATATGTAATTTTATAATCCATATAGTTTATGGATCGATATCCTCATACAACATTATTCTCCACCGTTCCATGAATCATCATACCTCGATTCAAGTAGCAATAGCTATAAAGTGTCCGGTTAGACATTCATACCTTCACCACCATTGTCAAAATCTACACTTCTAAAGTGATCTCCTTTTCATGAGCTGGGTACTTATAATCCAGTTTCCACCTTAGTATAGTACCTCCTTAACGTGCTCTATAGTAGATAATCATAAACCACTTCTCCCTCGGATATATGGTGCTATACCCAGTCTCCTTCTATGGTGTATGCCAATATATATGCCGCATAATAAATCAATCTTCGTAATTATTAGGTCCAGTGTTTCAATCAGATACCAAACATCGTCACACAAATTTTCTCGAGTATCCATCTAATATAGGGATACCTTAACACTCACTATGCCCAACGTTTAGCACTTCTACTTCCAGTAAGAGCCCAGGACCTGCTTAACCACCATTATATAATAGCCTCAAGAAGCACCAGGCATGGTTTTGATGCTTCCGCCGTGGACACCATAGTCTGGCGGCCTACGTGATGGGACGATTGCAGGGCCATAGCACTGCCAGATAGCGACCCGGGCGGTACCAGTTATGTCAAATGTATCTGTGAGATGTACCTGTAAATATAAGATAGATAGATAGATAGATAGATAGTATTTTAACGTCACGCCACTAGGCAGCATCCAACTGGACATGTGACCACACACCACACTACATTACTTGGTTGGGCCTTGCCCCCAACCACTTTACATTGCGTCTGTGGGTTTTGACACCCAACAGTTCATAGTGCGATTCTGGGCAGTCTCGAACTCGAGACCTATAGTTGCTAGACCTAGTGTGTTACCACTAGACTAAACGTGAATATAACCTATGGTTAAGATAGACTAGAATAGAGTGAGCTAATAAAAGGAGATAATTATGTATGTCTTACACAAACTTCTGAGAGAATAACGAGACTTAGATTATCTTAGAAGGTTATGAATAGTAGTTGATGAAGAACGTGTGCCTATAGTTCATATTAGAGTATAGGGGTAAAAGTGTCAGATACAGTACGATATAATTATATTAAAGGGTAAGTCTAAATGTGAGGGGCATATCAAATACTGAGGATAGGACCTTATGAGTTGTCAAAACTATAACAAAATAGGAAAACAAAATTACATTACAAAAATTAAATTAAGCAATAATTAAATGGATTGTAAAAGGCGGGAGAATATAATACATATACACGTTAATATCATTAGAATCACTTTCTACTAAAGCGGTCTGAGCTTAATAACTCCGTATCATAATATAAGAACAAATAGAAGTTGCTTGTGTCTGTACCTGTCCATAATACATAATCAATTACACGTGTGTATAGAAAAAATGAATTCAAAATTAGCTATACTACGAAAGCGGTCGGGACTTCCACACACCTTGACTGTTCATCACTTACGGCCGATCCAGAGGCAATGATCGGGTCTAATCTATACCTCTACCTTCTATCCGGGGTTATAAATTGCACATTACAAGTCATTTCAAACTTAATCACTTTGAACATGACAAAGTCATGTGACCTATAATCTCACGCTATCTCTTTAAGGGGGGGGGGGACTTCCTTCCAATGTACGATGTATTGCCCACAGCAAGAATAGTCTTGATGCTGAGGACAACATCACTTTTAAGGTGGGGAGAATGTGACGTTCCACATATTTATACGCCTTTTTAAGTATAAATACGTGACACGTCACTATGAATAATTAATGGTACATTAATTATTCATAAGCTAAGGTTAGCTATGTTAATAATTAAATTATAAAGGTGGAAACCTAACCTTAAACCCTAATTCGAATTAGGGCTTAATCTAATATTAAAAGGGCCTAAAATACCAAATTAGTTAATATTAGCCAACCCGGAGCTGCCACCCCGGCCCAAATCGATTGGGCAAGGGAGAGTTACTAACTTGGGACCCAAATTGGGGTTTTGCACCCCATTTGCCCCAATTCAAATTAGAAGCAAGTGGAGATGGAGGAGGAGGAGCAGCAGCCGGGCACCCTTGACCAAATCGACCAAGAGGAGGCCGGCGCCACCTTTGAGGAGTTGGCCCTGCCAAGCTGGCGCCACCTTTTGCCAAGCAAGTGCACATGTGGCCAGAGGCGAGCACCAAATCCAAGGAAGATGGAAGCACCAAATGACAACGGGTCCAGTAGGAACTTCGGTGGGTGGCTAGTATAGCTTAGAATTCTAGGGTGGCCCTGTTGGGCACTTGTAGTGTGTATTTCTTACATTCTCTCTGTGTTTTACTTGTAGGAACTAACCCTTGATTGCAAAAGGTGAGTTCTCTTTATTTCTGATTCTGGTCTTGCTCTTAAAGGATGGATTGATAGTTCTTTGCATAGTATTACTCTTGAAATGGGAGAATTACGGGGGTAGAGACCTCTGAGCCCATGTATTGTAGTATGCTCCTAGATAGAGCCATGTATTATCCCATTAGTTGCGGCTGTGTACAAAGAGACCACCGGGTCATAGATGTTATGGATTGGCTTAACACCAAAGAAGGGACGGTGGTGAAGTGGGGGTGGGGTCTTGCACGAACATAAAGGCTCACGAGACTCCTACTGTGGGCTAGGCGATGATAGCCGGTCCGCGTAGAGGGGCGGGTATGGGTCCCGACACTCCCACGGGTGTAGAGGTGTGACCCGTATGGGGCACCTTGCACTTTTGAGTAGATTTAGGGTGAGTAAGTCTGGGTGCGGATCTCAGGGGGTCGGCATGCGGCGCGTATTCTCTAGCTCACCCATGGAACCAACCTGATCACAGAAGGGGACACCCAGCGTCTCCAGGAAGGCTATAAGCGAAACCATAAGCGTGAATCGACCCATCGCAAAGTGTGCCGGGAGGGGATGATGGGTGGACAACCCTAGCCCGATGTTCTATGCCAGCCAACGCCGGGTTATACCTCTCTGTCTGGCTGATCTCTTGAGGCCGAGCCGCCGATCTATCCTCCGCGAGAGTCACGAACGAGGGGTAGAACCTGGGGTTTGGGGTGTTTTCCTTAGGATTAGATGCATATTCTTTGCCGTGGTATTTGGATGGATGTTCCACCCTTCGTGGTGGTTATTTATATATATTTGTGCTGTGTGCTAACATGTATTCACGCTTCCGCGACATAGGAGTCCCACTGAAGGCGTGGGCCGAATGACACCTCCGTGTCATTCACTCGGGCATCTCTCTGTAGATGGCCCGGGATAGACGGAGGGCCCTGCTCATGGCGAGATAGTAGCCATGGGAGGGGAAAGTCCCCGTATGTATACGGCCGGGTGTCGTATATATTCAGGGAGCGTCACAGAGAGGTCTCTAATTCCTTGCCAAGCCAGCTTTAGGTAGGGTGGAAGGTGATCTGAATTAGCCTCGTTATCTCGACTGTCTGTGCCTACTCGAAAGTGAGTGATGATGTGCATATGCAACTCAACCATTACACCTAATCCACCAAACTAGATCCTCTGCCATGGTTCTCCCGTGTACAAGTGCATCTTTGGGAAGAGGGCCATTGTGCCAGGCTATTGCAAATCACCAAGTCAAAGATACCGCAGAGCTGAAGCAACTGCCTGCCGAAGCACATGACTTGGTTGTCATCTGATGTCTGTGGCCAAGGTGCCTTTGCCGGGTCCAACTGCAATATATCGTCAGCCAAGGGGCCAAGTCTCATGGGCTACTCCGCTTGTGTTTGCGCATTGAAATCTCCAAAGAGTATGACATTGCCCAACTGCTTATGTTGCTGTATGTCATCATATAGATCGACATAAGGATCCATCCTATCCACAGAGTTGCTCTCTATATGTGAAAAGTAGCAGACGGCTAGGAAGAGAGGGTTGCCACTACAATTATGCACCCACACCCATAGGTACCAGTTGTATATGTTTGTTTTCTACAGGGAAACTGAATGCGCCAAAGTTGTTCGGTTCTAACAGGCAATCCCTTCATGTCCCCTCTTTCCTGTGCAGCTATTGAAGACTGAAAAATGCTAGTAACCTGGAAGATGAGGTAGCATGTGCCCTGTATACTCCCATGTCTTCATAAGGAAGATGAGATCCATATTTGCAGCCACAGAGATGAGACTATCTCCCTTCTGCCATGGGAAACCCCGACAGTTTCAGGAGATCACTGGAAGCCACATTTTCTATTTGTCAACAACAGTTGCATGCACAGACTGAGTTGCGAGGAAGAGCGAGGAGCGGCAGTAGATTGAGTTATGGGGACTGAGCGCGAAGCAGTGGGAGCGAAGATAGCATGTGATTGAGGGGCAGTAGCCATTGAGGCAATGGAATCAAGGGGTGGAGCTGGAGCAGGCGGGGTAGGAGCATGATCAAAGGAGATTGGGCTGAGGCAGAGTGGGCCTGAGGCTTGCAGCAGTATTCAGCGGGCAGAAAATGCACATCTTGCCGCAGACTAGTCCTGCAGCTCTCCCTTCTCGGTGGATGCTTCTAACCTTGGCTAGCTCCTGCCTGCGGGACTCTTATTGCTCTGGAATGTTGTGGACAGGGCATCGAGCACCATGGTGGCTTACTCTAGCAATGTGAACAGACTCAGGGAACGTCATATAGTCGAGATCTGAGTCTGTAGGCCTTAAATGAGATTCTTCCCTTATATTTCCGTTAGACCCCGGATTACCAAATTATGGCCTCTCCACTATTAAAAAGTGCAATGTCTATTTGGGAAGGACCTTTATCTTTTCTAGCGAGCTACTATAAAAAGAAGGTCAACTTCAAAATATAATACTTCGGCGACTACAGATCACAATGGATACCTTTCTAAAAAGTCATCAGAGTCTAGTTTCCGAATTGGAGTGTCGCTTTCTATAATTCATCCATATGAGGGAGTAATGGCCGAAAATGTGACAAGGGGTCAAAGATGATTGCACGAGGACATCTGCAAACATAGATCTCATTTCATGTTGAAGATTGATAGCATTATTCCTTCTCCTTGGACCAATGTATTTTCCCTTGATCGGAGGTTGCAGTATAGCAGTGGTGATCAATTGCCAGTTAATCCAGTGTGTAGCTTTGTCAGTATAGCCTTTCGGAGGTGGATTTAGTTGGGCGGTTATTTACTGTGCCATAACAATTGCTTGTATATGATCCAGATTATTCAATGATATACTGTATTTCATGTTTAAGTATTAATTTTGGAATGTTACAAGAGTCCAAAATCTCTCAAGCATATCAATTAGTATCCGTGCTCAGTTCTGGTATTTACCAGCGGAGCTGTAGGTGATGGAAGCATTGGAAATTCATGTGGCTTGGACTTAGCAAATCACAGAAGTGCCGAGCCCATGCCCTGCCCACACGCAGTGGCAAATTATCAGGCCTAGCCCGCTAAGATCCCTGGTAGGCTTTACATACCAGAGGGATCAATCTGCAATGGGACAAGTCCTCCTTATCTTCCGGTCTAGTCCTGCCACTCATAGCCAGGCGGGCTCTTATGCACAGGCTGCATTAATTGGGAATTAATGAGGTTATCTAGGTACATCAACTACTAAGGCTTTCAGGGTCTCTACCCCCCTTTCCAATACACGGGAGTGCACATAGAATAGAGCATCATCATCCATAGAATTGAAACATAGAATAACATCTAATCTATCTACCTAAACATACACGGTTAGGTTCCTTTGTTAGGGCTTGTGATCTCAGAATCTATAAGGCCTTTAAGGCTCAACTAACATGCTAATCCAACTCATTGTCGGACTGGAAGTCAGGATTGCACAACAGAATAGCCATTTACCTAAACCTTGGCTTGCTCCAGCTGCTCGAAAAGCATCCATGCTCCTGTTTGTGCTGAAGGCGACTAAATCCGGAAGGTCTGTTGTGCAAAGCCGGCTTGGCAGCGTCTGGCAATGAGGTATGGCGCTAGCACTTGGCCGGATGGATCTTGGAAGCTGGAATGCAAGAAAGGAAACACTTTTAGGGTTCCTGCCACTTTATGTCCACGTTTTAGGGTTAGGGTCTAATGGGCCATATGGCTCATATCGGGTATTGCCACATGGCAATATAGGATATATTCACATGTTCATGTGCAATATAATGGGTTCTAAATCGCCGTGTACATGTCGTCATAGTCACAAAAATATAAATGACAAGCGAGAATCAGATATCTTAAGATGGTGCCTCAATGGATAATTTTAAGGTGGTGTCTAAAATTATGAGCAGTAGTTGATGCTACGGGATTGAGGTTAATGCCTCAACGAAAAATTTTAGATTGGTGTCTAAAATTTTGATCAGAAGTTGGTGCTTCTGGCTGAGGTTCCTGCCTCAAGAAAATTTTTTATGAGCAGAAGTTGGTGCTTCTGGTTGAGGTTGATGCCTCAGGAATATTCTTTATGTGTAGAAGTTGGTGCTTCTGGCCGAGGTTTGTGCCTTAGGAAAAAATCTCTACGAGTAGAAGTTGGAGTTTCTAGTTGATATTGGTGCCTCAGTGAAAACTTTGATTTTCCTTTAAGATAATTAAAAATAATTCCTAAGAAATTTGGATCCTTGTGAATTTTTATCAATTCAATCCTTCCAGTGCCTTATTCAATCCTAAGCTACAATAATTGAAATTGTAATGAATAGTTGGTGCTATTTATATGAACACAATTTATCTTAGCCGTAAGAACTTGAAACAAATTGGGTTGGTGCTCAAGTAAAATGGATTGAGTTGATGCTCAAGTGAAACAAATTGAGTTGATGCTCAACTTGTGGTTTATGAAGACATTCTCATGGGGATAAGTTTAATTCCGAGAAGGGAAGGACTAACACACTTTTCAGAAGTTGATCAAAAGGTTTGATAGTTTTCTTCTAGGTTGATGGCGATCGTGAATGATCGATCGTGAGACGGGAAGGACTATTATGATACAAGCATGGGGGAGTGGTCCACAGTGAAAATGCTATATAGTTACGGCAAAGCTATGTGAAATATTATTCCCTCAATGTTGCCTAATAATATAATAAAGATGGCAAGGGATAATATTAAGAAATAACTCTTTTGAAAGTCTGCAATGTCTATTTTGGGAAGGACCTTTACCTTTTCTTAAAGGGCTAGCTACTATAAAAAGAAAGCCAACTTCGAAACGTCATAACTTGGCGATTACAAATCAGAATGGAGCAAGCTTTACCGTTCTAAAAAGCCATCGAAGTCTAGTTTCTGAATTGCGGTAGCATTTTCTGTAGTTCATTTGTATGAGGGAGTAACAACCAAAAATGTGACAAGGGGTCAAAGATGACTATGTGAGGGGTTCTGCAAATAGAGATCTCATTTCATGTTGGAGACTGATAGCACCATTCATTCTACTTGAACCAATGTATTTTTCCTTAATTAAAGACTACAATGTAGCAGTAGTAATCAATTGCTAGTTAAGCCAGTGTGTGTAGCTATGCCAGTATTGCCTTTCGGAGGTGGATTCGGTTGGGTGGGTATTTACTGTGCCATAATAATTGCTTGTATATGATCCAGATTATCCAGTGATCCATTGTATTTCATGTCCAAAATCTCTCAATCGTATCAACTATCCCAGCCTTCCAGTGATCCATTGTATTTCATGTTCAAGTATTAATTCTATGATGTTACAAGAGTCCAAAATCTCTCAATCGTATCAATTATCCCAGCCTTCCTGTAAACGCCATGTTGAACAGGGCAGTTAGGATCGGTATTATGGATGGCCTTGTATACCATCCAAGCCTGCCGCTTTTCCATTGGCTAGACGCTGTAAGCCGTGGTCAATATCTGTCTCTGTGATTTCTAGCATCGATCCTTCCTAGGGGGTATTGCTACTCGTGCACCCTGAGGATCATAGAGTTGCCGCAAGTATTGCCCCCACTGCTCGAGGGTAATATTCCCTAGAGGTTGTACTGGCTTTCTGAGTACCCTTCGCCAGAAGGTCCTGGGATGACGGTCCACGAGGTAGAACATCTCCATTTGATATCCCCACGATGTACCTGGCTTTCTTAGCCTTGAGGAAAGCGTGCTACTGTCTGGCCGCATATGCATATAGAGCGTGATCTATGACCTGATAGAGCCAGCATTCGAGTTTCATGCATTCAGAATCAAACCACTGGGGACAAACCACTGGTTACACAGAAAGATTGTGGTCCCCGAGCTCCATCCAGAGCGGCTTCTCCCAAAGCAACTTTCGGTAGCCGTCCAGAGCATGTCAATTAACTGGACCATCTGTTGCTTTAGTTGGGATACTACAAAACTCCTGCCAGGTCATCAATGAACATCCAGGCGTAAGCAACTGCATGTTCATAATCCAATCACAACTGAGGCATGCGAGGGACTACTGCGCAGGGGGTTCGAATAGCCTGCCATTTCCTTGAGTATCTCCTCCTGCTAGCATTTTCACCTATCCATCTATGTTTTAGAGTGCTAAAATGCTATAGAAAATGATGCACCCAGCTTCCAAATCACTAAATCAATTAAAAGAAAAGGGACGCAAGATCGTAAACTCAAGATTATCAAAAATGCCAGCAGGAGATATCTTGAAGGGCACGGATACTAACTAGAAGGATCACTGGTTGTTATACTTAATCATCTTTCAGATGCACATTGGTAGAAAAGGTATTGATATTTGGTAAAACTTTATGTGCAATTAGTGTTATAGAGTCCTGACTTGGACAAGGATAGCGAGGCTTGCAGGAAGAAGTATAGCGAGGCTTGCAGAAAGAAGTGGTAAGCAGTGTATAAGGAGTACAAAGGCTGATCAATAGCAAGGCTTGCAGGAAGAAGTGGCAAGCAGTATATAAGGAGTACAAAGGATGATCAATATTGAAATAATGTTTCTAGTTCAGAGAGGAGTGAGACATGCAACTAATATGATCTTATAGATCAATACATGAACTAAGGAACACATGTTCTATGCTATGCTCATGAAAGTGCAAGTGATGCTAACACTCCCATGGTAGAAGATCTAGATGAGATCTAGATGAGATCGGTCGCAATTCTCACGGGAGGCGATATTGTTTGCATGTTGCTAGCTACATATGTCATTGAAGATGAAAATAATATACTTTTGGAATGTCCCGCTTTTGTGATGATTAGGAACTGTTATTTGACATCAACGTTATATCTACGCTTCCACAACTTCTTAGAGCACCACCATCTGTGCATGATTTGGCATTTAGAAGAATGTGGGCATTTCATTGTGCAATGTGGCCATCCGAGACCACAAAATTGTCATTTCATTACTTTCCTTCGTCTAGATTTTGCCTACATGGTAAAGGGACCTAAAATTCGAGCCTACTTCTTAAAAGCCCAAAATCTGAGCCTACTTTGTCTTTAGATAATTATGGGCCTTCGATTTGGTGATGTGGAGGAGTAGCCTCAACTAGTTCTCCCGCCTAATGGAGATGCACCATAAGGGTTGGACCGAATTAGGATAGAGAAGCGTCGATGTCCTATAGAACAAGGCTCTCCTAACTGTTGGAATCCTACTAGTCCAATTAACATATTTTTATGGCATATACCAACTCCGCACAAACTCCCCATTCCTATCCTAAAAAAGTAGCATTCAAATATATTGCGTAAACTATTTTTCGGAAGGCATTGTTGGGGCCGTTCTCTTATACAACAATGCCTTTTGAACAAGGTGTTGCGCACGGAGGGTTGCCCTTCATGGTCGGAGAGTGAAGTGGCTTAAATCATAGTTCAAAGTCATGTTTTGACAGTCAATTTAAATTGCTACTTCACAATAGAATACTCGAACAATGTACTGAATAGCTACCTCTGGCTCAAGATCAAAAAGCTTGCAGACGTCCTTTGCCACATCCAAAACACGCCTCTCCTTCTTGGTACCAATGTTATAAACATGGCCAACTTCTCCTTTGTGAAGAACAACATCAAAAGCTTCAGCGACATCTTTACAGAAAAGATAACTCCTTACATTGCTGCATCTCCATGGATCGGAAGAGGCCTGCCCTGCATTGCAAGAAGAATTAGCTTAGGTATCAGCTTCTCAGGAAATTGATTGGGGCCATAAACTGATTCACCAAAGAGGCATAAATCTGGTTGGGATCACCATTATTTTACAAAAACAGATCATTATCTGTCATCTTCAATCTGGCCATGTCCAGGCCATATTTAAACAGGCCGGATAAGCCAACGCTGTGGACGATGACCAGACCTGCACTGGCCGGTTAGATGGTTTGCACAACCGCCGCCCAACAACAAGGGCGACTGTCAGTTTACAGCCGATAGGGAATTTGGAGCAGGTTTCAGTATATTCCAGATATATACTAGCATATACCCAGAACACATGCCAAAAACCCACGTAACTAAAGGATTGCCCCTCTAGGGGCAACCCAAAAATTGCAACAAGACGTCCAACGAATTCATTGAAAAACCTACTTGAAGACGTACGGAACTACATCACTTGGCATGAAGCATGTAGGTCTGCCGATCAACATGTTGAGCTGGGTGTTCACTGTTAAATGTAGTAACAGTTAGTTGCAGTACTTAAGATGTCATAAACGATCTAGGTCCCTTTTGATCTGGCATTTGGTCTTGCATTTGTTCGTGAAGATGCTACGATTTTATTGAAATTCAAAAGCTAGAGAAACGTTTGAATTTTCGGGAAACCTTTTGCCATAGCTTCACCTGAGTTTTTGAAGCTAATCTACTCCCAAGTCCAACTAGAAAACCCTATTTTAGCAACAGAAGGACATATAAAATTCTGAGATGTGCACATCCTGTAAGCGCAGAAGCACGTCATTTATCAGCATTTAAAAATGTCCATCCTCCTATACTTTACCATATTCAGGAATCCACACTACCACTCTAAAATCTTATTTCTTAAAGATAATGCAGCATGAAGCTCTGGAAAATGAAGCTCTGGAAAATAGAATCTGGTTACAGGTCCATAATGGTCACAATTAAAAACACTGCGTCATTTAGGACCATTCAAGAGCAAAATGTAGCACTGATTATTGCATTACTCTACAGATGGCTTCAATAAAATTTGCTACATGAGAGAAACTGCACTGATCTGCAATTGTTAGCATTTGCACTTTGTCAGATTTCCAGGTTAAGGAATTAGTTTTTCATTCTAGCCACAAACATTAAAATAATATTTATCTATTTACCTGAACTAATTTCATATTAGAACGATTGCGCAAGAAAGTTTGGTGTGTAAGGAAAGGCAGGAAATAAGTAAGTTTGGAGTGTAAAGGAACTTGTTCGTTGTATACAATCTATTTTGGGGACATTCTGACGATTTATGGTAATATTTAGGGGCATTGTGGCCAGCAATATCAAAGCCTTGAAGGGACATTTCTAGTAATTTTCCTTTATTTTATGTTGGTCATGACAATAACATCAAACCCGCCCATCTTCAAGCACAAATTACAGACCTTAAGTTGTGCAAAAGAGTGAATTTGAAGATATGATACTTATTTTTATTCACTTCATCAAGATGTTGGCCACTAATATAGAAGCAAAACACGGTATTCAAATATTCACAGAAGTATACAAAAGAACGTACTCTTTGCAATATCATGCAAGGATATACACCATAGCATGATATTCATCTGAAACAAGTGAGTCTATTTTGATTAGCCTTTTGTCTTTGCCCAAACATTAACGGGAGATGGGAGATATGTAAAATTCTAACGACGGAAGTTGGATGTTGAGGATATGGATAAAAATACTCCAAAACAAGTGAATATTCTTCTAATGCACTTAATCAAAGAAGGTGAGCCATTGAGGCTTCAAATCTTGCATAACAAGTGCATTGATGATCTATCTTGTAGGCTACATATGTGCGTTGGTGACGCAAGGAAGAGAAATAGGCAGTACTAAGGTGAGCTCAACAACATGTTATATCTAAGAAGAAAATATCATTATGAATCCAATTACATGTTTCAGAATGAAAGATGTCATGTCTTCAAGATGTCTTCAATGTTCTAGATTTGATATAGGAAACGAATGCACCCCTCTGGAGACATAGCAACAGTGTATTCCTTCAGGATAATGGATTCATTGTGTTTTACTTTTCAACTGTAAAAAAAAAACTAAGTGCCCATGAAAAAAGACCCTAGATAAATTTACACTCTTCATCATAGGGCTTCCAAGAACAGTAAGAGGAAAGGATGCCTTGATGGTAGTGGTCGACAAGTTGTCGAAAATGGCACATTTTGTGCCTTGCAGGACCACAGATACGGCTATGGATACGGTAAAGCTCTTCACCAAAGAGATCTTCAGGCTTCACGGCATGCCAAGGGAGATTATCTCCGACAGGGATCCGAAGTTCATGAGTGCCTTCTGGCAAGACCTCTTTGCGACCATTCAGACGAAGCTATCCATGAGCACGGCATATCATCCTCAGACGGATACAACAATCAATGTACATACACCTGTCCAAAACTCACCTTAGAAAGCACCTATCCAAAACCGACCTTAGAAAGCAGTGGAAGATGAACTGAGTGAATTAGAAAGTAGACCACTTAAGTGCTTACTTTTATGTATTCGCCTGTAGATCAATCTTTCACCTCTCCAATAGTCCAAAGGCTTATATTTCATTCTAGTACTGTGTCTTGTACTTCCCATGTCATGCCTGCACCTGAATGTTCAAAAGTAGCATTATATGACCTCATAATTGTGCTATAATGCTTAGCGCCAGCTAGACTTCACAAGATATTGCAAACTAAATCTTTGCTAAGAATCGAATTTATAGCCACATGTGATATTTCCAATAAGAGGATCCTCATATAGAAGAGAAAAAGAAAATTCCACCTTGGAGCCCAGGATCCTCCTCCACTTCTCGTTGCCTGCCCCTTTTTCGATGCTTCAAAATTTTCAATTCTTCTGCATTGTTTTCCCTTTCCTTTGGGGGCACCAAAATATCCTTCGAGGCATATTATAGATCTCAGCAACAAGCAGAACTCAAAGGCCAGTGCAACAAACTCATCTAGCCAAATAGACAGGCAAAATGGAGCCTGACAAAGGAATTCAGGTTATTGACGTTGGCATGGCTACAAGTGCAACTTAAGATTTCATCCAGATTAAGACTTCACCACTATCTTATTAAGACTCCAGCTTCATCTCCAGATTTGTTATTTGTAAATGCCAACTTGTCTACTAAACCAGCACTCACGCATATATGGACATTCTTAACACCTTAGTTATTGATTTTGAAGGTTTTAAACTGGAAGTGAACTTTAAAAAAGGCATACAACTGGAAAATCTGGTAACTTACAGGCTGTGATGATTCTGGAACTGCTTGAGACTCCAAACCTGTGATTTCTAGTCTTGTTACTTGAGAACCTGCTATGACCAACAAAATACTTAATGCTAGTTAGCAGCAAATAAATTGTATCTGCACTTACCAGGATAGGAAACTTCTGAAATTGCAGTCTGCAGCTGTTTCTTTTCATTGTATCTTCTACTAGCATTGGAAGGTGTTGCACCTGGAGACACGGCTGCAAATAAGAGCCTTCTTTGTCCAACCTTGGCAGCTCTTCTACTGACCTTATCCCTTGAAAAACATCATGGTTTCCCATCTGCAGAGACTAATATATGCACTCGACCGCCTGTTCTTGATTTCCTGGACTAGTTTTTGCTGCTTGTTTCAAGTTCAACTACTTCAAGCAAGTGTTTTGGCATTTGGGAACCATTATTCACGGGAACCAGCTACACATCCTCTTCCTCCATGGCAACACCAAATCCATTATCCGGCAGCATTTCTATTCTACTATTCTCTTGTTGATTTACCTGAATGTCAGCTGGTTGCTTTTGTAGACTTATTTCCTGTGCTACCTGGCGCATCATATCCCGTACATGTCTTGAAGTAATAGAATAACACTGTGGCGTGCATCCAGGTTTGGTGCTTTCTGTCATGGAGAAGAGATATACAATTTATATGCAAAAGAAACATCAGTGCATCAAAGTATGCAAGACTAAGCATACCAGAAACTCAATGAGTTTGACAAACTTGTCACTTAACGAAGGAAGAGCACTCATTTTGAAGTGGTCTAACAAAGTATCATCTGCAATGTGCTTATCCACTTCATTCAAAAGAGCTTCTAGTACTCTGGCCATGCATATACATTCATAAATAAATGACTTGTATGTTTCCAAAAAAAGCTTAAACGATATTGTACCTTTTCTCATTATTTGCCTTGATAATAACACTGAGGACATGCTTAAATGATTTATAGCATTCTTCAACTGCACATGCCATGTAATCATCCGCGCCTTAATCCAACGCCATAATTCAAACGTCCCTCGCCTCGGAATACTGCGCCATTTGTATGGCAAAATCCCAGATCTCAGAAAATACGTAGAAAAAGATCCACATCCTTTGTGCAACAACTTCCGGAAAACCAGAGCCTAATATATATGATAATGCTACTAGCAAGTAGAAAAGGAGGCCAACATGTACAATGGACAAGTTGTGGTTCGATGAATATGGAACCGAAGATAAGATCCATCTCTGCATTTCATCAACTTCAATTGACCTCAACATTATTGCGAAGACTTTTAATCGAATAGAGTAGGTCATCACCTATTATTGATCAAATCTTCTTAAAAAAACTTGAAATAACTTCATTCCAGAGTCGTGCAAATTTTGCGGCTTCCTTCCCCCGTTATTTCCGGCTGAAAAACAATAGTAGAACCTGATCATATCTCCGTCCCAATGAAAAGCCTCGCCTTTGGGGATTTATCTTTTGGAACTAGATTCTCGTGAAATGCCCCCTGCAAGGATTGGAAACGAGACCTCGGCATGCCCATGCCAGTAAACCGGTTAGACCATCCTCGATTTAGAACGCAAATGACCGAGAGTTTACAGGATACAATCGGTTTGGAGCAGTCATCAACATATTCTGAGCATATTCCAGCATATACTCAGGATATGCCACAACCCCCATACAAACGAGGGTTTGCCCCCCGGGGGGCAACCCAAAAACAGTTTATGCCCTAACGAAAAGAACGGACAGGCCATTTTCAGCCCTAGATCATCGTCACATGGACGGCTAAGATTCTCCTTGTTGCAGAATGTGGTGCAGGCAATGAGGACCAGAATATCAGGATATCGACCAGAAAGTGGAGCGGCAGAGAGTGGCAAAAAAGAAACGTAGATACGTAGATACGTGTCGCAACGGCATTGGACTAGAAGGCAGAAAAAGGCCTGCCCATAAGTCGTTTTGGAAGAAAGCGTGATAGATGGCATTTGAATTGAGCTAAGATGGAGCTAATGTTGGTCAAAGCAATGCTACTGGTGTGGTGTGCATGATGGATTGCTGGTTCTTCGAATGGATGGACTATATATGCCTCTGTTGTACAATGGTTTGAGGTATGGTTTATTGTGCCGTAGATGGTTGAATTTTGTGGTAAGAAGAAGGGAGCGCAAAAGAAGCGTATGCTTGAACAATCGTTATTACTTTCATACATTATCTTAGGTATTGTTGAATAACATTGAAGTTCCAGTTGTTTCTGCTACTGTTATGGCTGGGCACCCATTCTTTGGAGACGGATGGTTCTTCTGCTAGGATGTAACGTACTTGTTGGCCGAGTAATCGCTAGGACGTATGAATACGTGGGGAAACTGGTAGAAGGTGGACGAGTGACTGAGGCAATCAGTGCTGCTGGGGAACTAGAGATTTCCATAACCAGGAACGATGCTTACCTTTTCCTGCAGAGCTGCACCAAAGACTTGGAACTGGCAAGAAGAGTGCAATTTCTCATTCTTTATAGTGGATTGGACTATATCTCTGTTTTGGGCGATCATCTCATCCGTTTATTTGCTTCCCAGGCAAGTCTCCTGGAAGCAAATCAAGCATTTAACAAGGTTTCAAATCCAACAGCGCATACATGGGCTGCAATCACTGCAGCAAATGCTAAACTCGGCCAAGGCAATGAAGCTCTCGAGTTCCATGGTAGTATGCATTTATCAAGTGCCAAAATTGATAAACATGTTTATATTGCCATGCTCAAGGCATGCAGGATGCTACCATCTCTTCTGCAGGGAAGGCGTATTCATCAATACATTATAAAAAGTGGTTTGCAATTAGATGTTGTTGTAGGAAATGCTGTGGTAGACATGTATGCCAAGTGTGGAGATTTGGATGAGGCTTGCAAGGTCTTTGATGCATTGCCAAACAGAGACGTGATTTCCTGGAATGCAATGATTACGGGATATACGCAGCATCGAAAAGATTTCGTTGCTCAAATTTATTTTGAGAGAATGCAAGAGGAAGGCATTGAGCCAGATGTGGTGTCATGGAGTGCAGTAATTGAAGGACATGCTCATCGTGGTGAAGGTTTTCTGGCCTTGCAGTGTTTTCAGAAGATGGAAGAAACGGGAGTGAGACCCAATGAAATCACTTTTTTGAGTGTCTTGAAAGCATGTGCAGGCATTGCAGCTACTTATCAAGGAAAACTTATACATGTCCAGATCATCAAAAAGGAATACTGTTCAAATATTGTCTTGGCAAGCACCCTAGTAGACATGTATGCAAAATGTGGAAATTTGGAGGAGGCGCGAGTTATATTTGATAGATTATCAAATTGTGATGTGGTCTCTTGGAATGCAATGATTGCAGGATATGCACAGCATGGAGAGGGTATTGTTGCACTCAACTGTTATCGAGCAATGCAACAAAGTGGCATACATCCAGTGGCAGTCACATTCTTGAGCATCTTGAAGGCCTGTGCTAGTATTGGAATAATAGAGATGGGCAAGCTTATCCATGTCAGCGTTATTCAATTTAAACTTTGGAAAGACCTTGTTGTGGGGAATACTCTCATAGACACATATGTGAGATGTGCAAGTTTGCATGAAGCATGGAAGATATTTGATAAATTACCAAGTCGAGATGTGGTGTCATGGAATGCAATCATTGCAGGATATGCACAGGAGGGAGAAGGTTATCTGGCTCTTCAATATTTTAATAGTATGGCATGTGAAGACATAATTCCAGATAGAGCCACGTTCTTGAGCATCATGAAAGCCTGCACTACTGTAGGAGCATTAGAGCAAGGCAGGCTTGTGCATGAAATGATCATTAAAAGTGGACTTCAATTTGATATTCTTGTGGGTAGCACTCTAATTGATATGTATGCCAAGTGTGGAGGACTAAAGGAGGCACATGAGGTGTTTGTAAATTTACCGAACCGGGATGTGGTGTCGTGGGGTGCAATGGTTGCAGGATATGCACATAATGGAGACTGTGTTAATGCTTTAAGATGTTTTGAAAAACTCCAGGAAGAAGGCTTGAAACCAACTAATGTAATCTTCTTGGGTGTTCTCAAAGCATGTGCTGGTATGCCTTCAATAAAGCATGGCAGACTAATGCATCAGGAGATAATTAAAAGCCAAATTCAGCTAGATGTTATCCTGGGAACTGCCCTGGTCGATATGTATGCCAAATGCAAGTGCATGGAGGATGCACGCAAGGTCTTTGATGAGTTACCAGAGAGAAATGCAGTATCATGGGGAACAATAATTGCAGGATATGTAGAGATTGGAAAAGATTTGCTTGCCCTTGAATGTTTTGATGATATGCAGCAGCAAGGTGTAAAGCCAGAGGAAGTCACATTTTTGAACGTCTTGAAAGCATGCGCCAATGCAGGAGCAATAGGACAAGGCAGGACTGTTCATGGCAAAATTTTGAAAGATGGATTTCATGTGGATCTTGTCATGTGGAATACCCTCATCAATATGTATGCTAAATGTGGCAGCGTTACAGAGGCACAACAAATGTTTGACAACTTGCCAAATCGAAGCTGGGTTTCATGGAATGCCATGATGGCAGGATATGCTCAGCATGGGGAAGCTTCACTTGCTCTAGAATGTTTCAAGAAAATGCAACAAGACGGGATACAGCCCGATGATGTCTCCTTTACAAGCATTCTTATTGCATGCAGTCGATCAGGCTTATTAGATGAAGGTCATTCGTATTTTATATTTATGGGAGAGTATACTAGTGTTACACCCACACTTTTACATAGCACAAGCATGGTCGATCTTCTAGGTCGTGCAGGTTTGCTGAATGAAGCACAAGATGTACTTTTATGTAGTTTCCAATTCAATATTAATGGATGGATGTCCTTACTCAGCGCTTGCAGGGTACATGGAAACATGGAATTGGCCAGAAGCTGCTTTGAGCAAATTTTGGTTTTAGGATTATCCACGTAACAAATAGTTTGATATCTCAGGTCTGTGAATTTAATACAATATCATTTGTTCAGATATGGAGTAAATTCTAACTACAGACTACATAAACCAAATTATGGTATTTATAATGTAGGTCGGCTATCAACTGCAGCTATGTAGACTTAGTTGAGTACTTCTTCTACCTGGCAAGGGATTTTACCAATGCCTTCGAGGAACCCCATGGAATTATGGGAATAGATAGATAGATTTTTTACGTCCATGGGGACCCAATCGGGCAAAGTCTTGGAAGAGCTATGTTATAAGATAAGAGATGATTATGAGACAAATTGCAAGCCATGCAGGTTGCAGCAGATTGCCTATGACAAATAAAGAGGAAAAAATCACTAGGTTCCTTGCAAAGACTTCTTGGGCACTTAGAGTGATTGCAGTAGCAAATCACGTTGTTTAAGGACATTTATGTACCCATGATCATTGGACAATGGGAGGAAATCTTATGGTTTGTTTCCTTGGATTGCAGTTGCTCACGTTGAACAATCCATTGATGACGATATTGCTCAAGTAGGGCTAATGGAGAGTCCAAGATGGTTCTAACGTAGGACCATTTGGCACAACAGGAAATCCATATGGATCATTTGTGTATTACGTAAGTGTGTATTAATGTCCACGTCACGAGAGCCAAAATGGCTAGGGGACAAAGTACAATGTTTAATCATTTTATTTTGGCACGACCAAGTAGCGCATAGATAAGCCTGCCAATTTGTTTAGTTTTCAATCGGAAAATGTGAAGAATTCCATGGTTTTTTACCGAAAAACTTCTTGAGAATTATTTTTATATCAGAAATTCTTGATTTCAACATGTAGGTTGTAAGGGTTCCCCGAAATTTGTTGTTCACTAATTCTGAACTTAACAATAGTATGAGTGACAATTCTTCCTTCCAATGTTCACACGGCCTCCAATAGAAAACACTCAAAAAGTCGTATTTAATTAAAGTGGGTCTCATTCCATTCCCGTTTTTTTTCGGAACCCTGTTATTTTACACATAAAGGAGAACTTCGACTCGAAAACTGTCCATAATTCGAATATTTGTCTCTTAGTGTGGGTTCGAGCTTTCTCCCAGTTTTCTCGGATAGCGAGTTGAGAACAAGAACAATACAACTCAAACGAAGGAAATTCATTAAAAATTGAAACCAAAGTTCTAGTTGAAAAAGATTTTTTATTGATAAATTGAATAGGTACAATGTATTTTATATATGTCGGGCCTTGAGACCATGGCGGTCTTCTTTGTCACTTCTGATTACATCATCGTGGTAGGTGGTCCACCTTAGGAGATTAATTTGCGGGGCTTCTTCATGCTTGGTCAGTAAGCCTTAGGGGCAACACGGAGAGTGTGGAATGCACGACCAAGAGGTGCCTCCGGAGCCCGCCGGACACATCCACCCGAATTCTTCTCCACTCTCCTCCATGACTTTTCATCGAATATGCTCCTTCCCAACCTCAGGTGGATGTTATGCAATGCTTGCAAGATGGTTTTGAGCTTTTACGAATTTTGTCTCAAATTTCTTCCCCTCTTCTTCATCGGCGTGTGCATAGGCGTGCGCATTCCACGAGCAACCTTATCCCAAAGTAGGGTAAGAGTGTAGCGTGGCCGGGATGCGTGCGGAAACGATCTCTGCTCGCCTTGGCGGGATCTGTCTTACGCTGGGCGGTCCACAGCGATGCACGAGCGGGATACGTGGCGGTGCGGGATGCATGCCTAAACCACGGAGCAAGGAGAGTCTATGATTAACAATTCACAGTGCCATTAGTCAAAGCGAAGAAAAGAATGGTGAATTCAAAATACAATGGAGAACATTCATTCCATATAAAAGCTGCATCGAATCCGGTGGCAACTAGTGCCTTTCTCGACTTCGCTGGTAGAGAAAGGCGGAAAAGAATCAAAAGTACAACTATTTTCATTAGAATATATGGTGCATCCAATCACACCACGGAAGCATACAAATGGTCACCGTGAGCGAGACAAAAGCGGTGCCTTTTCTCGACTCGCGAGTCGAGAAAGGGGCAGGAAACCCAATGTACAACCATTATCATTATAGAATATGGCTGCATCCAGTCACACAAACAAACATACAAATGGTTTCATCAATAGGATAAGCATGCCTTTCTCGACTCGGAGTCGAGAAAGCCAGCGAAAACTCAATGTACAAGTAAATGTACATTTCCGGATAGGCTAGTTGTCCAATCCTTTAAGATTTAAGAAATGGATTACGTAGAGATGGTCGAGATCAATCTCTAGACTTTGTTTCATATTTAAAAATTGCTTAATGACAATTTCAAATGTGTAAGGAAAACAACGCAAGCTAATGTTGCACCTTGCTCTTTACACAATGTAAAAGCCCACAAGAAGGTCTTTCAATATGCCCTTTGTTACAAACACATCACACAGTAGTTCAGGTGTTTAAGCGAAGTCTAATTTCAAGAAAAAGCTAAAATTTAGCCTTTGGCCAAGAGCATATCATGGGTTATACTAAGAATTACGCAATCCAAACTACTACCTTGGTAACCCTAAACACAGAATACCAAAGACATAGAAATACTTAGAAAACCTAAACCGCTTTCCAAAATACCGCATCATTGAATATACCTATTCTAGGGATTGTAGATAGATCGTATGAAGTTTGCCCTAGATTTTCAAAGATTATCCCAAGGTTCCCCAAGATTCTATATAGATTCTCATAGATTCTCTTAGCCTCTGAAGATTCCTCTAGGTTCATTAAGATCCCCCTAGGTTCACAAATATTTCATGAAGATTCTCCCATAGATTCCTTAAGATTCTCTCCCCTAGATTCTTGAAGATTGTCCCAAAATTCCTCTAGATTCTATGTAGATTCTTCTAGATTCCCTTGAATCCTATGAAATTACCCTGGATTCTCCAAGATTCCATCAAGATTCCCCTAGATTTTCAAAGACTTCATGCAGATTCTTCTAGGTTCCAAAAGATTCTCTTAGATTCTTCGAGATTCTATGTAGCTTTCCCTAAGAGTCCTTAGATGCTACTAAGATTCCCCTAGATTCTCCAAGATTCCATCAAGATATCCTATAGAATCTCAAAGATTTTATAAAGATTCGGTTGGATTCCCCTACATTCTCAACATGCCATGTATTTCTCCTAGGTTCCCTTAGTTTCTATGAAGATTCCCCTAGATTGAAAATTCCCTTAAATTCCCAAAGATACTCTTGAGATTCCCATAATTCCTCAAGATTCTCTTGAGCTTCCCCTAGATTCCCCAAGATTCCCAAGGATTCTCTTCAGATTCCACCGGGTTCTCAAAGATTATCCCAAGATTTCTTTAAATTGCCCGAGATATTCTATGTAGATTCTCCTAGATTTCCTTAAATTATATGAAGATTACCCTAAGTTCTTCAAGATTCCATCAACATTCCATCAAGATTCCCCAACATTCTCGAAGATTTTATGAAGGTTCTCTCTTAGATTCCCCTAGATTGCCTAAGATTCTCTTGAGATTTCGCTTGAGTCCCAAAGATTATCCCAAGATTAATCTAGCTTCCCCATCATTCTATGTAGATTCTCCTAGATTCCTTTAGGTTCTGTAAAGATTCCTCTAGATTCTCCTAAATTCAATCAAGATTACCCTAGATTCTCAAAGGTTTTATATAGATTTCCGTAGGTTCCCCTAAATCCCCAAAGATTCTCTTGAGATTCCTATAGATTCCCTAAGATTCTATTGAGCTTTTCCCAGATTCTCCCAAGATTTCCATAGATTCTCCAAGATTCTATGTAGATTCTCTTAGTTTCTCTAAATTCCTATGAAGATTCCTCTAGATTATCCAAGGTTCCATCAAGATTCCCCTAGATTCTCGAAGACATTATGAAGATTTTCTATAGATTCCCCTAGATTCTCTTGAGATTACCATAGATTCTCTCTTGAGATTCCCTTAGATTCCCAAAGATTGTCCCAAAATTCCTCTAGATTCCCCTAGATACTCTTAGATTCTTTAAGAGTTAATCAAAATTCCCCAAGGTTCTCAAATACTTTATGAAGATTCCCTTAGATTCCTCTAGAGTACCAAAGATTCTCCCTCCCAAGGTTCTATGTAGATTCTCCTAGATTATCTAGATCCTATAAAGATTCCCATATATTCTTCAAGATTCCATCAAGATTCCCCTAGATTCTCAAAGATTTTATGAAGATTCGCTTGAATTATCTTTACACATCTTTGTACTATGTAAGGCCTATACGAGTTGAATGTGTATGTTCTGAGGATTGTAGACAGATTGTATGAAGGCGACCATGCAAGACACGCCCAGTGTGAAAGATTCCCCTAGATTCTCAAGATTCGACAAAGATTCTCTAGATTTTCAAAGATTATACCAAGATTACTCTAGATTCCTCAAGTCCCATTACATTTCTAGGATGCAGTGCAAGAAAATTTTCGTTTCAAGTTTAAATTAAATTTAACATTCTAGACGTGGGCTCCACAAAGTTCAGAAGTGCAAATAGCTCAGCCAACATGTTTTTTAACTGGTATTCCTGCAACATTATACAAATTTAAATGCTAGATTCTTTTAGATTCTAGGTGTTTTGAAGATTCTTCTAGATTCTTAAGGTCTTATAAAGCGTCACCCTAGATGTCCTAAGGTAAATTTTGATTCTCCTAGATTTTTAAGATTCCCTTGAGATTCTATGAAGTTCGAATTGTCAAGGAAACACTAAGGATTCACATGGATTCCTTAGTTTTTCATGGAGATTCCTTTAGATTACCTTAGGATTTCTAGGACCCCCCATGATTATACGAAGATTCCCCAAGATTTTAAGAAGATTGTTTCAGATTCTATAAGATTCTATAAAGATTCTAGATTTTCTAAGATTCTATGGAGATTCTTTAAGATTCTATAGATTCTTCTAGAGTTTCTAACACTTCCTTCAAATTGCCCGATTAGCAAGGATTCCTTGATATTTCTATGATTTGTTTGAGAATATATACCTTCTTGTTTTAATGCAATGATGTAATTTTATCTATGCATCGAGTGCATACTTATGTTCTGAAGCAAATACTTTGGTTTCGCATAGATGCTTCAATTTTTTATGGCTCTTTAATAATTTACATTGCACTCCAAGACTCCCTAAATGTTCATTTAAATTCCTTGAGATTCCCTGTCGGATGCTGTTGTGGAGAGGAAGCCATTGTAAATGATAGCAACCTAGATTTTCATAATCTAAGTTATGTATAGTCAATTTTGGTTGTAAGCTATAGCCTTTGTCAGATCTTCAACGTAAAGCAATTTAATAAATATTTGTGAATTGAACACAGCTTCACCACATTCGAAATCATTCCATGCCAATAAGTTTGATTGCAAAACGTGCACATTTAGGTGCATGTTCAAGTCTTTTAATTCCCTTTAGTTCCCCAAAATTCCTCCTGATTCCCTAAGATGGTTGATTAGATAAATACCCATCACAGTTCCTTGTATATATCAAAGTGCAAAGAATTTGAGATAGGTGTATGTAATATTTATTTTTGGATGGTAGATTTAATTCAGAATACAATCATTTTACAGATTGCCATTTGACATAGAAACTTATTTTTGTGAACAAATGCAAAGGGAGGGCTTAAAACCAAACGTGGTATTCTGGAATGCAGTTTTGAGTGGATATGTTTTGCACCTTAGCCCTATAATGTTTTAAGAGGAAGCATGAGAAAAGCATATGGCCAAATAAAGTGTTACAGTCCAAGGGCAAGTCGCGCTTGCAGGCCTTGGGGCCAGGGGTTCGCATTGGGAATGCCACGGGGTGGCCTGGGAACGTCCCATGCGGCAATACCGCCTAGGGGCGGCATGGGGTTAATATTTTTGGATAACCAAACTTTCGTAGGTTAAGATGACACTTTAATTAAATTATAAAGTTTCATCTAGAAACCCCCAACCATTGAATAAGGGGTGTGAGGTGGCGAAAACCCATTGGATGGGTCAAGCCAAAAGTCTCACGATTGTTTTACGATCAGCGGCGATGTAGAGTGGCGGATCAGCTATATTCGTCGGATCGGGGCTAATAATGCTCGGTTTTAGGCTGCGAGAAAAGGCCCACGAGCCTTTTAGACCTACTCTTGGCCTGGTGGCCTTATAAAACTTTGGGGGCGTTTTTACGATCACAAGTTTCTTCCTTGAAACAGCGGTTGAAGCTACCGCGCTCTTACGATCGGCCTAATCTTCCTCTTGGCCGAGGTTTTAGCCTATCACGAATTGATTGATGATCAATTCGGCTTGTTCTAAGCGACTTCACTTTTGGTGTTGGCTTAGGGGAGCGCATAACTTTTGAGGCGTTCTTGTGTGCTCTTAGAGCATTACTATTTGTGGCGATTTCGGTTCTTGTGTTAGAAGCTGGCGAAGGCTGTGCCGGGCCGATCTGGAGATCAGTAAGCAATTCGTGCGTGGGGAGCTCAGGGAGTTCATGGTTGTGGGGAATTCTAGGTAGCGCGGTTGTGTCTACTTTTGTAGGCGTCTGACATTTTTAGTATCAGAGCAAGGTTTAGAGCCATGACTAAACCGACATGAGATATGTCGCAGCCAATTGATGGGTTGCCTACTGTTGCTTTAACAGATGACATAATTCCTGCGCTCCGTGATATTCATCCGGAGGACTTACCTCCGTTTGACTTTGAGGCCATGTTACAGGCACAACCTGGTGTGGGGTTGTCTTCTCCCGTTGTTAGTGAGCAACCTCGTAGTGATACCAGACACAACCTGGTGTGGGGTTGTCTTCCCCCGTTGTTAGTGAGCAACCTCGTAGTGATACCCCTTTACCACAGGGCTGACCCGGTTCCACGGTAGGTTTGGTTACTAGCGAGGGGATCTTGTCAGTCGATGGAGTAAGCTCGGGGGCGGTACTCTAGCAGCACCTTTGGCGGCGACTTCGACAACGATTCTTTGCGGTTCGAGGGTTCTCAAGAAGAGCAATCTTGATTTGCTAGAACTCTCGAAAATATCACGAGACAAATGAATCAATGGATGCTAGAAGTGCTGCCGAGGAGCGTATAGGGAATCTATTGATCAGCTTATCGGAACTCTAGAAGTATTCCAAATGCTTGACAACTAACAGTCACGGGTACCACTAGGGGAAGGCGGTTGTGAGTGCACCACTTGGGAGTTAGCATCTACACTTGCCGGGGCATGAATGATCCTCAGAGGCTGAGCGAACCGGGAGGAAAAATCAAAAGCTCACGGAGAAAATGAAAATGCGAGTTTGATGGAGCGAAACACGAGGGAGGATCACGATGCTTTCTGGTTAGGCGCTATAAGTTATATTATCACGCTACCAAAAAAGCTACTGTGCGAAGTTTTGCGCCTCTCTTAAGTTGAAGAGATGCTTTTGCCCGGCAGGTGGTGGGCTATCCACACCAACAGCCGGAAAAGACCCTTCGGTCTTGGAGCGATCTTACGCAAGCGATTCAAAGATGAGTATCGCCTCCCTTTGTTAGCACGCCATGCACTAATATCCCGCCGGAGTTAGTGCAAATTGGAACTTTTCAGAATGCGTTGAGTAAGCTCAGGGGTTGTTATAAGACTTCCGACCTTACCCTCGGATGAGGGTGGACCATTTGTCAATGGTGCGAAAAGAAGTCAACATCAAGACACACTTGTTGCAAGCGAACCGGGGGCCGAGGAAGGTGGAGCTTGCAAGGGAAACTAGTTGATCGAGAGGAACCTCAGAAGACAAAAAGAGTTTTGACCGCTGCGGGCCTTCTTGTTCGATTGATTTAAACTTTTCCCTTTTAGCGGATGACCCTCCATCCCCATTGTTTTCGGTCGTTTTTGATTTCCGGTCAAAACTCTTTTTGTCTTGGGGCTCCTCTCGACCAAGCTGGTTCCTTACAAGCTCCCTTTGTTTCCTCGAAGCCCGTGGGTTACGCTTTTGCAATAAATCGTCTTAATCTTTGACTTCTTTTCGGACTATTAACAAAATGGTCCACCCTCATCTGGGGGTAAGGTCGGAAGTCTTGCGAACAACCCTGAGTTTACTCACATACTCACCTAGCAAAGTTCAATCTCGTGACTCAGGGATATTAGTGCATGGCTGTTATCAAAGTGAGGCATACTCATCTTTTGAATCGGCACTGCGATGCGTCCGGGACGGAAAGGTCTTTCCTTTGGCCGATGTGGATAGCCCACCGCGAAGCGGCGGCACCCTTCAACTTAGAGAGGCGTGCAAAACTTTTGTCAGGTCTTTCTTTTCTGGTAGCGCATAATATAACTTCATCTTTCCTAACCGAGGCTTATCGCATCCTCCGGTGTCCTGTTCCATCAAACTCCCAATTTTCATTTTCTCGAGCTTTGATTTCTTCCCTCCGAAAGCCCGCTTCACATCCTCCTCGGGAGGATCATTCCACCCACGACGAATAGGCTTGTCCCGTAGAGCGACCAACTCCAAGTGGTGCACTCACAAGTCACAACTGGCCTTCCCCTAGCGGTACCCCGTACCGATTGGGTTGTCGAAGAATTTCGAATACTTCTAGAGTTCCGCATAAGGCGATCAATAGAATCCCTAAAGATTGCCGGGCAGCACTAACATCCATCGACATTCATTTGCCTCTGCATATTTTTGAAAATCTAGCAACCAAGATTGCTCTTCTTGAGAACCCCCGAATCTTCTTCTGAGAACCCCTCGAACTGTAATTAGCGGTTGTCAGCGGTCGCCAAGATGGTGGTCAGCACGGAGTCTGCCCCCGAGGCTTACTCCCATACTGTACTTGCCTCGCTAGTAACCAAACCTACCCGTGAAACGGGTCACCCGAGGTGTCGGTATCACTACGGGTTGTTACTAACAACGGGGAAGACAACCCCACACCGGGTGTCCCCAGTAACATGGCCTCAAAGTCAAGCGGAGGTAAGTCCTCGGATATGAATATCCGCGGGCGCAGGAATTATGCTTTACGGTTAAAGGCAGGTTGGCAACCCATCAATTGGTCTGCGCGACATATCGTCGTGTGGGATGATTGATGGGTCTAAACCGCTTTCGATACCAAATTGTCAAGCGCCAACAAAAGTAGACACATATAGCTACCTAAATTCGAATTCCCCACAACCTCTGAACCCACGAGCTCTCCCCACTGCCCGATCCCGGGATCGGCTGACTTTGGCCGGCGGTTCTAACACAGGCGAAATCGCCCGCGGCGGTATTGCTCAAAACACAAAAGAGCAGCTTGTAAAGCGTTCCCCTAAGCTAACACTAAAAAAGTGAAGTGGCTTAGAATCCCGATGAATTGATTCCCAATCAACTTCCTTGATAGTCCAAAACCCTATCGGCGGGATATCGGTTTTAAGATGGAGAGGATTGCTTCAACAGCTCGCTCCAAGATGGAAACCGTGATCCCAGAAAACGTCTCCAAAGCACTTTATAGAGCTATTAGGGCGAAGAAAAGGTCGAGCAAGAATAGCTCAGATCCGGCTCCTTTTGGCTGATCCGGCCGTGCTATATCAGGCTGCGATCAGATTTCTTTGAAAAGCCTTTTGGCTTAACCCATCCAATGGGTTTTCGCCACCTCATACCCCCAACCCAATGGTTAGGTGGGTTTTAAAAGAAACTTTATAATTTAATTTAAATGGAACATTAGCATACGAAAGTTTGCTTATTTAAAAATTCTCCCAATGCCGCCCCTAGGCGGTATTGCCGCATGGGACGTTCCCAGGCCATCCCGTGGCATTCCCAAGGCGAACCCAAGGCCGGCAAGCGCGTAACAATTTCCTCCCCTCCCTGTCTAGAGGTTCAAATGAGGAAAACGTTGCACAAACTCATCCGTCTCCCAAGTGGCATCCGTAGGAGACTGGCCTCGCCACAAGACCAGATATTCCGGAGATATCTCTATTGCATAGCTACCGAACCACGGTATCTAGTATCCGTTAGGGTTGTTACAGTTGACTTAACACTAGCGGTATACTCTAGGGGCCCGACAACATTGTCAAGGTATCTAGTATAGCCCGCTTAAGCTGGCTTACAAGAAACATAGGATGAATCCCAATATGCGGTAAGGCCAACTCATATGCTATGGTTCCTATCCTTTTAACAATCTTAAAAGGTCCATCATATCTTGGGGTTAACTTAGGCACACACCCTTTAACCAACGGTTTAAAGGTGTTATTCATCTTTGAAGGATACACAATCCTTAAGAACACATAATCACCTTCCTCATAGGTAACATCCGTCTATGCTTATTAGCATACACTTGGCGATCTTTGGCCCTCATGAAGTTTTTATAAACACCTTTGCAAAAATTGCATTCATATCATCCAACATATTTACGGTAGCATCCGTTTTTAGATACTTGTGCATACTAGCATAAGTTCTAGGATTTCGCTCCATCATAGCAACAAAGGGAGTCATCTTAATTCCCGTATGATGGCTGTTGTTATACGCAAACTCTAGGTAAGGTAAGTACTCCTCCCAATGAGTTTAACATTCATGGACAAAACTTCTCAACATATCCTCTAAGATCATGTTGATTCTCTCAGTTTGGCCATCCGTTTGTGGGTGGTTACCACTACTCATTCTCAATCGTACCTTAAGACCTTTCATAAGGTCTCTCCAAAAATTACCTGTAAACTTGGTGTCCCGACTTATGATAGACAAAGGCAAACCAAAAAGAGGAAAAACATATCTCATATATGCAGTTGCTACATCTGGACCAGTAGCATCCTCTTTTAAGGACACAAATTTGGCGTACTTAGTTAGGCAATCAACAATCACCCACACTTGAGTGTTCTGCCTAACAGTTCTAGGTAAAGAGACTATGAAGTCCATACTTATACACTCCCATCTCTGCAAGGGTATAGGTATAGGTTACAAATGATCGGGTATGCGACCATGAGTCGAACTTCAACAACTTGCACGTCAGACAATGCGAGACCAAGTCCCGGACTTGTTCCTTCATGTCCGGCCAATAGTAGTGGCGTTTGACCAACTCATAGGTCTTCCACTCACCCCGTGCCCAGCTTGCGGGGTTTCATGATGGTCACGCAATATCAAATCTTGAAGATTAGCATACAATGGAACATAAATCCTAGATTTATAAAAATACAACCCCTCTTGCTCAGTCCATCAATCCCCAGATTTGGTTACCACGGGTTGCTGCTCATCCTCTTGATATGCATTTTTAATCCTTTGGAAAAATCACTCTCCCCTACCATCAAAGTATTCAAATGCTTAATCCTAGATAAGGCATCCGCAACCGGATTGTTCTTTCCAGGAGTATGCACAATACTA
Organism: Isoetes taiwanensis; assembly: GCA_021234155.1. Lineage (NCBI taxonomy): Eukaryota > Viridiplantae > Streptophyta > Lycopodiopsida > Isoetales > Isoetaceae > Isoetes > Isoetes taiwanensis. Next base: position 10,414,926 of record JAJEKV010000014.1, on the reverse strand, counting down.
AAATGAAACTCATGCAAAAAGTCAAGCCACCTAGCTTGCCTAGGACTAATCTCTTGGCTTTTTGCAAAAACCTATAAGGGCTTATGATCGGTATAAACCACAAATTTGCGTGGCTCTTTATTGATGCGACATCTCAAAGTAATGCCATGCGTCTTTAATGCATGAACTATAGCCAATAGTTCTTGCTCATACGTTACATAATTTCGTTTAAAACTTTGATTAAGCTTATGACTTTCATATCCAATAACACGACCTTATTGCATAAGCCTGACTCGAGCTTGCCCACACCATCGAGATGGTGAAGCGGTGAAGACAATGACCCGTCCTTGAAAGCATGGTAAATGATTCTTCTAAAGTTTTCTTTGGTAAAGTCATGCGTGTTCTATGTAGAATCAAGGAAAAGAGCGTGGTTGTTCTTATTGATTCGGCGAGCGAAAGACGACACTTGTCTGCGAGACTTAGCAAGGGAGCTAGGGCCTGGAGGCGAAAGGTGACTCCGTATGTAGTTGAAGGGGAGGCGAAGAACACCAGAGGATCACGATGCTTTCGGGTTAGGGCCGCATGAAGTTATATTATCGGCTACCAAGAAAGGCGACACAACAAAAGTTTTGCACGCCTCTCTTAAGTTGAAGGTTGTTGCCGCTTAGGTGGTGGGCTATCCACCGCCCGCCGAAAGACCTTCGATCTTCGACAGTTTACGCAAGCAATTCAAAGATGAGTATCGCCTCACTTTGATAGCCATGCACGATATCCCCGAGTCGATTACAAATTAAAACTTTTACGAGAATATTGAGTAAACTCCGAGGGTTGTTCGCAAGACTTCCCGACCTTACCCCTCAGATGCGGGTGGACCATTTTGTCAATGGTCTGAAAGAAGTCAGCATCAAGACACACTTGTTGCAAGCAGAACCCACGGGCTTCGAGGAAGCAGTGGAGCTTGCAAGGAAACTAGTTGGTCGAGAGGAACCTCCGAAGACCAAAACGAGTTTTGACTGGAAATCAAAACGGCCAAGCTAAGCACGGGGGTGAGTGGAAGACCTATAAGTTGGTCAAACGCCACTACTATTGGCCGGACATGAAGGAACAAGTCCGGGACTTGGTTTCGCATTGTCTGACGTGTCAAGCTGTTAAAGCTGACCATGGTCGTACCCCGGGACTATTGCAACCTATACCTATACCCTTGCAAAGATGGGAGTGTATAAGTATGGACTTCATAGTCTCTTTACCTAGAACTGTTAGGCAGAACACTCAAGTGTGGGTGTCGTTGATTGCCTGACTAAGTATGCCAAATTTGTGGCCCTAAAGGAGGATGCTACTGGTCCAGATGTAGCAACTGCATATATGAGATATGTTTTTCCTCTTTTTGGTTTGCCTTTGTCTATCATAAGTGATCGAGACACCAAGTTCACGGGTCATTTTTAGAAAGACCTTATGAAAGGTCTTAAGGTACGATTGAGAATGAGTAGTGGTAACTGCCCACAAACGGATGGCCAAACTGAGAGAATCAACATGATCTTAGAGGATATGTTGAGAAGTTTTGTCCATGAACGTCAAACTCGTTGGGAGGAGTACTTACCTTACCTAGAGTTTGCGTATAACAACAGCCATCGTACGGGAATTAAGATAACTCTCTTTGTTGCTATGATGGGATGAAATCCTAGAACTTATGCTGGTATGCACAAGTATCTAAAAACGGATGCTGCCGTGAATATGTTGGATGATATGAATGCAATTTTGCTTCAGTGTCGACAAAACTTGCGTAGGGCGCAAGATCGCGCTCAAGTGTATGCTAATAAGCATAGACGTGATGTTACCTATGAGGAAGGTGATTATGTGTTCTTAAGGATTGTGTATCCTTCAACATTACGAAATAACACCCTTAAACCGTTTGTTAAAGGGCATGTGCCTAAGTTAACCCCAAGATATGCTGGACCTTTTAAGATTGTTAAAAGGATAGGGACCACAGCATATGAGTTGGCCTTACCGCAGGATATTGGGATTCATCCTGTGTTTCATGTAAGCCAGCTTAAGCGGGCCATACTAGATACAGACAATGTTGTCAGTCTTGAGAGTATACCGCTAGTGTTAAGCTCCGCTGTAACACCCGAACGGATTCTAGATACTCATGTTCGGCAGTTGCGCAATAGAGATATTCATGAATATCTGGTCTTGTGGCGAGGCCAGTCTCCTACGGATGCCACTTGGGAGACGGATGAGTTTGTGCAACGTTTTCCTCATTTGAACCTCTAGACCTTGAGGACAAGGTCCTAAGGGGAGGGGAGGAAATTATTACGGTCCAAGGGCAAGTCGCGCTTGCAGGCCTTGGGACCAGGGGTTCGCATTGGGAATGCCACGGGGTGGCCTGGGAACGTCCCATGCGGCAATACCGCCTAGGGGCGACATGGGGGCAATTTTTTAAATACGCAAACTTTCGTATTCTAATGTGCCATTTAAATTAAATTATAAAGTTTCCTCTAAAACCCCTTAACCATTGAAGAAGGGGTGTGAGGTGGCAGAAACCCATTGCATGGGTCAAGCCAAAGGACTTTTTGATAATATCTGATCGCAGCCTGATATAGCACGGCTGGATCAGTAAAAAAGGGCCGGATCTGAGCTATTCTTGCTCGATTCAAGCTGGAGAAAAGGCCCGTAGGCCTTTTTCGACCTATTCTTGGCTCTAGTGCCCTATAAAGTACTTTGGAGACGTTTTCTGGGATCACGGTTTCCATCTTGGAGCGAGCTGTTGAAGCAATCCTCTCCATCTTAAAGCTTGATATCCTGCTGATAGGGGTTTTGGGCTACTGCGAGTTGATTGGGAAACAATTCATCTGATTCTAAGCCACTTCACCTTTCAGTGTTAGCTTAGGGGAACACTCTGCTTTGCAAGCGTTCTTGTGTGCTCTTTGAGCAATACTGTTGTAGCAGTATTCAGTTCTTGTGTTAGAGCTGCTGAAACTGTGCTTCAGACTGATCCTGGGGATTAGAAAGCAATCGTGTGTGGGGAGCTCAGGGAGTTCGTGGTTGTAGATGATATACTTATTTACTCGAACTCATTGGAAGAACACTTCCAGCACCTAGAGCAAGTGCTTCAAGTGTTACGCTACAATAAGTTATATGCTAAGATCTCCAAGTGTGATTTCCTCAAGCAAAGGGTTGCTTACCTGGATCACATCTTGTTGGGAGAGGGAGTGTCTCCGGACCCTAACAAGGTACGAGCGGTACAGGACTCAACCTGAGAATGTTCATGAGTTAAGAAGCTTTCTCGGGTTGGCTACTTATTATAGAAAATTTGTGCCCAAGTTTTCTAAGGTAGTAGCCCCGCTCACTGATATTCTGAGAAACGATCAAGAGTATGTGTGGGGTCAAGCTCAGCAAGAGGCCTTTGAAAGGATTAAAAGCCTTTTAGTGAGCAGTCCAGTACTGAAGGTCCCTGACCTCAATGAGTCATTTGAAGTATACACGGATGCTTGTGGGCAAGCTCTGGGAGTTGTTCTTATGCAACAAGGTCGTGTTATTGCATATGAAAGTCAAGCGGAACGAAATTATGCAACGTATGAGCAAGAACTATTGGCTATAGTTCATGCATTAAAGACGTGGCGGCACTACTTGAGATGTGGTACCAATAAAGAGCCACGCAAGTTCGTGGTTTATACTGACCATAAGCCCTTAAGGTTTTTGCAAAGCCAAGCAGAGATTAGTCCTAGGCAAGCTAGGTGGCTTGACTTTTTGCATGAGTTTCATTTTAGTATTGAGCATACTCCTGGAAAGAACAATCCGGTTGCGGATGCCTTATCTAGGATTAAGCATTTGAATACTATAATGGTAGGGGAGAGTGATCTCTTCCAAAGGATTAAAAACGTATATCAAGAAGATGAGCAACAACCTGTGGTAACCAAATCTGGGGATTGGTGGACTGAGCAAGAGGGGTTGTACTTTTATAAATCAAGGATTTATGTTCCATTGTATGCTAATCTTCGAGATTTGATATTGCGTGACCATCATGAAACCCTGCAAGCTGGGCACGGGGGTGAGTGGAAGACCTATGAGTTGGTCAAACACCACTACTATTGGCTGGACATGAAGGAACAAGTCCGGGACTGTCTGACGTGCCAAGCTGTTAAAGCTGACTATGGTCGTACCCCGGGACTGTTGCAACCTATACCTATACCCTTGCAAAGATGGGAGTGTATAAGTATGGACTTCATAGTCCCTTTGCCTAGAACTGTTAGGCAAAACACTCAAGTGTGGGTGATCGTTGATTGCCTAACTAAGTATGCCAAATTTGTGGCCTTAAAGGAGGATGCTACTGGTCCCGATGTAGCAACTGCATATATGAGATATGTTTTTCCTCTTTTTGGTTTGCCTTTGTCTATCATAAGTGATCGAGACACCAAGTTCACAGGTCATTTTTGGAAAGACCTTATGAAAGGTCTTAAGGTACGATTGAGAATGAGTAGTGGTAACCACCCACAAACGGATGGCCAAACTGAGAGAATCAACATGATCTTAGAGGATATATTGAGAAGTTTTGTCCATGAACGTCAAACTCGTTGGAAGGAGTACTTGCCTTACCTTGAGTTTGCATATAACAACAACCAACATACGGGAATTAAGATGACTCCCTTTGTTGCTATGATGGGGTGAAATCCTAGAACTTATGCTGGTATGCACAAGTATCTAAAAACGAATGCTGCTGTGAATATGTTGGATGATATAAATGCAATTTTGCTTCAGTGTCGACAAAACTTGCGTAGGGCGCAAGATCGCGCTCAAGTGTATGCTAATAAGTGTAGACGTGATGTTACCTATGAGGAAGGCGATTATGTGTTCTTAAGGATTCTGTATCATTCAGCATTACGAAACAACACCCTTAAACCGTTGGTTAAAGGTCGTGTGCCTAAGTTAACCCCAAGATATGCTGGACCTTTTAAGATTGTTTTTTTTTTTTTTGAAAGATCAAATTAACTAATATTAATCCAGAATAAATACAAAGATGAGCGATGTTAGGGTACTCCTGCCCACACTAGGGCAGGTACCCACCAGACATGTGTACCTATCTATGACTTATGCCACAAATCTGCCGAGACTGTCTACAATGTGGAGGGTTCTTTCCCATACCGCTGCTTTGAACTGTTCTTTCCGAGGAGACGCCAGGTAAGAGAGATATAGCTTGTACCTCAACTGTGGGACCAAAGCCTCGCCGCCGCGTCCGCATTCCCCCGAACACCTTCATGCGCCGCCGCCCAAATGAGCCACAACAACCATGCTTTACACAAATGAAAGGCCGACTAGGTCGGGGACCACCTCGCTAGGGTACACCCCAAAAGAACCTCTTGACTACAGAGCGAGGTATGCAAGAGGCACCGGACCCATCGCCATGCCTACCGGATGTGTGAGCAAAGAAACATGCAAAGTTCCAGGTCTCCACCACGTGTTCCACACATAGGACACAGTGTCGCCGATCCGCGGGTTGATCCCGCTGTGGAACCCACGCGGTTCACCCTCGGGGAGAGCCGGCGCACAATCGCCACAAGATACCCGAATTTTGGGGGCTTAGATTGGGTTCCACACCCATCTCCGGATGTAGGCCCAATCATCTCCCCGGGACCAAGACTCCAACCATCCGAAGGGAGGCAGCCATCCCGAATTGCCGGAAGCCCATAGCAGGGATCTCAATAAATTTGAGGGGTCTACCTTCGGTGACACTTCCACACACGCCCGACGCTGGCGGAGGGTTCCCCAAATGGGCAGAGCATTAGCCACTTGGCCCAAATAGCACAATCTCAGCTCTTTGAAGCCGAAATCTATGACGAAGAGTTTACCAAGGTGCACCGCCCATCAATATACCACTCCGCCACCGCCAACACCCCACACTACCACCTACGCTGAACACGGGATCGATTTGAGGTGCCGTAATCCAACGTTATTAGCGTGGTCCGAAAGGATCCACCAAAGGCGATGCCTCCAACTGAATGCACCTGGTGGCGCTAATTGCAAAAGCAAATGGACGCGACTCTGCTCCCAAGCTCAAGAAGAGCCCCTTCGTGAAATGGAGGGCATGAGCGCATCGCCTGATATCCATGAACAATGCCTGGGGAGCCAGCAGTACGACGGGGCTTGTGGAAAAACTATCGAGTGAGACAATGACCGATGAAGCAAGACCAAGCCCTGAGAGAGTCGAAAGCACTTTCTCAAGAATGGCAAGGGACAAACTTAGACAAGAGGATCTTGCCATGCGGCAGAGGTCAAAGAAGCGAGTCCACCCGAGTCCTTGGGGCGCGACTTCCACCAAGACACCTTAACGGCAGCCCTTCCTCGTTGCCTCCCCATACAAAGTTACGCACCATAGAGGAGATTTCCCGTGACCTTGGGCGCTACACGATAGAGGCCATATAAATATGAGTCGAACACGGGGCCGGACTTAAGCCACCGTGGACCCCAAGACCATGGACAGCTTTCCCCCTTCCACCAATTAAGGTGCCGACGAAACCCGCCCGAGAATGTCCTCCACACACCGGCCTGAACGTCGATCTTGAATGGGATACCCAAAAGCCTAGAACATGTGCCCTGCGGCTGAATTCGCCATGGGAATTGGGACACGATCACAGGCATGGGGTCAGCTGCCGGCCACAATGCCGAGCACTTCGTCCAATTCATAAGGCAGCCAGAAGCAAGGGAGAACGATCCGTGAGCTCCTTCGCGGTTTAACAAATTTCCCTCATCGGCAGAGTAAAGAGGAACGAATCATCGCGATAATCGACTCCCCACTGCTGTGACCCATCTGCCATCCTCAGCCCCTCCACCACACCCGCCTCTACTGCGGAAGTCAACAACTGCGAGAGGGCCTCCGCAACAATGGTAAAGAGGAAGGGCGCCAAAGGACATCCCTGGCGAACTCCGCTACCCACACTAAAGATCGAAGATGACTCGCTGCGACATAGGAGGGTGGCTCGGCAGACGCAAAAGCTTCATAGCCATTGCCGAAAGCTCTCCCCACATCCAAAGGCTAACATCATCCTTTTCGTGAACGCCCACCGAACACTATCATAGGCCTTTGGCGAAGTCCAAATTTCTTCAAGTACACAATCTCACACCGCTCAAGGCGTGCCAAATGAATGCCCTCAAATGCGGTGCTACGTTGCTAAGAATCACCGCCCTAATGAAGCCGCATCGCATGGGACTAATAGTTTCCTTCAAGACCACCATGTAGTCTGCGAAAGTGCCTTCGCCCAATAATTTTGTATCTTTTGGAACAAAAGCGTAATGGGGCTTACAATCGGAGATGACCATAGGCTCCTTCACCTTCGGTATCAAGGAGATGCAGCCCGTGTTGAGCCTATAGTCCAACGATCTGCTCGAGGCGGATCTTGATAGGTCTGCAATCACCGAGTCCCCACCCAATCCCAATATTCTTGGAAGAACTCGACCGGGATGCCATCCAGACCAGGGCACTTGTGGGGGGCCAAGGCACGACAAGCCTCCTCCAAGCTCTCGCTTTGTGGCTGCTGCAACACCCCGCCTCCTATCTGCCACACCTTGCACCCACACTTTATGAGCACAATCTCCTCCATCACATCCGTAGGGGATATCTCTTTTCCTGAAAAAATTGAGAGAAGTGCCGAAAAGTAGCCTGTTTGATGTCCACCGGCGAATCCAGAACACGACCATCAGCCAATGCCAGTGACGACATTGAGGCGGCATACTTCTTTTGTCGCGCAGCCCTGAAGAACATTCGGGAATTAGTGTCCCCTTCTCGAAGCCAAGTGATCCCTGCTTTGACCCTTGCCTGAGCAGCCCTCCTGGATTCATCTGCTGCAATGTGGCGCAAGATCTCATTCTCCCGCACCCCATCCGTCGGCTGAGACCTAAGGACCTCCAACTCACGATACAACGCCTCTAACACCTCCCTCTCTAGCTGTGCTCGCCGACTCCCCCATGACTTGGCGAATGCCTTGACCTCTGGCTTAGGCCTCGCACCATTCCCGCCATCCCTAACTTATCCCGAAGGTACGAAAACCAGACCGCCGGGTATCCCCAAGAGAAATCAGCATCCTTCGTAGGCTGTTTAACTTAAACACAAAGGCGTTCGGCTCGCTACGGCCCCCCCGAGATCAATCGAGGAAAATGGTCGAGATCCGCAGTGACAAAATGTTCGTCTCACCGAAATGAGGTATGGTCCGGCCGCTAGGTATTAACATAGCATCCGGCATGTCGAAATGATGCCCGCCAGCCCCCGCCCACCGGACACCCACGCGGAACGAAGAGTCGCCAGCCGCCTCGCCAAATGCAAGGAGTCCAACAACATCACCCATCGGCCGCCGCTTCAAAACCCTCGCAGACGACTTCCACTCCTCTCGCCACATCTATCATGGATGGACTCCACCATGTTGAAGTCGCCAAAGAAGAACCAAGCCACATCCGCCCCAAGGATGCGACCTTATGCCTTAATGACGCCTATAACGCCCCTCGGCCAAGACTATTGTGAGCGTGAGACGCTCACAATCCCCCACTGCAAGGGGGCCCTCACGCCACTTGATGATGACCCACCTACCCCAACGGGCCAACATGGTGAAAGTCACCGCGACATGCATCTTCCATGCAATGGCAGCCCCACCCTTAGAGGCCCTGTGAGGTGGCAACCGCAGCAAGCAGATAAGGCCCAAACATGTCCAATAAAGGCCCGAAGGCCCCCTGTGACACTTGTGTTCCTGAAGGCACAAGATATCTGGATCCAACTTACGAACGGCCAACGCCACTCTCGTTCTTTTCGCGGGTGACGAGCGCACCCCACGAACATTCCAGCTCACGATCTTCTTGTCCATAACTACTACTGAGACGCAGGATTTTTACGATGCTTCTTTTTCCGCCGCCGTCTTGCCGGCGAAGCAGGCCCCTGATCTGAGTCATATGGAACAAGAGCGAGCGGATTATCCGTGAGCGCAACCACCGCATCTAGATCCACCTCATCTCCCACGAGCGTACCCGAGCTACCTTTTAAGATTGTTAAAAGGATAGGAACCACAACATATGAGTTGGTCTTACCGCAGGATATTGGGATTCATCCTGTATTTCATGTAAGCTAGCTTAAGCGGGCTATACTAGATACGGACAATGTTGTCAGTCCTGAGAGTATACCGCTAGTGTTAAGCGTCGTTGTAACACCCGAACGGATTCTAGATACTCGTGTTCGGCAGTTGCACAATAGAGATGTTCGTGAATATCTGGTCTTGTGGTGAGGCCAGTCTCCTACGGATGCCACTTGGGAGACGGATGAGTTTTGTGCAATGTTTTCCTCATTTGAACCTCTAGACCTTGAGGACAAGGTCCTAAGGGGAGTGGAGGAAATTGTTACGGTCCAACGGAAAGTCGCGCTTGCAGGCCTTGGGGCCAGGGGTTCGCATTGGGAATGCCACAGGGTGGCCTGGGAACGTCCCATGCGGCAATACCGCCTAGGGGCGGCATGGGGTTAATATTTTTGGATAACCAAACTTTCGTACGTTAAGATGACACTTTAATTACATTATAAAGTTTCATCTAAAAACCTCCTAACCATAGAATAAGGGGTGTGAGGTGGCGAAAATCCATTGGATGGGTCAAACCAAAAGGCCTCACGATTGTTTCTGATCGCGGCCTGATATAGAGTGGCCGGATCAGCTATATTAGATCGGATCAGGGCTAATAATGCTCGGTTTTAGCTGCAGAAAAGGCCCATGAGCCTTTTCCGACCTACTCTTGGTTCTGGTGGCCTTATCAAGAGCTTTGGGGACGTTTTCTGGGACCACAGTTTCTTCCTTGAAGCAAGCAGTTGAAGCATACCGCTCTTCTGATCAGCCTAATCTTCTACTGACTGAGGTTTTGGCCTATCGCGAATTGATTGATGATCAATTCGGCTTGTTCTAAGCCACTTCACTTTTTGGTGTTGGCTTAGGGGAACGCACTGCTCTGGAAGCGTTCTTGTGTGCTCTTAGAGCAATACTTCCGTGGCGCATTCGGTTCTGTGTTAGAACCGGCCGGTTGGTAGCCTCTGATCGATCCCGGGATCAGTAAGCAATCGTGCGTGGGAGCTCAGGGAGTTCATGGTTGTGGGGAAGGTTGTGTCTACTTTTGTAGGCGTCTGACATAAAGCTGCATTTGGAAGCATCTAGAAGCATTCTAAAAGCATGTTGGATGTTGGATATTTAATCATCACATATGCATTGGAAGTTAACTCTGAAATGCAAAATCACTCATGTTATGGGATTAGCAGAAAATTCCATGCTCAATTAAGTGAATATCGTGATATCATGGTTAAAGATAACCAAAGGTTATTTTTGATGACTTATTCTAAGCAGTAGTTATTTTAAGCCCAAAAGGGGTAAGTATTTCAAGAGGAGGTTTAGGCGGGATATTTGGAGAAAAACTCCATTCAGATTCGACACAGGGGCATGCACCGAAAACCGACTCCAAATCGGTCAGCATGCCCACTATTAAACAAAGATGTATAGTTAGATTAAGCAGGGATTTGGGAGCGATCGTATTTCGGTTGCTTAGCTTGCCTATTCATGGATTAGATGTGATTCCGGAAGATCTGTGAGTGGTTCATTATTGATACCATTGAATTGTTTTCGAACCATTGTATTGCTACAGTAATGACTGTGTTAAATATCAAATGGTTGGGTTATGCTCTTATGATGCCCCTTGTTTAATATATACTATGCAACTTCTATTGATTTGATCCAAGGTTTCAATTGCATAAGGTTGTCTTACACTAACATTGGTGTCAGAGCAGGAGTAAATTTATTGGATCAATCAATATGGCTAGTTGATTTGGTGCAAGTCTACTGAGCACTGCGGAAGTATTCAAGGGTGGAGCAGGATTCCAAGTTTGGAAGGACTCCATCAAGCATATATTGGAAGTGGAAGACCTATCGGATTTAGTTGATCCTGAATTAGGGGAAATCAGTGAAGTTGTGTTAAATGCAGCTAGTAGATCTGAAGGATCTGTAAACAAAAACTCTAACAATGGAAATACTAGTGCAGGTGAACAAAGGGAAGTTCAGAGTGTGACAGCAGGAAGATCCACTTATGCACGGGTTAAAGAAGCACAAGGCATAATCTCATGTAAGGTTAGTCCTACCATAAGATTGAAACTGAGAAATAAAAGTCCTAGAGAAATGTGGTTGTTTTTGTTAAAGCATTATGAGGAAAAAACAAGTTCTCAAATTGACTTGTTGGAGAATGAGCTAAGAGGCTTGAAGCTAGCAGAAGATGGGCATGTGTCAGATTTTTTTAATAATTTTGATAACATCTTAATTGACCTGACTGGAGCAGGAGTTCACATTTCTGAGAGGAGCCAAGTTCTGCAAATTTCAAGGTCAGTTAATGAAAATAAACAGTTAGCTCTATTTATAAGGAATGTAAGCAAAACAAGAGAAGAAGCTGAAAATATTTTGAGAACAGAGTACGAGCAGAAGAAGATGCTCAAGGAAGCAGACAATTCTAAAATTCTATTTGCTGGTAAGAAAAGCAAAGGCAATTGCTATTACTGTCATGAGGCAGGACATTTTAAGGGAGATTGCCCAAAACTAAAAAGGGACTTTAACTGCTATAATTGCGGAGGGAAAGGGCATGTGGCAGCAAAATGCTCAACCCCAAAACAGTATGGTAAGGAAAAAAATAAAGGGAATGATAATAGAGGAGAAAGATATAATGGGATAAAAGATCGAGGAGCAAAAAGGCCAGCAGGTGTGCACATTGCCAAGACTAAGGAAGAGGAAGAAAAGGATGTCGAAGATGAAAATGAGGTAATATGCTCATGCCGTGTTACTGATAATTCGTTTCGAACAAATAATATGACCGACACTCTTACAGTTGATAGTGGAGCTGAGAGATCAGTAGTTCAATCTACTGATCTGCTCAAAAATATAAAACAGACACACTTAAAGAATATACAAGTTGGTAATGGAGCTTTACAACAAATTGAAGGGAGTGGACTGCTGCAGTTGATGGACTTGCAGGGAAATATAGTGGATGTGGAAAATGTGCTATGTGTCCCAAGTTTAATTAAAAATTTGATATCAATTAGCCAACTGGTAGACTTAGGGTACAGAGCCAATTTTGATTTTAAAGCATCTAGAATATTTCTTGGAAATGAATTGAAATTTCTAGCAAAAAGATGTGGAAATTTATTTGAAATGAGAAATTCCTTGTACAATGGCATTAACTATGTAAACATTCATGACATAGAACTGTGGCACAATCGCCTGGCTCATACACATCACAAAAATTTGATTTATCTGGCTAAGAAAGGATGGATAGAGTGCAAGGAATCAGACAGGCAAGAACACATCTAGAAGGGATGTATGCTTGGCAAACTTAATAGGTTGCCATTTAAGAAGTCAAGGCACAGAGCAAAGAAAATACTTGAGTTAATTCACACAGATTTGTGTGGACCACTCAATGTTCGGAGCAGGACTAACAGCAGGTACTTCATATCTTTTATAGACGACTATAGCAGGAAGTGTGTCTGTTATTGCCTTGCAAGAAAATCCTAAGATTTAACAGCCTTCAAACAATTTGTAAGAGAAGTAGAGAGAGAGACAGGTGAAAAGTTGAAATGTATAAGATCTGACCGTGGAGGGGAATACCTTTCAAGAAAATTTAAGGATTTTTGTGTTGCAAATGGGATCAAACGACAACTAACATGCAGGTACAGCCCCAACAAACGGAGTTGCAGAAAGGATGAACCGGACCATCATGGATGCAGTTAAGACGATGATCAAACATGCTGGACTACCAAACAATCTATGGAAGAAGCTTTAAACACTGCCATCCTTGTGCATAATCAGCTACCATCAAAAGCATTGCAAGGTAATGTACCTCTAAGTGTTTGATCAAATTCAAAAGAAAAAACAGATTATAGTATGTTTAAAGCATATGGATGTATTGCATAGCACACGTACCTTCAGAGCTGAGAAAGAAATTGGACAGCAAGGGACAAATTGGTTTTCTGGTAGGATACGATCTTCAATCAAAAGGATACAGAATCTATGAGCCAGAATCAAGGAAAATACTAATAAGCCGAGATGTAGTGTTTGATGAAAGCATACTGTACAAGGACAGGTTTCTCAAAAGGGAGATGCAACAAAAATTACATAACTTTGTTGAAAATAAGCAATATGATGCTGATGCAGACTCTGATGATGATGGGACAGAAAGTAACAAAGAACAGGTTTTAAAACCAAGTGTATATGATGAAAATACTAACAGTCCTATATCAGTACAGAATGAGCTCAGAAATGGAGAACAAGCATTACACAAAAGAAAGAGAACCCAGGTTGAAAAGTTAATGGATGATTATAATATTGATATAAATGCCTATGGGAGAAATGAAGCGGGCAGAAGCAGAAGAGTAGAACAATTAGAACAAACTCAAGATCAAATACTTGCTATCATGGAAGATGTGATCCTGCCTAGAACCTTTGAAGATGCCATGAAATGTGAGGATAAAGGCAAATGGTTAGAGGCTATGAAAGATGAATTAAACTCATTCAAAGAGACTCAAAGCTATGAAGTAATGGACTGTCCAGAAAATCAGAAGGTAATAGGTAGCAAATGGCTTTATAAAATAAAAACAAATGCCGACGGGAGTAGTAGATTTAAGGCAAGACTTGTAGCTTAGGGATACACTCAGCAAAAGGGAAAGGTTATGACGAGACCTACTCCCCGATCGTGAAACTCACAAGTCTGAGATTACTACTCAGCCTGACAAATGCAAGGGATTTAGAATTAAATCACATGGATGTAAAAACTGCTTTTTTAAATGCAAGACTGGAAGGGGATGTTTACATGAAACAACCACCAGGTTTTGAAGAAAATAAAAATCAGGTTTGGAAATTGAATAGAGCTGTGGATTAAAACAATCCCTGAGAGAATGGTACACATGTATTGATAGTTATCTTAGAGAACAGGGACTGGAAAAACTAAAGAACAATGGAAATTTGTACAGATTCCAAATGAATAATGACTTCTGTATATTAGCATTGTACGTTGATGACTGTATTCTGGCATCAAGCAGTCTGAAATGCCTACATCAATGCAAGGAAATTCTGATGTCAAAGTTCCAGATGTCAGATATGGGAGAATAAAAACAATTCCTAGGCATTGAAGTCACAAGGGATAGACAAAATAACTTTCTTAAGCTAAAGCAAAGCAGACACATTAGCAACATGCTCAAAAGATTCAATCTTGAACACGCAAATTCAGTCACAACTCCTATTGTTCCAGGGCAGAAACTGACAGAAGAACTGCCCCTATCAGAGGAGAAAACTCTAGAAATGGAAAATACCCCATATCGGGCACTTGTTGGATGTGTCTTGTATCTAGCAAACAATACACGTCCTGACATCATGTATATCGTTAACATTCTTAGCAGAAGGAATCATAATCCCAGCAAGCTACACTGGATGGCAGCAGAGAGAGTTTTAAGGTATTTAAAAAGGACACAAGAATACGGAATTACATATAACAGCAAAGACATGAACATGGTTGCCAATAGTGATGCTGATTGGGGAGGGGATTTGAGCTCAAGAAAATCCACGTCAGGCTATGTAGTATTTGTGGGAGCAGGACCAATCACATGGAGAAGTAAAAAGCAAACAGCCATAGCCATGTCCTCAGCTGAAGCTGAGTATGCTGCCGCATCTTTAGTTGCAAGATGTGACGTTCCTAACCGACATGCCCTTAACCAACTGGGCAAAACCGTCTAGACGTTTATGAGTAGTCGCTTCTACCCATTTATGCCGGTGTCTCGGGAACGCCCCACAGGCACATTCAAGGTTCGAATACTCGAGCGGTCTACCCATTAGGGCGGATTTGGGGTCTCAAAATGGCCTCCTATCAGCCATTCCACGTCATATTTCCGCTCCTTTTTTCCCATGCCACCTAGGATACCAAAATCTCATCATTACAGATTTACTTGGAATATTCTCCGGAATAAAGGATTATGATTCATGGCGCCATATGTATTTAATTACATTGGTTGTCGACACGGTGATGCAACCTGTGGGCGCTTCTAAAAGCCACTTGCATTATAGCATACCGGCAACTCATGACGGTGCCTCTTGGTTTGTCGATACCAAGCGTCGTATCCATCACCATTCTTGCCGCTTATTTTCATTTAGAGGCCATGGCCATACAAGCTTCCCGCCTTCACATTTTAAAATTTGAATGTATAGGTTGAAGCTTTGTATTAGACTTTCATTCGGTAAGGCCATTTCTTATTTATGGGTGGTTCACATGGAGAAGTTTAGGCCGAGTCAGACTGATTAAAAATTCGTGACGCATCAGCTCATAAGTTGGATCTTGCAAGGGCTGATTTTCCAAAACGGGCTGAATTTTTTGTCTCATTCAAGTTCAAGCAGGTTTTTAAGCCGGTAACCAGCTCGGGTCCATGTGAATCCAGCATTAACCGGGATCTTTACTTCATCCCAATACAGGCTTTCCGCCCCCTACAATTCGAAATTTGAATTTGCTTAATGTATAAAAGCATGGATTGTAGGAGAATGGACTTTTCGATTTCCATATGCACATTGCAAATTTCAAAAAACGAGGTTAGTACAGGACGCTCGCTCACCGCCAGCCCGAATTGTGCCGGGCATACAAATTGTACACCTTCATTTCAAGCGATCCAGCGATCCACGCAATATGGAAGCTCCAAATGATGTGGATGAGGATCCAACTGACTCACGAATATGCTCCAGTCTTCAATCGCAAAAAAGGAGGTCTAAAAAATAAGAACTTAGACCTCGACGTGTTGTGTCTTGCAGGCTCAAAAAGTGTCGACATCTGGGCGGATGGCATTTTATATCCATTGGATCGTTGGAGTGGCAAGAAACCATCATTCAGGGCGTTTCAAGTTTAGTCCGATTTTGTGGTGACGGTAACTCCGCCTCCTAGGATATTGTGAGAGATTGAGAGAGGATGAAGGCATTCGAATCGAATACGCCCTTGAGATGAGCCGCCTCGATAAGGAAGGGGAAATGTCCGTGAAGATGCTAATATATGATATTATACTTTTGCAATGTGAAGGGTTTATCCATTTGATGACCATTTTTTAAGAAAATATGATTCTTATATGCAAACATTCATAAAATTTATGAACATTGAAGGTCAAAGCCATCCTTGTTTAAAGAGGATCATATGATGCGAAATCTTCATCTTGTAAGTAATTGCATATAAGAAATTAGCTGGTGTGATCCTTAAGTAAAAAAGTAAATAGAAACACAAATATTGAACTTACAACTTAGCGTAAACAAATAGTATTTTAATAAACCAACACTTTATATACTAACACTTTACACTTTAAATAAGATATTTCTTTCTTTCCTTTTACTTGAAAGCTATTTTTTTTCAAGATGGATCACACCAAGCGAATAATACATATGCAAAAAAAAAAAAAAAGGACACACTAAATTCAGCATGGTGTGATCCACTTTCTTATTTGTTGTCAAATTAAAATTAAACACAAGTACTCATTCCTATTTGTATCTAAAATGCTTTTACCACTCTTAAGTACATAAGTCATTATCCCTTTTCAAAGAGCATATTATTTTTCAAGAAGTATCACACCAAGCCCGAATAGTACATATGCAACAAAAAATGGAACACACTAAATTAAGATCGTGTGATCCACTATCTTATTTGTTGTCAAATTAAAATTAAACACAAGTACCCCTTCTCATTTAATGCTTTACCACCCCAAGTGCATAAAGTTATTAGTCCTTTTCAAAGAGCATATCTTTTTTTAAGAAGGATCACATCAAGCATCCTATTTGCATCTAAAATACTTTACCAACTCTAGTAGTACATAAAGTTATTAGCCTTTTTCAAAAAGCAAACACTTTATCAATAAATGAGCACGTCACATATCCACACTTAACTTCAAATAAGACACATATATATTTCTTTTATTAAAAGATAATCAAAGTAATTTTACTATAGGAAGTCATGTTTTTCAAAAAGATCACACCAAGCCGAATTTTGTATAAGCTAAAAGGTTGGAATATACTAAATTAAGCATGGTGTGATCCACTTTCTTGTTTGTTGTCAATAGATAATAACACCAAGTCCCTCATCAATAGTCTCCCATTTGCATATAAAATATGTATCATTCCAAGTTATATTATATTTTATGAACTAAACTTTTTCAAAGAGGGTAAGTAAAATACAAACACATAATCAATAAGCCAACACTTTACCAACAACCAAAGCTTTATTAAATAAGATTTTTATGTTATTTTATCAAACCTAACAATGTTTCCATATGTGACACTTTCAGTTAACTGATCCAAAGGCTCATGAAAGCGACATTTTATACAATATGTCTTTGGAGCTTTTGTGTCGTGGCATTAGTAAACACCTCTAATGGAGCAAATATTTTGTAACTCATTTTTTCAACAACCCCGATGCACATCTTATCAAACATTTCTTCATTGCAAGGACACCATTCTCATAAGGCTTGCACAATTAAACCGAACGAGGTCATGGGGCCCGACTTTCAAGCTCGCTCCCACAACTTTACAATGCCCATTGCCCTCGAATGTATATCTTGGAAAAGCATGTCTCTTATATCCATATGTTAGACAACAACGATGCCGAATGCTTTTCCCTAGTCTCAAATCCCCGACATCCGATAAATATAGCCCAAAGAAAAATATTTGATTCAAATGAGTGAATATAAATCAAGAAGAGGGAAGAAAAGAAGCAAGAATCACATGACGCTGAATCTCACTACACATTTACAAAGTGCATATGCATTTTTCGCATGGTGTGATCCATGTATTATTGAGGGTGCAAATTTGCAAATATCCTCCTCTTCAAACCCCTTCCCCCCCTTCCTTTTTTTGCAATATACTATCCATAGCATTTATTTTGAACCCTATAGTTCTACCTATTCATTTAGCGTATGAATGTCGCCCCGACGATGTAACTCCATAGTCATCCTTCGTTAAGGATAGCATTCTCACCCACGAGCCTATGGATAGATATCCTTCCACCGTCATACCTTTATTGTTTTGTAAGTGATGAACTACGGAAGCAATGTAGGAGTACTAGGAGCAATGATGGATGCAATTAGAGATACGGATCGATTCGTTGAATTGTAAGAATGAATGGCGAGGAATAATACGATGAATGGGAAGAGCTGAAAAGTAGAAAAACTTCAGAATGAAAATTTGGGTAGTAAAAAACATGGCATGTAACGACGCTTGTTTGTCCGCGACATCGCCCTGGCCAGTGTTGCTTAACCCTATGCTCGCCCATAAAAACACGTATTAACTATTGGAGACTTGGATTCCAAATGAAGAGCGATATGAGAGGATGCACGTAAGGGCTTAATGTGAACAATGGAAATCTTGGTGCCAAAATTTGAAAAGGTGGTTGGTGCATGTGGGCATGTGCAATGTGAGGGCGGGAAAAGTAGCCATTATTTTGGTCCAGCGACACGATTTTCAAAAAATGCGGGCCATTAATGTGTTGCAATGAATGCACAAACATGTCCTATGAAATTTCGCCATGTGGATGCCAAGTAAGCCTGCTCCTCTTTCTACTTGCCAACTAATACTGACTTTGGAAAAAAATGCGCAAACATCATTGGTCGCGAGAAACATGACGTGGAATTCTGGCATCCAAGATAAGGGCCATTTTGAGACCCCAAATCCGCCCTAATGATGGGCCCATTACACTCTCTCCCACTAGAACTATGCTCGTCCTCGAGCATCCAAGGCTATACCATATCTATGTCATATCATGTCACAATGATTACCAAGTCTTTGCAAATTACCCATGCATATAGGCACCCATATGGAGACTCGAACTCGAGACCTGCTCTGATACCAACTGTGACGTTCCTAACCGACATGCCCTTAACCAACTGGGCAAAATAATCTAGACGTTTATGAGTAGTCGCTTCTATCCATTTATTCTGGTGTCTTGGGAACGCCCCACAGGCACATTCAAGGTTCGAATACTCGAGCGGTCTACCATGGGCCCGTTACACAAGAGAAACAGCCTGGTTAAGGAGCGAAAAATAAATTTGAACATTTTAGAAAAGGCTTGAATGTCACAGGAACTTGATATAGATACGTGATGAAGGCCTGAGACAGATATGTGATGAAGGAGGAATGTTGGATATTTAATCATCACATATGCATTGGAAGTTAACTCTGAAATGCAAAATCACTCATGTTATGGGATTAGCAGAAAATTCCATGTTCAATAAGTGAATATTGTGATATCATGGTTAAAGATAACCAAAGGTTATTTTTGAAGACTTATTCTAAGCAGTAGTTATTTTAAGCCCAAAAGGGATAAGTATTTCAAGAGGAGGTTTAGGCAGGATATTTGGAGAAAAACTCCATTCAGATTCGACGCAGGGGCATGCACCGAAAACCGACTCCAAATCCGTCGGCATGCCCACTATTAAACAAAGATGTATAGTTAGATTAAGCAGGGATTTGGGAGCGATTGGATTTCGGTTGCTTAGCTTGCCTATTCATGGATTAGGTGTGATTCCGGAAGATCTGTGAGTGGTTCATTATTGATACCATTGAATTGTTTTCGAACCATTGTATTGCTACAGTAATGACTGTGTTAAATATCAAATGGTTGGGTTATGCTCTTATGATTATATACTATGCAACTTCTATTGATTTGATCCAATGTTTCAATTGCATAAGGTTGTCTTACACTAACAAAGCATGTGCCAATGTCTGAGAAATTGTAGTTGGGCAGGATCATCCATGGTGTGATTAGGTAAAAACATGTTTCAAATGAATACGTAGCATGATATTTAAATGAAGCATGCACGATAGGTTGCCCTACAAATCTCACAATGCAATTATCACAACATATACTGGATGAAAGTGCTCCATTAGGATACCATTAGCCATTTGTGCATTCCTATGCCATTCTCCTCCTATTCAATGCAAGGTATCTAACTTTTTAAAGGCTTTTAAATGCTGCTCATTTCATTGGCAAAAAAATTAGTGATGCATGATGTCAATGCGTAGTTATATCCTAAAATTCTACCAAATTTTGTTAGCTTATTTCTTATTTCGTAAAACATGCATTGAAATATTTTCATGTCATTCATATGATGTGTTGCCCCACATTAGCAAGTTATTGTTATCGTGATGATGCCTATCATGGCACACCTGCTCTTTTCAAATTTCTAGGGGTTTGACTGGCATCTACTGAATGTTTAAGATGCTAATATAGACAGGGGTATCATAGATGGAAGTTTTATATGATGGCCAGGTGGATTCACGGCTCCATAGGTTGAGAGTGCTTGGCTGCTTCTGGTCAAGACATTTTAGTGCTTAGTTGTTATTATGACTTTAGGGAGAGGCTGCATTTTGCTACTGATACTTGTTGATAGTTGTAGTTTAGAGTGTTGGAATTTGTCTATTATATGTCCTTGACAATTCTTTAAAAGTGAAAGCTCTTGATGTCAAGTCAGATAAATTTGTTCTTTTCTTGCAGTAACAAAGACCTGATAAATTTGTTCAGCTGGCCCTTGCAAACACATGGTTTTCCATAGTAGATTTTTTCAGAGGTAATATTATATTGCAGGTAGTTTCTGTTGCAAATATCTTGCAAAGATAGGTACTCTAGTTTAAAGAATATCAGAGGCTAACTGGATTGCACTGTATTTATGTGGCGTTCACAAGAATATTTTACCATTCCTGTTGCCCACTGTTATCTCCTTTGCGTTCTGTAATTGACTTGCTGTGCCTACTAATTTTTCCTTCCATGTATACTACTGCTCTTGAACAAATTTCTTACCACTTGAGATCCTTAGGAGTTAATAAGTTCCTCAAAATTAACATTGCTAAACTATTCGGAGCTGCTAGATTTTTGGGTTCCAGCTAGAGTTGCTACTCCAAAGTACCTTTTGCAAATTAATCAACGTTCACCTGGCTTTCCAAAGCCTCAGATCCAAGAATATATTGCCTTTAATAATTCTTGCTATAAAATTCAGCCTGTCTCATATGTTCTGCACATCTAATTGCTTGAAGCTAAAGTCCCCCTAAAAGCCTAGCACCAATGATCAAATCTTCTGTATAAGACAGTCAAATCATCCTATTGTATTTATACGATATTATCTATAGTATATGTTATATGGCAATGTCGGGCACCATTACTAGTTTACATAGAAAACATTAATAACTTGGTAACATTAATTGAAAACCTTTCGAGGCAGGGGTTTTTTAATCCTAGTAGTAATGATTGTACTAGCCCATTGTATGGGTCCCATGATCTATTGGTCTCCGTGGACGTTAAAAAAACTATTCTATTCTATTCTGATGGATGAAGCAACTCATCATTTGGATAACCGCTTATGTCTTCAAAATGGCAATGGTTCATGGATACAAACTAATACCATGCGTTATCCAAAGCATCATTGGCTTATCTAAACACGTATTAGGTTAGAGGACGTAAGCCATCAATGTATTGGTGAAAAAACTGTTAGCATTTTGCTGTAGTTTTTTCATGCCATGCATCATCCAAAGCATCATTGGCTTATAGCTTTGTCATTAAAAGTGAGACATTCCAATGTATGTAACAACATTGTTTTATATCAAAATATATTGTTTCATTGTTTAGGGTGCCTCAAGATTTTTCAGGGCCATTGGATCATGGTATATCCATAGGATATACCCTCTAGAGGCGTAGATGCCATTCGTTTGAAATCAAGATGGAGTCAAATAGCCTTGTTTTGACCCCATGAGGTCAATGGAAATTTTAAAAGCCAATTCAATGGTTGTCAACCATTCAATATAACAGTGCACTACACTTCTTCAAACTAAGATAGAATAGGGCCTGGTAAATCGAACTCCAAGATGCCAATGCTCTAGCCTTACCTCAATCATCGAATAATTGAAACTACATCCAGAGAAGCTTATGATGGGAGTAATCACTATGATGCCGCTGAGTGTTATGGAAGCTTAATGATGGGAGTAATCACTCTAATGTTGCAAGCACCTAGCGACATCGGAGTGATTACCACAAGTAGTATGGACTTCGTATAAATATGGAAAAGAAAACAAGCACAAGTTATTGAGCGTGGGGAGTTGAACCCCAACAAGATGTCCATGCTCATCCAGATATAGCAGCAATCCCAGTGTAGGAATAATTGCTATACCTAGGGGCCATAGCCCGCTGAAAATTCAACTGAGTTACTACAAAAACTATGACGTGCACAAAATGCCAAACCACAATACTTAATTCAATTGTACAATCTTGAACTCAAGTAACCTGCACCAAATCAAAAACCACACCTAAATCGGCCTCAGTTTATACAACCATTCTATACACAGCAACATGTATTGCAACGGTCTCTAAAGCAGAAAGAGCGTATTCACAAACACAAAAAGGAAACTCATATTCACAAGTTCATGGGCAAACTCAATCACTAGTTTATGGGCAGACCAGGCTGTGAATGCCTAATTATAGCATCAACTTGGAAGATATCTTGGATTGTTAAGGCCATAGCAAGACTCATGTGAGACCTCAAAGTGTACAGCTCCAAAATCGACACACCCAATCGCTTCTATTTCACACTAGATATGGCTGCCCAGTAGCATAAAAAAACCAGTAAGTTGGCGGCTCAAGACACAAAGCGAGGCCGCTATACAGTGGTCCTCACTCAGTCCCAACCTGTATACAAACCAACGCCTGAGCAGAAAAAACGAGGATAAGGATGCGAAGCGTCAATTTGCGGGCTGATGAGCGAAGGCGGCAAATAAATTTCAACTATACAACAAACAAAGGAAAATAAAAACCAACTGCCATTGTGTGATCACCCGTGTGGATGGGAATATAGTCCACACTAGACTCTAGGATTGCAACATCAAGGATATGGGAAGGATCTCCTATGTCTTGGAAGTTTACATCCTCCTCATCACTAGGAATACTGTCATCCCAATACCGTCTTTGGCCAGGCCCATTTATTTCCGAAACCACAAAGCATGCAGGCAATTCAAACTATATGGTCCTCATATTGGGAGGCATACAATGACTAGGATTCAAGAGCACTCTCCAGGCTGCTCTAACTCTATGCTCATTAATATGAGCAGTGTTAGAGGGTATGACCCATGAACTGGAGAATGTGTATTTCCTTGACCTTATCATCCCGCACAACATGTAAGTCAAACTAGCAATAAGTCTACGATTGCCATGATAAAAAAAAAATGAGCAGCCCTGTTCCACAAGTTTTTGTTGTGTAATACAACAAGATTTTTCATTTCATCTGCCCCTCATCTCAAGCACAAATCCTTCCCTTTTTCAATTGTAGATTCACTAATATCATGAAGATGACATATATAATGAACCTTTTCTACATCCTTCATGTAGTAACAAACCATGCCCTTAAAAAGTGTAGCTTATTGTTCTTCAATGCCTTACACACACACAACTTTAGCAGGCTTTGAAGGCCAATTCAAGTCTTTCTTTATGGCCTCATTCACAACCTTGGGAGACTTGTAACAGACCCTAAGAACAGCTTGGCAATGCAAATGATCCACAGATGCACCCTATTCAAGTGCAACTGCCTTTGTCAAACATTTCTTGTCACAAAAAGGTAGATAAAGAATGTCACATTGATGTCAATTGCTCTCCAATCATGTCCCAAACAAGTCTTAACACAGGAACCATCAATTTGAAGAGAACTGAAAGATGGAGAAATAGACCTAGCAACCCCTTTACCCTTCCTTGCAGCCTTCTTTAAAGACATCCTGCCCCTAACTAAAGCTAAAACCAAGAGCCTGGAAGAATAAGTACCTCAGGCACTGCTGAAGGAGCTTTGCTTACAATGCAAGCAAAAAGACATAGAAATCCCACGCAAACCACAAGAAAAACAAGAATCTAGAAGCAACACACCTGTAGCAATTCATGCAGAATCCCATGTGCCTCCATAATAAAACAACTTCCATTTCATATATCAGTGGTCCAGCGTGAGCTTTATATATATTCGCATATGCACAAAAAAACCATGCAAAATCATATGGTATAAATATACGATTTCTCATTTCGGGCAAGTTATGAGAACTTTATTAGAAAACCACCTCAAGTTGTACATGTTGACAGTACAAAAAAATCACTTGTGATTTTCTACCTATATTATTAATTAGGCATACTATTAACTAAACAAAAAACTACTACAAAAATCTATGATGTAGAATTCTGGCAATGAACTAGAATAAAGTAAAAAATCAAACTACGTAACTAGTTATAGTTATTCAACACATTAACTTACAGAGTAATATTACTTTATTATAGTGGTTACATGTAAAGTAATATATAAAAAACTAATAACAATTGATCTTTGGGGGCCTTGTGCAACTGTAACAAAGATTGACCCTAAGGAATCCCGGTGTTTCCTTCACCTATTTCTTATATTTTATATTACAAAGCATCTATCTTGAAGGATGATTTTCTCGACCGAAATTTCCATGATTGCCATAGAGCTAGAAACAAAAAGTAAACAAAAAGTAAGACGTTCCATCTTGCCATCAACATAGAAGCGAGAGGTATTGCAACTTAGACATTGCAAAGTTGGGGCTCAAAAATATGGTCAGAAGAGTGTCTGCAAATGATGGAAAGAACAATAAGCAGGGTCTATTAGAAAAGAATTGTTACCACACACCACCATGAAAGTTTGTTTTTCTTCCGCTCCTCCAATAATGACGTATATAAAAAAAGTCGCATATTTGGACTCGGATGTGACTGTTGTCCACAACCTTTAGCTATGCTACTTGTGACGCTCCAAAGACGATATATATGGTCTCAAGACGATACCATATCAAGATCGGCCACACGCGACACGCATTCCAATCGACGCGGTACACCGACAGATAGCCAAGCAAGTAGCTCTAGGGGCAATCTTGTAAAGGTGCGCACACTTATTAATGTGCGACTTTTAGACCATTAACCTTTAAAGAGGCATAGGGTCATGGAAACCCTAAACCTAACCGATAGCCTATGTAAGGCAACTAAACCCCTAATTCTTCCTTTTTTTTCGGCCCACGGTAACCTTTCGAAGCTCCGGCCACCAAGAGTCAACCGACTCCCAAGATCCGCCTCCTGGCGGCGCTAGCTCGCCGATTTTCTTCGACCGCGATCTCCAAGCAAACAGTTTACATGGACGATTCGATCAAGAGGAGTGAACCAGGGATCGGGTATTTAGTCGATTTAATAGCCTAAACCGTATTCCAAACCATCGAACCAATAGGTTTAGCCTATTAAATTACGCTTTTAGTAGCCAAGCGCATCCTCGATCGGCCATAACTAAAGAACCTAACTCTATGATATAGATTAGATCTTATTCTTTAGTTCTATGATGATGTGATGGATGGATGAATTCTGTGGACTCATTGTATTGGGAAGGGGGGTAGAGACTTACAAACTTAGTAGTTGATGCCCTAGCTAGCCTCCTTAGCACACTTGAAGTTTCGCCCGCGGCACAAGAACCATACTTGGTTGTGGGTGAAGGGGCCAGACTGGCTTACAAGGAGGTTCGTGTTCTGACTCTTGAACGATCCCTCTGGTGTGTAAGGCCTACCGGGGATCATTGTGGACTAGGTCTAATGGTTTGCCACTGAGTGCGGGCAAGGCA
Source organism: Isoetes taiwanensis (assembly GCA_021234155.1). Lineage (NCBI taxonomy): Eukaryota > Viridiplantae > Streptophyta > Lycopodiopsida > Isoetales > Isoetaceae > Isoetes > Isoetes taiwanensis. The sequence continues at coordinate 10,389,272 of JAJEKV010000014.1, read as the reverse complement.
TGGGCTCGACACCCGGGAGTGATGCGCCACTCTCCATTGGGTTCAAGTCGAATAAGGGCGGTGGCCCTCTAGTCACCTTGAGTCAAGACGTGATCTCCTCGAGGGAGTGATCCCTACCTGCCCCATCTCGAACTAGGGGAGATGCAACCCAGAGTAGCCCCTTTGGCTATGCATCCCGCTACATTACGGCCAGTCCCAACACTTTTCAGCCTACTCCGCAGTGTGCACCTGAGGGGCGGATGGAGTGGACAACCCTAAGCCATGTTCTCATGCCACCCAAATCCATTGCCCGAGACCCAAGCCACCCGGGCCATCCCTCCTCCGAAGTCCGAGCCTTGGGTAGGACTTCCCATGTGAGGTGTTGATCTTTGTCTATGCAGAGATGTTGATGTACCACCCTTTCGAGGTGGATATGTGATGTTGTTGTATACCGACATGTATGTTTACGCTCAAGCCAGCCTAGATAGGCCCCGAGGGAGACGGGGTAAAATGACCCCTTCATTCTTCCCACCGGAATTCATTACGGTTGCAAAGGATATGTGGAGGGTCCTCAGACGCGATGGAGCTGGTATGGGGATGAACTTGTTTGTATACCTGGTGAGTGCAACGTGATATGAGTAGGGACGCCACAAAGGGTATCGAGCAATGTTCTTGGAGACCAAGAGCAAAGCACCCACCATGCTCCCAAAGAGTACTAACTTGATAGGATCCTCAAACCTCTAAAATGGGAAATTTTTTCTCATTTTTTATAGTTTTATGCTAAGCTAGTAACAGTAAGTGAACTAGAACATAAAAAGATTAAAATTAGTGAGCCAAACCCTTCTAAAGCAAGAAGGTCTCACACGTCGCGCCAGGAGCAAAAATGAAACTCTCATTTTTGAGTTTGGCTTAAACGGTGAGACATTGAGCCAAAACACCTTAAAAAAGTGATGAATTTTAAAAGTAACATGGTAATTCAATTCCAAGCTAAGAACTAGCCGATTAGTATATTACAAATATGCTTAGAAAGCATAAAATTTAGCATCAAAATTCACCATGTCTCACACGCCGCCAGAGCAACCGAACTCCGTGATATTGATCTGGGGCGCAACGCAGAGACCAATAGTTAGAAAAGTCTAAATTACGCCCATGTAACGGGTTAATAAGTGTCTTGGCTCACCCAAAAGAGTAGTTTGAAATTTGACCTAAAATTGGCCATCTATAAATAGACCTAGACCCCCTCCCCCCCATTTCTACGTTCCTCTTTGGAAAAATCGCTCCCCCTTGCTAAGGCGATTTTTGGGCGCCCGACATCGGATTGACGAGCCGTCAAACATGGCCAGGACGAAACAAACTGCCAGAGTTCCTCCTGGAGATACAACCCCCAGGGCCATACTCCAAGGAATGCTTCGGGAGCGTCTTTTTCGCCAAGGAGGCCATCCTTCATCTAGTGAAGGGACCGAGTCCGAAGAGCACCCCGACAACCCTACCAACCAAAGAGGGGATGAGACGGAGGTCGAGGAGGACGCACACTCCAACGCGGGGACAGAAGTCCTCAATAATGAGGAAGGAGATGTGATGCAGCAGGTTTTTGAAGAAATGGAGGAGGAAAAGAGGCGGAAGGAGGAACAAGATCGGGTGGCCGAGGAGCAGGAAGAACAGAGAGAGACGACACTCGATCCAGCCGAAGAGGAGGAACTAGCGGCGTGGATAAAGAAGCAGAAAGTGAAAGAACGCCGCCGAGAGAGAAAGAGGCAAGAGAAGAAAAGGAAGAGGGAGGAGCAGGAGGCCAAGGAGGCCGAATTCAAGAAAAAGCTCAAGGGCAAAGGTGTGGCGTAGCCCAAGAGGAAGCTCAAGGAAATTCCCCACAAGGTCGCCATCCAGAACGGCTTCAGCAGACAGTTCCCCATCCTCCTGATGACTCCTGAGGATGAGGATTTTAACCCCACGATAAAGAGGCGTCCTTCGGCGATCCCGCCAATGAGCAAGCAAGACCCGACTCGAAAGCAACCCGAAAGCAAAGCAGGGCCCCCACCATACCCGACGGGGATAGAAACAAAGCACCGCTGCCAGTTCCGAGAGGCGATGTGATCGACCCCATCAAAGTTTACGAGAGGAAGATGAGGGAGCACAACGATATATGAAGAAGTGGGAGGATTACAACTCCTATTACCAAAGAAAACAGTAAGAACTATTGAAGGGGACATCCGACGGCAGAAGCGCACCCTCAGCCACACCCAAGAAGCCCAAGCCTCCTAGGCACCAGCAAAAAAGAAGAGCCAACAAAAAGGAGAGCTTAGAGGAAAGCGCCACGGAAATCGTGCATTTTCAACGAAGCCGCTTAATCCCCCGCGGCACCGCTTGCCCGGACCGGTCCGAGAAGTTATTCAAGAATACAACACGAAATGAGGGTGATTTGGACGAGATGTTGCTGGCCCCGCAAGAGGCAACAGAGCAAAAACCGTGCAAAGATTTTGAAGATTCGACACCGCATAAAGACATATGCTAAGCGAGTCATGCTAGCCAGCCTATATTAAGGGAGAACGCCGCAAAATTTTGTATATGATGAAATTTTTTTGTTAATATAAAGAGTTTTGGACTAAATAACATGCGTAATCTTGCTTAATTAAGTTGAGTTAGTAAGTTCCAGCTTTTGTTCTAGTCAAAAATGACATCTTAGACCAATTTGAGAGGATAAGTCACACGCTATACCAGGAGCAAAAATGAAACTCTCATTTTTGATCCGGGCTAACGCCTGAGACCATGCTCAAATTTGCCCAAAATAGCTCCAAATCGACCAAATAAGGGGTCAATTTTTAACTCGATGACTCTAAAGCGTGATTAGACCCTCATATCACCCAAATTGGACAAGTTTAACCCACTTAGAGTCGATGTCTCACACGTCGGCGCCAGAGCAAAAATGAAACTCCCATTTTTATCCGGGCGCACGCGTGAGACCTCTTAGCATTTTCTCCACCATGCCATATCCAAATGACCTCCAGCTTTGTTGCAATAGGTTCATTAGCTAATCTTAGCATGCTCAAACCCCAAAAGCAAAATTTCTTCAAATCCTCATTTGGACCTCCTAATAGGTCAAATTGCCCAACCCCCATAAATTTCTAAGTCACCCAAAAATTAGGTTTTTCCCTTTGTCTATAAATAGGGACCCCATTTTCCACTTGACACCCTACAAGTCCGCTCTCGACCTCTCTAAGCGATTTCCCAGCCCCATAGGTGCTCCCCGTGATCCGCTTGTTATTCACATCTTCCCCAAAGCAATGGCAATCGCCGACTTCAGCGATGGTACAGCCAAAGGCACATGTAACAGACCAATGTCAACACCATCTTCCAACTTTTCCAAAGAGATTGATGTCCAAGCAACTCGCATGGAACGCCGATATAGGCGAAGTTTTAACTGAGTTCCAAGCTAGGGTAGGTCAAGACCTAGTCAGCTTTCCCTTGTACATGCTATTTTGTTCCCCACCCATCCCTTCAAGCAGCCTTGGGTGATGTCCCAAACATTGCCAAGTACTTGACCAACAAGGCACGAGGTTGCCGATTACATGGTCCCGACAAATGACAGACCAAGTATTTTTCCTACAATCACGCTTTGGCCATATTCCTTTCCCACCGTGCTGAAAACCCAATAGGAAAAAAACTCTATTCCTCCCATGGAGGTGGACCCCATAGCATCCTCGCCAGCAGCACTGTACCGCTTTTGCGCATCAAAAGAGCAAGAAGGAAGAACAAAGAAGAAGAATCGGAAGATGAGGAATACGCGGAGCTCGAATTCAACAGAAGAACGCTGCCAGCGTAAGAGGAGTTACCCAACTTCGAGCCGGCCGACATGCACCCTCGTGAGTCGCTTCCCCACTTGGGCTAGGCATCACAAGCCTAGCCCCCATCATCATTGATTCGGGAGGAGTACCGCGCCCTCGGCCGATATCCATAATCTCCCTGAATGCAGGGAGAGAGAACTCCGACTCGACGAGTTGCTGCACCAACTACGGCAGCAACCAGACCTAGATGATTTCATCGTCCGGGGAGTCTCAGACTTCCCACTTCAAGTGAGAGAAGCCGACACCTATACAGGGAGTCGACTTCAACATCCAAGCCTACAAAGAGATAAGGCAAATAATGGAAGCTCGAGAACTGCCATCTGAGAAGGAGTTCTATGCCATCCAGGAACGGATGGGGATCCGTGGCAAGACCACAAGCATTTTGATGCCGAGCTCTTCGACACCAGCTCGCACAAGAGGAGCAGGAATCGACATCAGGCGAGTTTCATCGACAATCAGAGGTCACAGAGAAATCACCGAGGTGGAGGTCGGCGAATACCCGGAAGACATAGAGCCGAGGCCAAGCTGGTGACGAGTCATCAACGGCACACAATGACAGGTCGTTGAGGTACTACCTTCCCCGCCGCTGGATGGGAGAATAGCGTAATACAATCGCAAATTCAAATCCCCGGGCTAAGAAGGAGTGTTTATGCTCATTGCACTCTCTCGGCTTTGGCATGCATGCTCGGATGGTCGCAAACATCGACTATGATGTCTTAGTCAAGAGAGCGATAGCACTTGACATCTTCGACTTACAGCTCCTACCGACGGCAGGAAGATTAGCAAAGAACCGCGCCTACACCTCCATCACCGCTAGAGGAATTGGTGACAAATTTGCGGGCGGGGACGCCAACCAATACCCTCGAACTTGGGACGCCGGTAGGGAACGCCCAAGTTAAGAAATTTTCTCGAGGATAATTCCATCCCACCCTAGCGATTTCAAGAATAGTTAAAATCTTGATGCCGGAGGACTTGTATCTAAAATATTATATAATAAAAATATTTTGTGCCAATATTTAAATACTTTGTTGATTGTATTTGGTTCCAAAAATTATATCGACAAATACATGAATACAATAAAGTAAATGAATCTAACCATAAGGCCATGGTCAACTGCGGTATGCAGATAGAGAAACAAAGAACAAATGAACAAAACAGAGGCCCAACAGAGACTAAGAGACCCTTGACAGCAACCCATCCCAAGGAACCTATTCAAGGCATTTGGTCCCATGACCCCAGAAGAGGAGATGTCGCAAATGAGAACCGAACTCGACCAGATAAAGGCTCTACTAGCGGCACAAGCATCAGCGGCCGCAAAACAACACCTTGAAAGTCGGGAAGGATAAGAAGAGGAGTAAGAGAAGGAGGTCTCCTAGTACGTAAAACCTCCGATTCAAGTTCTGGGTCTGACTCGAGTCCGAGAAAGAGGCCGAACAAGTGCAGACTATAGGGACGGCAGCGTATGACGCTTAAGGCCTTAGACTACCAAAAGAAGGTAGACTCAAAGATTGGGCAATGTATGGAAGGCTAGGAAACTTGAACAATTCCTCAAAGAACAGCGTCGCTTGGAAGCAGAGGCATGGCTCGATGAGATGAGCGAAAGTATGGTAACGCCTATGGGATGAAAGACAATGACAAAGGCGGTGGTGGCAACAACCAACCAAGGGAGCAAAGACGATCCGGGTGGAAGGGTTATGCCGCCCATGGCTTAAGCAGAGATGGGTGCAGATTCAAGAAGTTTGCTAAAGCCTTCAAGCGCCATTACGTCCCACGGGAACACAAGTCCAACATGATGCGCCAGCTTTTACAGCTTTGCGTTAGAAGGGTACAAAACAAAATCCGTATACACCGAGGAGTTCATGAGACTAAGGCTGTATGTGCCGGTTGAGTGAAAAGCACGCAGTTGGAGAGCTACATTGAAGAACCGAACGAAGAGATCCGTGAAGCTCGTAAAGGGCAATAGACCCTAAGACGGTATCGTAAGCGTAATCCAAAGCAATCACTTGCAAGGAACAGTGGCCTCGTGTTCAATGGGCGTATGCAGCCACACTAGCGGGATAGAGGAAAGGCAACAGGAGTTATAGCCCTAGAGCATCCAGCCCAAGTCCAAATTTAAATCCCCATATAGTGGCAAACTGTGGAGACAAAGCTAGAGAGGAAGCAGTGTCCTTCAAGGACAAGGTAAAGGGGTCGAACTACTCAAAAGCAAAGGCGATCTTTTTTACAAGCAATGCCCAAAGAGAAGAGACAGGAGTGTATAGAGAAGCAAAATTTGTTTCGATAAGCTTCCAACCAGGCCCATGAATCCGCTTAACCGCCTTTCGGCATGAGCGCAGGCCAGCTTAGCGAGTTGGATGGATGGGACACTCGGCCCGACGATGATGGGCGCTGGCAAAGACGCGACTACATTCAGGATGAGTGTCACATTTTCGCTGCCATAGATACAAAACAAGCAGAGAACCAGTATAAGATAATTTCCACAGTAGGGAAGGCCAAGGCCAAGTCTTTCATAGTCCTGATAGACTCCGGAAGTAGCCACAACTTTGCATCCCCAAGAATGGTTGACATGTTGAAGTTGAAACCCTTAAAGTCCAAGCCGAGGCCCGTAATCTTGGCAAGCGGAGCAGTAAGACATACGGCAGGGAAGAGGATCAATTTCGACATTGACTTGCCGGGAATTAATATCCCGATGGGGGCAGAAGTAATGGGCATCATCAAGTACGACTTGATAATAGGAATGGAGTACCTTGGACCAGCAGGGGCCATCATTGATTGTGGAAAGCGGAAGGTGACCCTCACAACGCCCGACGACAAAGTTATTGAGATCACAGGTAAAGAAGTTGCTCCCATCATGCATGTATGTCTATTAAGAAGCTACTCAAATCTATCAAGAGCGAGCAAGTAGCATATATCTTCAAACTTGAGATTGAAGAACCCGAGTCGGGAGAAAGCAAGGAAGACAACTTGCCCAAGCAAATAGCCAACTTGATCATGGAATTCCACGATCTCTTCCCAGATGAGATCGAGCAGCTTCCTCCTTACAGAGGAGCCGAGTGTGAGATAGCACTCGAACCAGGAACCAAGCCGACCAGCAAGGCTCCGTATAGAATGACGACGCAGGAATTGACGGAGCTAAAGAAGCAATTGTAGGAATTGCTCGACCTAGGCTTTATTAGACCGAGCGTCTCACCATTTGGGGCACCCATTCTCTTTGTCAAGAAGAAGGATGGCCGCTTGAGAATGTGCATAGATTACGCATAAACCGAATAAGCACACCATCAAAAACAAGTACGCTCCCCCCATCTGGACGACTTTGATGGATCAGCTCCAAGGGGCAAAAGTCTTCCAAGATCGACCTAAGGTCGCTATCACCGATCAGGATAAAGAAAGAAGACGCCCACAAAACGCCTTCTTCGTAACCGTGTTGGGCATTACGAGTTCACGAATGCCATTTGGGCTATCAAATGCCCCCAAAGAATGTTCATGAGACTCATGAACGACATCTTCGGGGAGTTCTTGGACACCTTCGATAGTGTTCTTATAGCGTATAGCATCCATTGAAGAACATGCACAACACGAAGAAGGGTGCTCGAAGTTGAGAAGGCACCGCTTAATGCCAAGTTGTCGGGCGCCACTTCGCGAACGTAGAAGGTGGAATACCGGGTCATGTGATTTCAGCAGTAGGAATCTCGACGATCCCCGCCAAGATTGAAGCAAAGGATTCAATGGCCGGCGCCAAAGAACGCCCACGAGGGTCGGTTTCCTTGGCCTAGCAGTGGTACTACAGACGCGCTCGTGAAGAACTTCGCAAAGATAGCAGCCCCACTAACGTACTTAACGGGCGAAAAGGTGAAGAATTGGGCGCACCATTGGCTCAAGAAAGCCCAAGCAGCTTTGAATTGTTGAAGGAAGCTTTAACAATCACTCGCCTTGACCCCGCAAGACCCGTGAGAAGGACAAGTTAGTGGCGCACTGCACGCAAGTAAGATAGCCATTGTGTGCAAAGGCTCATGCAAGAAGAGCTGTAATAGCGCATGACTCTGTGAAGATAAACGACCAAACGCTAAGCATTCGACGCACGATCAGGAATTGCTTGCAGCTTGTCGTATGCTAAGAATTTGGAGGCACTACCTCTTAGGAAGGAAGTTCCAGCTGGACACGGATCATCGAGCTCCAATATGTATTCACGCGAACTACACCTTAACCCGAGGCAAATAGGTGGATGGAGTTCCTCAAGAGTATGACTTTGACATAGTCTACAAGCCGGGAAGCTTAATGTGGTAGCAGATGCACTTTCAAGGCATCCGGCCGACAACTAGAGTGCATTGCAATGCAATTTCGACACTCTCCAAATGATTTCGACATGGGTACTTAAGAGAGATCCGATAAAGCAGCATCTACGCTTTATGGAGCAATGGGACGGCAAGATCATCTCCCAAGAAATCGCTCAGCATGTCGATTTGTGTAGATTTATGTCTTGCTAGCTAAGAATGACCCACGATGCAACCTATGCTAAGTATGGGTTGCATGCGTTGTTACCGATGATGAGACCACTACGGTGATCTCTAGGACGTGGTGTAATGTCAATGTAGGCATGACCGCGGTCCCGCTTGGGAAGTCTACTTCTATCCCACAGAAGTAGACGACCTCGAGAGATAAGAGGTCATTCAGGAATGCATTGATAGGAAAAGCACCTCTAGTCAATGCCTACGGGGAGGACTCTATCCTTCACGCCCCATATACACGAAGGACCCTATCCTCCATGCTGGGCAACTAAAGGTGTAGGCATGAGCGCCATATAGGCATTATAGGGCGCTGTCTCCACGGCCACGATGGAAGAAGCATCCTCTTCCTACGCCGGGAGATTAGCTATGCATTCATGTAGATAGTTGGGGTGGTTCCCTTATAACCAAATTTATAAATAATTAAAATGGTACCAACATAGTGTCGACCTGCAGGCCAATAGAGCGCTCCGGAGGGCAAGGAGGTCGAGTTACGAAGACTTTCAACACAAATTTTGTTGGAATGTGTTGCAAGGAATGAAGAGTACCTCAAAGAATGATTGTGTATATTAAAATTTTGATAAACTATAACATTGCGATAAGTGAAACTAATGGCTAACTTGTTGTAATAACGCACGAATTGATAAGTTATTTGATTGAATAATGGTGTAATAATGTTCTAAAAATATTACCTTAAGGTAATCCTAATAATAAATATGTAAGTATGATAATAGTATATTGGATGCATCAAGTTGATTGCAGGTTAGGAAGATCCCAAGGTGGGGAGACCCACGATGCTGCGGACAGCATCATTTTAAGGTGGGGAGAATGTGACGTTCCAGTACGATATATGGTCTCAAGACATATACCATACTGCACCATCACGCCGCATTACGCCATTCCAATCGACGCGGTAACGCCGACGATAGCCAAGCAAGTAGCTCTAGGGGCAATTCTTGCAAGGGTGCGCACACTTATTAATGTGCGCACTTTAGACCATTAACCTTTAAAGAGGCATACCAAGGGTCATGGAAATCCTAAACCTAACTGATAGCCTATGTAAGGCAACTAAACCCTAATTCTTCCTTTTTTTTTTCGGGCCCACGAACCTTCCGAGCTCCAAATAAGGCCAAGAGTCAAATCGACTCCCAAGATCCGCCACGCTCTAGCTCGCCGATTCCCTTCCGGACCGCATCCCCAAGCGTAAATACATGGACGACGGGGATCAAGAGGAGGAACCAGGGATCAGGTATTTAGTTGATTTAATAGCCTAAACCCGTATTCCAAAATGCATCGAACCAATAGGTTTAGCGATTAAATTGCCCTTAGTAGCCAAGCGTATCCCCAACCGCCCTAACTAAAGAACCTAACTCTATGATATAGATTAGATCTTATTCTTTAGTTCTATGATGATGTGATGGATGGATGAATTCTGTGGACTCATTGTATTGGGAAGGGGGTAGAGACTTACAAATTTTAGTAGTTGATGCTCCTAGCTAGCCTCCTTAGCACAATCGAAGTTTCGCCTGCAGGCACAAGAACCATACCGGGTTGTGGGTGAAGGGGCCGACCGGGCTTACAAGGAGGTTCGTGGTTCTCGACTCTTGAACGATCCCTCCGGTGTGTAAGGCCTACCGGGATCATTGTGGACTAGGTCTAATGGTTTGCCACCGAAAGTGGGGCAAGGCATGGGCTCGACACCCGCGGAGTGATGCGCCACTCTCCATTGGGTTCAAGTCGAAATAAGGGCGGTGGCCCTCTAGTCACCTTGAGTCAGCACGTGATCTCTCGGAGGGAGTGATCCCCACCGCCCCCCATCGGAACCGGGAGATGCAACCCGTGAGTAGCCCCTTTGGCTATGCATCCGCAAAGCTACGGCCAGTCCCAACACTTTTCAGCCTACTCGCAAAGTGTGCACAGAGGGGCGGATGGAGTGGACAACCCTAAGCCATGTTCTCATGCCGCCCAAATCCATTGCCATGAATTCCATGCCCAATGAACTCGAGAGACCCAAGCCGTCAGTCATCCCTCTGAGTCTGAGCCTTGGGTAGGACTTCCCATGTGAGGTGCTAATCTTTGTCTATGCAGATGTTGATGTACCACCCTTCGAGGTGGATATGTGATGTTGTTGTATACTGACATGTATGTTTACGCTTCCGCAGCTAGGTAGGCCCTGAGGGAGACGGGGTAAAATGACCCCTTCATTCTTCCCACTGGAACTCATTACGGTTGCAGTGATATGTGGAGGGCCCCAGACGCGATGGAGCTGGTATAGGGATGAACTCTTGTTTGTATACCTGTGAGTGCACCGTATATGAGTAGGGGACGCCATGCTGGTATCGAGCAATGTTCTTGGAGACCAAGAGCAAAGCACTGACCATGCTCCCAGTAGTACTAACTTGATAGGATCCTCAAACCTCGAAAAATGGGAAAAAATTTTCTCATTTTTTATAGTTTTATGCTAAGCTAGTAACAGTAAGTGAACTAGAACATAAAAAGATTAAAATTAGTGAGCCAAACCCTTCTAAAGCAAGAAGGTCTCACACGTCAAGCCAGAGCAAAATGAAACTCTCATTTTTGAGTCAAGCAACGGTGAGACATTGAGCCAAAACACCTTAAAAAAGTGATGAATTTAAAAGTAACATGGTATTTCGAATTCCAAGCCAAGAACTAGCCCAATCAATTTTAAGCTAAGAATTTACAAGGTCTTTGCCAAAACAACCGAATTGACCAAAATGCTTTCTATCTTACCGTAAAAACACAATAGCTTTCATCATGATCCCTTCTACCCTGATGCTATTGATGGTCATTATGAACCTCACCATTCTGTTCCTATCTATGCTGTGCATAAAGAAAAGAAACAAACCAAAGATGATTCTCAAATTTCAGAGGTTAAAGCAGACTTGACAAAGGTAACCGAAGCTTTAGCATAAGTGACCAAACAACTTGTGGAGCTCAAAGCAAGCAAGGCAGTGTAAAACTTATCCCTAATGTATTCATTGCAATATAGGACTTCACATCCAAAGCAGACATTTGCTATTGGCAATATATGCCCTAAATGCAAAAAAGAAGGGCCACTTTGGTAGAGAGTGTCCAGCTTTGTACTTTTTTGTAAGGAGATTGATCATACCGATCTTAGGTGTTCTCACAAAAGAGTATTTTGCCAAGCAAGAGAGAGAGAAAAAAATCTGAGGCAACTCCCCATGTAAGGTTTGTTGAATCTACTAGTTCTATAAGGTTTGTGCAAAGCTACGTAAATGCCAAAGACCAAGAAGTAATGGTGGTACAAAACCGAAGTATGGGAGAGGTCCATAGACCTCCTTGAACCTAATAGACATGTCCCGTGAGAATTCAAGGAGGTCAACATTGCCACCACCCTCCTGTTATGGAAGTTCCTCCCCAAGAAATAGCTCCACCTCCCCAACAAAAGTATGGTAAGAAAGATCAAGATCTTGATGAATTAGATGTTTTGTTAAAAAATTCCAAAGTAAGTGTAGATTTATTTACCTTGTTAAAGATTGCACCGGTTATAGGAAAAAATTATTGCAACAAACTACTTTTAGTGAGGCAAAGGCTTGTGTAGGTGTTGCAAATGCTACTAACCTTATTTTGGCTCAAAATGAGGAGGATCCAGTGCATTTATGTGTTCAGCTACTCTAGGAGGGTACTCCTTTCTAATGTGCTACCGGATGGTGGATCACCCCTAAATATCATGCCTTATCATGTTATGAAAAAATGTGGGCTCGAGATAGATAAAAGATCATCCGCTTTGTTAAAATCCTTTTCTAATGCTAAAATAGCACCAGTTGGTATTGTGACCAAAGTTCCTGTTAACACTGAAGGCATTGTTGTAGCGGCCAACATTGTTGTTGTTGCTTTTGAGGATTTGGGAGAAGATACAGATATATATGATCTCTTGCTGGGAAGAAGGGGGATGGCCACAGTTGATGCTAGGCCAATCTGGTCTGAAGGGAGGTGCACCATTTCAAATGGATCCCAAGTGGCTACAATCTACAACCAGGATGGTTCTTATGGCTTCAAGGAAGAGGTACATTTTATCAAAGAAATGCTCATAGAAGAGCCCTTAGGATCTTATAGTTTAGCAACCCCTAGCACAAAAAAAATTTGATTTGATTCCCTTGGTTAGGGTTGAAGAATCCATGAAATACATACATTCTTTGTTTTGATTAAAGGAGTATGTTGTTGCTGCTTGAGCTCCAGAGCTAAACGTAACTTGTCACAACCTTCCAATAAGGAAGATTTTGAATGAACTCCTTTAGCAGGATCTTCATTACTTTCATGCATTATAATCTCTGAAGCTTGTAGAATAGCATCGTGCAGGAAGTTAGTGCCAAAATGAATGGGGAAACCACGGCTAAAGGAAAATAGTACATGGATTTATAACGTTGCAAACACATATGCAGGTGGCATTTTCACCAAAGATTCTGGCAGTATGATATGAGACATCAGAAATCACCAGTTTTAAATGTGTGGAATGTCTTTAAAGGTAGGGAGAAGAAAGACTGTGCCTGAAATGTTAGTAGACGATGATGAATGAAATGCATTGTTCCCTTAGTCACATGATTTTGAAGAGGCTATAATGCCTGAAATTACAAATCTATGGGAGACTTATTCCTAGTGAACCTCCATTGTTAGAAAGGTTTTAGAGACAGAGCCACCCCAATGAATTCCTAACAGTTCTGGTTCTTTTCGCATGCAATGTACAACAAGATTTCATCCGGTGGCATGTAGCAGCCATGTTTGTTATCTCCTGTGAAGTTTCGTGAATGTGAAGGAAAACACGACAGTATTTGGTTAATTGTGTACTTGAATGAAGGCCCATTAGTGTACAGCGAGACGGGACAAGAAATTTTTTGTGATGCTATCATTATTAAATCTCGTTCACTCAACTAGAGGTAGTACAACTATTCCATAGGAAGCTTACCTTTGTGATCACATTATTGGAGAATGCGTTCCATGCTTTAAACGTCATATTTCTCTCTATCTGCATTGCCATTTTTTTTCGGGTCACAAGTCAAAACAGATAAATACAAGCGATACAGAAAGATGGCATATTGGAATTGCTATATTCAATACGAAATACTAAGTTACACTTCCATATAATACAATGTTAAACTTTAAGTCCTTAAAAGGAACATATAATATCTCTGATGCATTTAATCTTTCGCCGAGTTGCGCTTCTTGAAGCAATCAGATCACAAAACTTTCACATTCTCATCATTTATATCGACATCATCCGTAGTAACTTGAACCAATGTATTGGGACTGGTGGTCTAGCTGTAGTGTCCATTTGCCCTTCTTTAGCTCCTCCTTCTTCACACGCTTTGGAAAATCTCCGGTCCGTGATCCATTTTAGATTTAGCTAGAATCTTCCAAGAAGAGCAGCTTTGTCAAGTAGGGTTCCATGAGCTTTTGAAAGATGATTAAAGATGACAAAATTTGACAAGCTATTTATATGCGAGCCACATAACAATGATTCTAACCTTTTTCAAGTGGTGATTAAACCATGAATTATTAGCTTTTGCCCGGGAGTATCATTTGACCATTAACTTACCCTCAATGCCAAAAAAATATGACCACTCGTGGATTAAAGCAAGGTCACACTAACAAAGAATGGCATCGATCCAAGCCCCTCGAATCGACGCTCGGGCCCCAAAAATATACCAACAAAGAATGTACCCCAATGCTAAAAAAATATGACCACTTCTTCAAGGATTAAAGCAAGGTCACATTAACAAAGAATGTACCCTATGGCAGGCCCACATATTGATTTAAGCCCCTTCCAAACATTACTCCTCATGTTGATGTCGCCCGCTCATGATAAATTACGGCTACCAATGCCTAACTCCGCATTAATTTGGCACAACCCCGTGTCAAAAGTGAAAGCTTCAAAAGAAATGTTGGGCGACATACAAAAGAGCTCGTGGAAGAAGTTCGAGGATATCTCCCGCAGCAAGGAGTCGACAAAAGAGCATCGCCGACAAGCATCGGACAGCTTAGAGAGTTCCAAGTTGGAGATGATGTATGGCTCAAGATAAAAGTGAAGGTGCGAAGCTCCGCGATCGAAAAATTGTAAGAAGCTTGCTCCAAGGTGGGCTGGACCCTTCGTAATAGTCAAGAGAGTAGGTATATAGATTGGATCTACCAAAGACACCTAAAGATTCATAAAGTCTTCCACGGAGTTTGTTGAAGAAGCATACCCAAATCCGTGATGAAGTCCTCGACACTCCAACGATGTTGGAAATGACGTAAGAGCAGATAGAAATAGTTCCGGCCCGATTTTTTGATAAAGCCGCTCAAGAAGACAAGGAGATCGGAGTTTCTCCAATACTTGGTCAAGGGAAACACTTGCCGGTGGAAGACGAACATGGGTACTTAAGAGAGATCCGATAAAGCAAGATCTACGCTTTATGGAGCAATGGGACGGCAAGATCATCTCCTAAGAAATCGGCTCAGGCATGTCGATTTGTGTAGATTTATGTCTTGCTAGCTAAGACAATCCACGATGCAACCTATGCTAAGTATGGGTTGCATGCGTTGTTACCGGCGATGAGACCACTACGGTGATCTCTAGGACGGGTGTAATGTCAATGTAGGCATGACCGCTGTCCCGCTTTTGGGAAGTCTACTGTCCCACTAAGTAGACGACCTCGAGATAAGAGGTCCATTCAGAATGCATTGATAGGAAAAAGCACCTCTAGTCAATGCCTACGGGAGGACTCTATCCTTCACGCCCCATATACGCCAAGGACCCTATCCTCCATGTCGGGGCAACTAAAGGTGTAGGCATGAGCCATATAGGCATTATAGGGCGCTGTCCACGGCCACGATGGAAGAAGCATCCTCTTCCTCCTACGGAGATTAGCTATGCATTCATATAGATAGTTGGGGTGGTTCCCTTATAACCAAATTTATAAATAATTAAAATGGTACCAACGTAGTGTCGACCAAGCAGCCAATAGAGCCCCGAGGGCAAGGAGGTCGAAGATTATGAAGACTTGCAACACAAATTTTGTTGGAATGTGTTGCAAGGAATGAAGAGTACCTCAAAGAATTATTGTGTATATTAAAATTTTGATAAACTATAACACTGCGATAAGTGAAACTAATGGCTAACTTGTTGTAATAACGTACGAATTGATAAGTTATTTGATTGAATAATGGTGTAATAATGTTCTAAAAATATTACCTTAAGGTAATCCTAATAAATATGTAAGTATGATAATAGTATATTGGATGCATCAAGTTGATTGCAGTGTTAGAAGATCCCAAGGTGGGGAGACCCACGATGCCGCGGGACAACATCATTTTTAAGTTGGGGAGAATGTGACGCTCCAAAGACGATATACCGGTCTCAAGACATATACCATATCAGACCGCCACGCCAGACATTAACGCCATTCCAATCGACGTGTACGCCGACGTATAGCCAAGCAAGTAGCGCCCTAGGGGGCAACTTGCAAGGGTGCGCACACTTATTAATGTGCGCACTTTAGACCATTAACCTTTAAAGAGGCATACCAAGGGTCATGGAAACCCTAAACCTAACTGATAGGCTATGTAAGGCAACTAAACCCTAATTCTTCCTTTTTTTTCATCCACGAACCTTCCGAGCTCCAGTTCGCGCGCCTCAAGAGTCAAATCCGACTCCCAAGATCTGCCCGTGCGCTCTAGCTCGTCAGATTCCCTTTCCGACCGCATCCCCAAGCGTAATAAATGACATGGACACATTCGATCAAGAGGAGTGAACCAGTGGATCGTATTTAGTTGATTTAATAGCCTAAACCGTATTCCGGCCATCGAACCAATAGGTTTAGCCTATTAAATTACCCTTAGTAGCCAAGCAGATCCCCAGACTGGCCCTAACTAAAGAACCTAACTCTATGATATAGATTAGATCTTATTCTTTAGTTCTATGATGATGTGATGGATGGATGAATTCTGTGGACTCATTGTATTGGGAAGGGGGGTAGAGACTTACAAACTTAGTAGTTGATGCTCCTAGCTAGCCTCCTTAGCACACCAGAGTTTCGGCCCCGGTGCACAAGAACTATACCGGTTGTGGGTGAAGGGGCCGACCGGGCTTACAAGGAGGTTCGTGTTCGACTCGACTTGAACGATCCCTCCGTGTGTAAGGCCTACCGGGATCATTGTGGACTAGGTCTAATGGTTTGCCACCGAAAAGTGGGCAAGGCATGGGCTCGACACCGCGGGAGTGATGCGCCACTCTCCATTGGGTTCAAGTCGAATAAGGGCGGTGGCCCTCTAGTCACCTTGAGTCAGCACGTAGATCTCTGGAGGGAGTGATCCCTACCTGCCCCATCGGAACTAGGGAGATGCAACCCAGGAGTAGCCCCTTTGGCTATGCATCCCATGGGCTACAAAGTCCCAACACTTTTCACCTACTCGCAAAGTGTGCACAGGAGGGGTGGATGGAGGGACAACCCTAAGCCATGTTCTCATGCCCAAAATCCATTGCCATGAATTCCCGTCCTAATGAACTCGAGACCTGCCGCCATCCATCCCTCCGAAGTCCGAGCCTTGGGTAGGACTTCCCATGTGAGGTGCTGATCTTTGTCTATGCAGATGTTGATGTACCACCCTTCGAGGTGGATATGTGATGTTGTTGTATACTGACATGTATATTTACGCTTCCGCAGCTAGGTAAGCCCTGAGGGAGACGGGGTAAAATGACCCCTTCATTCTTCCCACTGGAACTCATTACGGTTGCAGTGATATGTGGAGGGCCCTGTATCAGCATGGAGCTGGTATAGGGGATGAACTCCTGTTTGTATACGGTGAGTGCACCGTATATGAGTAGGGGACGTCACAGTGGTATCAGAGCAATGTTCTTGGAGACCAAGAGCAAAGCACTGACCATGCTCCCAGTAGTACTAACTTGATAGGATCCTCAAACCTCGAAAAATGGGAAAATTTTTCTCATTTTTTATAGTTTTATGCTAAGTTAGTAACAGTAAGTGAACTAGAACATAAAAAGATTAAAATTAGTGAGCCAAACCCTTCTAAAGCAAGAAGGTCTCACACGTCGCGCCAGGAGCAAAAACGAAACTCTCATTTTTGAGCTGGGCGCAACGTGTGAGACATTGAGCCAAAAACACCTTAAAAGGTGATGAATTTCAGAAAAGTAACATGGTAATTCGAATTCCAAGCTAAGAACTAGCCCAATCGAATTCCAAGCTAAGAATTTACAAGGTCTTTGCCAAAACAACTGAATTGACCAAAATGCTTTCTATCCTACCAGAAAAACACAATAGCTTTCATCATGATCCCTTCTACCCTGATGCTATTGATGGTCATTATGAACCTCACCATTCTGTTCCTATCTATGCTGTGCATAAAGAAAAGAAAAAAACCAAAGATGATTCTCAAATTTCAGAGGTTAAAGCAGACTTGACAAAGGTAACTGAAGCTTTAGCAGAAGTGACCAAACAACTTGTGGAGCTCAAAGCAAGCAGGGCAGGTAAAACTTATCCTGAATGTATTCATTGCAATAGGACTTCACATCCAGCAGACATTTGCTATTGGCAAATATGCCCTAAATGCAAAAAGAAGGGCCACTTTGGTAGAGAGTGTCCAGTTTGTACTTTTTGCAAGGAGATTGATCATACTGATCTTAGGTGTTCTGTCAAAGAGTATTTTGCCAAGCAAGAGAGAGAGAGAGAAAATCTGAGGCTACTCCCCATGTAAGGTTTGTTGAATCTACTAGTTCTATAAGGTTTGTGCAGGCTACAGAAATGCCAAAGACTGAAGAAGTAATGGTGGTACAAACCAGAAGTATGGGAGAGGTCCATAGACCTGCTGAACCTAATAGACATGTCCCAGAGAATTCAAGGAGGTCAACATTGCCACCACCCTCTGTTATGGAAGTTCCTCCCCAAGAAATAGCTCCACCTCCCCAACAAAAGTATGGTAAGAAAGATCAAGATCTTGATGAATTAGATGTTTTGTTAAAAAATTCCAAAGTAAGTGTAGATTTATTTACCTTGTTAAAGATTGCACCTGGTTATAGGAAAAAATTATTGCAACAAACTACTTTTAGTGAGGCAGTGGCTTGTGTAGGTGTTGCAAATGCTACTAACCTTATTTTGGCTCAAAATGAGGAGGATCCAGGTGCATTTATGTGTTCAGCTACTCTAGGAGGGTACTCCTTTTCTAATGTGCGCTGGATGGTGGATCACCCCTAAATATCATGCCTTATCATGTTATGAAAAAATGTGGGCTCGAGATAGATAAAAGATCATCTGTTTTGTTAAAATCCTTTTCTAATGCTAAAATAGCACAAGTTGGTATTGTGACCAAAGTTCCTGTTAACACTGAAGGCATTGTTGTAGCGGCCAACATTGTTGTTGTTGCTTTTGAGGATTTGGGAGAAGATACAGATATATATGATCTCTTGCTGGGAAGAAGGGGGATGGCCACAGTTGATGCTAGGCCAATCTGGTCTGAAGGGAGGTGCACCATTTCAAATGGATCCCAAGTGGCTACAATCTACAACCAGGATGGTTCTTATGGCTTCAAGGAAGAGGTACATTTTATCAAAGAAATGCTCATAGAAGAGCCCTTAGGATCTTATAGTTTAGCAACCCCTAGCACAAAAAAAAATTGATTTGATTCCCTTGGTTAGGGTTGAAGAATCCATGAAATAGGTACATTCTTTGTTTTGATTAAAGGAGTATGTTGTTGCTGCTTGAGCTCCAGAGCCAAACGTAACTTGTCACAACCTTCCAATAAGGAAGATTTTGAATGAACTCCTTTAGCAGGATCTTCATTACTTTCATGCATTATAATCTCTGAAGCTTGTAGAATAGCATCGTGCAGGAAGTTAGTGCCAAAATGAATGGGGAAACCACGGCTAAAGGAAAATAGTACATGGATTTATAACGTTGCAAACACATATGCAGGTGGCATTTTCACCAAAGATTCTGGCAGTATGATATGGGACATCAGAAATCACCAGTTTTAAATGTGTGGAATGTCTTTAAAGGTAGGGAGAAGAAAGACTGTGCCTGAAATGTTAGTAGACGATGATGAATGAAATGCATTGTTCCCTTAGTCACATGATTTTGAAGAGGCTATAATGCCTGAAATTACAAATCTATGGGAGACTTATTCCTAGTGAACCTCCATTGTTAGAAAGGTTTTAGAGACAGAGCCCCAATGAATTCCTAACAGTTCTGGTTCTTTTCGCATGCAATGTACAACAAGATTTCATCCGGTGGCATGTAGCAGCCATGTTTGTTATCTCCTGTGAAGTTTCATGAATGTGAAGGAAAACACGACAGTATTTGGTTAATTGTGTACTTGAATGAAGGCCCATTAGTGTACAGTGAGACGGGTCAAGAAATTTTTTGTGATGCTATCATTATTAAATCTCGTTCACTCAACTAGAGGTAGTACAACTATTCCATAGGAAGCTTACCTTTGTGATCACATTATTGGAGAATGCGTTCCATGCTTTAAACGTCGTATTTCTCTCTATCTGTTGTCTGTCATTTTCTGGTCTGCTGCAAGTCAAAACAGATAAATACAAGCGATACAGAAAGATGGCATATTGGAATTGCTATATTCAATACGAAATACTAAGTTACACTTCCATATAATACAATGTTAAACTTTAAGTCCTTAAAAGGAACATATAATATCTCTGATGCATTTAACTGCTCGCTCAGGTTGCAGTTCTTGAAGCAATCTGTATCACGAACTTTCGCATTCTCATCATTTATATCAGACATCACTGTAGTAACTTGAACCAATGTATTGGCACTGTGTCTAGCTGCAGTGTCCATTTGCCCTTCTTTAGCTCCTCCTTCTTCACACGTTTTGGAAAATCTCTGGGTCTGCATCCATTTTTAGATTTAGCTAGAATCTTCCAAGAAGAGCAGTTTGTCAAGTAGGGTTCCATGAGCTTTTGAAAGATGATTAAAGATGACAAAATTTGACAAGCTATTTATATGCGAGCCACATAACAGATTCTAACCTTTTTCAAGTGGTGATTAAACCATGAATTATTAGCTTTTGCCTGGGAGTATCATTTGACCATTAACTTACCCTCAATGCCAAAAAATATGACCACTGAGGGATTAAAGCAAGGTCACACTAACAAAGAATGGCATCGATCCAAGCCCTCGAATCGACGTTCTGGGCCCCAAAAATATACCAACAAAGAATGTACCCCCAATGCTAAAAAATATGACCACTTCTTCAAGGATTAAAGCAAGGTCACATTAACAAAGAATGTACCCTATGGCAGGCCCACATATTGATTTAAGCCCCTTCCAAACATTACTCCTCATGTTGGATGTATGCAAACTCGATATTGTAGTGTTCAATTTTCTATTGGAGAGGATACCATGCTAGAATAATATAGGCAAATTTTATTAGAATATTACAAGCATTCGAACACAAGGCATGTTCAGAAGCGCTTCACCATTCAAATTAATATGAATCCATTATTGTGCAGGTAATGCATTATCGAACATCGAACCTTAATATGGATCCAACCCCACAGATTTGGAACTAAAGAAATGTTCGTGGCGGTCTTAGCTGTCGCAATAACTTTCTTGTAACATTAACTTCTAGGTTTGAACTTTTGAATTATCGCTTTTAACATTAACTTCTAGGTTTGAATTTCTATTATACATGCCATTCACGTAACTTTTATTTTAAAATTAATTAACATTAACTTCTAGGTTGAACTTCTGTTATACATGCCAATCACTTAATTTTTTCATTTTAAAATTAATCCCTAGGTTAGTGTCAACTGCCTCATTTTCATTTTCAAAATCAACTATTTAAGTTATTTGTGGCTTTACACCTTTATAGTGCTTAAATTCCCTGTAAGTTGCTATATGTCACTTCTCTATCCTCCTTTGCCATCCCAATCTTCGGCCTGTGTCTTTTTCCATGTCCCTAATCTGGCTAGCCTCTTCCTTCTCCTTTTGTTCATTTACCTTAGAGCTTACATTCACCGCATATCCCTCGTAGTTTTTTATTCTTCTTATTTTGATTTTCCTTTGGGGCTTAACTTATCGATGTTGTTTTTTGGGGCATAATATCTCCTTTCTGCCTTCGCTTGAGTCGTCGACGGTTTTCTGCACATCTACCTGGTCCGTCATCTTCTCATTCAAGATATTGCATCTATAACTATATCTGATTCCCTTAGCTAATAAGTTTATTATGGATCATTGTTCAAGGGATTTGTCATGAAATTTGGTTAGGCGCCTAGCATAAATATTATTCGAACCTTGTTCATGGGGATTTGTATTTGCATTTAAACACATGCTTGGCATAGCATCATCCAAAATTTTGCTTATTGAAACCCTTCTATTCTATTATATGCATGCTCAGTTACAAATGTATTCATTTGATCCCTTTTTTTCTGGTTCCATCTTGCTTCTCTAATGTTCGATCCTCTATTTGAAACCCTATATTTCTCAAACCATTAAATTGATGCATCGAGTTTGTTATTCTGGACTTATTGTGGTATTTTATATTCAATGCACATCTTTATTATTCTCAGTGTATAGCTTGTGTTGCCTTATCCTCAACCTCACTAATCGAAAGCATTTGGGTCTGCAAATGTTAAATTTCAATTCTTGTAGAGCTCTCTTATTTTCTCCGGTTCATTCTCATTTGTGCTTCTGGAGTTGAATTCGCATTACTATGAGATAACAGTATCTAATGCTGGGGGGTTTCTAGCGTGGCATTTATGGATAGAACTTCTTATTCTCAACTGTGAAAATGTGGTTTTAGCATGTTTAGCAAATCTTAAGGTGATATTTTTGGAGTCATCTGCTAGGATTCATATTGTTACTTAGTCAATTTTGTCTAAATGCATGCCTATAGGTTCGTTCAATCTTTCTGATTATCAACACCACTAACTTCTTATACTTGCCTTGCCAACATTTTGCAACCTATGCATTTAGATTTGGTATTTTTTTGAAGTTGAACTTTTGACGTTGATAGACATTCTTTTATGGGAAAATTCCAAATATACCCCTCAAGTTTACAAATATTCCAAAAATACCCCTAGAAATAGGTGTTTAGCTCAAATGGCAATAACTTTTTGTGATCAATCAACTAAAAAGTGTCCTTCATAAATCTTATAGATATGAGTGAGCTATCCAATAGCAAGAGAATCGTCAAAAAACGGAGTTGGAATCTTCAAGTTATAGTGTTTTAAGTAAGTACTATAAAAAATGACGTAAATGAGCATAACTTGTGAATTTCAACTCCGATTTTGATGAATTTGATGTCGTTCGGAAGATCTTCTCCTGATCTATAATATTTGTGAAGATAACTTTTGCATTTGAGGAGCAACAAAAACTCTATTGCCTTTTTTCCAAAACTGCTCTTCATTTGGAGGGTATTTTTGGAATTTTCACAAACTTGAGGGGTATATTTGGAATTTTCCCTTCTTTTATTCACTTAATAAATTGGTGGGCTTGCTATTTCATTATTAAATTGTCTCATCTTGGGGAGTATTTCAGTTTGTTACATTCATCTGCATTAGATTATAGGCATCCCTTTCTGATTCTATTACCTAAATCGTAAATTGTCCTCACATGCACGTCGAACTTGGATGATGTTATGGTGTCTTGCAAAACAGTATTTTCATTTAAACTCCACAGCATTATATTACAACAATTGTTAACCACCTAGTGGTTAACATTGTGCATGCACATGTTAGGTGCATGCACATGTTAGGTGTCGATGGTGGCGGTGACACTTGGCATGATTAGATTAACATAAGTGTAGGGATTAGATTTAGTTAGATGTATGCATTTCAGTTTAAGGTCTACACTATATTAGGCCGAGCCTCTTCAGATGTACTCAGGTTTATCTCATATTTGGAGAGCCTCATTTGGCCACGTTCCCCTTCATTCTTTGTACATATTTCCTTATCTTGTTCTTGTTTTGTGATCATGAGCATGCAGCTTTGTAGCATCCGGCAGTCATGGATTTCTTCTTTACGAGGTGTATGCCAAGAATCCAAACATTGGCGCCGTTGCCGGGGTTCGCTCGTGATATCCAAACATTCGCGCCGTTACCTAGTGGTTAACATTGTGCATGCACATGTTAGGTGCATGCACATGTTAGGTGTCAGTGGTGGCAGACTGACACTTGGCATGATTAGATTAACATAAGTGTAGGGATTAGATTTAGTTAGATGTACGGCTCAGATTTGCGGTCTACACTATATTAGACCGGAGCCTCTTCAGATGTACTCAGGTTTATCTCATATTTGGAGAGCCTCATTTGGCCACGTTCCCCTTCATTCTTTGTACATATTTCCTTGTCTTGTTCTTGTTTTGTGATCATGAGCATGGCAGCTTTGTAGCATCCGGCAGTCATGGACTGCTGCTGCAGGGTGTATGCCAAGAATCCAAACATTGGCGCCGTTATGCCGGGTTCGCTCGTGATCACTTTCTTCTCCCTTACTGTTTGCTGTTGTCTTGCTGCTCCAATTTTTCCCCGTTTTGAAGACTTCTTGTATACTATTCTTCCCCTGTTAGGTTTCCTTAGTTTGCCCAACCAAGTCGATTTGTGTATCCGCTTGGAGGCCTTTGTTTTTTAAACAACTGATGATTCTGCCAGCTGATCAAATTTAATTTCGTAAATCTGTTCTCAAGACTCTGTTTTTCAAGTGCAGCAAGTACAGTTTGCAGTTTCAGGATTTTTGGAGTGGTGACAGCACTCCTCTCTGCAACAACATCAAGAAAAAATCAAGTGTTTTTATCTTTTCTCTGCTGAAAAAGCTATCAGAAAAAATCATGTCTTTGCTCATTTTTTATCATCTTCTGTTTATCTTGGCTTATCCGAAATTTGTGCCTTTTGCACACCCATTTCCAAAAAAAAACAACCATATTTTACCTGGAGTGTATCAACAGATCATATGGAGCATATCAATATGGAGAATCTCAGTTTGTCTCTGCCCATCTTACGCTTTCTAAGAGATTTCTTTTTCAGATTATTTGGCAGAGGGCCAGCACTTTGGCTAGCCCTTCCTTGTGATTCAAATTCCATTATCAGAACCGATTTTTCAAGAGGGAGTTACTTGGTTCTTCATTTGCCAAAAACTCGTCCCTGTACATTCAACACAGCAAGCATCAGAGTTGTTCTTCACATCGTGTGCAGTATGTTTTATCCAGAGCTATCAGACCTGCATCAAAGTTTTAACTTTATCAGTTTCTTTTGAGTACAGCGACATCATTCAAGCATCTCAGGCTCTAGGATTCGAGTCTTAGTGCAGCTCTTCTTCCAACACTTTCCATCCATCTGGCATCTGCACAGAGCAATCATGTCTTTCTTATTGAGTTTTTAAGAGGGCCAGCATCCCTCCTAGCCCCCATCCATCTGCCTCACGGATATGCCAGCTGCAGAGCACTATTCAAGCAAGCATATTGCAGCCTCAACTCGGCTTCCTCCAGGCTCTTTCGCATCATCTGCAAAACCAGCACACATTCATATCAGTCCAAGCTTGAAGATTTATTTCAGACAATCTATCTACAGCTCCACCGTTTCTAAACTTCTAATACATTGCATCGTCTTCCAAAGACCGATTCCCTGCAAACAAATGACTCAGTTAGAGCATATCTGGCCAGTTCCTATCTAAAGAAGCTCCCATTTCGGCATCATCTCAGGATTTATCTTCAAGGCCGATAGTCAGTTCCATTCACCATCATACTCTGGCAATAGAAGCAGATGACCTTCAAATTCAAGGAGGCTTAGATCACCGCCATGAAGGGCAGAAGCAAAGCCATATTTCAGGGTTCGAGATCCTGCCATGCAACCAACGCCATCTGTTGCTGCACAATCACTCTGTTATAGCCATTCTGGACAGTTCCTCTCCATGGCAGGCCCAAATCCGCCATCATCACCGGCCAGCTCCTATCCATAAGCAGCTCATATTTCGGCATCATATCCGCCATACCAGATTAGAAACTTCCAGCTTGCATCTGTGTTAATCAAGAAGCAGCAATTTCGCCTTCAAATCCGGTTGCCTGCACAATTGAAGGTCGGCAGTACAGAGCATTTTCGGCTAGGGTTGAAGCTCATGCTAGGGTTTTTTTCCAACGGCTATGATTTGGCCGCCTAAGATCTATGGTTCAGATCAGATATTGTTTTTAGGCTCACGCTGGCTCACGGGTCCACGCCACGGGCACAAGACTCTTTTGCGGGCTGATAACCGCCCACGGTTACGCCTCACGGCCCCACGCTTGCTCGCCCCACGCTCATGTTCCCACGCCCATGCCCACGCTCAAACTTTGACCCACGCTCTGTATTTTTGCCCACGATTGACCACGCAACTTGACCACGCTCCAGCCACGCTTCAGCCACGCTCTTTATGCTCCCACGCTCACACTTTGCTTATGGCCACGCTTTTTGCTCAACATCCACGCTCTGCACAAATATTGTGACGCATAGCCACGCTCTCCTATGGTCGATCACGGGGGACAGCCCCATATAATCATTGTTTTGAAGCTTTTTTCGTGAACTTTTGGGCAATATTTGTTCCAAGGACTTACCCATAATATAAGGGGATGGTCCTTATGTTTTTGGCCCAAGTTCCTATGATCCATGTTCTGCATCGACATTCATTCGGATCTTCTTCGTCATCAATGCCTTCATGAAGATCTTTCGGCGACACAACAAATCATTACCAGTACCATCCTTTTCGCCCCTAAAATTTTTTGGCACCATGTTGTAATTGTCGGACTTGTCTTATAAAAGTCTGTACATGTTTTTTAAAAAAACTTTTAGAAGGCGATGTTAACCACCTAGTGGTTAACATTGTGCATGCACATGTTAGGTGCATGCACATGTTAGGTGTCAGTGGTGGCAGACTGACACTTGGCATGATTAGATTAACATAAGTGTAGGGATTAGATTTAGTTAGATGTACGGCTCAGTTGCGGTCTACACTATATTAGGCCGGAGCCTCTTCGGATGTACTTTCGGGGTTTATCTCATATTTGGAGAGCCTCATTTGGCCACGTTCCCCTTCATTCTTTGTACATATTTCCTTGTCTTGTTCTTGTTTGTGATCATGAGCATGGCGACTTTGTAGCATCCCTTGGATGGATTCTTCTGCGAGGTGTATGCCAAGAATCCAAACAACAATTTATGTCAATCATTTGGTCATGGATAATTTGGACCTTCTCAATTTTATTGTTGATACCTCTATGTAATGGTCTAGAGGGGGTTCTGTTTTTTTTAGATTGTTCAACTCTAATCCATCATTTTCGTCAATGTTCTTCTACAAGTCATCTCTGGTTGGATGGGAAGGAGGAGTTAGCACACCTCCTCATTCTAGACATTGAGTTCTATTTTGCTTGTGACTTCGATGTTGACCTAGATTTGTCTTTTCCCTCTCCATTCTCTCCATTCTTTTTCCCGCACACCATCCAAATCATAACTGTCTCCACCTTTCTGTCAGCTTAGACCACTTTGGTCACTTTCAAACTTTCGCAATCTTCCTAGAGGCTGCTCACATCTTCATCTTGGTGGCTCACAAAAGATTATTTCTTTTGCATCATATGACAATTGTCCCTACTTCATTGGACGTGGCCCATCTATAATATAGCATTATATTACAATTGTCCCTACTTCGTTGGGCGTGGCCCATCTATAATGACCTCCAACAACAATCCCTCCTCCTTCCTCCCCCCAATGGCTCGAATCTTCTATTGCCATTCCATTTAGTCTTTTGAGACATGTTTTTTCTATCCGGTGCCACATTTGGTCAACCATCACCTTATTCTTTGTGGCTAATATTCTTATATGTATGTTATGTATTTGGGTTTAAACACATACTTGAATTTGAAAATTTGGATTTGTGTTTAAGAATTTCTCTTCCTTTTCGGCATTGATTTAGGAAGATTTAGTGCTTGTTGCTCATATTTTGCATTTGGACTGGGCAGAAGGTTGACCTAACATTGGTTTGCTTGTGATAGTTGCATGTCAGTTTTTACATCTAGACTTGAGATTAGTGTCTTATGTGAGTTAAAACCTCGGTGTGCCTACTCATCATATACCATTTACATTTCAATTCTTGCTTTTATCTATATATTAGAGCATATTTGTGTTTGTATCGATTTTGGCATCAGTTGACTGTATTTCACAATTGTTTACTCAACATACATTATTTACTTTTCAATTTTTGGTTTTATCTATATACTAGAGCATATTTATATTTGTATCAATTTTGGCGTACCAGTTGACTAAGTATTTGGCCATTGTTTACTTTACCTTCTTATAGTATTATAGGTGTTTTCACTTTGACCTTGAGCTTGACCTCCACTTTGATCGATTGCTTCACCTTTTTTACCATGTCTGTTCGGCCTTTATGTCCAACCTCGACCTTACTATCTTAGTCTTCACCTTCGCTCTTTTATTCTTGTTCAGGGCCATTCCACCGACCTTGTGAACCTCCTTGCTAGGGAATTCAATTTGCTTAAACCTTAATTTCCTTCTTGACATTCCTTTTGACTTTGCACTAATATATCTGCACCCTCTAACTCAACCTTGTCCCTCATTTTATAAGTACTACTCATTCAATTTGTCTAATTTATTGCCTATATTTGATCCATATCTTTGGTCCTGCATTAGGATTAATATGACTAACTCCACCTTGGTAATCATTTTTGCAAGTACTCCTTGCCTTGGCTTATATTCATGGGATTTAGGCAATGTGTATCATTTTTCCTTGTGCATTAGGCTTCTTTGTCATTTCTCTTTTTATGTAGGTTTTTTACTATTTACAAATCGTTGCATTACAATTTTTGTCACAAGTATATATTTGGAAAATTGTTATTTTGCATTGCATTTTTAACTAAATTTTTATGGATTTAGGCTTTTCATTGAGATAGTCTTTGCTTGGTACTTGTCTTAAAGCATTTTCTTTATTCTTCTAGTACTTTCGCGACCTTTTGACATTTTACATTGTATGTGTTTTTTTTTTTTTGAAGGGCGTCAAACTATATTGAAACTCTAAGCCAAAAGACAGATACAAATCACGATTGGGATTAAAATCTCGAGGAGGGACAGTCATGATCCACTTAGGGACCACCAACTTATGCATAAGACAACACACTCAAATAAGTCTCAAAGATCAACTCGGCGCTTGGCGGGGAGCAAGCGATGAGAAATGGTAGGCCTTAGCAATTCTATCTTGAGCGTCCTAGCGGGGAGGAGTATCCAAGCCCTTTTATTTTAAGAGTAAATTCCTTACAAGCGTGTCATGTCTTATCACATTTTGTTGCCATCCACTTCTATTTTGCTAGCTTAACTCCTGTCTTACTGATCTTAGTATGGCCTCTTGGTCTTCGTGGACGTTAAAAAATCTATTCTATTCTATTCTTTGGCTCTCCCATTCTTGTTCACGTCCATTCCCCTAATCTTTGGAACCTCGTCACTAGGGAATACAATTTGACTTCAATCTCAATTTTCTTCTTGACCTTCCTCTTGAGTTTATCTTCCTATGTCTAAACCTCTACCTCAACCTCGTCTCTCGTTCTGGTAAGTACTATTGGAGCATCTATTCATGGGTTTAAGCATGTTAGCAAATTTTTCTTATGACATTTCATTTCAGAACTATTGTTTCTCTTTCTCTTTTATTTAAACATTTTCATATTGCTTTCCAAATCCGTTAAATTGCATCTTTTTTGCCACACTTGCATTCTATCTGACAAAATTTAGTTTTACATGGTATCGACGTTATTTTTTACGGCGTTTGGATTTTTCAGCTGATTATTTTGAGTCATCATCATATATCATCTGCCCATGAAAAAGCGCAGGCATATCGCCTCCATTCGCACAGGTGCCCACAATCTCCGGATTGAGACAGGTCGATGGATTGGGGAGCCACGTCAGGATAGGGTTTGTCGATTAACTTTGCCCGGAATGAGTGTCACACTTTCGAGCTGCCCAAAGATATGATCCGGTCCGGACCTTATGCTTTCGATTGATTAGACCTCGATGAGCCGCTACACATGAGTCATCGGAGCACGACTTGGTCGCTCACTTTCGGATCATACATTCGAGAAAATCTTGGACTTGAGGGCTCGGATATGCCCCAATCAACCATTTAATTGATGTCGGCGATCTTATTCTTTTGCCCGCGGTTTTCCCTCGAAAACCCTTCCGGGCCGGGGTTTTAATCCGGGCGATAATGTGACTTTCTAGCGCTTTTGTATTGGGTCCCATAGGCCGATTGGTCTCCGTGGACGATAAAAACAATTCTATTCTATTCTATTCTATTTTTGATACTTCGCTTTATCTTGATATGAAATATATTACATTTGGCAATCCATTGAGTTTTTGTGACTTGGTTTTTATATTAGATACATTCTCGTTTTGCATTGTGTTTATATGGTTCAAATTCAACACCATTTAGATGTTTCTCATCGGCAGCTTATAGATAAGGAAGTTCTCTGGTAGTCGGTCGGTTTTTGTGTTCTTTACGAATCCCTTAATAAAATAGCATTGATCTGAGCCGTTGGATCGGCATTCTCGTAAGGGACGAACATCTATATAAGTGATATTCATTCTTGTGGTCGGTTATTGGCATCTTCTCATAGCAGTGTCTCTTTCCTTGCCCATTGCTTCCCCAAAAACGCCCTTATATTTTATATGTTGTTTGAGTTTGTTTTGTTTTTCAAATTTGTTTTATGTTCACTACTGACCTTATTGTTTTCCACCCACCGCGTATTGCTATAGTGATGATTTTACACCTGCATAGTGTTCTTTTGTTCCACCCATTGGATGATTCTGTTTATTTCCACCTTGAGGGTGACGCTAATTTCTCTTTTATCACTTAATGACATTTTTTCATACATCATCTGTACCAATCTCACAAAGCTTATTTATCTTGTTTAGAAGGTTGCTTCTCCATCATACTCACTCTTCTTCCCCCTAACCATTAATGGGTGCTTCCATGTATTCTACTATTCAGGTATTTTTCCGTCTTAGGCATCCTCTCACTCTTGCGTCCAACATTGCTATACTTCATTTGATTCTCCAGGCCACTATCAAGGCTGTTGGCGACCATTTCTCGTTAGGGTTTTTTCTCGAAAACCCAAAAGGGTGGGGATTTTCATCCCAATGGCGATTGTTGCCAATGCCCTTATCATTGCCTCATGCATACTTTATTATTTCATTTTCTTGTGGGGTAGCTCGACGTTGTTCCTATAGTCAGCTCCTCACTCATACTATTCAAACATTTTATACTGCTTATGATGAATGACAAGCCTATCTATCGGTCGATTTTTGTGTTATTTGCAAGTGTCTTACCAGAATACATGGTTTTCAAAATACGGCACACTTGTCAAACCATTGATTTATGTAGAAATGAATTGTGTATTGTCATAAAACATGGTGGAAGTGTATTGCCAACAATTTTATTAATTCAATGGCCATGAAACTTATTACTCAACAATCCATCGGGTGTAACATACTTGAGGTCCACGCTCGCAAATTGCAACACCTTCACTCGCACAAAGAAAACATGACAACACATGGCCTTATGAAGTCAAATCATTCATTCATAATTTAAGTTGTAAGAACGCACTTCCAAGAGCACAGTCTCACATGATGTTGGTGCCATCACCTCACCACCATTACAAAATCATCAACACAACAAAAAAAGAAATGGTGCCCGTCATCACCTCAACACCATCTCTAGTCTCAGTGGGTGTTAATATTCTGTCTATCTGTCTATCTACCTATCTACCTATCTAACTACCTACCTACCTACCTACCTACCTACCTACCTACCTACCTACCTATCTATCTATCTATCTATCTATCTATCTATCTATCTATCTATCTATCTATCTATCTATCTATCTATCTATCTATCTATCTATTAGTTACCTTATACAATGCAACAATGCCCTATGTGGGCACCCAACATAACCTTTATGAAACAACAATAAAACAAATTAACAGAAACCTAAGCGATAACTTACTGTAAATGACCATGCATACAATTCCTCCAAAACAATTCATAACTCCTTTTCAAATGACCATTCATACAGTTTCTCCAAAGCAATTCATAACTCCTTTCGTCTAGTCATCAAAGATCTCACCCTGCTCATACCTGGCCTTGTGATTTTGTAAAGGGCCGACGATTCCCATGCAAACATTGATATTACCAAGCACCTCAGCGAGCTATAAAATAAGTGAACTCAACCTATCATATTAATCCATCCACATATAAAAATCCATTCAACCTCAATAATTCTTATGTCTTGCTCATAGAAAATGTGTAAGGACATGTCTGGGTTCTAATTCAAGGGATGAACATTCTCTAAAACAGAAGCATACCCCGAGATGGAGAAGTGGCGGAAGGTCCAGATATCTCCAAAGCCTGCGACACATCCTGATCAGAATGATCATAAATAACAACAATCTCCAGGACACTAGAAGAAAATTCATCTACACTACAAACCAACTTATGATAAACACAAAAGAGTACATGGGGGACTCAAAACCTAGTGGAGAAGATATCCACTAGAGCAACACTACCCACCACGTACATAACATAGAAAAGCAGAGAACACAAATCACCATGAGCACAGCTGTTTGCTATGAGTAGGTATGAATCTGAAGATATTGCTCCCAAATGACACTTTTGATGTCATCCTTTAAGAAAGAACACTTGTACGCCTTCACAATGCGATTACGGGCATCGCTAAGCACTTGCGTATCAAAAAAAAAAAAAACTTGTGGTAAACACAAAGAACAATCAAGAAATATAATAAAGCATTTGAATACCAAAGAGGGTACAAACATAGTTCCAAAACCCTAGGAACCAAAGCAATCAAGGTCGGCCAGCTCCAAATCAAAGAAAACAAAAGTCGGATAGCTCCAATCTCACAAGAAGATTCGAGAACAAGCTAATAAATAAATTAGATGGGGTTATCTGCACAGAAGCGGGCTAATGTAGTCACCCATCTCCCGCATTGGATCTGACTCCCACTTTCCCACATTATAAAATGCAATGTTCATTTTCAAATATAGCTACATGCTATTTAAACATGTATAAAGGATGGTGCATTTCTCCAACTTTCATTTTTTCATGCACGTTGCAATCAATTGTTTCCTTTAAAGGATGTTGTGTTTCTCCAAGTTTCATTTTTTAATCCACATTGTGATTTATTGTTTTCTAAAGGGCCCGGCCCTTTTTAAAATGATGCTCCATTTCCTTGCAAGTCGACTTTGAATGTCTGTAACTTGCAGTGGGGGTGTCAGAGCAAGCAAAGCTATTGGACTCTTTGCATTTATTGCTATCTCGTTAGAATCTAAATCTTGGGGAATCTACTAGAATCCCTAGGAAACTTGAGGAAATATCAGGGAATCTCAGGGAACTTGGAGAAGGTAAGCTTAGAAAATCAAGATGAATCTTGATGGAAGCACACGAAATTTTGGAGAATTGAAGGGAATATTGAGGAAATATAAAGGAATTTTAGAGAAATAAATTTAGGGAGTCTTGATTGAATCAAAGGGAAGCTTGGAGAATTAAATGGGATCCCAAGGAAATCTTAAAGTAATCTTAGGGAATATAGAAATCTTGCAAACTTGAGGAAAAATCCATTCAACCTCAATAATTCTTATGTCTTACTCACTGAAATGTGCGACATGTCTGGGTTCTAATTCAAGGGATGAACATTCTCTAAAACAGAAGCATAACCCGCAGATGGAGAAGTGGCGGAAGGTCTAGATATCTCCAAAGCCTGCGACACATCCTGATCCGAATGATCATAAGTAACAACAATCTCTAGGACACTAGAAGAAAATTCATCTACACTACAAACCAACTTGTGGTAAACACAAAGAATAATCAAGAAATATAATAAAGCATTTGAATACCAAAAAGGGTACAAACATAGTTTCAAAACCCTAGGAACCAAAGCAATCAAGGTCGGCCATCCAAACCAAAGAAAGCAAAAGTTAGATAGCTCCAAGATAGCTGGATCTCACAAGAAGATTCGAGAACAAGCTAACAAATAAATTAGATGGGGTTATCTGCACAGAAGCGGGCTAATGTAGTCACCCATCTCCCGCATTAGATCTGACTCCAACTTTCCCACATTATAAAATGCAATGTTCATTTTCAAATATAGCTACATGCTATTTAAACATGTATAAAGGATGGTGCATTTCTCCAAGTTTCATTTTTTCGTCCACGTTACATTGTGATTTATTGTTTTCTTTGATGAAGAGAAAAGAAAGGAGGGGATTTAAAATGATGCTCCATTTCCTCATAAGTTGACTTGAATATATGCGTAACTTGCGGTGGGGGGATGTCGAGCAAGCAAAGCCATTGGACTCTTTGCATTGATTGCTATCTCGTTAGAATCTAAATCTTGGGAATCTACTAGAATCTCGAAAACCTTGAGGAAATATCGAGGGAATCTCAAGGAACTTGGAGGTAAGTGTTGACCCTCAACACGGCTTCAAAAGGTCAACCACAATAAGCCAACTTGAGTATAAACCCAAATTGGAGTTAGGATCTCGGATCACTTAAGGTGATCGATGCATTAATAGGATAAATCTAGCAAAAAAGCCAAAAACTCAAAGTTTCATACCTTTCCCATTTCTAGAAAATGGAACCTCGATTCAAATTGTCGCAGCAGTCAACAATGGATTAAATTTTTGGGTCAGATGATTTGGACTGGCACAAAAAAGTTGCAGGAAGCTAATGGTGAAATCCCTGACTAAGTCAGATCATTATCCTGAGGGATATTCAAACTTAAAGTGGGGTCAAAAATTGGTCAATGGCAGTCAAACTGTAAAACAGTGATCAGAGAAATGGAACTAGAGTTTCTGACCACTTTTTTGGGAATTTGCAAAGCCAATATGTCACAAGGGTAGCCTGGAGTGTGGGCATGGGGATGGTAACTTGGCCTTTCCAAGAGCACAGTCTCACATGATGTTGGTGCCATCACCTCACCACCATTACAAAATCATCAACACAACAAAAAAAGAAATGGTGCGAGTCATCACCTCTCTGCACCATCTCTAGTCTCTATCTGCCTATCTGTTAATATTACGTCTGTCTATCTATCTATATCTACCTATCTACCTATCTACCTATCTACCTATCTACCTATCTACCTATCTACCTATCTACCTATCTATCTATCTATCTATCTATCTATCTATCTATCTATCTATCTATCTATCTATCTATCTATCTATCTATCTATCTATCTATCTATCTATCTATCTATCTATCTATCTATCTATTAGTTACATTATACAATGCAACAATGCCCTATGTGGGCACCCAACATAACCTTTATGAAACAACAATAAAACAAATTAACAAAACCTAAACGATAACTTCTTTGCAAATGACCATGCATACAATTTCTCCAAAACAATTCATAACTCCTTTTCAAATGACCATTCATACAGTTTCTCCAAAGCAATTCATAACTCCTTTCGTCTAGTCATCAAAGATCTCACCCTGCTCATACCTGGCCTTGTGATTTTGTAAAGGGCCGACGATTCCCATGCAAACATTGATATTACCAAGCACCTCAGCGAGCTATAAAATAAGTGAACTCAACCTATCATATTAATCCATCCACATATAAAAATCCATTCAACCTCAATAATTCTTATGTCTTGCTCATAGAAAATGTGTAAGGACATGTCTGGGTTCTAATTCAAGGGATGAACATTCTCTAAAAAGCGAAGCATACCCAAGAGATGGAGAAGTGGCGGAAGGTCCAGATATCTCCAAAGCCTGCGACACATCCTGATCAGAATGATCATAAATAACAACAATCTCCAGGACACTAGAAGAAAATTCATCTACACTACAAACCAACTTGTGATAAACACAAAAGAGTACATGGGGGACTCAAAACCTAGTGGAGAAGATATCCACTAGAGCAACACTACCCACCACGTACATAACATAGAAAAGCAGAGAACACAAATCACCATGAGCACAGCTGTTTGCTATGAGTAGGTATGAATCTGAAGATATTGCTCCCAAATGACACTTTTGATGTCATCCTTTAAGAAAGAACACTTGTACGCCTTCACAATGCGATTACGGGCATCGCTAAGCACTTGCATTATCAAAAAAAAAAAAAAAATTTGTGGTAAACACAAAAGAACAATCAAGAAATATAATAAAGCATTTGAATACCAAAGAGGGTACAAACATAGTTCCAAAACCCTAGGAACCAAAGCAATCAAGGTTAAGGCAGCTCCAAATCAAAGAAAACAAAAAGTCGGATAGCTCCAATATAGCCGGATCTCACAAGAAGATTCGAGAACAAGCTAATAAATAAATTAGATGGGGTTATCTGCTTGCGAGCGGGCTAATGTAGTCACCCATCTCCGCATTGGATCGACTCCCACTTTCCCGCATTATAAAATGCAATGTTCATTTTCAAATATAGCTACATGCTATTTAAACATGTATAAAGGATGGTGCATTTCTCCAACTTTCATTTTTTCATGCACGTTGCAATCAATTGTTTCCTTTAAAGGATGTTGTGTTTCTCCAAGTTTCATTTTTTAATCCACATTGTGATTTATTGTTTTCTAAAGGGCAGGCGCCTTGAGGGAAGTACTTTAAAATGATGCTCCATTTCCTTGCAAGTCGACTTTGAATGTCTGTAACTTGCAGTGGGGGTGTCAGAGCAAGCAAAGCTATTGGACTCTTTACATTTATTGCTATCTCGTTAGAATCTAAATCTTGGGGAATCTACTAGAATCCCTAGGAAACTTGAGGAAATATCGGGGAATCTCGGGGAACTTGGAGAAGGTAAGCTTAGAAAATCAAGATGAATCTTGATGGAAGCACACGAAATTTTGGAGAATTGAAGGGAATATTGAGGAAATATAAAGGAATTTTAGAGAAATAAATTTAGGGAGTCTTGATTGAATCAAAGGGAAGCTTGGAGAATTAAATGGGATCCCAAGGAAATCTTAAAAGTAATCTTAGGGAATATAGAAATCTTGCAAACTTGAGGAAAAAAATCCATTCAACCTCAATAATTCTTATGTCTTACTCAACTGAAATGTCGCGACATGTCTGGGTTCTAATTCAAGGGATGAACATTCTCTAAAAGCGGAAGCATAACAGCAGATGGAGAAGTGGCGGAAAGGTCTAGATATCTCCAAAGCTGCGACACATCGATCCAGAATGATCATAAGTAACAACAATCTCTAGGACACTAGAAGAAAATTCATCTACACTACAAACCAACTTGTGGTAAACACAAAGAATAATCAAGAAATATAATAAAAGCATTTGAATACCAAAAAGGGTACAAACATAGTTTCAAAACCCTAGGAACCAAAGCAATCAAGGTCGGCCATCCAAACCAAAGAAATCAAAAAGTTAGATAGCTCCAAGATAGCTAGGATCTCACAAGAAGATTCGAGAACAAGCTAACAAATAATTTAGATGGGGTTATGCACTTGCAGGCGGGCTAATGTAGTCACCCATCTCCCGCATTAGATCTGACTCCAACTTTCCCACATTATAAAATGCAATGTTCATTTTCAAATATAGCTACATGCTATTTAAACATGTATAAAGGATGGTGCATTTCTCCAAGTTTCATTTTTTTCGTCCACGTTACATTGTGATTTATTGTTTTCTTTGATGAAGAAAAGAGGGGATTTAAAATGATGCTCCATTTCCTCATAAGTTGACTTGAATATGCACGTAACTTTGGTGGGGAATGTCGAGCAAGCAAAGCCATTGGACTCTTTGCATTGATTGCTATCTCGTTAGAATCTAAATCTTGGGGAATCTACTAGAATCTCGAGGAAACCTTGAGGAAATATCAGGGAATCTCAAGGAACTTGGAGGTAAGTGTTGACCCTCAACCTGGCTTCAAAGGTCAACCACAATAAGCCAACTTGAGTATAAACCCAAATTGGAGTTAGGATCTCCAGATCACTTAAGGTGATCAGTCTGTGTAGGATAAATCTAGCAAAAAAGCCAAAAACTCAAAGTTTCATACCTTTCCCATTTCTAGAAAATGGAACCTCGATTCAAATTGTCGCAGCAGTCAACAATGGATTAAATTTTTTGGTCAGATGATTTGGACTGGCACAAAAAAGTTGCAGGAAGCTAATGGTGAAATCCACGACTAAGTCGGATCATTATCTGAGGGATATTCAAACTTAAAGTGGGGTCAAAAATTGGTCAATGGCAGTCAAACTGTAAAACAGTGATCAGAGAAATGGAACTAGAGTTTCTGACCACTTTTTTGGGAATTTGCAAAGCCAATATGTCACAAGGGTAGCCTGGAGTGTGGGCATGGGGATGGTAACTTGGCCTTTCTGACATCTATTCATGAAGGTGTTGAACCTTTCCTTGTATTGGTGACACTTTCACTGCATAAATAGAAAAAAACAAGGTCCTTGGGAGCACAAGTTTTCAAAACTGTCTAAAAACTTGGTGACAAGATCATCCCAGGAAGTGGTTCCCATAAGTTTCTCATAAGTCAGCCAAGCACCAGCTTCACTCTCCTCTTTAAAACATTTCTCAAATTGTGAGAACTTGCATCCCTTTTTAAAGCCATAATCCCTGTAGTAATCTTCAAAAGTTCTCAGAAAGGTATTAGCACTCATGCTAGAATCAAAAGTAGGCAATGGAATAGGCACATTCAATTCAAACTGGTAAGGCATACTCTGAAGTAATCCAGTTGAAAAACTTGGAGAAAGAGATCTATCTCTGCGGGGGTTACGAGGCTTCTGGTCTTCGATGGTTCTTGCTTTCTTTGGAAATTTCTGTTTTCGGTAGGACCTCCAAAATGTTGACCCTCAACCTGGCTTCAAAGGTCAACCACAATAAGCCAACTTGAGTATAAACCCAAATTGGAGTTAGGATCTCCAGATCACTTAAGGTGATCAGTCTGTGTAGGATAAATCTAGCAAAAAAGCCAAAAACTCAAAGTTTCATGCCTTTCCCATTTCTAGAAAATGGAACCTCGATTCAAATTGTTGCAGCAGTCAACAATGGATTAAATTTTTGGGTCAGATGATTTGGACTGACACAAAAAAGTTGCAGGAAGCTAATGGTGAAATCCCTGACTACGTCAGATCATTTTCCTGAGGAATATTCAAACTTAAAGTGGGGTCAAAAATTGGTCAATGACAGTCAAACTGTAAAACAGTAATCAGAGAAATGGAACCAGAGTTTCTGACCACTTTTTTGGGAATTTTCAAAGCCAATATGTCACAAGGTAGCCTGGAGTGTGGCATGAAGTCAGATCTTCATTTAGATGCTCATAGGTATTTTTGCATTGGTTTGGCAAAATCTGATCAAAACGATCAAAAGCGAGTGCAAATTTTTCTAACTTCGAGTTGTAAATGGAATTTTTGGTTTTCTCAAAGCATATGGGTCTCAGATGTCTCAGGGATTGAGGGCAACTGGACCAAAAGCAACTAAGAACATAGGGGAATTTTTTATAAGATTTTTTGAAAGACAAAATTGTCAAGAATCATATCAGAGAGAATTTCTTCAACTTGGCATCAAATTTTCATTGATATGGAGGTAAATCAATCATAATAATAATGAATAATAGTACTTCAGTATTTCAAATGCAGGGGAATATCAATCTCAGGTCATCAAATAATTTTAGAAGATAAATTCAACCAAATCTCTTAGGATCTGATCGGGGAGTACTCAGAGACTTCCAAAATCCTTCAAGTCATGCTTAGCACTGATCACTGTAAGGTTTGAACGCTTCTGGGCCTTCGAAAAAATACTGTTTGTCGAATCTCCTGTATATATTTGGTTTTCAAATGATTCCTCATTCTTAGCCTTAGTTTATGGGTTCATTCAATTCTTAGAGGGCGTGAGGGTAAGAATAGATAGGTTGCGAGGGCAATGGCACCAAATCCGGCATGATTCGAGCTAGAAACTCAAATTTAGGGTTCCCGACCGTATTTTTCGTGAAAATGGCGCGATCTGATTCCGTATTTTCCGCAGTATATACTCGAATATCTTTGTATTTTGGCATTTTTAGATTCTCGAGCATGGTCTTAATGTTTTTCTAAAAATAATCAAGGAATACTTGGAAATTTTTGAGACCATGGGAACTTTGTATACTTGGGATGGAATCATAGCATATTCTAGGGCATCTTTAGGCCTTAGGGTAAGGAAATACCATGAAGTGCAAAGATAGGAGAAAGAAAATGAGTGAAGGTCATGAAGGTGAAAGAGATAGGAAATAAGAATGGCTAGAATAATGGGGTCTCAAGAGGATGGGTATAGAAAAATGTCTAATGGTAGTATTATAAAAGGAAAGGAAAATATGGCTAGAGAAGTAATTGAGATAGGCAAACTTGGCAAATATAGTAGAGAAGTGGCACAATGGTTAAATAAAAGCAAATGGGAATGAGACATGGACACAGAAGTGGGGAAAGAGGGAGAGAATCAGGATTTGGTACCATATACAGAAGTCTTCCAAACTTCAAAATTGTGAACTTTTAACTTGAGCACTTGTTGACCTAGAAGGTAAGCATCCTTTGACCTCCACATCAATGTTTGACTACCAAGCTCTTCCAAACTTTGACCTAGTCTTCCAAAGTGACTTAACCTAGTTTGAATGCATAGACCACAATTAGCATGTTGCCCTTTGGGGGCAACATCTCGCCAAAACAAGAAAATGGCTGGTCCCCTCAGCCATGAGATGTCAAAAGTGAACAACTAGAGGGGTCTTCAACTTTGTACCAAGGTGTTTAAGTAGGAACATGGTAGAGTGAGAGTATAAAGTGCAAATGTTGATGGAGTAGGTGTGAATGTGGTGATAGAATGATGTGAATGGGATATGGTGAGTGGAAAAAGGTAAGAGTGAGTGTGAATATGGCAGGGTGGTGATGGAATGGAGATGAAGTGAGTGTGCAAGTATTGAGATTTCGCCAAAACAAGAAAATGCATGTCTCCTCCTTGATCTTCAACAATTGCAACTCTTTCTGGGTGGTGAAGATGAATTGCAGTGCTTTTTTCCTCTTGGGAATGAAAACAAGAATAAGGAGTTTAAATGGATGGCGGGGCGACTTATGACCGGATGAAAAAAAATGGGAAAAAAGGTGCACTGTCATGGAAACACACAAACTAATTAGTCTCAAATCCTTGCAACTCTGCTATGATGGTGAAGGTGATTTTGCAGAGTGCTGTTAGGGTGTGGAAAAAGAATAGAAGGCTAAATGGATGGTAGGAATACTTTAAGACAGGTGGATAGAGATGGAAGAAGGATGCTCCTGCATATGACACTTGGTAATCATTAGTAACAATTATTCTCTTGGAATCACTTGTACCATTCTCTGGTCAACCAAATCTATAAACATAAAACCAACTTATTAGAGTAATGTGCTCAAAAGTCAAATTGATCTAACTACTCTAAACCCTCTTGTAGATCTTTAAGCTTTTTAATGTAAAAAAGGGGACAAGCAAGCATCTTGATCCCAATACCTTTTCAAATGCGGGATATTGATAGGATTTGACAATGGCATTCTGAAGCAACCTCTTGTAACCAATAAGAGTTGGTACCTGCAGACTCTAGCATTACAAAGGGTCCTTCCCAAATATTATCAAATTTGCCAGCTGAATCTTCCTTTGACTTATTCCATTTGAGGACAAGCTCTCCCTTCCTAAAAGTAAGCCTTGAATGCAGCCAGATCTTTAGCTTTTTTCAACAAATTAGTGTTCTCAGCCTCCATTCTATATTCATCTAGATGTAACAAGGCATCAATCTTTCACTGCAAGGCATGTTCAAAAGGTAAGCATAATTTATGAGCTAATCTCAAAGAAGGTAACTCAAGTTCTACTGGTAAAACTGCCTCTATGCCATAAACCAAATTGAAAGGTGTGTGATTTGTAGCTGTTTTGATAGTGACTCTATAAGCCCAAAGTGCATCCACTATTTTGACATGACAATCCCTCTTGTTAACCTCAACTGTCTTCTGCAGAATATTTTTCAATACTTTGTCAGTAGCTTCAGCTTGTCCATTACCCTGAGGATAGTATGAAGAGCTTTTGGTATGCTTGACCTTCAAAATACTCAACAAGTTAGCAATGACTTCATTAACAAAAGGTGTACCCCTATCAGAATGCAACTGGAAAGGAATACCAAACCTAGAACAAACATATTCATGTAAAAACCTTGCAGTTGTGAGGGCATTGGTCTGCCTCAAAGGTATTGCTTCTACCCACTTGGTAAAATAATCTGTGGCCACAATAATATGTTGATGTTGACCTGTAGAAGAAGGATTAATGGGGCCAATATAATCTAGCCCCCAGATTTGAAAAGGTCCTGGAGATATGATAGGATTCAAGGCAGCTAGTAATAAAATTCTTTTGCTAAAAATTTGAAATTGATGGCAAGTTTTTATGATCTCATAGCAATCTCTAAAAATAGTAGGCCAGTAATATCCAGACCTAGAATCTTTTTTGTTGTAGTATCCCCAGCAAAATGTCCTCCACAGATACCTTTATGCATTTCCCTAATAATTAAGGCAGACTCATCTTCATTTACACATCTCAACAAGATTCCATGTCGGTTGACTTTGCACAGGACATTGTCTATCAACTTGAATTGTTTGCACTTGTCCTTGAATCTCCTTTTTGGCTTGGTGAAGCTTGGAGAGATAATCCCATATTGTAAAAATCTCCAATAGGTTCTTTGCCATCCTCGCTTGGCTTGATCTCTTTGAGTTACCTCTAAATGTGCCACTGCAAATGAAGTGTCAGTAGTGTCCAATTCATCTTCATGGTCAAAAAATATGTAAGGCAAGTAGAGGCTAGGGTCTCGTGCCAAATGCAACTCTTTTCTGAGAAATATCATAACTTTTCAACTTACAAGCCCATCTGGATCTTTGGTTTATTAGTTGCCTTACCAAATAGCAAACCTATTGGGTTTTGTTTCATGTAGACTTGGACTTGGCTTTTGAAGCAAATGTCCTTGTCTATTAATAAAAACATGAAGGCAGCAGACACTTTTTCCATTCGGTGTATCTTTCTTCAAGAAGCGGACCATTGTTTGCTTGCAAAAACTATGGTATGCTTATCACTAAAAATGGCTAAACCTATGGCCTTTTTAGTAACAGTGATATAAACTTCAAATGGCATGCTCAGATATGGTTTTTTCAAAAGAGTAGCTTCACATATGGATGAAATGAGAAAGTCAAAAGCCTCTTGGCATTCTTAAGTCCATGTGATAGGTATATGCTTGCTTTCAGACTTAGAAAATTTACCAACCCTTGTCAACTTAGAAATGGGACTCAAAATATGAGCAAAATTTGGAATATACATTCTAAGGAAACTTGTCATACCAATAAAACTCTTAACCTGCTTTAAATTCTTGGGGGGTGCTAGCTTTTTGAGGGCTTCAATCTTATCTTGAGCAACTTGAATACCTTGGTTGGATACTTCATGTCCTAAAAGCTGTCCTTTTGATGCAAAAAAGATGCACTTCTTTGGATTTAGATTAACTCCTGAACTCCTGCATAAAGAACAAATTTTTGCAAGTAATTCCACATGATTAGTAGAGTGAGAACCCAGACAAAGGTCATCTAGATACACCCTAAACTCTTATTGGACATTGTTTTAAAAATAACATCCATTGCCCTTTGGAAAGTAGGCTGGGGCATTCATTAAATAAATGGTATTCTTTTCATAGCATATGTACCCCGGGGAGTGATGAATGAAGTCTTTGGCTGATCCTCCTCTTTGATACTGATCTGATTAAACCCTCAAAAAACCATCCAAAATGAATACATGTCTTTCCACACCCAACACATATAGGATTTCTTCTAGAAAAGGCAAAGGATAACAATCTTTTATGGTGCCTTTGTTTAAGTCTCGATAATCTATCTGATTCTCAAAGCACCATTCTTCTTTTCCATTGGAACAATGCATGACACCCATTCAGGATTAATAATCTCCACAATAACACACATCCAACATCTTATGCAATTCATCTTTAATTAGATCTAAAAGTGAAGCATTGATCCTCAACTTCGGAAAAGCAGGTTTATATCCCTCCTTAATTTTGATTTCAAATTGACATACCTCTTCCTTGATACCAATGAGCTCGAGAATAATCCCAAACAAACACATCACTTCTTTCTTCAAAGAATTTGGTAATCTCTTCCTTGTTTTGTGTATCAAAGAGATCTCCCACAAAGCGAGTTCTTTCTTGGCCATGTTTATTGATAATGACTTCATTGGTTGCTTCCTCTTGTGATGCATTTATGACTAATATGGGGCAAAATTCCTTAGCCTCGTCTTCATCAAGAACTTCCTCTGGTATAGCTCCTTGAGGATAAATATGTCATTAAGGAAATTACGCACAAAGCATCCGACTTCCCAATTACGCTCCCTTGGGATATGAGTAATTTTCGAAGTAAAGTAAGCAAGCATTCCCATTACCTGGTTTCTCAGAGATTCCAGGTCAGCATTCTTGGCCTTTGATATTCACCACTAACACAATCGCAAAACCAATTGAGAATCTCCATAAATGTGTATGACTGAAATATCCATAGCCTTAGCTTCTTGGAGACCTGCAATCAAAGCTTTATACTCTGCTACATTGGAAGTTATTTGAGGAAAGATCCTTCCTACTTTAGCCAAGAGTTTATTGGAAGTATCTTTTAGTATAGCTGCAGATGAAGCTACATTTAATTTCTTTGAAATTCCTCCATCAAACCATAAACATCCTTAAAAAGAAGCCAAATAGGATGATTACAGTAATCAATTTATTTAGTGCACTTTGACGTTGTTGGGGAAGTACCCTTGTTGATGGAGAATTTGTAAGAAGATAATAGTCCGGATGTGGTGTCATGGTAGGATATATGCGAACATGGAGACCTTGATTTGACCCTAGATTCTATTGAACAGAAAGGTCTTTTTTTCTTGCCTTTCCCTATCTGTTCTGTTAACAAACTAGTGGTTAACATTGTGCACATGTTAGGTGTCTGTGGTGGCAGATACACTTGGCATGTTTAGGTTAACATAAGTATAGGGCTTAGATTTAGCTAGATGTAGGGCTCGGTCTACATTATATTAGACCAGAGCCTCTTCAGATGTATTCATGTTTTATCTCAAGTTTGGAGAGCCTCATTTGGCGCACGTTTCCTTCACTCTTTGTACATATTTGTTTCTCTTGTTCGTATTTTGTGGTCATGAGCATGGCAGCTTTGTAGCATCTGGCAGTCATAGACTGCTGCTGCATTTTGTGTATGCTAAGATCTCACAATTAATGGTAGTGCCGTTATGCCGGGTTTGTTCATGATCACTTTCATTAGAGAAAATATGGGGTCTTAGAATATCCTCCTAATAAATACTTGAAATTCCACATCAGATTTTGCAATCCACCAATAAGGGGCTTGCTCTTTGTTCAAATGGCATGTCTACATGGCAAGGGGGATGCCCCAATATTTAGAAAGTAGTGCATGAAATCCCCTAAAGATATGTTAGAGATTTGCATCGAGCATCCAATAGTTAATGGTCTCTCGATTTGTGTTTTTGGCGGGGTCGAGGTAGCGTGGGAAAACAACAGGAAATCCTATTCTGAAGCACAGAAGATTTCGAGTGTGAAACAGATGGGAAACCCCATAGTTGAAGAAGCGAGGCA
Source organism: Isoetes taiwanensis (assembly GCA_021234155.1). Lineage (NCBI taxonomy): Eukaryota > Viridiplantae > Streptophyta > Lycopodiopsida > Isoetales > Isoetaceae > Isoetes > Isoetes taiwanensis. The sequence continues at coordinate 10,344,284 of JAJEKV010000014.1, read as the reverse complement.
TGAAATCCAGTTGATCTTGAGCTCACGGATTACATGGCCTTAAAGCTGATACATTGGTCTTAGCCTATATTTCCGTGAAGCTCTTTTACCCTTTTTTATTTGCCACCGTTTCCTACTCTGAAATTGCTTATGTCTTATTAGTCGATTCGATTCTACAAAGATGGGGCCCTTGTTTCTTCTTTGCTTTATGCCGGGGAATTTGGGTTTGAATGAGGTATGGATCTTGGAAGTTTCCTTTTGCTTCCCACATTTATTGATTTACATTGTAAAAATTTTCTCTTTTTTCTTACAAAGGCGAGAATAGCTTGAGAGATGTTTATTTGCTTACAAACCGAGTTTGATCTTTGGAGAAGATCAATCTTGTTCTTGTGCTTGCTAGGTATTATCGATGGAAACTTTTTTCATTCGCCTTAGAACAATGCTTGGGTGCTCTTGGGGCCGACTTGCTTGCTCTCGGTAGAGCTGCCGAGCTTTTACAACTAGGTCGGTTAAGCCTTCTTCATTTCCTTTTGGTTGAGTTGCATAAGGTTATTGGTTAATTTGAGGTTAATGCTAGGTACATAATTGCTTGAAACTAAAGAAGTTACATGAATCATTCTCGAGGCTGTCTTTGGCGGATAAACGAATTCACATTGCCAAATATGTCACTTATATGTTTTGTTGCTAATATTTTGGATGGATATCTTTGTATGCATTTTTCCCTCAGCTGTGTTGCAGCAGTACAAAGTGATTTATATCTTATTTGCGGTTTTGCTGCTTTCGGACTCTAAAATTTGCTTTCGGGGCTTACGCTAAGCTAGATAACTGCTAGTTTGCTTGGCAAGAAAGGAAGTTCAGTTTTAAATATTTGTGGACCTTAGAACACTTCCGTATTCTAAAGTCCATAAGCTATGACTCCTTAATTTTGTGAAAAGAAAAACAATTGGTCTATCAGGTTCAATTCCTGAAGGTTATGTGGATGTTTCATTGTGAAAGTGGGCTGTGATTGAAATGTGTGTTCATATTTTGATCTGAATGGTGAAATTTAGTAGATGTTGTGAAGTTTTGTGTTGGCATAGTTTATCCAATCTGTATTTGTAGAGGTGGATTTGTGCAGGCTCGTAGCTGTAGACCAAGTACACACATAAGCTGTAGCACATGCTTAGACCAGGAAGATGGACGAATGTGGCATTCAAATTCAGCATCCCATGTTGTGTGGTTTAACTATACATTTGCCTAATAGCCCGTGTCTTGAAGGAAGGTCCTTTGCTTGCTCCATTTTTTTTTTCGCTTTGTATTAGCTTATGCAATTCTTCATAGTTACGTCTTTCTTGCAACATTAATTCTATTATCCGACCCACGAAACATTAAGATCTGGACCTGATGCATAAGTTTTAGATATGGATGTTGCTCCACCAGTTCTGAAAATGTATGCTAATAACAGGGTTTTGTGTATTTTCATGGCTTGGTGTATTTTCATGGCTGATTCTCATTTTTTACAACATGCAAAATCCTTGATTGTGTATGAAATGAGCTTCCACTTTTGAAGCCAATTTTGTATGCACTATTACCTTGATCATTTACTAGTTAGGATGAGTTTCTGACATTGAATATATTTCTAGGAAGCACATTTGGCTATTCTTTACAACAAGAAAAATGCAAAAATAGCTACTTTAAGCACTGCATTATTTATTTGGTAGCACTGCATGATTTAGTAGAATCTTATGGCTGCATCTACATTCTATTTGTATAATCTGATTATATACTTGTGATCTTGACCAAATTTACCTTTAAAGATGTTTGGCTCTATTGCCATTCAGCCATGCTTTTATGGACCCATAAAGGTTTGTATATTTGTCAACTTCATTTGTATGTGTGCAGTCCTACTAAAGAACAGAAGGATTTCATCATAAATAAGGTATCATGATAAGGCATATATTGAAGGAAATGAAAGATAATCTATGGGCAAGCCAGTTTGACAACCGTAATAGGGCAAACCTTAAGTGTTTATTTTCTTTCAAAGAAGAACAAGGGCATTACTAAATCCAGTCTGCTAACTTCTGAACCACATCACGCAGAGTTGAAACTTCAAGGGAAATGATGCCTTCAAATATGATTTAGCAAAGAAACATGTTGAATTATACACAAGAAGGGACGAAGGATGCATATGGTCGAGATCTGTACAATAATCAAGTGGATTGCATTGCCGAAAGGGCTTGATATTCTTATCTATCGAGCTGCTCCAATATGCTCCAATTCGTACTTCAGGAAAACATCCCTCGTTAATATCATTAGCCTGCGTTTCGGATTTTCTTCTACAAATGGGCTTATGTGTTCTCTCTTCTATCTTCTTTTCTTGATCGAAAACAATTCCTTGCCTTCATCTCAAAACGTGCGCCCTTTTTTTATATAATATAATATAAAAGCCTTTAAGATCAAGGCACCTTTAACGATGTGCAAAAGATCTCTCACGTATGGCTTTAAATATGCCCTTGACCATACATGCTTTTCAAGTTCACTTCCCCCAAAATAGACTTAGTATATCTCTCCATAAATTTCAAGCAAGTGAAATTGTACACGTGGCATTAGGAGAGGGTTTTAAGGAAGGAAAAGATTTGGTAAGGATTGCATAGTTATTGACTTAAATATGACATGGATTATTCTAAGAAATAGGAGATAATGAATTAAAAATATCTTAGGGGGACATTTCAAGACCCCAAATTTTCTCTAATGCCTTGTTGTGTGCTGTTGTGTTGCTGCTCTCATGCTTCTCCGTTTTGAAAACTTCTTGTACAATATTCTTCATCCTTTATATTTCCTTTGTTTGCCCAACCAGGTCGATTCATGTATCTGTCTGGAGGCCCTTGTAGCTGATGATTCTGGGAGCTCATCAATTTCATTACACTTGGCATGTTAAGGTTAGCATAAGTGTAGGGCCTAGATTTAGCTAGATATAGGGCTAAGATTTGCGGTCTACACTATATTAGACCAGAGCCTCTTCAGATATATTCAGGTTTTATGTCAAGTTTGGAGAGCCGCATTTGGCGCACGTTTCCTTCACTCTTTAGTATTATCAGTGCCATAACAAAGATTGATTTTTTCCTGCATCACCGAGACAACGAAAATTTTGTCACATATGATCCACTTGAAAACAACCCAGCAGCCCTCCTTGTCAAAATATTATCTAGTTGGAGCGATGAGACCTGGGGCTGGAATAACCTTAGCATAACTGCAAGAAAATCCACGAAACTCCACATAATAATCCCATCAGAGAAGCAGCTCATGTCTCTACTATGGGAAAGCTGTCTTGGGGTAAATGGCCATGGATTTCGAATTTGGTCATTTCTTTTGCTCCAAAACATAGGCAACAACAGAACCTCGTATGCTTCTTCAAGTATGCCTTCTCAAGAGTCTTGCATTCATCGGCCTCCATAGCAACGACAAAAATTTGTGAAAGTTCGACAAGGATAATTCTTGAAAAAAAAAAAAAACTTTATCTTTGTTCAATTTTTGCACGGATAAGGTGGAGTCAACAATAACCAGAAATGATACCAAATTTTTTTTTCCGATATTTGGTTAATCAGATTTTTCTTTCTAGCAGCCAAAATTTGTAAAACCTAAACCTTGGGAAAACAGAAACTAAAAACTTTTCTAACAGGGAGGAAAAACCAAATTTAAACGATAGATTTGCACAAAAAATTAAAGAATGTTCATTGTCATCATGTATACAAAACTATTAAGCAAACTCATGCAAGTTGTTAGAAAACAAGCCCGATTGCGGCTATAGAGTAATAATCGGTGCATGCAATTTTAACAAACCAAGTCAAGGCAATGCAAAAGAGCTAGGGGTTGCAAATTCATGAAAGTTTTACATTAAAACATCCAATGTTCATAATAAAATAGTGGTTACGTGGACAAGAGGTCTAGGGATTTGGACCCTAGCATTTCCATTTGGGCTATTTATATCAGCCTCTTTATGAGCCTCTTGGGATCAGCAAATTTTCATCTTTGAATTCACAAAGCTACCATTCTATCTTGGATGCAAAGTAGTAGTGCAACCTTCCCTTGCTTTGCACCACGCAAAGGATAATGTTGACTGAATGGAAGCTATGATGGTTGTTTCTATTTGTACTATATTCTTGGTTCAGCACTTACTACAAGCACAAGAACTATAGAAGGTTGCCAGGTGAATGCATAACTTGGAGAAGATGAGTACTCTCATAAAAATACTACCTTTGGAAGGCATTTCTTTGAGCTTGATGCATGCATGAAAGAAATAACTACTTCTTAATAGCGTCTGTAACATCTAACACAAAAAGAGAGCCTATGACCTTACATAGAAGCATATCATATCAATAACACAAACAAATGCACGATATTTCATGGATGTGAGAGTCTAATTGTAATATCTTAAAAAAAAAAAAAGAGAGTACAGGAAATGCTTGCAGGACACAAAAAATCAGGACCCAGAAAAGCAAATGCTGCATTGCAAGGCATTTTAGAGATGCTGGCACTGGAACAACAACTAGTAATCAATGTCCATAACGTCTAAAATGAAAAGAGAATATTTGGAATAAGAATAAGAATAAGAATAGTTTTTTATCGTCCACTGAGACCAATCGGCCTATGGGACCCAGAAGGGCCTTGACAAACTTATTCTTGTCCGGTTAAAAACCCGTCGCCAGAAGGGTTTTCAGGAAAAACCGTGGCGATAATAAGAATCTTTGTCAAAGCGTACAAGTATACATCATCATGAAATAAATGTGTATGTACATGTCAAGCACGTGCCCGAGGACATAGCTGATCTCGCATGTCCATGACCTCCTGAAGGTATGATCCTAGCACCCGTACGGAGGCCATGCTCAATGTCACATGTAGCGGTGGCGGGCCCGATCAACTTCGGCATAAGCGCGTTCGATTTGATCATATCTTTGGGCAACTTTGAAGGGTATGAGATTCATCCTCAATGACTCCCATTTGGCGGCATTGAGCCGAGCACATCCCGCGTGGCTCACCAATCCATCTGCTGTCTCAATTCGAAGATGATGTGCCCCCGTGTCGACGGGGAGACAATGAGTCTGGTCTTTTTTCATGGGCAAGTGGGTGCTTGTGAGTAGCATTAGCGGGACAAACTATGACTCATGATGAAATCCATTTGCTTACAAGAAACACACGCAAGCAAGACAAAACAACAAGACCCACAATAAAAGTCCTTAAACTAAAAAAGCTAAGGAAAATATCGTACTATAACCTCTTGGCTCTGAAAAACCAACAGAAGTGAAGATCACCTTGGCACTGTCGTACTACATCTTGGTCTTCCATTGATGCCGTGCAAGAGAGAAGCCCTCAATCACAGAAGCGGACCTGCACGCTCTCCCGCTCCAAGCTCCGGCTATGATGATTTTGATGCATCGCCTCTGAGTCTGGCAGACCATTCCATGTCAGCAGTCTAGAGGAAAATCTGGACCAGATTCGACTTTGGAAGATAGATGAGTGGCATTTAAGCCTCAATCAATTTTGCAGCAACACCGCATAACTGACGCTTGCCGTCTAATTCCATTTGCAGCAGTTAGCAATTATCAAAACACTCATCAAAAAACCAAAAACACTCCTGTTTAAGTCCAAAACACTGGATTAATTGGTAGGGGTGATCTCCAGTTCTTTAGAATTTGAGTTAAGTGACAGACGAATCTTGCCGTAGATTAAGTGAGAGAGCAATCTTGAACATCTATTTGAAACTACCTATTGCCGCAAATGGAATCACACAGATCATCGCTCTTAAAAAAGGAGGCGGAAGTTGAGATTTTTTAAAGAAGTGCCACTGCCGCAAGTCGAATCTAGCCCTCTGAAAGTAGTCCCTCTCTATGTATAGGGGAATGGATGTTGGGACCAGCTATGGCTTCGGAATGGATGTTGGGACTCTATTTTGGGCTCAGCTATCCCTTCGGACACTCATCTGTACATATGATTTATTTGTACAGTTTGTCGACATCTTTATTACTGCCACGATTTTTCTCTCGAAAATACTTCAGGGTGGGGATTTTTCTAATCTGCACAGTGATAAGTTTGTTGCCCTCCTTTATCGTAGGTCGATTGGCCTTCGTGGACGATAAAATCCATTCAATTTAATTCAATTCCTGGTTTTGCAAGTGGGGTCCTGCAACCAGCATTAACCGGGAGTGGCCCACCTGCAAAACTGGGACAGGAAGACCAATTCTATTCCCCTATAAAATGGAAATAGGGGAGGCAGTTTTAGAATATCTGTAAAAATAGGAAATTATTCTGCAATGTTCTACAGATCTGCGAAGTTTTATAGGTTTGTTCTGCAAAGTTTCACAAATCTGCGAAGTTGTTTCAAAAACCTGGTGATCTGCGAAGTTTTTGCAATCTATTGGAGCCAGGTGAAGAGCTACCTGCCAAGAACTACATGCGATCTTTCTGGAAACTGGCGAAGAATTGGCATGATGAAGAACTACGATATGCCTGGTGAGGAACTGCAAGATCTGAGGCATAGAAACAGAAGATCATGAGGCGCTCGAGCAAAAATTCTAAAAGAAAAATATCTAAAATTACTTGGAGAGCCGGTAATGCGGAATAGGTTAACCCTATTTCCATTCTGCATTGGAGGGAGTTGCCACGTGGCATCACGAGATTGCATCTCCGCAAAAACTCCCGACCCTATTTCCATTTTGTGGCATTTTGGGGACATGACCCGCACACCACATCATTTTTTTCTAAATCTTCAATGGGCTTAGAAGCTCGAGCAAAATATTGAGGCTTGTGAGGGGTACATGCTAGATGGAGGCCTCCACCTTCTAAGTCCAATTACGCAAGACATCTATCATATTACAGTATACCTAGGGCCTAATGCCATTTGCCTTTCAGTCCTTATAGATTTGAAAATAAAGAATCTAGATGTCATTTTGTTGGACAATTTAAATAAAAAACCATCCTTTTTTAAGATATGAATATTTCGATGGGGAGTTCAAGAAACATTCATTTCATTTTTCTAAACCAATAGACGAAAATTGTTGATCTTGATCTGGTGATGATGTAAACATTTTTTATAAGAGTTGCGTATTTGCTCATGCCCTAAGTAACTTAGTCAAGGATAGATTCTTATATTTTTCTTAAATGTTTTGTATGTATTTTTCCCAAAAAACATATCTTAAAAGTATAAAACATATTTTTTGTAGTTTAATACCCCGACCAAAAAAAAATCCGGCGTGGCCACGGCGCCCACAACGAGCAGACGTATATAAAAGTAAATAGAAGCGACCAAGCGCAAACGCGACCATGACACTACCCTGCCACATAATGCGTACAGGCAGCCACCAGAAATTCAACGCGAACGCGTCTTGTCATTGACGTAGACGTCCTCGGTTTATCCCTGGCGGTTGCATGGCCTCAAAAATGCGGCCACTAAGGATGCTTTGCCAGCACGTTTAGCAGCAACTCGTGGACGCAACAAGTTCAGGTCGCCCGTTGGCCTCAAACACGCGGCCACAAATAAATCCCGTACCCTCGTTATCGCCGTTATCGCACATCACGACTGCACATTTTATGTGACATCTGCGTAGAGGGCATCATGCAGCTGTAAGTGTTAGCAGCCGCACCAATGGAGTATGCAGACGCCAGCAATTTAACGACCCTACAAGCCCATAGGGAAAGGGATCGTGTGCTGCCTTGGGTTTACATCTGCATCGTCCGAACACATATGCTAGGATTTATGTGCAGATGCATTCCTGAGCATTTGCATTCGCGCCATTTTTCGAATTCTACTGATCTTTTTTGTCACGTATAAAACGCGTAGTTTTGCCAAAAAAGTGTGGGGGGGGGGGCATACATTTCGTACTTTTTTCATATTTTATGTATGCAACTTCGGACCTATCTCCCGACCCAAGCAAGACGTATTGATATGGATTGGGTTGATCCAAAACGTAGGGAAAAATGGCCTAGTGTGACTTCATCAGACTTTATTGCATGAAGCGTTGGCATGTTATGACATGGGTACTATGTTGGAAACGTTAAATGAGATGGAGAGGTCCTTATTCTCTTGCTCCCAAGCATTATAGCAATATTGATACAAACTAATAATCAAACAAGTATTATCCCAAATATAATTGATATTGTACTTGCTACCTAGGCTATATGTCGAAACATATATAATCATACATCCTTTTTTGCCTTTTTTTTCAATCCTATTTTTTCTGGGATTTGCCTCATGCAAAGTCGACACACACGTATAGACTTTTTTGTTCTCTCCGGTTGCAAGCAAGCAGACTCACCTGGATTAGATAAGGACAAAACTTGGACAAGCGGGCACGTTTTTTGTTCGCCGGCATAGCCATGGAGATTTTAGCATACAAAGATATATGTGCCATATATGGCAGATTCAGAATGGTTTGTGACATATATAAATAGAATTGTTTAAGTGGGGTCATTAATTCGTGGCTAACCGTAAGGAGGGAGGCGTTTAAAATTTATTAAGATTTTGTGGCTCGTTCCTGCTAAGTATTTATACATAGATCATTTCAATTCCATAGGGTCCGAAATTAGAATTTGCCCTAACCATTGAAAATACCTGCTTACATAGAGTGCAGGGTCCGAAATTAGAATTTGCCCTAACCATTGAAAATACCTGCTTACATTTAAGGCTACTGAAAATACATGAAATTATACTCTACTTTCCCAAAAATCCTTAGGAACTTCTACGAAAATGAACTGAGAAACCGCCGGGAATATTTTTTGTTACCGGAAATTTTTTGGAATGGCTGGATTTTTGAGGGTCGAACCCCCCAATTTCGAACCCTGCCTGGCACTGGTCGCAGAAGGCAGCAGTAGTAGTCCGGTGACCTCAGCATCTAGCTTCGATATTCTTTGCAATGGATCGTTGGGTTTGAGCTATCTCTCGTTCTTCTATGGACAAAGATCCGTGGGTATTTGTTTTATTTTGTTTTGTTGCAACCAATTTGTATTTGAATCGCTCCGCCCTTGCAGTTGATTCAGCAGGGGAGAGTAAGGCATTTTCAAATCAATTTGTTTCGGCACTGCTTTGGAATTGGCAGATATTCTATGGATGCTTGCATGTCTGCTGCCATTTTGCTTCCAAATCCTGACAAGAAATTCGTAGATCAGAGAAACCTAGCTCTCTTAGCATTGCCGTTAGCCCTGGGTTTGAAGAAAAACCACGATCTGTGTCTTTGTCACTTAAGGAGGGATACTGGGGGCTTGAATCCCACCCTTTACGCACTACCTTTCTAGTATAATTTAGCATCAATTTGGATGTTGTTATCGATCGTTTTGGCTATGTGGTGGATTTCTGGTTTGACCATTTCCTTTTTGCATTACTTTGTTATTTGAGGGGTTCAGTTTTTGTTCCTTACTATTATGATCATGAACTTGCATGGTTCAACATTGTACATTATAATTACACTCACATCATGTTGTAAGTATTTTCTCATGTCTTTGTAATGCATACTATTAGGCAATAAATTATATGTTTTAAAGAATAAGAGACTGCTCTAGATAACAAGGGAATCTAGGCATGAGATTCAATATATAACCCTTATGATAAAACGAACAAAACTGTCATAAATGCAACTCATTGCTTCTTGAATAGGACTATTGACGTTCATACTAGGTTCAGCATTCAAATGTTTCAACCTGATACAAATTACCTAACGGTACATTGTACATCTCCACTTGCTATCTACAAAACCTATGTCAGTGTTTCATTGCAAACTATGTTGCCTCCCACTTGGTACCCACCGAGCTCAATGGCATATGTTGATGTCATGGTCGTATGCTTAAACAGACACCCTTTGGAATCTTTCAAACAAGGACCAGTAGCCTATGCATTTGAAGGAATCAAACATCATTGCGTATATTGAAGACGTCCACAGGCACATTTCTAGCTACAAGGTCATCCATCTTCTTTGGGTTCGTTCCCATGAATTGAGGCATTTGACCTAGCTAGATTGATTCCTTTGAGCGAAGACCTTTGTAAAGTAAGTCAAATAACCTTGTAACTGCGCACACAAAGCATTTAAATTTGGAAAGTAAGTCAAATATCATTCTAGTTGTGCACATGATTATAACACAACGCACACAACTAGATCATGTATAACCAGAAGTGAGTCAGTAGAAGGACATGGGCACTACGAATAAATTTTTTTGTTTGACTCACTTGAGTACAAACGGGGTTGGGAAAGAGAATTGTTCGCGGCGGTCAAGGCCGCCGCGATAAATTTCTTGTATGAAGATAATTGATATGTTGCAAAAGAGAGGTAATTCAAATCAAATTACTGAGACTTTGGTGGCACCCACTCAACCTATGAATGAAATGAATAAGGGAATGAATCACAAACCAAGCAAGGGGTTTAAGCTCAATTGAAGATGGTAACTAGAACTAGAAACCCAGACCTAACAAAACAAAGGCACATAGTCCCAATTACGATAAACAGAGACAAGTATATTGTATGATCAAAATCTAAATTTAGGAAATAAATACCTAATATTGGGCTCATTGTCATTCTAATAAAATCATACTATAAATCAACAATTAGTATGCCATCCGAAAACCATATCATAATGTTGAGCATAATAAAAGTAGTCTCTAACCATGTCATAATTCATGATGGTTCTTACAGACCATTACTAGTTTCAATAAATTGCTATTGTCTGTTTAAACGTATATCATAAACTACAATCTCTATAGTCGATAAATAGCATCAATAATTATGTCATAAACCACTATCAGATTTGACAAACTACTATGGCGAATAAATGAAGTGTGCCTACATTGAAATCTGGTAATGCCATGCCATAATCAAGAGATATGACGGTCCGAGAAACTAAACTTGACATAAAGTAATTATTAGAGCCATTGGAGGAGGAGGAAAATTAGCACTACTCGGTAGAATAGGTTCCTTTAGAATTATTTTCCAACCGCCGGCCTCTTCTTTGCTACCTATAACACCTAACGTAGTATTGGAATCGCTTGGGTCTCGCTTTGCTTTTTGGAGGTTTGATGAGAGCCCAGAATTTTAGATAAATCCTCTGATATGCATAAAAAACCACATATATCGTGGTTTTTAGACAATTGAATACTAGATAAATACAATGGTTCATTTATAATTGTGTTGATTTTGTTCAAGCTACCCTTTATTACCCTTCCTCAGCTATCTCTGATGTCTTTTATGGTGGGGAGGATGTAGAGCATATTGATATCCATTGTTTGAAGACATAAATTATATAGGAAAATGCTGATTTAATGCTTGAATGTCCAAAAATTGGGTGGCTCAAAATAAAAATACAATCCTCGGTATTTTGCAATATAAGAAGAAGAGTAAGATTTCTTCAAATATGATCTTCATATCTTTGGAATATCTTTTGGGAAGGATCTTCAAGGTTTAGCATGTGATACTTGGATAGCCAGAATGGGTTTAAATCCTACCTCCTGTGGTTGAAGTGGATCATCAAGCTCATATTAAGTGTGCTGAGAACTTATCTTCTTGTGCAGTTCTTGGGTATTTTACTAGTGGCTATTTAGATTTTTCACGATTTCGTGTTCAGTTATCTCGGCTTTTGAGACGCCTTCAACTTCCTCCTTTTCAGTCCATCAAGTTGTTGGCAAAAAACTTTGTTCTTATTATGTTTGAAAGTAGTGATGCAGTGGATTCTTGGTTATCAAGAGGGATTGATCCACCTCCTGATCTAATGGCTCATCAATTTTAGTTGCAATTGCAACGGGACTTGGGGTTCATATCCCACACTCCATCATGAATGGTCCAAGGATTTGTGTTTCTATGCTAGTGGACTCGCCTTTAACAGATTGTATAGTTGTGAAGAGTGGGCCTTGGTATAAGAAGTTGGATCTTAAGTTTTTGAATGGTCCAGAATTAGCCCATTTGTTTCCTGATAAGGAGGCTTTTGCTAGCTTTCGTCGAGGTAATCGTGCGTCTCAGGTATCTGTTCAACGTTCTTCTCAGGTTCAAGCTCCTATTATTATTTCTTCATCTATTCATGATCAACCTTTGCCGGTTGCTTTGCATTCCTCGGCTATGGAAGATGCTCTACCTACAGTTCCGATGGTATTGTCCTTAGCACCATCAGCTGCAGCTATAATTCCTACTACTCTCCACGTTGTTGCTTCTGCTTATGCTTCTGAGATTGTTATCTACGCTAAAGAGTCATGGCAACAGGTCAATTGGAAGAAGGAAGCGAGGAAAAAGTCTGTTATGTCATCTCATGAGCCTATCCTACCTCGTACTATTCAGTGGCATGATAATTTGATGTCTGTTGATGATCACCTCAATGTCGCAGATCATGTTGATTATCACGAGGCCATTAAACGCCTCAAGGCGGCACAAGGAGTATGATTATATACTGTGTATGGGTGGTTTTGCTTAGTGATCTATTTCGTTGAGTCCCATGTCACAGGTCCCTTGTATGTATCTTGATTTTCCTTGATAATAGATTGTCGTCCTTCAAATCCTACCTATAGTATTCTGCTAGTAATAAGAAAGTTGTGCATCTTGGTTCTTAGCCCTTGGATGATGTATTTTTGAAAGGTATCTTTGCAGGAAATCTCTAGTATTCTAGCTTCCCTACATCAATAACTGATGAGAAAGTACAAGTAACAGATAATAAACCTTTTTCTCGAAAGCTTATGCAACCATTTTTAGATATGTAAGCAAAGTATAACAAAAAGCATGCTAAAGTATAACAGTCCTCAAGCTGCCCTCAAGCTTATTAGTACTTGAGTTTGACTTCGGGCATATCGAACTTGGTCTAAAGAGCTACAAGCATATCAACACTTGGGCCATATAAAATGTTCCAAGCATAGCGATTGCTTGAGATATTTTTTTAATCTCTAGCTTGCATAAACTGTAGAAACCCGATAGATCAAAGAGTCCCATACCTCCCAATGTATCATGTACCCTAGCAATCAATGCTGCATTGTCAGGATTATATTCTGCATCCTTAATACTTTCACCAAAAAAATGATTGCTCAGCATCAATAAGAAGAATAAATCACCTATTTTTTGAACATACTTTGCCATGTTGTTTATGCTTCCTGCTAGCAAGAAAAGAAGCAAAACGGACTTGGAAGGTTTTCTTCCCAAAAACAATGTATGATATTCCCAGCTTGAAATTTGCATATCCAAAGCCTTCTTTACATAATCTGAAGTTTCCATCCCCTTAAGCTTTATAGGCCCGGTATCCCAAGGGCGTACCCATGTATCATGAATAAGAGCTAGGCCCCCCATATAGACAACCCACTTTTTCTGAAGCCCCACTCCTCGCGCTTTGCACAACTCCTCACGTCATCTAGTTAACTGTACTGGGAAGAGATCCTCCTGCACAGAGAAATTTGTACCCTTACGATGGCTGCCATATTGGAGGACACATAACATGTCCTACGATGTGGAAAAATGTACTACAAGATGGCATGGTCAATCCGGTCTTTGAGCACCCTCTCTTTGTGTTGTAAAGGTGCCTGACCTTCTTATATGCATCATGTCTATAAGAAACAAGCACTATAAATAATAGATGGTTATCTTAGTATCATATTTAGAAAATTTCCAAATATACCCCTCAGGTTATTAAAATTTACTAAAGAGAGAACATTATTTGGCGTTGTTGAAGCTGTATGAATAAGTCTCGATGGATGTTCTAGAGACTATTCTTTAGAGGCTTGTCCTCTATTTTTTGTGATGATCAAAATCATTGTGGCAATAATGTGATTACTGACGATGTTATCAGTTTGCCTTATGCTAAAGATTCTTTTGCCTCTTATATGTATTCTAATAAAGGTTTTCTTATTCATTTCTTGGGAAAATGTCCCCCTCTAGGAGAAGTTAAGTACTTGATTACTAAGAATTAGAAGATCTTGATTCTTCCTATTCTTAAATCGGATAGTAAAACCTACCAAATTATGTGCAGGAAGGATGATTGTGTTGATTATATCCTCAAGAAAAAGATGGAGTCTATTGCTAATATTCCCTTGTACATCATGAGGTAACCTTCCTGTATATCTCCAAAAATTACGAGGTTATTTCGACCTCCACCTGGGTCTTCTTCCCAAATTTACCTCCAGCACTTTGGACCAATTCCCCTATGATGGCGATCTTTAATAGTTTGGGTAATGTGTCCAATATAAACATTCTTCATACTAATCTTTTTATGATGTTAATGCAAGCAGAATTGCTTAAATGGGGGGTCCGCTATTGCTTCCAATCATCACTACTCTTTTAAATCAAGATTTGCAAGAAGGCTTGCCAGAAACTTGGGCTGTCAGTAAGGTCGTACCAATTTACAAAGCAGGTGATAAGCATGACCCTTCTAATTATCGCATGAACATGGTAAGTTCCATATTTTCAAAGCTCTTAGCCAGTCTTACTGAGAAGCAGTTGACATCATGGGCAGAACATACTGGTGTACGTGCTGTAGGACAGGCAGGCTTTCGTCCATGCCATTCTACAATAGACCATATTTTCACATTTATATGCTTTGTGGATTTTACTTACGCTTTTGATCAAGATACCCCGCGAGCTTCTTTGGCGGCTTTGCGGCGCAGGGTTCCACAAGATCTTCAAAATCACGGTTTATCGGCTCTATGAAAGGGTTTTTGCTAAATTTCCGGCATCGGTACTCAAATCACTAGCAATATTGGGTTAAATCGGGGGTTGCCCTTTATCTTCTACACTCTTTGGCTTGTACATTGATCAATTGGAAGAATGGCTTGATAATCATGGCGGAGGAGGTCCACATTTGGCACACTATATCATTAGGCAACTTATGTATCTTTGATGATGTTTCACCAGCACATCTGCGCTGCTAGTATGCGGCAACATTTACATGCTCTGCCGCGGGTTTACGTGAGAACCACAGTCTGCGTGTTAATCTGCAAAGACCAAGCTTTTGGTAGTTCAATCTTCTCGTCACAATGTTCCCCTATGCACTATGATAGCCGCTTGAAGTTGAAGTTGTAGATAGCTACAAAGTATCTTGGTGTAGAATTACGTAAGAACACACTTTGGGAGCGATGTATTACCAAGCGGGTGGGCTGGCTGGATGGAGAGCACTCTATGCAATGCAAAACAATTGTTTTGTTGAGAAATTCATGATTGGCCCGCGGAAAAGCCCACTTGTTTGGGGCTTTGGTAGAGCTGTTTTCTTGTATGGTTACGAAGTGTGGGGGCGCCATTAGTGCTAGTGCTTGGGAGAGCTTGGGCGGGTGCAAAAGTCCTTTCTCACTTACGGCCTTGGGTTAAAACAAGCGGTGCCCTATGCTATTCTTTTACAAAGAGCCGGGTTTTTGGCCTCTTCAACATTCGCCATGAAGCGCCATCTCCACTATATCTCGCAAGGTGCACCACATGGATGATGTTAGGTATCTGTTCTTGCACTTGCCATGGCTGAATCTCCTCGGCGTTTGAAGCGATGTTGGAAAGAGCATTGCACTACATAGTTTGCCCGTTTGGGTTGGTACAACGAAACAGCGCGATGCTTGCCAATTTGATCCACGAGCTTTGCAACAATATCTTAATGGTCATTTTTCTCAAAAGATATGGGGCCTTGATTACTTTGGCCCAAGTGGCGGTCATTATCATGCACATAAATCCCACTTTGGCACGAGGGGCCCCAAGCTTATTTGCTTGCTTCATTGTCGAGGAACAAGCTTGTAGCTATTGCATCAATTATACGGGGTCCCACCGGTCTGGTTGAGGCAATTAGATGGGGCGGCCGCCAATTGCCTTGGCGAAGACTATATTACTATGTGCTGTTGCCGGTTACAAGTTATTGAAGATGAAAGCCATACTCTTATGAGTTGCCACGCTTTTGAGGTAGTCGGAATCATTTTTTTCGACCCTAGCATTCCATTCCGCGCTTCCACAACTTCTCGGTGCACCATGCATTGCATGACTTGGCATTATACATGCTTGGGTTCTAGATAAACATGCGCAATTCTTGAGCCCTCGTTAGTCATTATCTAAGCTTGTCTAGTATCATCATTACGCAAGGTTTTCCCTTGAAAACCTTTCGGGCAGGGTTTTTAATCCTAGTAGTAATGATTGTACTAGCCCATTGTATGGGTCCCATGATCTATTGGTCTCCGTGGACGTTAAAAAAACTATTCTATTCTATTCTATTCTACCATATTATATGTTAGTTATTTACATAGTTTATAGAGTGCAAATGCAACTCTATAGAAGAGTTAAAACATTATTTATCTCTTTATCTATTTGTTAACCATTGAATTAAGGGCTGAATTACCATGCGGCCGGCTAGACATGACAAGAATAGAATTTGAATATCTTAGTGTAAGCTAAAAGGAGATAATACCAAATTGAAACTGATAAGACTGGGGCGATCAGCTTGATTGTTGATTTATGAATAGTATTCCAGTCAATGACAATATGAACAATGAATTTTCAATGGCCACTTAAATTTTATTTGAAAGGCTGAAGTGCCAATCGTGAACCAATACTTGTGTAACTCAATGCATAGATGTTTTATAAGTTGATACTTGTAGAAGATTGTTGTGAATATCTCGGTGAAGTCTTGCATCTCTATTTTCCTTCTGTTTGCATCTCCAAGGACATCAATTCAGATTGCAAAAGAGAGATTAAAATAAGTCCCCATCAATACTCGAGATAATGGAATTAACAAAGTAAAAATTATTGACTAGAGGGCTCTCCCTTCTCAGTTTAAGCAGGCGTGGATGCAAAAGAAAAACTGCAATCGAGTGAAGGCAGCAAGAGCAACATTGTGATGAGTAAAGATTTAGTACTAAGCTTTCCAATGGCATCACTATAGACGACAATCTGGTCTTAGGTCAATGAAAATGTTGATCTTTCTGTGAAAGTCAACACAAGTACTGTTACTTTTTTTGTACCAAATTTCTATCCTAACGAGAATTATATTGAGAAAGATTTATTGATGAGCCATCTGAAGAAAAAAAATTGGTGAGAGTGAATTCATCCAGATTATGACAAGCTTGGCTCACAGCAAGTTACTTATCAAAGAAGAGGAAAAGTGAAAAAAGGACCCAACCCAAGCCTCGTGTGGGTAATTCCAAGAAAATTAGCCATTCAATCAAGAATGGCTAATGGAGTTCATAAGTGTTAATTGAATAAATCAATTAAGTTGATCACTTGGATTCTCTCAAGTACTAATAGCATAATTAAAAGGAAGGAAGGAAGGAAGGAAGGAAGGAAGTATATTTTAACGTCCATGGAGACCAAGCGGCCTATGAGGCGGTTTTACAATATAAGCGGAAAGTTTCCAAACACAAAAATAAAACCACGAGAAACCACATGCAATGTGTCTCTACCACCTTTGGGATGAAAAAAACCCCGTGTGGGAGGAAAAACCCTTGTAGTATTGGTTGAGAGGCCCTATTTAGGCTCAAATTCCACGGTCTTTGTGAGGGACTCCCCTGGCGGTGGAGACTTGCGAGAATGTAGGATGCAAGGCGTGCCACCATTGGCCCGAAGCCAACGGTTGAGTGAGTGCTATCTCCGAGCATCACGAGATCGGCATGGTACTTTCGGCCTCGGATGTGTGTATATGTTGGGCATTCACAGAGCATGGTGTTCATCTTCTACTATCTCGCATGTGGCGAAGACGGCATAATCTCATCTTGGGAGGATTCCCTGCCCTCCATCCGTACCCGGTGTCTCATGGTGGTGGGACCCTGTCCTTATTGCAGCTATAGCTCTTAGTTTCTTGGTGGGAATGTGTGCCTTGGATCTTGGTGGGGGCCGTGTTCAAGCGGCGGATTGACATTGTGTGTGGTAGTGCTTTCGTTTTGGGCTTAAATGGATGCTTAAAGGTGCGCTTCTCTACTCTTAAACGATTTCCTTTTATCCAAGAGCATAAGATTCATGATCTTAATCATGAAAGAATTATTTCGGGAATCCTCCCCATAAATATAGGATTTGGTCTATTATTGCTAATTATTCCTCTACATGTATTGCTATAGCTTGGAATCAGGATGTTAATCTGGAAGACAACTACATGGTCAATAGCAGTAGTGGGAGGTGGCAGATCCTGTACGATAAAATTGGAGATTGTAAGATTGGATTGGTAAATGTTTATGCGTATAATAATCCATCTGATAGGGTTCTAATTTGGGGAATAAGTTAAAGCCACGACTTACAAAATCTGGCTCTTGATGAATGTATCTCTAGATGCAACATTAATATGGTTATCAATAGTTATATGAAAACCAAGAATTCTAGGACTCCTTTGTCGAGATCTTAGGTGTCCTACATAATCTTATTTAGTCTTAGGGCTTAACTCTTGCTAGGACCAAACCCAATGCCTACTGGTTGGTGTGATCATAGGATGGATCCACGATAGATTTTCTTTTCGGTGAGGATAGATGGCGTCGCTTTTTGAAGTACAATGCCGAGACGAGACACGAGAAAGAGCAAGAAGCAATATATTAACTTCTAAACGACACTGAAGACCTAATCCAACATACTGACAGACGAAGAGAGGAGGATCTCTGGAAGAACAGTAATAGAGTAGATAAGTTGGAAGGGTATACTATCTCTGATCATTTCCCCAATAAGTTATTATCCGAGGGAAATGATAATAGAAGAAAGAGAAATTCCTATTTCAAGTTCAATATCAGCCTCATGGAATTATTGGCTCACTTAACTTTTTGTACCTTTTTCTATAATTAATGAAAAAAACCCCATTCTCTCAAAAAAAAAAAAAAATATATCAGCCTCATGGAGCATGAAAAATTCGTGAGTAAGGTATAAAATATCATCAATAATAATGATAAGCCTACTAACAGATTTGGAAAGATGGAATGGTGGATCAATATAAGTAAATAGATTAAAGTTGGCTCAAAGAGTGGGGCAAGAATATTTTCTATCAAAACAATGTCCATCTTAATAGTCTGAGAAGTAGCCTTATCATGCCCATTGGAGTAGCGGGATAATTAATACCAGTTGTTAATGAAAAGGAAAGAAATTAGAATCATAAAGGATGGAAAGTCAAGGTTAAAATTAAAGAGATCAAAAGAGGACGAACGGTGCAACTCTAAATATCTTTTTTTATCAAAAGCAAAGGAAAGGCTGAAAAAAAAAAAAATTTATGAGGTCAAGATAAGGGGAAAATGTCATCTCTAATGATGAAGGCGTCAAGAAGGTTGCTAGTGATCATTTTATCAACATCATGGGTACTAACAGAGATGCCACCTCTAATATTCTGATGACTTCATCAATCTTGGTACTAAAGTTAGAAGTGAACGGAACTTTTTTTTACTAAGCCATTTGAGAATATTGAGCTTTTTGCAAATTGTCAAGGATATGAAAAATGGTAAAATTCCTAGACCATATGGGCCTCAGGGTTGATTTTTCGGAAAAACTTGGCCCTCCTTGAAATTGCATTACATGTGTTGCTAATGAGTTTAAGAAGAAAGTTTTTAGATGCTAGAAATGACATGAGCCTCATTTCTCTCATTCTCAAGTTGGATTCTTCTATTATCTTCTCGACTACATGTCTATTTCATTGTCTAATGTCATCTACGATTATTGTAGATGTTGTAAGCCTCGAGACTCAAGATTGGATACACCAAACCGAAGAAACAAGGGACACATTCAAACACATGGTGGGACAAGGAATGTCGTTGGCAAAAAACCCATCTACCCAAGGGTTAGATTCAACCAAAATAGTATAAAGGCAGATAATGGAGAAGAAATGGCATATCGCTAAAAGAAAGCAGGATGAGGGATCTGAGACATTCTAGAATAATTTGAAGAGAAATTTGCCATCGTTAGAATTGGAGGAAGAAAAGCTGATTCACTAATGCATTCTTTATATTCTTTGTGAAAATGTTGTGAACATGGAAAGTGTAAATGTGATTGAAGACATTTTTACAAATGAAGATGTAAATGTTGCGTTGAAATGCGTGCAAAATGGTAAAGTAGCAAATTTGCAAGGTTTGAGTGTAGAATTGTTAAAATGGGAAGGGAAGATGGGCCGAAGATCATAACAGACGAGTCCAATGTCAAAATTTGGTTTTGGTGGGTGCGTAACACCTTGGATCATGCGTTGACACTGAGAGTTTTGATAGAGCAAGCTATATCCAGCTTTCATAGATTTCTCAAAAGCCTTTGACATTGTGCTACATAATAGCTTGGGAAAGAGAATGGAAGAACTTGAGGTTCTAGTCTCCTTCAAGGGACAGTAGCTAAGTTATATGAAGAGGTTCTTGCAAAAATTGCTATTGTACATCTACAAATTGGAATGTGGGCTTCAACAAAATGGTTCATGAGCACTAGATTAGGTGACTATGTGATCTGAGATGATCAGTTCTATTGGCATTTACTTAACCTGGATAGATTTTGTGATAAAAAGGAAATGAAAGTGAATCTTTTTAAAACCAAGATAATGGTCTATGGCACAATGAATAGGCCAGAGTTTGTATATAAGGACGAAAAACTTGAGGTGGTAGACTACTATAAACACTTGGACTTAGAATTCACTACAAATTACAGGTGGAAAGAATGTGTAAAGAAACATATTACTGGGGGTAAAAAGGCATTATACAGAATGTTGTGTAAATGCTATAATATACAAAAGCCCGGCCGGTGGGGGTTGAAGAAAATGTTGTTCAAAACATTAGTGCAAAGGACACTGTTGTATGGAAGGCAGATTTGGGGACCTACATTGTCAAGGACTTTGGGGTTAGATAGAGCATATGTAAAAACTTTCTGACGCGGAAGAATTGGGTAAAAGATACAAACCCCATATGGTATCAAATTAACAAAAGCAAGTCTTCTGCCCTTAGAAGTAGAGGCACTTATTGGACCATTATTACATTTGTAAATAAGGCTTCATGGACTCGGAGATCATCGGCCTTCTAAGAACACCATGGAGATCTCCATGATTCAAAAAAAGGTTGAGATGCAAAAATTGTTGTCAAAATTAAAAAGCAGAAATTGTTGTCAAATTAAAAGCAGTTTTGTAAACTTGTCTTGCATGACCTCAATGTCTATGGGGCGTGATTAATAAATGATTATAGATGGTGCCACCCCAAAACATTTGATAGTTCGCATGCATATACGTATTATACTAGACAATGACATGCATGGGCATCTTCCTCACATTGTAACCAAATGGTCTTACCTGATGATTGACATATGCTAAACAAGTCTGCTAGAATCAAATGCTTGGGCTCTCGAGTTAGTATTAGGCTCATGTTACATAACACCTAATACATGATACAATTATAGTTATACGGTCCAAACCATAATTTTTTGCCTTCAGCTTCTCTAGGTCATATATCTATAAATGTTCCATAGCGCAAGGGGTAACATTCTCGCAAAAGGGCAACATTCTCACGCAGCAGATTGTATGGGACCTTTGTCCAACCAACCACGTCATTGAAATTCTATCTCCTCGAGCTAGCTGCATTAATCAAGCCCGTGTGCCAAAATAAGCCTGGCCACCATTTCGTGGCCACTGCCCATCGAAGTACCATGAAATTTCAAACTCGGGGTAGTTGCATTACAAAATGTTTTGCGGTACTTGCCACTTACATATTGACATTTCTTTTCTTCAAGATAACCTTGAAAAAGGTTAAATAATTAACAAACAAATTGTTCAATCTTCATCATCTTCTCCATTCGAGCTTGATGTATCTTTTCGAGCCCTGTACATTTCGGCAACCTGCAAACCAATGTGAATTACAGAATGTCGTCCACACTAATTTATTTAAGAAAAAAGAAAAACTCGTTTAAACCTGCTCTGCTGTTGTGGCTTGCTCCGGCTTTTGTCTTCCCTTAGCCTTAATAAGCGGGGAATCGAAGTGAAATGCCCTGAACCCATGAAAAGCAAAAATGACGATGTGGAAAACTGCAAAGAAGCATTTCTCATCAACTCAGGGACAAACCTTAACAGGGTCAACGATACCATTGGCCGCACGATGTACAGGACTAATGCTCAAGTCTGCAGCCTTAATTTCCCATACCTGAATCACAATAACCATGTAGCATGTCAGAAGACTCCATACTGCACACTGTCCTTGAGAAAAGGAAATTGTGGTTGTTTTACCTCAACAGGATCAAACCATACATCAACATTTTAGGGTATCACCATACCGATAATAGGGCTGTTATTATAACAAGTGACAAAAAGTTAGGACAATGTTCATAATATCCAAAATACACAGCATTCATACTCTAGGTTTATCAATCATGCTCTTCCATAAGCTGGTAGGCGATCCTCGAAACAGCATCTGAAAATCCAGTTCCTATATATAACACAAACAAGTACATCAGATGCTATGTGGAACTACTCCATTTTGCTCTATACTCACCAATTTTGCAGATGCTTTCATATTCATCAGGCGCATCATTATAACAAGCCAGAAGGAATGCCCCAAAAACACCTGAATGAGAAATATCTTCAATAAAGAACAGAACAAATTTAATAGCCAGATAGCTATAAATTTTCATACCTACGTTTTCCCGCCCATGAAATGCTCCTATTGGCACAAGATCAAGGGAATCACCCGATACTGAAAGACATATAGTTTGTTCAAGTTAGTCATAATCCCAAAGGTCATCACGTTTAAATTACTTATAAAAGTTGGAAATACCAACGTGTCCATATAGTCTTTCTTCAACTTAAGCCAGTTGTTAGAAGCTTTGCAGGTTAAGTAAGTGGCATCTTCCTCAAGAGTCTTGACAATCAGACCTTCACAGCTGAAAAGAAGACATCCTTAGTGACCATAAAACTTCTTACTGGCAGGTTAGAAACAGGCCACCAATTCCGTTCATGGTATAATGATTTAAGCATCAAATGATGACTGGTATGAAGTTCAATGTCATAATTCAGGATGTTATCATTTTTGAAAATCTCCAGCACACTCTTAAAAGACTAAATAAACTAACCAATGATTGATAGCATCTTGCAGAAAGACCTGAATCTCTTCAAGATCTCTTGAGGTTATCATGGTTGCAAACTGGAATTCTCCATCAATGGGCTCAAAAGAGCTATACAATATCTGGAAGGCTTCAACATACCAAAATGAGAAAACAACAAATAAGTGCACACTGAAGAGAACTGTTTTATACCTCTCTACGTGTCTTCAATTGTTCTTGAAGTAGTTCTCAAGCCCATTTAAGTAAAAAAAGGATATCAAACGCAAACAAACAGACCTTGACCTTGATGTCACTCACTATCACACCTTTCCTAGCCCGCGTAGACAAAACCTGCCAAAAACCATTTAAAGAAAATTAATCTCGCTAGCGTATTGCATGCAGGGTTCAAGAAAATAAAATAAATTATACATAATCACCTGAAAAGGTAAAATTTTGTCATTCTCCTTATCATAGGCAACAATTTCTGATCAATTACAAATGACTTCACATCGGGCTTCTTGAATCTACAATTTGACCAAATTTGAGTTATACTTCAGTGATAAATATGTGGCATAAATATGTGGCAGGGGTATGCAAAAGTTGCCACAAAACATTTAAAATAGCAATGGCCTGCGAAAACATCCTTGGAACAGAGATGTAAAGGAAATGTAAAACAGGTGCATGACACACTCATTTTATATCTATCTAATCTCCATAAGAAGATTAGCACCTAGAATCTCAGTGCATTCTATATACAGCTTATGGTAGATAGAAAACATTATTTTCTGTAACCAGAACAGAAAATATGATATTTTCTGTCTCCGGCAGAACCAATTACCCAAAGGGATTTAGCACCTCTTATGTTACAAAACTTACAATACATGCTTATTATTGACCATCCATAATAAATCTTAATAAAAAGAGCTCTTCAGGCGCTAAAATGCATATATCTTGATATGATGAGATAATGCCCACTTACAAATTCTAGGTTGTGTACATGCAGCAACACCTGGCAATGGCTAACATTTGCACAAAAAGCTCAAAGAAGAGATGGCAACTAATTCCAACATGTACCTCTAAAAGTACCCTCAGCCCACTCCCTCCTAGATGTACCTGGAAGATCCAGCAATCAAGATGCAGACTTGCAGCCTAGGCTTTCACAATCTCTCTTGTACAAAGGACCATGAACAAAACTGAATACTCAAACATTGAGAAGACTTCCAAAACATTCATGGGTCTGGAGCATGCAATAAAGACCTGCAATCTGCAATCAACAAGAAAGATGCAGCTGATGCAAGTTTTAGCTACCATTGTCTCCTCAGCCCGGCAAATCCACTCATACTATAGGGATCCCCATGTGGAGCCTTGACCTTAACAACTAAGGAATGGACACAAATCCTCGAGCTTCAACACGAACATCTTGTCCAAGATGATTCAACACTCCTCACTCTGCCCAGCATATGCAGCATCTCCAATGCCACTGACATGGCATTCGGGCTGTCTTTCTTAGCATAACTTTAGGCCTTTAAGTCTTCCAAAGCATTAACTAAAGGGATTGTTGCTGATATGCAACTGCTGCATCCATTACAGACACTGGTGATGTGGACAGGGTCTTAAAAGAAACTGGCGGTTGAAACTAATGCATCGGTATGCTGCCAGCTTCCCTCCGAGAAAGTTATTGTATACAGATGACCACTAGTTTTTTGTATAATCCTTATATTGTCAAAAATTCATATTATAGTATTGAAAATTCCATTTCCCATTTAGCATTGAGACCAAGACTATATATCTGGGAACTTTCCAGTACGCTTTCGGCATTCGACTATATATTTCAACTTATCGATATAATGTATCTGGATATTGAAAAAACTATCAAAAGTCCCAACTTCCCACAAATTAGAAGGGGAAAGCATACCTGTGCCAGCTCACCATCTGTTGTTATATTCACAGGTAAAAACAGTATTCTGAAACTTGTCCAGAACTTCCACGAGACTCCTTTTGTTGGCCTTGCAAGCATGGGGCCGACTGGGACGCAAAGTGAACTTGCAAACCTCTGGAAGTTTTAGCTATTCCTACCTCCAAGCAAGGCAGGCACTATTTTATCATATATTGGTAGCACTGAATATGTTTGTTTGATTATTTGGAGAGCCTACAAAGGAATCAGAGAAGCAAATGTTATGTAGTTTTATATAACCTCTATAGATAGTAAAATCATTTACCTCGTCAATGCGAGCAGCTAACCGAGCTGGGAACAGGTGGATTTTCTGAAAGGACAAAAGCCTGTGCTAATGCAGCCAAGACTGTCTGCTCTGCCAGCCAGATCGCATTTTGCCCTGGGAGCGGAATAAAAGGCATATGTATATTAGCATTAATCTGTTTAGGAAACATACAAGTCAATGAGCAATTTACCTGGAGAAGCGGACAAGGTATTGTGGTTCACAGTCGGTTCGCGGCAACAAAGGGAGAACTTTGATCTGGCACGTTTCTTGTCCTGGCTCTCTTTGCCACTTTCCCTAAAAGCGGCCGAGACCATATAAGCACATGCAGACTACAAGTAAAACTTCAGTAGGTTCAGCTAGTTTCTTTTCTCACACGATTACCTATCTGGCTTAGAACAAATTGCCTTAATGCTTTTTGAAGGTCCTTGTGCCAGCCAATTCAGTATTTGTAGCAGAATATACTCTGTTCCTAGATGGTCTCAATGCACAGGTTCTTTGCTTTATGTTTTGAACATAGAATGCACGTCTAAAGGAGATTTAATATCTTGACTTGCTAAAGTTAGGTACCCTTTACTAGACAATTGAGCTTCACTTGCCATACGAAAAATGTCACAAGGGCACAGAACTGGATTCCGAATTCATTTTATTGCTTGACTTTTGCTTTACTTCAAATGCATACTCACGGACTATCCTCTGTGATGTGAATAAAGAAGGTTTTTTATTTTCACTTGAAGACTAGATCTTATCAACTCTCAGCAGTGAAGCAACAATCCAGCTCATCCATAATTTGCTTAGCAGCTTCATGTCTAAACATATATGGTAAAACCCCTGTCATTTGTAAAATTTCAGATCTAAAATTTCAATGATGGCTTAAATATAAGACCTGTGCTACTTAGATACTGGAAGGACTAAAGCATATTTTTGTGAAGACAGAAATGCCCAGTGTGTGATCTGACATAGTTGAGAAGAAGCTAGCATTGTTTAGAGATCAACAAATTTGCAGAAGATCATGTATGATTATGACCATAAATCTGTGGCCCGTTTCGCTTCGACCTCTCCTAAAACGAACAAACATCAGCTGAAAAGAGAGCATGCGCCTAGGTCCAAGGTAGGCAGCAGGATGAGTCAGGACAGGGAAGATAGCATGAATGAACACCCGCGAAAAGCGTAAAGCCTCCATCCCAAAGGGAATTAACGTCAACATTTTCAAAAAAGCTCGAGGACAAAACAAGTCACATTCAGAAAAGGCAGCCTGACAGAAAAGGAGCGTATATTTAACATCCGAACTTGGCTAAATAGCATTTTGGCTTATCCTTGAATTTTGTAGTTATAATTATGATGTCTTCTAGCAGGTTTAAAATGCTGTATTCATCCGAGTCCCATAGACATCTTTCAAAGAAGGCTACCATTAACAAAGTGGTCTGGCTGGTGAACAGGACACTCCTACCAAGTTCGATATCCTGAGATAGATTTGCTTCAGTTTCTTTTATAAATTTTCTCTTGTATTCAAAGTCTCTGGGGTTCATTCCATCCTTGACATTTTTTAGAGCACTCTCATAAGATTATTAAGCGTATTAAAATCCTTTTTTTCCCCTCTTTCCCTCTCTTTCTTGCTATAACTCAAAGGATAATTGTAAGATGACCAGAACCCGGGGTTTTTTCCTGTTTTGACACAATTGCATACTTCCGATTCGGAAAATGTGGTACAGTGCAGAGACAACTTCAACCTGTTCAAAAGATGTTACTGATAGGTCTAAATTGGCTTGCCTTGGCAATGGCACGAAATGCTTCTGAACCTTCCACGCATGTTATGGGCGGCTTAAACATCAATCTTTTGAGTTGAGCGACTTGCCTTTGCCACAAGTCTAAATCACCAAGGCCCTGAGGACAGACATCCGCACAGCAAGAAATGGTATGTTATAACAAACTACTTTATCCTTCATATAAACGCCCATATACACATTAAATTTCCTTGGTTCATAACACCAGTCTTCTGGATGTTAGCTGCCAAACATTACCAAAACACATTTCCCTAATAGACCGCTTTCCATATGAAAATTAAAATATTAGATGTATTATTGGATCTGAACATGAATAGTTAAGATTATCTAAAAAAGTGAATAGTCGGCAGCTTTGCTCTATGACAATGCACATCTTTTCATCTTTCAAGCCTCTTTAACAATTCCAGGCAACCAGGGTGAAAGGTAAGCAAAGATGCCTGATTGGAAACATTTTTGGATTCCATGTTTAAGCAAATGCTTCACCTTCAAACTAAGAAAAGTAGAATGCCCACAAGATCACAGATGATGTAATAAATTTCATTCCTTTCAAGGCCATCGAAAGTCTTATCTCTCTGCTTTAAAATAACAAGTCCTCTAATACTAATTGGGTCAAACCAGTTTAAGGTTCTAGAAAGGAAAGGACAATATTACTTTATCGATTAAATGTAGACCTACAATATTACCTTCATATGGATCTTGGTGATCTTCTTTCCTCCCAAATGCACTCAGCCAATGCTTTAATATTAGCAGCATCCTCATGTAATTCCAAGCTCAATTCCTTCAAAATAGCGGTGCAATCTTGTTAGCAGAGAGATATACCACAGAGAGCAAATCTCCTGGTAGGCAGCAATTACAGTTCGAAGCATTACAAAAGGAGATATGGAACGATGGCTATCCTACTTGACTCGTTTTACGCAGTCACTGTCGAATAGTTTACCAGGTTAACATCATACCAAACAGTAGAGAGTAAAAGAAGATCCACATTAGAACCTGCGCAGTACTTAGCTGGCTGATGCACATTGTAACTCATATAGAAAGATATGTTGTTTCAACGGGTCCCAAGCTGAAGATTGAATCTTAGTTAAGGAGCTTTATTATTTCTTTGACATAAATGGGGTTTTGCTTTTGATTGATTATCTATCTGTTCTGGGGAGCGGTGGCTCTAAAGGGAGTTTCCTTGAGGGTTTCTAAGGAGGAGTGTTAAGAATTATGGGCAGCTCAAACGAACTATAAAGCAGTCTTTCAAAGGAGAAAGGAGCATACATATTTGGTGCAGCAGAAAGCACCTGAGTTACTTTAATTTTCAATTCGATTTTTATTTTTGTACCTAGGTTATATGTTAGTGGTACATTGCTTGCTCTTAGCTGCTCATGTTTTGTATTTATTATTGGGTTAAACAAAGCCTTTCTTTTCTCTTCACAATGAATGCATGTTCAGATACAAGAAAAATACTGTGTGGCGCTGCATGGTAATGCATGGATTGAGATGTTCATATTTCATATCCCATCTGGATACTAAGATATCAACTTATATTATGTGTCCCAGAACTTCGTTTTTTGGTCACTTACGGTCAAGAGCCACTGGCAAAGGAAGAGAAATGGAACATGTTCTTCCTCTTTCCAATATGATGCTGTCTTGGGATTGAATTCGGTCTGCTTCTTACGAAGAGTTTCAATAGCCGTGTTTAATGTCTGGCTTATCATCCCACTAATATGGTTGGTCCGGTGGGCTCTTTTGGCGGATCATCTGCGAGCTTTACTCTTGGAGGGGGAGAGGAGGCCCCGACCAGGTTGCCATCTGCTTTTTGCATTTGATCGAGGCCCCATTATTGCTTACATCTGTGATTGTCTTGCCCGACATGGATCCAACTCCTTCAAACCTTTTTGAGCAACTGCAGATTAATAACTGAAACACGATTGCATCCTGCTTCCACGGTGTCCATCAAACGCAGTATGGTGGGCTTACATGGCAATTTTGGCGCGGATAAGCAATGCACACACTTCTTGAAAGAGGAGCATTTTCCTGATAAACCTAGAACTCCTGTCGTTCAGCTTCTTGTTCAAGGTTCAATAATTTTATGTGTTGATAAAATTTTTTGAGGGTAACCTATTATTGCGATAATAGACATTCAGTTGCATGTGACCATTGCAGCCTTCACCCGCCACCACCTGCCATTGCCAATTTGCACACTATAAAAAGCCCTCTCTGGCAATGGTTGCATTTGAATTGGTTCTAAGGCTATGTTTCACATGCAGTGTCAAAAGCCATCACATCATAGCGCAAAATGCCCCTTTTTTCGACCAGCGCCACAGGCATCCTCTGCTTTACAGGAGTAAAAACAGGGCCTGGCGTAGACTACTGTTACATGTGAACCAACCCAGCCTAAGGGGTGATGTGCAGCAACTATTGTAGGTAGTAGAGGTGGTTTGGAAGGATTTGGAAAGCATATATTTGGGGGTGTTGCTTTCTTAGGTTTTTGTATAGGGTTTTCTTTGTCGTGGATTGCGTTGTTGTGGATTTGTTTATGAGATTTACAAAAGGTGGATCTGAGAGTTTGAGGGCTTGATGAACAGCGGCATGGTAAAAGTTTTATATTATGCTGCACGAAAACATAGTTGTCAGAGGTGGCTCAAAAACATGAAATTTTACTTAATCATGTGCCCTTCGGGATGTGGTCACAGTGGTAGGGCCCACCACCTGCCCGTCCGCAGGTTCAAGTGTGAGCCAACATTAGTTTAGTAATGGGGACTTTAAAATCCATTGCGAAAACAGTGCAGCACATTGAGCTTAGGCATATGCTTAATCTACTGCTCACATGGAGCAAGCTGTAATCTACTTTTACTATAAAAGCAAACAGCATAGATTAGCTTCCTATGATGTATGTAATCTACTATCCCTACTATCACATGAAACGAAGCGTAGATTGGCTTCTATGATGTATGTAATCTACTATACATGGAGCAAGAAAGCAGCAGATTGGCTTCCTATGATGTATGCTCTTGTAGAGATTGAGCGTATGTAATTTACTATCACATGGGCAACTCTAGATTGGCTTCATGTGGCTTGGAACATATATAATCTACAATCACATGGAAGTAACTCTAAGATTGGCTTCCTATAGTGTATGTACTGCCACTCTAGATTGGCTAAAATAATGGCTTGAAGCATATAATCTACAATCACATGGAAGCGACTCTAGATTGGCTTCCCTATGATATGTACTGTATCGAGAGATTGAACGTATGGCAATTTACCTATCACATGGAGCAACTCTAGATTGGCTTCATGTGATTCATAAAATAATACGGAAAATTTGGCTTGATGTGATTTATGGATTGTACAAAAGATGCATTGTCAACTCTAGATTGGCTTCATGTGATGCATGTGCCCGGCCACGTGTAATCTACAATGATATGGAAACCCTAACGTTGGCTTCCTGTGATGCATTTGACTCGCACCCCCTCCCCGCAGAGATAAGATCATCGTCTCAATGTTGCTAATCTCTTTCTTATTCTCACGGGACTTCATGGAGGTGGCAACTACCACTTTGAAGATAGAAAGGACCCTTAAGAATGATAAACAATGTATATTTTATGCAAGAGGATGGCAGATATACAAAGAGATGTGTGTGATGAATAAATTAACTCAGGGTCCTTCAAAACTAAAAATGTCCATATACAAACTCAATTTTAAGACCTTGAACTTGGTGTGTGTTCCCATAATATGTGTATTTTAGGGATTATATTGCTGCATATGTCAGAATGATATTGAAGGGAATTCTTTAGATGTTGCAACAAGAATATGAAGAAATTATTTACATGGAATGCTTTTTATTATTACATATGCAGAAGATGCTGCTTAAGCTTAGAGGAGGCCAATGCATTTTTGAAGCAAGTGCCTCTGACCAGAAGATTGTGGAATCTATGCTTTATATAACATGGTTGCCATATACCAACAAGCTTTTCTTGAAGGGAAGATGAAACGTCAAGTGATGGGTATTAATAGCGATATGAGAGGAGACTAACGCCTGCCTTAATTAAATACACATGCCTATTAATTGACACCTGAATGAAGCAGAAATTACATTATCAGCTGACTAATACTTAAAATGCATCTTTAAATACCCATGCAAAAGATGCTAAGGCAAGAGGAAATGAGATTAATGCTTCAAGCGAAACATAATGCACGTAATCATACCTTGGAGGTCATGGATATCTTGAGAGATCGGCTATGTCACCGGGAACACTTGACATGTATCTATATATATAATACTAAAGCAAAATAAGATGATAGTTTTTATGCGGCATCTCCGGTAGTTGAATTTTTTTAACTCATTTTTTTGTCCCTCGATTCATCCCGATTGTGTGTTTAAGCCTTGATTTGTTTTGCTTTTGTGATAATATATGAGAAAATTTGAATAGGAGTGCTAAGAGCACAGGTTTCATTCCCTATTAAATTTGTAAGTTTTGCTCCTCCCGACTAGCGATTTTGGTGGATTTGGATCGAATACATGGTCAAGATGCATCTTCCTCCTTTTCGAGAACAACGGTTGGGTCTTCATTCTCTGGCGGTGCATTGCGTGATGAGTTGAGGGACAAAATTTTGATCATGTATTGCCTAGTATATTTCTTAAAAGCGCTACATTTAAGGCCGTTAAATCCTCAAAACAACAAAAGGACTTTTTTTTTCTAATTGGGTGTGAAATTAGGTAGACAAAACTCCATAATCCCGGCTAGATTTCATTTTTCTTTGGTGCTTTTGATTCATCTATTGTGAGGCCCCCTAAACATAGCATTTCGATTTATTTTTCTTTGGTGCTCTTAGGAGGGCCTAAACATATCTCGAATGGAGCAATTGCATGCACCGCGAGAGTGAAAATTTGCATGAATTAGCGATGCCTTTTTTCCTTCTCATAATGCATCACGATTGCTTTCGATTTTTTATTATGACTATATTTTTGGGAGCATTCTCACATTAACAAAATATTGGAAATAGTACTCCACAAATTCAAAGCATAATGAGCTTAAACTGCAGGCAAATACCGCTATGTGAGGTATGTTCTTTTTCTAAGATAATATGACCATTTTGAGCTTTCATGGCCCTTATTGACCTTTTGAGCGTTCGATTGTAATTCTTCCTGCATGTAGAATAGTACTCCCAAATTCAAAGCCGCAATGGGCTTAATTTCCAAATGCTCCCTATGTGAGGGTATATTCTTTTTTTTTCATAAGATAATATGACCATCTTAATTTTTCATATTATCACCTTTGAAAACTTGGATTCGGTTTTCAATTCTTCTCTGCGTAGCACGGTTTTGTTATATACCTCCATGCAAATTGAATGTTCCCGAAACCTTTGAATGGATTTGTAGGAAGTTTTGGTCCCACCCTTGGGAACTGGGACATGCTACTTGAGAAGACAATTATTTTCACACTTCCTAAAGATGCGTAGCGAAAACGCAAGTCTATCTACATAGTAATAATTCTTGTGATTGAATTATAGCCTCACGGAATTTATAATGCAAATCACGAGGGTGTCTTAATTTGCATCTTAAGCAGTTATTAGCTACGACATTTTGCTTGGTGACACCTGTAATTTCTTATCTTCTTGGATGTGGCCATCATGTCTCTTGATTCTATTTAGCGGCATCTATCGGTTTGATGGGCACATATTTCGAATAAGTTTTTCTTTAGTTAAGCGCACCTATACCGCGTTTACAGCTGACTTTAGCTTTTCCATAACATATGCATGTGAGGCTAAATTCCTTTTTGGCATTGCTACCCAGGAATGTGCATTGTAAGCTTCGAGCTCTAATTTCTCATCCCCTTGGTGTTTTTGCTACGGCACCCCTCTGTTATTCATGTATTTATTTATGAGTAATAGTAGGTTAAAATTGCCATGCCATCACGCGAAGTTTACTTTCAAAAGGCGGTCGTTGCAGTCGTTTTTGTTTATCTTATCGCAAAGCTTATAGATGATTTCAACCATCACCAAATGATATTAATCACATAGGACCACTTGCTATATGGCTATTTGGTTGTGCATTTGCATTTATTTGTTAAGGGACCCAAAGTTTCATGGTTCCTATATATCAAGAAAGTTATTACTTGGTCATTTGATCTTTCTCTTTGTCAATTTGGTAATCTTCTTCTTTATCATTTGCCACATCATGTCATGATTCTATAGCAGCATCTATTGGATTGGATGGGCACATATTTCAATTAAGCTTTGCCTTAGTTAGCGCACCTATACGCGTGTTACCTTGGCTTCAACTTTTCAGCTCATAACATATGCATGTGAGCTAAATTCCTTCAGTTACTCACCCAGGAATGTGTATTTTTTAAGCTTAGAGCTCTAATTTCTCATCTTTCATGTTTGCAATTCGAGGCCCTCGATTAGTCATTATCTAAGCATGTCTAGTATCATCATTCAGCAAAGGTTTTTCCCTTGAAAACCTTTGGCCGGTTTTAATCTAGTAGTAATGATTGTACTAGCCCATTGTATGTATGGGTCCCATAGTATTATTGTGGTCTCCATGGACGTTAAAAACTATTCTATTCTATTCTATTGCTTGCTACGTTTGTGTTGAGTGCAAAGTCTAAGGAGGGTTGCCCGAACAATAAATATGGATGCTAAACATTATTTGATCATTATGCCCATGATTAATGGCAAGATCGAGAGAGGTATGATGCATTTTGTCTCCTCTTTTATTCCGGTGTTATTTGTGAGTAATAGTAAGTCAATAATCACCATGCCATCACCCCAAACCTTACTTTCAAAGGGCGGCGGTCCGGTTTGGTCATTAAGTTTTCTTTATATATGAAGCTTATAGATGATTTCAACATCAGTAAATGTATTATCCTACAGGGACCACTTGCTATTATTTGGCTATTTGGGCATTTCTTGCATTTCACGTTGGTGGGGAACCCGAAAAGTTTCATGGTTTTCTATTTTTATAATGTGGGGGATGTAAGTAACATGTTTACGCTCATCTGTGCAATTTTTGAAGACTATAAAAGAGCTTATTGGTAGGATTGAACACTCGGAATGCTTTCTTGCATCTTTGCATTATTCTCACATTATAAACTTTTTAATCTCCATTTCCTCCGTTTTTGCATCAAATTTGGCCGGGCGTAACATTTTTTATTTTATTTTTACATCTGATGATTTCTACTTGGTATTGCCTATGATGATCTTCACCGTAAGTTCCTTAAAACATACACCCGGGTTAAGTCTTCAGGTTTTGCTTTCCCTTTTCGTCGAAATTTGTATTTTGTTCCAATGATGCGCAATGAATTTACAATGTAATACTAAGACTTCTAAGTTTTAGACATTTTCTTCCTAGGAGGCCTCACCTAGAATTACGCCCATGTACGGGCAAGTAAGGCATTGACTATGTACCTTTAGATTTTCTCTCATGCACGCACACCTCTTCCTTTTGGAATAGAGCCTCCCCAAAGTTAAAAGAAGTCAAGGGGCACGCACTCACATTGCAAAACCAGAAGTATCTTTGCCCTCTTCCACGTTGCTCGGAAGAGAAACAAATGAAATTATTTTTTTATGATAAGCCTTCCTCGACTTTCAACAATTTTCTTGCAAAAGGTGTTGCATCACGAGGAAAACCGGCATTGGAAACGCATTAAATATTGCTTGGATAATGTAACAATTTATGCTTAGATACTTAGAGAGAGAAACACATGTTTCAAACATGTTTCATTAAAAAAGATTACATGAACTCACATTAATCTAGGTGTCCTCAAAATGTTTCGGGCTCGGGTACGAGGCAACTTGCTAACCCAGGAGAAATGGAGTGGAGGTATACTTGATCGAGGTACATTACGCAGCGGTTGCGTCGGCCGGACCTGAGGGTCCCGCTTACCTATCTCATGCGGCCGGTGCTTCTTCTTTGAAACTTAACCTCCTTAGGCAACCTATACCTTGGTACGAGCAGTAGGCCGAGTCTGAGCTAGTCGACTTCTATCCACACAAAGTGTGTAGACCATCGAGTGGTAGAGGCCAAAAGATTAGGGGAACTTGCAGAGGGTGACACCCAGGGGAGATGGAGGGGAGACAGAAGGTGGGGTAAGAGAGTATCTACCTAGGAGATGGGGGTGGCCATTATAGATGTCCCTTTGACCTTTCCTGCCAATGGGGATTAAGAGGCCACAAAGCTGTTGTTTGGGGTGAGACTTCCCCATCACACACGTGATTAGTTACGATATCCATTGAGTTGGATGGCAGCTACAGGCCGAGGGGCCGGATATCATGTGAGGCTGGCGAGGAAGGGTCAGTACTGCGCTACCCACCGTGAGGTGGAAGGAAACATAACAGCTTGCACATCTTTTGCTATGGAAGCGAGTGGACCCGGCAGCGGCAAAGTAGAAGAGCACTTAGCGGTCGAGGACCGGTGGCCCGGGCCCAACAAGAGCCAGGCGAGAGTCTGCTGGCGGGCTCGGTCCCGGTGAGAGGACCCTATTGTGAGGCGGGGTGAGGAGTCTCTTGCTCATAAAGTGCAGGCTTGATGTCTACAAAGCTGCTTGAGAACATTGGGGGCATGTCGGGAAAGGGGCGAGGAAGAGCCTGCGCGTCAGCGAGGACAGTGGATGCGGCCGGCCTGCGGCAGTAATAGGGGGGCAAGACCAGCGAAGCGATCTGACCTCCGGTCGGTCGGAAAGTAAAGAAGCCATCTCACGGTATAGGCGGGGCCAGGTGCCTTGAGGGAGATGCAGGAAGTACGGAAGGCGATCGAGCTTCTTCTACTACTGAGGAAACTCCCTTTCCAATGCCCCACTGGAGAAATAGCCACCGCGGGAGTATCCGGACGATCTTGAGGGTCAGGACTTTTGCTTATGCTTGCACTTGGTACATTGAGGTGCCCTATGAAAGCCCTTTTTGGGATGCCAATCCTGCGTACGCCACATGCCAAGAGGGTCCACCATCATGACCAAGTCAGCTCTTACCCAGCGAAAGGATTGGGGAGACCATAATTAGCTTGCTTGTCGAGAGCCTTGCACAACCTATTACAAATTTTGTACTTAAGAAATTTTAAAATTTTGATTACTTTATTTTTTTTTTTTTGTAAATATATAAAATATTTATTAAATTGGTATTAATGGCCGGCCTTTAACATCAGCATAAAAGTTTAAAATAAAGTACACTTAGTATTGGAAGCTTTAGGGGTTTCACTTTTTCTTCTTTGCCCTTGTTTTTGCTCTCCCTCCTCCATTTCGCGCATCTACAGTGGGGCCCTAGCTCCTCCAATGGTACCAGATGGGGAACTGTCCATTTGCCCTTCTTTAGCCCTCCTTCACACGCTTTTGAAAATCTCCTGGTTCGTATCCATTTTTAGATTTAGCTGTGAATCTTTCAAGAAGAGCAGCTTTGTCAAGTAGGGTTCCAGGAGCTTTGAAAGATGACTAAAGATGACAAAATTTGGACAAGCTATTTATATGAGCCACATAACGTATTCTAACCTTTTTCAAGTGGTGATTAAACCATGAATTATTAGCTTTTGTTCGAGTATCATTTGACCATTAACTTACCCTCACGCCAAAAATATGACCACTAGGATTAAAGTAGCAGGGCATCGATCCAAGCCTCGAATCGACGCTCGGGCCCCAAAATATACCAACAAAGAATGTAATTCCCAATGCTAAAAAAAATATGACCCACTTCTTTTCAAGGATTAAAGCAAGGTCACATTAACAAAGAATGTACCCTATGGCAGGCCACAATATATTGATTTAAGCCCCTTCCAAACATTACCCTCGCGTTGGATGTCTGTCGCTCATGATAAATTACGGCTACCAATGTTTAACCCGCATTAATTTTGGCAATAAACCCCCGTATTAAAAGTGAAAGCTTCGCAGAAGAAATGTTGGGCCACATACAGCAGCTCGCGGAAGAAGTTCGAGGATATCTCCTCGCAGCAAGGAGTCGGCTAAAGAGCATCGCCGGCTGCTAATCAACAGAGAGTTCCAAGTTGGATGATGTATGGCTCAAGATAAAGTGAAGGTGCGAAGCTCGATCGAAAATTGTAAGAAGTTGCTCCAAGGTGGCTGGACCTTCAGAATAGTCAAGAGAGTAGGGTATATAGATTGATCTAACAAAGACACCAAGATTCATAAAGTCTTCCACGGGAGTTTGCTTGGAAGAAGCTTATACCCAAATCCGTGATGAAGTCCTCGACACCCAACGATGTTGGAAAATGACGTAAGAGCGTGATAGAAATAGTTCCGTAACTGATTTCGATAAAGCCGCTCAAGAAGACAAGGAGATCGAGTTTCTCCAATACTTGGTCAAGTGGGAAACACTTGCCGGTGGGAAGACGCAACATGGGTAACTTAAGAGAGATCCGATAAAGCAGCATCTACGCTTATGGAGCAATGGGACGGCAAGATCATCTCCTAAGAAATCCTCAGGTGCATGTCGATTTGTGTAGATTTATGTCTTGCTAGCTACATTAATCTACGATGCAACCTAATGCATGGGTTGCATGCGTTGTTACCGATGATGAGACCACTAATGATCTTCTAGGACGTGGTGTAATGTCAATGTAGGCATGACCGCTGTCCCTTTGGGAAGTCTACTGCCCCATCTGGCAGACGACCTCGAGAGATAAGAGGTCATTCAGGAATGCATTGATAGGAAAAGCACCTCTAGTCAATGCCTACGGGGAGGACTTCTATCCTTCAATGCTACACGCCAAGGACCCCATCCTCCATGTCGGCAACCAAAGGTGTAGGCATGAGCCACATAGGCATTATAGGGCGCTATTCCACGGGCCATTTATGGAAGAAGCATCCCTTCTACGCTTGGGAGATTAGCTATGCATTCATATAGATAGTTGGGGTGGTTCCCTATAACCAAATTTATAAATAATTAAAATGGTACCAACGTAGTGTCGACCGCGCTAATAGAGCCCTCCGGAGGGCAAGGAGGTCGAAGATGTAAGACTTGCAAACACAAATTTTGTTGGAATGTGTTGCAAGGAATGAAGAGTACCTCAAAGAATTATTGTGTATATTAAAAATTTTGATAAACTATAACACCGCCGATAAGTGAAACTAATGGCTAACTTGTTGTAATAACGCAATCTGATTGATAAGTTATTTGATTGAATAATGGTGTAATAATGTTCTAAAAATATTACCTTAAGGTAATCCTAATAAATATGTGGCATGATAATAGTATATTGATGCACTGTTGATTGCGTGTTAGAAGATCCCAAGGTGGGAGACCCAATGATGCCGCGACAAATATCATTTTGTAGAATAGACGCCCAAGACATTATATATACGGCCCCAAGACATATACCATACCGCACCGCCACGCTGTGACACGCTTATCCAATCGACGCACGCCGACGAGATAGCCAGCAAGTAGCTCTAGGGGCAATCTTGTAAGGGTG
Organism: Isoetes taiwanensis; assembly: GCA_021234155.1. Taxonomy (NCBI): domain Eukaryota; kingdom Viridiplantae; phylum Streptophyta; class Lycopodiopsida; order Isoetales; family Isoetaceae; genus Isoetes; species Isoetes taiwanensis. Next base: position 10,305,997 of record JAJEKV010000014.1, on the reverse strand, counting down.
CGACACTTATTAATGTGCATCACTTTTAGACCATTAACCTTTAAAGAGGCATACCAAGGGTCATGGAAACCCTAAACCTAATCATAGGGCTATGTAAGGCAACTAAACCCTAATTCTTCCCTTTTTTCATCCACGAACCTTCCGGAAGCCCAGCCAAGCATACCAAGAGTCAACCGGACTCCCAAGATCCGCCCTGCAGCGCCTAGCTCGTCAGATTCCCTTCCCCACCGCATCCCCAAGGTAACAAATACATGGACATATTCTTGACAAGAGGAGTGAACTGATCGTAGATTTTGATTAATAGCCTAAACCTATTCCGCCATCGAACCAATAGGTTTAGCCTATTAAATTACCCTTAGTAGCCAAGCATCCCTCAGATCGCCCTAACTAAAGAACTCAACTCTATGATATAGATTAGATCTTTATTCTTTAGTTCTAAGGATGATGGGATGGATGGATGAATTCTGTGGACTCATTGTATTGGGAAGGGGGTAGAGACTTACAGCTAGTAGTTGATGTTCTAGCTAGCCTCCTTAGCACACCGTAGTTTCCGCCTGCGGCACAAGAACCATACCCGTTGTGGGTGAAGGGGCCGAATGCTTTCTGTGGGAGGTTCGTGGTTCTCGACTGAACGATCCACTGGTGTGTAAGGCTCACCGGGACATTGTAGGACTAGGTCTAATGGTTTGCCACCGAAAAGTGGGTAAGGCATGGGCTCGACACCGTGAGTGATGCGCCACTCATTGCCAAGTTTAATAAGGGGCGGGGGCCCTCTAGTCACCTTTGAGTCAAAGACGTAGATCTCGAGGGAGTGATCCCCACCGCCCCATCGGAACTTGGGAGATGCAACCTGTGAGTAGCCCCTTTGGCTATGCATCCCATGGGCTACGGGGCCAGTCCCAACATCTTTCAGCCTACTCGCAAAGTGTGCAATGAGGGGGGATGGGAGTGGGACAACCCTAAGCATAGCCTCATGCCCAAATCCATTGCCATGAATTCTGCCTCCCCAATGAACTCGGAGACCCAAGCCAGCCGGGCCATCCCTCGAAGTCCGAGCCCTTGGGTAGGACTTCCCATGAGGTGCTGATCTTTGTCTATGCAGATGTTGATGTACCCCCCGAGGTGGATATGTGATGTTGTTGTATACCGACATGTATTTACGCTCAGCCTAGGGTAAGCCCCGAGGGAGACTGGGAAAATGACCCCTTCATTCTTCCCACCGGAACTCATTACGGTTGCTGCGCTGATATGTGGAGGGCCCCAGACGCGATGTTGCCGGTATAGGGATGAACTCGCTTGTATACTCGTGAGTGCACCGTGATATGAGTAGGGGACGTCCAAAGCTGGTATCGAGCAATGTTCTTGAGACCAAGAGCAAAAGCACCCACCATGCTCCCAAGAGTACTAACTTGATAGGATCCTCAAACCTCAAAAATGGGAAAATTTTTCATTTTTATAGTTTTATGCTAAGTTAGTAACAAGCGAAGTGAACTAGAACATAAAAAGATTAAAATTAGTGAGCCAAACCCTTCTAAAGAAGAACCACCTTCACACGTCACAGCCAGAGCAAAAACGAAACTCCTCATTTTTGAGTCGGGAACGCAGGTGAGACATTGAGCCAAAACACCTTAAAAGGTGATGAATTTCGTAAGTAACATGGTAATTCGAATTCCAAGCCAAGAACTAGCCCAATCGGAATTCCAAGCTAAGAATTTACAAGGTCTTTTTGCCAAAACAACCTAATTGACCAAAATGCTTTCTATCCCACCGTAAAACACAATAGCTTTCATCATGATCCCTTCTACCCCTCGATGCTATTGATGGTCATTATGAACTCCCACCATTCTGTTCCTATCTATGTCGTGCATAAAGAAAAGAAAAAACCAAAGATGATTCTCAAATTTCAGAGGTTAAAGCAGACTTGACAAAGGTAATCAAGCTTTAGCGAAGTGACCAAACAACTTGTGGAGCTCAAAGCAAGCAGTAAGTGTAAAACTTATCCCTAATGTATTCATTGCAATAGGACTTCACATCCAGCAGACATTTGCTATTGGCAAATATGCCCTAAATGCAAAAAAAAAGAAGGGCCACTTTGTAGAGAGTGTCCAGGGCTTGTACTTTTTGTAAGGAGATTGATCATATTGATCTTAGGTGTTCTCACAAAAGAGTATTTTGCCAAGCAAGAGAGAGAGAGAAAAAACTGAGGCTACTCCCCATGTAAGGTTTGTTGAATCTACTAGTTCTATAAGGTTTGTGCAAAGGCTACTTAAATGCCAAAGACCAAGAAGTAATGGTGGTACAAACCAGAAGTATGGGAGAGGTCCATAGACCTGCTGAACCTAATAGACATGTCCCAGAATTCAAGGAGGTCAACATTGCCACCACCCTCCTATATGGAAGTTCCTCCCAAGAAATAGCTCCACCTCCCCAACAAAAGTATGGTAAGAAAGATCAAGATCTTGATGAATTAGATGTTTTGTTAAAAAAATTCCAAAGTAAGTGTAGATTTATTTACCTTGTTAAAGATTGCACCGGTTATAGGAAAAAATTATTGCAACAAACTACTTTAGTGAGGCAAGGGGCTTGTGTAGGTGTTGCAAATGCTACTAACCTTATTTTGGCTCAAAATGAGGAGGATCCAGTGCATTTATGTGTTCGGCCTACTCTAGGAGGGTACCCCTTTCTAATGTGTCTACCGGATGGTGGATCACCCCTAAATATCATGCCTTATCATGTTATGAAAAAATGTGGGCTCGAGATAGATAAAAGATCATCTGCTTTGTTAAAAAACCTTTTCTAATGCTAAAATAGCACAAGTTGGTATTGTGACCAAAGTTCCCAAGTTCTAACACCGGCGGCATTGTTGTAGCGGCCAACATTGTTGTTGTTGCTTTTGAGGATTTGGGAGAAGATACGATATATATGATCTCTTGTCGGAAGAAGGGGGATGGCCACGCTTGATGCTAGGCCAATCTGGTCTCAAGGGAGGTGCACCATTTCAAATGGATCCCAAGTGGCTACAATCTACAACCGATGGTTCTTATGGCTTCAAGGAAGAGGTACATTTTATCAAAGAAATGCTCATAGAAGAGCCCTTAGGATCTTATAGTTTAGCAACCCCCTAGCACAAAAAAAAAATTGATTTGATTCCCTTTGGTTAGGGTTGAAGAATCCATGAAATAGGTACATTCTTTGTTTTGATTAAAGGAGTATGTTGTTGCCGCTTGAGCTCCGTGAGCCAAACGTGAACTTGTCACAACCTTCCAATAAGGAAGATTTTGAATGAACTCCTTTAGCGTGATCTTCATTACTTTCATGCATTATAATCTCTCAAGCTTGTAGAATAGCATCGCGGGAAGTTAGTGCCAAAATGAATGGGGAAACCACTAAAAGGAAAATAGTACATGGATTTATAACGCTGCAAACACATATGCAGGGCATTTTCACCAAAGATTCTGGCAGTATGATATGGGACATCAGAAATCACCAGTTTTAAATGTGTGGAATGTCTTTAAAGGTAGGGAGAAGAAAGACTGTGCCTGAAATGTTAGTAGACGATGATGAATGAAATGCATTGTTCCCTTAGTCACATGATTTTGAAGAGGCTATAATGCCTGAAATTACAAATCTATGGGAGACTTATTCCTAGTGAACCTCCATTGTTAGAAAGGTTTTAGAGACAGAGCCACCCCAATGAATTCCTAACAGTTCTGGTTCTTTTCGCATGCAATGTACAACAAGATTTCATCCGGTGGCATGTAGCAGCCATGTTTGTTATCTCCTGTGAAGTTTCGTGAATGTGAAGGAAAACACGACAGTATTTGGTTAATTGTGTACTTGAATGAAGGCCCATTAGTGTACAGCGAGACGGGACAAGAAATTTTTTGTGATGCTATCATTATTAAATCTCGTTCACTCAACTAGAGGTAGTACAACTATTCCATAGGAAGCTTACCTTTGTGATCACATTATTGGAGAATGCGTTCCATGCTTTAAACGTCATATTTCTCTCTATCTGCTGTCTGTCATTTTCTGGTCTGCTGCAAGTCAAAACAGATAAATACAAGCGATACAGAAAGATGGCATATTGGAATTGCTATATTCAATACGAAATACTAAGTTACACTTCCATATAATACAATGTTAAACTTTAAGTCCTTAAAAGGAACATATAATATCTCTGATGCATTTAATCGCCACCAAAGTTGCGCTCTTGAAGCAATCAGATCACTTTAACTTCGCATTCTCATCATTTACATCGATTCATCGTAGTAACTTGAACCAATGTATTGGCACCGTCTAGTCTTTTGCAGCGGTCCATTTGCCCTTCTTTAGCTCCTCCTTCTTCACACGTTTTGGAAAATCTCCGGTCTCCGTGATCCATTTTTAGATTTAGCTAGAATCTTCCAAGAAGAGCAGCTTTGTCAAGTAGGGTTCCATGAGCTTTTGAAAGATGATTAAAGATGACAAAATTTGACAAGCTATTTATATGGCGAGCCACATAATAGATTCTAACCTTTTTTCAAGTGGTGATTAAACCATGAATTATTAGCTTTTGCCTCGAGTATCATTTGACTGATTAACTTACCCTCAATGCCAAAAATATGACCACCGAGGGATTAAAGCAAGGTCACACTAACAAAGAATGGCATCGATCCAAGCCCCTCGAATCGACGCTCGGGCCCCAAAAATATACCAACAAAGAATGTACCCCCAATGCTAAAAAATATGACCACTTCTTCAAGGATTAAAAGCAAGGTCACATTAACAAAGAATGTACCCTATGGCAGGCCCACATATTGATTTAAGCCCTTCCAAACATTACCTCCTCATGTTGGATGTATGCAAACTCGATATTGTAGTGTTCAATTTTCTATTGGAGAGGATACCATGCTAGAATAATATAGGCAAATTTTATTAGAATATTACAAGCATTCGAACACAAGGCATGTTCAAAAGCCGCCACCATTCAAATTAATATGAATCCATTATTGTGCGTAATGCATTATCGAACATCGAACCTTAATATGGATCCAACCCCACGATTTGGAACTAAAGAAATGTTCGTATGGCGGTCTTAGTCATGCCGCAATAACTTTCTTGTAACATTAACTTCTAGGTTTGAACTTTTGAATTATCGCTTTTAACATTAACTTCTAGGTTTGAATTTCTATTATACATGCCATTCACGTAACTTTTTATTTTAAAATTAATTAACATTAACTTCTAGGTTGAACTTCTGCTATACATGCCAATCACTTAATTTTTCATTTTAAAATTAATCCCTAGGTTAGTGTCAACTCTCCTCATTTTCATTTTCAAAATCAACTATTTAAGTTATTTGTGGCTTTTACACCTTTATAGTGCTTAAATTCCCTGTAAGTTGCTATATGTCACTTCTCTATCCTCCTTTGCCATCCCAATCTTCGGCCTGTGTCTTTTTCCATGTCCCTAATCCGGCTAGCCTCTTCCTTCTCCTTTTTTGTTCATTTACCTTAGAGCTTACATTCACCGTGATATCCCTCAGAGTTTTTTATTCTTCTTATTTTGATTTTCCTTTTGGGGCTTAACTTATCGATGTTGTTTTTTAAGCATAATATCTCCTTTTCTCCTTTCTTCGCTTGAGTCGCCGACGGTTTTCTCTCGCACATCTACCTGGTCCGGCATCTTCTCATTCAAGATATTGCATCTATAACTATATCTGATTCCCTTAGCTAATAAGTTTATTATGGATCATTGTTCAAGGGATTTGTCATGAAATTTGTTAGGCTTCCTAGCATAAATATTATTCAACCTTGTTCATGGGGATTTGTATTTGCATTTAAACACATGCTTGGCATAGCATCATCCAAAAATTTTGCTTATTGAAACCCTTCTATTCTATTATATGCATGCTCGCTTACAAATGTATTCATTTGATCCCTTTTTTTTGGTTCCATCTTGCTTCTCTAATGTTCGATCCTCTATTTGAAACCCTATATTTCTCAAACCATTAAATTGATGCATCGAAGTTTGTTATTCGACTTATTGTGGTATTTTATATTCAATGCACATCTTTATTATTCTCGCATAGCTTGTGTTGCCTTATCCTCAACCTCACTAATCGAAAAGCATTTGGGTCCGCAAATGTTAAATTTCAATTCTTGTAGAGCTCTCTTTTTTTCTCCTGTTCATTCTCATTTGTGCTTTCGAGTTGAATTCACATTACTATGAGATAACAAAGATTCTAATCGCCAGGGGTTTCTAGCGTGGCATTTATGGATAGAACTTCTTATTCTCAACTGTGAAAATGTGGTTTTAGCATGGTTAGCAAATCTTAAGGTGATATTTTTGGAGTCATCTGCTAGGATTCATATTGTTACTTAGTCAATTTTGTCTAAATGCATGCCTATAGGTTCGTTCAATCTTTCTGATTATCAACACCACTAACTTCTTATACTTGCCTTGCCAACATTTTGCAACCTATGCATTTAGATTTGGTATTTTTTTGAAGTTGAACTTTTGACGTTGATAGACATTCTTTTATGGGAAAATTCCAAATATACCCCTCAAGTTTACAAATATTCCAAAAATACCCCTAGAAATAGGGTGTTTAGCTCAAATGGCAATAACTTTTTTGTGATCAATCAACTAAAAAAGTGTCCTTCATAAATCTTATAGATATGAGTGAGCGCTATCCAATAGCAGTAGAATCGTCAAAAACGGAGTTGGAATCTTCAAGTTATAGTGTTTTAAGTAAGTACTATAAAAAATGACGTAAATGAGCATAACTTGTGAATTTCAACTCCGATTTTGATGAATTTGACGTCGTTCGGAAGATCTTCTCCTGATCTATAATATTTGTGAAAATAACTTTTGCATTTGAGGAGCAACAAAAACTCTATTGCCTTTTTTCCAAAACTGCTCTTCATTTGGAGGGTATTTTTGGAATTTTCACAAACTTGAGGGGTATATTTGGAATTTTCCCTTCTTTTATTCACTTAATAAATTGGTGGGCTTGCTATTTCATTATTAAATTGTCTCATCTTGGGGAGTATTTCAGTTTGTTACATTCATCTGCATTAGATTATAGGCATCCCTTTCTGATTCTATTACCTAAATCGTAAATTGTCCTCACATGCACGTCGAACTTGGATGATGTTATGGTGTCTTGCAAAACAGTATTTTCATTTAAACTCCACAGCATTATATTACAACAATTGTTAACCACCTAGTGGTTAACATTGTGCATGCACATGTTAGGTGCATGCACATGTTAGGTGTCAGTGGTGGCAGACTGACACTTGGCATGATTAGATTAACATAAGTGTAGGGATTAGATTTAGTTAGATGTACGGCTCAGATTTGCGGTCTACACTATATTAGACCGGAGCCTCTTCAGATGTACTCAGGTTTATCTCATATTTGGAGAGCCTCATTTGGCCACGTTCCCCTTCATTCTTTGTACATATTTCCTTGTCTTGTTCTTGTTTTGTGATCATGAGCATGGCAGCTTTGTAGCATCTGGCAGTCATGGACTGCTGCTGCAGGGTGTATGCCAAGAATCCAAACATTGGCGCCGTTGCCGGGGTTCGCTCGTGATATCCAAACATTCGCGCCGTTACCTAGTGGTTAACATTGTGCATGCACATGTTAGGTGCATGCACATGTTAGGTGTCAGTGGTGGCAGACTGACACTTGGCATGATTAGATTAACATAAGTGTAGGGATTAGATTTAGTTAGATGTACGGTTTAGATTTTAAGGTCTACACTATATTAGACCGGAGCCTCTTCGATGATGTACTCGTGTTTATCTCATATTTGGAGAGCCTCATTTGGCCACGTTCCCTTCATTCTTTGTACATATTTCCTTGTCTTGTTCTTGTTTTGTGATCATGAGCATGGCAGCTTTGTAGCATCCGGCAGTCATGGACTGCTTTCTTTGTGGTGTATGCCAAGAATCCAAACATTACGGCCAAGTATGCCGGGTTAAACCGCGGATCACTTTCTTCTCCCTTACATTTCTTCTTTGTTGTCTTGTCGCCCCAATTTTTCCCCGCTTTGAAGACTTCTTGTATACTATTCTTCCCCCGTTAGGTTTCCTTAGTTTGCCCAACCAAGTCGATTTGTGTATCCGCTTTGAGGCCTTTGTTTTAAAACAAATGATGATTCTGCCAAAATGATCAAATTTAATTTCTCAGAATCTGTTCTCAAGACTCGCTTTTTCAAGTCGCAGCAAGTACAGTTTGCGCTTTCCAGATTTTTGAGTGGTGACAAGACTCCTCTCTCAGAACAACATCAAGAAAAAATCAAGTTTTTTATCTTTTCTCTGCTGAAAAAGCTATCGAAAAAATCATGTCTTTGCTCATTTTTATCATCTTCATTTATCTTGGCTTATCCGAAATTTGTGCCTTTTGCACACCCATTTCCAAAAAAAAACAACCATATTTTACCTGGAGTGTATCAACAGATCATATGGAGCATATCAATATGGAGAATCTCAGTTTGTCTCTGCCCATCTTACGCTTTCTAAGAGGTTTCTTTTTCAGATTATTTGGCAGAGGGCCAGCACTTTGGCTAGCCCTCCCTTGTGATTCAAATTCCATTATCAGAACCGATTTTTCAAGAGGGAGTTACTTGGTTCTTCATTTGCCAAAAACTCGTCCCTGTACATTCAACACAGCAAGCATCAGAGTTGTTCTTCACATCGTGTGCAGTATGTTTTATCCAGAGCTATCAGACCTGCATCAAAGTTTTAACTTTATCAGTTTCTTTTGAGTACAGCGACATCATTCAGGCATCTCAGGCTCTAGGATTCGAGCCTTAGTGCAGCTCTTCTTCCAACACTTTCCATCCATCTGGCATCTGCACAGAGCAATCATGTCTTTCTTATTGAGTTTTTAAGAGGGCCAGCATCCCTCCTAGCCCCCATCCATCTGCCTCACGGATATGCCAGCTACAGAGCACTATTCAAGCAAGCATATTGCAGCCTCAACTCGGCTTCCTCCAGGCTCTTTCGCATCATCTGCAAAACCAGCACACATTCATATCAGTCCAAGCTTGAAGATTTATTTCAGACAATCTATCTACAGCTCCACCGTTTCTAAACTTCTAATCTGTGCATCTGTCTTCCAGCACCGATTCCTGCAAACAAATGACTCAGTTAGAGCATATCTGGCCAGTTCCTATCTAAAGAAGCTCCCATTTCGGCATCATCTCAGGATTTATCTTCAAGGCCGATAGTCAGTTCCATTCACCATCATACTCTGGCAATAGAAGCAGATGACCTTCAAATTCAAGGAGGCTTAGATCACCGCCATGAAGGGCAGAAGCAAAGCCATATTTCAGGGTTCAAGATCCTGCCATGCAACCAACGCCATCTGTTGCTGCACAATCACTCTGTTATAGCCATTCTGGACAGTTCCTCTCCATGGCAGGCCCAAATCCGCCATCATCACCGGCCAGCTCCTATCCATAAGCAGCTCATATTTCGGCATCATATCCGCCATACCAGATTAGAAACTTCCAGCTTGCATCTGTGTTAATCAAGAAGCAGCAATTTCGCCTTCAAATCCGGTTTACTGCCTGATTGAAGGTCGGCATCTGAGCATTTTCGGCTAGGGTTGAAGCTCATGCTAGGTTTTTTCCAACGGCTATGATTTGGCCGCCTAAGATCTATGGTTGGATCGGATATTGTTTTTAGGCTCACGCGGCTCACGGGTCCACGCCACGGGCACAAGACTCTTTTATGGCTGATAACCGCCCGCAGTTGCGCCCTCACGGCCCCAGCTTGCTGCATGCGCTCATGTTCCCGCCCATGCCCACGCTCAAACTTTGACCCATCGCTCAGTATTTTTGCCCACGATTGACCACGCATAAATTGACCACGCTCAGCCCACGCTTCAGCCACGCTCTTTATGCTCCCCACGCTCACACTTTGCTTATGGCCACGCTTTTTGCTCAACATCCACGCTTTCTGCACAAATATTGTGACGCGATAGCCACGCTCTCCTATGGTCGATCACGGGGACAGCCCCATATAATCATTGTTTTGAAGCTTTTTTCGTGAACTTTTGGGCAATATTTGTTCCAAGGACTTACCCATAATATAAGGGGATGGTCCTTATGTTTTTGGCCCAAGTTCCTATGATCCATGTTCTGCATCGACATTCATTCGGATCTTCTTCGTCATCAATGCCTTCATGAAGATCTTTCTACGGACACAACAAATCATTACCAGTACCATCCTTTTTCGCCCCTAAAAATTTTTGGCACCATGTTGTAATTGTGGGACTTGTCTTATAAAAGTCCAGACATGTTTTTGTGCTAAAAACTTTTTTTGGGGGGCGATGTTAACCACCTAGTGGTTAACATTGTACATGCACATGTTAGGTGTCGGGTGGCGGTGACACTTGGCATGATTAGATTAACATAAGTGTAGGGATTAGATTTAGTTAGATGTCACGGCTCAGTTTTAAGGTCTACACTATATTAGACCTGACCTCTTGTGATGTACCGTTTATCTCATATTTGAAGAGCCCTCATTTGCCACGTTCCTATGATGTTTGCCCTCCTCGGCGCTCCACACTGGCTGCCGGGCTTTTGCCTCAGGCTTTGCCCGGAAGCGGATCTGATGGATGGCGTTGGAGCAAATGTGGCGTGAAGGATGGGCGCCCGCGTTATTCGAAGTGGATGTCACTTCAAGGCATACACGGGGTGCTGGCTTTGGCGCAGGGCTGGTGGATGGGTGAGGAGGCACCTCGATGGGCGATTTCCACGAAGGTTTTTTCTCGGCCTTCCCCCGTGTCCGGGCGACGATTGGGGTTAGCCCGCTTTCCAGCACCCGCCAGGAAGAGGTTCACGGTTGAGTTGCTTGGTGAGCTTTTACGGCCGAGTATGAAGGTATGCTTGCTGCTTGTGCAACAAAGATGGATTTTGGATCGGTGAGCAACCCACGGTCATCCCCGCAACGGTTTTTTCCCGGTGGTTTTAATCCGGGTCATGATGGTTGTGTTCTAGCTCACGTTGTGCTTTTGGTTTAAGGGCTTCGCCCATGTTCTTGTTTGGACTTCGTCCGGGACTTGATCCCTTATGTACTTGGTCCCATAACCCGATTGGGTTCCGTGGACGTTAAAAAATTTTCCTTCCTTCCTTCCTTCATTCTTTGTACATATTTCCTTGTCTTGTTCTTGTTTTGTGATCATGAGCATGGCAGCTTTGTAGCATCCGGCAGTCATGGACTGCTGCTGCAGGGTGTATGCCAAGAATCCAAACAACAATTTATGTCAATCATTTGGTCATGGATAATTTGGACCTTCTCAATTTTATTGTTGATACCTCTATGTAATGGTCTAGAGGGGGTTCTGTTTTTTTTAGATTGTTCAACTCTAATCCATCATTTTTTTATTGGCGCATGGCATCCGTCAATGTTCTTCTACAAGTCATCTCTGGTTGGATGGGAAGGAGGAGTTAGCACACCTCCTCATTCTAGACATTGAGTTCTATTTTGCTTGTGACTTCGATGTTGACCTAGATTTGTCTTTTCCCTCTCCATTCTCTCCATTCTTTTTCCCGCACAGCCATCCAAATCATAACTGTCTCCACCTTTCTGTCAGCTTAGACCACTTTGGTCACTTTCAAACTTTCGCAATCTTCCTAGAGGCTGCTCACATCTTCATCTTGGTGGCTCACAAAAGATTATTTCTTTTGCATCATATGACAATTGTCCCTACTTCATTGGACGTGGCCCATCTATAATATAGCATTATATTACAATTGTCCCTACTTCGTTGGGCGTGGCCCATCTATAATGACCTCCAACAACAATCCCCTCCCTCCCTTCCTCCCTCCCCAATGGCTCGAATCTTCTATTGCCATTCCATTTAAGTCTTTTGAGACATGTTTTTTCTATCCGGTGCCACATTTGGTCAACCATCACCTTATTCTTTGTGGCTAATATTCTTATATGTATGTTACGTATTTGGGTTTAAACACATACTTGAATTTGAAAATTTGGATTTGTGTTTAAGAATTTCTCTTCCTTTTCGGCATTGATTTAGGAAGATTTAGTGCTTGTTGCTCATATTTTGCATTTGGACTTTGGGCGTAAGGTTGACCTAACATTGGTTTTGCTTGTGATAGTTGCATGTCGCTTTTACATCTAGACTTGAGATTAGTGTCTTATGTGAGTTAAAACCTGCAGTGCCTACTCATCATATACCATTTACATTTCAATTCTTGCTTTTATCTATATATTAGAGCATATTTGTGTTTGTATCGATTTTGGCATCAGTTGACTGTATTTGACAATTGTTTACTCAACATACATTATTTACTTTTCAATTTTTGGTTTTATCTATATACTAGAGCATATTTATATTTGTATCAATTTTGGCGTACCAGTTGACTAAGTATTTGGCCATTGTTTACTTTACCTTCTTATAGTATTATAGGTGTTTTCACTTTGACCTTGAGCTTGACCTCCACTTTGATCGATTGCTTCACCTTTTTTACCATGTCTGTTCGGCCTTTATGTCCAACCTCGACCTTACTATCTTAGTCTTCACCTTCGCTCTTTTATTCTTGTTCAGGGCCATTCCACCGACCTTGTGAACCTCCTTGCTAGGGAATTCAATTTGCTTAAACCTTAATTTCCTTCTTGACATTCCTTTTGACTTTGCACTAATATATCTGCACCCTCTAACTCAACCTTGTCCCTCATTTTATAAGTACTACTCATTCAATTTGTCTAATTTATTGCCTATATTTGATCCATATCTTTGGTCCTGCATTAGGATTAATATGACTAACTCCACCTTGGTAATCATTTTTGCAAGTACTCCTTGCCTTGGCTTATATTCATGGGATTTAGGCAATGTGTATCATTTTTCCTTGTGCATTAGGCTTCGCACTGTCATTTCTCTTTTATGTAGGTTTTTTTACTATTTACAAATGCGTTGCATTGCAATTTTTTGTCACAAGTATATATTTGGAAAATTGTTATTTTGCATTGCATTTTTTAACTAGAATTTTTATGGATTTAGGCTTTTCATTGAGATAGTCTTTGCTTGGTACTTGTCTTAAAGCATTTTCTTTATTCTTCTAGTACTCGCGACCTTTTGACATTTTACATTGTATGTGTTTTTTCTTTTTTTGAAGGACGTCAAACTATATTGAAACTCTAAGCCAAAAGACAGATACAACTGCACAGTGGGATTAAAATCTCAGAGGACAGTCATGATCCACTGTGTAGGACCACCAACTTATGCATAAGACAACACACTCAAATAAGTCTCAAAGATCAACTGACGCTTGGCAGGAGCAAGCGATGAGAAATGGTAGGCCTTAGCAATTCTATCTTGAACGTCCTAGCAGGAGGAGTATCCAAGCCCTTTTTATTTTCTGGAGTAAATTCCTTACAAACGTGTCATGTCTTATCACATTTTGTTGCCATCCACTTCTATTTTGCTAGCTTAACTCCTGTCTTACTGATCTTAGTATGGCCTCTTGGTCTTCGTGGACGTTAAAAAATCTATTCTATTCTATTCTTTGGCTCTCCCATTCTTGTTCACGTCCATTCCCCTAATCTTTGGAACCTCGTCACTAGGGAATACAATTTGACTTCAATCTCAATTTTCTTCTTGACCTTCCTCTTGAGTTTATCTTCCTATGTCTAAATCTCTACCTCAACCTCGTCTCTCGTTCTGGTAAGTACTATTGGAGCATCTATTCATGGGTTTAAGCATGTTAGCAAATTTTTCTTATGACATTTCATTTCAGAACTATTGTTTCTCTTTCTCTTTTATTTAAACATTTTCATATTGCTTTCCAAATCCGTTAAATTGCATCTTTTTTGCCACACTTGCATTCTATCTGACAAAATTTAGTTTTACATGGTATCGACGTTATTTTTTACAGCATTTGGATTTTTCAGCTGATTATTTTGAGTCATCATCATATATCATCTGCCCATGAAAAAGCGCAGGCATATCGCCTCCATTCGCACAGGTGCCCACAATCTCCGGATTGAGACAGGTCGATGGATTGGGGAGCCACGTCAGGATAGGGTTTGTCAGTGCTGCCAGACGGGAATGAGTGTCACACTTTCCAGAGCTGCCCAGCATATGATCAGATTCGGACACGCTATGCTCAGTTGATTAGACCTGATGAGCCGCTACACATGAGTACTGGGCACGACTTCGGTGCGCTCACTCGGATCATACATTCAGGAAGTACTGGACTTGAGGGCTCAGATATGCCCCCAGTCAACCATTTAATTGATGTCAGCAGTCTTATTGCTGCCACGGTTTTTCCCTCGAAAACCCTTCGGGGCAGGGGTTTTTTAATCCGGGCAGTAATGTGACTGCTGCGCTTTTTGTATTGGGTCCCATAGGCCGATTGGTCTCCGTGGACGATAAAAACAATTCTATTCTATTCTATTCTATTTTTAATACTTAGCTTTATCTTGATATGAAATATATTACATTTGGCAATCCATTGAGTTTTTGTGACTTGGTTTTTATATTAGATACATTCTCGTTTTGCATTGTGTTTATATGGTTCTAATTCAACACCATTTAGATGTTTCTCATCGGCTTGGCTTATAGATAAGGAAGTTCTCTGGTAGTCGGTCGGTTTTTGTGTTCTTTACGAATCCCTTAATAAAATAGCATTGATCTGAGCCGTTGGATCGGCATTCTCGTAAGGGACGAACATCTATATAAGTGATATTCATTCTTGTGGTCGGTTATTGGCATCTTCTCATAGCAGTGTCTCTTTCCTTGCCCATTGCTTCCAAACTGCCCTTATATTTTATATGTTGTTTGAGTTTGTTTTGTTTTTCAAATTTGTTTTTCAAATTTGTTTTATGTTCACTACTGACCTTATTGTTTTCCACCCACCGCGTATTGCTATAGTGATGATTTTACACCTGCATAGTGTTCTTTTGTTCCACCCATTGGATGATTCTGTTTATTTCCACCTTGAGGGTGACGCTAATTTCTCTTTTATCACTTAATGACATTTTTTCATACATCATCTGTACCAATCTCACAAAGCTTATTTATCTTGTTTAGAAGGTTGCTTCTCCATCATACTCACTCTTCTTCCCCCTAACCATTAATGGGTGCTTCCATGTATTCTACTATTCAGGTATTTTTCTGTCTTAGGCATCCTCTCACTCTTGCGTCCAACATTGCTATACTTCATTTGATTCTCCAGGCCACTATCAAGGCTGTTGGCGACCATTTCTCGTTAGGGTTTTTTCTCGAAAACCCAAAAGGGTGGGGATTTTCATCCCAATGAGCAGTTGTTGCCAATGCCCTTATCATTGCCTCATGCATACTTTATTATTTCATTTTCTTGTGGGGTAGCTCGACGTTGTTCCTATAGTCAGCTCCTCACTCATACTATTCAAACATTTTATACTGCTTATGATGAATGACAAGCCTATCTATCGGTCGATTTTTGTGTTATTTGCAAGTGTCTTACCAGAATACATGGTTTTCAAAATACGGCACACTTGTCAAACCATTGATTTATGTAGAAATGAATTGTGTATTGTCATAAAACATGGTGGAAGTGTATTGCCAACAATTTTATTAATTCAATGGCCATGAAACTTATTACTCAACAATCCATCGGGTGTAACATACTTGAGGTCCACGCTCGCAAATTGCAACACCTTCACTCGCACAAAGAAAACATGACAACACATGGCCTTATGAAGTCAAATCATTCATTCATAATTTAAGTTGTAAGAACGCACTTCCAAGAGCACAGTCTCACATGATGTTGGTGCCATCACCTCACCACCATTACAAAATCATCAACACAACAAAAAAAGAAATGGTGCCCGTCATCACCTCAGCACCATCTCTAGTCTCAGTGGGTGTTAATATTCTGTCTATCTGTCTATCTACCTATCTACCTATCTACCTATCTACCTACCTACCTACCTACCTACCTACCTACCTACCTACCTAGCTAGCTAGCTATCTATCTATCTATCTATCTATCTATCTATCTATCTATCTATCTATCTATCTATCTATCTATCTATCTATCTATCTATCTATCTATCTATCTATCTATCTATCTATCTATCTATCTATCTATCTATCTATCTATCTATCTATCTATCTATCTATCTATCTATCTATCTATCTATCTATCTATCTATCTATCTATCTATCTATCTATCTATCTATCTATCTATCTATCTATCTATCTATCTATCTATCTATCTATCTATCTATCTATCTATCTATTAGTTACCTTATACAATGCAACAATGCCCTATGTGGGCACCCAACATAACCTTTATGAAACAACAATAAAACAAATTAACAGAAACCTAAGCGATAACTTACTGCAAATGACCATGCATACAATTCCTCCAAAACAATTCATAACTCCTTTTCAAATGACCATTCATACAGTTTCTCCAAAGCAATTCATAACTCCTTTCGTCTAGTCATCAAAGATCTCACCCTGCTCATACCTGGCCTTGTGATTTTGTAAAGGGCCGACGATTCCCATGCAAACATTGATATTACCAAGCACCTCAGCGAGCTATAAAATAAGTGAACTCAACCTATCATATTAATCCATCCACATATAAAAATCCATTCGACCTCAATAATTCTTATGTCTTGCTCATAGAAAAATGTGTAAGGACATGTCCGGTTCTAATTCAAGGGATGAACATTCTCTAAAAACGTAAGCATACCCCGAGATGGAGAAGTGGCTAAGGTCCAGATATCTCCAAAGCCTCAAGACACATCCCCCCGATCGTAATGATCATAAATAACAACAATCTCCAGGACACTAGAAGAAAATTCATCTACACTACAAACCAACTTGTGATAAACACAAAAGAGTACATGGGGGACCCAAAACCTAGTGGAGAAGATATCCACTAGAGCAACACTACCCACCACGTACTTTACATAGAAAAGCAGAGAACACAAATCACCATGAGCACAGCTGTTTGCTATGAGTAGGTATGAATCTGAAGATATTGCTCCCAAATGACACTTTTGATGTCATCCTTTAAGAAAGAACACTTGTACGCCTTCACAATGCGATTACGGGCATCGCTAAGCACTTTATGTATCAAAAAAAAAAACTTGTGGTAAACACAAAGAACAATCAAGAAATATAATAAAGCATTTGAATACCAAAGAGGGTACAAACATAGTTCCAAAACCCTAGGAACCAAAGCAATCAAGGTCGGCCAGCTCCAAATCAAAGAAAACAAAAGTCGAATAGCTCCAAGATAGCTGGATCTCACAAGAAGATTCGAGAACAAGCTAATAAATAAATTAGATGGGGTTATCTGCACAGAAGCGGGCTAATGTAGTCACCCATCTCCCGCATTGGATCTGACTCCCACTTTCCCGCATTATAAAATGCAATGTTCATTTTCAAATATAGCTACATGTTATTTAAACATGTATAAAGGATGGTGCATTTCTCCAACTTTCATTTTTTCATGCACGTTGCAATCAATTGTTTCCTTTAAAGGATGTTGTGTTTCTCCAAGTTTCATTTTTTAATCCACATTGTGATTTATTGTTTTTCTAAAGGGTTCTGCTTGGTACTTTAAAATGATGCTCCATTTCCTTGCAAGTCGACTTTGAATGTCTGTAACTTGCAGTGAGGGGTGTCGAGCAAGCAAAGCTATTGGACTCTTTGCATTTATTGCTATCTCGTTAGAATCTAAATCTTGGGGAATCTACTAGAATCCCTAGGAAACTTGAGGAAATATCAGGGAATCTCAGGGAACTTGGAGAAGGTAAGCTTAGAAAATCAAGATGAATCTTGATGGAAGCACACCTAAATTTTGGAGAATTGAAGGGAATATTGAGGAAATGTAAAGGAATTTTAGAGAAATAAATTTAGGGAGTCTTGATTGAATCAAAGGGAAGCTTGGAGAATTAAATGGGATCCCAAGGAAATCTTAAAGTAATCTTAGGGAATATAGAAATCTTGCAAACTTGAGGAAAAATCCATTCAACCTCAATAATTCTTATGTCTTACTCACTCAAATGTGCGACATGTCCGGTTCTAATTCAAGGGATGAACATTCTCTAAAACAGAAGCATAACCCGCAGATGGAGAAGTGGCGGAAGGTCTAGATATCTCCAAAGCCTGCGACACATCCTGATCCGAATGATCATAAGTAACAACAATCTCTAGGACACTAGAAGAAAATTCATCTACACTACAAACCAACTTGTGGTAAACACAAAGAATAATCAAGAAATATAATAAAGCATTTGAATACCAAAAAGGGTACAAACATAGTTTCAAAACTCTAGGAACCAAAGCAATCAAGGTCGGCCATCCAAACCAAAGAAAGCAAAAGTTAGATAGCTCCAAGATAGCTGGATCTCACAAGAAGATTCGAGAACAAGCTAACAAATAAATTAGATGGGGTTATCTGCACAGAAGCGGGCTAATGTAGTCACCCATCTCCCGCATTAGATCTGACTCCAACTTTCCCACATTATAAAATGCAATGTTCATTTTCAAATATAGCTACATGCTATTTAAACATGTATAAAGGATGGTGCATTTCTCCAAGTTTCATTTTTTCGTCCACGTTACATTGTGATTTATTGTTTTCTTTCATGAAGAGAAAAGACGGGGAGGGATTTAAAATGATGCTCCATTTCCTCGCAAGTTGACTTCGAATGTCTGTAACTTGCGGTGGGGGTGTCAGAGCAAGCAAAGCCATTGGACTCTTTGCATTGATTGCTATCTCGTTAGAATCTAAATCTTGGGGAATCTACTAGAATCTCGAGGAAACCTTGAGGAAATATCAGGGAATCTCAAGGAACTTGGAGGTAAGTGTTGACCCTCAACCTGGCTTCAAAGGTCAACCACAATAAGCCAACTTGAGTATAAACCCAAATTGGAGTTAGGATCTCCAGATCACTTAAGGTGATCAGTCTGTGTAGGATAAATCTAGCAAAAAAGCCAAAAACTCAAAGTTTCATACCTTTCCCATTTCTAGAAAATGGAACCTCGATTCAAATTGTCGCAGCAGTCAACAATGAATTAAATTTTTGGGTCAGATGATTTGGACTGGCACAAAAAAGTTGCAGGAAGCTAATGGTGAAATCCCTGACTAAGTCAGATCATTATCCTGAGGGATATTCAAACTTAAAGTGGGGTCAAAAATTGGTCAATGGCAGTCAAACTGTAAAACAGTGATCAGAGAAATGGAACTAGAGTTTCTGACCACTTTTTTGGGAATTTGCAAAGCCAATATGTCACAAGGGTAGCCTGGAGTGTGGGCATGGGGATGGTAACTTGGCCTTTCCAAGAGCACAGTCTCACATGATGTTGGTGCCATCACCTCACCACCATTACAAAATCATCAACACAACAAAAAAAGAAATGGTGCCCGTCATCACCTCAGCACCATCTCTAGTCTCAGTGGGTGTTAATATTCTGTCTATCTGTCTATCTACCTATCTACCTATCTACCTATCTACCTATCTACCTACCTACTTACCTATCTATCTATCTATCTATCTATCTATCTATCTATCTATCTATCTATCTATCTATCTATCTATCTATCTATCTATCTATCTATCTATCTATCTATCTATCTATCTATCTATCTATCTATCTATCTATCTATCTATCTATCTATCTATCTATCTATCTATCTACCTACCTACCTACCTACCTATCTATCTATCTATCTATCTATCTATCTATCTATCTATCTATCTATCTATCTATCTATCTATCTATCTATCTATCTATCTATCTATCTATCTATCTATCTATCTATCTATTAGTTACATTATACAATGCAACAATGCCCTATGTGGGCACCCAACATAACCTTTATGAAACAACAATAAAACAAATTAACAGAAACCTAAGCGATAACTTACTGCAAATGACCATGCATACAATTTCTCCAAAACAATTCATAACTCCTTTTCAAATGACCATTCATACAGTTTCTCCAAAGCAATTCATAACTCCTTTCGTCTAGTCATCAAAGATCTCACCCTGCTCATACCTGGCCTTGTGATTTTGTAAAGGGCCGACGATTCCCATGCAAACATTGATATTACCAAGCACCTCAGCGAGCTATAAAATAAGTGAACTCAACCTATCATATTAATCCATCCACATATAAAAATCCATTCAACCTCAATAATTCTTATGTCTTGCTCATAGAAAATGTGTAAGGACATGTCTGGGTTCTAATTCAAGGGATGAACATTCTCTAAAACAGAAGCATACCCCGAGATGGAGAAGTGGCGGAAGGTCCAGATATCTCCAAAGCCTGCGACACATCCTGATCAGAATGATCATAAATAACAACAATCTCCAGGACACTAGAAGAAAATTCATCAACACTACAAACCAACTTGTGATAAACACAAAAGAGTACATGGGGGACCCAAAACCTAGTGGAGAAGATATCCACTAGAGCAACACTACCCACCACGTACATAACATAGAAAAGCAGAGAACACAAATCACCATGAGCACAGCTGTTTGCTATGAGTAGGTATGAATCTGAAGATATTGCTCCCAAATGACACTTTTGATGTCATCCTTTAAGAAAGAACACTTGTACGCCTTCACAATGCGATTACGGGCATCGCTAAGCACTTGCGTATCAAAAAAAAAAAAACTTGTGGTAAACACAAAGAACAATCAAGAAATATAATAAAGCATTTGAATACCAAAGAGGGTACAAACATAGTTCCAAAACCCTAGGAACCAAAGCAATCAAGGTCGGCCAGCTCCAAATCAAAGAAAACAAAAGTCGGATAGCTCCAAGATAGCTGGATCTCACAAGAAGATTCGAGAACAAGCTAATAAATAAATTAGATGGGGTTATCTGCACAGAAGCGGGCTAATGTAGTCACCCATCTCCCGCATTAGATCTGACTCCAACTTTCCCACATTATAAAATGCAATGTTCATTTTCAAATATAGCTACATGCTATTTAAACATGTATAAAGGATGGTGCATTTCTCCAACTTTCATTTTTTCATGCACGTTGCAATCAATTGTTTCCTTTAAAGGATGTTGTGTTTCTCCAAGTTTCATTTTTTAATCCACATTGTGATTTATTGTTTTCTAAAGGGCCTTGCCCCTGGTACTTTAAAATGATGCTCCATTTCCTTGCAAGTCGACTTTGAATGTCTGTAACTTGCAGTGGGGGTGTCAGAGCAAGCAAAGCTATTGGACTCTTTGCATTTATTGCTATCTCGTTAGAATCTAAATCTTGGGGAATCTACTAGAATCCCTAGGAAACTTGAGGAAATATCGTGGAATCTCGGGAACTTGGAGAAGGTAAGCTTAGAAAATCAAGATGAATCTTGATGGAAGCACACCTAAATTTTGGAGAATTGAAGGGAATATTGAGGAAATGTAAAGGAATTTTAGAGAAATAAATTTAGGAGTCTTGATTGAATCAAAGGGAAGCTTGGAGAATTAAATGGGATCCCAAGGAAATCTTAAAAGTAATCTTAGGGAATATAGAAATCTTGCAAACTTGAGGAAAAATCCATTCAACCTCAATAATTTTTATGTCTTACTCAACTCGAAATGTGACATGTCCGGTTCTAATTCAAGGGATGAACATTCTCTAAAACAGAAGCATAACCCGCAGATGGAGAAGTGGCGGAAGGTCTAGATATCTCCAAAGCCTGCGACACATCCTGATCCGAATGATCATAAGTAACAACAATCTCTAGGACACTAGAAGAAAATTCATCTACACTACAAACCAACTTGTGGTAAACACAAAGAATAATCAAGAAATATAATAAAGCATTTGAATACCAAAAAGGGTACAAACATAGTTTCAAAACCCTAGGAACCAAAGCAATCAAGGTCGGCCATCCAAACCAAAGAAAGCAAAAGTTAGATAGCTCCAAGATAGCTGGATCTCACAAGAAGATTCGAGAACAAGCTAACAAATAAATTAGATGGGGTTATCTCGCATGTAAGGGCTAATGTAGTCACCCATCTCCCGCATTAGATCCGACTCCAACTTTCCCACATTATAAAATGCAATGTTCATTTTCAAATATAGCTACATGCTATTTAAACATGTATAAAGGATGGTGCATTTCTCCAAGTTTCATTTTTTTCGTCCACGTTACATTGTGATTTATTGTTTTCTTTGATGAAGAGAAAACACCTGAGGGATTTAAAATGATGCTCCATTTCCTCGCAAGTTGACTTCGAATGTCTGTAACTTGCGGTGGGGGTGTCAGAGCAAGCAAAGCCATTGGACTCTTTGCATTGATTGCTATCTCGTTAGAATCTAAATCTTGGGGAATCTACTAGAATCTCGAGGAAACCTTGAGGAAATATCAGGAATCTCAAGGAACTTGAGGTAAGTGTTGACCCTCAACCCGGCTTCAAAGGTCAACCACAATAAGCCAACTTGAGTATAAACCCAAATTGAGTTAGGATCTCCGATCACTTAAGGTGATCAGCCTGTGTAGGATAAATCTAGCAAAAAAGCCAAAAACTCAAAGTTTCATACCTTTCCCATTTCTAGAAAATGGAACCTCGATTCAAATTGTCGCAGCAGTCAACAATGGATTAAATTTTTTGGTCAGATGATTTGGACTGGCACAAAAAAGTTGCAGGAAGCTAATGGTGAAATCCCTGACTAAGTCAGATCATTATCCTGAGGGATATTCAAACTTAAAGTGGGGTCAAAAATTGGTCAATGGCAGTCAAACTGTAAAACAGTGATCAGAGAAATGGAACTAGAGTTTCTGACCACTTTTTTGGGAATTTGCAAAGCCAATATGTCACAAGGGTAGCCTGGAGTGTGGGCATGGGGATGGTAACTTGGCCTTTCTGACATCTATTCATGAAGGTGTTGAACCTTTCCTTGTATTGACTGACACTTTCACCTGCATAAATAGAGAAAAACAAGGTCCTTGGGAGCAGCAAGTTTTCCAAACCTGTCTAAAAACTTGGTGACAAGATCATCCCAGGAAGTGGTTCCCATAAGTTTCTCATAAGTCAGCCAAGCACCAGCTTCACTCTCCTCTTTAAAACATTTCTCAAATTGTGAGAACTTGCATCCCTTTTTAAAGCCATAATCCCTGTAGTAATCTTCAAAAGTTCTCAGAAAGGTATTAGCACTCATGCTAGAATCAAAAGTAGGCAATGGAATAGGCACATTCAATTCAAACTGGTAAGGCATACTCTGAAGTAATCCAGTTGAAAAACTTGGAGAAAGAGATCTATCTCTGCAGGGTTCTGAGGCTTCCTGGTCTTCCAGTGGTTCTTGCTCTGCTGGAAATTTCTGTTTTCGGTAGGACCTCCAAAATGTTGACCCTCAACCTGGCTTCAAAGGTCAACCACAATAAGCCAACTTGAGTATAAACCCAAATTGGAGTTAGGATCTCCAGATCACTTAAGGTGATCACCGCAGTAGGATAAATCTAGCAAAAAAGCCAAAAACTCAAAGTTTCATGCCTTTCCCATTTCTAGAAAATGGAACCTCGATTCAAATTGTTGCAGCAGTCAACAATGGATTAAATTTTTGGGTCAGATGATTTGGACTGGCACAAAAAAGTTGCAGGAAGCTAATGGTGAAATCCCTGACTACGTCAGATCGTTTTCCTGAGGGATATTCAAACTTAAAGTGGGGTCAAAAATTGGTCAATGACAGTCAAACTGTAAAACAGTAATCAGAGAAATGGAACCAGAGTTTCTGACCACTTTTTTGGGAATTTTCAAAGCCAATATGTCACAAGGTAGCCTGGAGTGTGGCATGAAGTCAGATCTTCATTTAGATGCTCATAGGTATTTTTGCATTCGGATTTGGCAAAATACAGTCAAGAACAGTCAAAACAGAGTGCAAATTTTTCTAACTCGAGTTGTAAATGGAATTTTTTGGTTTTCTCAAAGCATATGGGTCTCAGATGTCTCAGGGATTGAGGGCAACTGGACCAAAAGCAACTAAGAACATAGGGGAATTTTTTATAAGATTTTTTGAAAGACAAAATTGTCAAGAATCATATCAGAGAGAATTTCTTCAACTTGGCATCAAATTTTCATTGATATGGAGGTAAATCAATCATAATAATAATGAATAATAGTACTTCAGTATTTCAAATGCAGGGGAATATCAATCTCAGGTCATCAAATAATTTTAGAAGATAAATTCAACCAAATCTCTTAGGATCTGATCGGGGAGTACTCAGAGACTTCCAAAATCCTTCAAGTCATGCTTAGCACTGATCACTGTAAGGTTTGAACGCTTCTGGGCCTTCGAAAAAATACTGTTGTCGAATCTCCTGTATATATTTGGTTTTCAAATGATTCCTCATTCTTAGCCTTAGTTTATGGGTTCATTCAATTCTTAG
Source organism: Isoetes taiwanensis (assembly GCA_021234155.1). Lineage (NCBI taxonomy): Eukaryota > Viridiplantae > Streptophyta > Lycopodiopsida > Isoetales > Isoetaceae > Isoetes > Isoetes taiwanensis. The sequence continues at coordinate 10,281,627 of JAJEKV010000014.1, read as the reverse complement.
AGGGCGTGAGGGTAAGAATAGATAGGTTGCGAGGGCAATGGCACCAAATCCGGCATGATTCGAGCTAGAAACCCAAATTTAGGGTTCCCGACCGTATTTTTCGTGAAAATGGCGCGATACGATTCCGTATTTTCACAGGTATATACTCAGAATATGCTGTATTTTGGCATTTTTTAGATTCTCGAGCATGGTCTTAATGTTTTTTCTAAAAATAATCAAGGAATACTTGGAAATTTTTGAGACCATGGGAACTTTGTATACTTGGGATGGAATCATAGCATATTCTAGGGCATCTTTAGGCCTTAGGGTAAGGAAATACCATGAAGTGCAAAGATAGGAGAAAGAAAATGAGTGAAGGTCATGAAGGTGAAAGAGATAGGAAATAAGAATGGCTAGAATAATGGGGTCTCAAGAGGATGGGTATAGAAAAATGTATAAAAGGAAAGGAAAATATGGCTAGAGAAGTAATTGAGATAGGCAAACTTGGCAAATATAGTAGAGAAGTGGCACAATGGTTAAATAAAAGCAAATGGGAATGAGACATGTTCACAGAAGTGGGGAAAGAGGGAGAGAATCAGGATTTGGTACCATATACAGAAGTCTTCCAAACTTCAAAATTGTGAACTTTTAACTTGAGCACTTGTTGACCTAGAAGGTAAGCATCCTTTGACCTCCACATCAATGTTTGACTACCAAGCTCTTCCAAACTTTGACCTAGTCTTCCAAAGTGACTTAACCTAGTTTGAATGCATAGACCACAATTAGCATGTTGCCCTTTGGGGGCAACATCTCGCCAAAACAAGAAAATGGCTGGTCCCCTCAGCCATGAGATGTCAAAAGTGAACAACTAGAGGGGTCTTCAACTTTGTACCAAGGTGTTTAAGTAGGAACATGGTAGAGTGAGAGTATAAAGTGCAAATGTTGATGGAGTAGGTGTGAATGTGGTGATAGAATGATGTGAATGGGATATGGTGAGTGGAAAAAGGTAAGAGTGAGTGTGAATATGGCAGGGTGGTGATGGAATGGAGATGAAGTGAGTGTGCAAGTATTGAGATTTCGCCAAAACAAGAAAATGCATGTCTCCTCCTTGATCTTCAACAATTGCAACTCTGCTACGGTGGTGAAGATGAATTGCAGAGTGCTTTTTTCCTCTTGGGAATGAAAACAAGAATAAGGAGTTTAAATGGATGGCAGGACGACTTATGACAGATGAAAAAAATGGGAAAAGGGTGCACCTGTCATGGAAACACACAAACTAATTAGTCTCAAATCCTTGCAACTCTGCTATGATGGTGAAGGTGATTTTGCAGAGTGCTGTTAGGGTGTGGAAAAAGAATAGAAGGCTAAATGGATGGTAGGAATACTTTAAGACAGGTGGATAGAGATGGAAGAAGGATGCTCCTGCATATGACACTTGGTAATCATTAGTAACAATTATTCTCTTGGAATCACTTGTACCATTCTCTGGTCAACCAAATCTATAAACATAAAACCAACTTATTAGAGTAATGTGCTCAAAAGTCAAATTGATCTAACTACTCTAAACCTACTGTAGATCTTTAAGCTTTTTTAATGTAAAAAGAGGGACAAGCAAGCATGCTGATCCCAATACCTTTTCAAATGCAGGATATTGATAGGATTTGACAATGGCATTCCTGAAGCAACCTCTTGTAACCAATAAGAGTTGGTACCTGCAGACTCTAGCATTACAAAGGGTCCTTCCCAAATATTATCAAATTTGCCAGCTGAATCTTCCTTTGACTTATTCCATTTGAGGACAAGCTCTCCCTTCCTAAAAGTAAGCCTTGAATGCAGCCAGATCTTTAGCTTTTTTCAACAAATTAGTGTTCTCAGCCTCCATTCTATAGTCATCTAGATGTAACAAGGCATCCAATCTTTCCTGCAAGGCATGTTCAAAAGGTAAGCATAATTTATGAGCTAATCTCAAAGAAGGTAACTCAAGTTCTACTGGTAAAACTGCCTCTATGCCATAAACCAAATTGAAAGGTGTGTGATTTGTAGCTGTTTTGATAGTGACTCTATAAGCCCAAAGTGCATCCACTATTTTGACATGACAATCCCTCTTGTTAACCTCAACTGTCTTCTGCAGAATATTTTTCAATACTTTGTCAGTAGCTTCAGCTTGTCCATTACCCTGAGGATAGTATGAAGAGCTTTTGGTATGCTTGACCTTCAAAATACTCAACAAGTTAGCAATGACTTCATTAACAAAAGGTGTACCCCTATCAGAATGCAACTGGAAAGGAATACCAAACCTAGAACAAACATATTCATGTAAAAACCTTGCAGTTGTGAGGGCATTGGTCTGCCTCAAAGGTATTGCTTCTACCCACTTGGTAAAATAATCTGTGGCCACAATAATATGTTGATGTTGACCTGTAGAAGAAGGATTAATGGGGCCAATATAATCTAGCCCCCAGATTTGAAAAGGTCCTGGAGATATGATAGGATTCAAGGCAGCTAGTAATAAAATTCTTTTGCTAAAAATTTGAAATTGATGGCAAGTTTTTATGATCTCATAGCAATCTCTAAAAATAGTAGGCCAGTAATATCCAGACCTAGAATCTTTTTTGTTGTAGTATCCCCAGCAAAATGTCCTCCACAGATACCTTTATGCATTTCCCTAATAATTAAGGCAGACTCATCTTCATTTACACATCTCAACAAGATTCCATGTCGGTTGACTTTGCACAGGACATTGTCTATCAACTTGAATTGTTTGCACTTGTCCTTGAATCTCCTTTTTTGGCTTGGAGTGAAGCTTGGAGAGATAATCCCATATTGTAAAAAATCTCCAATAGGTTGCTGCCATCCTCGCTTGGCTTGATCTCTTTGAGTTACCTCTAAATGTGCCACTGCAAGTGAAGTGTCAGTAGTGTCCAATTCATCTTCATGGTCAAAAAATATGTAAGGCAAGTAGAGGCTAGGGTCTCGTGCCAAATGCAACTCTTTTACAGAAATATCATAACTTTGCAACTTACAAGCCCATCTCTGGATCTTTGGTTTATTAGTTGCCTTACCAAATAGCAAACCTATTGGGTTTTGTTTCATGTAGACTTGGACTTGGCTTTTCAGAAGCAAATGTCCTTGTCTATTAATAAGAAACATGAAGGCAGCAGCACTTTTTTCCATTCTGGTGTATCTTTCTTCAAGAGCAGACCATTGTTTGCTTGCAAAAACTATGGTATGCTTATCCTGCAAAATGGCTAAACCTATGGCCTTTTTAGTAACAGTGATATAAACTTCAAATGGCATGCTCAGATATGGTTTTTTCAAAAGAGTAGCTTCACATATGGATGAAATGAGAAAGTCAAAAGCCTCTTGGCATTCTTAAGTCCATGTGATAGGTATATGCTTGCTTTCAGACTTAGAAAATTTACCAACCCTTGTCAACTTAGAAATGGGACTCAAAATATGAGCAAAATTTGGAATATACATTCTAAGGAAACTTGTCATACCAATAAAACTCTTAACCTGCTTTAAATTCTTGGGGGGTGCTAGCTTTTTGAGGGCTTCAATCTTATCTTGAGCAACTTGAATACCTTGGTTGGATACTTCATGTCCTAAAAGCTGTCCTTTTGATGCAAAAAAGATGCACTTCTTTGGATTTAGATTAACTCCTGAACTCCTGCATAAAGAACAAATTTTTGCAAGTAATTCCACATGATTAGTAGAGTGAGAACCCAGACAAAGGTCATCTAGATACACCCTAAACTCTTCAGCAGACATTGTTTTAAAAATAACATCCATTGCCCTTTGGAAAGTAGCTGGGGCATTCATTAAGCCAAATGGTATTCTTTTCATAGCATATGTACCCCAGGGAGTGATGAATGAAGTCTTTGGCTGATCCTCCTCTTTGATACTGATCTGATTAAACCCTCAAAAACCATCCAAAAATGAATACATGTCTTTCCCTGCAACAGCATATAGGATTTCTTCTAGAAAAGGCAAAGGATAACAATCTTTTATGGTGCCTTTGTTTAAGTCTCGATAATCTATACAGATTCTCAAAGCACCATTCTTCTTTTCCATTGGAACAATGCATGACACCCATTCAGGATTAATAATCTCCACAATAACACCTGCATCCAACATCTTATGCAATTCATCTTTAATTAGATCTAAAAGTGAAGCATTGATCCTCAACTTCTGGAAAACAGGTTTACATCCCTCCTTAATTTTGATTTCAAATTGACATACCTCTTCCTTGATACCAATGAGCTCAGAATAATCCCAAGCAAACACATCACTTCTTTCTTCAAAGAATTTGGTAATCTCTTCCTTGTTTTGTGTATCAAAGAGATCTCCCACAAACAGAGTTCTTTGCTGGCCATGTTTATTGATAATGACTTCATTGGTTGCTTCCTCTTGTGATGCATTTATGACTAATATGGGGCAAAATTCCTTAGCCTCGTCTTCATCAAGAACTTCCTCTGGTATAGCTCCTTCAGATAAATATGTCATTAAGGAAATTCTGCACAAAGCATCAGCTTCCCAATTCTGCTCCCTTGGGATATGAGTAATTTTCCAGGAAGTAAAGTAAGCAAGCATTCCCATTACCTGGTTTCTCAGAGATTCCAGGTCAGCATTCTTGGCCTGATATTCACCACTAACCTGTCTGCAAACCAATTGAGAATCTCCATAAATGTGTATGACTGAAATATCCATAGCCTTAGCTTCTTGGAGACCTGCAATCAAAGCTTTATACTCTGCTACATTGGAAGTTATTTGAGGAAAGATCCTTCCTACTTTAGCCAAGAGTTTATTGGAAGTATCTTTTAGTATAGCTGCAGATGAAGCTACATTTAATTTCTTTGAAATTCCTCCATCAAACCATAAACATCCTTAAAAAGAAGCCAAATAGGATGATTACAGTAATCAATTTATTTAGTGCACTTTGACGTTGTTGGGGAAGTACCCTTGTTGATGGAGAATTTGTAAGAAGGTAATAGTCCGGATGTGGTGTCATGGTAGGATATATGCGAACATGGAGACCTTGATTTGACCCTAGATTCTATTGAACAGAAAGGTCTTTTTTTCTTGCCTTTCCCTATCTGTTCTGTTAACAATCTAGTGGTTAACATTGTGCACATGTTAGGTGTCTGTGGTGGCAGATACACTTGGCATGTTTAGGTTAACATAAGTATAGGGCTTAGATTTAGCTAGATGTAGGGCTCGGTCTACATTATATTAGACCAGAGCCTCTTCAGATGTATTCATGTTTTATCTCAAGTTTGGAGAGCCTCATTTGGCGCACGTTTCCTTCACTCTTTGTACATATTTGTTTCTCTTGTTCGTATTTTGTGGTCATGAGCATGGCAGCTTTGTAGCATCCGCGCATAGAGACCGCTGTGATTTTGTGTATGCTAAGATCTCGCAATTAATGGTAGTGCCGTTATGCCGGGTTTGTTCATGATCACTTTCATTAGAGAAAATATGGGGTCTTAGAATATCCTCCTAATAAATACTTGAAATTCCACATCAGATTTTGCAATCCACCAATAAGGGGCTTGCTCTTTGTTCAAATGGCATGTCTACATGGCAAGGGGGATGCCCCAATATTTAGAAAGTAGTGCATGAAATCCCCTAAAGATATGTTAGAGATTTGCATCGAGCATCCAATAGTTAATGGTCTCTCGATTTGTGTTTTTATGGGTCGAGGTAGCGTGGGAAAACAACAGGAAATCCTATTCTGAAGCACAGAAGATTTCGAGTGTGAAACAGATGGGAAACCCCATAGTTGAAGAAGCGAGGCATGAAATCCAGATTGATCTTGAGCTCTGGATTACATGACGCAAGCTGATACATTGGTCTTAGCCTATATTTCCCGTGAAGCTCTTTTACCCTTTTTTATTTGCCCTGTTTCCTACTACGAAATTGCTTATGTCTTATTAGTCGATTCTACAAAGATGGGGCCACTGTTTCTTGCTGCTTTATGCCAGGGAATTTGGGTTTCGAATGAGGTATGGATCTTGGAAGTTTCCCTTTTGCTTCCCCTGTTATTGATTTACATTGTAAAAATTTTCTCTGTTTTCTTACAAGGGCAGAATAGCTTCAGAGATGTTTATTTGCTTACAAACCGAGTTTGATGCTGGAGAAGATCAATCTTGTTCTTGTGCTTGCTAGGTATTATGCGATGGAAACTTTTTTCATTACGCCTTAGAACAATGCTTGGGTGCTCTTCAGGACAGCTTGCTTGCTCTCGGTAGAGCTGCCAGAGCTTTTACAACTAGGTCGGTTAAGCCTTCTTCATTTCCTTTTGGTTGAGTTGCATAAGGTTATTGGTTAATTTGAGGTTAATGCTAGGTACATAATTGCAGAACTAAAGAAGTTACATGAATCATTCTCAGGAACTGTGCTGGCAGATAAACGAATTCACATTGCCAAATATGTCACTTATATGTTTTGTTGCTAATATTTTGGATGGATATCTTTTGTATGCATTTTTCCCTCAGCTGTGTTGCAGCAGTACAAAGTGATTTATATCTTATTTGCGTGTCGCCGCCGGACTCTAAGCCGCTTTCGTGCTTCGCTAAGCTAGATAACTGCTAGTTTGCTTGGCAAGAAAGGAAGTTCAGTTTTAAATATTTGTGGACCTTAGAACACTTCCGTATTCTAAAGTCCATAAGCTATGACTCCTTAATTTTGTGAAAAGAAAAACAATTGGTCTATCGTGTTCAATTCACAAGGTTATGTGGATGTTTCATTGTGAAAGTGGGTCGTGATTGAAATGTGTGTTCATATTTTGATCCGAATGGTGAAATTTAGTAGATGTTGTGAAGTTTTGTGTTGGCATAGTTTATCCAATCTGTATTTGTAGAGGTGGATTTGTGCAGTGCTCAGTAGTCAGAGACCAAGTACACACATAAGTCAGTAGCACATGCTTAGACCAGAAGATGGACCTAATGTGGCATTCAAATTCAGCATCCCATGTTGTGTGGTTTAACTATACATTTGCCTAATAGCCCGTGCGGTGTAGGAAGGTCACCGCTTGCTCCATTTTTTCGCTTTGTATTAGCTTATGCAATTCTTCATAGTTCTCGTCTTTCTTGCAACATTAATTCTATTATCCACCCACGTAACATTAAGATCCGGACCTGATGCATAAGTTTTAGATATGGATGTTGCTCCACCAGCTCTGAAAATGTATGCTAATAACGTGGTTTTGTGTATTTTCATGGCTTGGTGTATTTTCATGGCTGATTCTCATTTTTACAACATGCAAAATCCTTGATTGTGTATGAAATGAGCTTCCACTTTTGAAGCCAATTTTGTATGCACTATTGCAACAAATTACACTAGTTAGGATGAGTCACGACATTGAATATATTTTCTAGGAAGCACATTTGGCTATTCTTTACAACAAGAAAAATGCAAAAATAGCTACTTTAAGCTAATCGCATTATTTATTTGGTAGCACCGCATGATTTAGTAGAATCTTATGGTCGCATCTACATTCTATTTGTATAATCTGATTATATACTTGTGATGTCAATTCAAATTTACACTCAGAAAGATGTTTGGCTCTATTGCCATTCAGCCATGCTTTTATGGACCCATAAGGTTTGTATATTTGTCAACTCATTTGATGTGTGCAAATTCCTACTAAAGAATGTAAGATTTCATCATAAATAAGGTATCATGATAAGGCATATATTGAAGGAAATGAAAGATAATCTATGGGCAAGCCAGTTTGACAACCGTAATAGGGCAAACCTTAAGTGTTTATTTTCTTTCAAAGAAGAACAAGGGCATTACTAAATCCAAATCGCTAACTTCGAACCACATCACGCAGAGTTGAAACTTCAAGGGAAATGATGCCTTCAAATATGATTTAGCAAAGAAACATGTTGAATTATACACAAGAAGGGACGACGAAGGATGCATATGGTCGAGATCCGTATAATAATCAAGTGGATTGCATTGCCGAAAGGGCTTGATATTCTTATCTATCGAAATGCTCCAATATGCTCCAATTCGTACTTCAGAAAACATCCCTCGTTAATATCATTAGCCTCGTTTCGGATTTTCTTCTACAAATGGGCTTATGTGTTCTCTTTCTATCTTCTTTTCTTGATCGAAAACAATTCCTTGCCTTCATCTCAAAAACGTGCGCCCTTTTCTTTATATAATATAATATAAAAGCCTTTAAGATCAAGGCACCTTTAACGATGTGCAAAAGATCTCTCACGTATGGCTTTTAAATATGCCCTTGACCATACATGCTTTTCAAGTTCACTTCCCCAAAATAGACTTAGTATATCTCTCCATAAATTTCAAGCAAGTGAAATTGTACACGTGGCATTAGGAGAGGGTTTTAAGGAAGGAAAAGATTTGGTAAGGATTGCATAGTTATTGACTTAAATATGACATGGATTATTCTAAGAAATAGGAGATAATGAATTAAAAATATCTTAGGGGACATTTCAAGACCCCAAATTTTCTAATGCCTTGTTGTGTGCTGTTGTGTTGCTGCTCTCATGCTTCTCCGTTTTGAAAACTTCTTGTACAATATTCTTCATCCTTTATATTTCCTTTGTTTGCCCAACCAGGTCGATTCATGTATCTGTCTGGAGGCCCTTGTAGCTGATGATTCTGGGAGCTCATCAATTTCATTACACTTGGCATGTTAAGGTTAGCATAAGTGTAGGGCCTAGATTTAGCTAGATATAGGGCTAAGATTTGCGGTCTACACTATATTAGACCAGAGCCTCTTCAGATATATTCAGGTTTTATGTCAAGTTTGGAGAGCCGCATTTGGCGCACGTTTCCTTCACTCTTTAGTATTATCAGTGCCATAACAAAGATTGCTTTTTTCCTGCATCACCGAGACAACGAAAATTTTGTCACATATGATCCACTTGAAAACAACCCAGCAGCCCTCCTTGTCAAAATATTATCTAGTTGGAGCGATGAGAACTGGGGCTGGAATAACCTTAGCATAACTGCAAGAAAATCCACGAAACTCCACATAATAATCCCATCAGAGAAGCAGCTCATGTCTCTACTATGGGAAAACTGTCTTGGGGTAAATGGCCATGGATTTCGAATTTGGTCATTTCTTTTGCTCCAAAACATAGGCAACAACAGAACCTCGTATGCTTCTTCAAGTATGCCTTCTCAAGAGTCTTGCATTCATCGGCCTCCATAGCAACGACAAAAATTTGTGAAAGTTCGACAAGGATAATTCTTGAAAAAAAAAACTTTATGCTGTTCGAATTTTTGCCTGGATAAGGTGGAGTCAACAATAACCAGAAATGATACCAAATTTTTTTTTCCGATATTTGGTTAATCAGATTTTTCTTTCTAGCAGCCAAAATTCGTAAAACCTAAACCTTGGGAAAACAGAAACTAAAAACTTTTCTAACAGGGAGGAAAAACCAAATTTAAACGATAGATTTACACAAAAAATTAAAGAATGTTCATTGTCATCATGTATACAAAACTATTAAGCAAACTCATGCAAGTTGTTAGAAAACAACTGATTGCGGCTATAGAGTAATAATCGGTGCATGCAATTTTAACAAACCAAGTCAAGGCAATGCAAAAGAGCTAGGGGTTGCAAATTCATGAAAGTTTTACATTAAAACATCCAATGTTCATAATAAAATAGTGGTTACGTGGACAAGAGGTCTAGGGATTTGGACCCTAGCATTTCCATTTGGGCTATTTATATCAGCCTCTTTAAGAGCCTCTTGGGATCAGCAAATTTTCATCTTTGAATTCACAAAGCTACCATTCTATCTTGGATGCAAAGTAGTGCAACCTTCCCTTGCTGCACCACGCAAAGGATAATGTTGACTGAATGGAAGCTATGATGGTTGTTTCTATTTGTACTATATTCTTGGTTCAGCACTTACTACAAGCACAAGAACTATAGAAGGTTGCCAGGTGAATGCATAACTTGGAGAAGATGAGTACTCTCATAAAAATACTACCTTTGGAAGGCATTTCTTTGAGCTTGATGCATGCATGAAAGAAATAACTACTTCTTAATAGCGTCTGTAACATCTAACACAAAAAGAGAGCCTATGACCTTACATAGAAGCATATCATATCAATAACACAAACAAATGCACGATATTTCATGGATGTGAGAGTCTAATTGTAATATCTTAAAAAAAAAAAAAAGAGAGTACAGGAAATGCTTGCAGGACACAAAAAATCAGGACCCAGAAAAGCAAATGCTGCATTGCAAGGCATTTTAGAGATGCTGGCACTGGAACAACAACTAGTAATCAATGTCCATAACGTCTAAAATGAAAAGAGAATATTTGGAATAAGAATAAGAATAAGAATAGTTTTTTATCGTCCACTGAGACCAATCGGCCTATGGGACCCAGAAGGAGCGCAGCAAACTTATTACTGTCCGGGTTAAAAAACCGTCGCCCCGAAGGGTTTTCGAGGGAAAAACCGTGGCAGTAATAAGAATGCTGTCAAACTGTACAAGTATACATCATCATGAAATAAATGTGTATGTACATGTCAAGCACGTGCCCGAGGACATAGCTGATCTCGCATGTCCATGACCTCCTGAAGGTATGATCCTAGCACCCGTACGGAGGCCATGCTCAATGTCACATGTAGCGGCTGGCCAGGCCTAACCAACTCAGCATAGCGCGTTCGGATTTGATCATGTGCTGGGCAACTTTGAAGGGTATGAGATTCATCCTCAATGACTCCCATTTGGCAGCATTGACAGAGCCTGTCCTGACGTGGCTCACCAATCCATCTGCCTGTCTCAATTCGAAGATGATGTGCCCCTGTGCGAACGGAGACAATGAGTCTGCGTCTTTTCATGGGCAAGTGGGTGCGCAGGTAGCATTGCGGGACAAACTATGACTCATGATGAAATCCATTTGCTTACAAGAAACACCTGCAAGCAAGACAAAACAACAAGACCCACAATAAAAGTCCTTAAACTAAAAAAGCTAAGGAAAATATCGTACTATAACCTCTTGGCTCTGAAAAACCAACAGAAGTGAAGATCAACTTGGCAATCGCTGCATACATCTTGGTCTTCCATTGATGCCGTGCAAGAGAGAAGCCCTCAATCACAGAAGCGGACCTGGCACGCCTCCCCGCCCAAGCTCCGGCTATGATGATTTTGATGCATCGCCTCTGAGTCTGGCAGACCATTCCATGTCAGCAGTCTAGAGGAAAATCTGGACCAGATTCGACTTTGGAAGATAGATGAGTGGCATTTAAGCCTCAATCAATTTTGCAGCAACACCGCATAACTGACGCTTGCCGTCTAATTCCATTTGCAGCAGTTAGCAATTATCAAAACACTCATCAAAAAACCAAAAACACTCCTGTTTAAGTCCAAAACACCGGATTAATTGGTAGGGTGATCTCCGCCTCTTTAGAATTTGAGTTAAGTGACGTATCTAATCTTGCCGTAGATTAAGTGAGAGAGCAATCTTGAACATCTATTTGAAACTACCTATTGCCGCAAATGGAATCACACAGATCATCGCTCTTAAAAAAGGAGGCGGAAGTTGAGATTTTTTAAAGAAGTGCCACTGCCGCAAGTCGAATCTAGCCCTCCTCAAAGTAGTCCCTCTCTATGTATAGGGAATGGATGTTGGGACCAGCTATGGCTTCGGAATGGATGTTGGGACTCTATTTTGGGCTCAGCTATCCCTTCGGACACTCATCTGTACATATGATTTATTTGTACAGTTTGTCGACATCTTTATTACTGCCACGATTTTTCTCTCGAAAATACTTCAGGGTGGGGATTTTTCTAATCTGCACAGTGATAAGTTTGTTGCCCTCCTTTATCGTAGGTCGATTGGCCTTCGTGGACGATAAAATCCATTCAATTTAATTCAATTCCTGGTTTTGCAAGTGGGGTCCCGCAACCAAAGATTAACCGAGTGGCCCACCCGCAAAACCGGGACAGAAGACCAATTCTATTCCCTATAAAATGGAAATAGGGAGGCAGCTTTTAGAATATCTCGTAAAAATAGGAAATTATTCGCAATGTTCTACGATCTGCGCGAAGTTTTATAGGTTTGTTCCGCAAAGTTTCACAAATCTGCTGGGTTGTTTCAAAACCCGGTGATCTCGAAGTTTTTGCAATCTATTGGAGCCGTGAAGAGCTACCGCCAAGAACTCACATGCGATCTTTTCTCGAAACCGGGCGAAGAATTGGCATGATGAAGAACTACGATATGCCCGGTGAGGAACCGCAAGATCCGAGGCATAGAAACAAGATCATGAGGCGCCGAGCAAAAATTCTAAAAAGAAAAATATCTAAAATTACTTGGAGAGCCGGTAATGCGGAATAGGTTAACCCTATTTCCATTCTGCATTGGAGGGAGTTGCCACGTGGCATCACGAGATTGCATCTCCGCAAAAACTCCCGACCCTATTTCCATTTTGTGGCATTTTGGGGACATGACCCGCACACCACATCATTTTTTTCTAAATCTTCAATGGGCTTAGAAGCTCGAGCAAAATATTGAGGCTTGTGAGGGGTACATGCTAGATGGAGGCCTCCACCTTCTAAGTCCAATTACGCAAGACATCTATCATATTACAGTATACCTAGGGCCTAATGCCATTTGCCTTTCAGTCCTTATAGATTTGAAAATAAAGAATCTAGATGTCATTTTGTTGGACAATTTAAATAAAAAACCATCCTTTTTTAAGATATGAATATTTCGATGGGGAGTTCAAGAAACATTCATTTCATTTTTCTAAACCAATAGACGAAAATTGTTGATCTTGATCTGGTGATGATGTAAACATTTTTTATAAGAGTTGCGTATTTGCTCATGCCCTAAGTAACTTAGTCAAGGATAGATTCTTATATTTTTCTTAAATGTTTTGTATGTATTTTTCCCAAAAAACATATCTTAAAAGTATAAAACATATTTTTTGTAGTTTAATACCCCGACCAAAAAAAAAAAATTACACCTTCACAACGAAAGCGACGATATAAAAAGTAAATAGAAGCGACCAAGCGCAAACGCGACCATGACACTACCCTGCCACATAATGCGTCAGAAAGTGCCACCGAATTCAACGCTAACGCTGCGTCTTGTCATTGACGACGCCCTCGGTTTATCCCCTCGGCGGTTGCATGGCCTCAAAATGCGCCCACTAAGGATGCTTTGCCCGGACGCTTAGCGCGAACTCGTGGACGAAACAAGTTCAGTCGCCTGCTTGGCCTCAAAACACGCCGCCACAAATAAATCCCTGCACCCTCGTTATCGCCGCTATCGCGACATCACGACGCACATTTTATGTGACATCTCGCGTGGGGCATCATGTACCGTAAGTGTTAGCAACCGCTCAATGGAGTATCGCGACGCCAAGAATTTAACGACCCTACAAGCCCATAGGGAAAGGGATCGTGTGTCGCCTTTGGTTTACATCTGCATCGTCCGAACACATATGCTAGGATTTATGTGCAGATGCATTCCTGAGCATTTGCATTCGCGCCATTTTTCGAATTCTACTGATCTTTTTTGTCACGTATAAAACGCGTAGTTTTGCCAAAAAAGTGTGGGGGGCATACATTTCGTACTTTTTTCATATTTTATGTATGCAACTTCGGACCTATCTCCCGACCCAAGCAAGACGTATTGATATGGATTGGGTTGATCCAAAACGTAGGGAAAAATGGCCTAGTGTGACTTCATCAGACTTTATTGCATGAAGCGTTGGCATGTTATGACATGGGTACTATGTTGGAAACGTTAAATGAGATGGAGAGGTCCTTATTCTCTTGCTCCCAAGCATTATAGCAATATTGATACAAACTAATAATCAAACAAGTATTATCCCAAATATAATTGATATTGTACTTGCTACCTAGGCTATATGTCGAAACATATATAATCATACATCCTTTTTTGCCTTTTTTTTCAATCCTATTTTTTCTGGGATTTGCCTCATGCAAAGTCGACACACACGTATAGACTTTTTTGTTCTCTCCGGTTGCAAGCAAGCAGACTCACCTGGATTAGATAAGGACAAAACTTGGACAAGCGGGCACGTTTTTTGTTCGCCGGCATAGCCATGGAGATTTTAGCATACAAAGATATATGTGCCATATATGGCAGATTCAGAATGGTTTGTGACATATATAAATAGAATTGTTTAAGTGGGGTCATTAATTCAGGGCGAACCGGCGAAGGAGGTACGTTTAAAATTTATTAAGATTTTGTGGCTCGTTCCTGCTAAGTATTTATACATAGATCATTTCAATTCCATAGGGTCCGAAATTAGAATTTGCCCTAACCATTGAAAATACCTGCTTACATTTAAGGCTACTGAAAATACATGAAATTATACTCTACTTTCCCAAAAATCCTTAGGAACTTCTACGAAAATGAACTGAGAAACCGCCGGGAATATTTTTTGTTACCGGAAATTTTTTGGAATGGCTGGATTTTTGAGGGTCGAACCCCCCAATTTCGAACCCTGCCTGGCACTGGTCGCAGAAGGCAGCAGTAGTAGTCCGGTGACCTCAGCATCTAGCTTCGATATTCTTTGCAATGGATCGTTGGGTTTGAGCTATCTCTCGTTCTTCTATGGACAAAGATCCGTGGGTATTTGTTTTATTTTGTTTTGTTGCAACCAATTTGTATTTGAATCGCTCTGCCCTTGCAGTTGATTCAGCAGGGGAGAGTAAGGCATTTTCAAATCAATTTGTTTCGGCACTAATTGGCAGATATTCTATGGATGCTTGCATGTCTGCTGCCATTTTGCTTCCAAATCCTGACAAGAAATTCGTAGATCAGAGAAACCTAGCTCTCTTAGCATTGCCGTTTGTTGATAATGGATAAGTCTGTAGACAAAATATACCTTGACAGATGGCATAATCCAGAATTGCCAGGTCTGGAGCGGTGCTCCTATTATCTCGGAACCTGGATGTATGTCTTCGTATCATCAAAAAACCTCACCTTTCTGCACTCAAGTTTTCTGTTCCTTTGTGTTGCGCTGTGTTCTTAATATGGTATCAGAGCAGCGAGCCTGAGGACTGATCTAAAGAGGAGTGTAAGAGAACTGCCATGAAGATTGAGACGTTGAACCATGCGAATGCCTACTACTGGTTCTTGAGAGTCCAAACCAAGCTTTGTGAGAAAGGGCTATGGGGCATCGTGAATGGTGACGAACCTAAACCGTTGGCAGTTGAGAAAGGGAGTGAAGGGGATTCAAAGACAAATGAATCTGAAAGACAAGCTGTTGCCAAATGGATACAGAAGGATTGGACTGCAAAGAGCAGAATTCTCAGGTATCTGGACGATACTTTGATGCCACAGATTGCAGAAGCTCCATCAGCCAAGATTGCATGGGATGAACTTCAGAGAGCATATAAACGAAAACATTTTTCCAATCAAGCAAATTTGTATGCAGTAGTGTTCAATACCAAGCTCAGAGAAGGCATGAGTATGGAGGAATATATCGGGATAATTCGGCAAGCCTCTAAACAAACAAGGGTATGGATAAAGGCATTGATAATGATTTGGTTGTAGGAGCTTTGCTCCTTGGCTTGCCCAGTTCATACAATAATGTCAAGAACATTATTGGGTCAGTAGAGACTGTTGAATTAGAATGGGCTTGTCAGCAGCTTTTGTTGGAAGAGAAAAACCAAAGGGGATCAAAGAAATCATCGTCAAGAGAAGTTCAGGCCTTGATTGGTGGTAAGGAGGAAATGAGAAAATGTTTCAATTGCAACAAGATAGGCCATCTGGCTAAAGACTGTCCTGAGCCTGACAGGAGAAAGAAGAGACGGGCTGAACAAAAAAGGGATGATGAATTGCAGAAACGGGGACCAAAAGCCCATAAAGCATCAAAAGTTTCGAAGAATGATCTCTCTGATTCTTCTGCCGAGTCTGAGAACACCTCTGAGAGTAGTGATTCGCTTGTGTCTCACCCAAAAAAAGCATTTGTGTGCGCCGAGAAAAGTTCGTGTCATGAGAAAGTAAAGAACAAAGGTACTTGGCTTAAAACATTTTTTACTGTGGTAATCAGTCTCTTTGGAACTCTGTTTGGTGTCCTGAAGCATGGAATTGTGAAACATGTGTGCATTGTTGTTGCATGGTTTCAAAGTTGCTGTAATGCTGTAGTGATTGGACAAGAGGCAGGTTGCTTTCTGGCCCAAACACCCCATGGAATTTGGTATTTAGATTCTGGAGCTACGGACCACATGACTCCTAAGCGTGAACTGTTTGTTGATTATCATGCTGTTGAGCAGAGCAGAGTGAAGATTGGCAAAGGAACTTTGGGCGTAGCGGGTGTTGGAATTGTTAGACTTGACATGCCATGTGGAAAAATTCAACTCAAAAGGACCCTGCATGTACCGGAATTGGAAGCAAACCTGCTGTCCATATCTAAGTTGGATGATGCCAGATTGTTGGTGAATTTTGGATATGGAAAATGTTTGATAAAGGACAGAACCGGCAATGTCCTTGCTGTTGGAGACCGAGATGGGGACTTGTATAGATTGAGCTGGTCCCAGAAGGTAGCATTAAGTGCCTGCACACTAGAAAAGAGTCAGCTGTGGCACGAGAGGTTGGGACACCCGAACTTCCTGTTGATGAAAGAGATGTATAAGCATAAGCTGGTCAGTGGATTGCCCAAGATTGAGCCCCCAGGTAAATTGTGTGAAGGGTGTATGCTGGGAAAAATGCACAGGAAACGGTTTCCTAAAGGCAAAGCGCATAGAGCAGAAAAACGCCTCGAAATTGTTCATATGGATGTGTGGGGAAAAGCTAAAATGGCATCAATCGGAGGACACAGGTACTTTCTTTTGATAATTGATGATTTTAGCAGGAAACTGTGGGTGTATTTTCTGAAACACAAGTCCGAAGTATATGGATATTTTGCAAGGTGGAAAACATTTGTGGAAAATCAAGCAGATTTGAAACTTAAACAAATCCGAACGGATCAAGGGGGAGAATTCGTGAAACGTGAAGTTTGAGGCTTTGTGCAGAGTCCGATTAAGCATGAGAAGTCGGGGGCACATGAGCATCGCGAGAATGGGGGTCGCTTGAGAGGAAAACCGGACTGTTCGAATGTGCCGAGCTATCTTTGCTTTGGGAATAACATTGACCCTTCCTTTTGGGGGAAGCTCGCACACCGCCTTTTACTGTTGAATAGATCGCCTACTAAAAGCCACATCAAATATTGTTCCGCAGGAACTGTGGAGTGGGAGAAAGCCTGAGATTGCAGATATGAAAGTGTTTGGTTGTAATGCTTTTGCCCACGCCAAGCGTGATAAGCTTTCTAATAAGGTTGTACCTTGCATGTTCGTAGGATATTCAGAGGAGATAAAGGGATATCGATTGTATGTTCCTTCTACAAAGAAAATTATCATAAGAAGAAGTGTGCGTTTTGATGAAACTAGTTTTGATTTTGGCAAAGGCATGGGAACCACATTCTATGATATGAGTCACAGCTCTGATAGTGAATCCGATTCTGATCATGAGCAAGCACAAATAGATGAGCTTTCAGATCCCGAGAGTGAGGACCTTGATGTCCCCTCTGAGCCCGAAGATAGTGATGGTGATGGAGAGTCAGATGACTTGACCTCCTGTACTCATGCAGCCCGGGATGGGTTGAGGCGGTCTGCAAGAACTCGGCATATGACTGCTCGTATGCAGGAGTACATAAACTCTAAGCGTGGCCGGACCTCTGGGTACATTGCTTTCAATAGTAACATTTTGCCTGATGAACCCAAAGGGTATGGTATGGCGATGAATAGTTGCCACAAAGATGACTGGATGGCAGCCATGCAGGAAGAGTACCAAGCCTTGCTAGACAATGATACGTGGGTGTTGACTGAGTTGCCCGAAGGAAAACGAGCTGTGAATTCAAAGTGGATATATAAGGTTAAATATAATGAAAGGAATGAAGTCAGCAAGTATAAAGCTCGCTTGGTTGCTTTGGGATGCTCACAGACAAAAGGGATCGATTATAATGAAACTTTTGCACCTGTAGCGCGCTTAAGTTCTGTAAGAACGGTGTTGGCAGTAGCGGCTGCACTTGATCTAGACCTCCAACAAATGGATGTTAAAACAGCGTTTCTTCATGGGAAATTAGATGAGGAGGTGTATCTTAAACAAGCCCCTGGCTTCATTGTTCCCGGGAAAGAGGATCATGTCTACAAACTCAAGAAAGCTCTGTACGGATTGCGGCAGTCACCACGCCAGTGGTACCATACCGTCCACAAATTCTTCACGCAGCAGGGCTTTACCAGGAGTCAGGCTGACTGGAACATTTACAGTAAGAGGTACACAGATTCTCTTATTCTTATTGTGTTGTATGTGGACGATCTTATTCTTGCAAGCAATAGTTCTACTATGATGCGAGAAACTAAAGCGGCTTTGACCCAAAGGTTTAGAATGACAGATTTGGGCCCTTTACATTACTTCCTTGGGATTCAAATGATCAGAGATCCCCAAACCAAATCCATCAAAATCCATCAAGGGAAGTCTATTTCTAATTTGCTGCATGCCTGTCATATGGAACATAGCAAAGGAGTTGTCACTCCTGCCACCTATTTTTTGCCGTTGTCCGCTGCTCCTCATTCTACTGCAGATTTAGGTGGCTTGTCTTTTCGAAGCCTTGTTGGCAAGCTGATGCACTACATGGTTTGTACTCGCCCTGATATTGCCCAGGCCACCATCACATTGAGCCAATATTTGGATAATCCTACTGCTCAACACTGGCTGGCTCTTAAGAGAATTCTTCGATATTTGCAAAGCACTCCCAATATGGGCATCTGTTACTATCATAAAGTTTCTGATCCCCTTGTGCTTCAAGGCTTTGCTGACGCAGACTATGCAGGAGATACCTCGGATAGAAAGTCTAGAACTGGTTATTGTTTTCTCCTGCAAGGGGGAGTGATAGATTGGTGCAGTAGAAAACAGAAGTCCACTGCAGCTTCCACATGTGAATCGGAGTATATGGCCCTGTGTTGTGCTGCTAAGGAATGTATTTGGTTACGACGGCTGCTTGCTGAAATATATGTGCCACAACAACAGGCTACCGTGATCTGCAATGATAATTCTGCTGCCATTTCTCTTGTGAAGAATCCTACAAACTTCACTAAGGCGAAGCATATTGAGGTTCAATTCCATTTCACCAGAGAGAAGGTAATTGAAGGGCATATTGCTGTTCAACATTTGCGAACTGACAAAATGATTGCAGATGTGTTCACCAAAGCATTGGGAAGAAAACAGTTTGTGAAGTGCATTGCAGGTCTTGGGATGTTGCAGGTTTGAAGTTTTTGTAAGGAATGTTGAAGGAATGCAATAAACGATCTTGAGTAGTGAGTTTGGGTGGGAGCCGGATGAATGCTGAAGACGTGTTGCAGTTTCGAAGACATCCAGATTGGATTGGAGAGTGTCTCCAGTCTATTGGCTGAAGTTCTTTGAGTTTTAGTTAGCTTACATATTACAAAAATTAAAAATTAGATAAGGATGTCTTTTGTTTAAATTCTTATGAACTGATTCTGTTAGTTTGAACTCTGATAAGATTGTGATGGAAGGTATATTTTGAGGGCGAATGTTGATAATGGATAAGTCTGTAGACAAAATATACCTTGACAGATGGCATAATCCAGAATTGCCAGGTCTGGAGCGGTGCTCCTATTATCTCGGAACCTGGATGTATGTCTTCGTATCATCAAAAAACCTCACCTTTCTGCACTCAAGTTTTCTGTTCCTTTGTGTTGCGCTGTGTTCTTAATACCGTTAGCCCTGGGTTTGAAGAAAAACCACGATCTGTGTCTTTGTCACTTAAGGAGGGATACTGGGGGCTTGAATCCCACCCTTTACGCACTACCTTTCTAGTATAATTTAGCATCAATTTGGATGTTGTTATCGATCGTTTTGGCTATGTGGTGGATTTCTGGTTTGACCATTTCCTTTTTGCATTACTTTGTTATTTGAGGGGTTCAGTTTTTGTTCCTTACTATTATGATCATGAACTTGCATGGTTCAACATTGTACATTATAATTACACTCACATCATGTTGTAAGTATTTTCTCATGTCTTTGTAATGCATACTATTAGGCAATAAATTATATGTTTTAAAGAATAAGAGACTGCTCTAGATAACAAGGGAATCTAGGCATGAGATTCAATATATAACCCTTATGATAAAACGAACAAAACTGTCATAAATGCAACTCATTGCTTCTTGAATAGGACTATTGACGTTCATACTAGGTTCAGCATTCAAATGTTTCAACCTGATACAAATTACCTAACGGTACATTGTACATCTCCACTTGCTATCTACAAAACCTATGTCAGTGTTTCATTGCAAACTATGTTGCCTCCCACTTGGTACCCACCGAGCTCAATGGCATATGTTGATGTCATGGTCGTATGCTTAAACAGACACCCTTTGGAATCTTTCAAACAAGGACCAGTAGCCTATGCATTTGAAGGAATCAAACATCATTGCGTATATTGAAGACGTCCACAGGCACATTTCTAGCTACAAGGTCATCCATCTTCTTTGGGTTCGTTCCCATGAATTGAGGCATTTGACCTAGCTAGATTGATTCCTTTGAGCGAAGACCTTTGTAAAGTAAGTCAAATAACCTTGTAATCTGCAAGACACAAAGCATTTAAATTTGGAAAGTAAGTCAAATATCATTCTAGTTGTGCACATGATTATAACACAACGCACACAACTAGATCATGTATAACCAGAAGTGAGTCAGTAGAAGGACATGGGCACTACGAATAAATTTTTTTGTTTGACTCACTTGAGTACAAACGGGGTTGGGAAGAGAATTGTTCGCGGCGGTCAAGGCCGCCGCGATAAATTTCTTGTATGAAGATAATTGATATGTTGCAAAAGAGAGGTAATTCAAATCAAATTACTGAGACTTTGGTGGCACCCACTCAACCTATGAATGAAATGAATAAGGGAATGAATCACAAACCAAGCAAGGGGTTTAAGCTCAATTGAAGATGGTAACTAGAACTAGAAACCCAGACCTAACAAAACAAAGGCACATAGTCCCAATTACGATAAACAGAGACAAGTATATTGTATGATCAAAATCTAAATTTAGGAAATAAATACCTAATATTGGGCTCATTGTCATTCTAATAAAATCATACTATAAATCAACAATTAGTATGCCATCCGAAAACCATATCATAATGTTGAGCATAATAAAAGTAGTCTCTAACCATGTCATAATTCATGATGGTTCTTATAGACCATTACTAGTTTCAATAAATCGCTATTGTCTGTTTAAACGTATATCATAAACTACAATCTCTATAGTCGATAAATAGCATCAATAATTATGTCATAAACCACTATCAGATTTGATAAACTACTATGGCGAATAAATGAAGTGTGCCTACATTGAAATCTGGTAATGCCATGCCATAATCAAGAGATATGACGGTCCGAGAAACTAAACTTGACATAAAGTAATTATTAGAGCCATTGGAGGAGGAGGAAAATTAGCACTACTCGGTAGAATAGGTTCCTTTAGAATTATTTTCCAACCGCCGGCCTCTTCTTTGCTACCTATAACACCTAACGTAGTATTGGAATCGCTTGGGTCGCGCTTTGCTTTTTGGAGGTTTGATGAGAGCCCAGAATTTTAGATAAATCCTCTGATATGCATAAAAAACCACATATATCGTGGTTTTTAGACAATTGAATACTAGATAAATACAATGGTTCATTTATAATTGTGTTGATTTTGTTCAAGCTACCCTTTATTACCCTTCCTCAGCTATCTCTGATGTCTTTTATGGTGGGGAGGATGTAGAGCATATTGATATCCATTGTTTGAAGACATAAATTATATAGGAAAATGCTGATTTAATGCTTGAATGTCCAAAAATTGGGTGGCTCAAAATAAAAATACAATCCTCAGTATTTTGCAATATAAGAAGAAGAGTAAGATTTCTTCAAATATGATCTTCATATGCTGGAATATCTTTTGGGAAGGATCTTCAAGGTTTAGCATGTGATACTTGGATAGCCGAATGGGTTTAAATCCTACCTCCTGTGGTTGAAGTGGATCATCAAGCTCATATTAAGTGTGCTGAGAACTTATCTTCTTGTGCAGTTCTTGGGTATTTTACTAGTGGCTATTTAGATTTTTCACGATTTCGTGTTCAGTTATCTCGGCTTTTGAGACGCCTTCAACTTCCTCCTTTTCAGTCCATCAAGTTGTTGGCAAAAAACTTTGTTCTTATTATGTTTGAAAGTAGTGATGCAGTGGATTCTTGGTTATCAAGAGGGATTGATCCACCTCCTGATCTAATGGCTCATCAATTTTAGTTGCAATTGCAACGGGACTTGGGGTTCATATCCCACACTCCATCATGAATGGTCCAAGGATTTGTGTTTCTATGCTAGTGGACTCGCCTTTAACAGATTGTATAGTTGTGAAGAGTGGGCCTTGGTATAAGAAGTTGGATCTTAAGTTTTTGAATGGTCCAGAATTAGCCCATTTGTTTCCTGATAAGGAGGCTTTTGCTAGCTTTCGTCGAGGTAATCGTGCGTCTCAGGTATCTGTTCAACGTTCTTCTCAGGTTCAAGCTCCTATTATTATTTCTTCATCTATTCATGATCAACCTTTGCCAGTTGCTTTGCATTCCTCGGCTATGGAAGATGCTCTACCTACAGTTCCGATGGTATTGTCCTTAGCACCATCAGCTGCAGCTATAATTCCTACTACTCTCCACGTTGTTGCTTCTGCTATGCTTCTGAGATTGTTATCTACGCTAAAGAGTCATGGCAACAGGTCAATTGGAAGAAGGAAGCGAGGAAAAAGTCTGTTATGTCATCTCATGAGCCTATCCTACCTCGTACTATTCAGTGGCATGATAATTTGATGTCTGTTGATGATCACCTCAATGTCGCAGATCATGTTGATTATCACGAGGCCATTAAACGCCTCAAGGCGGCACAAGGAGTATGATTATATACTGTGTATGGGTGGTTTTGCTTAGTGATCTATTTCGTTGAGTCCCATGTCACAGGTCCCTTGTATGTATCTTGATTTTCCATGATAATAGATTGTCGTCCTTCAAATCCTACCTATAGTATTCTGCTAGTAATAAGAAAGTTGTGCATCTTGGTTCTTAGCCCTTGGATGATGTATTTTTGAAAGGTATCTTTGCAGGAAATCTCTAGTATTCTAGCTTCCCTACATCAATAACTGATGAGAAAGTACAAGTAACAGATAATAAACCTTTTTCTCGAAAGCTTATGCAACCATTTTTAGATATGTAAGCAAAGTATAACAAAAAGCATGCTAAAGTATAACAGTCCTCAAGCTGCCCTCAAGCTTATTAGTACTTGAGTTTGACTCAGGCATATCAGAACTTGGTCTAAAGAGCTACAAGCATATCAGCACTTGAGCCATATAAAATGTTCCAAGCATAGCAGTACTTGAGATATTTTTTAATCTCTAGCTTGCATAAACTGTAGAGAACTGATAGATCAAAGAGTCCCATACCTCCCAATGTATCATGTACCCTAGCAATCAATGCTGCATTGTCAGGATTATATTCTGCATCCTTAATACTTTCAGCAAAAAAATGATTGCTCAGCATCAATAAGAAGAATAAATCACCTATTTTTTGAACATACTTTGCCATGTTGTTTATGCTTCCTGCTAGCAAGAAAAGAAGCAAAACGGACTTGGAAGGTTTTCTTCCCAAAAACAATGTATGATATTCCCCGCTGAAATTTGCATATCCAAAGCCTTCTTTACATAATCTGAAGTTTCCATCCCCTTCGCTTTATAGGCCAGTATCCCAAGGGCGTACCCATGTATCATGAATAAGAGCTAGGCCCCCCATATAGACAACCCACTTTTTCTGAAGCCCCACTCCTCGCGCTTTGCACAACTCCTCACGTCATCTAGTTAACTGTACTGGGAAGAGATCCTCCTGCACAGAGAAATTTGTACCCTTAAGATGGCTGCCATATTGGAGGACACATAACATGTCCTACGATGTGGAAAAATGTACTACAAGATGGCATGGTCAATCCGGTCTTTGAGCACCCTCTCTTTGTGTTGTAAAGGTGCCTGACCTTCTTATATGCATCATGTCTATAAGAAACAAGCACTATAAATAATAGATGGTTATCTTAGTATCATATTTAGAAAATTTCCAAATATACCCCTCAGGTTATTAAAATTTCGCAAGAGAGGAACATTATTTGGCACGTTGTGAACTGTATGAATAAGTCTCGATGGATGTTCTAGAGACTATTCTTTAGAGGCTTGTCCTCTATTTTTTGTGATGATCAAAATCATTGTGGCAATAATGTGCTTATTACTGACGATGTTATCAGTTTGCCTTATGCTAAAGATTCTTTTGCCTCTTATATGTATTCTAATAAAGGTTTTCTTATTCATTTCTTGGGAAAATGTCCCCCTCTAGGAGAAGTTAAGTACTTGATTACTAAGAATTAGAAGATCTTGATTCTTCCTATTCTTAAATCGGATAGTAAAACCTACCAAATTATGTGCAGGAAGGATGATTGTGTTGATTATATCCTCAAGAAAAAGATGGAGTCTATTGCTAATATTCCCTTGTACATCATGAGGTAACCTTTCCTGTATATCTCCAAAAATTACGAGGTTATTTCGACCTCCACCTGGGTCTTCTTCCCAAATTTATCTCCAGCACTTTGGACCAATTCCCCTATGATGGCGATCTTTAATAGTTTGGGTAATGTGTCCAATATAAACATTCTTCATACTAATCTTTTTATGATGTTAATGCAAGCAGAATTGCTTAAATGGGGGGTCCGCTATTGCTTCCAATCATCACTACTCTTTTAAATCAAGATTTGCAAGAAGGCTTGCCAGAAACTTGGGCTGTCAGTAAGGTCGTACCAATTTACAAAGCAGGTGATAAGCATGACCCTTCTAATTATCGCATGAACATGGTAAGTTCCATATTTTCAAAGCTCTTAGCCGCCTTTTCGAGAAGCGCTTGACATCATGGGCGTAACATACCGGGTGTATGCGTCTTTGTAGGACGTGCGTGCTTTCGTCCATGCCATTCTACAATAGACCATATTTTCACATTTATATGCTTTGTGGATTTTACTTCTGCTTTTGATACAGTACCACGCGAGCTTCTTTGGCAGCGCTTGCAGGCACTTGGGGTTCCACAAGATCTTCAAAATGCAGTTTATCGGCTCTATGAAAGGGTTTTGCTAAATTTCCAAATCGGGTACTCAAATCACTAGCAATATTGGAGTTCGTCAGGGTTGCCCTTTATCTTCTACACTCTTTGGCTTGTACATTGATCAATTGGAAGAATGGCTTGATAATCATGGCGGCGGAGGTCCACATTTGGCACACTATATCATTAGGCAACTTATGTATGCTGATGATGTTTCACTTCTGGCACATACCGCTGCTAGTATGCAGCAACATTTACATGCTCCGCACGGTTTACGTGAGAACACAGTGTCTCAAGTGTTAATCAAGCAAAAAGACCAAGCTTTTGGTAGTTCAATCTTCTCACAATGTTCCCCTATGCACTATGATAGCCGCTGGGTTGAAGTTGTAGATAGCTACAAAGTATCTTGGTGTAGAATTGTAAGAACACACTTTGGGAACAAGTATTACCAAGCGGGTGGCTGCTGGATGGAGAGCACTCTATGCAATGCAAAACAATTGTTTTCGCGCAGAAATTCATGATTGGCCACGGAAAGCCCACTTGTTTCGGGCTTTGGTAGAGCCTGTTTTACTGTATGGTTCTGAAGTGTGGGGGCCTGCCATTAGTGCTAGTGCTTGGGAGAGCTTGGAGCGGGTGCAAAAGTCCTTTCTCACTTACAGCCTTGGAGTTAAAACAACGGTGCCCTATGCTATTCTTTTACAAGAGACAGGTTTTTGGCCTCTTCAACATTCTGCCATGAAGCGCCATCTCCACTATATCTGCAAGGTGCACCACATGGATGATGTTAGGTATCCTGTTCTTGCACTTGCCATGGCTGAATCTCCTCAGCGTTTGAAACGATGTTGGAAAGAGCATTGCACTACATGGTTTGCCCATTGGGCTGTGCAACCAGAGCACTGCCTGATGCTTGCCAGTTCTGATCCTGAGCTTTTGCAACAATATCTTAATGGTCATTTTTCTCAAAAGATATGGGACGCAGTTACTTTGGCCCAAGTGAAAACTGGTCATTATCATGCACACATAAATCCCACTTTGGCACCAGGGCCCCAAGCTTATTTGCTTGCTTCATTGTCCAGGAACAAGCTTGTAGCTATTGCATCAATTCGCACGGGGTCCCACAAAACTGGATTGAGACAGTAGATGGGAGCGGCCGCAATTGCCGCGAGAAGCGAGACTATGTGCCTGTTGCCAGTTACAAGTTATTGAAGATGAAAGCCATACTCTTATGAGTTGCCCTGCTTTTGAGGTAGTCCGGAATCATTTTTCGACCCTAGCATTCCATTCCACGCTTCCACAACTTCTCAGTGCACCATCTGTGCATGACTTGGCATTATACATACTTGAGGTTCTAGATAAACATCTGCAATTACTGAGCCCTCAGTAGTCATTATCTAAGCTTGTCTAGTATCATCATTACTGCAAAGGTTTTTCCCTTGAAAACCTTTCGAGGCAGGGGTTTTTTAATCCTAGTAGTAATGATTGTACTAGCCCATTGTATGGGTCCCATGATCTATTGGTCTCCGTGGACGTTAAAAAAACTATTCTATTCTATTCTATTCTATTCTACAATATTATATGTTAGAGTGCAAATGCAACTCTATAGAAGAGTTAAAACATTATTTATCTCTTTATCTATTTGTTAACCATTGAATTAAGGGCTGAATTACCATGCGGCCGGCTAGACATGACAAGAATAGAATTTGAATATCTTAGTGTAAGCTAAAAGGAGATAATACCAAATTGAAACTGATAAGACTGGGGCGATCAGCTTGATTGTTGATTTATGAATAGTATTCCAGTCAATGACAATATGAACAATGAATTTTCAATGGCCACTTAAATTTTATTTGAAAGGCTGAAGTGCCAATCGTGAACCAATACTTGTGTAACTCAATGCATAGATGTTTTATAAGTTGATACTTGTAGAAGATTGTTGTGAATATCTCGGTGAAGTCTTGCATCTCTATTTTCCTTCTGTTTGCATCTCCAAGGACATCAATTCAGATTGCAAAAGAGAGATTAAAATAAGTCCCCATCAATACTCGAGATAATGGAATTAACAAAGTAAAAATTATTGACTAGAGGGCTCTCCCTTCTCAGTTTAAGCAGGCGTGGATGCAAAAGAAAAACTGCAATCGAGTGAAGGCAGCAAGAGCAACATTGTGATGAGTAAAGATTTAGTACTAAGCTTTCCAATGGCATCACTATAGACAGCAATCTGGTCTTCGTCAATGAAAATGTTGATCTTTCTGTGAAAGTCAACACAAGTACTGTTACTTTTTTTGTACCAAATTTCTATCCTAACGAGAATTATATTGAGAAAGATTTATTGATGAGCCATCTGAAGAAAAAAAATTGGTGAGAGTGAATTCATCCAGATTATGACAAGCTTGGCTCACAGCAAGTTACTTATCAAAGAAGAGGAAAAGTGAAAAAAGGACCCAACCCAAGCCTCGTGTGGGTAATTCCAAGAAAATTAGCCATTCAATCAAGAATGGCTAATGGAGTTCATAAGTGTTAATTGAATAAATCAATTAAGTTGATCACTTGGATTCTCTCAAGTACTAATAGCATAATTAAAAGGAAGGAAGGAAGGAAGGAAGTATATTTTAACGTCCATGGAGACCAACTGGCCTATGAGACGGTTTTACAATATAGCGGAAAGTTTCCAAACACAAAATAAAACCACAGAAACCCTGTACAATGTGTCTCTACCACTGGGATGAAAAAACCCCCCGTGTGGGAGGAAAAACCCTTGTAGTAGGCGTTGAGAGGCCCTATTTGGGCGCTCAAATTCCCTGTGCTGTGAGGGACTCCCTGGCGGTGGAGACTTGCAGAATGTAGGATGCAAGACGTGCCACCATTGGCGAAGCCAACAGTTGGTGAATTGCTATCTCAGAGCATCTGAGATCGGCATGAGCTGCTCGGCCTCGGATGTGTGTATATGTTGGGCATTCCTGTAGAGCATGGTGTTCATCTTCTACTATCTGCATGTGACAGCACTGGCATAATCTCTCATGCCGGGGGATTCCCTGCCCTCCATCCGTACCCCAGCGGCCTGTCTCATGGTGGGACCCTGTCCTTATTGCAGCTATAGCTCTTCGTTTCTTGGTGGGAATGTGTGCCTTCAGATACTGGTGGGGGCCGTGTTCAAGCAACGGATTGACCTGTGTGTGGTAGTGCTCTGTTTTGGGCTTAAATGGATCGCTTAAAGGTCTGCTTCTCTACTCTTAAACCTGATTTCCTTTTATCCAAGAGCATAAGATTCATGATCTTAATCATGAAAGAATTATTTCAGGAATCCTCCCCCATAAATATAGGATTTGGTCTATTATTGCTAATTATTCCTCTACATGTATTGCTATAGCTTGGAAACAGGATGTTAATCTGGAAGACAACTACATGGTCAATAGCAGTAGTGGGAGGTGGCAGATCCTGTACGATAAAATTGGAGATTGTAAGATTGGATTGGTAAATGTTTATGCGTATAATAATCCATCTGATAGGGTTCTAATTTGGGGGAATAAGTTAAGGCACAGCTTACAAAATCTGGCTCTTGATGAATGTATCTCTAGATGCAACATTAATATGGTTATCAATAGTTATATGAAAACCAAGAATTCTAGGACTCCTTTGTCCCGAGATCTTCGTGTCCTACATAATCTTATTTCGTCTTAGGGCTTAACTCTTGCTAGGACCAAACCCAATGCCTACAGTTGGTGTGATCATAGGATGGATCCACGATAGATTTTCTTTCAGTGAGGATAGATGAGCGTCTGCTTTTGAAGTACAATGCCAGAGACACAGAAGAGCAAGAAGCAATATATTAACTTCTAAACGACACTGAAGACCTAACCCAACATACTGACAGACGAAGAGAGGAGGATCTCTGGAAGAACAGTAATAGAGTAGATAAGTTGGAAGGGTATACTATCTCTGATCATTTCCCCCAATAAGTTATTATCACAGGAAATGATAATAGAAGAAAGAGAAATTCCTATTTCAAGTTCAATATCAGCCTCCTGGAGCATGAAAAATTCGTGAGTAAGGTATAAAATATCATCAATAATAATGATAAGCCTACTAACAGATTTGGAAAGATGGAATGGTGGATCAATATAACTAAATAGATTAAGAGTTGGCTCAAAGAGTGGGGCAAGAATATTTTCTATCAAAACAATGTCCATCTTAATAGTCTGAGAAGTAGCCTTATCATGCCCACTTGGAGTAGCAGGATAATTAATACCAGATTGTTAATTGAAAAGGAAGAAATTAGAATCGCCAAAGGATGGAAAGTCAAGGTTAAAATTAAAGAGATCAAAGAGGACGAACGGTGCAACTCTAAATATCTTTTTTATCAAAGCAAAGGAAAGGCTGAAAAAAAAAATCAAATTTATGAGGTCAAGATAAGGGAAAATGTCATCTCTAATGATGAAGACGTCAAGAAGGTTGCTAGTGATCATTTTATCAACATCATGGGTACTAACAGAGATGCCACCTCTAATATTCTGGATGACTTCATCAATCTTGGTACTAAAGTTAGAAGTGAACGGAACTTTTTTCTTACTAAGCCATTTGAGAATATTGAGCTTTTGCAAATTGTCAAGGATATGAAAAATGGTAAAATTCCTAGACCATATGGGCCTCAGGTTGATTTTTTCAGAAAAACTTGGCCACTCCTTGGAAATTGCATTACATGTGTTGCTAATGAGTTTAAGAAGAGAAAGTTTTTAGATGCTAGAAATGACATGAGCCTCATTTCTCTCATTCTCAAGTTGGATTCTTCTATTATCTTCTCTGACTACATGTCTATTTCATTGTCTAATGTCATCTACACGATTATTGTAGATGTTGTCGCCTCCAGACTCAAGATTGGATACACCAAACCGAAGAAACAAGGGACACATTCAAACACATGGTGGGACAAGGAATGTGCGTTGGCAAGAGCCCATCTACCCAAGGGGGTTAGATTCAACCAAAATAGTATAAGGCACTGATAATGGAGAAGAAATGGCATATACGCTAAAGAAACAGGATGAGGGATCCTGAGACATTCTAGAATAATTTGAAGAGAAATTTGCCATCGTTAGAATTGGAGGAAGAAAACTGATTCAGCTAATGCATTCTTTATATTACTGTGAAAATGTTGTGAACATGGAAAGTGTAAATGTGATTGAAGACATTTTTACAAATGAAGATGTAAATGTTGCGTTGAAATGCATGCAAAATGGTAAAGTAGCAAATTTGCAAGGTTTGAGTGTAGAATTGTTAAAATGGGAAGGGAAGATGGGCCGAAGATCATAACAGACGAGTCCAATGTCAAGCTGGTTTTTGGTGGGTGCGTAACACCTTGGATCATGCGTTGACACTGAGAGTTTTGATAGAGCAAGCTATATCCAGCTTTCATAGATTTCTCAAAAGCCTTTGACATTGTGCTACATAATAGCTTGGGAAAGAGAATGGAAGAACTTGAGGTTCTAGTCTCCTTCAAGGGAGAGTAGCTAAGTTATATGAAGAGGTTCTTGCAAAAATTGCTATTGTACATCTACAAATTGGAATGTGGGCTTCAACAAAATGGTTCAGCAGGCACTAGATTAGGTGACTATGTGATACAGATGATGCAGTTCTATTGGCATTTACTTAACCTGGATAGATTTTGTGATAAAAAGGAAATGAAAGTGAATCTTTTTAAAACCAAGATAATGGTCTATGGCACAATGAATAGGCCAGAGTTTGTATATAAGGTTGGACTTAGAATTCACTACAAATTACAGGTGGAAAGAATGTGTAAAGAAACATATTACTGGGGGTAAAAAGGCATTATACAGAATGTTGTGTAAATGCTATAAGGCAAAACTGACAGATTGGGGGTTGAAGAAAATGTTGTTCAAAACATTAGTGCAAAGGACATACCCAAGGTCAAGGCAACGCCTGGGGACCTACATTGCCATGCAATGTAAAGTTTCGTGGGGAAGATAGAGCATATACAAAAAAACTTTCTACAGGAAGAATTGGAGTAAAGATACAAACCCCATATCGTATCAAATTAACAAAAGCAAGTCTATTGCCCTTAGAAGTAGAGGCACTTATTCAGACCATTATTACATTTGTAAATAGGCTTCATGGACTCGGAGATCATCAGCCTTCTAAGAACACCATGGAGATCTCCATGATTCAAAAAAGGTTGAGATGCAAAAATTGTTGTCAAAATTAAAAGCAGAAATTGTTGTCAAAATTAAAAGCAGTTTTGTAAACTTGTCTTGCATGACCTCAATGTCCTATGGGGCGTGATTAATAAATGATTATAGATGGTGCCACCCCAAAACATTTGATAGTTCGCATGCATATACGTATTATACTAGACAATGACATGCATGGGCATCTTCCTCACATTGTAACCAAATGGTCTTACCCTGATGATTGACATATGCTAAGCAAGTCTGCTAGAATCAAATGCTTGGGCTCTCGAGTTAGTATTAGGCTCATGTTACATAACACCTAATACATGATACAATTATAGTTATACGGTCCAAACCATAATTTTTTGCCTTCAGCTTCTCTAGGTCATATATCTATAAATGTTCCATAGCGCAAAGGGTAACATTCTCGCAAAGGGCAACATTCTCACGCAGCAGATTGTATGGGACCTTTGTCCAACCAACCACGTCATTGAAATTCTATCTCCTCGAGCTAGCTGCATTAATCAGAAGCCCGTGTGCCAAAATAAGCCTGGCCACCATTTCGTGGCCACTGCCCATGAAGTACCATGAAATTTCAAACTCGGGGTAGTTTGCATTACAAAATGTTTGCGGTACTTGCCACTTACATATTGACATTTCTTTTTCTTCAAGATAACCTTGAAAAGGTTAAATAATTAACCAAGCAAATTGTTCAATCTTCATCATCTTCTCCATTCCGAGCTTGAGCCCTGTACATTTCGGCAACCTGCAAACCAATGTGAATTACAGAATGTCGTCCACACTAATTTATTTAAGAAAAAAGAAAAACTCGTTTAAACCTGCTCTGCTGTTGTGGCTTGCTCCGGCTTTTTGTCTTCCCTTAGCCTTAATAAGCGAGGGAATCGAAGTGAAATGCCCTGAACCCATGAAAAGCAAAAAATGACGATGTGGAAAACTGCAAAGAAGCATTTCTCATCAACTCAGGGACAAACCTTAACAGGGTCAACGATACCATTGGCCGCACGATGTACAGGACTAATGCTCAAGTCTGCAGCCTTAATTTCCCATACCTGAATCACAATAACCATGTAGCATGTCAGAAGACTCCATACTGCACACTGTCCTTGAGAAGAAATTGTCGTTGTTTTACCTCAACAGGATCAAACCATACATCAACATTTAGGGTATCACCATACCGATAATAGGGCTGTTATTATAACAAGTGACAAAAAAGTTAGGACAATGTTCATAATATCCAAAAATACACAGCATTCATACTCTAGGTTTATCAATCATGCTCTTCCGCAAGCTGGTAGAGCGATCCTCGAGAACAGCATCTGAAAATCCAGTTCCTATATATAACACAAACAAGTACATCAGATGCTATGTGGAACTACTCCATTTTGCTCTATACTCACCAATTTTGCAGATGCTTTCATATTCATCAGACGCATCATTATAACAAGCCAGAAGGAATGCCCCAAAAACACCTGAATGAGAAATATCTTCAATAAAGAACAGAACAAATTTAATAGCCAGATAGCTATAAATTTTCATACCTACACGTTTTCCCCGCCCATGAAATGCTCCTATTGGCACAAGATCAAGGGAATCACCGATACTGAAAGACATATAGTTTGTTCAAGTTAGTCATAATCCCAAGGTCATCACGTTAAATTACTTATAAAAGTTGGAAATACCAACGTGTCCATATAGTCTTTCTTCAACTTAAGCCAGTTGTTAGAGCGCTTTGCAGGTTCGTAAGTGGCATCTTCCTCAAGAGTCTTGACAATCAGACCTTCACAGCTGAAAAGAAGACATCCTTAGTGACCATAAGCTTCTTACTGGCAGGTTAGAAACAGGCCACCAATTCCGTTCATGGTATAATGATTTAAGCATCAAATGATGACTGGTATGAAGTTCAATGTCATAATTCAGGATGTTATCATTTTGAAAATCTCCAGCACACTCTTAAAGACTAAATAAACTAACCAATGATTGATAGCATCTTGCAGAAAGACCTGAATCTCTTCAAGATCTCTTGAGGTTATCATGGTTGCAAACTGGAATTCTCCATCAATGGGCTCAAAAGAGCTATACAATATCTGGAAGGCTTCAACATACCAAAATGAGAAAACAACAAATAAGTGCACACTGAAGAGAACTGTTTTATACCTCTCTACGTGTCTTCAATTGTTCTTGAAGTAGTTCTCGCCCATTTAAGTAAAGGATATCAAACGCAAACAAACAGACCTTGACCTTGATGTCACTCACTATCACACCTTTCCTAGCCCGCGTAGACAAAACCTGCCAAAAACCATTTAAAGAAAATTAATCTCGCTAGCGTATTGCATGCAGGGTTCAAGAAAATAAAATAAATTATACATAATCACCTGAAAAGGTAAAATTTTGTCATTCTCCTTATCATAGGCAACAATTTCACAGTCAATTACAAATGACTTCACATCGGGCTTCTTGAATCTACAATTTGACCAAATTTGAGTTATACTTCAGTGATAAATATGTGGCATAAATATGTGGCACGGGAGTATGCAAAAGTTGCCACAAAACATTTAAAATAGCAATGGCCTGCACGAAAACATCCTTGGAACAGAGATGTAAAGGAAATGTAAAACAGGTGCATGACACACTCATTTTTATATCTATCTAATCTCACGCATAAGAAGATTAGCACCTAGAATCTCAGTGCATTCTATATACAGCTTATGGTAGATAGAAAACATTATTTTCTGTAACCAGAACAGAAAATATGATATTTTCTGTCTCGGCAGAACCAATTACCCAAGGGATTTAGCACCTCTTATGTTACAAAACTTACAATACATGCTTATTATTGACCATCCATAATAAATCTTAATAAAGAGCTCTTCAGACGCAAAATGCATATATCTTGATATGATGAGATAATGCCCTTACAAATTCTAGGTTGTGTACATGCAGCAACACCTGGCAATGGCTAACATTTGCACAAAAAGCTCAAAGAAGAGATGGCAACTAATTCCAACATGTACCTCTAAAGTACCCTCAGCCCACTCCCTCCTAGATGTACCTGGAAGATCCAGCAATCAAGATGCAGACTTGCAGCCCTAGGCTTTCACAATCTCTCTTGTACAAAGGACCATGAACAAACTGAATACTCAAACATTGAGAAGACTTCCAAAAACATTCATGGGTCTGGGCATGCAATAAAGACCTGCAATCTGCAATCAACAAGAAAGATGCAGCTGATGCAAGTTTCGCTACCATTGTCTCCTCAGCCGGCAAATCCACTCATACTATAGGGATCCCAATGTGGAGCCTTGACCTTAACAGCTAAGGAATGGACACAAATCCTCGGCTTCAGATTTAACATCTTGTCCAAGATGATTCAACACTCCTCACTCTGCCAGCATATGCAGCATCTCCAATGCCACTGACATGGCATTCGAGCTGTCTCTTAGCATAACTTTAGGCCTTTAAGTCTTCCAAAGCATTAACTAAGGGATTTATTGCTGATATGCAACTGCTGCATCCATTACCAGACACTGGTGATGTGGACAGGGTCTTAAAAGTGGCAGTTCGAAACTAATGCATCGGTATGCCAGCTTCCCTCCGAGAAAGTTATTGTATACAGATGACCACTTAGTTTTTGTATAATCCTTATATTGTCCAAAAATTCATATTATAGCATATTGAAAATTTCCATTTTTCCCATTTAGCTTACCTTGAGACACAAGCTACAATATCTGGGAACTTTCCAGTATTACGCTCGGCATTCCGACTATATATTTCAACTGTATCGTCCTCCATATAATGTATCTGGATATTGAAAAAAACTATCAAAGTCCCAACTTCCCACAAATTAGGCGGGGGAGGGGGAAAGCATACCTGTGCCCGCTCACCATCATATTTATATTCACAGGTAAAAACAGTATTCTGAAACTTGTCCAGAACTTCCGAGACTCCTTTTGTTGGCCTTGCAAGCATGGGGCCGACTGGGACACCCAGAGTGAACTTGCAAACCTCTGGAAGTTTAGCTATTCCTACCTCAAGCAAGGCAGGCACTATTTTATCATATATTGGTAGCACTGAATATGTTTGTTTGATTATTTGGAGAGCCTACAAGGAATCAGAGAAGCAAATGTTATGTAGTTTTTATATAACCTCTATAGATAGTAAAATCATTTACCTCGTCAATACGAGCAGCTAACCGCGAGCTGGGAACAGGTGGATTTTCTGAAAGGACAAAAGCCTGTGCTAATGCAGCCAAGACTGTCTGCTCTGCCAGCCCGATGCGCATTTTGCCCTGGGAACGGAATAAAAGGCATATGTATATTAGCATTAATCTGTTTAGGAAACATACAAGTCAATGAGCAATTTACCTGGAGAAGCCGGACAAGGTATTGTGGTTCACAGTCGGTTGCGGCAACAAGGAGAGCTTTGATACGGGCACGTTTCTTGTCCTGGCTCTCTTTGCCACTTTCCTAAAAACGGCCGAGACCATATAAGCACATGCAGACTACAAGTAAAACTTCAGTAGGTTCAGCTAGTTTCTTTTCTCACACGATTACCTATCTGGCTTAGAACAAATTGCCTTAATGCTTTTGAAGGTCCTTGTGCCAGCGAATTCAGTATTTGTAGCAAAATATACTCTGTTCCTAGATGGTCTCAATGCACAGGTTCTTTGCTTTATGTTTTGAACATAAAATGCACGTCTAAAGGAGATTTAATATCTTGACTTGCTAAAAGTTAGGTACCCTTTACTAGACAATTGAGCTTCACTTGCCATACGAAATGTCACAAGGGCACAGAACTGGATTCCGAATTCATTTTATTGCTTGACTTTGCTTTACTTCAAATGCATACTACGGACTATCCTCTGTGATGTGAATAAAGAAGGTTTTTTATTTTCACTTGAAGACTAGATCTTATCCAACTCTCAGCAGTGAAGCAGCAATCAGCTCATCCACATAATTTGTAGCAGCTTCATGTCTAAACATATGGTAAAACCCTGTCATTTGTAAAGAAAATTTCAGATCTAAAATTTCAATGATGGCTTAAATATAAGACCTGGCTACTTAGATACTGGAAGGACTAAGCATATTTTTGTGAAGACAGGAAATGCCCAGTGTGTGATCTGACATAGTTGAGAAGAAGCTAGCATTGTTTAGAGATCCAACAAATTTGCAGAAGATCATGTATGATTATGACCATAAATCTGTGGCCCCGTTCCTTCACGACCTCTCCTAAAAACGAACAAACATCCTTAAAAGAAAAGAGAGCATGCGCCTAGGTCCAAGGTAGGCAGCTTAAGGATGAGTCAGGACAGGAAGATAGCATGAATGAACACCCGCAAAGAAACGTAAGCGCCTCCATCCCAAGGGAGTAACATCAACATTTTTCAAAAAAGCTCAGTACAAGAAGTCATTCCAGAAAAGGCAGCCTGACAGAAAAGGAACGCATGCTAACATCCGAACTTGGCTAAATAGCATTTTGGCTTATCCTTGAATTTTGTAGTTATAATTATGATGTCTTCCTAGCAGGTTTAAAATGCTGTATTCATCAAGTCCCATAGACATCTTTCCAAAAGAGAAGGCTACCAAAACAACAAAGGTGGTCACAATGGTGAACAGGACACTCCTACCAAGTTCGATATCCTGAGATAGATTTTGCTTCAGTTTCTTTTATAGAATTTTCTCTTGTATTCAAAGTCTCTGGGGTTCATTCCATCCTTGACATTTTTAGAGCACTCTCATAAGATTAGTAGGCGTATTAAATCCTTTTTTTTCCCCTCTTTCCCTCTCTTTCTTGCTATAACTCAAAGGATAATTGTAAGATGACAGAAGACCGGGGTTTTCCTGTTTGACACAATTGCATACTTCCATTCGGAAAATGTGGTACAGTGCAGAGACAACTTCAACCTGTTCAAAAGATGTTACTGATAGGTCTAGAACCTTGCCTTGGCAATGGCACGAAATGCTTCAAGAACCTTCACGCATGTTAATGGAGGCGGCTTAAACATCAATCTTTGAGTTGAACGACTTGCCTTTGCCACAAGTCCTAAATCACCAAGGCCCTGAGGACAGACATCACACAGCAAGAAAATGGTATGTTATAACAAACTACTTTATCCTTCCTTATAGCTTGCCCATAGCCACATTAAATTTCCTTGGTTCATAACACCAGTCTTCTGGATGTTAGCTGCCAAACATTACCAAAACACATTTCCCTAGCTAGACCCGCTTTCCATATGAAAAATTAAAATATTAAGATGTATTATTGGATCTGAACATGAATAGTTAAGATTATCTAAAAGTGAATAGTCGGCAGCTTTGCTCTATGACAATGCACATCTTTTTCATCTTTCAAGCCTCTTTAACAATTCCAGGCAACCAGGGTGAAAGGTAAGCAAAGATGCCTGATTGAAACATTTTG
This sequence comes from Isoetes taiwanensis, assembly GCA_021234155.1. Classification (NCBI taxonomy): domain Eukaryota; kingdom Viridiplantae; phylum Streptophyta; class Lycopodiopsida; order Isoetales; family Isoetaceae; genus Isoetes; species Isoetes taiwanensis. Next base: position 10,243,831 of record JAJEKV010000014.1, on the reverse strand, counting down.
GATTCCATGTTTAAGCAAATGCTTCACCTTCAAACTAAGAAAAGTAGAATGCCCACAAGATCACAGATGATGTAATAAATTTCATTCCTTTCAAGGCCATCGAAAGTCTTATCTCTCTGCCAAATAACAAGTCCTCTAATACTAATTGGTCAAACCAGTTTAAGGTTCCTAGAAAGGAAAGGACAATATTACTTTATCGATTAAATGTAGACCTACAATATTACCTTCATATGGATCTTAATTTGATCTTCTTTCCTCCCAAATGCCTCAGCCAATGCTTTAATGATAGCAGCATCGCCAATTCCAAGCTCAATTCCTTCATGCGCCGGTGCAATCTTGTTCGCAGAGAGATATACCACAGAGAGCAAATCTCCTGGTAGAGCAGCAATTACAGTTCGAAACGCATTACAAAGAATGTCGGTGATGGCTATCCTACTTGACTCGTTTGCAATCACTGTCCGAATAGTTTACCAGGTTAACATCATACCAAACAGTAGAGAGTAAAGAAGATCCACATTAGAACCTCGCAGTACTTAGCTGGCTGATGCACATTGTAACTCATATAGAAAGATATGTTGTTTCTAACTTGAGTCCCAAGCTGAAAGACAGATCTTAGTTAAAGACTTATTATTTCTTTGACATAAATGGGGTTTGCTTTTGATTGATTATCTATCTGTTCTGGGGCACAGTGGCTCTAAAGGAGTTTCCTTGAGGGTTTCTAAAGGAGTGTTAAGTGGGCAGCTCAAACGAACTATAAGCAGTCTTTCAAAGGAAAAGGAACGCCACATATTTGGTGCAGCTGCTGCAGAAAGCACCTGAGTTACTTTAATTTTCAATTCGATTTTATTTTGTACCTAGGTTATATGTTAGTGAATGCACATTGCTTGCTCTTAGCTGCTCATGTTTGTATTATTGGGTTAACAAAGCCTTTCTTTCTCTTCACACAAGAAAAATACTGTGGCGCTGCATGGTAATGCATGGATTGAGATGTTCATATTTCATATCCCATCTGGATACTAAGATATCAACTTATATTATGTATTAAGAACTTCGTTTGGTCACTTACAGTCAAGAGCCCTGGCAAGGAAGAGAAATGGAACATGTTCTTCCTCTTTCCAATATGATGCTGTCTTGGGATTGAATTCGGTCTGCTTCTTACGAAGAGTTTCAATAGCCGTGTTAATGTCTGGCTTATCATCCACTAATATGGTTGGTCCGGTGGGCTCTTTTGGCGGATCATCTACCCGAGCTTTACTCTTGGAGGAGAGAGGAGGCCGACCAGGTTTGCCATCTGCTTTTGCATTTGATCGGGCCCCCCGCATTAGCACATCTGTGATTGTCTTGCCCGACATGGATCCAACTCCTTCAAACCTTTTTGAGCAACTGCAAAATTAATAACTGAAACACGATTGCATCACACTGCTTCCACGGTGTCCATCAAACGCAATGGTGGGCTTACATGTAATTTTGGCGCGGATAAGCAATGCACACACTTCTTGAAAGAGGGAGCATTTTCCCTGATAAACCCTAGAACTCCTGTCGTTCAGCTTCTTGTTCAAGGTTCAATAATTTTATGTGTTGATAAAATTTTGAGGGTAACTATTATTTAGCGATAATAGACATTCAGTTGCATGTGACCATTGCAGCCTTCACCCGCCACCACCTGCCATTGCCAATTTGCACACTATAAAAAAAGCCCTCTCTGGCAATGGTTGCATTTGAATTGGTTCTAAGGCTATGTTCACATGCGGTGTCGAAGCCATCACATCACAGCCACGCAAAATGCCCCCCTATTTTTCGACCAGCGCCACAAGGCATCCTCTGCTTACACAGGGTAAAACAGGGCCTGGCGTAGACTACTGTTGCATGTGAACCCAGCCTAAGGGGGTGATGTGCAACAGCTATTGTGGGTAATTAGAGAGGTGGTTTGGAGGGATTTGAAGCATATATGTGTTGGGGGTGTTGCTTTCTTAGGTTTGGCATAGGTTTCTTTGTCGTGGATTGCGTTGTTGTGGATTTGTTTATAGTTGCAAGGTGGATCTGAGAGTTTGAGGGCTTGATGAACAGCGACATGGTAAAAGTTTTATATTATGCTTTTACCTGAAAACATGGTTATTCAGGTAGCTCAAAAACATATTTATAATCATATTGCCCTTCGGGATGTGGTCTAGTGGTAGGGCCTTAAACCCACCACACCGGAAGTCACAGGCTCAAGTGTGACCAACATTAGTTTAGTAATGGGGACTTTAAAATCCATTGCACTCAGGTCACACATTCGAGCTTGGGCATATGTAATCTACTATCACATGGAGCAACTGTAATCTACTATCACATGAAGCAACTGTAGATTGGCTTCCTATGATGTATGTAATCTACTATCACATGGAGCAACTGTAGATTGGCTTCCTATGATGTATGTACTGTCGAGATTGAACGTATGTAATTTACTATCACATGGAGCAACTCTAGATTGGCTTCATGTGATTCATGAATTGTACGGAAAATTTGGCTTGATGTGATTTATGGATTGTACAAAAGATGCGTGTCAACTCTAGATTGGCTTCATGTGATGCATGTACTTGGCCACGTGTAATCTACAATGATATGAAACAACCCTAGATTGGCTTCCTGTGATGCATTTGACTCGCACCCCCCCCCCCACAGATAAGATCATCGTCTCAATGTTGCTAATCTCTTTCTTATTCTACAGGACTTCATGGAGGTGGCAACTACCACTTTGAAGATGAAAGGACCCTTAAGAATGTTAAACAATGTATATTTATGCAAGAGGATGCTTGGATATACAAGAGATGTGTGTGATGAATAAATTAACTCAGGTCCTTCAAAACTAAAATTGTCCATATACAAACTCAATTTTAAGACCTTGAACTTGAATTGTGTTCCCATAATATGTGTATTTCAGGATTATATTGCTGCATATGTCCAGAATGATATTGAAGGGGAATTCTTTAGATGTTGCAACAAGAATATGAAGAAAATTGTTACATGGAATGCTTTTATTATTACATATGCAGAAGATGCAAGCTTAGAGGAGGCCAATGCATTTTTGAAGCAAGTGCCTCAATGAATTGTGGAATCTATGCTTATAGCTTATGGTTGCCATATATAACAAGCTTTACTAAGGGAAGATGGCGTCAAGTGATGGGTATTAACATGTGATAAGCAGAGGACTACTGCCTTAATTAAATACACATGCCTAATTCTGACACACGAATGAAACAAATTATTATCAATGATAATACTTAAAATGCATCTTTAAATACCTTAAAAGATGCTAAGGCAAGAATGAGATTAATGCTTCAAACGAAACATAATCTGTAATCATACCTTCAGGAGGTCATGGATATGCGAGATCAGCTATGTCCTCGGGAACACACTTGACATGTATCTATATATAATACTAAAAGCAAAATAAGATGATAGTTTGTACAGCATCTCGGCCGTTGAATTTTTTTTAACTCATTTTCGTCCCTCGATTCATCGGTGTGTTTGGCGCAGTTTGTTTTTGCTTTGTGATAATATGTGGGAGAAAATTTGAATGGGAGTGCTAGGCGCCTGGGTTTCATTCTAATGCAAATTTGTAAGTTTTGCCTCCTCCAGCAACGATTTTGGTCGTTGGATCGAATACATGGTCAAGATGCATCTTCCTCCTTTTCCGACAACGGTTGGGTCTTCATTCTCTGCTGATTGCATTGCGTGATGAGTTGAGGACAAAATTTTGATCATGTATTGCTAGTATATTTCTTAAAAGCTACATTTAGGCCGTTAAATCACAAAACAACAAAAAGGACTTTTTCTAATTGGGTGTGAAATTAGGTAGACAAAACTCCAATAATCTGACTCGATTCATTTTTCTTTCAGGTGCTTTTCAGATTCATCTATTGTGAGGCCCTAAACATATCTGACTCGATTTATTTTTCTTTCAGGTGCTCTTCGGAGAGGCCCTAAACATGTCTCGAATGGCTGCAATTGCATGCACACCGTGAAAATTTGCATGAATTGCGATGCCTTTTTTTCCTTCTCATAATGCATCTACAGTGCTCGATTTTTATTATGACTATATTTTGGGAGCATTCTATCTGTTAACAAAATATTGGAAATGGTACTCCACAAATTCAAAGCATAATGAGCTTCGCTTCCCGGCAAATACTCGCTATGTGAGGTATGTTCTTTTTTTTTCTAAGATAATATGACCATTTTAGCTTTCATATTATGACCTTTGAGCCGTTCAGTGTAATTCTTCTCTGCATGTAGCCTGGGAATAGTACTCCACAAATTCAAGGCACAATGGGCTTCGTTTCCAAGCAAATGCTCCCTATGTGAGGTATGTTCTTTTTTTCATAAGATAATATGACCATCTTAATTTTCATATTATCACCTTTGAGCTTGCCGTTCAGTTCAATTCTTCTCTGCATGTAGCCTGGTTATATACCTCCATGCAAATTGAATGTTCTGAGCACTGGATAGGTGTAGGAAGTTTTGGTCCACCCTTAGAACCTGGGACATGCTACTTCAGAAGACAATTATTTTCACACTTCCTAAGCATGCTTGAAAAGCTGCAAGTCTATCTACATAGTAATAATTACTGTGATTGAATTATAGCCTCCTGGAATTTATAATGCAAATCTGAGGTGTCTTAATTTGCATCTTAGCTTAGTTATTGGCTACCAGCATTTTGCTTCAGGTGACCTGTAATTTCTTATCTTCTTGGATGTGGCCATCATGTCTTGATTCTATTTAGCAGCATCTATCAGTTTGATGGGCACATATTTCAATTAAGTTTTGCTTTAGTTAACTGCACCTATGCACGTTTGCAACAACTTTAGCTTTTCCATAACATATGCATGTGAGCTAAATTCCTTTTGGCATTGCTACCAGGAATGTGCATTGTAAGCTTCGAGCTCTAATTTCTCATCCTTGGTGTTTGCTTGCTACGCTTGCCCCTCTGTTATTCCTGTGTTATTTATGAGTAATAGTAGAGTTAAGAATTGCCATGCCATCACCCGAAAGTTTACTTTCAAAAGGCCAGGTCAGTCTGGTCGTTTTGTTTATCTTATCTGCAAAGCTTATAGATGATTTCAACCATCTGCAAATGATATTAATCATAGGACCACTTGCTATATGGCTATTTAGTTGTCTGTTGCATTTATGTTGTTGGGGAACCCAAGGTTTCATGGTTCCCTATATATCAAGAAAGTTATTACTTGGTCATTTGATCTTTCTCTTTGTCAATTTGGTAATCTTCTTCTTTATCATTTGCCACATCATGTCATGATTCTATAGCAGCATCTATTAGTTGGATGGGCACATATTTCAATTAAGCTTTGCCTTAGTTAACTGCACCTATGCACGTGTGCAACAGCTTCAACTTTTTCAGCTCATAACATATGCATGTGAGCTAAATTCCTTTCAGATTGCTACCGGGAATGTGTATTTTAAGCTTCGAGCTCTAATTTCTCATCTTTCATGTTTGCAATTACTGAGCCCTCAGTAGTCATTATCTAAGCTTGTCTAGTATCATCATTACTGCAAAGGTTTTTCCCTTGAAAACCTTTCGAGGCAGGGGTTTTTTAATCCTAGTAGTAATGATTGTACTAGCCCATTGTATGGGTCCCATGACGTATTGGTCTCCATGGACGTTAAAAAAACTATTCTATTCTATTCTATTCTATTGCTTGCTACGTTTGTGTTAGTGCAAAGTCTAAGGAGGTTCTGCGAACAATAAATATGGATGCTAAACATTATTTGATCATTATGCCCATGATTAATGGCAAGATCCCAGAGAGGTATGATGCATTTGTCTCCTCTTTTATTCCAGTGTTATTTGTGAGTAATAGTAGAGTCAATAATCACCATGCCATCACCCCAAACCTTACTTTCAAAGGGCCAGGTCAGTTTGGTCATTAAGTTTTCTTTATATATGAAGCTTATAGATGATTTCAACATCTGTAAATGATATTATTCACAGGACCACTTGCTATTTGGCTATTTGGCTGTTTCTTGCATTTACGTTGGTGGGGAACCGAAAAGTTTCATGGTTTTCTATTTATAATGTGGGGATGTAAGTAACATGTTTACCGCTCTCTGTAGAATTTTTGAAGACTATAAGAGCTTATTGGCGGACTGAACACTCTGGAATCTTTGCTGCATCTTTCGTAATCTCACATTATACACAAATCTCCATTTCCTCCGTTTTTGCATCAAATTTGGCAGACGTAACATTTTTATTTTTATTTTTACATACAGTGATTTCTACTTGGTATTGCCTATGATGATCTTCACCAAAGCAAGTTCCTTAAAACATACACCCAGAGTTCGTCTTCAGGTTTGCTTTCCCTTTTCGATCGAAATTTGTATTTTGTTCCAATGATCTGCAATGAATTTGCAATGTAATACTAAGACTACAAGTTTGCAGCATTTCTTCCTAGGAGGCCTCTAAATTCTGCCATGTACCAGGCAAGTAAGACATTGACTATGTACCTTTAGATTTTCTCATGCCTGCACACCTCTTCCTTTTGGAATAGAGCCTCCCAAAGTTAAAGAATCCAAGGCCTGCCTCACATTGCAAAACCCAAGTATCTTTGCCCTCTTCACGTTGCTCCAGAAGAGAAACAAATGAAATTATTTTTTTATGATATGCCTTCCTCAGCTTTCAACAATTTTCTTGCAAGAGTGTTGCATCACGGAAAACCAGCATTGGAAGCACGTATAAATATTGCTTGGATAATGTAACAATTATGCTTAGATAACAGAGAGCTTCATGTTTCAAACATGTTTCATTAAAGATTACATGAGCTACAGTAATCTCAGTGTCCCTCAAATATTTGCTGAACTCGGTGAGCAACTTGCTAGCAACCCCGATAAGGTGGAGCTACTCTTGATCGAGACTGTGCAACGGTTCGTCGCCGGACACAGGGTCCCTTATCCTATCTTTCATCTGTCGGAGTGCTTCTTGCTGAAACTTAACCTCCTTCGGCAACCCTATACCTTGGTCGAACAGACTGACCAAGTCCTGAGCTAGTCAGCTTCTATCCACCTGCGTGTGTAGACCATCAGGGTAGAGGCCAAAAGGATTAGGGAACTTGCCCGAGGAGATGACACCCAGGAGATGGAGAGGGGAGACCCGAAGGTCCGGGGTAGAGAGTATGTCTACCTAGGAGATGGGCTGGCCATTATAGATGTCCCTTTGACCTTTCCCCTTACCAATGGGATGAGGCCACCCAAAGCTTTGTTTGGGGTGAAGTCCCATCACACCTGACAGTGGATTACCTGATATCCATTCAGTTGGATATGCAAGTCAGGCCGGACAGATATCATGCTGAGCTGCTGAGAAGGGTCAATGCTCGCCGCCTCGTAGAGGTGGAAGAGCGCATGGCAACTGCCTATGCTGCACAATAAGAGCCAGAGTGGACCGAGCAGCAGCGGCAAGCCGAAGAGCTTGCCAAGCAGAGTCAGGATCAGCAGCAGGCCCAACAAAACCCAGAGCAGAATACGCAGCGGGCTCTCGATCAGACCGAGACCCTATTGTGAGACGGAGGCGGAAGTCTACTGCTCATAAGTCGGGCAGTGTCTACAAAGAAAAGCTCAAGAACATTGGGGGCATCGGGAAAGCGACGAGCTCTGCCCATCGGCAGGACCGAGTGGATGCAGCCCGGCCTCGGCCAGTAATAGGGGGCAAGACCCCGCCCAAGAAGCCGATGCAGCCTCAGAAGTCGGTGCAGCCAAAGAAGCCATACAGGTATAGGCCCGGGACCGTGCCTTGAGGGAGATTCGGAAGTACCAGAAGACGATCGAGCTTCTACTACGGAAGCTCCCTTTCCAATGCTTAGTCTGAGAAATAGCACAGGAGTATCGGACCGATCTTCGGGTCCAGACTTTTGCTATGCTTGCACTTCGAGGCTGTTGAAGATTGCCTAATAGCCCTTTTTTGGGGATGCCAATCTCTGTGCCATACATGCCAAGAGGGTCACCATCATGACCAAGGATCTGGCTCTTACCCAAAGGATTCGGGGAGACCATAATTAGCTTGCTTGTCAAGCCTTTTCTTGTACAAATTTTGTATAGAAATTTAAGAAATTTTGATTGCCTATTTTTTTTGTAAATATATAAAATATTTATTAAATTAGTATTAATGACTGACGCTAACATCAACATAAAAAGTTTAAAATAAAGTACACTTAATCGACTTTAGGGTTTCACTTTCTTCTTTGCTCCCCTTGTTTTTTTGCTCCTCCTCCACGACTCGCATCTACAATGGAGACCCCTAGCCTCCTCCAATGGTACCAAGACGGAGAACACTGGGATCCTCAAGTCCCATTCGACCTCCTTCAACCCTTTTTACTCCAAAGGGTGGACCTTATCACCAACATGCAGGCCCACCCTGATTATACAACTTTCCTTGAGTTTTATACTCAAGAGATGTTACCCCTCTACATTCCCCTAGGGGATCCTACCCAGCTCTACTTAGAGAGGGCCATGGTGAGAGAGATGTTGGGAGGTGACTCCCATGCCTCCAATATTCTCACGGGGAAGTTCAGATGGGGCAGAAGACCGCCCATCTTGATGCATGAGGGCCAGCAGTACCTTGAAGTGACTTTTGCGTTGACCATACTCGTGGATCAGTTACATGGACGACGAAATGTTGTCAGCGGAGAAGGGCAAGGCACCCGAACGCTTTGACGACGAGGACGACGAGTATCTCCGAGAGGATGACTTCGTCCGGTGGAGGCGATTAGCAGAGCAAATGCCTTTATACTGAGACCAGGGGGCACCGCTTATTGGCTTGGATGCCCTCCAGTTATCTACCATCAGGGTCAGGAATACCTCCTATTGGAGGATATTATATGGACATACCATGTAGTTGCTGATCTCAAGGCCAAGAAGAAGGCATACGTGTTATATGAGCTCGCCGAGTACTGCATGGACGACTTCATCGATTTTACGCCCGCTGAGCTCCCTACTGAAGTACAACAGTTGCTCCAGTTCCATCGGGAGACCATTGAGTCCGCTGACACCCTCCTGAGATTGCGAGATCTTATGCTCCAAGAACCCCCATCACCGCCACGTGAGGAAGCTTTCGTTGCTATGGGACCTCACGTCCCAAACATCAACATGGTGGATATTCCTTCGGAATATGATGAAGAGGGAGAGGATCATCTGAAGGAAAAGAAGCAAGGACTTAAAGAAGAAGAGGTCATCATGGATCTCAACAAGGAAGTAGCTACCTCTGTCACCCAGAGGTTAGGGCGTTGGGAAATCACCTTACATGCTTCTTTCTTTCAGCTTTTCGGCAGGGACATGTCCTCTTTGTGGCAGGGGACCTAGCCCCAGAGGCAGAAGCATCATGGTGGGCCTCTTGCACGTTGTCCACCTTGGCAGGCCATAAGAAGCTCCCATATCACATCGTCATATATGTATTCATGCAACGGGACTTCGCTTTGACTGCCTTAGGGCGGGATATAGTGTGGTGGATGAGCATGAAGCTCTTTATGGCCGTCCCTTGGCCACCGCTTATCCTCTGGAGATTGCTTCCCTCGCGGCCCGCACCATCAGCCCCAGAGTTACTTTACTGCGCAACGTCAGCCACCTCCACCTCCTATGCCGATGGATCATGATGTAGGACCTAGTTCCTGAATATAATTCCTTGGGGTTATAGTGTATGGCCTTCAACCATTACGACATATAGATTATTTATATAGGCATTTTTGGTATTTTTTATATTGATTGCCTCTCTCGTTGATAAATCCCTTGTGCATAGATTATGTCACTGATTGTTGCACCTATTGCCCGGGTCTATTACATGGACAACCATGACGTATTACACCGCTAAAGGATGGGAAATTGTCACTTCTTCGGGATAAGGCCGTCCACAACTTGCGACGCACTATTCGGAGGAGTTGGTCCTATTGGGATAACACATACGAGGAAGCATGTGGATGATCACCTTTGGGAATGCACTATGTGGGAGAGTTGGTCCTATTGGGATAACACATACGAGGAAGCACTCTTCGATGTGGATGATCACTTTTATTGGGCAATGAACAATTTGTTCAACCTCTTGATCATAAGCCTGACCATGGAGTACCAAGATCTCATCCTCCAAGCTTGGCACAAGTATAATTTACTGTGGACAGTGAGGGATAGTACCCTTCATTCGATACTGAATCCATTTACATCTCTAGTTGATTATAACTATGTATAAACATCTTGTGTAACTAAGATTTTACATTATGTCTATCCGTTTGGATATTATGCTAAATGTAACACTACTCTCTACGTTAATACCAAGCATTTTCTTCTTAATGGTTTTGTTATAACAATGTTGGACATGTTGTGCTTAACTCAATCTTATCTATATTTTAGACGGTGCACGTCCCCCTCCATGGGCGACACCCGTGCAACCGAGACGTCTCACCCAAGAGCAGGAGCTCGCACTTATGAAGCATCAGCTTACTGAGCTCTAAGCTTATGTACTTCATAATAATCCACCATCACCGCAGGAGTATGGCCCTGAGATTCCCATTATAGCAAATCAGCAGCCACCACCACCTTCACCAGTACCTACTCCAGCTACATCCACTTGCTCAAAACATACACATAGCAGTTCATCATCTGATGCCAGTATTGAATTGTCTGAGTCATCGGAGTCCTCTGAATCAGAAGATGACCATGCAAAATCCAAGAAAAAAGGATTATCAGAAAATCGTACTCTGCCATTACCAGCATTTAGAAGAACCGTAAGTTGGCTCAGTTCTCGGGTAAGACCAGGTCGGGTGTGGATGCCGAATCTTGGTTAGATGAAATGTATGAGTTCAGAAGATTCTATGGAATGACAGAAAAGAATATTAGCAAGGTTGCCGCCACTAACCTCACTGGGTCAGCCCGCATTTGGTGGAAGGGAATGCCTGCTCTCATGGACTGACTCGAGATAGGTGCTGATACAAGGTCTTTGCCAAAGCTTTTAAATCTCACTATGTCCCTAGAGTTCATCGTTGCCAATAGATTCAAGTTTTCTACCGCCTGAAACAAACGAATAAGACAGTCCAAGCATACACGGATGAGTTCATGAGGTTATAATTTCCTGAGATAAATGAACACAGGACCGTTGAGGGGTTATCCCCTACTCTCCGCAATCGAGCCATTGATCCTAAAACAGTGGCAGAAGCTGAAGCTAAGGCTCTTAGCTTAGAGGAGGATAACCCTAAGTACCAGCTGCCGCGTCCTGCTGCCTTTGGTTAGAACAAGAGCTGTGCACCGTATTGGGGACGCTCACCTAGTCCTGGACCTTCCTCGTCAGCTGGGTATCAGAAGCAAGATAAGAAAGTTTCCTTCATGGTCCCAGTAAGTCTGTTACTACCACGGGAGCTGTCAAAGACATTCTCCAAGCAATTCCAAGGGAGGCTCGTGAACAGTTACGAAGAGACAAAGCCTGTTATCGTTGTTTCTGTCCGGGACGTCGTATGCAGGAATGCCCATACATTACCCAGGCTGCCCAGGCTGCTCTTGCCGAAGTGGATTGGGAGGATGTCATAGGCCCAATTGAGCCAGAGAACGTTGCTAATGATGAGGCACCGAACTATATACAAGGTGAGTCTCACATTTATGCCGCTATTGAGACAGGTCAAGCAGATAGTCAACCTTCTGTCATATCCACGATTGGCCAAGTAGACCGTAAACCCTTTATCATTTTGATGGACACGGGTAGTATGCACAATTTTGCCTCTCCTCAAATGGCAGAAGCTTTACAGCTGGCGCTCTTGAATTTAAAGCCACGTCCAGTCACGTTGGATAGTGGGGCCGTATGCCATACACAAGGTCGACGCATCAATTTGAATATTCAATTGCCAGGAGCACCCGTTGCTCTAAGGGGCCGAGATCATGAATATTGGCCGCTATGACCTTATTTTGGGTATGGAATTCTTGGCTGCTGAAAAAGCAAAAATTGATTGTGAAAAGCGAGAAGTCACCTTTAACGCAACTAATGGAGCTCGAGTAACCATCGCAAGTCACCCAATTATTCCAATTATGCAGTGTATTTCATTGCATCAATTGGATAAAGCTATCAAGAAGTATCAGGATGCTTATATCATTCAGCTTGCATCAGTAGACGCCAAGTCTAAACAGGAGGAAGTTATTGATAACTTGCCCCCGGCAATAGCAGCTGTTCTTCGGGAATATGACGACCTCTTTCCAGATGAGATCTATAGGTTGCCACCTTTTCGAGGTGTGGAGTGTGAAATTACCTTATAACCAGGCACGAAGCCTACCAGTAAGGCTCCATACAGAATGAGTACACCCGAATTAACGGAGCTTAAGAAACAATTGCAAGAACTTCTTAAATTGGGGTTCATTCGACCAAGTGTATCACCCTTTGGTGCCTCTATTTTGTTTGTAAAGAAGAAGGATGGTACCTTAAGGATGTGCATTGATTATAGGCAACTGAACAAGCACACGATTAAAAATCGGTATGCCTTACCGCGTGCCGATGATTTGATGAATCAATTACAATGGGCTAAGTATTTCACAAAGATTGATCTTCGTTTAGGATATCACCAGATAAAAATTAAGGAGGATGACATCCATAAGTCCGCATTCCCAACACGCTATGGGTATTACGAGTTCACTGTTATGCCATTTGGGGCTAACTAATGCTCCGGCCACATTCATGAGGTTGATGAACGATGTTTTCCGTGAGTATCTTGAAGATTTTATCATCAAATTCTTCGATGATATCCTCATATACAACAAAACCTTAGAGGACCACGAGCCTCATCTTCGATTAGCCTTGCAGAAGTTAAGACGTCACCAACTTGATGCCAAGTTCTCCAAGTGTAGGTTTGCAACCACCAAGATTGATTACTTGGGACATATTGTTTATGCGGAGGGAATAGCTACAGATCCAGCTAAGATTGAAGCAGTGAAAGATTGGCCGATCCCAACAAAAGTGTCAGAGGTCCGTAGCTTTCTAGGATTGGCCGGATATTACCACAAGTTTGTTAAAGACTTTGCTAAGCTTACCACGCCTCTTACAGACCTTATGAAACATGAGAAGGTTAAGGATTGGATGGTACACTCCAAGGCCAAGGTCCAAGCCGGGTTTCAGTCATTAAAGAATGCATTGACAACCGCTCCAGTTCTTACCTTGCCTGATCCTCAGAAGGATAAGTGGATTGTCACAGATGCCAGTAAGATTGCTACCGGTGGAATATTGATGTAAGAAGGTAGGGTAATTGCCTATGATTCTAAGAAGATGAATGGTGTGCAGAACAGCGTCACCCCACGCATGACCAAGAATTGCTTGCTGTCGTGCGGGCCTTGCACATTTGGAGGCGTTACTTACTTGGGAGATGATTCCAGTTGGATACAGATCACCAAAGCCTCCAATATATTTTTACGCAACCTCACCTCAATCTGAGACAGCGACGATGGATGTAGGACAATGTTGAATCATAACCCCCAATGATAGGTAGATTAACAACATAGGGGCCATATAATAGCAGCTTAGAAGCCACAAGATAGTTAATGACGGAAAGGCCCTCCGTCTAACTTGGACCACTTGTGATAGCCAAGTGTCCGGCTGAAGGATACGGAGGTGTCATTCGTCCCATGCCTTCTATGGGAATCCTATATAGCGAAAACATATTTACATGTTAGCACCTGGCAACAATACAAATAAATAATATACCACTACGAAGGGTGGCCCATCCATCATCAATACAACTAACAATAGAATATCAATATAACAAAGGAAATGCACCATAAATAAGGGCTCTACCCCGGGCTCAGAATCCATAGGATCGACTAACAGTCAGGGCCTCAAGATAACAGCAGACAGAGGTATAACATGGCGTTGGCTGGCATAGAACAATGGTTAGGGTAGTCCATTCCATCCGCCCCTCTTGTGCACACTTTGCAGATAGGCTGAATCATGCTATGACGTGCTTGTAGCCCTCCGGAGACGCAATCCCAAGGAATCACCCTATGGGACTACTCCGGGTTACATCTCCCCAGTCCGATGAGGCAGGTCAGAGAAGCTTCTCCTCCCGGATCACAACGGTTCCCTGGGTGTGCTAGAGGATACCTGCCACACCTGCAACACTCATGTCAGACATATACTCGGCCCACACACAGTGACCGACTATAGGCCTGGCACACTGTAGGAACCCCAGTAGCCACGCTCAGCAAGGCTTCACCCTCGATTCCCCAGTTGTGTCCGTTGTCTAGTGCTGAACCACGTCATAGCTGCATTTACTGGGTTTTAAGGGTTCTATCTAGGAACATCTCTACTTCTAGATGGCCTTTAGATCTCTACCCCCCTTTTATCCATACAACACAGGAGGAATAGAAAGAAAGCTATCCTTATACATCCATCCATCCATAGCTTCGAATAGCACATAAAATAGAGAGATTAATCATCCGTCTAACAAACAAGGGTTAGTTCCTAACTAGAATCTCAAGCTAACTAAGCCTACTAACCGGTATCTGAGCTAGATCTTAGGTTCTCCACGCCCTGCTGGTGGGATGAGCTCCTCCTCCTTCTCCAGCTGCCCCCCAATTTGAATTGGGGCAAAGGGAGTATAAAAGCCGCTGCCGCTGCGCCTGCGCCAAGAAACATCGAACCAGATATCGATGGGAACGAGCAAGAAAAAGACACAAAGCGATGAAGAGTTCCAAATCACGGCTGCCGCCTGGGAATCCCTGACAAAATCGGTCAGCATACACGAGGAGGTAATAAAGGTCCGCACTCTTCTGGACCGAGTTGCACAGTTGCAGGATACAGTAGAAGCACTCACTGCAAGAATAGAGATTCTGGAAAGGCAACAAGATACCCAGGCCATAACAGTGACGGAAAATAATATTAAACAAGATGAGGATCTGCAAGGAAATTTGCACCCCCGATGGATGAGGCCTTGCTAGAGGCTGTTTTCTAGGGGTTGGGTTTCCCCCAAATTCCTTGGGATCATCACGATTCGGTGTTGATCATAGACAATTTGATAAGATTAGCTGTAGAAACAAGGTCAAGAGTTGGTTTCTGTAGAATAAGTTTTAATTTCTATTATCTTTGCATCCTGTGTTTTGACAGAGTGGGATCCATAAGAGTTACAACGCATAATTCCTAGCCTTTCCTGGGAAATAGCTTTGAAAGAAACCTCTTCCTTATGAACTGTCCTGTGGATTTTGGAGTCGAACCTATTTATCACTGGGCCTCTTTCTTTGATATGGAACCAGCAAGAACAATTCAAGAAATCGACACAGTGGTTTGGAGGTTTTCGATCGCCAACTAGAATCTCTGTCAGTTCTGGGATTCTGTGCTGCGGTACATAGATTTTCAGTGAAAATTGCCCCCTGCCGTTTCTTGTTTTGCCATTTCTTGATTTCCATGCTTCTTTTCCCTTTTGATTGGACTCATCCCTTTCCATGATAGATTCTGGGTACGGCCTGCAGGCCCTGTCAGGTACCTTTAAATTCAGCCCCTCCCTTGATTTGACCTCTCTGTGTTTTTCTTCCCGACTCCCCTGTTCCAGCTATGTCGCTCTCTAGAATCTTTTCCAAACCTCTCTTTTCCAAAAATCTTTTTGGCCTTCCTTCCCAGCTCGATCAGAGTTAACCCAGCCATGACTGCTAGGCACGAAGCGATTTCCTCCCGAGTCAAGGCTCTGACCATCAAACCTGGAGAGGATATTGATATCAGGTATACCGCCAAATTGGAGCAGAACAAAGATAGTGATTGGATGCAGATTAAGGAGCTTGGTGCCCACTTCAACCTCTTGAAAACCCAGCAGAAAGCAACCGCTATTATCATGGATTTGATGAAAGATGGAGAGGTTTCCCAAGCTTTCGAAGAGCAGAAAAAAATGAGTCTGATTTCTCAGCTGGCAGGTCCGATGACAAAAGATTTGCCTTCAACACTCTGGACAGAATCCAGCGTCTTGATCTTTTGCTCACCTCTAAAATGACCATCAAGTTAGGCCATTCTTCCCAGAACTGTTGCAGTTTGAAGAATGGGGTCTTTTGAACAACCATAGATGAGCTTAAGTTGAGAGCGAACAAATGCTATCAGAAACTTTGTTCCAATGCAAGTGGAGCAAAGTTTCTTTTAAAATTGTGGAAAGATGGACTGAAACCTTTCCATGTGTTGCCGAAAAATGGAATAAAGATTTTAAATACTTCACAGAGGCAGCCCTTCCAGATGCTGTTGTCACCCTTGAAGATACTAAAGCAAAGTACCAAATCAGCGAGCTGCCATTCCTCAGCTCCATTGGCTGCAAGTGTATAGACAAGAATGACTATTTTATCCCAGAAGAAGCTGTCAACTGCACCTGCCCGAATTGTACCGAATTCAAGAATGCAAGTCTGAACGGAATCAAGTACAAAGAAAAAGCAAACAAAGTGCGGGTTGAGGTCCCGATTCTAGGTAAAGCTGACAAGATAAAAAGTAACCTCTCTTACTCTGAAATTGTTCAAAACTCTGTTTCTAAAATTTCAGAAAATAAAATAGAAAAAGATTTCTATGCAAGTACTAATTCTACTGCAGAGAATCTGGTCACTCATCCAACTATGGTCGGCATCCCTGCTCTTCTCGATCTTTCTTCTATCCGTGACCACTCAGCCTCTAATATTTTTTTGGACAGAGGTCTCATTATTCATTTTCCCAACTCCTGCCCTGCTCCTAGTGAAGTCAAGTTTCACATCACCAAAATTCATCACTGCAAAATTGCCTCCATTCTGAAACTGGACACCAAGACCTTCCAGGTCATTTGCCAAGATAGTTATTATGCTAGTACCATGCTCAAAAAGAAAATCAAAAGTTTTGGCAAGCATATGGTCTACATTATGAAATGGTTCCCTGATTTTGTCCCGGGTGATCATCTAATATTTCCATTGAACCTGGGCTAAATTCTCAAATTTACCCGCCTCTTTATGGACTCCCAACCATCTTAGAGCTATTGGAAACCACCTCGGTTGTCTTGGATATCAGCATCCCCCAAACCAATTTTCCCTCTATCTGTCTCTCCAAGTCCATCTCCTCAGATTGGTCTCCTTCCATGAATATCAAGATCTCTGACCTCAAGCATTTGGAAATTCAGATCAGCTTTAGTAATGTCCCCCATTCTGCCTTTAAACCAGAGGTAGATGAAGAGACTGCCAAGAAGAGCAATCAAGTCCAGCCCGAAGTCAAACAATTGTGGATTCAAAAATCAAAATCGAGTCAAAGCATCCCCTCTGAGAAGGGGAAGGAAGAATGCAGCAGCAGCAGAAAGGTCAGCAAAATTCCAGCTGATCTTCCTATTATTGATCTCAAAGGTTGATTCTCAATCAGGCTCCCTCGAGCTCTATACAGAAGCCTTCTGCTCTGATAAAAAGCAGACCCACCATACCCAATCTTTTGAATTTGTTCAATATCAAGTTAGATTTTAGTTCTAACCCCAAGATTCTGACTATGAGTATTTGTGAAAGCGATCAAAGTCAAACCAGATCTCTGACTTCTCTCAACAGAACCGAGCAGCAGAGCAGTGTTACCATCAAAGAAATCCCCACTGAACAAGAATGGAATCAAGTTATCAACGGGAAGAAGAAAAAACACAAATCTTCGAATGCTGAAGCTATGAAGACCCCGACTAGAAGAAGTCCCAGGGAGCATCTCTCTCCTTACAAATCCCCTTTATTTTATAATGAATAGCTCCCTTAATGTTATAACTTGGAATCTTCAAGGTATAAATGATTCCAGCAAAAGGGATAGACTTAAAGTTTGCCTCTCCTCTCTTGTCCCTGATTTTCTTCTCCTTCATGAGCATAAGCTTCATGATGCTGACTTTAGTTCTAAAATTGCTAGGACTCTCCCTCCTGGCATGGAGATTTGGGCCCTCTCGGCCAATAACAGTTCAGTTGGGGTTGCAATCTGCTGGAAAAAGAGTCTTAACATCACTGATCAATATATGGTCAATGACAATTCAGGCATATGGCAGATCTTCTGTTTCAAGATAGACAACCTCAGAATTGCCATCATCAACATAATGCTTACAATAATCCAACTGAGAGAACGGATATCTGGAACAAGATCAGAAACAACTTAAACAATATTGAGGTTGACGATATTATTATGGAAGAGATTTCAACATGGTTACTCATAGTTTCATGAGAAATTGTAACTTTAGACCTCTTTCTCCGGAAGAATCTAACTCCTGGTCTGACCTGATCTCTCTAAATAACCTTACTTTAGCCAGAACTTCCCCAAATGATTTCAGCTGGTCCGATCGTAGAATCAATCCGATCTGCTGCCTTCACGACATATTTTATTTAAGTGAAAACTTCTGGAATTCCAGTGGAAGAGTCACTAATTTGAAAGGTTATACGCTCGCTGATCACTTTCCTCAGCTTATCTCCATTCAAAGGATTAGTGAGGCAGCTACGAAGAGGAATTCCGCTCAGTTGATCAACCATCCAGATTTTAAAGATATCATCTTGGAGGTGGTTGACTCTACTGCCAAGCCTTATGGCAGCTATGGTTGGATGTCTTGGTGGTGCAACCTTGTCAAGTTAATCAAAAACAAGCTAAAAAATTGGGGGAAAGATATTCATATTGCCAAGATGGCCCATTTGAACAACCTTAGATATCTTCTCCCTAATGCTGTCAGGGAAGACTACAATAGAATTAAGTTAGAAATTGAAGCTGAAGAGTTAAGGATTGCTGCAGGGTGGAGACTCAAATCTAAGATCATTGAGCTCAAGGAGGATGAGAGAGCCCACTCCAAATACTTTTTTGTCAAGGCCAAAGGCAGAACTAAGAGGAACCATATTGACGAGGTCATAGTTAATGGTATTAAAATTAAGGGGGATGACAACCTCAAAATTGCTGCCACTAACCATTTTACTAATATCATGGGTACCATTGCAGATACAAACCAGCAGGATAGCGAGAATTTTATTAAAATGGAAGAAAGAATTGCCCAGGAACAGAATATTGCTCTAACCTGTCTCTTTTCTCTTGAAGATCTCAGCTAAGTGGTTAATGGCATGGAGAATGGTAAATCCCCAGGACCAGACGGTCTTCCAACAGAATTTTTTAAAGCTACCTGGGATATTTTGGGATCCTACATTCTGAATGTTGCCAACAAGTTCCTCATGAGGAAAAAGATGGATGAAAGAATCAACACCAGCTTCATCACTTTGATCCCAAAAATTCCTGAACCCATCTCCTTCTCGGATTATAGACTTATTTCTTTAACTAATGTCATTTACAAGATTATTTCAGGAGCCATCACTCAAAGGCTTAAAGAGGTTTTGAATAATATTATCAGTCACAGCCAATCGGCTTATATGATCCTGGACAATGTTGCTACTGCAGCTCTCGGCCTCAGATGGGCAAAAGATTCTAATCAGGAGATTGCTCTCCTCAAGCTGGACATTACTAAAGCATTCGACACGGTCAACTAGAACTTCCTCAAACTCTGCTGCAGTAAACTAGGCTTCAGCACCAATTTGGTCAACCTTTTTACAGCAATTCTCAATAACTCCTCTTCCTCGGTTCTTATTAATGGTGAATGCAGTCCCTTCTTCAACATTAGAAGAGGAGTCAAGCAGGGCTGCCCCCTTGCCCCATTTCTCTTTATCATAGTGATGGAAGCCCTCCATAGCAACTTTCAACCAGCAAAAGAGGAGGGTACAATAACAGGTTTGTATCTCCCTGCAAATGATATGACTGATCAATTCTTAAATGGACATTTTGCAGATGACACCTTCATCCTTATATCCATGGACCTCCAATCGATTAATCAGGCCAAGGAGATTTTAAATGCCTTTGGGACCTGTTCTGGCTGCAAAATTAATCCTACTAAATCCAAGATCACTTCTCATAACCCGAATCTTGGAGCTCAAGCTGCCACTCTCCTTGATTGCAGTTTTAACCCCCCGAATGCTCATTCCAAGCTTTTAGGCATCCCTTTTGCTATCCGATCTAATGCTGCTGACCTATGGAATAACATCATTGAGAAATTCTATCAAAAAGTTGACACTCTCAACTCCAAGTTCCTTTCTAAAGCTGGTCCGGCTATCCTAGTAAACTCAGTCATTGCCTCAACCCATGTCTATCAATCCTCCTTCATTCTTGCTCCTAAGAAAGTCTACAGAAAGCTTCAAGGAATTCTTGGGAGATTTATTTCCTGTGGCAGCAATAGAAAGTGCTGGACTCTAGTCTCTATGGATGAATGCTGCAAACCCAGGTTCATGGGAGGGTTAGGCATCATCAATATTGAGAAGCATGCCACAGCCCTGGCAGCAAAGTACTTCTTCAGGGCCATCACCGACAATATTCAGCACCCGGTTACAGTCCTCATCAAGCACTACATCCTCAAGTGCAAACCATATGGCTGGAACATCAAAATGCTGCTCCCGGATGCAGCCTTTTTCGAATTCAAAATCCCTATCAACTGTCCTCCTTTGATAAGGAAATGGATTATGGCTTGGCAGCAGGTAAAAGGAATGTATTCATGGAAGAAAGGTATTTCCCTTTCTCAAAATATATTCTGGAATCCTTACCTCCTTGGAGAAAACAACACCCACTGTCTTATCATAAATTTACTAGATCAAGCAAAACTGTGGCAAGACAAAGGTTTAATTACTATTTTGGATTTATTTGATGCTAACGGCCCTATTCCTTTTGATTCCTCCACTATCAGAAATGAAGATGAAAACAACAGATCTCTTTATAATGCCATCCTCAGTTATATTTCCCAAGCATTATGGAACAACAGTGATATCACTTGGCAATTCAAAGGGAGACTTATCTTTAAAGTCAAGGATGCATACAAGTATCTCATGAAGGATCAAACGATGAGTGTTCACCTCAAATGGGGGATCTCCCAAGAACGTTGCTGATCCAATCTTAAGCATCTTTGGAAATCTCCAATCGATCCTAAAATCAAAGCATTCATATGGCAATTATGGCATAAGAGCTTAGCCACAAACTGCAAACATTTTAGCTGCAACTTCTCGAATTCTAACATCCGTTCCAGATGTCTCTCTTATGCAGAAAATGAAGACATTTATTCATATCATGCTTTTGGTCTCAATGGACAATGAAATCTCATCAGAAGCTCTGCAACTCAATCTTTCCTTGGAAAGTCCTGAAGCTGATTTCTTTATACCAAATTCTCCCAGACATTGGAGCTTCTATATCCTTCTCTGGAAAATTTGGAAGGGCAGAAACAAGCTGGTTTTCTGCAATGAAATAATATGGCCTCAAGCCATTCTCTCTCAAACCAACTATGATGTGTCTTGGATTTATAAAATTAACTCATAAATTCATCTATTTTGCAGGAAAATTCTTTCTCATGAGCAGACGGATTTCCTTCCCAAACAAGAAGTTCGATGACATTCAGAAATGGGCAGCCGACTTCCTGACAGGCACCTCCTCCCACCATTTCGAAGAAGACTGTGATTGCATTTGTTCTTGCGCCCTCGAACCGGACCTGAAGAGAGAATTCATCTGCCAGGCAAGAGATGCAGCTGGAAGATACAACTTTACTAAATCCAGAACTTGCCCATGTCTATACTGTAAGATGACAATGGTCACAAAGGGGCCAGACCCCCTAGATGCTGCTGGCTGCTCCTCTGGTTAGCCTCAAAAAGTTTCAATCCTGCCTTAGACTAGACGAAGATGTTGACTTTAAGAAGAAGACAACTCAAAGACTCTGTTACCTTTATTTCAGAGCTTATGTTTTTGCTCTATTATCTTTATTTTCATCTGTAAACAGTTATAGCTAAGTTCCCTTTTCTTTAAGGCAACCTCCTATACTATTCTTTGGTGCCTTAGGAAATCGGATTTCTCTTTTTAAAGCCTCAATTTTCTTGTGGCTTGTTTTCTGGGTGGACACTCCCCATATAAGTAGTCAATTTTGTTCTCTTTCAAACTATAAATATAATACCATCCTTCAATCCAAAAAAAAAAAATATTAAACAAGAAGTGCAATCAGTCCTATCAGAAGAACGTGAAAAACAGAAAAGAATGACAAGGGTTAGACTCATCGATATCCCAGACCTCGATGATGAAGATGCCAAAACTGTAGCATCAAACTTCTGCGCGGAAGAGCTTAAAGCAAATACAAACATCATACAGGATGCCTGGAGGACTGGAAGAAAACTTGAAGGGAAAACACGGCATATACTGGTTAAATGCCGTGATGAATCGGCAAGGACGGAGCTGCTCAAGAGTGGCCCTAATCTCAAAGGAACTGCCTTCAAAATATGTGAAGACTTAACATGGCAGCAACTCCGTGACCGGCCAGAGGCTCTGCGCAAAGTGAAAGAAGCTAGAGCAGATGGCAAATGGGCAATATACAGGAATGACCAAGTCATAATTAGAGATAAGGCTGCATAGGGAATCCAGGGCAGACTTGAGCAACAACATTGGTCTGTCGTAGTCTCTGTATGCTGCTGGAACACAAAAGGACCCAAAGGAGTACAACACAGCATGAACTGGTTAGAAAATAGAGAAGTAGATATTTTATTTCTGCTTGAAACTTGGGAGCATCAGTGCGCCAGGTTGTCAAGTTTTGAAATGTATCAGTTAGGCTCAGTATGGCACCCAAAACCCAAAAGAGGTAGACCACATGGCGGAGTAGCTTGTTTTATCACAAACAAATTTGGCAAAGAATTACAGCTTGAGCACTTGGATGAAGAGGATAAACAATATGTGGCAGTTCGAATAAAAGCATCCCTGATTAATGGAAATAAATATCTGATCATTATAGGTTGCTATATCTCGCCTTCAGTTTATCAGATGCATACTAGGACATTCGCCCAGCTTGGGTTACGCATTAACAGATGGAAACAAGGCTGTGATGTTTTGATCATAGGGGACTTAAATGGTTGGACAGGAAATCTTCAAACAGTGCAAGTTTTTGTAGACGGTGAACCAAGTAGATTATTAAGTGAACAATGGGAGGAAAGATATTCACGAACAAGCCTGCACCAAGAAGTCAATCAAGCTAGACAGCAGGTTCTAAACTTCCTTTCCTCACTTGATATGATCATCTACAATGGCATACAACCATGGCAATCAGCTGGCTACACTTTTAGAGGGGAAACCGAGAATCATTTCAAATACTCAACTATAGACTATTTAGCAGGCTTGCCAGAAAGTTTTGGATTGATCAAGGATTTCAATATAAAAAACTTCCAACAACAATCAGACCATGCAACACTCTGCTTTGCTATTGAGGCTTGCAGAGAAACCAAGCATAACGCTGCCAAAGATGAAGGATTTTATGAAGCTATTAAAGAAGGGCTGCCCACTATTCTGCAGCATACTAGCATAAATGCAAAAGCATTGGCTCTTAACAGGTTGCTAGTGAAATGTGCATATAACATCTATGGCCCCAGGCGCTCCGCTGCTGCTACACAACCCAGGAATGGATGGTATGATAAAGAACTTAAAGAAGCCAGGAAAATAGCAAATACTTCAACAGGTCTAAACGCATATAGACGCTTGGTCAGATCCAAGAAGCGGCTATGAAACAAGCTGAACTTGCCATTGAGCTGCTGCAGCAACCCAAGAGATTTTGGCGTGGCCTATCTCCACCCACGCAACAACTTTGCCTAACTGACCTCCATGTCTGGAAAACTTATGCGATGCATCTTTATTTTAAAGGGGAGAACAAATTAGACCTGCCACCAACTGATGCTACACATTTTTGCATACAAATGGATGAAGTGCAAAAGGGAATTAGTGATCTAGCCCGTGGAAAAGCATGTGACATTGATGGTTTGATTGCAGAATACATCAAAGCTGGTCGGGAAGAACTTGCAACGGTTATGACCGACTTGTTCAATCAAGCCATTGTTGAAGGATTCCCAAATGTGCAGACGACCTCCTACTAGCAGCCCACACAGTAAACGACCTTCAAATGCAATTGGACACGCTTAAAGATTTCTGCTCACAATTTGGTCTCTATGTTAATCTGTCAAAAACAAAGGTAATGTGCTTCAGGAAGGAAGATACATCTCTAACATATGATGGACAGATTATTGAGCAAGTGGGATCATACAAATATCTAGGCCATGAAGTACATGCAAATCGGAGACCATGGACCATTGGCGTGGACTGTCGCATAGCAGCAGCCTATAAATCATTCTATGGTATGATAAACCAATGTAAAAATGGGCAAGCATATGTGCATGGCCTCTCAAAAAACAGTTGTTCGATGCACTGGTCACTCCGGTAATGCTATATGCATGTGAAATCTGGGGGCCCTCCCTTGCTAAATCCAAATGGCAAGAACTATAAAGCATACAGAAAGCATTTATGCATATGTCTTTTGGCGTCAAACGCTCTACACCCTATGAGATTATGCTTTTTGAAAGCGGCTGTTACCCCTTAGAAGTTTTGGCAATGCACAGAACACTGGATTTCTTGTAAAGAAAGTAGTCAATGAGACCACTTTAACACATTCAGCAATCAAGAGCTCCATTCATCTGAGCGACAGAGGTGATAAAAGTTGGTTTAAGGAGTTAAACGCATGGCTTGGTAAACTTGGGCTTCACTAGCAGAGACTACAATAAAGAGTTCCGACAGCAGGCTTTTCAAAGATTTGTCATGCAGGGCCGCAAGAAGAAAGTCACTACATCACAGACTTCAATCCTACCAGAGAACATATAATACAATTGTATTTGAGCCACCTTAAATTGTTTCCAAACATGATCAGGGCTGTTGCAAGGATCCGTATGAGTTCACATCGTTTGCTAATTGAGAAAGGTAGATGGCAAGGGATCCCAAGGGAAGGGCGCCTGTGCACATGCGACCTACAAGAAATAGAAGATGAAGCACATGTGATCTTCCGCTGCCCAAAATACAACAACCTCAGGCCACGGTTCTCCCATTTGAATTGGTGCTCAACCTTACTTGTTTTCTTTGGTTGTCCTTCAACAATTCGTGGAGTGTGTGCATTTGTGAAGGAACTCTTGGAAAGCATAGACAAGCGAGAGACTATCTAAAAAAACAATTTCACTGTGATATGCAAACATGTAATTTTGTCCCATGGCCTGTTTAGGCCCCCGCGGACGTTAATACCAATTATCTTATCTTATCTTATAAAACCCCAATTTGGGTCTCAAGTTAGCAACTCTCCCTTGCCCAATCGATTTGGGCCAGCTGGCAACTCCAAATTGCTTAATATTAACTACTTTAATATTTTAACTCTTGTTAATATTAGGTTAAGCCCTAAATTCGAATTAGGGTTTAGGGCTAGGTTTCCACATTAATAATTAATGATTATCATAGCTAACCTTAGCTTGTGAATAATTAGTGCGCCATTAATTATTCATAGTGACGTGTCAGGTATTTATACTCAAAAAGGCATATAAATACGTGGAACGTCACATTCTCCCCACCTTAAAAATGATGTTGTCCTCAGCATCAAGACTACTCTTGTTGTAGGACAACACATCGTACATTGGAAGGAAGTCTCCCCTCCTTAAAGAGATAGCGTGAGATTATAAATCACCCAATCATTGTCATGTTGAAAGTGATTAAGTTTCAAATGACTTGTAATGTGCAATTTATAATTTTGCGATATAAAAGATAAAGCTATAGATCAGACATGATCATCGTCTAGGACCATCAAAAGCGAACAATCAAGATTTGTGGAGGTCTCACTGTTTTCACAGTATACCTAATTTAGAATTCATTGCTTGTACACATACATGTAACTGATTATATATTATAAATGGGTATAGATATAAAGAACTTCTATTTGTTCTTTTAATATAATACACAGTTATAATTCTATCATTGTTTATTACAACTCATTCTAATGCTATTAAGCTCTATCTATATGTTTATTATATTTTCCCTTCACCTTATAGTTTGTTTTATTACATGAGCCCTAATTTAATTTTTGTATCAAAATTTTGTTTCATTACAGTTTTAACGTGGTATATTGCTATCTTCAGTGTTTTACATGCCCATTGCAGTTGTACTTATCCTTTAATACAACTATGTATTGCATTATATCTCCCTTTTTTTTTTAGATATGTAGTTTGACATTAATTACACACATACACACGTTCTTCATCATTTCTTATTCATAACCTTTCTATAATCATAATGTAACTCTCGTTATTCCTTCTATAGTTTGTGTAACACATACATAATTATCTCATTCTATTATATTTGATTATGTGTTTAAATACCTTTCTATTCTATTCTATTCTTCCAATTATCTTTAATGTTTTCACACTCACACTCTCTATCTTTACCATAGTTTACATTCACATGAGGACACATATTAATTCATTAGTTATATATTTATCAGACATCTAGATATTCTTACATTGACATCGCACATATACGTTTGACGTGGCACTGCAAAGTTGATACCGCCTGGGTCGCTATCCGGCAGTGCTATGGGCATGCAATCCTCTTGTATCATAGAAGGCCAGTTGTGACTATGGTGTCCACGGCGGAAGCATCGAAAACATGCATGATCCTTCCTGAGCCTATTATATAGTGATGGTTGAGCAGGTCCTGGACTCTTGCTTGAAGTAGAAGTGTGGCACGTTGGGAATACGGAGTGGTAAGGTCTCCTTATTTTGGATCGATAATCGAGAGAATTGGCATGACGTAGAAAGAGACTGGATATAGCACCATATATCTGAGGGAGAAGTGGTATATGATTATCTGCCATATACCACAATAGAGAGGTACTATACTAAGGTGGAAACTGGATTATAAGTATCCAGCTCATGAAAGGGAGATCACTTTAGAAGTGTAGGTTTTGACAATGGTGGTGAAGGTATAGCATGTTGACCTAACAGTGTATAGCTATTGCTACTTGAATCGAGGTATGATTCGCGGAAAGGTATAGATTAATGGCGTATGAGGACGCGGATCCATAAACTATGAATGATAAAATTACGCATATATTGCGTTTCATAAGGAGATTGATGTTCCCAAGGTGTGCAATAAAGATGCAAGCATATACATGATTAAGATGACCACGTAGCCACGTGGATACGCTTATCTTGCTAGTAGAAGGTGCAACCGTCTGAAAGCTACAAGGTATGTTGGAGCTTTGGTGAAGCTAGACTATGAAGGAAAGTTGACCTCCAACTAATGATACATTAGGGAGGCATGTAATGTACCCACACGACAAGTGGGAGACAAGAGGCTTGAATGTAAACAACGTTTCAAATATAGGGAATTTGGAGGGACACTTTGAATAGACCAAAGTCTGGAGTAGGAACAAGGTAGGTGCCCAATGAGCATCTCAACAAGGAGAATGTGCTCTGGACTTGGTATCGTGTGTGTATTCCGAGGAGTAGCTCCACGTTGGTATATGCGTACTAGGACCATTGAATGGTAAAATATAACAAGAAAAAGAAAGGGTGTATAATAGAACTTTTAGTTCACATTCCATATGAATACGGAAGTAATGAAGATAAGAGTAAACATGTCCATTAGGGACTTATGGTGGCATCTGCCCCTATGGAATTTGTGACTAGAGCTTGAGGAGGCAAACTAACACTAGAGAGTCTAGAAACTATGGTACCAGATAACCGAGTTGAGGAAATAAATTGGCGGCAAGTATGAACATAGCTAGGTGGCTATGCCAACGAATTACATATGAGTCTAGACTTAGGATTGGTGCACACATCTTACTATATCATATAATAACAACGTAGTGGTCTTGGATGTCAGACGGATTTAGCAGTATCAAATACTACACTAGCGAGGATATTGAGGATGTCAATTGTGATATTCAGATGTATGTCATATTGGAAGATAGTAGAATATTCGTACAAGGCGAGTGAATATTACTTAGGAAGGTTTAAAGAATAAGCATAATGATATGCGTATATGCAAAGATATTGGATTAAGTATGATCCACCAGAGATAAGCATTCAAGTTATCCCAATGGTTGGAGTTGACTATCTTAGGTTCATCATACTAAGGAATATGAAGAAGAAGAAGATTTTTAACGTCCACGGAAACCCAATCGGGTTATGGGAAAGAGTTTAAATCAGTGAAAATAGCTAGAGTAAGTCTACCATATAGTATATGATGTTACATTCAAAAACATCCTGAGGATGATTGGAACGGTGTTGGAATAACCGATAATGAGAGCTTAACTACTCAAAGGTTCTAGATACCAATGAATTACTTCAGTGTTATAAGCTAAGAAAAGAAAGTACGGCGACTTTGGCAATTATACCTTTAGTAATAACCGAGAAGAGGGCAATACATAGCAATTCCAAGCTTGATAAAAATCAAGACGAGGTGTATAGATTAGAAGGGGTGAGATTATATAGACCAGTAGTCCATATATCCTAAGAGTTACCCTACTCATGGGAAACAATTCTAGATATTGAAGTAGAAGCTGGAGGATCCGTTGCCTTGAGGCATATACCCCTTAGAGATTATGACTTTGAAACTCTTAAGAGGGTAAGGAATCGGATAACTATATGGTGGTTACTAACGAAGATTGAAACATTGGGTTTTCATATTAAGAGACCAAGAGATTTTAGTGCCTCCACTTCATTATGAGGGAGCCAAAGACGACAACATTTGAAGCTGATCAAAAGCTGAAGTCCACATGATAACTTAAGAAAAATAGGTTAATTGTGACTAAGCATGGTTGATATTGAGGATACAAAGGATCCTTAGCGAAAGAAGCCTTTAGAAAAGCTCCTCATGTGGGGTGGTAGCCTTCGGAATTATGGCATAATCCCGTGGGGGGATCATAGTTTATGTATGGGGTTAAAGTACCATAAGGCACTAAAGGAATGGTTGAAATAGCTAGAGACCCTATCAAAAATATAGGCAGCATATACATGTCCAACGTAGAGTTGGCCCCTGTCCATTTGGGAAGTAGGTGGCGCAGCCACGTCATAAAGGTACATAGGCAATGGGTTTTGTTTGAAAGAACTACCAAGGTTACACTTTAGCTAAGTTAGAGCAGAGCTCTAGCATTGTGGTATGAGGATATATGCTTATTACGTACATACTATGTACACACATGATAAACATGTTGGAGAGGTAATCTAAGTGGCGAAACGGGGAGAGAAAGACGAGTGTACCCCAAAGTTACCGATGAAGGTGATATGGAGCAGGCTAGGGGGAGCGATCCAAAGTAAAAAGACTAAGGAAATTGCCAAGGGGCAATAACATTTCAATGGTTCATAAGACTTGACAAAGGGGTGCATGTTATTACATCAACCATTTAAAATATAAACTAAAAGGCTTCTACATATGTGAACATGAGCTAATATCAAAATTAGGGGTCGTGGATTAAAAAGGGATGTGTAAAAATACCTGGTGCATGGATAATTTAGCCCCAAAAGGGCGGAGACCAGAATAGCGTAAACCGAAGACCTTTTACAAACAAAAAAAGGATCGATCTGGCTACAAAAGAGGATATCGGTCAGTTCCGGAAGATTCAGAGAGAATTTCGGCTACTCCTTTCGACTTCTATAAATCCGGCATCCACTGTTGAAACCGATCTGCCAGTGTTGATATTGCAGGGATCTCTGATCCTGAAACTCTTTGATCCGCTTTGAGTACCGCCAGCATAACATCTGCTTCCCTTCTGTGACTAGGTGTTTGAGACGAGCCTTCAATCTCAACGACTTCTACTCTTGAACCTGATTAAGCTCTTAAGCTGATGTAATAGAATGATCTTGTGCTAGGGAAATAAGCCTTGATCAATTCCTTTGTGTTAAACCCCTTTAGAATTTGCCTTAGATTTGGATCCGGCTGGGTGGTAACTGGATGCTCCATAACTTGGTTGTGGTAACCAAGTTCTCTTGTTCTTAAGAGAAGCTGTTATAATATTATCATTCTTGTGTCTTAGTCGCTAAAAATCCCTTAATTGTATCAAGTGGTATCAGAGCCTATCGATCTACATACCTGATCAATGGCCCAAAACCGTTTCAATATCTCTGATAGTCAGTATCAGCAAGCTTTAGCCAATGCTAGTTATATTGCGTCTCAAATAGCATTGCCTACACCTGCTAATCAGCAGGAATATGAAAAGCAGATTGAGCAGTTGGCTATTTTGTATCGCTTCTTACCGGATACTTCCCAGCATCCACCTTTGCCGAATGATCCTCCACCTGTAAATCCTCCACCACCGCCGCCAGTCAATCCCAGTAAGATCAGAAAATGGTTGGAGGAAGTAGATATGCCTACTTTTGAAGGGAGGAGGACGAGCCAATCAAAGTAGTCAGTTTTTTAAGTCAATGGGAAAAATTCTTTGATCAAGTGCAAGCAAACGATGTGGAAAAATTGCAAGCTATGGATAGCTATTTGAAAGACCGAGCCCAAGCCTGGTGGCAAGGTCGACGAGAGTGTAATCCTAAGATAGACACATGGGAAAAATTCAAGAAAGCATTTGAATCACAATACCTTCCTTCTAATTACCAAAGTGAGTTAAGAAGAGTGTGGGATCAATTAAAGCAGCAAGACAAGGAAACGATTCAGTCTTACACCTTGAAGTTTACCCATTTGGCCGCACTGATAAGGAACCTAGATGGGGAAGAACTCCTCCGAAAATATGTTAGTGGGTGTAAGGATGATATATATGCAGAATTGGAGATCCTAGATCCTAAAGATTTAGATGGGGCTATAAAGATGGCATCTGCAGTAGAAAGGAAGTTGGATTCCAAAACGCGGAAGATGGATATTTGGGATGAGGGTACCTCTGACGAAGAAAGTAAAAAGAAAGAGAAGAAAAATGGGAATAAAGACTCCGAGAGACAGTTCAAAAGGAAAAGGTACAATGGAAGGTACAACGGAGAGAACAATGCGTCTGAAAGAAGGCAAGAGGAAATTGACACATCAAATAAAAAGAATGAACCAAAAAGAGGATGCTTTAGATGTGGGGGAAAGCATTTTATTAAGAACTGTCCTTTTAGAGAAGGGGGTATTACAAAAGTTGAACCTCCTAAATCCCAGCATACTATTCAGATGCATGCTTTAGAGGCGCCTAAGCCAGTGGAGCCAATAGTTGAGACTTCGAAAGCGGGAGAGACCTCAAAGGCAGGAGAGGAGCGACGAAGAGTAAGCTTCCATGAGGAGGAGCGAGAGAAAGCTGCCGCTAAAGAGAAGAGATGGCTCCAAATGGGAACTCTAGGATGAATAGCCGGCGACCTCTCTTCTTGGAGAGATTACGGAAGTTTTTGTAAGTGAAATTCTTTATTAGAAATAAAGAGGTTTTTTTTTCAAGGTTGATTTTCTTTATTTGGTATAAGGAATAGATACTTTGAATGTGTATACCATGGTAGATTAGTGACTACGATTGCAACGTAGCCGGCTTGAACATGGTATACTAGTTGTGAACGCCTCTTGGAAGATTAGTGGTTGTGACTGCAGCACAATCGGCTTGACAAGAGAGCATAAGATGTAATTCTTGGAAGATTAGTAATTGTGGTTGCAACACAATTGGCTTGACAAATTACATCTGTACCCTGGAGGTACGAGGGATATTCGGGTACTTTGGTAGTACAAGAATATCCGTAACTATTTATGAGTTGTGAAGGAATAAGAAGTCTCTGGAATCTTGTTGATCGTGGGCGATCAACTTTGAGAAGGGATGGATTGATATGGAGCAGGCTAGGGGGAGCGATCCAAAGTAAAAAGACTAAGGAAATTGCCAAGGGGCGATAACATTTCAATGGTTCATAAGACTTGACAAAGGGGTGCATGTTATTACATCAACCATTTAAAATATAAACTAAAAGGCTTCTACGTATGTGAACATGAGCTAATATCAAAATTAGGGGTCGTGGATTAAAAAGGGATGTGTAAAAATACCTGGCGCATGGATAATTTAGCCCCAAAAGGGCGGAGACCAGAATAGCGTAAACTGAAGACCTTTTACCAACAAAAAAAAGGATCGATCTGGCTACAAAAGAGGATATCGGTCAGTTCCGGAAGATTCAGAGAGAATTTCGGCTACTCCTTTCGACTTCTATAAATCCGGCATCCACTGCTGAAACCGATCTGCCAGCGTTGATATTGCAGGGATCTCTGATCCTGAAACTCTTTGATCCGCTTTGAGTACCGCCAGCATAACATCTGCTTCCCTTGTGCGACTAGGTGTTTGAGACGAGCCTTCAATCTCAACGACTTCTACTCTTGAACCTGATTAAGCTCTTAAGCTGATGTAATAGAATGATCTTGTGCTAGGGAAATAAGCCTTGATCAATTCCTTTGTGTTAAACCCCTTTGGAATTTGCCTTAGATTTGGATCCGGTTGGGTGGTAACTGGATGCTCCATAACTTGGTTGTGGTAACCAAGTTCTCTTGTTCTTAAGAGAAGCTGTTATAATATTATCATTCTTGTGTCTTAGTCGCTAAAAACCCCTTAATTGTATCAGAAGGGTCTGGAGATATGTTCGAAATGTGCAAAGGACCGTCAATCCGTTGCATGCTAGGGTATGATGTTGTGGTTGGCACGTGAAATAAATGTCAACGGCCCATAGAATGAAGCTTAAGATGTTGAGTGGAACAGTACAATAGTACAATTCTAGGATAGATAGCGAATAGCAGTTACTTGCTAGAAGCCCAAATGTGTCTTTTATAGACACCGAAGACTAGATTTCCCACATGATCTATACCCGGATTAGGCAGAGGTGAACACCATGGGTTACATGGAGGTGTAAGTTTGAATATACAGGGCTTGAACATCGCTACAAGCCCGGGTTATATCAAACGTCTGTATTGTAGGAAGACTCACAAAATACCAGGCAGGCACCTTGATGACTCCAGGTAATTTACGATTTATACAAAGGCTCACTCGCTAACTTAGGCCATGACTATGGCTTAAATGAGGATGCCAAATCATTTGGAATGCCACAACAGCGTCATAGCGTCATGACAGAGAAATGTAATGACTAACATTTCTAGGTGGAGTTCCTGGAAGAGTATGATTTTGAAGTAGTCTATAAGCCGGGCAAGCATAATGTGGTTGGTGACGCACTTTCTAGACATCCCTTGGTCACTCGAACACATTGTAATGCTATTTCCACGCTCTCCAGCGAGTTTGGTAAGCACATCAGGCTCTTCTAGCAAATCCTCAATTTTAGGAGATATGGCAAAGTCCATCCAAGGAAGCCAGGACAGATAAGGAGAGGGAGGCTTTCCGCCATTATAAACAGGAAGGTGATCTCCTTTACTACAAGGATAAGTTATGTGTCCCCGAGCCGTCAGGAGTTCATAAGCTCATTCTCCACGATACACATAACAGTCCTATGGCGGGGCATGTAGGATTTATGAAGACATATTTCAAGATCCACTTCAGTTATTTTTGGCCAGGCATGAAGAAATATATTGCCCGGTACATTAAGCAATGTCGGATTTGTCAGCAAACAAAGGCAGAACAGTTACGTATCCAGGGGAATTGCAACCTTTAGATGTGCCTAATGCAAAATAGGAAGTCATTACCATGGATTTTATTGTGGAGCTCTGCGCACCTTAAGGGGCTTTGATGCCTTAATGGTGGTGGTCGACAAGCTTTCTAAAATGGCGCACTTCTTGCCATGTCGGACCACAGACACTGCATTAGATACTGCCTTGTTATTCACCAAGGAGGTGTTTCGACTGCACGGGATGCCCCGTACCATTATATCAGACCGGCGTCCTAAGTTTGTTAATGTGTTTTGGAAGGATTTCTTTAGCACTATTCAAACTAAACTTGCTATGAGCACAACTTACCACCCACAGACGGATGGCCAAATAGAGCGTACCAATCGCATAATTGAAGATATGTTACGTAACTATGTCTGGAACAAGCAATCCCAATGGGCAGATTATATTCATTTAGTGGAGTTTGCCTATAACAGTACTAGGCAGGAGTTTTCAAGGATATCTCCTTTTATGATCAATTATGGCTACCAATGCCTTACGCCAGACACGTGGCATATCTCAGTTTCTAAGGCAGAAGTGTCTCAACAATTGCTTACAGATATGCAAACCCTAGTTGAAGAAGTTCGAGGGTATTTGTTAGCTGCTAGAGCTCAGCAAAAGAGCCTTGCCGACCAGCATTGGACACAATGGGAATTTCAGGTTGGTGAGTCCATATGGCTAAAGATCAAGGTGAAGCAAGCCAAACTCAAAATTGGCAATTGTAAGAATCTTGCACCGAGATGGGCGGGACCCTTTGAGATAACCGAAAGGATAGGCTTTCAAGCCTACCGGTTGAACCTACCCGCGCATTTGAAGGTCCACAAAGTCTTCCATGTGAGCCTTCTCAAGAAGCATAACCATGATCCAGAAGAGATTCTTGACACGCCAACACTTCTAGAAATGACGGAAGACCAATTGAGATCGTGCCTGAAGCCCTCCTTGATCGTGCATATAAATAGACCTGCAAAACTCAATCTTGCAGTATTTGGTTAAGTGGATCGACGACGGATGCAACATGGATTCTTAAAACGGATTTGGTCAAGACTTACCCAAACTTTATGCGAGAATGCCACGGCCGAACCCTTCAGGATGCGATCAATTCCAACCCTAATGGTAAACATTGTACTATGTGTCCGGCAGGGATCATATGAGACGATCCGACATGAATCATTTAAGGGGTTGGGTTACAATGCATCCTAGATGGAGAATTGGGCATATAGACATTCATGATAGGATGCATCCATCTACGGCTATAATGGAAATATGGCCATTCCTTACGCCGAGACGACATGCAAGCCTTAGGCATTATGCATTCATATTTCTTTTTTAAGGGGGTGGTCCCTTCAACCACACTACTTAAATTATTTTGTAAGTACTGATGTACTGTAATTCAGCAGGCCAGTAGTGCGTACTGACATGCTGTAGAAGATCCTACGCCTCAGTCTGGGGCCATCTCTTGTTATTTAACTGTTTTTTCCTATGCGTGCCCTATTTAAGTTTGTTGTTATGGTATTTCTTATCTTCTGTTAAGGGATTTTGGTCCCATTTTGGTCCTACAACAACTATATATGTACACCTGTATTACCTCAGCAAATAGAGTTATCTTTTATAACTTAATTGTTTTCTTCTAGCCCTAATGCTGAGGACAGCATTATTCCAAGGGGGGAGAATGTGACGTTCCAGGTATTTATATGGTATACGTATATATACTATGACATGTCACTAGTATACAACTAGACCTTTAGGGGTCAATAATGGAATACCTGGGCTAACCAAAAGGGTTTTCTTTAGCTATGCTAAAATATTAAGGGATAATTAACCTAATTAGGTTAATTAGGTTATTAATTAGTTAAAGTCAACCAATGGGGCGGTGCCACCTGATCCAACTCGATTGGCCAAGGGGGACTTGCCAAGTTTAGAGGGCAAATTGGGGTCTTACCCCCATTTCTACCCCAAATCGATTTGGGGAAAGGGGAGGAAGGAGGAGCCACCAGCTGTTGTGATTAGACTTGAAGAATGGAAGCCTTTCGCGAGGCTCCAGCCAAGAGACCAGTTAGTCCCTAGATAGTTTATGCTTCAGCTAACACTTCTTTGAGTAGATGGAATGGTTAAATTCTTGTTTATATGTTACTGGGATGATGATAGATGCTTTGATTGTGATTATATTCCTTCTTTCTGTTCCTTCCGTGTGTCTGGGGTTAAGGGGAGGGTAGAAACCTGAAACTTCCTAGAATTAGAGATGTCTCTATCTAGAACCCTTAAGACCCAGTAAATGCAGCCTGTGCACAAGAGCCCACCTGGCTGTGGTTCAGCACCAGATAACGGGTACAATGGTGAAACGGGGGTGGGGTCTTTTCTAGCGTTGCTACAAGACTCCTACAATGTGCTAGGCTTATAGCTGGTCCTCGCGTTGGGCCGGCATGGGTCTGACACCTCTTGGGTCGCGGGAAACATGCCTATATGGATGTCCTGGGCTCAATGGGTGCGCCTAGCAGTCCATGGATTTTGGGGGGTTCAAGTGGGGTACGGCTGCGTGTGCACCGAGATGGCACGTATTCTCTAGTACACCCAGGGATCCATTGTGTTCGGGGAGGGGACACTTCTCTGACCTGCCTCATCGGACCGGGGAGATGTAACCCGGAGAAATCTCATAGGGTGATTCCATGAGATTGCGTCTCCGGAAGGCTACAACCACGCCATAGCCTGTTTCAGCCTATCTACAAAGTGTGTATAGGAGGGCAGATGGAGTGGGCTACCCTAGCCATTTTTCTATGCCAGACACCATGTTATACTTCTGTTTGCAGATATCTTGCGGTCCTGACCGTCAGTTGACCCCATGGAGTCAGAGCCCAGGGTAGAGCGCTTGCTATGACGTGTTACTTATGTTGTCTTGTGCTTGTATTGTCATTTAGCTGTCAGGAATGAAGACTTTCTCTAAGCACATGCTATACGAGAAAGATGCTTATCCCGAGGTTTTAGACAAACTCTTGGGAAATCTTCGGACTTGAAGACATGGACTGACAATGAGGACATTGTCTTTTTTAAGTCAAAGAGAATGTAAAGAACCTTAGGACAAAACGAGATATATGTTTATACATGTATTTGTACAGTAGTTTGCTACGTGTCTTTTGGTTCATGTCTTTTCACATGGACAAAAGGCCAAAATTTTGTACATTTTTGTTAACTTGAATAAGAGATGTAGTTTAGGTCTTGTGCTCTCTTCATAGATGCATCTCTTGTTCCTTGTTCATTACAACCAATAACTAGGAAATAACATGAAAGGAGAAGCAAAGTGACTACGAAAATGAAATCGAATGAGTGCACTTCTTGTTCATATGGAGGAGGACAACTAGGTTAGGTATACCAAAATAGAGAAATCTAGGCAGAAACCATGAGCAACTTGCTGTTAAGTACACTAGAGATGCCATTATCTTGCATTTGATCCTATTACAATCGTAATTTCCAAATAGCCACCAGAGCAAAATAGTGCTTAGACAACTTGTTACAAACTAAGGGAATATAAGAACTGAGCCCAGCCATTTTCCTTAATTTGAATGATTGCAAACACCATAAGCAACCGAACAACGGAACAACATGAAACCAAAACTTCCATCCTGTGCTTTTGCCACGAGAAATCATGAAAATTTGTTGTATTGAGGATCTCTTTCCTACATCTTCCCAAATGAATCAACCATTTGATCTTTTTTTCCTTCTGATGAGTTAAACTATTTGGATCATCTTTGCAAGAATCAGCCTTGCAAAGTGGATCTTGGGCTTCTTTTTTGGCGAAGTTTGACATCATCTTCTCACTGGCTTATCTGCAATAAAAAAAGGCGATTTTTTTTTTACTGATTTGGCTTAAGCAGATCGGTCCGGAGAGACATTTTTGATTGATATGCTCAAGATTATAAAAAAAAGTATTGCGTTAAACTATCCGGCAAAGATACAGAGTTCTCAACAGGGAAAGATGAAGAAAAATGGATTTTTTTAGAGAAATCTTGATAGAAAGAAGCACCTAAAACTGCATACCCAACACAACTAGAGTTTTCATTTTTATGAAAGCAACTCTATCGGAGATACTTTTTGCTTTCATAACAGACTGTAATTTTCTTAATTTCCATGGTAGTGGATGTAATCCAAGGGCTCAAGCATTATCCACCTGTTAAAAAAACCTAGCTACGGCAATGTGGAGAGCCTCAGAATGCTCAGAACCCTGGACAACATTTGTGCAGAAGTGCTAAAAAAAAACCAAAAATAAAAAATATTGGCAACTTTAAAAAATAAAGAACCATTAAATAGATTCAATACTTGATATCCATTTATTATGATCCAAAAATCACAAATCCCATAAGCAACCACAGCTAAAAAGTTCAAATTTGTTATGTTCAAATTTAGTGGGCTTTCCTGCTGTGGAAGCAGGGCGACGCGCGACAGCGCGGAGCAAGAAAGCCCACTAAATGGGCTTTCCTATAACGTGGAGAAGAGTTAGGTGTTGTTCTGTTCCACGTGTCAGCCATTCGACGGCTGGAGCAGAGAATCGCCAAAAAAAACAATGAGTATTTTGTTACTGTACTTCCTGGAAATGAATCTCTGCTAAAAATTGCCACGTGGTGGCATAGGGTTGGACGAGAGGGCAGAACAACATCTAACTGTTCTTATATTTACTAGGTAAAGCATGTTTTTCCAATTGGAAAATCAAGTATTTTTGGTTGAGTAAAGTAGGTTTTCCCGATTGAAAAACAGAAAATTTCTGGTGAAGTTAGTGCGTGGCAGGAAATTTTCCAAAACATTTTCATGTATTTTCTTATAGGGACGATGCAAGTTTCCGATAGGAAATTTGAAAAATGTGACTGTTTAGGAAAACATTAGGAGATTTCAGGTAGGCTCTCAACATTTCCCCCAACACCGGACATCTTAGCACATAAATAGATTTTGTTCCCAAGTGTCACTGCCACAGGTTTAGTGGTCAGTCAGATAGTGAGGTAAAGATCATAGTGCTCAAATTGGGTGCAAGTCATAGTCCCCTACTCAATGCACAATCTTGGTCTATTCTGCATAACTGGACAAAAACCACACGAAGCCTCAAAAGCCAGAGAGCTTTCAAATCTAAATATGAATGAAGGTAGAAGACTATACTATACAAGAATTTAGCGCTGGCGAGGCCAGCGCCGTTTTCATAGTGGGAGTTGGGTATAGATATGAGTTTGAGGGGGTTGTGCTTTTTTTTCAAATTTTTATTGCACCCCTGGGAAGTCGAACCCAGATATTTCCCTCGTCATTCAGCATTTCTCAACTGCTACGTAGTCTAAGTAATTGCAATTGTCCTAGTAATTGCAATTGTTTTGTTGAGTTTAATTTAGACCTCCAATTTATAGCTTCCTCATTATATCTGGATCCAACACTTCCTATGGTGCAAAATGGAACTTCAGGAAGATCACTCACTAATTTCTCTGCCAAGAACTTTTAAAAGATAGGGATGCCCCACCATATCATGCTGCTTAGATCCCAAGCCCGTTGGCATAAAAATTATGTAGTCCCCTGCTTATAATCTGGCTGCTCGATCACCATATCAAGGGCAGGACCAAGTTACCCTATAGATACTTGCTCAACAATCCTATGAAATGTTACACACATCTTTTCCCCCATAACCAAAGCATGTGGTTAATCTACACCATCATGGCCTTTAATGCTAGACAAAGCTTTTTTTTTTTTTTTTTTTTTTTTGTACTGGATTGGAAATCTGCAGCATTACAACGCTTATCACCACTTCCTAAGCTTGCGGTGGGATTTTTCCAATAAATATCGACACGAAATTGCGGTGCCAATGTTGTCAACTTGGGAGATCTTTCACCCTTTATGCTCGTGATATATGTCGGTTTGATGTAAGGTCAACCTGACCATTTAGATACCGTTTTTGTTGATTTGCTCTAGTTCTAAATCTATATATATATATATATCTAGGCAGAACACTAGAGTCAAGGAGAACATAAAGCGTTTTCACAAAGAAAAAACCTAGTATCAGCAGGTTATGCTGCAGAGCTAAAGACTCCTTGCTCGTGATTCAGCATATCTGTTTGCAGCGGTGTTCTTCATTTGTCTATGTGAACACAGGAAGGTTCAAAATGATGGGCTGAATTTTTCCATATTTAACATTATATTTGAGGTGATCAGGTAAGATTACATATATGATGATAACAAAGAGAGAAAGCTGAATAATTCAGGGAAGTCATGCACTGATGTGCTATGGAGTTTATCAGCAAAATTTGATGTTGAATCTAAACTGCTGATGGTTCTGATGATGCTGCTGGGAAGGCACAGGGGTCTAGCAGAGAACATAGATGTGGCTGTAAGAGTCCCTCGCAGAACTGGCTCATATGCTTCCATGACCTCCATACCTCCATTGATGCAAGGCTATATGCTTTGAAAAAGGCCCTGTATCGTTCTGGGAATAACACAGACAGATTTAGTACTCTTGTGTCGTTCTTGTGTAGGGGCCTGCGAAATTTAAGCTCCTATAGCTTCCCGAATCAAACCCTCATAACTTTCCTCCCTTCTTTCTGCTTTTCTCTATGATATGCTGTTGGAAACAGGGGTCTGCCCCGAGAGGGATGTATGGAGTTTGGTTAAGAAGACTATTTTATGCCTTGGAAGATCAAAATGTCAGATAGTCTGAATTCTAAATGTTGGCAACGTCCAAATTTGATCTCAGTTGCCAATTTTTTTTGCATCTAAGAACACAAAATACAGCGAATTGGGCCCTCCCAAACAGAAAATTGAAGGAATGGTTAGAATCAATACCAATTTTAGTCTTTGGCTGGCAGAGCACATCCTTAGGATCCAGACACTCAAAATTCATAGGCTAAGGCTAACTAACGGAATTAGCTAATCTAACTAAGGCAAAGCGAGCGGATTGTGTCTGAGTTCTATGTGCTAACAATTTCTCTGATCGGAATGCTCCAGATTGTATTGAGATTCAAATCGATTCACTTGGAGCTGCCAAAGCCTGCAACCCAATTCCCTTTTGTGTATCCTTCTTTGTATTAATTTTCCCCTTCGTTGTCTGTAACAGATTGCCGGTTTCTTAATGTAAATGCCTGCAAAGCATAGATTGAGGCCGAAAACGGGCTCAAACTCTGGATTTCCATTCAAATATGACGAAAAGGCCTAATTCATGACTTCTGAGCGACCTGTATTTTGCAACATGATAATCTTCCATGAACTACGCAGCGTTTAGAGATTTGCTCTTTCCTTTCCCTGTATCAACAGGCGTTTCATCCCCATAGGTCTGTGTTTAGAGATAACCCTCGCAGATTGAGTAATGCTCATGCAAAAGATGGGAAAAAACAGAAAAGGGAACCCATATTTCAAGCAAGAGCCCCAGTGAGCCAACAAGACCTTAGGGACTTCCTGGCACAGATGGATAAGCAGCTAGAATCAAAGATCCCGAACTTGGATGCACTCAACGCATTGGCTGGAACGTGCAACATCAACAAGATAGCCATCACTAGCATGGACGTGAGAGTAGGAGGGGTGGAGAAGATGAACGAGGAAATGCAGCGCAGAATGGACGAGATCGAAGAAGAGAAAGCAAAGATCCTGCAAAGGTTGGTTGAATTAGAGAAATCAAATGTTGAGCTGGATGCATGGGAGTCATTTGATAGGATAAAGCCACATTTAATGGAATATGAGGAGCAAAATAAAATTAAGCATGATGTTAGGCTAATTGGGATAGCAGAGAGGCCTAACGAGGATATATATCGAGTTACTGCAGAAGTGATAGAGACGGTGTTCAAGGAACACGGGGGCGTCATCATCAAAGCCCTCAGATCAGGCCAATGGAGGGGGAGATCGAGGCACATAAACCTGACATTGAGAGACATGGCAACCAAGGAAAGGATCCTGCGGATGGGATCCAGATTGAGGAATGGAATCAAAGTACAGGAGTCCTTAACGGTGATGCAGAGACAGGGGCTACACAGGGAATTGGCCAAAGCCAGGGAGCTGAACCAAGCAGGGATACAGGCGGGGGTCAAGAATGGCAAGGTCTCAGCTGGGATGCAGGGGATAGCAAAATTAACGGAAGCAGAAAAGGAAAACATACACCCCCTGAAGTCCATACAACAGGGGCTGGAGAACAGACTGCAGGGGGGAGCACTGAGAGCAATCACGGTAGAAGGGAACCAGAACAGAGCAATAGGAAGAAGCGGAAGCGGGGGAAACGAAGAGCGAGCAACACAAGCAGGGTTCGGAGGGCCAACCCCGACAATGAAGATCAGGGGAAGACCAAGGAGAACAGGCAATGGTACAGAAAACATGGAGACCCCGAAGGAGCAACCTCGGGGGAAAAGACGCTGACATTATGGTACTGGAACTGTACCGGGTACCCATGGGATGATGGAGAAAGACTAGAAGGTGCCCACGGCTGCGACATAATATGCTTGGCGGAGACATGGGAGCATAACGTTAAAAGGCTGCCAGAGGAGGAAGGATACCAGCTGTTCACATGCTGGAAAGACAGGGATTTCAAGATAGGGAGGGGGAGTGCAGGCCTGGCTTGTTATATAAAGAATAGTGTAGCTAACAATGCATGTATGTTACATTCAGATATCAATAAAAGATATATGATCTTGAATATCCAATTGAAAAACAAACAAGAGGTAGTTCTGATAATTACATATTACCCGCGAAACAGTGATAAGCTAGAATTGCTGGAACTGGGAGAGAATATAACGAAATGGAAGGAGCAGGGACCAATGATTATAGTAGGAGATCTAAATGCCAGAACCAGACAGGAACAGGCACAAAGCACATACACGGATGAGAAAGATGGTCAGATAGTGTACACGGCAAGGACACAGGAATGGCAGAGGGATACGGCACGGCAACAGGGATGATCATAGCTAATGGCGTGAAAAAATGGAGGGGATCGGGAGGTTTTACGAGCCAAAACACACATGGTAAGAGCATAGTGGATTATATAATTTTGAACGACCAAGCAGCGGAAAAGATAGAAGGGCTGATGCTACAAGAATGGCCGACTGGGAAAAGGGAAAGCCATAGACCGATTAAATTAACAATCAGACTGGATGGGACGCCACAAAAAGATAGCACAGAAAGAAAGGATGATAAGAAAGACAGGGTGAGGATTCAATTCCGTGGAGAAATACGCTTGTAAACCTTCATCCAAATGATCAAGGAGGAAATGGGAAAATGGGATTGGGGAAAACACAATGCGAGCGATAATGGAAACACCCTCAATGACATCATGGTAAGGGTAGCAACAGATGTGTTTGGGAAAAGGATCAAAATTAGGAAGAACATGGCATTCAGAGCTTCAGTATGGTATGATGACGAGTGTAGAGAACACAAGAGGAAAACAAGAAGACACAGGGGAAAGGAGACATACAGGAAGAAAAGACAAAGATACATAAGATTATCAAGAAGAAAAGATACAATAACACCTTTCTGACCAATGGTATATGGGAAAATTGAAAAAAAACAGCCCA
Source organism: Isoetes taiwanensis (assembly GCA_021234155.1). Taxonomy (NCBI): domain Eukaryota; kingdom Viridiplantae; phylum Streptophyta; class Lycopodiopsida; order Isoetales; family Isoetaceae; genus Isoetes; species Isoetes taiwanensis. Next base: position 10,200,904 of record JAJEKV010000014.1, on the reverse strand, counting down.
AGATTTTGGAGGGGACTCAAAAACAAAAGGAGGGGGTAGCAATATGAAAGCAAGGAATGAACAAGATGGCATTGGAACCGAGGGATGGGAGAGTTACCTGGACAAATTATATAAGACGGGGGCACCTCTGGTACCAATACCAATACAGCATGACCCGGACAAACCATGCTTCAACATGCTAGAGGTAATGCTAGCCCTAAACAGGATGGCTAATCATAAAGCACCGGATCTATACGGCCTGACCGTGGAACTGGCGAAGTGTCTTTGAGGCAAAATTGGCGCATGTGTTCTGAACATTTTCAATGGCATCATACATACAGGACTCCCAGACAGATGGACATACAACAGAGTCATACCTCTACATAAGGCAGGAAATAGAAAAGATCCAGGGAACTATAGGACGATAATGGTAAGCTCGATTTTCGCAAAATAGTTTGGAAAGGTACTGGATAACAAACTAAAGAAATGGGCAGAAGAAGGAAATATGAGAGCACAAGGGCAAGCAGGGTTCAGACCGGAGCACTCAACCACAGACCACCTCGTGACTCTTCGGATATTAATAGAGCGGAACAAAGTGCAGGGAAGGAAAATAATCTGTTGCTTTGTAGATTTCAGAAAAGCATTTGATACATCCCGAGAGAAAGTCATTAAAAAGACCCGATGGACATGCAAGCCCCGATAAATATGGTAGGATCGATCGCAAAGACTATACCACAAGGTGTATGCTAAGATGGAACAGGAAGGACAAACCCGATAACTGCGGACACCGGTGTAAAGCGGGGCTGCCCGCTATCCCCAACTCGCTTTTGGAATATACATAGATGCACTACGGGGATACATAGCGTAACGGCAAGGGGATCGAGTATGCCCCCACACTAGGAGACAACGGCTGTACCGATAATGCTATATGCGGATGATCTCGATATGATGGCAACAAAAACAAAGGAATGCAATGGATCGCTCAAAATTCTAGAACAATTACGTGAAGAGACGGTGACCGTGAATCTAGCAAAAACTAAGATAGTCATCTTTGGACATAAACAGGCATAAACCTTTCGGATATAAAGAAAAAGAGATAGAGGAAGCAACAGTATCACGATATCTAGGTTATGATGCGCATGGCACAGGGAAATGGGCCAAAGGAGCTAACGCCGATTCCAATCAGCTATAGGAAGCTACTTTAACATGAAAAACTTCAGAATGCAGTAGAATAACCGATTGGGACATCAAATGTTACCTATTCAAGGTCACGCAATGCAGCCACCACTCGATTATCTGAAAGTGTAAGCATGGGGGCCGGGTTTAATGTAAAAGAAATTGGGAAAAGCGAAAAGGAATTCTTAGGCAATGGCAATGCACGAGAATTCGTCGGTAAGGACAAACACGCCACCGACAATCATGGTCCTCAAACGGGGCAAAACCGATGGAGGTGAGAGCATGGGAGAGAACTATAAGGTACCTGCTCAGAGACAATGCAGGAGACATACAAGGGAAACCGCTCAAAGATTGTAATCACCGAATCGAAAAAATCACACATCCTCGAAAGCATTGGATGGTTTAAAGAGGTGGCAACATAGACCGACATGATGGGATTAAATCTGAAAGACCTAATAGAAGAAGGGCGGCAAAGTGGAATGAGGAGGGGCGGACATAGCGACAAGAGCATGGGTACGCAAAGACATACTGAGACCCAAGACAGATCGCTCATACAAGTTTTTAATCCGGATCAACAAATAGGACACCGGATATACCGGATAACATATTGGGGAAAACGAAGGGACATCCCGCCGGTTCGTGGTGGGAAGTCATGATCTAAGAATCGAAAAAGACAGTGGAGAGGGGTAGACAAGGAGGACAGGATATGCGCAATCTGTGGACGGGAGAATAGAGGATGAGAACCATATGATTAATGATCACCGATCTACGAAGACATCGAGGGACGATACGTAAATATAGGGTGGGGGGGAACCACCCACAACGCCGATGACGATGACGTAATCATTACGGATTTGGCGGTACGCGATCCAAAGAATGACGACCGCAACCGCGAGAAAGTACACAAAGAAAAGAGGGTTTGTAATATGATCCGCACAAAACGGGTCATATAGCCTCACACAAATTGCTTTCGATTAAAAGCGATTGATAACGACGCATCACCGCACGGCCAAGAAGCCGGTGATAAAGCGGATGCCGGGTATTAAAAGAAAAAAGTCAGCCTTCAGAAAAGGCTACATTATAACAGCGTGATGTGCTAGTAGCACCCTTTTAGGGAGCTCGCCCATGCTACACGAGTCCAGGGGCCTTACGGCACAAGGGACATTAATGTATTCTATTCTATTCTATTCTATTTCAAGCAGAAAAAATTGAAGCACAACAGAGAAAACGGACAGGCCGATCTGTTCTTCTCACTGCAGACGTGGCATGATTTCTGGCACGAACCCTGTGAGTACAGGAAATTAAGACCAAATCCAAGGTAAAAAAAAAAAAAAGGGAAATCTACTTTCGGCGGCTATGCCTATACGGGTCCTGCTGCTCTACAAAAAACACACCAAGTTTGGCACTAAGGCCAGAATCCGGATGTTGTAAGAAATTTCCGTCCGGCTCTTTCTGTAGGCAGCATCGTAAGAGCGGATTTGATGAGAGGAAGAAGCGGGTGAGAGAAAGAAGCGGGGCTACGAAGAAAAGAGTAATAGAAACAAATCCGGCACAGAGATGGATGGAACGAGGGCATAGCTATGGCGCTTATAGCCGGAAGAGGCCCGCCGGAAAGGATAGCCGGAAAATGATGATAATTCCAAAAGTTTTTCCGGTTCGCATAATTTTATATATAGTCAGATAAGAAATAAGAGAACTGCGGTATTAAACAGATTCTTTCACTTGACAACTCAAGTTTCCCTCCACATAATGCTTTTCAACATCGATATCATGTTAGCTTCAGTCCACGATTATGCACAATTTGCAAGCCATTTAAAGCTTTTACAGGAGCCTGAAGATCACAATACAATGCAGACGAGAAATCAGATAGAGAATTACAAAGAAATCAAGGTTAATGAAGGAGAAAAAACTGCAGTTACCGCTAAAACCGCTCACATTCTGATGTTCATCTCCATGTCTTTCATAAGTGGCTCAAACTTTTGCACTCCCAAATTCCATACTAGATGGATTCACCAAATGAATGCAAGCACTCCCTTGGAGCCCTCCAAAACATTCTATTTTTCTTCCTTCCCTCTAATGTCATTGATTGGAAGTGTTTCCAATCTTCAATGACGATTCTTACATCTTTTAATTTCCTTTCCAAGCCAGTACAGCAATTAGCATGTATTGTGCACACTTTTTCAAAATCTCTACTTATTTCACAAAAGCCACCAAAAAACTCTGTGTCGAGAAACCTTATTTTAATTCCTATATCCCAAAAAGTGGGTTCCCATTTGATCTCATTGAAGACATCTTGATCATGCTTATTTCCATATGAATGTCTAGAATCAAACCAGTATTTGTAAAACTCAATTGTTCGGGGGTTTGAACGGACATGGACAAAACCGCCATTGGGCCGATTGAGTATATTGTTTGGATCACCATTATATCGATCACATGCCATCTCAAAATCAGCATCTAGGGAGAAATGCTGAAAAGGGTTTCGAAACCACATAACATCGGAGTCCTGGAATTTATAAGAGTTCAATTTTCATCAGTACCATTGAGCACAAGCTTAATATAAGAAGTTTCAAGATACCTCTAGTAATAAACAGTTCTCTACTAAATGAATTTTCCAAGAAATCTACAGCATACGCACCGTGAAAACAAAGTTGTAACCCAACTGCAAGATAACTCTTAGGAACTCAATTCTTCTCCACATCATGCTTAGATAGTCATTGGTCATGAAATGCTTCTCTCCTGTAAAATCCAGACCTGGTGTGTACAAGAGAAAGCAATATCTATGTATGGCTTTACAGCGATTATACGCAGCTTGATCTAAGTTAATAATCACAAGGTGGTTGAGCAAGGGACTTGTTCCATAGCCTAGATGAAAACTTTTTATAAAAAGGTCAATCATTGCATTCGGTTCTGCCCATGCTTGATTCAAAGTTGTAAGGATTACGGTTTCATTGTACTCAGCAGCACGCAATAGTTTCTTGAGTTCCCAAAGCTCTGCAGTAGTCTGAAAAGTGATTCGATTTTACAAGTTAGCAGAAAGAAAGAATGCCTGGCTGGATGAGCATCTAAATGCATCTCAAAAAACACCGATAAACAAAATACAGTGATTACGAATAATATATTTCCAGAGATAATAGTCATTCAAGAATAAGAAACTATTTGCATGCCGCAAATACTTAGATCTCTTACATTATTTTAATGCTTATTAGCTCACTAATATGCATATGTAACTTTCTCTAACTTAGTCCTAATAAGCAGTATTCCGTGACTTAATTTGATTCTCTGCATTGCTAAAAAAGCAGTAAATAAGCATGAAATGTTATCCATAAAGGAATTTAAATCAAACTACATGTGATATACTATAAAAACCCCAAAAGATGCGAAGATGAGTTAACCTACAAGCAGGTAGAATGAAGAGAAAGAAATATTTCAAATAGAAAGGGAACTCACAAGATTGGCAAGATCAGCCGTTTTAGATTCCCCACCCAAAAGACCATTTAAATTGTAATGCCAAGAATCAGGAGAAAGATACATGATAGCAGAATATGACACCAAAATGAGGATAAGGATGGGAGGAACGACTAATAATCTCCAACTGCCCAACACCTTGAGCCATGTCATGGCCAAAATTCATGAAAGAATTATCTTTCCAATCCTTGAGGATCTGCATTAGACAGCATTAGTGAAGATGAAATGGAAGACTAAGCCTGGCATATGATACGCCATTCACTCAGGTAAAAGAGGTGTTCTACGTGAATAACAAACAATTTTCATTTCTAATGCCATATGTATGCTATGAACATTTGTTGACAGCCTTTTTATTTAGAAAAAGACAAGACAAAGACATTAATGAAAATGACAAATCACACTACAGAGGTAGAAGAAATGGAAAACGAATACACATAAAACATATAACTTGTTAAAACAAGGAAAGGAAGCAGACGCCCCTATTTATTGCATGACCAAGTCTAACCTTATCTTGCCAACTTATCTTTTTTTGCGACGTGCACCCCTGGTTGGATGAACCTTTGACAATAAAAAGCAACGAAAGGCACATGATTCAGACGCGACATGCATAAAACAAAATTATGTAAGCACGATTGACACAAAGCTATTATATGAAATGCTATATTGTTTTGTACACTGCCATGTAGAACTGTATGTTCCCTCCATGCACACAGAGAACGAAGAAAATAGAGAAAGACAGAAAAAGTATATACAACAATCTTGATTCTTGAACGTCCTGACTACTTAAAGTACCTATCACAAAAACCCAGAAGACTCAACCTAGTGAATGCAATTCTGACCACTCTAACGAAGAAAATAGAGAAAGATAGAAAAAGCATATACAACAATCTTGATTCTTGAACCTCCTGACTACTTAAAGTATCTATCACAAAGGCCCAGAAGACTCAACCTAGTGAATGCAATTCTGACCACTCTAAGGAAATTACTTATTTACTTACTCACTATATCGAAAGAAATCCAGATTGGTGGTTTATATGGCTTCTCTTCTAAAATGGTTTCCATCACTGCAGTTCATTTCATCTTTTTGGAGATAATGTTACTCCCTTGAAATCAACAGACATTCTTCTCTTGCGATTAAATTGTACTCCCGTTGGGATAGTAAATCAGCCATTCCTTTCTAGTTTGAAAAAAAATATTAAAACGACCTTGGCACTGCAGTTCACTTCATCTTCTTGGAGGTCAGTAATGTTACTCTTTTGAGATCAATGGACGTTCTTCTCTTGCAATTAATTTGTCCCACTGTTGTGACAGCAAATCAGCCATTCCTTTCTTAATTGAGAAGAATGAAGTTATCTCTGAGAGAGTTACAGCTCTTTCTAATATGCTTCATCAGCTGCTGCAATGTAGTGGTGTATTGGAATCTTCCTATTATGATGTACTGAGTAGGAACAAGTGAAAAGGAAATACTCACCTATTCAAAATCACACCAGCAACAATATTATCAATATGCTTAACTCAACCAGCATCAATCTCCACCTGGTGAAAGGACACCTTAAACTGTGCCATAGAAAACCTCATCCTTCATGTGTGGAATTCAAAGCCCAAGGATCTCAAATGAGAACCACCATGTCTTATCTTGGCAAGCCAAGGTCCAAGACACAACATAAGCTAGCCAGGGAGGAAACCAATGCATGGTGTGCATGGTCTAACCTTCTTGTATCTGCCACAGCTGTGGAAACGAAGCAAAAAAGCACTGTCCGACCTTTCCAACAAGAACAGGATCAAGATGTATAGGCTTAGGCAAGAACGATATGTGCATGCTAACTAACCAGTCTATTAGACTTGCATGAACTAGATACCTTTCTTAAATGCAGAAATGCAAGCATCTATTAGGCTTCCACATTTTGCGTAACCTTAAATAAGAATTGCTTTACCAGCAAAAATTATAATCACTTTTGGATTATTTTTGACAATTACGAGAATTTTGACATGAGTACCTTACTCTGGTTTTGAAGGATTAGTATGATATGGATCAATGCCGTCTGCAGCGACTGAGAGCAGCAAAACAAAGAGGCTATCAGGTTAGGTTGCAACATTCAAACGAATTTGTTCACTGTTTTCCGCAAAAGAAAATTCTAAGAATCTTGATCCACACGTAACGGATACCTAATTTTACGTTTGTCGTGCTAGTCATCATGTAAGCCTCCAACAATTTTCTGCAGCTTCTGCCGGTCGGGGAGCCCTATTCGTCTTGTCTGTACGTGGCAAAGTGATGACTTGGCATGAACGTGGATAACAGCTTCGAGAAAATATTGACGTAAATGCAGAGGAGAACAGGGCCCCATGATCTTGGAGTTACGTTGTAGATCGCCTCTGCCTAGATTGTTCGAGACTCGACGTAGCTGCCATCACTGGCGCCTGAAAACCTTAAAACAAGGTACGATTTCCTTTTGCTTCTGCCAGGAAATTCGATTAATATAAACCTTGGGATTATGAGGAGCTGCATTTCTCAGGTTGTAAGGAGCCTAAAACATTGCTTGCCAGTGAACATAGTGCTGCTAGTGCTAATGCTGGTATGCTTCGAGGAAGGCTAAAAGAGGGGTCCTACATTGATGTTGAAAAACTGGACGCGTTAAAACAAGCAGTAGAGTGTTTACGTTCATCTGATCTAGCTACTTATGGTGCTCTTCTGACCGAATGTGCAAAAAACAAAGCCTTATTAGAGGGGAAATGGGTTCATTTGTACGTAATCAGGAGTGGATTAGAAAAAAACATCTTTCTCGGGAATCTTATTATTGGTATGTATGGAAATTGTGGATCTTTATTAGAAGCAACTATGGTCTTTGACAAAATGCTGAATAGGAATCGCTTCTCCTGGACTGGGGTAGTTGCTGCCTATGTTCAGGAAGGGAAGAATAGGGAGGCGCTTAAACTTTTTAAACATATGCAGCTTGGAGGATTGAGAGCGGATAAAGTGGCCTTCCTTACAATTCTAAAAGCATGCTCAGGCTCTAGAGGCTTATCAGATGGAAGGTTAATTCATGCCGGAATTCTGCTGTGCATATTACAGTATGATATTGTGTTAGAAACTGCTCTTCTCAGCATGTATGGAAAGTGTGAAAGTCTGAAAGATGCAAGGGTGGTTTTTGATAGAATGCATAAACGTGATTTAATTTTATGGACTGCAATGATATCTTCTTATGCCCAGCATGGTTGTGGGAATGAGGCATTAAAACTCTTTGTCGAAATGGAAAGGGAAGGCAAAACGCCAAATAAAGTTACTTTTGTTAGCATCCTTGATGCATGTGCTGATTCTGCCTCATTTTCGGAGGGTAAGACATTTCATGACTGTGCCATTCGTTGTGGCTTAGAATCTGATGTTTATGTGGCAACTGCTCTTGTGAACATGTATAGCAAATGTGGAGATGTCAAAGATGCACAGATGGCATTTGCTAAAATCTGTCATCCAAATGTTGTCTCTTGGAATTCCATCGTGGCAGCGTATGCCCATCATGGCCATGTTGCACAGGCAATGCAACTCTTTCAACAAATGCAATCAGAAGGAATGAAGCCAGACAGAATCACGTTTGTTAGCATTCTGTCTGTGTGTGGTTATGCAGGCAAATTAAAGGAGGGCCATCATTACTTTGTGTCAATTAGTGCAGATTATGGAGTGAAAACATCAGAAGAGCATTGTAGATGTGTGATTGACCTTCTTGGGCGGGCAGGTCAACTTCATGAGGCTGAGGACCTGATAAACAATGTGCCATTTTTAATTGATGTTAAGGCATGGATTAGTTTGTTAGGGCGCTGTAAAATAGACAACAAAATGGAGAAGGGCATTTATGATCTGAACTATGCTTTTTGAAATTGAATCAGAGGATGTTGCATTGTTATTGACTTATGGCACAGCTGGAAAGTAAGAGAAAAGGCACATTTTAGCTCTCTCGTGTCAAAACCACAAGGTCAAGGCACATTTTAGCTTTCTCATGTAAAAGGCCACAAGGTTAATGTTGTTATAATGCTAACTAAAGCTTTCCCTCTTCAATCGCTTCGTTGGATCACCTAGGCCCCAAAGATAGTAAAATACAGTGTTATTGATATATATTATAGCTGGAAAATAAAGAACAAAGACAAGTTTGTGAGTTTTCTTGTAAAGAAGATCACAAGTTGAGGTTAGGGTATGGTCGCCATGTTTCGCGCACTTAAGAGGCAAATTGGCCCAATGTAGCCGGATTTCACGCGTCCCTCAATCCGTCGGCTAATTTGGATACCTAATGTTATATATAACAACTTCTCAAAAGCCACCGACACCAAAAAATGCGAGGCTAGAAAGTTATGGTGCCCTAAAATAGAGGGGGTCTAGTGTCCATCGTCGCAATGTCCCTAACCACACATCGTGGTACTCGAGGCGAGGGTTCGTGGGGGTTATTGCCCCGCGGACGCGCTATAATTGCCACCTATCACGCACTTGAGTGGAACTGCATGCCTGACCGTCTCTCACGAACGGGCCACATCCCATTCGCTCAATCTTCCGGGGACCCCAAGCGTTGCAGGTAAGCGCCCATGGTTTGTTGTGTATTTGGTGTTGAGTCGCCACTGATTTCATGCTTTTTCCATGGCAGCTCAGAAGAATCTGCTATGGATCGCTCGAGGAGATCAAGCTATCCTGGGTCGGGTTCGAGATGGGACGTTGTTAGGGGTGGCGACTCTGACCCTAGCAAGAGGCATCAGCCTGATCCGAGCGCTCCGCCATCGCCTACGAGCTCGTACACTTCGACGACTCCTAACAGCTTCAGGATCCGGAATTGCTTGGTAACCCCAGCCGAGGTTACAACTGCCGTCGGGTCATCTGTAAATGTGGAGGTTTCACCTGAGATTGTGTCCCAGGTTGAGCGGGCAAAGTCCGAAACAGATCTCATACATTGCCAGATAGTGGTCACAAAAGGAGATCATGCGCTCTTCCAGAGACCCAGTTGGTTACTGAGATGCAGCCCCTTTGTACAGAAGGCCCTTTTGGACGATCCTCTCCTCTCCTTTCTTTTGGTTTCTGTTGTCTGCTGGCCACCATGCCACAACTGATACAGCCCCCTGGGCTTATTTTCTGAAGCTTTAGGGCTAAATTTTGTATGATAAAAATTTTGTATAATGCATTGATCTTCTGATTACTGGCCCTTTTTTGGTTGTGTTGATTACTTAGGCTAGTTGTGTGAATGACAATAATTCTGTCAGGTTCATGCCTCATATTGGTATAGCATTGGGAAATCAGTTGTAAACAATAAAATTATGTACAATGAGTTCACTCAATATAGAGTCTTGTCTACACCTTAATTGTCTTGGGTTTCATCAGAGTCTTCAGATATCTGTGCATGGTGTCTGTTAGAAAATATGCTAAATAAAATGTAAACTTAAAATCAAGAATGCTAGGTGAAGGAGCATACCTGACTACCAGCAGGTGTAGCTATGAATGAGGTCCCCTCCCCAAATCTTAGAGTCGGCTGTGTTTCACGAGCCATCTCAGCCCTCCATATTCTTGCAAACCCAACATCCATGCCCCTTGCACGGGTAATAATTGCAGGGTCCACCCCAATTTCCATCTCCCTGAAAATCCTTGCCTTGTCTATTGCAACCTCTTGGTCATGTTGGGGTCTTGAATTGGCTGCAGCATAGTTCACCCACCCCTGTGTATCCAGCCTTAATGAGTTGCCATGACCAATGTCAGCATGTTGCTGTGGAGCTAGCAAGTCCCACCTCTTCAATGGGGAATTGAGTGTGCTGATTGGGTTTGCTACAAGTCTAACTAGAGGTATGCAACCCTCAATGCTTACATTCTGCCCATGTCCAGCATCACCCGAGCAGATATGTGTGTCATCTAAACTGCACATGCCTTGCACCTCATCAACATCCTCCAAGGGTTGTGAGTTCATGTTTACACAGGGACTAATAGGACAAGCAGGTAGAAGGTTTTGGTCGATACATGGGGACGTCTGATTGCCTGTAATGGCTGCCCTAAGTGGGCTGGCTGCCCTAAATGGACTCAACCCTTGCCTCATTCTCAGCATGTTCCTCACCTGTGGCCTTCTTGTCTTCACCTCCTCACTCAATACCCTCTGAAAACCAAAAATAGATGCCACTCTAAACATCCCCCTTGGATACATAAACTCCCTAAGCCATGCAGCACTTGCAGCTTAAACTGCATCAGCTATCTTCCTCCTCTCTCTCTCCTCCCTGTTAGCCTGTGCCCTCTTAGCAGCCTCCTCCTTTTCAGCTTTCCTCCTTGCAATCTCGAGCTTCCTTGCTGCCAGCTGCTCCAATTTCAACTTTTCGGCCTCTGCCCTTCTTGCCTTTTTCTGTTCTCAATGCCTCGCAGAAACCATCACTCAATATGTGCAATGTTCCCCCCAGATCTGGGGTAAAACCTCTCTTCCTTGCCCTCATGGCCTGTGATGGCCGCACACACGTTTGGGATGGTTCTTGCAGTCCAGCCATAGACCCTCCAACATCAGGGACATGCACCTGACTTACATGAGCCTGAGAAGCCATCACTGCACCATCACCTTCATCACCAATTGCATGTGTATGTTCGACATGCACAGATCATTCAAGATGCTCACTAGCTTGAATGTGTGGCACTTGGTCATTTTGCACATCAATTGGGAGTTGTCCAGGTAAGGCCTCCCATAGCTGGTGCACTTCTGCCATGTCAAACCCTTCCATTAGTGCATCTGGATGGTACTCTTCTCCAGCCTGCTCCTAGCTTTCTCTAAGGTCTTCAACATGCACCCTCCCAAACCTGGTACACTCTTGACCTGGCTTAACTTTTTCCTGGTCAAAGGGCCAAATACCAGTGGCTTTAAAACCTGCCTTGATGTTGTGGGGTGTTAGGCCACATGCAATTGACTGTGAAATCAATTCTGCTATCTCCTTCCTCTTTGGCTCTACCCTCCCTTTGCTAACCATGTAGGTAGACCTAAATCTCTTGAATGATGCCTTGAAAGGAGCAAAGCATGCCACATCTAGAGGTTGAAGCCGATGAGAAGTGTGCGCAGGTAATAAGGCAAAGTGAATGCCCTTCTCTCTTGCTGTCAATATGACTTCTAGATCTACATGGCTGCCATGACCATCCAAAATGATAAGGTGAGGCTGATCTGGGGATACACCACTTGGGACTCTTGCTGCAACATGATTTAAACAATTCTGATGTCATCCGAGCTGAGTCTGGACAGCCTGAATGGCACCCTCTTCACGTCTTGCAATGCTGTCCTGCCTCATTCGACTACCTTTAAAAATGTACATGTTGGGGATCCTATACCCCTCAGTATTTACACATACCAAAATTGTAACCCACTCCCTGTTGTTCATGACGACCTCACTCACCTTGTTTCCCCCCTTCCTAGCTATGATTTTCAACCCCTTCACTTTCTCTATCTGAATTCTAGTCTCATCAGCGTTCCAAATCCTTGAGGCTGGGAAGGCAAACTCAGCATAAATCTGCTTGAGCCCGGCATAAAAGTTGCCGAGGTTCTCCTGGGTCATGGCACGGGCCCTAGCTACATCTAGAGTTTCTGCACTCTTGAGTACAACTTCGGGGTGTCTTTGCTTAAAAATCTTCCACCACTTACTGCTTGGTACTCTAGATATCCCACAAGACCCCCCTGCTCTAGCCATCTCTGCTGCCTTTTCCTTGATAGCAGATAGGGTAACTCCCATTCCTTGCTCTGCCATGCTAAGGGCCCAATTAACTAGCTTTGTGGATGGTTTGTTTGCTTGTGGGTTGTTCTACCATATAGCCAATTTCAGATTGTGGATTCTGATATACCAGACCTCCTTGATGCCTCTCTAATCGAAATGCCAAGTTCACTTACCTCTTCAAGGATGTCCAGCATTTGCTCCTCGGTCCATTGGCCTCTCCTACTCGGCCTCCTCGGCATTGGACTGGTAGCGGCACTGCTGGTGCCCTCTTCTTTGTCCTGGGTGCAGAGACCCTCTTAGATGATGCCGGTCTCCTGGTACCTCTTTCAGCATCGGTATCTCTTCGTGCCCTCGTTGAAACCATGGTTGTCTTCGTGTTCTTCGCAGCCTCTTCTCGAGAACATATGAACTATGAAGGGAAAGCAGGATTTTATGTCCATGGAAGCCATATCGGGAGTCGAAGAATTGAATTCACAAGAATGCAATTGAGTGCTAGGTTTGAAATCGTCAAATCGGCATTGAATTCGTCTTTCAAATCGGCATGCTCGGGGCATTTTCTCCGGCACGGATATGGACATCCAGTGCACGGTGCCTGGGACTTGAACTCACGACAGAGGCAACGGCTGACATGGTTGATGGACGCTGGTGTCTCGGTTGACGGAAATTCAGTCGATGATACCTGGCCACAATACGGCGGTCCATAGATGGATGGATTCATGGCAGCATGGAGTTTAACTGCGAAGGGATGGGGGGCTGACTCGAGATGGGGTCACGGCAGAGGGCGACCATACCCTATGTTGAAGCCTAATGGCGTGTTTGTATGGACCTAGCTTTACTAATGTCGCTCTTTACTAATGGCGTGTTTGTATGGACCTAGCTTTAAGGTTAGATTAGGTTTTGGCATGTCCACGTGTGGATTCTTTCTTTCTTTCCTAGTGTGGATTTGAAATATTATGGTTGAGAAATTATATGCCGTGTAGAATATATATAAAACAATTTGAACTCTCCAGTATACTTGGCATTTAAAAGTTGCCAATGTTTTTTTTGTTTTTTGTTTTTTGTTTTTTTCCTTTTTCTAATAGTTTATATAAGAGCCATGGAAAGCTCTATGGAAGTTTTGCCAAGTTATCTGAAATTTTTTGTTTTGGTGTGTGGATTTGTGTTATATTTAGTGGTTTATATATTATTCATGAACTTGCCAATTTTTTGAATTTTTATTTCTTTACCAAACAAAAAAACAACATCTCCCTTAAACAACCACAACTAAAATGTTCAATTTCTACTATACTCTATTTATAAAGGATCTATTCTTCTTTATGTCTTTCATTTCTTTTTTCAAATGATCGATTCTGTTACGGCTTAATGCTGGCTAGGGGGAGCGGCTCAGGCTCGACTCAGAAGAAAGAAATCATGTTTAAAGTTAGAAGATAAGATGTCAAGGGTTAGATTAGAATTTAAGTTATGAATTTGATATTAACATTTAAAACAAAACGTGAGTCATTAAAAATAATGGTTGCGGCTGATAACGGGTTGCGAGGCCCTATAATTGAACGGACTGTATCAGAACAGCCGAATCACCTAGAAACAGGTCGATCCGAGTCAGCTAAAGGCCGAAACTAAGATATTTGTGGTCGAAATTGCCTTTCCTATAATTATCTGCTGATTTTAATAGATCTTTTGAAAAAAGGGTGATCCGGACTAAAGGTTGATCCTGCCTTATAAATATAATGGCAGCCTCTTGTAAGAATTCATTCCAAGCCGCCTAGTTCTGAAATCCTTGGCCTACTCCTGATAGCAGTTCTAGAATTCTGAGTGTGGAAGTTCTAACTAGTTTTGAGTCAAGCAAGATAACGGTTTCTTGTTTGGAAAACCTGAGCCCGGTTGGGTGGTTTACTTCTCTCCTAAAGATTGGAGTGCAGTTATTTTATTTTGTGTTGTTTGAGTTCTTCTAGATTAGCTTGTTGTATCAAATTTGGTATCAGAGCCAGTCCGCTCTTGAACCTGTGACGATGGCACACTGTTACAATACCTCTGAAGAACAGTACCAGCAGGCATTAAGAACTACTGATTTTATCGCTACCCAGATAGCACTGCCACAGCCTACATCCCCAGAGGATTACCAGTACAAACTAGAGCAGATTGCTCTACTCTATGGTTTCCTACCCAGTAACATTCAACCACCTCCATTACCCAGAGACCCTCCACCTGCTCATCCACTACCACCTGAAATTCCGCCGCCAGTGATTGCCAACCCAGAGCCTCTAATGACTACGGAAACTGATGCTTCAATTAAAAAAGATAAGGCTCTTAAATGGTTGGAAAAAGTTGATCTGTCATATTTCACTGGCGGAGCAGCTGTTAAGCCAATGCAGGCAACAAGTTTTCTAGGGATTTGGGAAAAGTCCTTCGAGAGAGTTAACGCGACTGAGCAAGAGAAACTGCAAGCCATTGACACTTATTTAGATGAACAAGCTCAAGTATGGTGGCAAGGTCGCAGATTGATACAGCCTGAGGTTAACTCATGGACAGTTTTTCGTAGCGCATTGGAAGCCCATTACCTGCCTGCAAACTATTACAGGATATTGCAAAAAGAATGGGACCTTGTTAAGCAGGATGACGGAGAAACAGTGTCGGAATATTACATGAAATTTAGTCATCTGGGTTCACAAATTAGGAACTTAGGTGAACACGAACTTTTAAGAAAGTTTGTGAATGGGTTAAGGGAGGAGATATTTGCGGAACTATATCTCATTGAACCAATCAATATGGAAGATGCAATTAAGAAAGCAGGAGCTGCAGAACGAAAATTGAACCCCAAGACTCGTAAGCTAGTTATATGGGAAGGAGCGCCTTCCCGTGAACAGAAACGACCAAAGCGAGAAAAATTCGAAAATAGAAGAGATAAGAAAAATAAAAGGGGCCGAGAAGAGCGTAAGACCAGGTTCAATGGGAGGAATGGAAGACGCTCTAATAATGGACAGAAGACCAAACAGGAACAGAGTAAAGGGCCAAAGACCGGGTGTTATAATTGTGGAGGTCCGCATTACTAATCCAACTGTCCAAAGAACACAGCTCCGGCAGATAAAAATGTAAAGAAGGTGCAGTTCAAAGAGCCGCCACCTAAAGAAAGGCAAATTGCTCAATCACACCATGTAGAAGAAAGACCAAAAACTTCCCGGGAAGGGGAAGAAAGGAAGAAAGGAAAGCTTGCAGCTATTGAACAAGAAAAAGGGAGACTGCAAATTGCATACTTAAAGAATTTGTCGGGAGAGGATACAGGACCTCAAGAAGCATGGTTGTTTAAAATGAAAGGTTCAGTACAAGGTCAGGATGTGACTGTTCTACTTGACGATGGTTCAACACATGATTTTATCTCACAGGATTTGGTGTATAAATTAGGATTACCTATCTGTGAGTTGCAAACAAAAATCACAGTAGTGCAGGGTTTGAAAGGGCCCAGGAATCAGTGTGATAAATATGTTGTCGCTCCTATACAAATAGGGCAGTATTCAGAAGAGAGAGTTCTGATTATGGCTCCTCTAGGATCTATGGATGTGATATTAGGAATTGGATGGCGAGAACAGTTTGATGCCCGACCTAATTACTGGGAAAAGACAGTAATTATAACTGTTGAAGGGCAACCTTTGAAGCTGTGTACAGATTCCACACCTCAAGCAGAACCCCTGTTGACATACTCTGAAGCTAAAACGTTAATACAGAGTGAAGCAGAGTCGTACTTTATTTACTTGAGAAACTCCGACCCGCCATCACAGGTGCCTCCGAAGTTGTACAGTTTTCTCAGACAGTTTGACGATCTCTTCAAGGATGAGGAAACTTTAGATTTACCTCCTCATCGTCCTGAGGATCATGCCATACAGTTGCAAGAGAACGCCAAATCTCCAAATAGGGCACCTTATCGAGTCAGTCATTTCGAAAAATTAGAGCTTGAGAAGCAGATAACAGAGATGTGAGAGCGACAGCTAATACGGCCAAGCTGTTCACCTTTTGGCGCACTCGTCATCCTAATCAAAAAGAAAGTTAACGGATATAGGACGTGCGTGGATTATAGAGCTCTCAATAAGCTGACTGTTAAGGATAAATTTCCAGTACCCAGAGCTGATGATTTATTTGATGAATTACGAGGTGCCTGTATATTTAGTAAAATTGATTTGAAATCAGGATATCACCAGATCCGAATAAAGGAAGAAGACATTGGTAAGACAGCGTTCAGAACAACTTTTGGTCATTACGAGTTTCGCGTAATGCCTTTTGGTCTGACCAATGCTCCGGCAACATTCTGCCGTCTTATGGGGAGAGTTTTAGCACCCGTACTAGGGAAAAATGTTATAGACTTCTTTGATGATATACTTATATATAGTAGGACTATTGAGGAGCAGAAACAACATCTGCAACAGGTTTTTGATCTTCTGAGGTAGAATAAGCTGTTTGTTAATGAGTCAAAAAGCAGGTTCTTTATGCAAGAAGTCGGATTCTTGGGCCATATTATATCCAAAGAAGGCATACGAATGGATTCCGAAAAGATTACAGTTATCATTGATTGGTCTCGACTTGAAACTCTCAAGGACTTACGTTCTTTTGTACAGCTATGCAGTTACTATCAAAGATTTGTGAAGCATTTTGCAAAAGTAACCCTTCCTCTTAGCAGGTTTTTAAAGAAAGATACCCCTTTTATTTGGAATCCAGAAGCCGAGGCAGCTTTCCGAACTCTGAAAGAGAACATGGCAACTGAACCGGTATTAGTGTTGCCTGACTGGAATAAGCCTTTCACAGTCTGTTCCGACGCAAGTGGGAATGCTATTGGTGCAGTACTTATGCAAGATGGACATCCATTAGCTTATGTCAGGCGAATGCTCAAACCTTTGGAGCAAAAGTATAGTACCTATGAAAAAGAATTGATTGCTTTAGTTCATGCACTCAAGAAGTGGAGGCATTATCTTATGGGATCCAAGTTTGTGGCTCGTTTTGATCAGCAAAGCTTGAAACATATACAAACGCAGGATATTATCAATGCTCGGCAATTAAAGCTCATTGACACCATAAAGGACTTTGAAGGTATGCAGCTTGAATATAAGCCTGGGAAGGAGAACTAGGTTGCGGATGCCTTAAGTCAAGTAAATATTCAAGCTCTATCTCTAGTAGAATTTGTTGATTTGGAACCAATGAAAGAAGAATATGTGAACGACCCCTCCTTTGCTACTCCGTACGCACAGGTGCAAAAGGATGGAAGAGATCTTTTGGCAGAGTATAGAATTCATAATGGGATCTTATTCTATCGGAATTGTACTTGTGTTACACAAGCATATAGGTTGAAAGTGATACAGGAATGTCATGAACCTCCTTATTCCAAACATAGAGGAATTCAAGCTACTTTGGCAACTGTTAAACGACGTTTTTTTTTGCCAAAGCTTGAAAGAGATGTAAGAAAGTATGTTGAAGCATGCCTTGTTTGTCAGCAAATAAAAGCTTCTACAGGTAAGCCTGCTAGATTAGTACAACCTTTGCCTATTCCGGAAAAACCATGGAAGCAAATTACCATGGATTTTATTCAAGGGTTACCAAAGACTATCCACAAGAATGATCAAATTTGGACCGTGGTAGATAGGTTGTCTAAACAGGCTCACTTTATTCCCTGTAAGTCCAGCATGACCGTGCCACAAGCAAGCAAGATTTTCTTAAAGGAAATATTTAAAATCCATGGAATGCCAGATGCAATCATATCAGATAGGGATCCTCTATTCTGTAGTAGATTTTGGGCTCGAATTATGAAAAACTTAGGCACGACCTTAAAGTTTTCCACCTCTTATCATCTGCAGACGGATGGCCAGACTGAGGTGGTCAACTGAGTTATTGAAGATATGCTAAGATCTTATGTTGCAGAAAGGCAAAGCCAGTGGGAAGAATATCTTTATCTTTTAGAGTTTGCTTATAATAACACTGTGCATTCAGTTATCCAAAGAACTCCTTTTGAAATAGTATATAGGTATTCCTTGGAGTCCCCAATTGCGAAATTAGGGGGAGAAGTACTTGCTTCCGATGAAGCCGCTACAGATTTTGCAGATATTTTACGGGAGGTAAAGGCACGAATCCAGAAAAGCCAGGAATTGATGGTTTCCAAGCTTGCAAAGAAACGAAAAAAAGTTGTTTACAAAAAAGATCAATGGGTCTGGATTCATCTTCCCAAAAAGCGACTGCGGAAGATGGGTAACCGGTATGTAAAACTGGCACCTAGGTATTATGGTCCATTCCAAATTGGCGACAAGGTCGGTGAGAATGCTTATCATTTACATTTGTATGGGAAATGGACTAACTTGCCGAGGTCTTTTTTGGCTCCCCAAATCGGGTCCCGGCGCTGAAAAAATCGCTTTTAGCGATTTTGCTCCAAAAATCGCTTAAGCGATTTTTCGCGGCGGGAAAAGCTGCCTGGAAGTAAGAAAAAGAAAAATCGCTTAAGCGATTTTCAGTTTTCCCGCGCCGACGAGGGCTGCCCCCGCCTGCCGCCGGACTGGAAGCGCCGAGGCCCGATCGGCGCCGCGGAGGCCGTCTTGTCGTCTGGCGAGGAAAAATAAATAAAAAAAACAAAATCGCTTAAGCGATTTTCAGCTAACTACCTTGCACGCCGCCGTATGAGGCCTGAGGCCAAAGCGGTATACGGCCAAAAAAAAATAATAAAAGAAATCGCTTAAGCGATTTTCAAAATTGCATGCCAAAATCGCTTCACTTCTTTTCTTCCTTCACTTCTTTTCTTCCTTCGCTATCCTTCACTTCTTTTCTTCCTTCAATTCCTTCATTTCAGTTTCTTCGTTTGAATTCCTTCATTTGGCTTTCACTTCAATTCCAGTTTCTAGTTTTGGAAGTGTTTGATTGCATCCATAAGGTATTTAATCTGTGCCCATTTGTGTCTTGATATGCCTAGATTTTGTATTTGTCTTGATACGCCTAGATTAAAACCTTATATTTTACGATCATAGGCCGCCATAGCCAATAAAATAATGGCATGCACTTATTTATTTACGGACTAAGCCCCTCGGCCCGACGGAACCTTTACTAATCGCACATTAGGCATATTCCCCAAGCGAGTTACAAGATGGCGACAGGCGGTAGATGGGGCAGAGATCTTCTGCGGGAGAGTCGCCCGATAGGGATGGGCGTGAGTGGGCTCCCAAATTACGTCGGCCACGGACCCGTAGGGACGGGTTAGATGCGTCACTTTTGGTAAATGCCGTCAGACCCCATTAGATAGCTTGCATAGTTGTGTCTTTAGAGTTCTTTTATTTGTACTTGTATGGTTGGTAGGCTAGCCTAAGCTGATTATGGAAGTTTGGCCGGGGAATATCGAGGTATCCGGGCTGATTGTCGGTGCGGGTGGGCCCCCAAACATCCCGTGGCACAAATAGTTTGGGCACTTTCTACAGTGCTTGTGGCCTTTTTGGGTGTCCCCATACATGAGACGGGCTTCTGGGTGAATCGTCACGTGGGCAGGTGCGGCGAAGGATGGTGCCCTTGGGCACCATAATTCATATCCGCGAGAGATATGTGGTGGCCGTGAGGAACGTGGTCGCCCCAGAATGACCCGTCGCCGCCATCCCTCACACCATGAGGGAGAGGGGAGCTCAATGAGTCGGCACGGCAGAGGACAAATGAGCAAATGGCAAGAGCGAATGCAATCACAAGGCCAGGTAGAGACAAAGGCAGCTTTGACGAGGACGATCGTCCGTGATGCGGTGGCTCCATGCCTCAGATTTCACCTGGCAAAGATTACCGCCGGGCAAGATGAGGCATTGGGCATTTGCCTCAAGATCGGCGGGGCATACGGGAGGTGGTGCACCTCTATACTTGCAGGAGGCCAGGGTGCGCTATGATCATCAGGACGCAGCCACCGAGGAGGATGTCAGGATGAACGTGCACCTGCATGAGTGGATGAGCCAGCGGATGTCGCAGGAGCCCCCTCCCACCTACACCCAGGAGATCATGGAGTATGCGCGACAAGTGGGCGGAAGAGGAGCAAAGAAGGGGGGCACAATCGCGCGGGAGCGCCCATCGCACCGCGTCTTCGATGGCGAGAATCGAAACCTACAATGCGGAGAGCGACCAACGGACGCCCTTCTGACTTAGAGTCACAAGATTTGCATTTCAGCGGCATGTCGTCCTCCGCGAAGATAGCACCCCGGACCGGACCGAGCCATGATTACATCACGCCCGCATGCGAGGTCACGGCAAATATTGAGGACATACCGGGCGACCTGTTAGTTCACACGCCACCTCCAATTTGCATGTGATAGAGCCTCGTGCCCGAGGCCGATGTTTGATGAGTTGCGGGAGGCGGTTACGCGACAGACACCTTCGATTATACGGGGAAGAGAGGGTTAAGTTCCCCTAGCTTGGCATCATTGGTGTCACCCTTTCCTCCATTTGCAGATGCACATGACCGATCTGGGTGGCGAGGGGCAGGGCTAGGGGTTCTTCTGTCTTGGGATGGAGTTTGGGGCAGGGCACAGCTTTATGCCTACTATTTGCTGCAGCCATTGCGGGGGTGGGCCGGAGGTGGCAGAGAGGCACAGTATGCACGAGACATTGTGCTAGATCCGGGTTTGATGTTGCCTCTTTATTTCTGGGAGGAGGTGTACATTTTTGGGGACTTCATTACCTGAGCGAGATATCTTGCAGCAGGTATGGCGGCGGTTGATAACACCATCCCCACGTACCCGCGAGAGATCTTGTCGACTTCGGCGAACGCGAAAAAGTCATTGTTGGGGCCAGCTTCCTTGCGGCGTTGGATGCGAGAGCAGACAGAAGGCAATCGCTGCGAATCAGTGAAGAGTGGGAGGCAGATCATGTCAGGGTAATTATCAGGTACGTGTCCTGGCACGATTTCATTCATGTGTTGTAAACCTTTTCCGCTGACCATGTAGCACACATGTGCAGTGCCTGCATGCATCAGTTCGGACCAGATGAGAGATTCGCAATGGTGGACCCTCGCTGGTACATTGGGAGAGCTTGCGAGCTATCATTTGGCCCATCTGTCATGGGTACGTGGCATATTCCCCATCCCCTCTTGTGTCTCCATATGTACTCATGCAGTGTGAGCCGGTTGCAGGGGACACTGGTACCTTATGGTGCATATTGCAGACCCTGTAGTACGGGGGAGACTCGGGTGGCCCAGGCGTTTCGAGGGCTTTTGGTGCATGGATTCCCCGCCCGGCGTGGGGGCCATCTGGGGACTCAAATCTGAGAGTGCAACCCGCGGACGTACAACGGTGAGTTCTTCGCCTGCTGACTTTCTTACTTTTAGTTGTCTTGAATGCGTGCATCAAGTCCTTACCGTGTTTGGGACAGGGTATTGGATCCGTGGCTGTACCACACTCATGCCCCGTCCACTACAGGGTGCTGGTGACCGCTCGATGGGCTGGACCTCCGCTTCCCGTCCGGGATATAGAACTTCGAAGAGGTGGGGATGGTACCTAGAGAGAAACATATCTCCTGCTATGAGGTGCTTGCACACTGGGACATCGGCGGGACAAGTGCAATAGTGTTGCATCATCAAAACCGTATAGCGGCCCCCATCATCTGCCCCGGATGCGATGGACAGTTCAATGGCCTCGTCGTCCACCACTGTGATTGTGCTTGCATCTCCTTCAAACCGTTCGCGGCCGGATCTTGCGCTTTTACCGCGTCGTTCTGCGATAGGATCGCGAGCTGTGCCGTAGAAGTCGGTGAAGCAAAGGGAAGGGCGTGATTAGAATGGAGGATCATTCTTAACAATGTGCTTTGCTAGAGACATACCTAGGCTCCAACGCTCCCTGCACCGCGTCAAAATTGTCCCTCCTGGGGGCTCCTCACCAGTAGGATATCCTACTAGCGAACAAATTAGAGTGTACATCCAGCGGATTAACCTTGCAACCCAAAGTTTGCACCTTCAACACCCTCAATGGGCCTCCACGTAGTTGGTAGTGTCCATGTATCCATGGGGCCACAACCTCGGTGTCATTGCCATTTCCCTTCCCACGCAGCCCCCCACAACCCGGTTGTGGGCAAGATAAACTTGGGGGGTGCCGGTATATTCTTTGCCGCGTCGGCTACAAAACGATATTTCTAATCAAAAACTCGACAAAGACACTTACTCGAAGATCTCGGGACTGTTACCATAGGCATTGTAGAGGTGATTTTCCAAGTGCTCATACCGCTCAAGGTCGGGTTCCAGCATGAGATTAGATAGCCTTTGCCAGACATCTTGGCGTATGAGCGGGTCTTGTATCCTCGGCATGAGGTTGTCACGCGCCATGCTAAACTTGCAATGGAACCAACAAGATATGACCGCGACCGCTATATCATGCGGGCATTACATCTAAGAAAACGCAAATAGTGACAAGCAAAGTTCTTTACCTGCTCGCCGTGCTCGTTGAAACAATATGGGTCATTGGCAACTGCCTCTTCTATGGCCACTCTCTCCTCTCCGTCCATGTCAATGGTGATGGACCTTGGCCTTACATGCCCCATCCGTTCAAACACCAGTGTAAGCGCTTTTCGTAATGCATTCTTTGTCTGCTGCGACCCCTTCTTATGTGTACACAACATGTAGAAGACTGGATACCCAACCCCGCATGCAACCGGAACCACGGCAGCGTAAAGTGGTATCCGCCACATGTTGGTGCCGAATGTCGAATCTAGAGCCCACCCCGAGTTTTCGCTGTACTGTATCGCCGCCCTACGCATACTGTCATCCTGGAGAACTAGGATCCATGGTTGGGAGCTTGCGAGCTATCATTTGGCCCATCTGTCATGGGTACGTGGCATATTCCCCATCCCCTCTTGTGTCTCCATATGTACTCATGCAGTGTGAGCCGGTTGCAGGGGACACTGGTACCTTATGGTGCATATTGCAGACCCTGTAGTACGGGGGAGACTCGGGTGGCCCAGGCGTTTCGAGGGCTTTTGGTGCATGGATTCCCTGCCTGGCAGGGTGGGCCATACCGGGACTCAAATACGAGTGCAACCCGCGGACGTACAACGGTGAGTTCTTCGCCTGCTGACTTTCTTACTTTTAGTTGTCTTGAATGCGTGCATCAAGTCCTTACCGTGTTTGGGACAGGGTATTGGATCCGTGGCTGTACCACACTCATGCCCCGGTCCACTACAGGTGCTGGTGACCGCTCGATGGGCTGGACCTCCGCTTCCCGTCCGGGATATAGAACTTCGAAGAGGTGGGGATGGTACCTAGAGAGAAACATATCTCCTGCTATGAGGTGCTTGCACACTGGGACATCGGCGGGACAAGTGCAATAGTGTTGCATCATCAAAACCGTATAGCGGCCCCCATCATCTGCCCCGGATGCGATGGACAGTTCAATGGCCTCGTCGTCCACCACTGTGATTGTGCTTGCATCTCCTTCAAACCGTTGCAGCAGATCTTGCGCACCTGCACGTCGTTTGCGATAGGATCGCGGGCTGTACCGGCCGAAGTCAGCTGAAGCAAAGGGAAGGGAACGTGATTAGAATGGAGGATCATTCTTAACAATGTGCTTTGCTAGAGACATACCTAGGCTCCAACGCTCCCTGCACCGCGTCAAAATTGTCCCTCCTGGGGGCTCCTCACCAGTAGGATATCCTACTAGCGAACAAATTAGAGTGTACATCCGCAGATTAACCTTGCAACCCAAAGTTTGCACCTTCAACACCCTCCAATGGGCCTCCACGTAGTTGGTAGTGTCCATGTATCCATGGGGCCACAACCTCTGGTGTCGCTGCCATTTCCCTTCCCACACGCCGCCCCACAACCAGTTGTGGGCAAGATAGCTGGGGGTGCCAGGTATATTGCTGCACGTCAGCTACAAAACGATATTTCTAATCAAAAACTCGACAAAGACACTTACTCGAAGATCTCGGGACTGTTACCATAGGCATTGTAGAGGTGATTTTCCAAGTGCTCATACCGCTCAAGGTCGGGTTCCAGCATGAGATTAGATAGCCTTTGCCAGACATCTTGGCGTATGAGCGGGTCTTGTATCCTCGGCATGAGGTTGTCACGCCATGCTCGCTTGCAATGGAACCAACAAGATATGACCGCGACCGCTATATGCATGCGGGCATTACATCTAAGAAAACGCAAATAGTGACAAGCAAAGTTCTTTACACCTTTCGCCCGTGCTTTCGTTGAAACAATATGGGTCATTGGCAACTGCCTCTTCTATGGCCACTCTCTCCTCTCCGTCCATGTCAATGGTGATGGACCTTGGCCTTACATGCCCCATCCGTTCAAACACCAGTGTAAGCGCTTTTCGTAATGCATTCTTTGTCTGCTGCGACCCCTTCTTATGTGTACACAACATGTAGAAGACTGGATACCCAACCCCGCATGCAACCGGAACCACGGCAGCGTAAAGTGGTATCCGCCACATGTTGGTGCCGAATGTCGAATCTAGAGCCCACCCCGAGTTTTCGCTGTACTGTATCGCCGCCCTACGCATACTGTCATCCTGGAGAACTAGGATCCATGGGCGGCGTTCCGGATCCGCAGCGTGAGACGCGAATGGCTGGTGGTAGAGGACCTTTCCTGCATGTGCCCAGGCCTCTATGTTCTCCTCAAGGCTGTCCCCATTCGGCCATTGCGCCACCGCCGAAACATAGTCCGCGTTCGAGCCAAAGGCAAGTGAGTCGCGGAGACATTTGCAAGCATAATTAGACATGACATTAAAGCTCACCAAACATTACGATACTTGTTGCGGAGGCGCCACACATCCTCACGGCTCATGTCAAACCGATATGTGACCGCGCTTCGATTCGGTGGTCTCCTCCCCGAGCATGGGACCCACTTGCCTTCGCCATGTCCCACCGCGACCTTTCGTCTTTGTTCCGCGTTTCTCATTAAGCGCCGCGACTCTTTCTATCAAATTAGGGTGAACGGTAGAGACCATACCTCACGGGCCGAATGGATGGATGCCGAATCGCGTAGCCCCGCCTGAATATCCGTCTGCTGCGCGTCCTCCGCTGACCATTCGGCCGTGCGGTCGCGAAGCCTATATGCAATGCCACCGTCTCAGGACTTCTCGCTTTTCGCCGCGGAAGTTGTGGGCTGCGCTGGGCTTCCTCGGCGGTGGCGGCAAAAAATCGTCCACCCTCATCTGGCGCCATACCCATGCGATGCGGCGTGTGGATGTGCACAAGGCGGGCCTTGCGGTCTCACTGCACCTCTCCCACTCGATGTCGGTCACGGTGGCAGCGATTAACTGAATCTCATGTTGAGGGAAGTCATTATCCTTCATGTACATGCGAACCTTGCAACTACACACCCGGCCGAGCGGGTCCCGCGTATTCCAGTGGGTTAGGTGCCTCGCTATGCCTATCTCCCCCGCTGTGATCTTATTCACCGCTGGGGTCTGCGTCTTCGACAAGTCGCGGCCATTGGCAATGTGGCATTTGCGCCACTAGATTGTTCCAATCCTCCACCCAAGGCACACACTTATGTGGATCGCGATCCCACCTTATGCAAATAGGAAACATGGCCAGGCAGCCCGCGTATAGCCCCTCACGGTATTGCTCCCACCGTCCCTCATATCTATGCCACTCGGAAACAACATGCCTATCTGGTCTCTGTGGAAGGGGAGGAAAATCTGGGTCTGCGATCCTGATGTCGCAAGGATAAGGAGGCCTACCTTCGTTGACGGAAGCAATCATAAGATCATATGTCTCTTTCAAGAACACATACCCATGGACACGAACTCCTCGGGCCCGTTCTTGCCTAAGCCAGTTGCACGGATC
Source organism: Isoetes taiwanensis (assembly GCA_021234155.1). Taxonomy (NCBI): domain Eukaryota; kingdom Viridiplantae; phylum Streptophyta; class Lycopodiopsida; order Isoetales; family Isoetaceae; genus Isoetes; species Isoetes taiwanensis. Next base: position 10,174,816 of record JAJEKV010000014.1, on the reverse strand, counting down.
GGGATACATCTGAACCACCTCCTGCACGACATTGGAACCACGGAGGCCACGAGGTGCACTTGTGGCAACGGACGGTGTAGAGCAATCGGCATCTGATAGGTCAGATGAATCCTCCCAGTAGTCGCTATTGCCATCATCTGAAAGCTCGCTCATAGAGCCCTCATCCTCATAATCTGAATCCGACATTCTAACAAACCCTATCAAAGAAGGTGCACTATGTCGGGGAGAACTCAGGAACTACGAAGGCGGATCGCTTAAGCGCTCCTTTCACGCATATGGTACGCCCGCAGGCTTTGGTTTATATTGAATTGAAAATCGCTTAAGCGATTTTCATTTTTTTTTTATTTTTTTTTTTGTGGCGTGTTCGCGCTGACAGAGGCTGACACGCGAAAATCGCTTAAGCGATTTTTTTTTTTTTTTTTTTTTTTTTTCCTTTTGGGCGCGTCGGCGCTGACATGTGCTTTGACTTTTGAAAATCGCTTAAGCGATTTTCAAAAGTCATTTTTCAAAAACCAACCTGGGCAGGTGATCGCACGCCGACGCTGACGGACGCTGACCTTTGAAAATCGCTTAAGCGATTTTCTCTTTTTTTTTCACCTGGCCAGGTGATCCCATTTTTCCGTTCACGGAAACCAAAAATCGCTTAAGCAATTTTCACTTTCCCCTTTTGAAAATCGCTTAAGCGATTTTCGCAAAATTGGAAAATCGCTTAAGCGATTTTCCCAAAATCGCTTAAGCGATTTTGGTCCGCGCGAGACCCCGATTTCGGGAGCCAAAAAAGGCACCGCTAACTTGCACCCAGTTTTTAATGTGGGAATACTGAAACCCTATAAGGGAAGTGAAATTTCTCCTGAGATTTTGCAGAGAATGGAGCGATCGGAACCTCCCAACATTAAGGGTGATGAAGAGGTGCTAGAACCGGAGAAAATACTCACGCACCAGGATAAGGAGACTAGAAGCTCTTCCTATCGAAGGTATCTAGTGAAATTTAAATTTCATCCGTCCACTGATGCGGTATGGTATTCTAAGACCCAATTAAAAGAATACGGCCCCTTGGTGGACGAATACGAAAGAACTTTGCAAGAATAATGAGCAAAGTCCAACAACCTTTAAACTTTATATTTGGAATTCCATATTATAAAAAATTGCAATTGCTTTATTGTTAAAATATTTAGATATTGATATGCATAAGAATTATTAAATTCTTTACTAACGATTGTAAAGATATTAAGTCCTCTAACTGACTTGAGGCCATCCTTAACTGAAAAGGAATGAAAGCCCTCTAACAGAACTGAGGCCATTTCTAACTGAACTGAAATGAGAAGTCTATAATCTCTAAATGAATTGGGTTATAGAGTTAAACATCCTTAACGGAACTAGGATGAACAATTTTTCCTCGGGACTAACGCGGACGTTTAGTCTCGAGAAGGGAAGGACTGTTAAGGCTTAATGCCGGCTAGGGGGAGCGGCTCAGGCTCGACTCAGAAGAAAGAAATCATGTTTAAAGTTAGAAGATAAGATGTCAAGGGTTAGATTAGAATTCAAGTTATGAATTTGATATTAAAGGTTAGTTAACATTTAAAACAAAACACGAGTCATTAAAAATAATGGTTGCGGCTGATAACGGGTTGCGAGGCCCTATAATTGAACGGACTGTATCAGAACAACCGAATCATCCAGAAACAGATTGATCCGACTCAGCTAAAGGCCGAAACTAAGATGTTTGTGGTCGAAATTGCCTTTCCTATAATTATCTGCCGATTTTAATAGATCTTTTGAAAAAAGGGTGATCCGGACTAAAGGTTGATCCTGCCTTATAAATATAATGGCAGCCTCTTGTAAGAATTCATTCCAAGCCGCCTAGTTCTGAAATCCTTGGCCTACTCCTGATAGCAGTTCTAGAATTCTGAGTGTTGAAGTTCTAACTAGTTTTGAGTCAAGCAAGATAACGGTTTCTTGTTTGGAAAAACTGAGCTCGGTTGGGTGGTTTACTTCTCTCCTAAAGATTGGAGTGCACTTATTTTATTTTGTGTTGTTTGAGTTCTTCTAGATTAGCTTGTTGTATCAGATTCTTCTTTATATACATTTCTTTCTATATTTCTGATTGGCATGCATCCTATGTGTTTTGCTTCTTTTGGCAAGGAGTTCAAATCTAGCAATTAAGTTCTAGTTATATGTTTCATGCAAGTATTATGTTTTTAAAGCCTTCTCATCTTATCTGTTGTATTGTTGCAGATGTAAAAGAGAAGGTATATGTGTTTAAGACTCTGCCAATTACATTCCCTATGTTTGTTGCCACATTTGCGTTTGATAGCATCAAACATGGATGTATAGGGCCATGACCTAATCTAAGGGTATATGCATGGAAATATGTCTAGATCCAGAGATAATAGGATGTGGCGATTTAGAAATGCGAGATAACACGACATTATTTCGTTTTGGGGTCACAGACTCGATAACATTGAGTTCCATTACTAACCATGCACTGAATATTCATGAATCAAGTGATAACTCATGCAGCATCGAATATTCTAGTACTTTATTTAGACCACATAAAAACTCTTGCTATAATATATTCATAGAGATATTTTTTGAATAGTAATATTTGTTTCAATTATTATCAGGAAAAATTAACTACTATATATCAAATTTTTATTTTTATTTTTAGCACACCAGCCCTACCGGGCCTACAACCTTTTCTACAAAGCCTATCCACATGTCACCTCCACGTCAGCAAAATCTCACATGGCATTAGAAAAAACCATTAGATCTTCATTTTTCAAAATCTAAGGCCATGAAAATTAGATAAGCTTGGAAAATTGGCATGGAGATGGCATCGAACGCCGGCATTTGATTCAAGTAGCAATAGCTATAAAATGTCGGGTCGAAATTCTATACCTTCACCACCATTGTCGAAACCTACACTTATAAAGTGATCTCCCTTTCATGAGCTGGGTACTTATAATCTAGTTTCCACCTTAGTATACTACCCCTTTAACGTGGTCTATGGTCGATAATTATAAACCACTTCTCCATCAGATATATGGTCCTATATGTAGTCTCCTTCTACGTTGAATGGCAATATATATGCAACATGATAAATCAATCCTCGTAATTATTAGGTCCAGTGTTTCAATCCGATAACAAACATCATCATACCAATTTTCTCGAGTATCCATCCAAAATAAGGATACTTACCACTCCTTATTCCCAACATTCAGCACTTCTACTTCAAGTAAGAGCCCATGACCTGCTTAACCATCATTATATAACAGCCTCAAGAAGCACCAGGCATGCTTCCGATGCTTCCGCCGTATCTGTGTAATGTCAACGTAAGAATATCTGGACGTCTGGTAAATGTATAGACATAACCAATGAATTAATATGTGTGCTCATGTGAGTGTAAACTATGGTAAAGATCGAGAGTCTGAGTGTGGAAACATTAAAGATAGTCAAAAGGAGAAAGGTATCTAAACACATAATCAAATATAATAGAATGAGATAAAATAACAAGACTTAGATTATGATTATAAAAAAAGGTTATGGATAATAAATGATGAAGAACGTGTGTCTGTAATCATCATATATAAAAAAATTGTGAGATACAATACAATATATAATTATACTAAAGGATAAGTATAAATGTGAGGGGCATTAGAATGACTTGTAGTAAATAATGATAGAATTATAACTGTGTGTTATATTAAAAGAACAAATAGAAGTTGCTTATATCTATACCTGTCTGTAATATATAATCACTTATACGTATATATAGAAAGAATGATTTCTAAATTAGATAAACTGTGAACTCATCACCACGAATGAAACAGTGAGACTTCCGCAAACCTTGACTGTTGACCTTTGACGGTCCTAAAAGATGATCATGTCTGATCTATACCTCTACCTTTTATATCGCAGAATTATAAATTGCACATTACAAGTCATTTCAAACTTAATCACTTTGAACATGACAATGTCTGTGTGGCTTATAATCTCACGCTATCTCTTTAAGGAGGGGAGACTTCCTTTCAATGTACGATGTGTTGCCCTACAACAAGAGTAGTCTTGATGCTGAGGACAACATCATTTTTAAGGTGGGGAGAATGTGACGTTCCACGTATTTATATGCCTTTTTAAGTATAAATATATGACACGTCACTATGAATAATTAAGGGCACATTAATTATTCATAAGCTAAGGTTAGCTATGTTAATAATTAATTATTAAGGTGGAAACCTAACCCAAAACCCTAATTCGAATTTAGGGCTTAACCTAATATTAAAAAGGGCTAAAATATCAAATTAGTTAATATTAACCAATCTAGAGTTGCCACCTGGCCCAAATTGATTGGGCAAGGAAGAGTTGCTAACTTGGGACCCAAATTGGGGTTTTATACCCCCATTTGCCCCAATTTGAATTGGGAGAGGTTGGTGGAGGAGGAGCTGTTGTTCCACCCTGTTCCCGCCAGAAGGATGGAGAACCAGAGAGATAGTGGATCTAGCTATGATCCCGGTTAGTACGTAGATAGCTTGGATTCCTAGATAGTCATAGAACTAACCCTTGTATGCTCAGAAGGTAGCTAGAATTAACCCTTGTATGAATAGATGTATGGTTAATCTCTATTTTATGTTCTATTCGAAGCTATGGATGGATGGATGTATAAGGATAGCTTTCTTTCTGTTCCTCCTGTGTTGTATGGGTAAAAGGGGGGTAGAGACCTAAAGGCCATCTAGAAGTAGAGATGTTCCTAGATAGAACCTTTAAAACCCAGTAAATGCGGCCTGTGCACAAGAACCAACCTGGCTGTGGATGCTATGATGTGGTTCAGTACCAGATAACGAGTATGATGGTGAATCGGGGGTGGGGTCTTGCCTAACACGGCTACAGGACTCCTATAGTGTGCTAGGCTTATAGCCGGTCACTGTGTGTGGGCTGGGTATGGGTCTGACACTCTCTGGGCCGGAGGGATGTGCCTATATGAATGCCCTGGGCTCGAACGGGCTGGCGAGCCAGCCTTTAGATTTAGGGGAGTAAGTTGGGTACGGATGCGGGGGTCACTGAGGGAGCACGTGTTCTCTAGCACACCCAGGGATCCGTATGACTCGGGGAGGAGACGCCTCTTTGACCTGCCTCATCGGATCGGGGAGATGTAACCCGGACTAGTCCCCTAGGGTGATTCCTTAGGATTGCGTCTCCGGAGGGCTACAAGCACGTCATAGCATGATTCAGCCTATCTGCAAAGTGTGCACAGGAGGGGCGGATGGAGTGGACTACCCTAGCCATTGTCTTATGCTAGCCAACGCCATGTTATACCTCTGTCTGTTGTTATCTTGAGGCCCTGACCGTCAGTCAACCCCATGGAGTCTGAGCCCTGGGTAGAGCCCGTAGTTATGGTGTATTTTCTTTGTTATATTGGTATTCTGTTGTTAGTTATATATATTTTTTTGAAGAACTGTGTCATCAATATATTAAAAGAATGGTAATGTTACAAAACAAGTGAGGAGGAAGGAGAACTGCCCGAAAGAGACAGCGATACCTCGACACTCCATAACAAACTCACAGAAAAACTGCAACTCTACTGCTGTACAAACCGACCATCACCATCTACAACACCCAAGAAGTCCCGTCAAATGGCAAACTTCCGCTCTACTAATCTGGGAACACCAGAAAGCTTTGAAATAGCTTGTACCTGAGTCGAGGAATCGAGAGGTCTGCGAGACTTTGAATCCCCTGAAAGATCCACAACCGCCGCCGCTTCCAAATCAGCCACACCAACCAAGCCACGCACAGATGCAAGGCTTGCTGCCGCAAGAGCGGCCAAGCACCAGGATACACATGAAGCGGCAAGCTGGCGGCTAGTCAATCTCACGAAACGAGCCTTAACCCAATCCCGGGCAGCGCAGAGTGAGGGCATAAAACCGGACAATGCTCCACGGTCTCACGGCGAAGGCCACAACAAAGGGGCAGAGGGCTCACACCGGCCTAAAAGCCCGACTCACAAGGGCATTCACCCTGATGGCGGTGCACCACACCCCTGAAGCACCCTAACCTTTGGTGGGGAAGTGAGCTCCATGTCCGCGTCCAAACCGAAGCCATCGAGAACCCGGAAGGCTGCCGAGACCACTTGCACGAAGGGGGTTATTGTCATGAATAGCCCGGCATCCGGTAACAAGACCACACAAAACAAGAAGACACAACATCCGGATGAACCTTCCAAACACCGCACCACCACATCATCTGAGGGACTATAGGTATGTGTAGCGGAATACTCCGCCACTTGTTCCTAGATAGCGGTCCACGCCCCTCGGTAAAGCGAGCTCGAAAGAACTCCCAATGAAGCTAGCAGACCACTCCCAATAACAATCCTCTAAGGTGAGCCTGGCCGGCTTCGCCTCCCCACGGCTTCGCGTCCAGAGCATGCACGATGGCGACCAAGGGCAAGTGCACGAGGGGTAGAGGAACCCACAAGAAAGGAGAAGAGTGGTGATAAACCGAGGCATAATCTAGGCGGAAGAGCACACGCACACATGATCCCAAGCCCGCAACACCCCCGTGAGAAAAGGAGATGCATGTGGGAAAGGCCGGAGACCATACAACAAAGGCCGGGCAACTCCACATGCACAGACGGCCTCCCAAACGCCACACAATGGCGAAGAGATGCAACAACGTAGCCAAGACCCGGGAGAAGATGCTCCATCTGCGAGAATGCTCCAAACAAACTTGGAGACCAACACCTTACTATGCGGTGCCAAATCCGAGAATGGCCAAGCCCCCATCCTCCTCGGGGAGACACTTCCACCAAGCCACTTTAACAACCCGCCCTTCATCATCCCGCCCCACACAAAATTTGAACAATCTTATCCAAAGCACGTATCTTACCCTCGAGGAGCTAACATCGCGGATCTTTGTATACACATGAGTGCTACAAAATCTTGACTTGGCAATAGTGATCCTACCTGCCATGGACAACTTGCTACCCTTCCACCAATTGAGGTGTTTTTGCAACCCCTGCAAAATCTCATCCCACATCCTCCCCATGGAAACATCCCCTCCAAAGGGAATACCCAACAGCTTAGTACACACATTACCTGGAAGCACCTTCCAAGGGAATAGAGCCAAACAAGGGGGAGGCAGAGTCAGTTGGGCCCATAATGCGGAGCACTTACCCCAATTCAGAAGAATGCCCGAGGCCAAGGAGAAAGTATCCAGCAAACCCTTCACATTCCGCAAATTCCTCTCTTCTGCCACCAAGAAGAGGAAAGTGTCATCGACAAACTGGTTAATAATCTGCTGGCTACCATCCTGCATCCGAAGCCCATCCACCACCCCCTCCTCCACTGCAGCCAAAAACAACTGAGACAGTGCCTTCGCCACAATCGTAAACAAAAACGGCGCCAAAGGGCACCCCACGCCCCTCTGCCCTAAGGAGAAAAAGGTGGAGGGTTCACCTGACACACCACCGTAGTCCGTCTTTGACCTATGCAGCTTCATGGCTGTCTCAAAAGCGTGGACCCGCCCAACGCTAACATCATGGCGGACAAGAACTCCCAAGCGGACACTATCGTAAGCTTTGACAAAGTCAAGCTTAAGATAGGCAATGCCTGACTTTGTTCTCTCTGGCCCAATAAAGACCCTCATAAGGCTGCGGCAACATTAGTCAAAATGTTCCTCCGGGGACAAACCAGTTGCACCTTACTAATGGAAGAAGTCAACACCGGCTTCAACTTCTCTGCCAGGGCTTTTGCAATAATCTTATACACAGAGGGACAACAAGGAGATAGGCCTCAATCATTAATAGTAGAAGGTCGCTTAACCTTAGGAATCAAAGGAAATGCATGCGGTATTCATGATCCTATCCATTTGAGAAGACTGCAACAACTCAAGATACACCTGGTACACAGACTCACCAACCCACTCCCAATAAGTCTGAAAGAACTCCACATGGATGCCATCTAGTCCAGGACATTTATCCTTGGCCATGCACATACATGCCTCCGCTAAATCCTCTCGGAGAGCTCTGCTCCAAGCTCTCCTGTTGGTGAGGCATAATAGATGGCTTAACACCCCAAAACAAGCTCCCCCGCATCTCTTGCTCATAGGGAAGAGTGCGATGTGTGAAAAAACCACGAGAAATGAGCATGCACACACCTCGCAAATCAGCGGGATCCTCCAAAGTCGGCCATCCCGGGCAAAGCAAGGGGCGCCATAGATCTTGCATATCGCCCGGCTTAAAAGCGCTCTCACGAAGAACACCGGCGAGAACTTGTGCCCCCTCCTTCAACCAGGGGGGCCGCCTTCACCGCGGCGCCTCCTGCACTTTTAACCTGCTCGAGCAACAATGCTGTTTGCAACCGCATTCTCCCCTAATGCCATCGGAAGGTCCGCGTCCGAATCTTCTCCAACTCGATAGAGACCATGCAACTCCGCGGCTCTCTGCTGCACCGCGGCGCCCAAAGACCTTGGCAAAATGCTTCACCCTGGCCAATCACGGTCACCATACCGGACATACCCTTGAGGAGATGAAAAGGTATCAAGGCACAACTCACGGCGGGCTTTGGTAAATCTGCATCGGCCCGTAAGCCGTTTCAAGCGGAACCACCGTCCTAGAGGGCGGTGGCAACCGCACCACTGACCGACAAAACACGAGGGTCGAGAAATGGAGGTAGAGCCGAGAATGTTACTCCGGCGCCAAAGAGGGCACACCATCCAATGCGCATGAGGAAGCATATAGCCGGGTCATGCCCTAGCATACGCCCGGCCCGCACCAATCGCCTATTACAATAGGTGAAAGACAAGTCCCGAGGGACCTCAACCAAGACCAAATCTTGCAACAAAGCGAGACCAGCGGTCCCTCTCAAACCCATGCTTAATGCGGGTTCTAGAACCCGAGCAATCCTCTACTCGCTCTACCATATTGAAGTCCCCTAACAACAATCAAACAACACCGCAACCCACCAGGGGCTGCCAACTTATTAGGGGCCCGTGGCCCATAAAGCACCCAGCGAGAAGGGCTGATTAGGGGCATAAACATTAACAATCCCCACTCTTGCCCTCCCTCCAACCACTTAATTGGCCCAGCCAGCCAAACACATGCTGCTGCGAGTGCGTGACTGCACATCCATCCTCCAAGCAATAAGAGTACCCCCACTAGTCCGCCCGAAAGAAGAAGCAATAGAGGCAAAGCGCCTACCAACCATATTCATGAGCACGGACATATCACCCCTCACGAATGCAAACAATATCGGGGGCCCTTGGCTGCCGAAGTGCCAAAGAAACCACGGGCCCTCTTACTACTAGAGGATTGCACCCCCAGACATTCCAACTAAGGATCGACCTATTCATCCCGGGAGGAGAAGTGTCCAGCCCACATGCCTACCCACGGGCCATCAGCCAACTCCACGAGTCATCATCTAGAGCCCGGAGGATTAATCACGGCAATGTGACCCACGGCCCGCTCGTGACATTCCACTTCCAACACGTGTTGGAAGTCCCCGAGCACCTCCATAGAGTCATGGGCCACACTAGTCTCTACCTCCCACCTGGGCTGCTCCAGCCACCTCATGCTCGGCACATCACAGCTCTGGGGACATCCCCAACAGGATCATCAGCCCCTCCCACAGCCCTGTCCTCAGACCTAGCCACAACCAAATCATCTGAGCCCTCCCATGAGCCACCATGTCCCTGCAGAAGAGCCAATTTTGCATTGGTCGCTGCCTTTGGAACAAGTTCTTGCCCTAAATTATTCTTAAACGTGAAAACCTAACTAATATCAAAATAACAATTCCATAAGTCCATTTAATAAACATTTCGATTCTAATATACGTACAAGAAAAAAATAAAAAAAAACAGAGAACACTTAATCTAGGTTAGACCAAGTAGTGCTTAACAATGATAACAAGGCTAATGATCGTATTTGGCAAAGCTAATAAATGTTATGAGTTGCACCCATATAATATTTAACGCAAGGAGTAAACGAAAAGCGGTGCAGCTAGGCTTGAGTGGTATAACGGAAGTTATGAGCCTAATTGTGGTGGTGTTGGAGTAATGGATCAAGATAAGCTAATAAGGGTCAATTCCCACTGGCGGTTAAGTTAGGTTAAATGTGGCAAATAATGGAAACTTGCTTTCACACTAACACTTAAGTTACTACTAGTTAAGTTAGGATTTGGTTAAATTTTAACTATGGTGAACTTAACAAGGTCATTTTCATACTGACAATAGTTAAGTTAAGTTTAATTAAAACTTTAACTGGCCCCCTTATTTTAAACTAGAAGTTAAGTGATCTAGGAGAGGTATACTTAACTCAGTTAAGCACTAACTTAATATAACTGTTAAGTGAGAAAGGTTAATAATATAGTTAGGTTAATTATGTTTTATATAAAAATGCATATTTCTTGTTGTCGCTTTCAACATCTAGGAATATGCATTTTCATAATATTATGTGTATAGTCATATTTTGTTTTATAGCTCTTTCAATAATTGCTCGGTGTTTTCATGATGGAAGGACCCCTCATTTCTAACAAATTAGTTGCAAAGTCTAGCCCTACATTTGTGTTAACCTTAGGTGCGTATTACTTATTAATTAGTGTGCACCGTTAGTAGTTGGCATTTTTTTCTTCCAATAGAACTCTCCTTAACTCAACATAAATTCTTAACTGGTAGTGTGAAACAAGCATAGTTAATGCTAAACTAACTTAGCACTTTAACTACTAGTGTGAATCATCAACATAAGCTTTAAGTCAATTTTTTATTTCTAACTTAGTGGGCATAATGAGAATGCATTTTTTCATGCATCGTTAAGTTAGTTCTAATTTAACCACCTCAATGGAAAACTAGAACTTTTTTCTAGTTAGGTTAAGAGATAACTAAGTAGTTAAGCTAACTTAACTTAATGGCGAGTAGAAATGACCCTAAAATCGTTTAAAATGATTGATCAAGAAAACCGTAAAATTCTTACTTTCAATAATAAACGGGCACGAACCTATGCACATATGTTGTTCCCAGGGGGCATTGTTTTATGTGGAGCACCAGCATCAGTAGTGCATCTAATCGGAGAACGTGATTAATAATTGGTGCCAAGAATATAATTTACACTTGCGTGGCTAAATGGCATATTCTAAACATGTTGTACCAATCTTAAATAATAAGAGGAAAAGAAAACAAGCAGGGGCATATGTGGAAAATTGCCAATGATGTCCTGTTGCATTGAGTCACCATTCTCGTGTCCAGGATATAGGTAATGTTGCTTCGTCATCAGAAGCTCCTCGCACTAGCTCAACCTAACTCTTCATCTTCCTTTGCAAATTATCATTTCACCAAAACATTGTTCTTCGAGCCTTGGGTTTTGTGTAGTACGCACGACACCGAGTCTCAAATGTAGCATGTTTATAGACATAAAAATGAATGGCGTCTCTGTTTTGTATTTTTTTCTGTTACATTTATGCATTGAGTTGCAATAGGATAGAATTTCAGGAATAGCAACACTTTCAAGTTAAATTCTGTTTGTTGCCTTCTATCACTAACTTTTCTATTTGCTTATGGCATTAATAGCTTGATGGCGCTCTTAAGTAAATTGTGATACATTATGCCTTGATTCGCCCTACCCTGAATATATGTTACAATCTCTTTACCTGCAATCTTCTTGAAACCATTTCTCAAACCATCATGTTGGGCCTTTTCCTTGATTTCTTTATGAATGCATCGACTGTTGAGATATGTAATTCATACTGCCACATCCAGTCAGGGATATTAGGAAAAATATGGTTGAATGTCTTCGTGCTGCATGGTTTCATAATATTTCAAAGCAAGAGAGCCCTCAACAAATAGCCACGAGGGACTTTTCAAGCATTTGAATGTTTATGAGTTTTATGTATGAGATGATGGAATGGTAAAGGAGTTATTCGTGTGGTATGATAAATGTCCACCCTTTAGGAAATAAAATAACCACCATAAAGAAGATGACATATTTGATGACAAATATTTGCTAAAGCGAGGCAACGTTTGACATCCGTTACTAGATGCTCTCCTCTTGGATGTTACTAGAGGAGGGTATGAAGGCATCTAATATATGCTCTCCTCTTTGCCCTCCGTGGACGATAAAATCATATTCTATTCTATTCCTAACATTTTCCTAGGATGTTCAATCTTGCGGATCCTGACAATTTAGGTTATCCAGAGCTACATTTTCCTACTCATTCCTTGCAAGGTTATGATATTTTTTGTATAAAGAAAGCAATATGTCTTTTTGTAACTCCTGGCGAGACGCCAAACGTAATACATTCACTTATTATAGGACTTCAACATAGATAATACGTGAAATGTACATATACAAATAATATAAAAAAGGCATCACTTGCTATGACAATGCTGCTATAACATGGTATACGATTCTATCAAGCATGGCAATGCCGAGCACACACTTTTGAGCATAAGTTTTGTTGTGTTTTGAGCATTGTTTTCTCTACTGGAATCTATAAACTCAAAGTTTATGCAGTGCTGATATTGTCACTACACAAATTCAATAACAAAAATAACTACAAAAATAAATAATATCTCTTCTTGCCAACATGTGTTGTTGTCGAAAGTTGCACATATGGATGTTAAAGATCGAGAACACATGCCAGGACATTAGCCCGGCAACGCCGGGCACACGTTTACTAGTACACAACTAAAAAGAAAACAGACCCTCTCCAATTATCCCGACAGGCTGGAGATTATATATCATCTTCTGGAGGATTTGAAAACGCCAGAATGCCCTCAGCTTCCAGCAAGATATCACATGGCCACATGCAATGATCCAACGAGTCAAATATGATATAAATTGGATCCAAGGTAATCCAATGGGAGCGGATCAATTTAAGATTAATGCTTTGTGGCTGGACCAATTCTGAATGGTAACTCAAGATCATGGAAATTGCTGTTACTCAGCTTGGTATGCTCAGCGATGGATGTTAGAGGTCGACGCAATCCAGGAATGACCAATTCATGTAAATGCGCCTACTGCCTCTTCATTTCCTTCACCAGAGGAGACGACCGCAGAGATAATGGGAAAAAAACACACATGATTTCATCTGTTTCAGTTGAACTTTCTGATAGTATTACTCTTTGTCCTAGAAAAGAACAATCGGGCTCCGACCCTTGCTCTAGAAGTATTTGGTATTTAATATTTCTAATTTTATTACTTTAAGGTTATAACTTCTTGCCAAAAAAGTTTTTTGTTCTTTCATATCGCACCATATAAGGGTCATCATTCCCTTCCATAAAAGGGAGGTTTTTTGTACTCCTATGTACTAGTATGTACACTCATGTACATATTGTACCTTTCGATTTCTATTTAAAGGAGTGCTCCAGAGCAGCAATCCTAGATAGGTGTTGCACCTTGTAAAAAAGCTACACAACGATAGACCTGCTACATATTATTCATCTGAGTATACATATAGATCCTTGTTCCAGTTGTACAAGAAAGCCTGGCAACCAAAGCAGAAAATAATGCTGCAACTAAAGTGATCAATGCAAGGCCAAATCCTGGGACAAATGAAGCAACATTCTATATGTTAAAGCATAGCAAACGGATCAATAGAACCAATAAAGAACATAAAACGCTGTGACTAACCTTCAAATGGATAAGGAAGCAAAGATGCCAAGCATTTCCCAATACTGCATGCTGCCACTGCAGATGCTAAAGAGCTTAAGATGCTCAATATAGATGACTTGATTGTTTCCTCATGGACATCTGCATCCACTGAATACATACCTCCATAATAAGAAAGATATTTTATGAGATTAAGGAGGAGATTTAGGCTAAATGACAAGTAAAGGAGCAGGCCTATGCACTCTACCTTTAGAACTACTGCTTTCCTGGTTAGCAGATTCTGGAAAGGACAATATGACAACATATTCCCTTCGTAACCTTCCAGCATATGGCAGCTTCGTAAGCTTCCACCTTATAATGGGCTCCCTAAAAAAAGGCCTAGAAACTGGCCCGCTTAAGAGTAGATACCTTTAGATATAGCCAAATTATATCTGAAGATTAGGCACAACTCAGAATTACCGGAGCTGGGGCCAGGTATTTACAAGATTTTCAGCTTGGGCGATTTGGGCTGGAAATCGATTCCTTTCCCAAAGCACAGTCCCTGAAAAATTTCGCTGCTTCATTCAACCGTGAAAAAGTTTGAAAATTTTCGTTGCTCTGTGAGATTTGCAATAACACAGATTTTACAAAGGCTTGAATAGTTGAGCACTATGGCATCTGTGTTTCTTGAGGCAAAATATTTGGAATTTTTTATTCTGGCTATGGGCTTGAATATGTGCATTTGGGCCATTCTGGCAAGATGGGGGACTCAGCTTTGAGTCCTGACTGCACCCCTTAAACCTCTGCCTCAACGACTGTGTTTTCTGAGATACTTTGAACCTTCTTGAATGCCGGCATAAATTTAGGCACTGTGACTTCGTGGCCATAGTTAAATCGGAGGGGGGTTCCTTATGCAAGAAAACAGGGGTTTTTGGAGCTGCGATAAGTCTCTCTGCTAATCTTTGGAGCTTTCGAATACAGTAATAGACAATCCAGTAATCGTTCCATGGCAGCCATGAATTTTTCCTTCCGACAATGCTTTGTTACTAAGGAAACCAGCTCTGTGCTCGCTTTGTTCTATCCTAGACTATTGGACCCATCCACACGAAAGCGTCGTTCTGTGACGCCCGGATTCGCGGAACGGTAGAGAATAATGTCGCATAAAGTATGGATTATAAAATTACACATACATTGTGTTTCATAAGGAGATTGATGTTCCTGAGGCGTGGAATAAAGATGCAAGATTATAGACGACTAAGATGAGCACGTAGCCACGTGGATACGCTTAGTGACGTTGGTCAAATGCATGACGATTATGCATGGTATAAATTAAGGAAATGGACACATCTTATGTCTGCTGGGAGCATCGAGATGCCGAATAACTGGACAATAGTGTGGAATATAGTTTCCACACAAGGTCAAGAGAAGACGACAATTGGTAGGAGCAGGTGCAACCATCTAAAAGCTGCAAGGTATGTTAAGTCGTGTACCCACATGACAAGTATGAGACAAGAGGAGCTTGAGAGTTGTTGTAAACAATGTTTCAAATACAGAGAATCTGGAGGGACACTTTGAAGAGACCAAAGTCTGGAGTAGGAACAAGGTAGGTGCCCAATGAACATCTCACCAAGGAGAATGCGCTCTGGACTTGGTATCGTGTGTATATCCCAAAGAGTAGCTCCGCGTTGGTATATGCGTACTAGGACCATTTAATGGTAAAACACAACTAGAAAAAGATAGGACGTATAATAGAACTTTTAGTTCACATTCCATATGAATATGGAAGTAATGAAAATAAGAGTTCCTATACTAGACGCTAAACATGTGGTATCTGCCCCTGTGGAATTTGTGACTAGGGCTTGAGGACCAAGGCAAACTAAGGCTAGAGAGTCTAGAAAGTGTGGTGTCGAAACCACAACATGTCTATGGTACCAGATAACCGAGTTGAGGAAATAAATTGGCGGCAAGTATGAACATAGCTAGGTGGCTATGTCAACGAGTTACATATGAGTCTAGACTTAGGGTTGGTGCACACATGTTACTATATCACATAATAATACGATAGGAATGGTGGATGTTGGAAGGACTTAGTAGTATCAAATACTACACTAGCGAGGATATCAAGGATGTCGATTGTGACATCCAGATGTATGTCATATTGGAAGATGGTAGAATATTCGAACAAGGCGAGTGAAATATTACTTGACAAGGTTTAAAGAATAAGCATAATGATATGCTTATATACGAAGATATTGGGTTAAGGTATGATCCACCAGAGATAAGCATTCAAGTTATCCCAATGGTTGGAGTCGGCTATCTTAGATACGTCGTACTAAGGAATATGAGAAGAGTTTAATCAGTGAGAATAGCCAGAGTAAGTCTAGCATATACGGTGATGTTACATTCAAAAAACTCCCGAGGATGGTTGGAATGGTGTTGGAATAACTGATAATGAGAGCTTAACTACTCAAAGGTTCTAGATACCAATGAATTATATCAGCGTTATAAGCCGAGAGCATCTATTCGGTTTTGGGAATAAAAAGATGTATAAAATATCGTGTCTCCCTGATGGAAGAAAAGGAGTACGACGACTTTGGCGATTATACCTTTAGGGATAACCGAGAAGTACATAGCAATTCCAAGTCCCCATAAAAATCAAGACGAGGTGTATAGATCAGAAGGGGTGAGATTATATAGACAAGTAGTCCATATATCCTAAGAGTTACCCTACTCAGATCACAAGTTGCAGATAAAGGCAGTCCATTGCTTGCTGCTGATAAAGGCACAATTGATTCTCAACCTATGCTGACAAAATCGGCCACATTTCTTCGAGGAAGCAATCCCAAACACCAGCAGATTGAAGCAGAAACAGGCTCCGATTTGCAAGATACTTCGAAGATGCCGGGCTTGATCTTACACTTCCAGCCCTCTGTGCTTTCCGGAGCACTCTATCCATATGATACACAGGCCTATGCATAATCTACACAGGTTTTATTTTGTGGCTGCGCAGCCATGGGCAGAGAGGGATTGTGTAACTCTACTTGACAGAGTGAGGCAATTAGGAATCCAAACATGCCTAGCGTAGATTAAGAAACTGTACCAGGAAATTTAGTGCATCATGCCTAAACTTCTGCAAAGAAGAGCAAAAATAAGAGAGATTTGTCCATAGGGCTTTTATTCTAATCCAGAAATTTGATAATCCGTCCCTTTGAGCACTACAGTGGGAACAAATTTGCCTTGCAATTTGAAGGGATGTCTCAATCTTTTGTAACAGCGGCTTTGTGTTCTTGAGAAAAAGAGACGTTCGTATTCAAAGGCAGCCTATATTGGGCCAAATTAGAAGGGGCTTTTGTTAAAAGCTTGCTCGGCCTGATCATTCGACTAAGAGGGAGAAGCCCATGTGGAAAAATTGCAAGAAAATAGTGTCAATTGGGAACCGTTCATCCTAGTTCTGCATCAAAATTTCTGAGCAGAGGCTCGACAAATTTGTTGAGGTGCTAGAAAAAATAGCAATTAGTAGGAGCTGGTGGCATCGGTTGTCAGAGGGCAATCACCCAACATTGGGACCAATGAGCTCGCAAATGCAAAAGGGGATTCTGCAACTCTGCTTGAAAGAGTGAGGCAAAACCATTCTTTCCATATTATGCCACGACTAGGTAAAGATTATGGCATCAATGCACCTCCATCATATTAGCCCCGATTTAGAATGCCAGAGCCACAACATTTTTTAAAATCTTGAAGATATAGAAGCTGTTCATGATGTAGAAAGGCATTACCTGAGTAAGAATAAGGGATCCTGTCAAGCAGACCGACATCACCAGCTTAGGGTAGAACTACCATTTCTTATAATCGATTTTGAAATATATGGATTAAAACCAAGATATAGAATGGCCAACAGCATCTTCTACTGTGAATTGATGCTATTTGCAGATTGTAGGTGTATTTTGCCGCCATGTATGCAGCCAACATGCTCCATTATAGCTACTATGCTCTGCCATTTGTAATATAACTATGTGGCTAAGATTTGCCTCAGGGATCCGTTATCCAGTTAAAAACCTTGCTTTTTCTAGCAAGACCCTATGTGGCACAGACCGGCATCAGGATCCGAAATTAGAATTTGCTGCAACTAGTAAAAACGTATTAGATAATTTTCGGACGGAAGGGATTCCGCCTGATAATTTTTCGGGCCCGCCGCCAGCCGAGGCGGCCACGCCGGGCGGAGCAGTCAGTCGCCCGCCGGGTTGGCGGCGCCGAAAATTTTCCGGCGGATCCCCGGCCGAAATTATCAAACGTAATACACCGCCCGCTAATTACGTCATGAAATTTATTTTCCGGCAGGGCCATTTTTCCGGCGGGTGATGGCCGATGCGGGCTTTCTATGCATTTGGGGCTTTCTCGCATTTGGGCGATGGCGATGATGCTATGGCAGAGGCGAGGCAAGAGCAAAACGGCTATGGCGGCGGCGAGAGGGAGCAAGAAACGGCTATGGCGAGTTGGGTCTTCAAAAATCGTCTCCATGGAGCATAAACCGGCTATGGCAGAGGGATCAAGAACACAAACCCACATGAGCATTCAATCGCAAGCCAAAAGCCAAGAGTTTTAAGCTCGATCTGCACCACCTTGGAGCAAATCCGAGAGGCGGATGTGGGAGCTCCACGGTTCCGACATTCAAATGGAATGGTCGGCGGCTATGGAGGTCCCGGCCTTGTGGCTATGCGTAAATTCTATGGAGGTCTTGCCGAGAAAAAAAACCGACCTATGGCGGCGCCATAAACGGAGGAAGAAAAATCGTCTCATATTATTGGCCAAATTTTACGATAATTAAGCCCAGTGTATTACGTTTGCTTATATTTAAGGCCGGAAATACACGAGTTTATAGTGTAGTTTACTGGAAATCCTTGAAAAATCTTACGAAAATGGCCTGAAAAAGTGACGTGAATTTTTTTTTTACCAGATTTTGCAGGGACGAACCCCCCCAATTTTGAACCCTGACCGGCATATCCGCTTTTGGCATCGATTTACCACATCTGATATCTGCCCTGTAATCTGAGAAGCGACCAGTTCATGCAGATTGGCGCCACAAATTAGGCATAGCATTTTGGCCATTATCTATCTTGCTAAACTAGAGTGCGTAAACCCTGAATCGATTTCCGCGAGTGCATAATTAGGGATTAACAAATGATTTTTACTACAATCTTTACTATAGAAATATTCAGCACAATAATATTGCATAGCCGTACGATACACGACTTGGTAAAGGTCATCTAAGCCTATACTCATGATATTTTTTGTGGCCTTGTACAATATGCAATGTCCCATGCTCTACAGCCAGCAGACATTTGTTTACTTGGACCAACCAAGTACCCAATCCCCAAAAATTTTGTTCAAAATCATATTTTTGTCCTTTTTCAAAGCACAAAATATCTGTCTTCAATTTGGATCAAGAATGGAGCAAAGACTATGTTTGCAAACGTTTGTAAGCAGGAATTCCTTCAAATACCAAGAACGGACCTAACATTATAGCCATTTGCTTCCATTCTTAGCGATATGACTCCTTCTTCTTGTCACTTACATGTAATCACAATATTGTGTAGTTGTACACTGTCAATGGGTCTTCTAACAGGCAACCCATTGATGCATTAGCACCTTGTTTGCCTAAATCAAAGGTTTTGTGAAGTTCTCCTGGACAATCTTGTGTAGGTTCTTGTGCACAGTTTTGTGTAGACTTTTAAAGACTTGTGCAAGTTTTTTAGCTTCGATAAAATGAAATCAATTCTTTACCTTGTTTTTAACCAGTGACTTCTACGATTTTTCATGGGCTAAGTTCATAGGCTAAGCGAGCTCCCAACTTCCTAGATTGAGCAACAATCAATTCTTTACCTTGCCTCGCCAAATTTTGTCACAAGCTGAGAAAAATGAGCTTCTAAAGGCACAAATAATAAGCTGAAATTAATTCTCAGATTGCTTAACAAATAACTTCTACCATTTTTCAAAGGGTAAGCAGAATGGCTTCCCAACTTCTATTCCGTGATGGATTGAACAAATGGCACCACAATCGACTCTTTACCTTGTTTCATCAAATTTTATCACAACCACTTTGAACAGATGGCACTCAACCGCCTAAAGCCACGAATCTCGTCTTCATGGATTGTATTTAGGAATAACATAGGAACATCTTGATAGATTAACAAAATAAGAGCATTTTCCTACATACGCAAAAATAAAAAGGTATTGTATGGGTGCAAGGTAATTGGGACCGCATTCCGGCGTGGACCGGTGGGGTCCCGCCGCAATGCGGGACCAATTTCCTTGCACCCACAATATAGTACTTGGGGAGCCATTTTTTCCCCTGCTTTTTTTGTTTTCCAGTCCGCCTTTCAGTGATGGCGAAGAAGGCCAAACGATGGAGCAAATTGAGCGCAATGAAGGCAGCATCCCTGTAAATCACCTCATTATGAAGCTTTCGTTTGTATTTCAGTGGTTTTTTAGTTTAGGCTTTTCTAAAACTTATATATTTGCTTGTCTTTGTAGGGATTCTGCACAGCGTCTATCATGTCAGAATCTGATGGATCGTGGGTCGCTAGGTTTCAAGCTATGGCCACCGGGTTCAAGCTTTGCTAAAGCTTGTTTTGCTACGGCAGTATTCTTCTTTTTTGCAAAGCCATACAAGCAGTATTCCTTTGTTTTTGCATGCAAGCCAGACAAGTAGTATTCCTCTGTTTTTTTTAATGCCATGCAAGCCATAGCGCAGGAGGATTTAATCTTAAGATCTGCCTGGCATAGACCGGATTTGGATTCAGCATCAACCGCTACAAAGGGGATGGTTTAATCTGTTAATTAGGCTCCAATTTTTCTTCCTTAGCTCCAAAGCTTTCTCCTGCAATCTACAGCGCTTGTGTTTAAGCATAGCTCCACTCCCGCTTCTTCCCTTTCTTCTCTAGTCGGTCCTGTCTAAAGAAACAGAGTCTCTGTTAACAGAGTTATTAACCGGCTGGAAACCGGAGATGCAGAATGGTAGACCCAAATACCATTCTGCAATGGAGAGGAATGCCACGTGGCACATTTATATTAACACGCAACAAAAAATGGCGACCCAAGTACTATATTGTTATACAATTCCCTATATTGCCTTCAAAAATAACATAATACCTTAATTGATACTAGTGTACTAGTTAATAGAATTTAAAAAGAACTACCCACTGACCCTCCAATTCATGCCGTTGAGGATTTGATTGTTATCCGTGCAGCCAACTTCTTTCCCATCCTCACTATGCAATTGATGAGAATGTATACATTAATGTCCTATATTCTAAGTGGCACTACTAAGAACACAGGAGCCATTCAAGCAGAATTCAGCCAAATGTGCAGCTTAGGATGACCAGCATAAATGGCACTGCTACGACCACAAGAGCCAATCAAGCAGAATCCAGCCAAATGTGCAGCCTAGGATGACCAGCCTATGTTGCTTGAACAATACAGCGTTCTCTCATGATTGTACCATATGTTTGTAAACCCTGCAATAAAGGCCATGTACATTACTTCAATATAAGTGAATCCCACTCTGAATATAGAAACTCACGTTTAGTTAGCTACTTCCACTGGCATCAAAGCCCACTACCTTCAACTCTCAAGCCAACTAACCTGTTTCATCAGAAATATTATTATCTTTACAAGCAATACTTTTCACAAATAATAAGTGCAGTGATACCTTTCGATCCAAGCATCTATCATGACGTGCAACAGGCATGATGCATTTTTATCAGAAGCCCTGAGGAAGAAAATCTTTTAGTCGAGATCTGCTTTTACAATGCACTAAACAAACATTCCATTTATATGGACCAATTTTTGACATACCTTTCAGATATAACGTATCGATGCAGTTAGTTCCGAGCATGCTCGCAGGCATGCAAAACGGGAAACAGCATAAAGCATAAACTTTACTACAGCATCAGCTGTACATACCAAATGATATAGCTCTACAATAGGCTGCCTTCGCATAAAACTATATGGTTCACTGGTCACTTTCATCTATTTAAGCCCACCTTGGAGGCTATTCGTACAGTTGTACCTTTGACAAGCCATGCACTATTCTCTGGACAATCTGACTTGGAAAGAAGAGGCTGTAATTGATTGTCCTGCTCAACGAAGTAAACAAATGGCAGCCGCAGGCTAAGGAAACTCTCAGGTGGCAAAAGGACATCACAATCAAATCCAAACTGCAAGTCTTGTTTTGCAACCTTGATGGAGGCTGACTCCTACAAACAAGAGAGGAGAATATGTTAAGAATATGCATGTGATACTGGGTAATAAAAATGCATGTACTAAAGCCATCATGCACAGCAGATTAGATAAATAAAGGTGTCTCAATGTATATGTTGCCAAGTTCAAATCACATTGAAGTATATCCCAAAAATAAGAAGGATCAGTTTGTTTCATAAAACCAGGACCAAAAAGGGCAATCAAGAAGGAGGCATCTTCATTCTCCTCAATGCAGATTATGCCACTTTGCTATCCTCTTCTCAAAAGGCCCTCGAGAATTGGCCTGACAACTTGTCAAAGAAAGAGAATTCATAGCATAAATCTGGCTAACACAAAAGTGAAATGTTCAAGACGCCATAAGAATGTGTGAATTATTTCCAGTCTATAAATCAACCAATTGAAGCTGCTCGAAGATGTTCCAAAGTGCCTCTTCAATGATGGTTGTGGGTGTACTTGGAGTCTGAACATGGCAGCTACCAGAGAACTTCCCATGAAGATGAATTTCTCAATGTTGGCAGCTACGCGAGAACTTCCCACGAAGATGAATTTCTCAAAAATGTTATCTCAAAAGGATTCATCAGCACCCAATGTGAAACCTGCTGTTGCAGAGTTCGGAGTCTCACCACATCAACTTCTGATCGAGCAGAGAGGCCTACAGTAAATTGCTCAAAAAGGATCTGCAATCTATGTCACTTAAGTAAAATTGAATGAGAAGAGCACTTTGCCTTTATATGTCCACTCTTTTGTGAGATATGTCCCACCGTATTGATGGCCTTTCGTAAAAAAATCAACCAGCATAGGAGAGCTATGCTGAAGAGATACGCTAATACAGATTGCGAGGAGAGGAAGAACCTCTTCACTGGCTTCAAATAACCTCATTCTTGTAATGAGAAGAGAAACAAGAATAAGCCAGAACTATTTCTTGGGCAAGGCAATGATGATTCTATGGGCATCATCCCCACTGGAGGTTTCAAAAGGGGTACAATAAGCAGCAAAGATGTTCAGGATTGGGGGCAAAAGGATTGGTCAAATTCAAAGCTATTAAAAGTTGAAAGCGGTAGGCATCACTAGTAGGATGCTGAGTCCAATCAAAAGCTGGAAATCCAATCAAATAATCCATGTCGGAGGAGGAAACTAGCTGATTCTGGCCCCTCTTGCAAGATATCATAAAATCTGCGGTAGCCCATGGTCACAAGAATGTAGCGAATAGGGTCGGCATCAAAATTATCAAATGAACTTGGTCGCATTCGATCCATCCCAATCTGGTAGCAGAATGCTCCAAAAGGACCTTGATTGTTACTTACATAGACTCCTTCTTGCAATTTCAGGCTATAGAGGACTATTTCTGACTTTTCGCTCTATGTTTTGACTAAAAAAAGAGGAATTCTATTAACATTGGAATCCACTTTCTGCAAGACTGTATTTGTCCTTCACAGACAATGTCCATAAGGCATTGCAAACATTTTTTGTATCGCACTATTGTCATTTTGACCAAGAAGACTATCCTACTATCATCGGAATCCACCTTCTGTAAAGATCTTAATGTTCATAAGGAATCCTAGATTGAGTTCTGAAAAATAGAATTCTCCAAGGAACTTACGGGCCTATGGACCCCTGAATCCTATTTCTTCATGAACTTGCTGAATGATATAAAGCTCATCTGATGCTTTCTGTACCGTAACCACTTAAGGGTACTTTGTTGTGTGTTCAATCTGCATTGGAGTTGAATCTTCATCCATCTACTCTTGTTTCCCATGGAGCTACATGGGCTGCACTTCTATCCACACTAAATCACACATTCTCTGATGCCTGAAGTGTTTTCCACAAAAATCAATGGCTCTTGACACAGCAGGAATATAATGAGGTCCTGTTAAATTCCCATTCCTGTTACAAGGTCGTATGCTCCAGATCCCTTCACATCTTTATTTCCATAGACATTAGTTTCTCCAATATGTGGTTCTTAATCTTCACTTTGCCAGCTGCATTTTCCAAACAAAGCCAGTTGTTGTAGGGTCAAGATATTCTCTGATCCCACATAGTTCTTCAGTAAGGTTTCCACAAGGTCAATGTGCTATACTGGCATTAATGTGGTCTTTTAGGCCCCTTTTATGGAACATGATATTGTAATTGCAACATATCTGAATGGAGCACAGGCTAAGACAAAGATATCACGAATAGCCACTGCAGCAAGATCATGGAAAACATTCCACGTGGCAAAACTCAGCCCAAGCCCCCGCTCAGAAAACCTAAGATTCCGAGTAGCACTGCAACTTGAACATAATGTTAACAGTTGAAGCACAAAGTCTAAATTAAAACATTTTTTATAACTGTTACTTCTTACACTGATTTTGCAAGATGGACTAAAAAGACCTTTTCCATCATCAGTTTCCACCCATTGAAAAACATTTAACTAAAATACAAAATTACGCCTATTTAGTACCATAACAATTTATTCTGTTGTGATACGCATTGTACTGCATATGTGTTCCCTATCTAAGTATATAAACATTTAACTAAAAAACAAAATTACACCTATTAAATAGCCATAACAATTTATTCTGTTGTGATATGCATTGTAATGCATACGAATTCCCTATCTAAGTATATCTATTTGTCTCTTTGTTCTGTAACATCAAGTGGGTGTCCAGCCTGTCTGTTTCTACTATACAACAATAATAAAACTGCAACTTGGTGTCATTGCAATGTTGCAATTTGTGATTCAGTAGTTTTCTTGCAAATCCCGTTGGTTCCCAAATTATCAACCTAAATGCATCTAGCAATCCCAAATGACCTCCTAAGGACCCTAAGAATTGCAATTAAAAAAACATAAAGGACAAACCTCAAATTGCACTGTTGGGCGTGATGATAGCAGAAGAGGAAAAGGTGGTGTTACCTGCAGAAACGTAACTTCAGAAAGTTGACAATACCATATACTTCAGAAACAATTCCTTGCCTTACATAAGAGGGACAGGAAAATATTTGAATTACAACGACGACCCTTTTGGCATTTTACTATTACTATTGATGGCATCAGCGCCAGCTTGTATTCCATTCATGACAGCTAAACGGATTGAAGGCCTTTTGAATGGCACTGTCGGCTTATTGCGGATTGATAAAAGGGCAACTTAATTAGTGACTGTATGGGCTCAGGTCATAAAGTTGACATTGGAATGGGAGCAAGGCAATGTTCAATTTACAGAGACTGTTTCATAAGCAACGATAATGCAAGGCAAACATAGGAGAATCGTTATG
This sequence comes from Isoetes taiwanensis, assembly GCA_021234155.1. NCBI lineage: Eukaryota > Viridiplantae > Streptophyta > Lycopodiopsida > Isoetales > Isoetaceae > Isoetes > Isoetes taiwanensis. The sequence continues at coordinate 10,149,735 of JAJEKV010000014.1, read as the reverse complement.
ACCTAAGGGATGTGATAACCCAATGGCATGGTCACTCACCTGTCTGACAGAAGAAGAAGGCCAAAAAGATGAACCACACAAAGACATCATTCGATTCGCAACGAATGAGAATCGATCCATAATCACAAGACAAAAGAAAAGCCAATATCATGTGTAAAAGAAAAATACGTGTCCAGTTAAGTCTTCAACTGTCTAATGGCACAATGACAATAGTTGCACAACTGAAATTTGTTCTATTCTTAAGACTGTGACCCCTATTCCACCAAAGTCAAAACATGTGTAAAGGGCTACTGTCTCAAGAATGAAAAGAAAGAGCAGACCATTGACTATCATAGAAGAGAGAAAAGGATCCCTGCCTTGTGACTGGCCTTCCGTAACGAATCATTTAAATAATTACTTCCGCAAATTAATAAACCAAATAAAGCCATAAAACATACCAAAAAGATGCGCTGAAGTTGTGAAGTTGTGCTAGCAAAGTGTACATTATTTTCTCTTGGCTTTGTTCCAGCAACTTTACAATGTGGACAGTTCAAGAAAATTGGAAGGTTAGAATTCAGCAAAACGAAACCATCCCCAGAACTTTCACCCACATTCAAATTCTCTGTAATGTCTACAGATTTCGTCAACTTGCCCTTAGAACCATGGAAGCTTCCACTTTTGGATGCCGCATGACCAACTACTTCACGGTTTGCAATCTCGTTGACTTCTGATTTTGATGATCCAAAGCCACACTCCTTTTCCTGCCTTAGATCTATGCTGGATGGTTCGAGGTATTCCGAATACAATGGACCCAAATTCCTAATGTCGTCGGGAGAAAGAAAAAACCTATGTCCAGAAGGGCATTCATGCTCAAATCCAATATATATTGTTATTTGATCCATTGCAGATGCTTTTGGATCAGACGAAGGATTACCATATAGGACTTGTTCAGTGCTTCCCTTAGCCTTATCAATTCCATGAAGCTCAACCTTTATTGAGATGCCTGGTTTCTGACCATTTCTAATGTTGCTATGCTGCTGGTTAGATAGACCAGATATAGTGTTGCGGGCAGGGACATGCTTGGAAGGCTTCTGTAATGCACGGTCCTGTTTCTGCGGAAGAGGAGGGAATGCAGATTCTTCAGTATAATTTAGATTTGTTACACCAAGGTCTCTTTTTGAATTGCCAGGGTCCTTTTTAGAAGAGGGCTTCTTTTCCTCAACTTTATTACTCATCTTGGCATGTGAACTACTATACTCCCATCCTGAAGTAGCATTTACCTTTGAATCTGGAAGATTTGAACTAGATATATCTTTGCCATTTAAAATCCTAGGCTGATCGCCCACTTTTGCACACAAATCTGATGAAGATATTGATTTGTATGAAACAGGAATGTTCCATGGGAATAAAAGATTTTGGCCAGAACAAAACCCACTTTGTAATAGACCAATTGTTGGCTCATAATATGCTGCACTTCCAAGACGCACCAAACTCCACGACGAACCACTTAAACGGTTTTTATCCCCAAAATCAGGAAGTGCTATGGATGGTAATAGATTTTCACAATTTGGGAACTGATAAAATTTCACATTTGCAGATTGATAATCAAATGGATCATCTCGTAGCTTTCTTGATCTTCCACATGCACAAGCATGAAGATATACAGCCCCACTAGAATGTGATTTGACAGAAAGTGGTGCACTATCTTTCAAATCCTGTGAATCTTCAGAAACCAAATGCACCTGATGTATGCAGGAGTTGCCTGTCAAGCTTTGTGCATCACATAATTGCCTTCCAGACTTCCACACACTCTTGCAATCTTGCTTAAGCTTTTCTACAAAAATTTGTACTGCCGGACCTCTTGCGCTGGACCTAAAGACATGCAATGCCTTCTCCAAATTAACATTGTGAATTGCTGATGGATAACAGGCTGGTAACCCTTTCAAATAAACTTCCTGAGCAGCGGGTAGAATCTTCCTACACCATGAAGCAGAAAACTTCATGTCCATATCCACAGCATTTTCTATGAATGTTAATGCTGTCTCTATTGTTCCCTTGTTCTGCATCGATCCAGACACCGGTCTCGTAGCTTCAATGGTGCCTTCTGCTCCTCTTCTTACAGAAGCATGAGCCCCTTCAGGCACTTTGAAAAATGTCCATTTATCATTTGTTTCTTTAGTCATCAGAGATTCTATAATCAAGTTGCATGCAGTTAACCAAACACCCATGCTTGGCAGCTCCGGAGGATTGCAGACTGCCTTGCTGGCACCAGATGAAACCCCAGAACTTCCTCCGGCAGCTGATGCAGCAGCAGCCGCTGCTGCAGCTGCAACCATTCCAACTCCAACAGACCCCCCGGTGGAACTGCTTGGCATTCCTCCCCTACCCCTTAAAATTTCTGCTTGCCTTGACAAAAAGTCTTTAATTCCTTGAATATCATCTGCAACAATATTTGTTGAAGATTCCAATTGTGCATCGTCTGTACCTTCTTTCCCATTTAGTAATTCATCTGTTATAGCATCCAATGACTCAGTGCAGCGATTGGAAGGCCTTCCTAAAAGGATGACAGCTCTTGTGGAGTCTAAAGTGAAAAGAGCACCACCACTTACTGATGCTCCAAGTCCACTGCCAGGACCCCTTGGCCCCATTCCTGGACCACTTCCTGGCCCGAAATGCCCGGCATCACCTAATCCAACCACTGTTCTACACTTTTTAATTAAAAAACGGATCTGGGCCTCCAAAGAGGATTGAAATTTCCTGCGCTGGCCTGTTTCAACCTTGGTTGATATTCTCGTCGCTGGAATGGCCATGTTGGCCAGCTTAGGAAGCAAGGATTGCCTTGATAACTGTCCTGGGTTACAAGTTTGTAAATCTATCTCATTGACATGACCAGCATTATGAGAACTAAGTGTTGCGGCATCAAAGGGATCCTCCAAATACACAAACAGGACAACAGGTGTACATTGCCCTGGAAATAAGGTCGGAGCAGATCCGGACATGAGTGCTATTGTAGATGCCTGTCGTGCATTTGATCCAGCTCGTCCAGGGGAATTGCTAGATGATAAAGAAGATGATCTCTGTAGCATATTTCTTGAAGATGGTGTTGGTAACAACCCTGGAAGAACCTGGGTCTTCACAAAAGGTATCAGAGCATGTTTTGCAGCCTGTAAAATGCGGAAGATACGTAACATTTTAGGTTCAAAGCGAGCGCGTTCCTGAACGAGAAGGATGACATGGCAAACCTGTAAGAAGTCGCCCTCATTAGAAACTGCAAGTAAATATAATGTGAATATAACTCGGCCTAAACAGCCAATAGGTCCATCAGAAAGGTCAAGGAAGTAAATGCAGCCTTTGAATGATCGCAAAGTTTAGAAATTCCGAAGATACTTAAAGAAATAACAATATTGGAGAATTGAGACTAAGAGTTTGATTTTTTCGTTTTGAGATTGGACAATAACTTACAGAGAACATGAACAGCAAGCCTCGTATGCTGTCTGCTTCTCGTCGCTCAAGTGCAGCTGACAGTGTCTCTGATGAGATATCCTCATTTTCTAGACCATCAAAGGAAATTGAATTCCATGCAAATAGAACATACACTAATCCCCGTTCCTCGTCATAATAGTGTTGCAGTCTATTCTTCATCCAACACAGCCTTTCTTTGCCAATGTCTTCTTTTGCTCCCACATGTTTGGCTGTACGACCTACTCCTTTGTTTATGTCCCCAGCTCCATTTTCAGACTTCTTGTCTTCCCCTTTCTCACGGTAATTACTCGTCAAATTCGATCCGAACACCCGTGCATCCAAAAGACGATTCAAAAGCTGCGAGACATCTTCCTCCAGCCGGCCAATGGCTCCAACCACAATCACCCCACCATTTCCTGAGCCCGCACTCACTGCCGAGGCTTCCGACGCTTGTGCTGCTGCATCAGCTCCTGAAATCTGCACACAAAATGTGGTAGCAGATGGCGACAGCGAAGAGGAGGAGGGTGGCCTGCAGAGCATGCGTACCGCCATCGCCTGCCTTCCGGCATAGCTGCTGTTAATGTTAGGTCAAGTCGAAGTAACCCAAAAAAGTGCGTTGTACGACAAGATAATCCGTACGTTATTCGTAGACTATATGGACTAGAGGATATATATACCCTGGTCTCTGGTCTTGGTCGATCTCGGACGTGTGATCCCGGGGCATGGATCCCTAGGGGGTGTGATCCCGGGGGACGGGATCGCACAGTAAGTACGGCTTACTGCGCAAAAATCGTGCCCCTTATAGGAAAATTAGGGCAAACTTTGCATGGGTTTTTCTCGGCGGATCCTTCACGAAATCGGATGGGGTCTGTTTCTGGTGGCCGGAATCGGCTGGAGAGAGAGGATTCGGTAGCCGCGGAGGAGGAAGCAAGGCGAGCGCCGCTGCAATAAGCAAGCTCCAATTCAGCTGAAAACCAGCCCCAAACTGCGCAATAACCCATTAACTGCGCAGTTAATGTGGTGATCGTAGAGGAGGGGATCTTTTTTTTTGGTGGTCCGGGAGGACAGGATCACGACGTCCGGGATCCCCCAAACCAGGGTACTTATATCTTCAGCCGACTATATCGAAAAAGGAAAAAAAAATAAGTTGGCTTCCTGGCCCATAGCCGAACAAGCGCCTTATTTGTCAACAATGGTCATGTTTAAACCACCTGAATTTTATTGGTTCAAACACGTTATGCATGCGCCCCCATCCAATCGCGCCTCCATCCAATCGATCCATATAGATCCATGCCTCTATCATCCCCTTTTCTGTTCCACCATACATCCCAGCATACATCCCATAATAAACTGACCCAGCTACGCTACGTACAAACTAGCTATGCGACGTATCTTTGTTGTTGGACGCCATGTTTGAACCAGCTCTCCTCCCGCTCTTTTCATTTGCAAGAACGATCATTTAGGGCTTGAGACGGCATGGATGGACGATATGATCTGGACCAGATCTGATTTATGGAGCCTGGTTCATGAAACAGTTGCTTGCAGCAGTTAATAACTATGATCCTTCCTTTGTTTTGCTTGAATTTTGCATACAACATGGTGAGTCGATATTAACCATTCCAAATTCCTATATTTTTGTTCGTTTATAGCAGATATTGGATGGATTTTAGATCCAGAATCCACTTGAGGGTTCTTTCAGCCAAATTGATCTTGAATGGACAGTTAGAAAAGCAAGAGAATATCCACCCGTCTCTTGCATTCTCACTTATCATATTTTATCATGGGAGAGATGAAGAATATGCATTCTCCAACGAGCTTCTACAAGAAAGTCTGTAAGAACAGGAAGCGTGGTTCTTTGAGCAAGCTAAACATGAACAGCCATCTAAATTCGACAGTGTAAACTTGAATTAAATGACACTGTTTGTTTGGCAAATTGATTTGGATTGTAAAAATATTTGCTGACTTATGTTTAGGGCTTGTAGGTACTGGTGCAGTTATGGGCCTCGGGACCTTAGTGAGGATCAAAATCCAATTCAAACATCGAGTCAAGGAAAGGGAAAGAGGAAGACCAAATGGAATAGAGGAATTGATGTTGTTGTCCAATAGCAGCCTAATCAAATGGGGAATCCTGCTAATGCGAATGAGCAGTGACCAAAGCCAATTAAGAATTCGAATTCAAGGAAGAGAAACAGAAAGAAAAAGAAAGGATTGGAAGGGGAGGATCATGCTCAGATGGAAATTTATCAACCCATTGTTAGAAGGAAGAGAAGATTAAGAGGTGAGACATACAAAAAAGATTGTATGTGTCATTTTCTCGCCATGCAATTGTATATTAACCCGGAGTGGACTCAAATTGTCTACTATCAAAGGAGCCATGTTAACATCCATGGAGCTGCTTGTCATGGGAATATGCACGATAAGTGCTAGCTTGCACTATGGCTTTCAAGAAAGAAGGAATGGATTAAGTGTTTGTTGATGGAAGGCCATTCGTGTAGGGAGGTTATGAAAATGCATGAAGATCAAGTTGTTGATACAAATGTATATGGAGGATAGCAAAGACGGGGATGACTTTCTCGATATGGATGATATTGGGAACATATTTGATGAGGTTTCAAGGGGTACATGGAAACATCATGACAATGTAACTCAAAGTGTTAGGATGTGGGTAGACCAAAATCCCAAATTGTGACGTTCTACGTATTTATACGGTATACGTATAAATATACTGACACGTCACGTAGTAGGGATACGCCACCATGGGGTATGTTAACCGGAGGGGTTGACCTAAAAGGGATTAATTTAGCTATGCTAAATTAATAAAACCTAATTAAGTGTATTTTTGTCTTAATTAACCTAATTAGCTTAATTAGTTAATTAATAACATGCCACCTGGCCCAAATCGATTGGGCAAGGCAGGGTTTCCAATATGGGACACCCAAATTGGGGCTTTTGTGCCCCAATTCGAATTAGGAGCAGTTGGAGATGGAGGAGGAGACGCAGCAGCCAGGCACCCTTCAGTTAGTCGAGATGGAACAGCCCAAGGCCGATTTGACGGTTAGTCAGTAGTTTTCTTTGTTGATCTATAGCATAGCGCCTCTCTGTGGTGTGTTCTCTCTCTGTTTTTCTCTGTGGTTTACCTGTTAGGCTAACCCTTGATTGATATGGTGAGTATTCTTATCTCTAGTCTCTGTATGTGTTTTGGTTGATGGTTTAGCAGTTAGTTGCTTAGTTAGCACTCCGGAGATGGGGGATTACGGGGGGTAGAGACCTCTGAGCCCATGTATTGTAGCATGCTCCTAGATAGAGCCCTATATTATTCCCATTAGTTGCGGCCTGTGTACAAGATCCCACCGAGCTGTGGAATCTATGGCATCATTGAAGCACCAGACAAGGGGTGGGGTGGGGTCTCGCCTGAGCATAAAAGGCTACGGGGACTCCTTCAGTGAGCTAGGCCTAATAGCCGGTCACGTAGAGGGCCGGGTATGGGTCTGACAATCCCTGGGTATAGTGGTGTGATCATCCTGTACTTTGAAGATAAAGTTAGGGGAGTAGGTCGGGTACGGATGCGGGGGTCGCTAATACGGCACGTATTCTCTAGCTCACCCATGGATTCACTGCGACTCTGGGAAGGGACACTTCTCTGACCTGCCTCATCGGACCGGGAAGATGTAACCCGGAGTAGTCCCGAAGGGTGATACCTTGGAATTGCGTCTCTGGAAGGCTACAATGGCGCCATAGCTTGATTCAGCTCATCTGCAAAGTGTGCACAGGAGGGGCGGATGGAGTGGATAACCCTAGCCAATGTTCTATGCCAGCCAACGCCATGTTAAGATTCTGTCTGCTGAACTCCTGAGACCTAGCCATCAGTCGATCCCCATTGGAGTCTGAGCTGGGGTAGAACCTTGGGTTTGGAATGTTTTCCTTAGCATTAGATGTATCTTCTCTGTTCTCATCAGTTGGATGGATGTGCCACCCTTCGGGGTGGTTATTTGTTATATGATTATGCTGTATGCTAACCTTGTATTCACGCTTCCGCGACTTAGGAGTCCCATTGAAGGCGTGGGCCGAATGACACCTCCGTGTCCTTCACCCGGGCATCTTTCTATGGATGGTCCGAGTTAGAGGGAGGGCCCTGCTCATGGTGAACTGGTTGCCATGGGAGGGGGAAGTCCCTGTATGTATACGTCAGGAGCGCCGTATATGTTCAGGGAGCATCACAGTGGTATCAGAGCCATGATTTTGTTGACCGAAATCATAGCACTGACCAAATCTCTAACCCGTTAGTTCGGTAGTTGAGTGGGAGTTTAAGCTAGTTGGACTGCCTAACTTTTCGGTGATTTAGTCTTGTGCTAGGTTGATGTAATAAATTGTGTGAGATTTAGGAAGTTAGGGTGATTTTGGAGGGAAAAAGGTGTAGTTGGAGGAGTTGGGTTTAGATGGGCCATAACTTTTAATAGGTAGCTAGGATGAAGGCGAAAATGGCTCCAGCGGATCGGGCACCTCCCAAACACCCTAGGGGGCACGTTTCCCGAGGTTAAAATGGCGACCTCAAGGCTAGAACCCAAAAGGGGCGCTGCCTGCAGATTGGGTGTTTAAAATCAAAAAGTTATGAGCGTATTTTGCAGTCAGCGCCCTTATACGGTCCGCCGTATAAATATACGCGTCCGTTTAAAAAAAAAAAAAAAAACCCCAAATCTGTTACCAGACTAACACACTTGATACTTCCGACTGGAAATACCAAGCCTGCCTTTGGCAGCCCTAGAAAATTGCCAGGAAACAATTTCCTAGGCCAGGATAAGGACCAGACTTAATTACTTTGTAACAATAGTACACTAATTCCAAAGAAACTTTTATTTCCAGAAATAATACACTCGCATTATCTCAAATGCATCAAACATATTATACATGAATAATATAAGATGAAAATATCAGAATAATATCTTATGACAAATACTCAAAGTACTTAATACATTGTAAGTTCTCCCAATGGAAATATCTTACTTGAAATCAAGTTTAATGAACCATCTGCTTAGAACGCATATAAACATCAAAGCATGGAGCAAGAAACCTGGTTACCTGCAGTAGAACCAAAGGACAGTTAGCCTTAATCATGGTAAAAGCCTAAGCTACTAACAGGTAAGCAGTAGGTTTCTTGGGTATTCCCCTTCACCATGACTTTAATGGTATTGGTCTCACTATGTAATCATTGAGAATAACTCAGATTTGCATGACAAATGTGCAGCACAATAGCAAACAGTCATAATTACCCAGCAGCTCTTGAATATGGGTAACATCATGTGCTCATAAATGTTTATTAGATACTACGTAGAGTCCTCCCTTATCTTGGAGTCCCCTCTAAAATCTTCTGCTCACAAACACCCTTAAACATTAAGCTAGCCACTGCATAATACATTTTAAAGCTAGACACTACCACTGTGCACATGAATCAGCAAGCATTTCTTCATTATGTACAGCCACGTTTTTTATTGGATCAGTCCCATTCTTGTTTTCCATCCAAACCGGTCAATCTATAATATTATAACCCCAAATATTGGCAATCAGCTTGTGCCAACATATATTTTAATCAAATCAATATTATTTCCAGCTTACACACATAGTGAACCATTAAAATTAATAGATCTGTCCGGGTACCTCATTGAATAGTGCATATACTCTTCACCACAACTTAATAAGGACAATATTATATGCTTAGTTTATGCCCAACTATTCCTTCTAAAAGGCTAACCAGAAATCTGAATCATCATGCATACATTAACAATATCATAAACATGGTTCATATCAGTCTTATTCTGTGTGAAATAGATCTAATAATGTTTCAAATCAATCTGCAAACCCAGCTAAATATTAAGGAAGAACATCAATCCATTAGATTAGTCATTCTACTGCTTGTTACTAATTTCACTTTGAACATGTTCTTAATAGCATATAAAACCAGAGATTACATGGTTAGCATTAACCTGAATAGCTTTAGCTCCAGAGGGAAATCCCGTGTGCTGCTTTGCTGCTGCCTTGTTGCTAATTTCGTCCTTGGAGTTGGCATCTTTGTTGGCTAAGGATTCACTACCAGCTTTGCTCTTGGGGATCTGCTTAACTATCCCAGCCATCTTCTTGATCCCTTCACCATCTTTTGCATTGATACACTCATTCCCAGTGGCTTTGTTGGGCACATCCATAGTCCCTTGTTTTGATGTGCTAGCAGCCTTACGAAATTCCCAGATCTTTTTCCTCTTGGGAGCTAGACTGGCATCCATCTCAAGCTTCCTTCTGGTAGACATGTTAAGATCCCCTTTCTTCCTGCCCATGCTCAAGGGCAGTAGACAGGGTTCATTTGAGGAGGACGGACTCAGCAATGCATTCATCAATCTCTGTTATTATATAGACCTGATCACAGTCCTTAGCAATGGTAACAGCACACTAGTCGTGTCCTTAAGCTGAATCAATTTATCTCTGTATTATCCACAAATGCAAATACCGTCCATATTTTCTGGAAATAGGTCTTGACGGAGGTGTCCTTGTTCTCCATCCAATTACGATGCTGGCCGCAACCGGAACCCTAAAACATGAAAATCGTAGACTATCATTTTTACATGCTAATTTAAGACATACATTTTTCAGTAAGTACTTCTTTAAGTGTTAGCTAAGGTTTACTTGCTCCAACATGTCATATATTTTAACCTAGGTATTCGGCTATGCCATACTTATTGTAGAATTAGTCTCCATACTCTAGAGTAAACCATTTACTTCCTTGTTCAGTATGTTGTAACACTTACTGCATCGTATTTATGTATACATTATTTTCATGTCAAAGCACATTTCTTCAGGTAAGTATGTCTTTAAAGACAGTCTAGCAAAGGTCTGTTGAGCCACCATTGTCGCGTGTTTTAACCTTGGCACTATGCTCTCCCTTGTGCTATATATATTGTGAAACAGGTCCCCATTGCAAAGTGTAAACCATATCCAACCATGCTCAATATGCTGTACCCTTTACTGCAATATGCTTATGTATAGACTTATGTATCATCTGTTAACATGTCAAAGCACATTATCCAGTCATCTTAATTAAAAAAAAAAAAACAAGGTGCTGCGCACGGAGGGTTGCCCTCCATGGCCAGAGGGTATTTTTGCACAATCATACCTATACCATGTCGCAAAGAGCGGGCTTGAAGTCTGTCCAGATGTGGTCGAGCGGCGTCGCGGAGCGCATGGCGGCTTTGACTTGTTGGACTTCTTGGGTTAGAAAAAAAAAGGGGGGTGGATACAAAAGAATGGAAAAGCGGAGAAAGACAAAAGATAAATAGATAGATAGAATAGAATATTATAAATAAATAGATAGAATATTTAACATCCGACTGATTAGAAAAAAAAAGGAAGGGGAAAGGTATAGAACATTTAACATCCGACCAACTAGGAAAAATGGGAAGGGTTTTAACAGTGGAGTACATTTAAATTATAAATGTTCTTTTCTCTCATTACTACTATGTATGATTTACCAGTTTAACTTATTCCCAACAACAGTGGCACTGTTTCTAGTCTCTTAGAACACTCTTCTCAGGTGCCCCCAACCTGACCTCAAAAAAGAAAAAAACAAGGGACCAAATCGAAGCTTGTTCTAGATGACGATCTCAACCTCGTTCAAATTTTTAGGGTGAGAAGCCTCTTCACATGTGAAGGTAGCCTTATTTTGGTGTGCTATCAATAAGGATTTCAAACATAAAAGAAAACTTAGCGGTGAGATCCAAAAGTAGTTAGTAGCACAAGCCGTCGACATTTAAAGGCAACATCGTGAAGTCGTCTTCCATACCAACCGCCCTGCGTTAATATCTCAATTTCCTAGCTTGATGCTAACAACTAGTTATGTCAATCACTAAGAAGTCTTGCGTATCTTCTAATGGTTTAATGGAACATCATACTAGTAGACCAAGTACCAACAAGGGGTTCTAAGAACATGTACATGTTGAAGACGTTATGAGCGGTTCTAAGCGACAAAGGTGGCCCCAATTGGTTACAAATGATAATTGTCATGTCGCTCTCACTGTGGACAAAATAGAAGATAAATCGATTTCATTTTATAATAAGTTAAATAAGACCCTTTCTGCTAGTGTAGTGATTGGAAGAGTTCACCGGATCAATATTTTGAATTTATCATCAACATTTTGATTGATCTATGTCATTGAATGAAACTTGATTTATGTATTTGACCTTTATACTATGTACCGCGAAACTATTCATTTGCTTACAAACTCGATCCTCAAGAGAATGAGGCATCTCCCTCAACGCTAGAAAGAAATCAAAAGGGTTTTACGTCACGCCTTACAAGCATTGTCCACTCCATGAACATCGAAGACTAACTTTGCTTGGTTTTCCCATCACTTTCATGGATAGCAGCTAGTCCATCATGTTCGAGGCGAAATAACTTTATTCCTTTCAACCGTATTAGCCACGTTATCTTTTTTTAGTTTGTATTACCCATGTGACTATTGGACATTATGGATACATAGGCCACTCTTTTTGTGTCCTTGGAAGCTTCGGGCATATCATTAGCTTCTTCTAAGAAACTTCGAAGTCTCTTTTCATTCTACTCATGTTTTTTTGATCATTCACGGTGCTTGATGCTTGATGAGCTTACAAGATCTTCCCTTGATACCTGATCTCCTTTTATGGATACACGCCCATCTTTTTTCAATTGCAAACTTTCCTCTGCTTTGAAGTGCAGGTTGAAATGAGAATAGATGCTTCAAAGGTCGTTTTCCCCAATTCTCACAAGTTGTCTCACTATCCACATCCCCCAAGTAAAATGCAAATTATAGAGTAATAAAAATGCATTTACACAACGAATGCTAAAACATAATCTCACCAATATAAGTGTCCCCTAAAACGTTGTATTTTATTCTTGTAGTATCCTCGCTTAACGTGGATACAAGAGGCTTCACTTTTACGACATCGTTCTCTTCTTGGTTAAGCCTCATGGCTTTTCACCTCATATAGGCGATGCCTTACTCCATCAACCTCACACTTCAAGGACAAAGGAACTTTCTCATTGCATGCCCTAAACCACTGCAATGTGGTGAGAAAATACAATCCAGGTGAAAAATAGCTAAGTTGAGTAAATTTGCTTCTGATATAAACAAACTACTAGACCCACCTCAAATTTGTACCCTTTGGATGGCTGCGTAAAGGTGCGGTGAGGTGCTTTCTTGTCTTGGCGACATCACCGAAAGCATATTGAAGACTGTGACAACTTCATAAAGCAGCTGTACATGAGGACAAGGAAGTACTCATGAATGAACATGCAAAATCAACAGCTTGAATAATATAAGCTGAGAACCTGGAGAAGTAGTGCACGGAACCGCGCAAGAACTGCCAGCATGGTAAGACAAAACGGCATGAAGAAAGACTGACTAAGAACTCCCGCAATCTGTCTGTTTATACATTGAGAAAATAAATAGTGCTACATCTTCTTCTGCATAAAATGAGAGTGTTGATGTAATACACATAAGGATACGAGCCTGCGGCGAGGATAGGATTATCCATCTGCAGGCAGGAATGAGCCACATGTCAGAGAGGAGATCGATCACATGAATACCTTGAATTACCAATGCCTACATTGGACATGGTTCTTGAGTTCAAACCTGTTCTAATAATCTAGCAATTCCAAGTAATTTCCACAAAAACGTTTTTCCAAGCTTCAGTTCTTCCACCGCATTCTTGGGCCTGATACAGAACAACTGGATTAAGGATCAAAATTAGAGTGTATTAAGCAACTGCAGAGAGAAAATTTGTATCAGTAGAATAGGGCACAAACCGCATGAAAAAACGAGCAACATACTTTGTTGAACTAGATTTCATAGCTCCATTACATGAAGGTAGAAGCCGCACAAAGCTTTCTACAATTTCTTCGAGTCCTGAACGTTGAAGCAACTGCAAGTGTCTCCTAACCTACAAATCATGAAAGAAAACATTGTATACTTTAATCAAGAGTTGACATGACATAAACAAACATTTGACTGCCCTAAATAATCACAAACAGCAGATATGAATTAAAAGGTAGGAAAAAGCCTTTCCAACTTTACAAAGCAGAAAACTATGACAAACAACATATGAATGTTACTCTAGGGAATAAATAAACAGGAAACAGACCATCTACATTTCTGTCTGACTAAAACAGGGTTTATAAGTAAATGCACTAGTTCCACTATCGTTTGCCTGTGCTTTCGTTTAAACAACTCGTCCCCATTTTTACCTGACGTAATCTCTGGAAATAGGTGCAATGGCGATGCTGACTGGTGTTTTTGTAAATAAGGCGCTCAAACAGTGCCATCTCTGTCCACAGTTGTGACAATTGCTCCTTAATCCTTGTTTGCATCGCCCTAGCATCTGACTCCATCATCCTAGTGCAAACAAAAAGAGAAATAAATTTTTAGGGAATTTAATGGTTAGGTAGTCACTGATGCACAAGCAGTTTATAAAGGTATAAGACTTAGGAAATAGACTAATCCCAAGTTTATAACTGCTATGGAGCATTTACAGGTTAGAGTAAATAGCCTTGTTTTACAGGTTAGAATAAATAGCCTGAAGAACATCCAGATGTGCCAACTAATGGACCTTCATATTCACTTCCTTCTTCATCCCATCACAACAGAAATCAGAGCATTATTCGATGTGGACATATCTAGAGAAGGTTAGGGATGCTCAAGTAGGATAGATTTGTTGCCCATCTTTTGTCCAACAATATTTGAAGTTCAAAGATAAGCTGCATGGATGTGCAATCGGAGGATCGAGGATGGCAAAATGGGTCAAGTAGATCAACAGAAGGGATTTTGACTGGAGGAAGGGCACCCATCCCAAAGTTCCTTACGGCCCCTTTCTGCTCCATCTGCGCTCCCTTTTCCATCATTTTTCCTTCAATCTCTCTCAAATCCAGCCCCAAACCTGATTAATCTTCACAACCCACTTGATTAATCGAATCCCGGACGTGAAAGCGGAACAACACGAAAGCCGGTTAGCCGGTTTGCACAGCATCCACCCAACAACGCTGGCGACCTAACACTTACAGGCACCAGCCAGTTTTTAGCAGTCACCAGTATATGCTAGGCATATGCCGGCATATACCTGGATATGCCCACATACCCACATAAACAAGGGTTTGCCCCCCTAGGGGCAACCCAAAAAAAAAAAAAAACCGGCCTGAACTAGCAAACGCTAGACCAGCATCTGCCTCAGTCAATCCCTTGGCAGTATTATCATCCTAATATCTAAACTGAGCAAGTCAGCCTAGACTAGTACCTCTTTTCCCAAAGCCTAAATAATTTGAAGACCATTATTTACTCACTAAAATCATTATATAGTAGAAGTAATACATCTGCTACAATCATCAATTTGAATTATGTGCATTTACATAGACTATGAACTCTATGTACCATTGTTTGAACATTATGCTTAGAACTTGGCATGGATACAACTGAGCCAAAAGGACCTTACCAGATGTATCAGTAATCCAAAATAGTTGTCTTACTAAATCACTTTGATTACGTAGACCATCAACATTGCAGCCCATATTCCAATGAATAGACAGCTCCAAACCACTGTCCATGTCTTTTTTCGATATTCCACATCCTTCAAGCTAAAGCCAACTCTAACAGCAAAATAAACACAATTGGAGGAGAGAACCCGTACCTGCAGCCAATCAATACACAATTAGCATGATAATGGTAATTGTGCAAGGGCCAAAAGGTACATTGGGTCTCTCAGTTTATCACTGATCACCAATTGTATCCTTTTGCCCTGAGGTGAACATTAACAAGAATGGAAACTGGAATATCAACGTTTTTAGTATTATAAAGTTCCAAATTAATCTCGAGTTTTGTATCATAATGTATAGGATTTTTAGACATATAGTTCTTCCCGAATCAACCTCAAATGATTGAATTATCCACCTTTAAGTCTTATAATCTCAGCACATAGCAATATATTGTCCATCTAGCATTATTTAGAATTATCCCTGAGAAGCATTTTTCACTTTAAAAGCCTCGGTAGCATAAGGAATGATATGGAAAGATGCAAAAATTGTAGGATAAGTACTTGCTGCCATAAAAAACAGCTTCTACTAAAACTGGAATAACTCTTAGCACAGAGCTCTGTTTTTCTATTAATTATATGTTTCAGAAATGGCATGATATGCTCTATAATTTCAAGAAAAAACAGTCAAGTTTTATCGAGACTTGCTGTGTCAGAATGATGTCTGAAATTCGACTCAAGGATCTAGTAAAATATCATGTTAGCCAAACATCAAATCTATTAAGTGGCGATAGTAAGAGATATAAGCAACCAAAATTCTCAAGAATAGAAGCATAAGAAGCCCCTTTCCTAAGTCCACAATTTAACTTAGGTGCATCAATATCAAATTTTAAGTCTAAGCATGTCAAAAAAGTAGGATAAGTACTTGCTGCCATAAAAAACAGCCCCTACGAAAAAAAAAACGATAACTTTTAGCACAAAGCTCTGTTTTTCTATTAATTATATGTTTTGGAAATGGCATGATATGCTCTATCTTTTCAACAAAAAACAGTCAAGTTCTGACGAATTTTGCTCTGTCAGAAAATGATTTCTGTATTCCGACCTAAATGTAGTATGTCTTGAACATTCCCATGGCAGAAATCAGAAAAATCAAATCATAAAAACCTTTTGTGTTGCCAAGTTCCTGGCATTAGTTTGTGCACATGATTTTGCTCCAAGTTTTGATCATTTTGCAGCCATCGCTATCAAGAATACATGAAATAGAGCTGAGGCTACGCATAGACGGCCTGAAGAAGATTGTAGACTGCAGATTAGAGCATTGGGTCTTTATCCATCGATCTGGTCTGCCCCTTTTGGGCGGCCGGTTTGGCGCTATTGGTACTGCCATGCCATCCATCCATCCATCCATCGTAAAAGGATTTCTAAACCCTATATTGAATCCATTAATAAGACCTTAAAGAAAGAATTTTAAAGGGCTTTAATTTCAACATAATATAATTTAGTGGCCATTAGCCTATTATGCACCCAATTTAGTGTATATGTACCTTGCTTTTTGAGCAGGCAACATTTTGTACAGTCATAGGCTACCCAGTACCTTATACAGTACCTTATACAAGATTGCATTTTATATTTATGCCATTATTGCAACAAATATTCCGACATTGCTTATGTTCCGACATTGCAACAAATAGTCCATTATTGCAACAAATGTTCCGACATTGCTTAATCGAAGCAAAGTAGTTTAAATAAAAAAAACCCTACCACCTTCCGTAGAGTATAACATGACCCCTGTATATAGAACTGTAATTATAGGGATGGCAAGACCCCACCATTACAGTGGGGGTAATGCCATACCCTATAGCTATTTAGCCATACATATAGAATGTAATTAATTCAAATACATACCGTAGTATCATTGCGATATGTATTTGTATTAGAATCTTCCTCTCATTTATCATTGGGCATTGCCCTTGCCTCATGCATAAGCATACAAACAATATCCCAATATCCTTGTATTAAGGACCTTAGCCAAGTGGCATAAGAATATCCTTGTATTAAGGATTTTAGCCAAGTGGCATAAGAGAGTATTCAGCCAACTGGCATAGAATGCCATTTGCCCATTGAGCTTTGCACTTCCATCTTGCATAAGAGTAGAAACATTAATCTCATAATCAAGATTTAGCCAACTGGCACAACATGGCAATTGCCATATGTGTAATAATGACATCTGCCATTAATGGATGTTCTTGATGAATTATTATTCATTACCAGAGTACCCTGAATAGAATACCCTGGCATAAGCAGTCTGCATAGCCTCATATGCAACCTGCACATACATTACCATGTAGCTCAGTCTAGTTAAACATAAAGACCAAATAATAAGGGAAAGTTCCCACAAGTGCTTAATCTTCAAAATCACCTAGAGCAAAGGGAGAGAGGCATCACCAGGTGTCCCTAGTGAAATGAAATTCCTAAAAAAAACCCGGCCTGAACTAGCAAACGCTAGACCAGCATCTGCCTCAGTCAATCCCTTGGCAGTATTATCATCCTAATATCTAAACTGAGCAAGTCAGCCTAGACTAGTACCTCTTTTCCCAAAGCCTAAATAATTTGAAGACCATTATTTACTCACTAAAATCATTATATAGTAGAAGTAATACATCTGCTACAATCATCAATTTGAATTATGTGCATTTACATAGACTATGAACTCTATGTACCATTGTTTGAACATTATGCTTAGAACTTGGCATGGATACAACTGAGCCAAAAGGACCTTACCAGACTCCAAACCACTGTCCATGTCTTTTTTCGATATTCCACATCCTTCAAGCTAAAGCCAACTCTAACAGCAAAATAAACACAATTGGAGGAGAGAACCCGTACCTGCAGCCAATCAATACACAATTAGCATGATAATGGTAATTGTGCAAGGGCCAAAAGGTACATTGGGTCTCTCAGTTTATCACTGATCACCAATTGTATCCTTTTGCCTGAGGTGAACATTAACAAGAATGGAAACTGGAATATCAACGTTTTTAGTATTATAAAGTTCCAAATTAATCTCGAGTTTTGTATCATAATGTATAGGATTTTTAGACATATAGTTCTTCCCGAATCAACCTCGAATGATTGAATTATCCACCTTTAAGTCTTATAATCTCAGCACATAGCAATATATTGTCCATCTAGCATTATTTAGAATTATCCCTGAGAAGCATTTTTCACTTTAAAAGCCTCGGTAGCATAAGGAATGATATGGAAAGATGCAAAAATTGTAGGATAAGTACTTGCTGCCATAAAAAACAGCTTCTACTAAAACTGGAATAACTCTTAGCACAGAGCTCTGTTTTTCTATTAATTATATGTTTCAGAAATGGCATGATATGCTCTATAATTTCAAGAAAAAACAGTCAAGTTTTATCGAGACTTGCTGTGTCAGAATGATGTCTGAAATTCGACTCAAGGATCTAGTAAAATATCATGTTAGCCAAACATCAAATCTATTAAGTGGCGATAGTAAGAGATATAAGCAACCAAAATTCTCAAGAATAGAAGCATAAGAAGCCCCTTTCCTAAGTCCACAATTTAACTTAGGTGCATCAATATCAAATTTTAAGTCTAAGCATGTCAAAAAAGTAGGATAAGTACTTGCTGCCATAAAAAAACAGCCCCTACGAAAACAGGCATAACTTTTAGCACAAAGCTCTGTTTTTCTATTAATTATATGTTTTGGAAATGGCATGATATGCTCTATCTTTTCAACAAAAAACAGTCAAGTTCTGACGAATTTTGCTCTGTCAGAAAATGATTTCTGTATTCCGACCTAAATGTAGTATGTCTTGAACATTCCCATGGCAGAAATCAGAAAAATCAAATCATAAAAACCTTTTGTGTTGCCAAGTTCCTGGCATTAGTTTGTGCACATGATTTTGCTCCAAGTTTTGATCATTTTGCAGCCATCGCTATCAAGAATACATGAAATAGAGCTGAGGCTACGCATAGACGGCCTGAAGAAGATTGTAGACTGCAGATTAGAGCATTGGGTCTTTATCCATCGATCTGGTCTGCCCCTTTTGGGCGGCCGGTTTGGCGCTATTGGTACTGTCATGCCATCCATCCATCCATCCATCGTAAAAGGATTTCTAAACCCTATATTGAATCCATTAATAAGACCTTAAAGAAAGAATTTTAAAGGGCTTTAATTTCAACATAATATAATTTAGTGGCCATTAGCCTATTATGCACCCAATTTAGTGTATATGTACCTTGCTTTTTGAGCAGGCAACATTTTGTACTGATCATAGGCTACCCAATTACCTTATACGATTACCTTATACAAGATTGCATTTTATATTTATGCCATTATTGCAACAAATATTCCGACATTGCTTATGTTCCGACATTGCAACAAATAGTCCATTATTGCAACAAATGTTCCGACATTGCTTAATCGAAGCAAAATAGTTTAAATAAAAAAAAATAAAAATAAAAAAAAGTTAGTTTCAAATTTGTGTTTCTTTTTTTTTGAAAGTGTGTTTCTTTGGTCGCCTCCCTTCAGCCATAGCCGCCGGAGCAAGTGCTTTTTGCCATAGCCACGGGAGTCGACCTCTCTCTGCCATAGCCGACCTCCGACCGCCTTTCCTCGCGACTATCGTTTTCTTCTTCTTATGGCTTTACAACGCTTGCATCGACATGCCCAAGCTCAATGATAATCTCGGTAACGTGGCAGACATTCGGAGGAGGAGACCGCCTTTCTTATTTCCCGCCGCGACAGATGCTCACCGTGGACCTTCGTAGCCGTGGGACGCAAACGATATCTTATCTAAGAACACTTAGAATGCAATCTTGTCCTTTTATTCTACCCCCATTCATTACGATGAGGAAATGCCTCCTCTCCGTATTCAATGGATATAATAACCCATCTCTCTACTATTCAGTAGTAGCTTTGTTTTTCCTAATGTAAACCATTCTAGTCTAGAAATTTTTATCCTTAATCTTCAATTAGCTAGATGCTTCTTCCATGTATTACTTTGAACCGCCACATGACTCTACCTACTGTTATCTCGACTTGCAGTACATCTTCACTCGTTCCAATTCTACACAAGGATATTCTACCATACTGGAATTCCTTTTAGTCAATCACTTAGAATTGTTCTAGTATATCAATCTAATGCAAACCAACCATTGTTGTCCAGTCAACTCTCCCTAGAATATCCGACGTGGTCCGGGCAAAGTATTTCCAACCATTAATTTTAATGCCTAAGCGTCTTTAAGTTCCGCAAATGAACTTACGTATTCCAAGGGATTATGTGAATATCCCAAAGGACAGTACCACCCAAAGACCCCTCAAGATAGGCCTCCTCTATTCAGAGATCTTGTGTTCAAGTCTCTGGGGGGTACGTCATATGTCCTCATGGACGCTGCTAATGTGCCATGACATATAGATGTTATCTACCTATCTATCTAGTTATTAAAAAAATGTCCTTCGTGAATTCAATTCACCATATTGTCCTAAGACATCGACGTCTTCTCAGGACGCCCCTCAATATATACTCACACCGGACGATACATCTGAGGACTTCCCCCTCCCATGGCAATCAGCTCACCATGAGCGTGGCCCTCCGTCTAACTCGGACCATCCGTAGAGAGATGCCCGGGTGAAGGACACGGAGGTATCATTCGGCCCACGCCTTCAATGGGACTCCTAAGTTGCGGAAGCGTGAATACATGTTAGCATACATCATAAATCATATATAAATAACCACCACGAAGGGTGGCACATCCATCCAAGTACTAACGGCAAAGAATATGCATCTAATCCTAAGGAAAACACCCCAAACCCCAGGTTCTACCCCGGTTCAGACTCATGTGAGGACGGACTGACGGCTCAGTCTCAAGAGATCAACAGACAGAGATATAACCTGGCGTTGGCTGGCATAAAACAGTGGCTAGGGTTTCCGCTCCATCCGCCCCTCCTGTGCACACTTTGCAGATGGGTCGATTCATGCTATGGCATCACTAGACGCAGACTCAAGGCATCACCCTTCGAGCCTGCTCCAGGGTTCATGAAGCCCTAGTCCGACGAGGCAGGTCAGGGAAGTGTCCCCTTCCAGGATCGCAGTGGTTCCATGGGTGAGCTAGAGAATACGTGCCGCATCAGCGACCCCCGCATCCGTACCCGACTTACTCACCCTAAATCTACTCAAAGTGCAGGGTACCCCATACGGGTCACACCTCTGCACCCAGGGGGTGTCACGGCCCTCGTGGGACTGCTCGATCGCCTAGCCCACTGTAGGAGTCTCGGGAGCCTTTTATGTTCGTGGCAAGACCCCATCCCCACTTCACCACTGCGTCCCTTCTCCGGGTGCTAAGCCATTCCATAGCATCTACGACCCGGTGGTCTCCTCGCACAAAGTGTCAAGAACTAATGGGAAATACAGGGGATCTACCTAGGAGCATACTACTAAACATGGCTCGCAGGTCTCTACCCCCTTAATTCCCCATTTCAAGAGTAATACTATGCAAAGAACTATCAATCCATCCTTTAAGAGCAAGACCGAATCGAGATAAAGAGAACTCACCTTTACAATCAAGGGTTAGTTCCTACAGTAAAAACGAGAGAGAACGAAGAAATGAACACAACAAGTGCCCAACGGGGCTTACTCTAGAAACATCAAGCTATACTAACCACCCACCTGAGTTCCTGCTAGATCCATTATCGTTTGGCAACTCCATCTTCCCTGGACTTGGGCGCCAAAGAAAGTTCGGCCAAAGAACTGGCCTTCGATGGCGCTCCTCCTCCTCCATCTCCAATTGCTCCTAATTCGAATTGGGGCACAAAAGCCCTAATTTGGGTGTCCCAAATGGAAACCCTGCCTTGCCCAATCGATTTGGGCCAGGTGGCATGTCATTAATTATCTAATTTGGTATTTTAGCCCTTTTTAATATTAGGATAAGCCCTAAATTCAAATTAGGGTTTTGGGTTAGGTTTCCACCTTTATAATTTAATTATTAACATAGCTAACCTTAGCTTATGAATAATTAATGTGCCATTAATTATTCTTAGTGACGTGTCATGTATTTATACTTAAATATGCGTATAAATATGTGGAACGTCACATTCTCCCCACCTTAAAAATGATGTTGTCCTCAGCATCAAGACTACTCTTGTTGCAGGGCAACACATCATACATTGGAAGGAAGTCTCCCCTCCTTAAAGAGATAGCGTGAGATTATAAGTCACACAGACGACGTCATGTTCAAAGTGATTAAGTTTGAAATGACTTGTAATAACTCTGGAATATAAGAGGTAGAGGTATAGATCAGACATGATCATCGCTTAGGACTGTCAAAGGTGAACAGTCAAGGTTTGTGGAAGTCTCACTGTTTCATTCGTGGTGACGAGTTCACAGTCTATCTATTTTAGAAATCATTCTTTCTACACATACAGGTAACCGATTATATATTAAAGTCAGGTATAGATATAAAGAACTTCTATTTGTTGTTATATTATAATACAGAGTTATTAACCTCGCACTGTTTAGTAGAAAGTCATTCTAATCATATTAACTTCTGTGTATATATCTATTATATTCTCCCTTCACTTTGCAATTCATTTTATTACAGCCAGCCCTAATTTTAATTTTGTAGCAAAATTTTGTTTTCCTATTTTGTTACAATTTTAAGAACTCGTATGTTCCTATCCTCAGTGTTTAACAGGGCCTTCACAGGTATACCTACCTTTTAAGATAATTATATATTGTACTATATCGGACAGTTTTACCTATATACTTTAATATTAAGTACAGACAGACGTTCTTCATGCTTTATTATTCATAACGCTGTTATAACGTAATCTAAGTCTCGTTATTCCCTCAGAAGTTTGTGTAAGACATACATACTCATCCCCTTCTATTATATTTGATTATGTGTTTAAATAACTTGGTCCTTTCGATTATCCTTAATGTTTCCACACTCACACTCTCTATCTTTAGCATAGATTACAGTCACATGAGGACACATATATAAACATTTACCAGACGTCCCGATATTCTTATATTTGAATTACTTATTTATTTTATTTTTATTTTCGTAATTTTATCACACATACAGACAGTCTTATAGTTATAGGGCACAGGTACAGCTGACATATACATTCGACGTAATTGGTACCGCCCCGGTCGCTATCCGGCAGTGGTATGGCTATGCAATCGTCCTGTATCACAGAAGGCCAGTTGTGACTATGGTGTCCACGGCGGAAGCATCGAAACCATGCCTGGTGTGTCCTGAGCCTGTTATGTGGCGATGACTGAGCAGGTCCTGGGCTCTTACTTGAAGCAGAAGTGCTAAACATTGGGCATAGTGAGTGTTAAGGTATCCCTATATTGGATGGATACTGGAGAAAATTTGTATGACGATGTTTGGTATCCGATTGAAACACTGGACCTAATAATTACGAAGATTGATTTATTATGCAGCATATATATTGGCATACATTATATATCAGGAAGAAGTGGTTTATGATTATCTACCATAGACCACGTTAGAGAGGTACTATACTAAGGTGGAAACTGGATTATGAGTACCCAGCTCCTGAGAGGGAAACCACTTTAGAAGTGTAGGGTTCGATCATGATGGTGCAGGCATAGAATGTCGACCCGAGATTTTATAGCTAATGCTACTTGAATCGAGGTATGATTCGCGGAACGGTGGAGAATAATGTTGTATGAGGATATCGATCCATACGATATGGATTATAAACTTACATATACATTGTGTTCCTGAGGCATGAAAGATGCAAGAGTATAGATGACTAAGAAGACTACGTAGCCCGGTGGATACACTTAGTCTAGACTTAGGGTTGGTGCACACATGTTACTATATCATATAATAACAACGTAGCGGTCTTGGATGTAGGAAGGATTTTATAGTAGCAAATACTATAGTGGTGAGCATATCGAGGATGTCGATTGTGATATTCAGATGTATATCATATTAAAAGATAGTAGAATATTCGTACAAGGTGAGTGAAACATTACTTGACAAGGTGTAAAGAATAAGCATAATGATATGCTTATATGCGAAGATATTGGGTTAGGTATGCTTTATCAGAGATAAGTATTGAAGTTATCCCAATGGTTGGAGTTGACTATCTTAGATACGTCGTACTAAGGGAGATGAGAAGAGTTTAAATCAGTGAAAATAGCTAGAGTAAGTCTAGCATATACGGTGATGTTAGATTCAAAAACGGTGCTGGAATAACCGATATTGAGAGCTTAGCTACTCAAAGGTTCTAGATACCAATGAATTACTTCATTGTTATAAGCTGAGAGGATTTATTTGGTTTTGGGAATAAAAACATGTATAAATTATCGCGTCCCCCTGATGGAAGCAAAGAAGGAGTACGATGACTTCGGCGATTATACCTTTAGGGGCAACCGAGAAGAGGCAATACATAGGAATTCTAAGTCCCGATAAAGGAAATCAAGACGAGGTGTATAGATTAGAAGGGGCAAGATTTATAGACCAATAGTCCATATATCCTAAAAGTCCACATGCTCCCCTCCTTGGGCGACTCCACCACTGCAAGAGTTGGGCTTTCCACTGGCCAAGCTTTGCTCATTCTCACCCCCACACCACTAGGAACTATCCCGGTGCAGTTAAGCACCCTTTACTTGGGACCATGGCTCTGATACCATACTCTATCACTGAGCTACTGGCCCTTTGATGGGCTTTCGACACTCCTCCACTAAGTCATTCTTCATGTGTGCCCATTACACATACTTCAACATTCCAACATAATGGTTTAAGGAGCCAACTAACATGTTCCTACATCCCACAACAAAATGTAGTGGTTGAACGAAAGAATAGGTCTATACTAAACTACTAAACTCAGTAAGATCGTTGCTTAAACACTCAGGGCTACCAAATTTTTTATGGGAAGAAGCAGTACAAACCACCGTGGAGATGCAGAATAAATTACCAGCAAGGATCACTAATAGAAGGGCACCAAACGAACTATGGTATGGAACTAAACCTAGTTTTGATAAATACAAAGTTTATGGTTGTCTGAGTTATGCTCGTGTACCTGAAGAAATTAGACATAAACTTGAAGATAGAGGGATAGAATATTATCTGGCAGGCTATGATCATCAATCAAAAGGCTACACGTTATAT
Organism: Isoetes taiwanensis; assembly: GCA_021234155.1. NCBI lineage: Eukaryota > Viridiplantae > Streptophyta > Lycopodiopsida > Isoetales > Isoetaceae > Isoetes > Isoetes taiwanensis. The sequence goes on along the minus strand of JAJEKV010000014.1, from coordinate 10,124,580 downwards.
GATCCATTAAAAAGGAAATTGATAGTAAGCCGCGATGTTTATTTTATAGAAGACAAGTTGTATAAGGATAGAGAAGGCACTCGCCAGAAATATACATCTATATGTAGTAACAAAGAAGAAGAATATTCTGCTATAATAGACTCAGATCCAATGGCAATTCTGACTTGGGCGGAGTTTGGATGCGGTTTTCTGTTCGGGAACTTTGTGGGTCGTGGGCCTAGTTATATGTTTTGAGCCTAGTTATATGGTTGAGGCCATTGTTGGATTTTTTCACTCATATTCACTCATGCTGGGGCCTCATTGTAGGTACCCCTGTGGGTCATTGTATTTTCATTCATTCAGCTCAATGGAACTCCACTTCACTTCGAATGTTGTTGTGCAAGGACCTTTCCCTAGAATGAAATATCTATTGTTCTACATTAAAACCATGAAGTCCAATAGAAGTAACAAAAATAGTTACATTTGGTTTTAAATGTCGTTGGAGATTATAGTCATGATCAGCAAATTAATTATGGGGTCTGAATGATCTCTATAATAACTTGTAAATAATGTACATTGTGAGAACCCAAATAAAATTTTTATTAGGGTTCATAAGATTTAAAGTTCATAGTCTTATGGAACCATTGAACTATATTATTAAAATAAATGCTGAGGACATGAAAATGGAGCGAAAGGAAATATGCAAATAAGGAAGGAGGTTAGGCGATCGGATCTGATGCCTGCACCGTCGAATTCATGTGAATATAGGTGAGGCATGGCCGATTATTATAATCAGTTGGCCAATACATAAGATCAAGGAGGAATTGCAGATGATTTCTGATGTTTTTAGGTTGATTATGTAAACCGGTGAACCAAGCTACAGTGTTTGGGTCAATACCCGATCTACAATGATATTGTTACAGTGTTTTCAATGATTATAATTACGAAATTAAATAGTTAAATGGTTGCATGATTTAACTTTGCATATTGCAATATCATTGCTAGAGAATAGAATAGAATAGAATAGAATAGAATAGAATAGAATAGAATAGAATAGAATAGAATAGAATAGAATAGAATATGATTTTATCGTCCACGGCTCAAGTAGAATCAAGTAGAAGGCTAGACAACTAAGGAATGTTGTAATTCTCTGACAATTAATATTGTTTTTCAACATTTGGTATTAGAGCAGTCTTTTCTAGCAATGTCTAGCAGGTTTGGAGCTAGTCTTCTCTCAAGAGTGGAAGTATATAAAGGGGGTCCAGGTTTCTAAGTTTGGAAAGATGCAATCAAACATATTCTGGAGGTAGAAGACCTGTGGGATCTTGTTGATCCAAACCGAGACATGAATGTCAATCTGAGCACAGTTACAAGGTCTGTAACAGAACACTCAGTTAATATGAGAGCTAGTACAGGAGAAACAAATGCAAAAGGGACTTCTGCATAAGTAAATGTGTCTGGAGGAAGATCCTTTTACTCAAAAGTTAAAGAAGCCCAAGGAATTATCACATGCAAGGTCAGTCCTACAATTAGACTGAAGTTAAGAAATCTAAATCATAGACAGATGTGGCGTTATTTGTTAAAACACTTTGAAGAAAAGATGTCCTCCCAAATTTATCTGTTAGAAAAGGAATTAAGAGGACTTAAACTTAAGGAAGGAGGAGATGTATCAGAGTTTAACATCGTTGCTGACCTTGCTAGTGCTGGAGTAGATGTGTCAGAAAGGAGTCAGGTGCTCCAAATATCTAGAGCTGTCAGTGAAAATGAGAATCTAGCCTTGTTTATCAGAAGCATGAGCAAGACAAGAGAGGAAGCTGAGAATGTGCTGAGGACTGAGTTTGAGCAAAAGAAAATACTTCAAGATGGAGATGACACTACAGAAATACTATTTACTGGTAAGAAAAATAAAAATGTTTGTTACAACTGTCATGAAATAGGTCATTATAAAAATGAATGCCCTAAAATGCAAAAAGAATTGTCATGCTACACATGTGGAGGGAGAGGGCATGCTGCATCCAAATGTCCTACACCAAAGGGTTATGGAGGGAGAGGCAGAGGAAATGCAACTAGAGGAAGGAAGGAAGGAAGGAAGTATATTTTAACGTCCGCGGAGGCCAAACTTGACCTATGAGACGGTACATGCAGTACACAAAGCAGATAAAACCACACCAAAAAGACAAATGCTACTATACAATGTGTCCCTACTACTGGGATGAAAAAACCCCCACATGGGAGGAAAAACCACGGTAGTAGGCTCTCGATCCCTTGTCCTGTAAAGGGATTCTCCGCGACGGTAGAGACTTGCAAAATGTAGGATGCGAGGCGTGCAACCATTGGCGATGCCCGACAATTGATGCGGCGGTGCCTCCGAAAGCATCTAAGATCAGCATGTGTTGCTCGGATATGCGTATATGCTTGGACACTCTTGCGAGCATGGTGCTCATCCTCTCTTGTCCGCATGTGGCAACACCGGCATATTCTCTCATCTTGCCGGGGATTCTCTGCCCTCTATCCGTAGTCCAACGACTGTTTCAATTCTCGAGATGATGGGACCCGTCCTCGCGGAGGCAATAGCTCTCCGTTTTTCTTCATAGATATATCGCTTTCAAATCTTGGTGTGGGCCATGTTCTAGTGTTGGATTAACTTGCGTGTGGTAGTGCTCGCTTTTTAGGCTTTGCACGTGGGTCGCATCCCACGTGTGTGGTGGCAAAGCGCTCATTCGTGTGTCGCGACTGTCCACTGGGCATCGAGCATAGCCACAATCTGTTGGTAGTCTATAGACCACGTTCGCGAACCACCCCGACAAAGGCTCTCCCATACCCTCTTCAGTCGTTGTGGCTCTTGTGCCAATAACAAAGCCCTCGGGGGAAGACGTTGTGCATCCATGCTGGTGACCTTGTGGAAATATGCAAGATGTCTGCGCATAGCGGAATGTTGCAGGGGCCAGAACCCAGTCTCATATAGCAAAAATCGATAAGGCACCGTGTCCTTGATACCTAGGGATCAGATGTTAAGAAGGCCTTTTGCACCCTCTCTAGCTTATCCTGTGTGTTCTTGCTAATTCTTCGGACCCCGCACCTCTACCCCATACAACAATACTTGGTTCAACGAGTGCTTTCAAACGAGCTTGTTGTGCTACGTGCCCAATCACATAGGTCTATTCTCAGAGCGCCTATTCGCATAGCATACGGGGCTTTCCATCCCGCTACGGACCCGTCTTTCCACACAAATCATCCCATAACATGCTAGCGCCAAAGTCGATTCCCCGGATACTTGAAGGTCCTTACAACATCCACCTTCGTCCTCCTGTAATAGAGATCCGGGATATCATGTTTGCGAGGAGAGGACCGCCGGGGAGCTTAGTTTTCTGCAGGGTTCACCGCCATTCCCGTTGTGTCACTGTAACCCACTAAGAGCGTCCAAATGTTTGCATACTCCCCGGCCGTATGGGATAGCAAGTCTACATCGTCGCATAGAGCAATTGCCTTATACCGTATGCCCCCGGTAGTGCGGGCCACGCCTTCCATGTTCTTGCATCCAAGTCTCCAACTTGTCAATGTAGAGACCAAAGAGCGTTGGAGATAACGGACATCCCCTGTTTAACCCCTATGGTGCTAGCAACTCGGCCGATCCGATGCAGCAATGCAAAGATATCCCCATCATAGAGTCTATAGATGACATTTTGTAAGTCCTTGTGGGGCATGCAGGCCGCAAATGCCGCCACAACAGTTCCGAGGGACCGTATCATATGCCGCCTTGAAATCTACGAAAACAGCCAGTGCAGTCACGCCACAGCATTGCGAAGTAAGCTTCCATAAGGATTCCGAGCTAATATATGGTCGACAGGGAGTGGGGGGGCGAAACCCCGCCACCAATCAGACGCGACTCCAGCCTCCGACTTCCCCATCGAAGTTAACTTCTTCTCCACCACACCTGCTAAAAGCTTTATGAGTAATGGGCTCACCATGATCATGCGGTAGTTCGCCCGATCATCCTCAAGTACTGCCTTATGAATTGGGGTGATCTTGCTAACCATCCACTCTCTGGGGAGGCCCTCCCTTATGGCCCGGTTAATGATCGCCGCCGAGGCCCTAGCAAAGCTGGCCCACCCCATTTCAATAACTCGGCTTGAAGTCCCTGCAAGTCCTTCGCTTTGCCATTAGCCAGGTGTCTAAGGCCCTGTTGGATGTCTTCCTCCGTGAGCTGCAGCATTTCTCCTACCTGATCTGGAACCCCAGCAGCTGCTCCTGGGGGATCATACAACTCCTCCAAGCGATGCATCCACTGGTCTACGGTAATATTGCCGGGTGGTTGATGCCTCTTGTACAACACCCTACGCCAGAAGGCTTTCGGCTCAGTCATCAACAAATCAAACATGCGCTGCTGATGGTCTGCAATGTACGCATGCTTTTTGGATTTCAAGAATGCTCTATAGTCCTGAATGGCCTGCTGCCGCAACTGTGGATCTGAGACGAGGCGTAGTTGGGTCTTTAGAGCCTTGCACTCAGCGTCAAACCAGGGATTCTGAGGGAACTGCGCAGTGTCCATTCGCGAGCGATCCCTCGCTGCAAAGCATGCACTAGCTGCTGTGAGTAAGGCGTTTACAAGCCATTCCCACCTATCATGTAACGTGCAAAGGGCATCAATCCCCTGCAGTTCACGCCCAACACACGAACTCATAATACCTTGCTTTTCGATAGTCGGGGATGTATCTCAACCCCTGATGGTTTCTACTGTGGATTGCGCTCACCGAAAGTGCTCCCAATCCAAAGTGACATAAAGTGGATAGTGGTCCGACAAAGCCTCCTCATCTCCTGTTCGTGTGCCAATTGAGAGCTCGCTGATCATGTCAAGTCCTACCACTGGAGCAAGGAGATAGTCTACCACGCTAGCTCCACCATCATGTCTATCGCTCTTGCAAGTGAAACCCCCTGATTGCGGCCATCTGATCATACCATTGCACACTACCATGTCAAAGACCTGACAGAGTTGAACCAACTCCCTTCCAAAGGCGTTGGTGACTGTATCTTGAGACTGTCTGGCATGTTGGAGTGCAGCTGTTTCAAGCCAGAGTGGGTCAGAATCGGCCTCTCCCTGGAAGGTAACCGACTGCAGCTGTGCAGTGCGGGCATTGAAATCTCCTAACAAGAGCACATGCCCTTGCTGGCGATATTGCTCTATGTCATCATATAGATCTCTATAAGGCATTTGTACATCCGTGTCTGCCTCCTGGACCCACAGAGGGAGGGGAAGTCCAGCAGAGGTCGTGGCAGAAAATCAGCTGGGGCATATGTAACTAGAGAACAAGAAGAGAAGGAAACATCTGACAATGAAGATGAAGATGAGGTAAGTCATGCTTTTACAGTATTAGGCAAAGATCTGAACACTAATAAATGTGATCATTTTGTAGTTGATAGTGGAGCTAAAAGATCAGTAGTGCAATCTACTGACATCCTCAATAATTTATCTTCATCTCACTCAAAAGTGCAAGTATGGAGACTTTCAAGATATAAAAGGAAAGGGTCTGCTACAACTTATAGATTTGTCTGAAAATGTTGTAGACATTGAAAATGTTCTTTGTGTACCAACAACAATTAAAAATCTCATTTATGTCAGCCAATTAGTGGATCTAGGCTATAGAGTCAACTTTGACTCAAAAGGATGTAATATCTTCTTAGGAGATGAATTGAAGTTTCATGCAAGAAGGGTTGGTAACCTTTTTCAGATGGGAAACCTGATATGCAATAGTATAAATACAGACTAGCACATACTCACTGCAATAAGTAGCAGACCTAGATTCAGATCTAGAATATGATGAAAGCATGAATATTAAGCAAGGTAGAATGGTTGAAAATCATGATGATGTACCTAGCAATGTAGAAGAAGGTATTCCAGATACTACTATCAAGGTTCAAAGAAAGAAAACTCGGAATACTGAAGTAGAAAAACTCCTAGAAGGAACCAAGGTGGACTTAGAAAAGCATGCAAGGCACAAAGAAGGAAAGAGCTTGAGATTGAATGACAACTTGGATACTGAAGAAGAGATGAGCAGTATTATGGCAATACTTGAACCAAATGTCCCAAACTATTTTGAAGAAGCCCTATGTTCTAAGGATTCAAATAAATGGAAACATGCAATGGAGGAGAAATTGGAATCCTTCAAAAGGACAGAAACTTATGAATTAGTTGAAAGACCAAAAGGGAAAAATGTGGTGGACAGCAAATGGATCTATAAGCTGAAACCTAGTCCTGATGGAAAATCTCAAATTCAAAAGGCTAGACTAGTTGCTAGGGATACTCACAGAAAAAAGGCATAGACTATGATGAAACCTTTTCTCCAATAGTTAAACTTTCGAGTATCAGAATGGTTTTGGCTTATGCAAATGCTTGTAACCTAGAAGTACACCATCTGGATGTTAGTACTGCATTTTTACATGCTAAACTAGAAGAAGAGATATATATGAAGCAAGTTGTTGGATTTGAACAGGGACATGACATGATATGGAAGTTAAAGCATGCAGTATATGGATTAAAGCAGTCAGCTCGTCAACGGTATTTCTGTATGGACAGATTCTTAAGAGAAAATGGGTTTGAGAAATTAAACAATGATGGAAACTTGTACAGTCGAAGAGATAAAGAAAGATTTTGCATATTGGCTCTATATGTAGACGATTGCATCATGGTGCCTAATAAAATAGACTACTTAAATGACTGCAAGCAGATTCTTAAAGACAAATTTAAGATGACTGATTTGGGTGAGCTCAAAGATTTCTAGGAATCGAAGTAAAAAAGAATAGGGAAAGAAAGACAATGATATTGACTCAAACAGCCAACGCACGAGGAATAATTGAAAGGTTTGGTATGACTAATTGCAAGATTGCAGAAACACCTCTTGTACCAGGTCATAAAATTTCAGGAATCATGTCTCCAACCAGACATTGCATTTGCAGTTAGCTTGCTTAACAGGTATATTAATTGTCCAGGAAAACAACATTGGATTGCTGCAAAAAGAGTTAAGATTTTTAACGGGAACACAGGATCAAGAAATTAGTTTTACAAATGAGGATCTTCAATTAAAAGATCACTGTGATGCAGATTGGGCTTCAGATTTAGATCACAGAAAATCAGGTTTTGTGCCCCGTTTTTTTTTTTTTTTGATGAACTTGGATCTTTATTACTCAAAAGAATACAAAGAGTACATGGAGGACTCAAAACCAAGTGGAGAAGATGTCCACTTGAGCAACAATACCCACCACATACATAACATAGAAAAGCAGAGAATACATATCACCACGAGCACAACTGTTTGCTATGAGTAGGTTTGAATCTGAAGATATTGCTCCCAAATGACACTCTTGACGTCATCCTTTAAGAAAGAACACTTGTATGCCTTCACAATGCGACTACGAGCATCGCTAAGCACTTGCATATCTGGAAAGACCTGTCCCTTGAAGATGAGAAGATTTCGTCTCTTCCAGGTGGACCAGATGATCCAAGCAGATGCTAAGTGGAAAGCCCTCTTTGCCAACTTGTCCCAAGAACTAGGATAGACTGACAATAGGACCTGCCGACTATTCAAGTCACAATGGAAAAGTCTCAAAAGCCACTGCCAAGCAAGTCGAACATGGTGACATAAGAAAAAGCAGTGCTCAATTGTCTCATCCCTCTACATGCAAAGAGGGCAGATCACAAAGACTTCTGGACGAAATCGATGAACAACAATGTTTACCCGCACGCATCTATGAGTGATCAGGTTTTGTGATTATGCTAGGAGGGGGATCAATGAATTGGAAATCTAAAAAACAATCAAGCATAGCACTATCATCTGCTGAAGCAGAATATGCTTCAGCAACTCTAGCTGGCAAGGAAATAGCATGGGCTAGAAGATTGCTCAATGAATACAGTTGAAGACTTGATAATGGTCTATGGTCATTATATGTTGGCTATAGTTCATTGCTTCATGGATGTATAATTAACCATGAAACCATAAGCTCAATGGTGGCACCGAAGTAAAATATTTAGAAAGATGTAACCTAAAAATATAAGGTACTGTAGAAAATATTTGAGAGCCAAATCAAATTCAAACTGATCGGCCTGGCTAAATCGTGAGCTACTCTCTATAACAATCTCGGAATGATTTGATCTCGTATTCTTATTGCCGGATCCTTGAAGACAAAGGAATGACGCAGGTCTGCCAATTTAGATTAAGATGTGAATAATGTTTTACTTAGTGCTTTAGGAACTGTGATTGCTACATTAATATTCGATGGTTTAAATGACTTATTATATTGTTAAGGAGTAGTATCAATACAATGGTGATTGAAAGTTCACAAAAGCAATGATGCAAGGTTAAATGCTAGATGCAATATATCTAGATATTGCTTATTCTATTGTTCATAATGGATTGACCATATTGCTTTTTAATCTCCACCTATAATCTAGACCACTTTCTAGGCCAATTCCTGAAGCTTAAATCCTTAAATTTGGTTTGTTGCTGAAGAGTGTTCTTCAGTGGTTACATTAAATTTTCCTTAAGACGATACTTTCTTTCTAAACCCAAAAGTCAACTTTTGAATATTTGAGTTAAGATTGCCTTAGGGTAAGGTGGTCCTTTCATAACTCTTTTCATAGCCAAAAGTTTTGACTCTTAAGGAATTGTAATATATTAGTTTGATTCTGATCCTCTATATCCTTAAAGCTTGTTTTAATGATGTATATCTTTGGACACCTATTATGACTGCCGCATCATAGTAATCTTGTAACCTTTTAGCCTTAAGGGCCGGATGAATTTTTAGTTGTGGACCCAACTAGGGTTGCAACCATGAACTTGGTTGTGCTAAGTTTACCATATAATTTCTTGATCGAGGACGATCAATCCTGGGAAGGGGAGGAATTGATATGGTGGTGCTCGATGGAGCGGCTGTGGAGCAAGAGAAAGAGGAAGAAAGATGAAAATATCTATGCCATGTAACCACGGTAAAACCAATCCTAAGGTTAATATTAGCATGGCCATTTATGCGTTCAATAAATGGCTAATCGCTTTAGACTAAATATAAGTTTTAAAACCTTTATGAAAAGGGAAACCTTTCTATCTATCTATTTAAACATTGGATATCTTTTATAAAAGGTGACAACTTCTACTATAAAAAGGGGCAGCGAACAGAAATAGTGGAGCAAAATCTTTTGAGTGACTCACAGGCGACATCCTGGAGACAGTCTCGACTGCTACAGTACCATCTTGATGAATCCAACAACAGCTCGATTTTCGCGACAGTTTTCGACATCTTGCAACTCTGCAGCACAAATCCGAAGACCAGAAAGTCCCTAGCAAGTTCCTAGATTCCAACGATTTGATTCCTTACCTTGCGATAAATCCTTTCTAAGATAACATTTTGCGGAGTTCTTATGTGTGGTTCTTTTCTTGTGAATAACTCAAATCATTCTTTATTTCCCCATGTTCTAAATTGCAATCCCCTATTACTCCCTCATTACCCCTACTAATTCTGTCTACCCCAATTCTTCATGTTTTTAGTAGAAATCCCCATGTTCCAAACTGCAATCCCCCATTACTCCCTGATTACCCCTAGTACCTCTGACTACCCCATTTCTCCTCGTCCCCCGTTCTTCATTTTTTACAGAAGATCCCCATGTTCTACATTGCAATTTCCCTGTTACTTCCTCAATACCCCTAACATAGAACTAGTCTCTTTTCCTCAAGAAACTATACTTTGCTCGTCAATTCCCCATTTCCAAAAGGGGGCATTTTAAGGAGGATGTGGGCATCATTTCTATACTAGGTAATTTTAAGAAGGAGAGGCTTTACGCGTTGTAAAGGCCTTGGCGGCGCCGCCAAACTCAGCAGTGCACTCGTAGCTCCGCCGCCTTTGCACCACCGCCTTTGCACCGCCTCGTTTGGCGGAGCCGCCAAGGTCTTTACAACGCGTAAAGCCTCTCCTTTTGCAAATTAGCAAGCATAATGACCATTAGGCTTAAATTTCCACATCCTTGCTTTGCGTGAGATTTTCTTAATCGTTCATCATCCCGGTTTAGACGTTCAATCCCCTGTTCTGGTCTGTTTCATCCATGTTTCAGTTTTTTGCTCGAGAAGTGGTCTGATGAACGATTTTTTTGCTTGAGAAAGAGAAATAGTCTGTTGAACGGATATAAGCTTAAGAAGTGGATTATGAGAAGAAAAATTCGATGGCTTTTTACCAAGCTTCAAAGCAAAGAGAGAGCCATAGCTTCAAGGATTTTATCTGGCCTTCACCAAAAGCAGGTTGGGCAGTTGAGACGGAACTACTTAGGTTTTGATTTTGAGGTTTGATTCAAAAACGGGGTGCTGAGAATGGAGGTCTGTGCCTCAGCTCTGGCAAGTCCTACATCTTAGCTCCAGCTAAAAAACATGCCACATAAAATAACTTGCAAAAAAATAACTTGCCGCCATCTCAACTTTGATAAAAAGTAACTTGGCGCCGAAAGTTCACTCCATAGCTTGCACTGTGCAAGCAAGAACACGGGATGCTAGAATAGGGCAAGCGGCGCCGCTTCGCAAAACCTGGAGCACAATTACATGCTATAATTTGAAGGGAATAATGCCATAATTTAGGCCTTAAGCAAAAGGTGTTAAAATTGCATCAATGCAAGCATGTTGAAAACATGCTAAAAAGGTTTAGCATGGAAAATGCAAATCCTGTCAAAATTCCAATGTTGTCAGGCCACAGGTTAACTGACAACCAAACTCAAACTGAGGAGGAGATTGCTGCCATGGAACTGGTACCTTATAGAGCTCTGGTTGGTTGTTTGCTATATTTAGCAAACAGTACAAGACCTGACATAGCATATGCAGTAAATATTATAAGCAGGAGGTGTCACAATCCTACTAAGGAACATTGGAAAGCTAGAAAAAGAATTCCTAGGTATCTGAAGGGGACTCAAAGTCAAGGGATTTGTTACTCTACTGACAATCTGCAATTACTGGCATATAGTGATGCAGACTGGGGTGGAGATTTAGAATGCAGAAAATCAACTTCTGGCTATGCAATATTTTTAGGTGGTGGAGTTATAAATTGGAAGTGTAAAAAACAATCAGCTATAGCAATGAGTTCAGCTGAAGCAGAGTATGCAGCAGCTTCCTTAGTAGCCAAAGAGATCACCTGGTTGAGAAGATTATTGGAAGAGTTAAATTGTTTACAACTTGAAGCCACTGAAATTATGACAGACAGTCAAAGTTGCATTGAGAGATATATTCAAATGAGGTATGTTGAAACTGCCAAACAGACTGCTGACATTTTTACTAAAGCTCTTCCAGAAAACAAATTCAACCAGTTCAAAGTAGATCTTAATGTCATCAACTAATAAGCTGAAGGAGGAGTGTTAATTTTATTGGTAAGCTTATAGTTGATGAGAGCAGTGTAATGTTACAGGTTGAAACTAGGTTGCAACTATTCTGAAGAGTAAATCTCTCTGAGATACTAGGTTTTGTAGAATCGTTGAAGATGGAGGTATTGAAAACCTTAGGGGCAAGTTGCAACACTTGTTCAAGATTGTTCAAGATTGATCTTCACAAGATACCTATTTACATGTTAAATATGTTAAATATTATTTGTCAATGGTCAATGGTCGGAAAAGGCTAATTCCATCGTCTAAGCATGTGGGATATTAGTGCCCGACGAAGATCCAAGATTAGTAGTCGAATTTGGTGCCGTTCCGTTCCTAAACCATTGGAGCAGTGCTATAGAAGATCGAAGCAGATAAAGAATGGAGTATTCGAGAACATTGGATTGATCTGTGGGTCCGGTTGGAGCTCAAAGGGAACAGTCAAACATGCTACAGTATTATGGTCAATACCGTAGCTACAGTGAAATGCTATAGTATTGATCGATAAAAGCTCAATGGTTCAAATAATTATCTCTATAGATAATGAGTTTGTTTGAATATTTGGCTAGGATTTAAATTGATAAACCAAGCTTGAGATTAGTGACCACGTCTTGGCTCTCAAGTTTGTAAAATTTGTGAGAAATAATCTAAGCTATTGTCTCTCAAGTTTTTTTGTGCTAGGCATAAATTGCAAGGTTGCAAGTACTAAGTTGAAAAACTAACACTTAGAACTGACATGGTGGTGAATCTGTGTCTGGCAGGTTTAATAATTATTGCTTCACTAATGTGTTGAGAAATGAGCCTTCTATGATTGGGTGGACAGGCTGGGGATCAAACCCAGGAACGCTTGCTTGCAAGCCAAGTACTCTAACATTGAGCTACCGGACCTTTGATGGGCTTTCAGCACTCCTCCACTGAGTCATTCTTCATGTGCGCCCATTACACATGCTTCAACATTCTCCCTTAATAGGCACACCAATCCATTCCAACCTTCACCACGACTTTAAGACTAGGTTCGAACATAGGGGTTTCCCTATTATGAGATCGAGAGATTTTAATGCCTCCGTCTCATTATGAGGGAGCCAAAGACGACAACATTTGAAGTGATCAAAAGTTGAAGTTGACATGGTAACTTAAGAAAATAGGTTAGTTGTGACAAAGCATGGCGAAACACAAAGGATAATTAAGTGAAGGAACCTTTAGAGGAGGCCTTCGACTGTTGTAGAGACCTTTGGGAATTATGGCATAATCCCGTGGGGACATTAAAGTTTATGTACGGGGTTAAAGCACCATAAGGTACTAAAGGAATGGTTGAAATAGCTAGAGACGCTATCAACATATAAGCAGCATATACAAGTCCAACATAGAGTTGGCCCCTGTCCATTTGGGAAGTAGGTGGCGCAGCCACATCATAAAGTCACATAGGCAATGGGTTTTGTTTGAAAGAACTACTAAGGTTACACTTTAGCTAAGTTAGAGCAGAGCTCTAGCATTGCGGGATGTAGATATATGCTTATTGTGTACATATTATGTACACATACGATAAACATCTTAGAGGTAATCTAAGTGGCGATACAAGGGAAGAAAGACGACTCCAAAGTTACTAATGGAGGGTCTGGAGATATATTCGAAATGTGCAAAGGACCGCCAATCCGTTGCATGCTAGGGTAGTTGGCACTTGAAATAAATGTCAAGGGCCCACAGAATAAAGATCAAGATGATGGAGTTGAATAGTACAATAGTACAATTCCAGGATGAGTAGCAAATAGCAGTTACTTGCTAGAAGTTGAAATGTGTCTTGCATAGACACCTAAGACTAGCTTTCCCATATGATCCATACCTGGATCAGGCAGAGGTGACGCCATGGGTTACATGGAGGTGCAAGTTAACATATACAGGACTCGAACATGGACACAAGTCCAGGTTATATGAAATGTCGGTATTGTGGGAAGACTCATAAAATACCAGGTAGGCACCTTGATGACTCCAGGTAATTTACGATTAGTTCCAAGGCTCACCCGCTCTTAGGCCATGACTATGGCTTAAATGAGGATGCCAAGTCATTTGGAATGCCAACACAACAGCATGACATCATGACAGAGAAATGTAATGACTAACATCTCGAGGATGCAGGACAACGTTGAATCATAACCCCAATGATAGGTGGGTCAACAATATAGGGAACATATAATAGTGGCTTAGAAGCCACAAGACGATTAATGAATACGTAAAGGAGTAAATGGATTGGTGACTCTACTGAATAAAGGTCACAACCAAAAGGTGAGATGTGTACGCTGTGGCAGGCGTAAGGGTGGGAATACTGAAAATCGATCATAGACGTAGAAAACATATTAAAGAAGAGAAGGAATAAAGGACCCTTATGAATGTTATTTAGCAATCTGGATAGGAAGGTTATTCCCTAACATGAAGGGTAGTCTTTGCTAATATGCAAAGGTATACCTGCGGCTTGAAAGGCAGCAAGAGCTGAAAAACTCTTTAAAGATTTGGTGTATGGCTTAGGGAAGAGGACTTGCATGTCCTAGGACAACATGGTGAATTGAGTTCACCAAGGACATTTTTAATAAATAGATAGATAGGTAGACAGCATTTGTAGGTCAGGCCATATTGGCATCGTCCATGAGGACATATGACGGACCCCTAGAGACTTGAACACAAGATCGCTGGATAGCGTAGAAGGGGGGTGACTAGTCAACAATGGTTAGAGGCCATTGGAATGCACGGGAGAACAAGTCCAAAAGAGGGTAGACTGCTGTCAATTTGACAGGCGTATGGCACAGATAACTACTCATAGCCATATAGGCGGTGAAGTTTGGCACAAAATGATACCAAGGTTTGTACCCACACAAGGACTCACTACGTATTACAGAGTATGTGTCATGATCTAGGGGAAATGATCCATAAAAGGAACAGGACCAATGAGAAGGAATATTGAAGGGTGGTAGGATCAAAGGAATCCAAACCGATGGTCTAGAGGGGTGCTGCATGGCAGTCCCTAGTCGGTTGGACGACAAAGAGATCCTTTCTCTGGGAACTGAGACAAGTCAAGGTTTAGACACTAGAGAGAGGCAACATTAATTAGAATTATGTCTATAAAACATTACTTGTATAACGTCGAATAAGGTCTAATATAAAGCATGTGAATGTAGTATGGATTGAATCATGGTAAGGCCCGAAGAAATTGTGTTATCAAGGCATCTACCAAAGGAAAAATATAGGTCGAGGAACGCTGATAACTGGATATTATTATCGTCGCTTAAGGAATATCCAAGGATATAACACATGCTGCTATTCTAGAGAATTGCCCTGTCGTTGTTAATTAAATTCCAGAATTAGTCCCACCAAGTGAGTTGATGTTATCATAACAAGTTGCTCGGACTTGCTAGGTTACGTCGTTTCATTTGGTCGGTTTATTCCTAGGGGATACTAGCTTTATGTATGGTTAACAGTTATCCGGTCGACTATGACAGAGAGAGGTCGACTCCCGTGGCTATGGCAAGACTGCTTACTCTGGCGGCTATGGCAAGAGAGCTTGCTCCGGCGGCTATGGCGTAAAGAGCTTGCTCCGGTGGAGTTGTTGCCTCCACAACGTGGATCTATGGAAGGTAGTCTCCTAATTTAGAAAACAGAGCCACTATAATTAAAATGAGAACTATTATATTCCTTGACAGAGGAACTTGGCCCATTGGTAAAAGGGCTGACTTGGTTGTAGGAGGTCAAGGGTTCAATCCCACAATATGCCCCTTTCTTTTAAAAAGAGTTGTAGTCTAGAGATAAAACTTTATATGATATATCTATTATATGAAAAGAAAGTTGGCTCATTGGTAAAGGTGTTGGCTTGGGTAGAGAAGGTCAGGGGTTCAATCCCATGATGTACCTTTTGCTTAAAAGAACTGCTAACTGGATAAAACAGAACATTAGATATGTATAACAAAGGCTTAGAACATATATATTCTACATAAAGAGATTTGGCAAGATGGAAGGGATGTTGTGTTGGAGGTGAGAGGTCACGTGTTCAAAACTGGGTGAATGTAAAAAAAATGGCGGGAAAAATATTTCTTTTTAAAGGTAGGCGGAATTCGCATTTTTAGGGCTGCGGGCAGGCCC
The DNA here is from genome assembly GCA_021234155.1 of Isoetes taiwanensis. Classification (NCBI taxonomy): domain Eukaryota; kingdom Viridiplantae; phylum Streptophyta; class Lycopodiopsida; order Isoetales; family Isoetaceae; genus Isoetes; species Isoetes taiwanensis. Next base: position 10,109,099 of record JAJEKV010000014.1, on the reverse strand, counting down.
TACCGCGACTCCGCCACGGGCGCCAGAAACGCCCGGGTACCCCTGCCCGCCGATTAGGGTTAGTTCTTTTTTTTTTTTTTTTTTTTTTTTAGGTCTGCGGGCAGGCCCTACCCCGACCCCGCCACCGATGCTAGGAAGACGCGGGTACCCCCTTCCCGCCGATTAGGGTTAGGGTTTCACGTACGCTCTTCGCGCCTTTTTCCAATAAATCTAAAATTTATACATGAATCAAATTAAGTTAACAAGACATTATCTACTACACTACCAAGAACTCAGGCTACTCCAAAATTTATCCTCTCTACTAAACGGTCTAACGCGTTAGTACATGGCCAGTGCAATGGCTTGGTCTACCAAGAACATGCTCTGATACCACTGTGATGCTCCCTGAATATATACGGCGCTCCGGACGTATGCATACAGGGACTTCCCCCTCCCATGGCAATCAGCTCACCATGAGCAGGGCCCTCCATCTAACTCGGACCATCCGTAGAGAGATGCCCGGGTGAAGGACACGGAGGTGTCATTCGGCCCACGCCTTCAATGGGACTCCTAAGTTGCGGAAGCGTGAATACATGTTAGCACACAGCATAAATCATATATAAATAACCATCACGAAGGGTGGCACATCCATCCAAGTACTAACGGCAAAGAATATGCATCTAATCCTAAGGAAAACACCCCAAACCCCGTGTTCTACCCCTGTTCGTGACTCTGTGAGGACGGATCGACGGCTCGGTCTCAAGAGATCAACAGACGGAGATATAACTTTGGCGTTGGGCGGCATAGAACGCTGGCTAGGGTTGTCCACTCCATCCGCCCCTCCCCATGCACACTTTGCGGATGGGTCGATTCATGCTATGGCATCACTATAGCCTTCCCAGACGCAGACTCAAGGCATCACCCTTCGAGCCTGCTCCAGGTTCATGAAGCCCTAGTCCCGACGAGGCGGTCGTGGAAGTGTCCCTTCCGGGATCGCAGTGGTTCCATGGGTGAGCTAGAGAATACGTGCGCATCAGCGACCCCCCCGCATCCGCATTGCAGACTTACTCACCCTAAATCTACTCAAAGTGCAGGGGTGCCCCATACGGGTCACACCTCTGCACCCCCGGAGTGTCGTCGGACCCATACCCGCCATCGTGCCTAGCCCACCTAGGAGTCTCGGGAGCCTTTTATGTTCGTGCAAGACCCCACCCCACTTCACCACTGCCCTTCTTCTCGGTGCTAAGCCATTCCATAGCATCTACGACCCGGTGGTCTCCTGTACACAGGCCGCAACTAATGGGAAATACAGGGATCTACCTAGGAGCATACTACTAAACATGGCTCAGAGGTCTCTACCCCCCCTCCCCAATTCCCCCCATTTCAAGAGTAATACTATGCAAAGAACTATCAATCCATCCTTTAAGAGCAAGACCAGAATCAAAGATAAAGAGAACTCACCTTTACAATCAAGGGTTAGTTCCTACATGTAAAGCACAGAGAGAACAGAAGAAATGAACACAACAAGTGCCCAACAGGGGCGCTACTCTAGAAACATCAAGCTATACTAACCACCCACTTGAGTTCCTGCTAGATCCATTATCGTTCGGTAACTCCATCTTCCCTGGACTTGGGCGCTCAGCAAAGTTGGGCGCTCAGCAACCTGGCGCTCAGTAGTTGCTCCTCCTCCTCCATCTCCAATTGCTCCTAATTCGAATTGGGGCACAAAAGCCCTAATTTGGGTGTCCCAAATGGAAACCCTGCCTATCGATTTGGGCCAGGTGGCATGTCATTAATTATCTAATTTGGTATTTTAGCCCTTTTTAATATTAGGATAAGCCCTAAATTTGAATTAGGGCTTTGGGTTAGGTTTCCACCTTTATAATTTAATTATTAACATAGCTAACCTTAGCTTATGAATAATTAATGTGCCATTAATTATTCTTAGTTTAATTATTCTTAGTGACGTGTCATGTATTTATACTTAAATATGTGTATAAATATGTGGAACGTCACATCTTCTTCCCTAAGCCATCCACCAAATCTTTAAAGAGTTTTTCAGCTCTTGCTGCCTTTCAAGCTGCAGGTATATCTTTGCATGTTAGCAAAGACTAACCTTCATGTTAGAAAATAACCTTTATATCCAGATTGCTAAATATCATGCATCATGGCCCTTTATTCCTTCTCTTCTTCAATATGTTTTCTAAGTTTATGATCGATTTTCAGTATTTCGACCCCTACGCCTGCCACAACTACACATTTCACTCTTTGGCTGTGACCTTTATTCAGTAGAGTCACCAATCCATTTACTCCTTCACGTCTTCGTTAACCATCTTGTGGCCTCTAAGCTGCTATTATATGCCCCTTATGTTGTCAAACCACCTATCATTGGGGGTTATGATTCAACATTGTCCAACGTCCTAGAAATGTTTACATTTCTCTGTCATGATGCTATCACATTGTTGTGGCATTCTAAATGACTTGGCATCCTCATTTAAGCCATAGTCATGGCCTAAGAGCGACTGAGCCTTTGCAGGAATCGTAAGTTACCTGGAGTCATCAAGGTGCCTGCCTTGTATTTTGTGAGCCTTTCTACAATTACCTACGTTTAATATAATCCTGACTTGTATCAATGTTCAAGTCCTGTATATGTTAATTTGCACCCTCATGTAACCCATGGCGTCACCTCTGCCTGATCGGGGTATGGATCATGTGAGAAAGCTAGTCTTACGTGTCTATTCAAGACACATTTGAACTTCTCGCAGGTACCTGCTATATAGTCGCTACCTATCCTGGAATTGTACTCTTGTACTATTCAACCCCATCATCTTAAGCTTCATTCTATGGGCCGTTAACATTTATTTCACGTGTCAACTATCACATCATACCCTAGCATGCAACGGATTGACGGTCCTTTGCACATTTCGAACGTATCTCCAGACCCTTCATCAGTAACTTTAGGATACGCTCGTCTTTCTCTCCTTGTGTCGCCACCTGGATTACCTCCCTAAGATGTTTATCGTATGTGTACATGGTATGTACATAATAAACATATCTCCACATCCCACAATGCTAGAGCTCTGCTCTAACCTAGCTAAACTATAACCGTGGTAGTTCTTTCAAACAAACCCATTGCCTATGTACCTTTATGATGTGGCTTCGCCACCTATTTCCCAAATGGACAGGGGCCGACTCTATGTTGCACTTGTATATGCTGCCTATATTTTGATAGGGTCTCTAGTTATTTCAACCATTCCTTTAGTGCCTTATGGTACTTTAACCCCGTACATAAACTATGATTTCCCCCACGGGATTATGCCATAATTTCGAAGGCTATTACCTCACATGCAGAGCTTTTCTAAAGGCTTCTTTCACTAAGGATCCTTTGTGTCCTCCATATTAACCATGCTTAGTCACAATTAACCTAATTTCTTAAGTTATCGTGTCAACTTCAACTTTTGATTACTTCAAATGTTGTCGCCTTTGGCTCCCTTATAATGAAGCGGAGGCACTAAAACCTCCTGGTCTCTTAATAGGAAAACCCAATGTTTCGATCTTCGTTAGTAATCGCCATAAGATTATCCGGTTCCTTACACTCTTAAGAGTTTCAAAGTCATAACCTCTAAGGGGTCTATGCCTCAAGGCAACGGATCCTCCAGCTTCTACTTCAGTACCTAGAATTGTTCCCCGCGTGTAGGGTAACTCTTCGACTATATGGACTACTGGTCTATATAATCTTAACCCTTCTGATCAATACACCTCGTCTTGATTTTATCGGCACTTGGCATTCCCTAAAGGTATAATCGTCAAAGTCATCGTACTCCTTTTCTTCCATCAGGGAAAAGCGATATTTTATATATCTTTCTATCCCAAAACCGAATAAATGCTCTCAGCTTCTAACGCTGAAGTAATTCATTGGTATCTAGAACCTTTGAGTAGTTAAGCTCTCATTATCGGTTATTTTGATACCCTACCAACAATCCTCGGGGTGTTCTTGAATGTAACATCACCGTATATGCTAGACTTACTCTAGCTATTTTCACTGATTTAAACTCTTTCCATATCCCTTAGTACGACGTATCTAGGATAGTCAACTCCAACCATTCGGATAACTTGAATGCTTATCTCTGGTAAAGCATACCTAACCCAATATCTTCGTATATAAGCATATCATTACGCTCATTCTTTAAACCTTGTCAAGTAATATTTCACTCGCTTTGTACGAATATTCTACTATCTTTTAATATGATATACATCTGAATATCACAATCGACATCCTCGATATGATCACCACTATAGTATTTGATATTACTAAATCCTTCCTACATCCAAGACCGCTATGTTGTTATTATATGATATAGTAACATGTGTGCACCAACCCTAAGTCTAGACTCATATGTAACTCGTTGACATAGGCATCTAGCTATATTCATACTTGCGGCCAACTTATTTCCTCAACTTGGTTATCTAGTACCATACACATGTTGTGGTTTCGACACCACTAGCCTTAGTTTGCCTTCGTCCTCAAGCTCTAGTCATAACTTCCACAGGGGCAAATGCCAACCTAAGTTCCTAGTGGACATGTTTGACCTCTAGTATAAGAACTCTTACCTTCATTACTTCCGTATTCACATGGAATGTGAACTAAAAGTTCTAGTATATGTCCTATCTTCTTTTAGTTATGTTTTACTATCAAATGGTCCTAGTACACATATACCAACGCGGAGTTGCTCCACGGGATACACACACGATACCAAGTCCAGAGCACATCCTCCTTGGTGAGATGTTCATTGGGCGCCTACCTTATTCATACTCCAGACTTTGGTATATTCAACGTTTTCCTCCTAATACACGATGTGTTCCCCTGCAACAAGAGTAGTCTTGATGCTGAGGACAACATCACTTCTAAGGTGGGGAGAATGTGACGTTTCACGTATTTATATGGTATACGTATAAATATACTGACACATCACGTAGTAGGGATACGCCACCATGGGGTATGTTAACCTAGGGGGTTGACCTAAAAGGGATTAATTTAGCTATGCTAAATTAATAAAACCTAATTAAGTGTATTTTTGTCTTAATTAACCTAATTAGCTTAAATAGTCAATTAATAACATGCCACCTGGCCCAAATCGATTGGGCAAGGCAGGGTTTCCAATATGGGACACCCAAATTGGGGCTTTTATGCCCCAATTCGAATTAGGAGCAGTTGGAGATGGAGGAGGAGAAGCAACAGCCAGGCACCCTTCAGTTAGTCGAGATGGAACAGCCCAAGACCGATTTGACGGTTAGTCAATAGTTTTCTTTGTTGATCTATAGCATAGCGCCTCTCTGTGGTGTGTTCTCTCTCTGTTTTTCTCTGTGGTTTACCTGTTAGGCTAACCCTTGATTGATATGGTGAGTATTCTTATCTCTAGTCTCTGTATGTGTTTTGGTTGATGGTTTAGCAGTTAGTTGCTTAGTTAGCACTCCGGAGATGGGGGATTACGGGGGGTAGAGACCTCTGAGCCCATGTATTGTAGCATGCTCCTAGATAGAGCCCTGTATTATTCCCATTAGTCGCGGCCTGTGTACAAGATCCCACCGAGCTGTGGAATCTATGGCATCATTGAAGCACCAGACAAGGGGCCGTAGTGATGAAGTGTGGGGTGGGGTCTCGCCTGAGCATAAAAGGCTACGGGGACTCCTTCAATGAGCTAGGCCTAATAGCCGGTCACGTAGAGGGCCGGGTATGGGTCTGACACTCCCTGGGTACAGTGGTGTGATCATCCTGTACTTTGAAGATAAAGTTAGGGGAGTAGGTCGGGTACGGATGCGGGGGTCGCTGATGCGGCACGTATTCTCTAGCTCACCCATGGATTCACTGCGACTCTGGGAAGGGACACTTCTCTGACCTGCCTCATCGGACCAGGGAGATGTAACCCGGAGTAGTCCCGAAGGGTGATACCTTGGGATTGCGTCTCCGGAAGGCTACAATGGCGCCATAGCTTGATTCAGCTCATCTGCAAAGTGTGCACAGGAGGGGCGGATGGAGTGGACAACCCTAGTGAATGTTCTATGCCAGCCAACGCCATGTTAAGATTCTGTCTGCTGAACTCCTTAGACCTAGCCGTCAGTCGATCCCCATTGGAGTCTGAGCCGGTGTAGAACCTTGGGTTTGGGATGTTTTCCTTAGCATTAGATGTATCTTCTCCGTTCTCATCAGTTGGATGGATGTGCCACCCTTCGGGGTGGTTATTTGTTATATGATTATGCTGTATGCTAACCTTGTATTCACGCTTCCGCGATTTAGGAGTCCCATTGAAGGCGTGGGCCGAATGACACCTCCGTGTCCTTCACCCGGGCATCTTTCTATGGATGGTCCGAGTTAGACGGAGGGCGCTGCTCATAGTGAATTGGTTGCCATGGGAGGGGGAAGTCCCTGTATGTATATGTCCGGAGCGCCGTATATGTTCAGGGAGCGTCATACAAATCAGTGTTCTTGCATCAAGAAGGAGTGCCCTTCCATCTTGGAATCATGACACTATTTCAAATGGAAATGCTCTTGAAGTATGGAAAGGGGAATGCCATTGTGATGGATGCCACATTCAAGACGAATGACTTGAGGTTTCGTCTCTACACATTGATGGTGTTTGATAGTCATAGGAATGGAGTGCCAGTTGCATGGATCTTGACGTCTAGTGCCACAAAGATCAACATTCAAACCTGGCTCGAACACTTGAAAATGCATATTCATAAGAAAGATCCTCAATGGGCTTCCACTTATTTAATAGTTGATGTTGATGTTGAGATTGGTGCATTGGAGGTCATGTGGCCAAATATTCATATCCAATTGTGTCTTTGGCACATGAGATGTGCATGGTGGAAGGTTTTGATGAGACGTGCATGACCCTCGAGTTCGAAACAAGATGTTCAAGGACATAAAAGATATCATGTATAACACACATGTAGAACCTATAGAGGAGGATGGAGAGTTTAAAGATGAATACAGACAAGCTTCAAGGGCTGCCCACCCTTGAAGAATTCAAGTCATGTTGAGATTGTCGGTTTTATCAATAAAGAGTGGACAAAGAATGTGTGCTCATGGATCATGGTGGCAAGGATGTATCCTCATAGTGATCAAGAGACATCTATTGTAGAGCCTTACCATATTGCCCTAAAAAGGATATTGGGTATTATTAAGCATGAGTTGATAGGAAGAAGATTGGATTGGTTGATATGCATGTTATGAGTGATCTAGAGAACCACTTTATATATGACAAATTTGTGAAAGAAAATGGTCTCAGATTGAATTATTACAAAGAAATGGTTGTGGAGTGTGCAATAGTTGGAGTTCGGGCTATTCCAGATGATGTTGTTACTTGGACACACCTTGAGCAAGGAGAGGCTCGGGTCTGGAGCCAATCAAAGCATGGAATTCCTTAATTTGTTGTCTTGAGTGACAAACAATGGAGTTAACGTGGCACTATGACGAGGACAATGAAAAATGGTATAGAAAACTTAAAATTCCATGAAGATGTTGCAAACATGAATGGTTGTGAAGAATTCGTTGAAGAAGTTGGTTGTCCCTTGGAAAGAGTAAATCTTAATGGAAAGGTTGGCAGCAGCATAGAGGAAAAAACCTATGCTGACAATTAAACAAAGCTCTTAGGGTTCCTTTAATCATGTGAAATCAACAATCGAAAAATGTTCTGGACTGTTGCATCATGTTTATTTCCTCATGAGGAAGTTTGCAACAAGATACACTTGTTGAAAAGTACATCCCATTGAATGGAAATTAACGTCATTCCACCACCTATGGGAGAAAGCAAGGATGTTAGCAAGGGCAATAGTCTTACTAGATTAAGATAGACCTTAGCAAGAAAAGCACTGACACCATGCATTATGAGAGTACCTTTGAAATTCATTATGCACAAGCATCTACATGACGAATAGTTGTAATATCTTTGACATCATCTTGCATGTATGTAGCTGGTTTATAGATGTCATCTGGTTCATGTGACGCTCCTTGCGCTATATACGACAGCCCGCCGTATACATCGAAGGACCTTCCCCATCCAACAGCACCCGTCGTATGGGCCCTCTATCTAACTCGCGTCTGGAGTCCAGACGATCGAGTAGAGGACACAGAGGTGTCATTCCATCCCTCTAGGGGTCCCTATGTCAGTGGAAGCAAAATATACAACATAAGCACTAGCATCAATAACAACAAACTACCTCGAAGGGTAGTGATAATCCATCTATCCATGTCATTGAATACAACAATACAATGAATGCATCAAATACATCAAATAGAGGCTCCTACCTAAGGCTCAGACTCAAGGGGAGTCGACCGACGGCTGGGGCCTCCAGATAGAACAGACCGAGTTATGGCAATGACTTGGGCTGGCAATAGACAATGGCTAGGGTTGACCACTCCATCCGCCCCTCCTGTGCATACTTTGCAGATAGGTTAAATCCGGCTCTAATATGACTGTAACCTACCAAAGACGTAATCCCATGGTATCACCCAACGAGACTACTCCGGGTTGCATCTCCCCGGTCCGATGAGGTAAGAAGGGTTGCATCTTCCCCTCCCAGAGTGCAGTGGCTCCATGCCGACTGAACTCCCCAAAACAAGAGCCAAGCCGACACTTGCAACTCTTGAGAGTCAGGGCGATATCATTGACCCAGGAAGTGTCGGACCCATACCCGGCCCACACGAAGTGACCGACTATGAGCCTAGCCCGCTAATGGGACCCCATCACCAATTTGTGTTGAAGATTGTTGGTAGAGAAACACAGAGAGCACTCCAATGTAAGAAGAAAAACTCTCCAGATCTCAAAGAAAGGCAATGGAGGGCTCATAGACCAAAGAGAGGCAACACATATACCCCAGAAGGAGGCGATGGAGGACTTTCAGAATCAGAAGAAAAGGCACTGGCAAAATTGCAGAAGGAAAATAATGTTGGAGTGCTATAGCGGCACCGCCAAAACCAAGATTACTTTTAAAAAAACCTACATGGTAATAATCAAGAATTTGTAGGCATGGGATACTTACTGGATCCAACAGTCAACAGGATCCCCTCCTCCGGGATCCCACAACTACGCAGTTAACGGGTTACTGTGCAATTTTGGTTTGATTTTTGCCAGATTGGAGATCTTCGATAACAGCGGCGCTCACTTCGCTTCCATCTCTGCTTCTACCTGCACCTCTAATCTAACTCATTCTGACCACCCTTGAATAGATCCCACCTGATTTCGTGGAGAACCTTGGGAAAAAATCTACTTAAAAAAAAAAAGACCTTGATTTTTCTTATATGGGACAGATTTTTTGCGCAGTAACTAAGCAGTAAGGTGAGATCCCATCCTTGGGGATCACACCTCCGGGAGCCCCCAATTCACAGTAAAAGTATCAAATGTCGAATTTGCAGCTACCGATGGCTTACGAACCAATAAACTCTCGACACGGCTCGTTCAATCCCCCTCCGCATCGCTCCTTGCCCTTCTCAAAATCAAGAACAACTGTGGTCTAAAAGGCAAACAATATTCATTAACAATACACCAGTGAATTCCTACATAACCAATGCTTTATAAAAAATTGTTATGAGAGAATATTCGCGGCACCTCTCCTCCATGCTTTGAAAAATATGGAGTTAGTCTCCTTAAGTTCCGGTTTGTCTCCTCAATTTTGACTTTAGTTTTGAACATGCCGGAAGTTGCTTCCAACAAAAAAAAAAAAAAAAAAAAAAAAAAGTAACATGGCAATTTACATATTAGGGAATATGAAAAGTAGCAAATTTCTAGAAAATTTATAAAAATGCCAGCGTATCTTATTAGGTTAGTAATATTTAGATTTTACTTTCAAAATACCTACTGATGGTGACCATACGAGGGGAGGCATTGCAGTTCGTAGGCTCATAAGTTAGAGGATAGGAAGGAGGGTTCAGAAAGCAAAGAGAGCAAGATTATCAACTAAAAGCAAAGCATATACCAGGAGCGCCCCCATCCAAATCGATTGAAAAATCCTGAACTTAGAGGGATTATAAATTAGTTTACCTTTAAAATTTTGAAATAGATGGCATTTTACCTGTTAATTTATAATGGAAACAGGTTTTTATTCCAAGTTTGTAAATTCCAGTAGTTGCTTATTCAAGGCAGCAATAGGGTGTATCCCCATTAGGCCAGCACCGGCAATTTCAAGCACCACGTATCAAGTCCCCAGCTACCGGTTTCTGAGACCACCATTCTCATTACACCTGTGATATGTTTTAACCAGTTCTGACAAAAACCAAGAAGAGGACAAACGAAATCAAGAAGAGGACAAACTAAATCTTGCTACAGGACAAAAACCCAGTTCTGATTTAGAGTATTCAGAAGCTTTCAAATCCATCTGAATTGGAGTTCCAGGCCTGTGCCATACCTGCAAAATCACTCCAGGCGCGGAATGAGAACGCTCCCGTGCTGTAACTTGCAAGGTGTCACAGTTACCGGCCATTTTTGGGCCTAATGGGGATGCACCCTTAATGGGACCTTGCCCCTACCCCCAAAAAAAAAGCCCTTTCCGGCAAACCCATAATGTTGACGCGGTATATGTTTGTCACGTGTGTATATGTACTAATTCGATGAAGAATAGCCAAGAAATGGGAATCATGGTGTATTTAATCCATCGCCATTGATTCTGTCTCTCCCTTGTAATACCGAAGATGAAAGCTTCCGTAAAGCTAAGGGAAGAAAAACAGCCTCCTCTTGTTCGGGCTAAAATTCCCATCAATTTCTTAGGGTTACCATTCATGTCGGGAATATCGGTGGGCACGAGTAAGGAATTGGGGCTTCATGTGTCTACGCTGCTAGAAACTGGCCCTTCTTTCAAGCTTACATACAGGCCTAATGACTCACAAGGTCCCTTAGGTCTCACTCTCAAGACAGGATTCGGGATTTGGGGATCACCAAGAGGAGCTGCACTCATAATGGCTGCTGAGTTTAATCTTTTCAACAAAGGTAAAAGTCCTGCTTTCTTCCTTCATGTAAAACCCCGCTTTGGTGATTTTGGTTTGAGAAAAGATGCAACTTCGTATGGAATCCCTTGCATGGAAAATGTGGCCAAAATAGGAGGTCGATCTATGGGTGGAGAGGATCGTGTGGTCTATAATGATGGGGGTTTACAACCAGTTGAGGGGTTAAGGGATCTGCATTTAAAGGTGCCTTCACCTGTATTGTGTTCAAAAGTTGAAAGTAGGGAGGAAACAATGAAGCTCAGCATGATGCAACAGGTAGGATTGGAAGAATTGCTTGCAGCTGACAACTCAAAGGAGAAACAAGCACTGCTTGCCACCAGAAATGATGAATTAGCTGGAGCTTTAAATGATCGTATGAGTGTGGCCTCGTCTGACGAGGGTTGCCTACTTGTTAGCATGCCTGACGGAAGCCCAACACATGGAAGCCCTAGATCTGTAGACAAATTGCTGAAACTCAGGACCCATGCAGAAGTTGTAGCAGATTCTACAAGAACTGTGCCCTTTGATGAGCTAAATAGCAGGGGGTTGGATGATGGCCTCAAAAACTGGGGTTTAGTTGCACACAGTAGGTTGCCAATTGGGCAACAGGCATCTGTAGCCCTCCGTTGGCGGCTGCAAGTGCCAAGACAGTTGATTGAAAAAATGCAGAAGGAGCCATGGGGGTTTTCTCTTTTAGGTTTCCCAATACTTGTTGTGGATAAGCTCACTATCAATTTCACAGAGTCCCTGTCGAAAAAAGCAGATAGATTCTCAGTTGATGGTTATATACAGAGAGGTCTGAGTGAGGAGGGGAGAGAGCTGGGAAGAGTGGCATCTATGTGCTCCTCAATGAGAAGACAGCTCCACTTGCTTCATGTTGAGAACCTTGTTTTGAGAAAGACCATGGAAGATATGAGGGAAGAAATAAATGAAAGAGGTAAGTCTAATAGATCATCTATGACATCAACCATTGAAAATAAAATTAAGGAAGGAAGCTTTATGGCTCCGGATGATTTGAGGAGCAGTCGTGTGTCTGGAGAAAATTATCAAAAGAAGCAAAGTAAGAATGCAGGAGAATTGATGCAACCAAACAAGGACATTGACGGCGAACCGAAGACATCTGAGACAAATATCAGTGTTAGCATGGATCCTAAAGCATCCGTAGATGTTTCAGAAGAACTAAAGCGTGCCATTATGAATGCTAACAACAGTGGATGAAATGTGGGGATTCTGAACTTTTTTGGATAATCAAAATCTAGCTTCATCTAAATGTCCTTCACAGTTAACGAGCCATTCTGCTGAAAGATCATCTTCCTCGTTATCCAAGAGTTGTTTATCAATGTACATATATATATCTTATCAAAGGAATTTAGCATTGTTATTTGTACCAGCAGAAATGTCTGTTATATGAACGTTTGACCGACAATGCAAGACACAACAATGTGCACAATTAGGAAAATAATATACAACTATAACATTAAGGTAAGGGCAGGCATCGGTGAGCATATGATGAATTAGAAAATAGTGGAAAAACCTGTATATCATAGTGAAAAAATGCTTTTGGTTTTAGACAATAGGTGGCCAAACCTCATTGATTCAAAAATGTGACTTTTAGAAAGGAAAAGGGCCTATTCCTAATCTATACAATTTTATTTGAAGGATTGCATACACGATAACTGCATGTGCACAATTTGGCCATTATGTCTACTTAAATCCAGCATTTTTCCAATGGCGCACATCTTGCTACCTAAGGAATACAATATCAATGTTGTTTTGACACAGGTAAATTGAACAAAGAAGATTTTAAGCTCTAGATCATTTCCCTGTACCCATTATACACTTTTAATCATTAAAATCAGCCTGCAATAAAAGCAAGCGTAACAAAGGCAACCATCTGAATGAGAAAATTGTAGACTTTAGTAACCACATTTGCAGTTGAAATTATTTTTTGAAGGCCAGCCAGCAGCCAAAAAATAAGGAGCACAAACGAGCTGACGTGCCTGTTTACAATGTACAATTTTACCTGTCGTGAATCCACAATAATCAATTTGTGGGGAACTTTAGAAAGACCTAAGCCCCAAAATACCAGATGGAATCTTCGTCTAAAAACTCAAAGTTCGCAATGGGTTCTGGACTTGCTATGCCTAAATCAAGGGGAGAATATGCATAATCATGAGGCATGTCTTCTACAACGTGAGAAGAAACTTTGCTTGCCATATTCCAGGCCTCTCTTTCTTGGCCTTGTATAAAACGAGAGGAACTATTCCCAGCAACACATCCAAGTAGTATACCTTCATTCTGAAAAGCCTCTCGTCTGCTGGCTTCCTCACTAGCAACTAATGGATACATGTGAAGATGGACATCTTGGCGTGTTCCACCCACATGATTACCATGACTCGCAAGGTAATCAAGCTGAGATCTAGAATCAATTGCCGCTTGTGCATGTGGCCTATAAACTCCATTGCCTGATCGGTGAGGGCAATAGACCTCATGTGCATTCCTTGCATTTCTATCTGTGAATGCATTTCTCCAATCATGATAAGGGCACTGCTTATGTGAGCAAATAAAACCTCTGTGTTGGTCATTTGACAGTTCCTCATCCATTCTCCTTTTCCCACTGGCTTCTAAGCCATGTTGCTCTTGGCTAGATGCTTCTGTGTCTTCAGTCCAGTTAGAAGGACCAGTCTCATGCACTTCAGGTGTCTGATTTGTTCCATTGGTGTGGACAGAAGAAACCATGGGTTCAGGAGGAGGAACGTCATCCTCGACATTACCATCTGGCTCTTGCTCTTCTGACTGTGAGGCTCCATTACAGGAATGCTCAAAGACATCATACTCAGCAGAATCAGGTCCAGCAATCACATTCCCAGATGCGTTCTCATCATTGTCTGCACTACCATTCTGTAGTTTTATCAAATTTTCTTCTTGATCTAATACACCAAGCCAAGTGGCGCTCTCTTTAGCAGTCATCTTATCCTGCAAACATTTTGACTGCCTTACAAGCTTCCTTATTTTTGCAATGTCTGGAGACATGTGTTTGATGACAGATGTAAGAACAGCAACTTTCCAGGCTTTCTTTAAATCATGCGGTTTCTTATATGGGACAGGTCCTTGAGTTCTTGGTAATGCCAGCTGTTCCCACCATTCCTCGTTGCCTGATGGCCACCAAGGAGGGGGCATTGCCCTTTCCAAGGGGTACCGTCTTTGTGGTGGATCACAGTGCTGCATCAATGCAGACAACAGCGATCCAAGAGTTGTATCTTGCAACTCTTGTAATCTTTGTGGTGCGGGAGCACCTTCGGCATTGCCATTAGTCTTTCTCTTATTTGCATGTTCAGCTTGATACTTCTGTATTGCAGCAGGTCCATTCTTATCGAATCTGACTTTTTCCTTCCACCAAGCTCTAATGTTATCCGATGCTCCACTTACTGGCTTTCCTTTCTCTGGTATGATACCATACACAAAACCTTGGGCCTTGCAGACCTCCATCATCTTCAACATGTATTTTAGAATTCCATCCTGTGCCCTTGACATTTTTTTCCGCCTTGCCTGCTCTTGCGATTGCTTGTGCTTAGGCCTGTCCTTAATATCCTTGTCTTTATTCAATTCCTTAATCCTTTTCAATCTCAACCTGTCTCTCCATATTTTCTTCTCTAACTCATCCGCATCAATATCATCATCACTAAAATCATCATCTTGCACATCTTCACCATCATTATCTTCCATGTAATCACATGCATCAGTATCCAAATTGCCTTCTACCTCCGTTTCCCCGATATTATCCATGAGAAATCAACACCAACCAGGCTTCCCCTAAGAGGCTAATGTAAGGTCGCTTCAAAATTCTTGAGTGCTTTCAAACCCTAGGAATAGCAGACGCTAAAACTTTGAATTTCATCCACCCTCACAATATATGCATCTTACCGTTGAATTCTACATGTTTCGACTGTCGCAAAGACGCGATCCAACGCCCGTTGCTCCAAATTCTTAGGAAAAGCAGCTCGTCAATGCGGTTTCGCCCTAATTGCAAAGGATGGGTGTAGAAGGCCGCCGTGAAACAGCGTCGTAAGGAGGGCCGCCCACACACTCAAAATATTCGTCATCTGCAATTTCTCTCGGAGGCGCCAAGGTCTCAACTCAAAGGCCCTCGAGCTGAACTGAGCGGGGATCTAATCGACTAATACGTGGAAATGTCATTATTCCATGTTAGGATTCCATGTTAGATCGTGCTGTTACTCGCAAGTATATGTGATACTTATCGTTTTTTCCATGTATTTATAGCGTTTGGTTCATCTTTCATTGCAAGCCATCGATGTGGGGAATATTCCTGGCATTGTGCCAGATCAATGGCCATTAGAATTTTGAGAGAAAAAATGGATGCCAATGTCAATGGTGTTGAACGAACCTATGGTTGAACAAAAATAAAAAAGCAAAATAACTCTTGCCATAGTATGCCTTCTGCCATACCGTCTGCCCCGTTCAAACCCACCATACCTTCAATAGCAGCCCATCGAATCCCTAACAGAGGATTTGTAACACAAAGTTCTCGAGATTTTGTACAGTTATGCAAAGTGGGATGAAAGATGGTAGGAAAAACATATGATCCTTTCTTCTTAACATTGAGTCTCTTAAAAACGTCAACATCTTGCAGGAAATATGGTGCCCAAGAGAGTAAGAAAGTAATCATATATTCACATATCTTGCAGCTTCAAGAAAAAAGAATGCCCTCTTCCGGAGAATTGTACCAAAGCAACTAGACTACAAACAATCAATGCATTCGGTTCAAACCAGACTCAAAAGTCCCCTGGAGTCGAATCGAAACCTCCATGTTTTCGGTGTAAGCCTTTGCAAACAACGAATTCGACTGTTCTGTTCAAGAATCGATGGGCTCGTGCCTTTTAGTGCAGAAACACGAGGATGCAGGTTCGAGGCCGCTCTCTGCTCCTGCTCTGCTCTGCACAATCCTAGAACATGTGGAGGCCTTTTAGTGCCGCCCCTCCTCGCTCCATCGCCCCTGCTCTGCACTGAACAGGGAACAGCAGAGCAGAGCTCCATGAACAGGGAACAGCGGTCTATCCATGGCCCATGAACAGGGAACAGCGAACAGCGAAGCCCTAGAACTTGAGAGCTTAGGCTTAGAACTGGTTCGTCTCCAACAGGCCGATGCTGCTGCCGCTCCACTTTCTGTACAGTCCGCTGCCCTTGCCAAAAAAAGAAGGGAGCATGCCTTCTTATCCACGCCCTAAAAAAAGGGCGCCAATTTTTTTCCCACTAGGAATTGCCAACCCGAAATAGAAATAACCATCCAAGCTCCTCTCACATGGCAAATTATACCATTTTTTATACAATACGATACCGAAATCATAGTCCCCACCATTGCCAGAATACCCTCCCCAAACCCAAAACGAAATTAGCATACTATATCGGTGCTAATATTATAGTTACTATGCATTTTCTAATATTTCAAGGGTTTATGGGATTTGTTTTTAAGATTGAATATGAACCATTGATCTCCAGCATATCCAGAGCATCATACTAAATCAATGGCTAATATCTTTTTGGCAGAAAAATTCTTTGCCACTTTCTAAGGTCACTTTCAAACCCATGGTACAGACAAAACAAATAAAAACCAAGCTCCTAGCTTCACACAGGCCAGGCTTCCATCCAACTTATGGCCATCCGCAACAAGCCCATGGGATTCGGCCCCAATCTCTGTTTAAAACACCATAGCCAGGGACATGCGCCGGGATCTACGTTTTTAAAAGGGCAGTAAATCGGAGGCAGGAGAAGGAAACAGAAGGAGAACGATTAAAAAAAGGCTAAAAACAGGGGATTAAGGTGAGAAATAGAAGAAAACAGAGAATTAGAGGACAATTTGGAGGCAAAATCAGCCGGCTTTGGATCATATTTGAGGACAGATCAGGTGGTAATCGCCCAGACAAGATCCGGGTATCAGGGTAATGGTCCCGCCATCCTACATCCATCGCCCATCCTCAAACCTGGGCACCGATCAGATAAACCGATTTAGCTAAACCTGGGCTTCCTAAACCTGGGCTTCCTAACCGATTTAGCTAAACCTGGGCACCGATCAGATAAACCTGGGCTTCCTAACAAACCGATTTAGCTAGAACCGATTTAGCTGCTTGACACTGTTTGGCAACATCAACACAAGCACGAGAGATCAACACACGAGAGATCTTCACGCCTCTGCCCTGCACGCTCTGCAAAATAGAAAGGAGCGTGTCCTTTTATCCTGTACAAATACTTTTTCTTTTCCAATCATAGCAAAAAAAAGTAAAAAACACACCAAAATAGCAACGTGACCACTAAACGCAATTAAGCTGCTCAAACATGGCAAAATATACCCTTTTCCATACAATACGCCATCAAAATCATAGTCCCAACCATTGCGAGAAGGTCTGTTTCTGATCACATCTATCCCTAGAAATTTCTTCAATTCCCCTAGGTCTGTCATTTGAAATCGAGACCTCAATATTTTTTTGCATTCATTGAGAACATTTAAGGAATGCAATCATCCACATAAAGTGCAATGATGCAAAACTCTTCTTCAATTTGAAATCTATAAAGGTTGCCATCATTTTTAAATTTCTCAAACCCATGTTCTGTCGAGAAATGATTCATGCAAAGATACCAATGGTGATTGTTTTAAACCATACACAGCTCTCTTTAATTTCCATACCATGTTTTTACCAATCTCAAATCCTGGAGCTTGTTTCATATAAGCCTCCTCCTCAAGTGTGGCATTCAAGAAAGCAGTTTTCACATCCATGTGATGTAATTCCAAATTCAATGCATTTGCATTGCCAAAAGAACTCTAATACTTGTGCATTTTACAATTGGTAAATATGTTTCCTCATAATCTCTACCTTTCTTTTGAGTAAATCCTTGTGCAACTAGCCTTGCTTTGTATTTTTTTGTGCCATCAGAATTTTCTTTAATCCCGAAGATCCACTTGCTTCCAATAATATTTTTTTCTGTATTTAATTTGACTAGATCATAAGTCCCAGTTTCCTCAAAAGACTTTAAGTCATCTTTCATAGCATCTAGCCACTTGTCTTTGTTTACACTTTCTTGAACGTCTTCAACACATGATGGTATTAGTTCATCTTCAAGAATTGCCATAATCTGCTCAAAATCTGGTTCCTTTTGTTTTTCAATTCTTCTGCTTCCTCCTTGTTCATTCATGCCATATGGTATTTCTCCTAGCTTTGCTTCCTCAACTAGTTTTTCTGCCTGAGTTTTTCTCCTTTTAACAAGCACCTCCTCAATTCTTTTGTTTTCATCTACGTTTTCTGCAGCTGGTGATGTTGGCTCATCTATTTTCTCCGTATTTTCAATGCCCACATTAGTGTCTACATTAGTGGGAACAACCTCATTTATATTTTCTCCATTCTCATCAGTCTGGTTCAGATCTGGTTACTATTGGTATTTGCTCTTTTATTTGAACCACCTGTTTGTGTCTATCCTTATAGACTATCTTCTCATTGAACATAACATCCCTGCTGGCAACAATAGTTTGCTTCTCTAGAATTAGAACCCTGTACCCTTTAGACTCAGAGTCATAGCCAACAAGAAATCCAACTTCTGCCTTGTCATCCAATTTTTTCCTTAATTCTACTGGTTTATGGACAAAACACAAACAACCATATGATTTGAACAATTCAAAATCTAACTTTTCATGAGGATCCCAGAGTAAATTTGGTATCTTACCTTTAAGACTTGCAGATGGTAGCATATTTTGAACTCAAACAGCAGTTCTCAGAACCTCTTCTCATAGATTTCTTGGTAGACCACGGTGTTTTAACATTGCCCTTACTGCATCCATCACAGTTCTATTTCTTCTCTCAGCCACTCCATTTTGCTGAGGGCTATGCCTGCAAGTCAATTGTCTTTTTATGCCATGAGCAATATAAAAGGTCCTGAATTTTTCAGAGAAGTATTCTCCTCCTCTATCAGACCTCAAACATTTAACCTTTTTCCCAGTTTCCCTTTCCATTTCTGCAACAAATTGCTTGAATGCTTGTAATGCTTGAGACTTTCTTGTTAAACAATAAACTTTGCATTTTCTACTATAATCATCAATAAATGTGATGAAATATCTGTGATTTGTTCTGCTTCTTACATTCAGGGGACCACAGAGGTCTGTATGAATAAGTTCTAGTACTTGATTTGCTCTAGATTCTCTTTTTCTAAAAAGGCAATCTGTTTAGTTTCCCAACTGCACATCCTTCACATATTGGATCCTCCTTTGTTTCATCTTTGCACTCTAGATACCAAGTTTGTGTAATGTTCTTACATTATTGAAGTGAGAATGTGCCAATCTATTGTGCCACAACTCCAGATCTATTTCTTGCACAAGATTTATATTGTTTGGTACAAGTCTATTCATCTGGAAAAGATTCCCAACCCTTTTTGCTCGGAGCTTTAACTTTTCGGTCAAGAACACATTACATTCTTTTGAGTCAAAATTGACTCGATAGCCTAAGTCAACAAGCTGACTTACAGAAATCAGATTTTTAATGATTACTGGCACACAAAGAACATCTTCAATATTTATAATATTTCCATCCAAGTCTTCAAGTTGCAACAGTCCTTTGCCTTGTATTTCAGTTAGATCTCCATTGCCAACTTGAATTTTTCTAGAGCTTGCTGTAGAGGGAAATTTCTGAGCAACTCAGCTGATTTCACAACTGATCTTTCAGCTCCAGAATCAACTACAAGAAGATCATTTTTGTCATCACCATAATTTTCATGAATAATAGCAAAAGTATTGGTTGCCTCTTCATCACTACCAATATCAGCTTTGTCCTTTTCAACAATTTCTTGGGCCAAGTAAGTCCTCTCCATACTTTTGCCTCGACCCCTGCCAGAACTTCCTCCCTTTTCTTTTCCTCTCCCAAAGTTCTTTGGAGTAGGACATTTAGCTGCTATGTGACATCTTCCTCCACAAGTGAAACAATTAAATTCTTTTTCTTTTTTCAGCTTTGGACGTTCACTTTTATAATGACCTTGTTCATGACAATGATAACAAGTAATATTTCCTTTTTTCTTAACAAACAGGACTTCAGAATTTTCTTAATTCTGCCTTAAAATCTTCTTTTGTTCCCATTCAGTTCTGAGAAGATTTTCAGCCTCTTCCTTTGATCTACATGTATTTCTAACAAACAGCGATAAGTTTTCATTCTCACTAATAGCCCTTGAAATCTGAAGGACTTGACTCCTTTCATAAATAATTGTGCCAGCTCCTGGCAAATCTGCTATCATATTGTCAAATTTATTAAAGTACTCAGTCACATCCTCATCTTCCCTAAGCTTCAAGTTTCTCAACTAATAAATCCAACTGAGAAGATGTTTTTTATTCATAGTGACTTAACAACAATTTCCACATGTCCTTTGGACTAAGAGATCTAAGTTTCAATCTGATAGTAGGACTAACCTTACAGGAAATAATCCCTTGTGCCTCTTTGATCTTTGCTTGCATAGACTTTCCTGTACTGCTACCAGGTGTAGTACCACATGTACTTCCACCCCCAGCATCAACAGGTGAAGATTGATCAGCTCCTCCTGCCACAGATCCTGCTGAAGCAGTCCTGACCAAGCCACCAGTACTCACAGCCAAACTGCTGTTGGGATCTACCAGTTTCCATAAGTCTTCAACCTCCAAGATATGAATCATGGCATCCTTCCAAACTTGGAACCCAGGTCCACCCTTGTAGACCTCTATCTGATTTAATAGACTTGCTCCAAACCTGCTAGACATAACTATAGCTCCGATACCACTGTTAGTTTTTCAACTTAGTACTTGCAACCTTGCAATTTATGCCTAGCACAACAAAACTTGAGAGACAATAGCTTAGATTATTTCTCACAAGTTTTACAAACTTGAGAGCCAAGATGTGGTCACTAATCTCAAGCTTGGTTTATCAATTCAAATCCTAGCCAAATATTCAAACAAAATCATTATCTATAGAGATAATTATTTGAACCATTGAGCTTTTATCGATCAATACTGTAGCATTTCACTGTAGCTACGGTATTGACCATAATACTGTAGCATGTTTGACTGTTCCCTTTGAGCTCCAACCGGACCCCCAGATCAATCCAATGTTCTCGAATACTCCATTCTTTATCTGTTTCGATCTTCTATAGCACTGCTCCGACGGTTTAGGAACGGATCGACACCAAATTCGACTACTAATCTTGGATCTTCGTCGGGCACTAATATCCCACATGCTTAGACGATGGAATTAGCCTTTTCCGACCATTGACCATTGACCATTGACAAATAATATTTAACATATTTAACATGTAAATAGGTATCTTGTGAAGATCAATCTTGAACAAACTTGAACAAGTGTTGCAACTTGCCCCTAAGGTTTTCAATACCTCCATCTTCAACAATTCTACAAAACCTAGTATCTCAGAGAGATTTACTCTTCAGAATAGTTGCAACCTAGTTTCAACCTGTAACATTACACTGCTCTCATCAACTATAAGCTTACCAATAAAATTAACACTAAGACATTTTAATTTCTTACCAGTCTGTCTTTCCACCTCTGCTTGATATGCTTTGAAGGCCTCGAAAGCATGATCTTTGTTCTTCAATGTGTAACACTTGGTTTTCCTAGAAAAATCATCAGTGAAGGTGATGCAATATTTCTTTCCATGAATACTTCTGATATTCAGAGGTCCACACAAGTCACTGTGTACAAGTTCATTCACTTCTTTTGCTCTCTTTCCCTTTTTAGGAAATGGAATTCTGCAATGTTTGCCTTTTAGGCATCCCACACAATTAAAGTTTTCTTCTCCCTTGTCTGCAGCATTAATCTGTCCAGTTTTGACCATGTATCCTAAATTGTTAATATGTATGGCCTAATCTTTCATGCCATTGTTTCAGAGTTGGTATTGTGATAACATTGATTGCACTTAGATCACCATTTCTAAATCCAAATAATTTACCAACTCGTTTGGCTAAAAGTTTCAACTCATTATTTATTAACACCTTATAATAGAGAAATCAAGATCTACTAGCTCTGTGACAGAAATCAAGTTCCTTATTACATTTGGAACACATGATACATTCTCAAGCATAACTGGCTGCCCATCTAAATCAAAGAGTTCTAATAACCCACTTTGTTCCACCTTCTGCAAATTCCCATTTGAACATAGCTTGCATCCTTGGAAACTTTTTCTTTGAGCTTAGAAGGTGATTTAATCACGCTTCTCTCAGCTCCACTATCTAGCACATAATCAATGGATAGAGTTTGAGTATGTTTTACCTCAGCATTTTCATCATTTATTTCCTCCTCTTCCTTGTTCTTTTCGGCTGCTAGATTTACTATTGCAGTTTTGCCTCTACCCCTTCTATAATTGCATCTACCCCTTCCATAATTGCCTCTTCCACCTCGATTTCCTCCTCTTGCATTAGGATTCTTACCTCTGCCAGAGTTGCCCCTATTTCCTCCTCTATATGAATCTTTAGGACTTGGACACTCATTAGCTAAATGGCCAAAGCCTTGGTAATTGAAGCATTTATTACCCTTTTCTAGTCTTGGGCAGTTAGCTTTTAAATGATCATATGTATTACATACAAAGCAAGGGCCAATTTTACCTTGATTTCCTCGTCCTTTACCACTTGAAGCATACAGAATTTCAGTCTGCTCTTCATCTTCATTATTTGTGATTGTATTTTGCTCTAACTCAGTTTTAATCATCCTTTCAGCTTCTTCTCGACTTTTAGCCACATTCCTTACAAGTGTGGCTACCTGTTTATGCTTAGAGAATACCTTTGAAATGCAATTAATATGCTACTCCTTTGTTATGGGTACTCCAGTAGCCTCCATATCTGCAATAATATTGTTAATTTTTTCAAGAATATCTTTAACATCATCCTTATCTTTAAATCTCAATTCTCTCAGCTCCTTGTCCAAGACATCCAGCTGAGAAGAGGACTTTACTTGATACGTTTGGACCATGTAGGTCCACATCTCTTTAGGAGACATTCCCCTCATCTTCAGCAAGGTACTTGAGCTAATATTGCTTTTAATAACTGCTTTGGCTTCAAGATTCCAGCATCCAGTGCAGCACTACTAACCTCCTGAGGACTTGAAGGTCCAGCTCCTTTGGTTGTACTTACTTGAGGACTTGAACTTGTTCCTGATGCAGCTACAGTGGCATACATGCGTCCCCTATTAACTGTTTGAACACCTTCAACAATGTCCTCATCGCCACCTCCCACAAGCCTTCGACCCTTAGCACTTCTTCAATCTTTTCTTTCCACACTTGAAAACCTGCACCTCCTTTGTACACATGTATTGCACTAAGCAATGAGGCTCCTAATCTGTTTGTCATAATATCCTGCTCTGCTACCAGATAGAGGATTACAAAGCAATATAATTAATCAATTATGAACAATAGAATAAGCAATATCTGGATATATTGCATCTAACATTTAACCTTGCACCATTGCTTTTGTGAACTTTCAATCACCATTGATACTACTCCTTAACAATATAATAAGTCATTTAAACCATCGAATATTACTGTAGCAATCATAGTTCCTAAAGCACTGAATAAAACATTATTCACATCTTAATCTACATTGGCAGACCTGTGTTATCCTTTGTTTTCAAGGATCCGACAATAAGAATACCAGATCAATTCATTCCAAGATTGTTATATAGAGTAGCCCGACGGTTTAGCTAGGCCGATCGCATTTGAATTTGATTTGGCTCTCAAACATTTGCTACAATACCTTATATTTTTAGGTTACATCTTTCTAAATATTTTACCTCGGTGCCACCATTGAACTTATGGTTTCATGGTTAATTAGACATCCATGAAACAATGAACTATAGCCAACATATAATAACCATAGACCATTATCGTCTTCAACTGTGTAACTATTCCAACTCTGTAAATCTTCACTAGGTGACTTCAGCTCTATTTTCCATGACCTCTAACAACAATGGGAACCTGCAAACAAGGCATACAACTTATAACATAATAGAATAGAATAAATATCTACTATTCCTTGAAGCATAAAACAATTTCTTGGAACTATTTGTTGATGATCACTGCAAATTGTTGCTAAAGTGCCCTTGCAGATTCGAAATTGAATATATTGCAGAAGTGTTTACCTTAGGTGAGTCACACTGTAACAAAGTAGATCTGTCTCTGACATGCAGCCACGAAGAATAACCTTTTACGTCTTTGTTTTTTCTGTAAATATTCCTTCTTTTATTCTATATTCCATATTCTTCTTTATCTGCTCAATTTGTCAACTTCTTCAATTTGGCAACATCTTGCATCTCTTTCTGCTTAGAGGCAAATCCTTTTTTAATTCTTAGCAAGCAAAATCCGCCAAAAAATTGTTCTCTGACACCAAGTCAATCTCACTCCTACTGTCACACTTGATCGTCCTTAATCTTAGTCTCATAACTGTTTATAACGACATATTTCCTTAATCTTATTCCGCTCCCACATTCTACTGTAAATTAATACATGATCATAAATAGTCAGGAAATATCACGATAGAAGATGTAGATCAAAATTAATTGGCTGCATCGGATTGTGCTGTAAGAAATTCAGAACCTCTGATCTACCTTTTCAGCTCTTAAAATTTATAACAATGATTCAAACTTCGTCCGTAGATTCTAACTGACTAAATGCATCTACGTTTCTTAAACTTCTAAGCTTCTGAATTCATCCTACAGTTCCCAAAGAAACTGGAACCATTCTCTGATACCAATTTGATACGAAGATGTAAACTCTAGGCAGTACCTGCAAAATAATCATTAAGAAGTAAAGCAAATAAACTCAATTCCACCCCATAAAAGAGGTCCTCGATGAACGGCATGAACGGCTTTCTTGGCGCCTGCGGCTAGGGCGGTGGCAGAGAGGGGGAGATCCGTCCTTCCTCCCTCTCCTTTCCGGCACTGTTGCAGCATCCCTTATCTTCTTCCTTGCTCCAGATGCTAGTAGGGGTTTTGCTTTTGGATTCAGCAGATTTTGGCCTCCGAAGAATTCCTGGAGATCAATTTTGGAGCTGCTGTAAGGCGGTCTTTTGTGGTCTTGCTGGTAAGCCACTAACGTGGTTGTTTTGCTCTCAAGTTTCTAAGAGGCTTGATGATTTGATGAAGCAAAAACTGTAGATTTCTAGCAGCCTAGATTCGTTTCTTGGGCCTGTCTAGTAGTCCATGGATTCTTCTCCATCTCGGCACACTGAAAGGGCGTAGAGCCTATAAGGTGGGGCAAAATTATAGCATCACCATAAAGAAAGGGGTTCGGGGTTATATTTCTTCCGAAATCTAATCTAAAGATGGGTCTTCTGATCACAAAGCTTTTTCCACGTCCTTCTGCTCTTTCTTGCTAGCAGAAAGATTTAGGATGCTTTCTTGGAAGAAAGCAGAGTAAGTTCATTGATCACTATTCTATGGATTCGAAACAAGATGACAAATTATTTGAGATTGCCGAGCTAGGGACTTGATTGTGACTAGGACGAGGCTTCCATATCAAGACCAGATATTATGAACCAGGCTTTGGAGGAGAGCTTTGGCGGCTGGGCTGTGTGTCTAGCTTATTTCAGGTGGGCTGACTGGCACATCCCAACAATGCAGCATCTCTTTTAATTTCTCATTTGGTATCCAATCTGTATAACTGATTAAAGATTGAAGCACATGTGCCTTCTCGGCGATCTTGGGAGAGGCTGCTTCAGATTACTCTTTGTCTTTTTTCTCTTCATCTCTACTTTTGCAGAAGGTTGTTTTAGAGCATTCAAGATTTATCTGCAGTTTCTGGAAAATGAGTATTTTGCTCCTGTAGTACTCTGTTGTTAAACGGAAGAAGAGGTTGAGAGAAGACTTATATATACTGTAGCTGCAGATATGAATTCAGATCCATATGGGATCATTTGTGCTTAAATTATATCTGATCCATAAGGGATCTTTGTATTGTAATTTTTCCTATCTGATCAATACAAAAACTTCTTACTTTCAAAAAAAAAAAAAAAAAAAAAACCCTTCTTTGCTTGCTATGTACCACTTTAGACAGTAACCAGTAAACCAGCCACAGTAATCTGTAAGCCAACTTTTACTGGTCTAGACTAGTCTTTTGACAGACTAGCTAGTTTTTGTCCCACTGCCAACGAGCAGCCAAAGTGGAGGACATGTATAGGCTTTTAAGTTCTACCACGTCGGGGATCATGGCCGTATAACCCCAGTAACCAACACCCAAAGCTAAACATACACTGGCCAGGGTTTGAACCCCTGACCAAGTACACATTCATTTTGGCATTACTAGGCCTATACCAACTCACCACACATCCGTTGGGCAAAACTTTGGCCATACATGCACACTTTGTAGGCGGGGATTAAATCCTGCCTTGAGGAAGTTTTCGGATCCTAGGGGGCAACTCTAGGGGCATCGGCCCGAACCTAAGCGTCACCAGCCTAGTGCCGCTGCCACGTTATGACTTTTTGGGCATCCTAGGACCCGTAGGGCTTTTTAGGCGGTAACGATAAACCCCAGCCACCACGAATGTCGTAAACCAAACCAGCCCGCGATGTCATCAAACCAACTTTTACTGGTCTAGACTAGTCTTTTGACAGACTAGCTAGTTTTTGTCCCAATCGCCAACGAAAGCCAAAGTGGAGGACATGTATAGGCTTTTAAGTTCTACCACGCGGGGATCATGGCCGAGATAACCCCAAAAACCAACACCCAAAGCTAAACATACACTGGCCAGGGTTTGAACCCCTGACCAAGTGCACATTCATTTTGGCATTACTAGGCCTATACCAACTCACCACACATCCGTTGGGCAAAACTTTGGCCATACATGCACACTTTGTAGGCAGGATTAAATCCTGCCTTGAGGAAGTTTTCGGATCCTAGGGGCAACTCTAGGGGCATCGGCCCGAACCTAGCGTCACCAGCCCTAGTGTCACCGCCCACGTATGACTTTTTGGGCATCCTAGGATCCTAGGACCGAGGGGCTTTTTAGACAGTAACCAGTAAACCAGCCACAGTAATCTGTAAACCAACTTTTACTGGTCTAGACTAGTCTTTTGACAGACTAGCTAGTTTTTGTCCAACTGCCAACGAGCAGCCAAAGTGGAGGACGTGTATAGGCTTTTAAGTTCTACCACGTCGGGGATCATGGCCGTATAACCCCAAAGAACCAACACCCCAAAGCTAAACATACACCGCCGTGGTTTGAACCCCTGACCAAGTGCACATTCATTTTGGCATTACTAGGCCTATACCAACTCACCACACATCCGCTGGGCAAAACTTTGGCCATACATGCACACTTTGTAGGCGTGGATTAAATCCCCGCCTTGAGGAAGTTTTCGATCCTAGGGGCAACTCTAGGGGCATCGGCCCGAACCTAAGCGTCACCAGCCTAGTGCCACCGCGCCACGTATGACTTTTTGGGCATCCTAGGACCGTAGGGCTTTTAGACAAGAAACCGATAAACCAGCCACGCGATGTCAGAAACCAACTTTTATCGGTCTAGACTAGTCTTTTGACCGGACTAGCTAGTTTTTGTCCCATCGCCAACGAAAGCAACCAAAGTGGAGGACATGTATAGGCTTTTAAGTTCTACCACGTCGGGGATCATGGCCGATAACCCCAAAGTAAACCAACACCCAAAGCTAAACATACACCGCCGGGTTTGAACCCCCGACCAAGTGCACATTCATTTTGGCATTACTAGGCCTATACCAACTCACCACACATCCGCTCGGCAAAAACTTTGGCCATACATGCACACTTTGTAGGCGTGATTAAATCCCCGCCTTTGAGGAAGTTTTCGGATCCTAGGGGCAACTCTAGGGGCATCGGCAACCTAAGCGTCACCAAAATAGTACCGCACCGCCACGTATGACTTTTTGGGCATCCTAGGACCGGAGGGGCTTTTTAGACAAGAACCGATAAACCAGCCACGGTAATATGTAAACCAACTTTTTCGGGTCTAGACTAGTCTTTTGACGGACTAGCTAGTTTTTGTCCCATCGCCAACGAGCAACCAAAGTGGAGGACATGTATAGGCTTTTAAGTTCTACCACGCCGGGATCATGGCCGATAACCCCAAAGAACCAACACCCAAAGCTAAACATACACTGGCGAGGGTTTGAACCCCTGACCAAGTGCACATTCATTTTGGCATTACTAGGCCTATACCAACTCACCACACATCCGCTGGGAAAAACTTTGGCCATACATGCACACTTTGTAGGCGTGGATTAAATCCCCCTTTGAGGAAGTTTTCGGATCCTAGGGGCAACTCTAGGGGCATCGGCCGAACCTAAGCGTCACCAAACCCTAGTGCCACCGCCACGTTATGACTTTTTGGGCATCCTAGGACCGTGAGGGCTTTTTAGACAAGAACCGAGAAAACCAGCCACGATGTCAGTAAACCAACTTTTATCGGTCTAGACTAGTCTTTTTTGACGTACTAGCTAGTTTTTGTCCAACGCCAACGAAAGCAGCCAAAGTGGAGGACATGTATAGGCTTTTAAGTTCTACCACGTCGGGGATCATGGCCGATAACCCCAAGAACCAACACCCAAAGCTAAACATACACCGCCGTGGTTTGAACCCCCGACCAAGTGCACATTCATTTTGGCATTACTAGGCCTATACCAACTCACCACACATCCGTTGGGCAAAACTTTGGCCATACATGCACACTTTGTAGGCGGGGATTAAATCCCTTTGAGGAAGTTTTTCGGATCCTAGGGCAACTCTAGGGGCATCGCTGAACCTAAGCGTCACCAGCCTTTAGTGCCGCCGCCACGTATGACTTTTGGGCATCCTAGGACCGTGGGGCTTTTTTAGACAAGAACCGAAACCAGCCACGTGTCGTAAACCAACTTTTATCGGTCTAGACTAGTCTTTGACGTGACTAGCTAGTTTTTGTCCCATCGCCAACGAAAGCCAAAGTGGAGGACATGTATAGGCTTTTAAGTTCTACCACGTCGGGGATCATGGCCGATAACCCTCAAAGAACCAACACCCAAAGCTAAACATACACCGCCGTGGTTTGAACCCCTGACCAAGTGCACATTCATTTTGGCATTACTAGGCCTATACCAACTCACCACACATCCGTTGGGCAAAACTTTGGCCATACATGCACCGGGGATTAAATCCTCGCCTTGAGGAAGTTTTCGGATCCTAGGGGCAACTCTAGGGGCATCGCCAACCTAGCGTCACCAGCCTAGTGCCGCCACCACGTATGACTTTTTGGGCATCCTAGGACCGAGGGCTTTTTTAGACAAGAACCGAAAACCAGCCACAAACGCGAATCAGAACAACTTTTATCGGTCTAGACTAGTCTTTTGACGGACTAGCTAGTTTTTGTCCCATCGCCAACGAAAGCCAAAGTGGAGGACATGTATAGGCTTTTAAGTTCTACCACGTCGGGGATCATGGCCAGATAACCCCAAAGAACCAACACCCAAAGCTAAACATACACTGGCCAGGGTTTGAACCCCTGACCAAGTGCACATTTATTTTGGCATTACTAGGCCTATACCAACTCACCACACATCCATTGGGCAAAACTTTGGCCATACATGCACACTTTGTAGGCGTGGATTAAATCCCGCCTTGAGGAAGTTTTCGATCCTAGGGGCAACTCTAGGGGCATCGCCGAACCTAGCGTCACCAGCCTAGTGCCACCGCCCATGATGACTTTTTGGGCATCCTAGGACCAGAGGGCTTTTAGACAAGAAACGAAAACCAGCCACGATGAATCAGAAACCAACTTTTATCGGGTCTAGACTAGTCTTTGACAGACTAGCTAGTTTTTGTCCCACCGCCAACGAAGCGACCAAAGTGGAGGACATGTATAGGCTTTTAAGTTCTACCACGCCGGGGATCATGGCCAGATAACCCCATTAACCAACTCCCAAATATAAACATACACCGCCGGGGTTTGAACCCCAGACCAAGTGCACATTTATTTTGGCATTACTAGGCCTATACCAACTCACCACACATCCATTGGGCAAAACTTTGGCCATACATGCACACTTTGTAGGCGGGATTAAATCCCCCTTGAGGAAGTTTTCGGATCCTAGGGGCAACTCTAGGGGCATCGCCCCTACCTAAGCGTCACCCCGGCCTAGTGCCGCCCACCTATGACTTTTTGGGCATCCTAGGACCCGAGGGGCTTTTAGACAAGAACCGAGAAAACCAGCCACGATGTCAGTAAACCAACTTTTATCGGGTCTAGACTAGTCTTTTGATAGACTAGCTAGTTTTTGTCCCACTTTAACGAAAGCAGCCAAAGTGGAGGACATGTATAGGCTTTTAAGTTCTACCACGCCGGGATCATGGCCGATAACCCCATTAACCAACTCCCAAATATAAACATACACCGGCCGGGTTTGAACCCCCACCAAGTGCACATTTATTTTGGCATTACTAGGCCTATACCAACTCACCACACATCCGTTGGGCAAAACTTTGGCCATACATGCACACTTTGTGGCAGGATTAAATCCCACCTTGAGGAAGTTTTCTTTAGGGGCAACTCTAGGGGCATCGCCGAACCTAAGCGTCACCCGACTAGTGCCACCGCCACCTATGACTTTTTTGGGCATCCTAGGACCAGAGGGCTTTTAGGCAAATAACGATAAACACCAACTTTTACTGGTCTAGACTAGTCTTTTGATAGACTAGCTAGTTTTTTGTCCCACCGCCAACGAAAGCAGCCCAAAGTGGAGGACATGTATAGGCTTTTAAGTTCTACCACGCCGGGGATCATGGCCGTATAACCCCATTAACCAACTCCCAAATATAAACATACACCGGGCCGGGTTTGAACCCCCACCAAGTGCACATTTATTTTGGCATTACTAGGCCTATACCAACTCACCACACATCCGTTGGGCAAAACTTTGGCCATACATGCACACTTTGTAGGCGTGATTAAATCCCACCTTGAGGAAGTTTTCTCCTAGGGGCAACTCTAGGGGCATCGCCCGAACCTAGCGTCACCAGCCTAGTGCCGCCTTGCCACCTATGACTTTTTGGGCATCCTAGGACCGAGGAGGGCTTTAGGCAAGAACCCGATAAACCAGCCACGCGATGTCAGTAAACCAACTTTTATCGGTCTAGACTAGTCTTTTGACGAGACTAGCTAGTTTTTGTCCCATCGCCAACGAAAGACCAAAGTGGAGGACATGTATAGGCTTTTAAGTTCTACCACGTCGGGGATCATGGCCGTATAACCCCAAGAACCAACTCCCAAATATAAACATACACCGGCGGGTTTGAACCCCACCAAGTGCACATTTATTTTGGCATTACTAGGCCTATACCAACTCACCACACATCCGTTGGGCAAAACTTTGGCCATACATGCACACTTTGGGCAAATCCCAAAAGTTTTCGGCCTAGGGGCAATACATGCACTTGACTTTTGGGCATCCTAGGACGTTTTAGGATTAAATCCCACCTTTTATCGGAGACTAGTTTTTGGAGATCCCATCGCCAGGGGCAACTCTACCACGGGGGATCATGGCCCCCAAAACAACTCCCAAATATAAACATACACCGTCCCCACCAAGTGCACATTTAGTTACTAGGCCTATACCAACTCACCACATATGACTTTTTGGGCATCCTTTGTAGGCGGATTAAATCCCACCTTGAGGAGGGCTTTAGGGGCAACTCTAGGGGCATCGCCCAACCTAGCGCCACTGCCTAAACATCCTAGGACCGCGGCTTTAGACAAGAACTTTGGGCAGCCCACGTCAAACCAATCTTTTTTCCATCTGTAGCTTAAGTATAGTGGCTTTGTTTAAGCCTCCCTTTTTCCTTCCCATACACCAGTAATAGCAAAATAGAGCAGCGGCAATAAGGAGAAGCGAGAAAAACTCTGACCATACTAACCTGTTTAAATACATCAGTAGGAAGTCGGCAAGGCTACTGCCAGAGGAAATCCGTCCATTGATCTCAAAACCGTGAATATGCCAGATTAGGTATGCCCGAAGAGTCATTGGTTAGCTCAGAATATCAAGTGCCGGAAAATGTTTCAGAGAAACCCTAAAGAGGCCAAAAGCTACGAACAATTCCAAACAAAGGTAGGAAATGGAAAAATGAAAAATTAATAGATCTATGTGTTTAACAAAAGATAGCCAAGATAACATCAACAATACTTCATGGGGCAATAAATATGTATTTCTTGAACTTATATTTCAAGAAAAAAGGTCCAAACAACTGGATTTTTAGCAGAGTGTCGTCATACAAATACCAAGAAATGGAGAAATGACGACCCACAAAATGTTTACCCTATGGGGCAAAAAAAACCATTTCAAAATAGTGAGCCAAACTAGAGGAATTTTAGCAGAACTGTCAGACTAGACAACCAAGGAAATACATAAAGAGTCACTGATATAAAGAAAAATCACGGTCAATTAGGAAAATAGGGACTTCCCAAACAATTGGAAATATCGTTAAAACTGAGAAATGAAGATTTAGAGTACGTTTACCCTATGGGGCAGGCAACCAAACATATTGCACACTTATTTTTAAGAGAGTGAAACAACTAGATTACTAGCAGAAATGCCAACCTAGAATATCCAGAGAATACATTAAAAAAAAAAAAAAAAAATTCCACCCCTTAAGGGCAAAGCTCACCACCCAACCGGGCTGTTCTGAGCAAGAGAATTCCAGAGAAAGTCTGAATTTTGGAAAGGATTACCTTAAGGTAAAATCAATTAAATACTAGAACTCCGTCTAGCAAGATCACGAATTCATAGGGAAGGATTAATTAGATGATTGGCTTGAACAAGATTTGAGTTATTCACAAGAAAAAACTGATAGAATCCTCTATCCAATTCCACATATTAGAACTCAGCAAAATGTTATCTCAGAAAGGATTTATTACAAGGTAAGGAATCAAATCGTTGGAATCTAGAAACTTGTTGGGGACGTTCTGATCTTCAGATTGGTGCTGCAGAGGTTGCAAGATGTAGCAAGATGTCGCAAAAACCGAGCTGTTGTTGGGTTTGTCCAGATGGTACTGTAGCAGTCGAGACTGTCGCCAGGATGTCGCCTGTGAGTCACTTAAAAGGTTTCGCTCCACGCTTTCTGTTCGCTGCCCCTTTTTATAGTAGAAGTTGTGGCCTTTTAAAAAAGATATCCAATGTTTAAATAGAAAGGTATCCCTTTTCATAAAGGTTTTAAAACCTTATATTTAGTCTAAAGCGATTAGTTTTTTATTGAACGCATAAATGGCCATGCTAAATTAACCTTAGGATTGGTTTTAATGTGGTTCCTCTAGATTCCCCAAGATTCTATGTAGATGCTCTTAGCTTCTTGAGATCTTATGGGGATTCCCCTAGATTCCCAAAGATTCTCCCAAGAATCCCATAGATTTTGCAAGATTCTATGTAGACTCTCCTAGATTCTCTAAGATCCAACAAAGATTCCCCCAGATTTCCAAAGATCCTCTTGAGATTCCCTTAGATTCCCTGAGGTTCTATTGAGATCCCTCTAGATTCCTAAAGATCCAATGAATATTCTCCAAGATTCCATTAAATTACATAGATTTAAGCTTCTAAGAAGATTCTTAGAATCTGATCAAGTGGGCTAATGGTGCCAAATCACCACTTATTGAAAAGTCCTCGACGAGAGGAATCCAACGACATGGGCCCCACCTTCATCCGACCCATCTACTGCAAGTTACATGTCTTTGAAGGCGATTAAGAAAGAAGCTTCTTGGAAAGTCCACTCATAAATGCTTTGCCACCTCATTAACTTTTTATTAATGAGAGTGCCACCTCCTCTTTTACAAAAAAAAGGCAATTTAATGTAAAAATTTAATGGCTAGGATTTCTTCTCACCTTTTGATCTAACGGTTGGAATTTACTACACCAAATCCACTTTTTGGCACCTTCTTCCTCACAAAATCCAAGGTCTAGGATTTCTCCTTCCCTTTTCATCCGATGGCTTAGAGACATGGTGCACGTTCACCCACAAGAGGGCTGCTTAAGGCGGATTGATGTGGCACAGTCTTAACCGTCGATCTCAGATCTGGATAGCCCAGACAATGACACCTCAAAAACGGGACCACTGGACAAGGGTGGAGCTTAAGTGGTGGTTCAATTGAAGCCGTCGATCTCAGATCTGGACGATCCAGACCGCGCCATCTCAAAATATTGGAACACTGGATACAAAGGGGGTGCTTATATAATGTCGCTTCCTTATCGCTTATTTTTCCTTATCGCTTGTTTTGGACCATTGATTTATATAATATTCTCACGAATATTCCTTCGTGTGCATTCTACACCATCCCCCAAATCCATGATGGAGTTAAATTCCCTTTTCCACCTCAATATAAGATTGTTTAACCTCTGCAATAAGTCAATATCCAAGTTAACATACAATCGTCTCACAAAACAGTTCCTAAGGGGATTCGGACCCTTTGCCATACTAGGCAGAACCACAACACTTCCAAATATGTGAACCACCTTTAAACCTTCAAATCAAACCTTTAACAAAAGCGCTCCTTTCCATTCCAGCAACCTTGTTGTGCATGCAAGCCTGCTGAATATCAGGCAGCAACCCATATAGTTGCCAGAATCACCAAGCAAGCAGCTTAAATATTTTAGATGTAACGTCATAGCTACACTTCTTCGCCCATTTTCCTGAACTTTGGCATTCTACACTCACAACAGATATTACTCTTTTGCAGATGCTATTTCCAGTTCTCTTGCTATTCCCTTTTGAAAGATGTATGAATATAAATCTGTCTCCATCATGGCTGGAAGGATAATTACAAGAAAATATTATCAGGCATGATTCCAAGATCCATAAACTTTAACCCCTATATCACTGTGCTACACATGATTACAAGATCCATGAACTTTAACCCCTACATCACTGTGCTACACCTACTAACTAACAGCGGACATAACCCCTACATAACCAGTCTGTAACTATGTAGCAGACTCTATTATACACACAAGGAGAGGCCGAAATTACCAACACTTCTAGCAACATGGCTTTCCAACCTGCATCAAGTACTATATGCCTGCACCTCTCTAGAAGCAAAGCACAACCTAGCCATAAAGCACCGGCGACCTATTCTGCACGTATTAGCGATCAAAACATTTATAAACTAAGCATATGAATGACCCATATATGATGCTGTAAATAACAAAAGCCACATGAAGACAAACACTTGGTGCAGCCGTTAAACAGGAATGCTAATATATAAAGCAGGCAGTGTAGCGAAGACAAGCATATGGGATTGAAAAAACACATAAACATGGAACGACAAAGTGGAGCACCAAAATCTTTAAAAGATAGAAGCAACAAGTGTATCTTCATGCTGTGTTCCAGCAATTGCAGGCTTCTTGGGCACACCAAAGACAATAATCCATTCTGACAAAGCTGTCAAGGACCATGCAGTCCATCCACATTGCAGGTCTGCTTAACAAAATAAATAGAACATACTTCAAAATACTGCAAATTCAATGAGTCTTTGCCTGGGATTTGAACCCACTGCTAAGAAAGAAGCCCAAAAACTTTATTTCCAAAACAAAAGCAATTAAGTTGCATTTAATTGAAGTGGATCACATGCGATTCCCACTTTTTTTGGAACCCTGTTATTTTACACGAAAAGGACGAACGAAAAGTTTTTCGCCTCTATAACTATCCAAAATTTGAGTATTTCTGTGTTAGGGTGGCTACAAGCATCCTTCCCTCTGTTTTCTCGGATCGCGAGTCGAGAACACCAAGAATACAACTCAAACAAAGGAAAATTATAGTCAAAAAAGAATTTTTATTAGAAATTATATAGTTACAATGTATTTCACATCGGACGCAGAGACCATGGCGGTCTTGCTGTCACTACAGTTACATCATCATAGTAGGTGGTCATCTTACAGGAAGAACTTCCGGGGCTTTTTCTTGCCGTCTATAAGCTCTGGGGGCAACCTGAAGAACGTGACATGCCTCACGAGGAGGTGCCTCGCGAGCCACCCGCTAGCCTGTCCGACCAATTTCTCCACCCTCCTCTCACATCTTTTCATCAATCGCCGGGTCGAATATGACCTCCGTGGATGTCATGCAATGCTTGCAAGATGCTTTGAGCTTTCTGGAGTTTCGAAACGTTCTTCCTCTCTTCCTCATCCCTTGAGGTCCCATAGCGTCTGCAATCACGAGCAAGCTTATCCCAAAGCCCTGGTGAGATTGTACCCTGAGCGGGATGTGTGCCATATGTCGAGCCACCTAGAACAAAGAGAGTCTATGATTAACAATTACGGTGCCATTAGTCACGAGTAACGAAGAAAAGGATGCAGAATTCAAAATAGATTGGAGAGCATTCATTCCATATAGGTGCATCCACTCACACAGAAAAGTATACAAACGGTCTCATCATTGGGACAAGCAGTGCCTTTCTCGACTCACAAGTCGAGGAAGGCTCTACGAATCAATATATAAGTATTTTCATTACAGAATATAATACAATTTGCAGAATTGTATTATATTGATTTCAGATCAATATTGTATTGTATTGATTTCAGATCAAGATCAGTGACCTCTGATTTCAAAATTCTGATTTCAATTGTTCACGTTTCTTTCAAAACTTTGCAGAATTTTGCTATCTGAAATCAGAGGTCACTGATCTTGATCACCACAATATTTCCGTCCATAGCCCTCATGATCGTGCTGCTCTCCGGATCAACCTGCTTGACGTTCGGGTAGTTCCTAATCACATCGGCGACAAGAATGGAAACCAGAGATTCAGTCAATACCGGAACAAAATTGTAAGACAATCACTTGTCCGTTTAATGCCCTTTTGGTCGATAACTCTTTGCAATGATTGTATTGTCCATTATGATAGCACTTGTACGTCTATGATCGTCGTGTTGTGTTTGTTAAAATCCTGGTATAATCAAAATCATGGCATGCGTTGGATGCAACATTGCAGAATTCTGTGATGCCTTCTTACGCATGTCGTCTCTGCAGGCGTGTCGCATAATCCTTTGCGTCCTGCATTTTTGAACTTCTAGTCTTCCTTAGCAGGATTGTTCCATCCAGGATTTTGCCCTGTAGGTCAAGCGTTTCTTTGTCCGTGAGGCCCTGTATCCTTTTCATGAACTGCTTGTCAAACAACTTTGGGCCTGGCCTTGTTGACAATTCTCCATTGATGTCCTTAAGCTTGCCTCTTGTCCAGAGAGCCAGATCTCAGTCCATTTTACGCAGACTGCCTCACTGCACAGAATGAGGTCATATTGGTCCGATATGGATTCCTTGCCCTTTCTTGGTGTTTTCTTCTTTTTCTCATCTTCATCATCCCCCTCATCATCTTCCTGGCCTTGCAGAAGAATATCTGCACAGTGTCTCAAAGGTCTTCCACTTGTCTGAGGGAGTCCTGTTTCCTTTAGGTCGCCGAGGACAATCCAATGCCTTCCACTGTTGCCAAGCGTGTATGATCTGGTCAGGATATGGGCTGCAATGAATAAATGGAACTACGTCAGAACAGTTATTTTAATAATCCATGGGAAGAGAACATACAGAGGGTGCAGGGCTTTCTCGACTCGCAAGTCGAGAAAGTTCCCAATTGCAAGGAATCCCCTGAATAGTAGTAAATTAACAATTCTGGGTATTCTCGACTCGCGAGTCAAGAAAATCTATGGGAAGACAAAAAACAGAGGGTGCAGAGCTTTCTCGATTCGCGAGTCGAGAAAGTCCCCAATTGCAAGGAAGTCCCTGAATAGCATTAAATTAACAATTCTGGGTATTCTCGACTCAGAGTCGAGAAAATCCATGGGAAGACAAAAAAAAGAGGGTGCAGGGCTTTCTCGACTCGCGAATCGTAGAAAGTCCCCAATTACAAGGAAGCCTAGCAGTAAATTAACAATTCTGGGTATTCTCGACTCGAGCGTCGAGAAAATCAATGGGAAGACAAAAAACAGAGGGTGCAAGGGCTTTCTCGACTCGGGAGTCGAGAATGGCCCTGGTGCAGGCTGAGGAAAATACCTTATGTAACTAGCGCTTGCTGCTATTGCATTCTGACAGTGGCTGTATCCGCTGAGAGAACTCTGCACTCTCGTTTGGAATATCGATCCTTAATCCTCTGTGCGACCTCTTACTTGTGCTGCCCTCATGGAATGCCTGACCATCCACAACCCAGAACCTCACATCTTTACCCTTCAGGTTTTCCTCAGTGCTCCACCTGAGCAATTTGCCTGTAGCTCTGCTGAATGGTATAACGTCCGCTGGCATTGGATCTGCAACAGGATGATGCACTATGAGGTTCAGTATCTCTAGCATGTGAGCTAGATTAAATTCCCTGTGGTTGAAGAGGACCGCATCACCACTGCAAATCTTCAAGCGTCTTATGTCCATTAGCAACTTGTGACCAATCCCCAGTGGATAAAATTGAGCCAGGCACTTCATTTAGCAACTTGTAACCAATCCCCAGTGGATAAAACTGAGCTAGGCACTCCATCTTTTGGGCCCCCCTCTGCGACTTCTTTATTTGGTCGTCTGGATCCAAGAACTGGGAGTCTAACATTTCGTCATCTTCTGCGTCGAAATCCTCTGGAGTGCTTTCAGTTTCCCCACTTGCATTCTTCTCTGGACTTTTCTCACTCTCAACAACATCCTTCGTAACTGTTGAGTGCTTTAAACTCTTAAGCACGTTGGATATGAACATCCTTGTGTTAAAAGAGCTTCTCCCTCACCCTGGAAATTTCCATTATGAGCTCTCTTGCAGTGAGCATCCCAGCCTCCTTCATCCCTTCCAAATCCTTCCAGCCCAAGTTCTGGCGATTTAGAGGCGCTGGCCTTTTGTCAGTCTCCTTGGCCTTGCTCATCGATGTAGAAGAATAATTTGAGACTGACAATTTCTTGGTGTGGTAAAATTTTCCCTTCAACACGTCTTCCACATACAAAGTGACGTGTCTTGGATCTGGGGCAGCAATAGATAGGACCACACTGACCTTCTTATACTTGTCGCCGGAACTTCCTTTGTCCTTATGCCAGAAAAACAGATCTTTTTCTTCTTCACAAGCTGTTATTTTCACACACCACCAGAAATCCGCTGAGGTTTCCAATAGCTCTGTCTCCAATCCTTCAAGGACAAAGAATGGAGTTCTACCAGTGATGACGAGTGTCTCTGCCGTAAATGCTGCAAGGCTAAAATATCGTCAGAACAGGTAGACAAATCGAATCAAAATTGAGTGCTTACCAGGAGGCATGGTCTTTCATTTCTTCATTCCACTAGAACCCAGCTCCGATCCGGTGCCCCGCTTCTTTATTGGAGTTATTGGAGTCGCCATGTCTTGATGTTGGTGATATCTCTTGCTGCTCGAATTCCCTTCTAAACTTAGTCTCTTGGCTCTTCCAGGACATTTTGAGATTGCACGTAAAAACAGGTTCCGGTGTGTTCTTAAATTTGAAAATAAGGACATACAATCATTCCAGGAAAAAAGCGGGCTAAGGGTACATCACAACCATCTTTAGCCCGCCCAAACACTGATTAGAACTTTTACATTTCGAGGGACTAAGTGTATTGGGCGCAGAGGAGTTTATAGAGTGTCGAGTTTTATCGAGTCTTAGCAGCTCGGACTTCTCGGCATGGCGCCACCACACTGTAAGCTCCTAACGACAGTTTACTCTATAGCTCCATCTAATTGAGTGTTTTGTTGAAACTAGGTGATTTGATCAATGTATGTGGGGCCAAGGTAGCAGAGGGAGATGAGCTAGAGGACACAATCACTCTTCACTGCAGCGCCATAGAGAAGGGATATACAAGAATCACTTTAACATAAGTTTTTGATGGAGATGCCTTGTTGATGAGGCTGACAGAAGAAGCAAAGACCCTCAGAGAGGCTGCGGGATCTGTGATACAATGGCCCCAAAGAATACTTGCGAGAAGAGGTGAGTGCTTACCATTGTTTTATTAGGATGCTTGTTTCAGAGATCCGGTTAGGCATGTTAGACTTGTTTAGAATGTGGAACTGCTCAAAAGCTCGCTCGATTGGTTGTTTTCTTGTTGAGCATATTTTAGCATCGAGACACTCTCTGGGTTGAGAGATGTCGAGCAAGGGAGGAACCAATTGGAGTAACTCACGAACAACTCCATGTTTTGGTTGGAATGCATTCCCCTGTGGTTAGTCGCAGAGGCCTCCACCCAGTTTGACTGCCTCCCCTTCGCAATATTCGAGGAAGGTGGTTCAAAGGAGAGTGGCTCAGACTGGCTAGGGGCACCTGCGACTTGACACTGGAGAATGCACTAGAGCTTGAGTAGGTCAATGGAGGATGTGAGATAAGCAGTCTGCATTGTTGTGTGTAAGATTCGAGGGCCTTCTCGACTCATGAGTTGAGAAAGCCCCCTAGCCCTCCTTAGAGATGGAGTTATTCATCTCAAGCACCTTGTCAAAATGACTACACACTTGTGGATCCTGCCATTGCTTGTTCTCTTGGAACTCATGATCCAAGTAAAATGCAGCAGCTTGAATTGGAGCATTGTAATCATCCCATCTTTTCGCACATAATTCATTCAATTGCTCAAACTTTTCCTCATCTTCTCCAACTTCCTCATGTGCCCAATCATCCTATGCATGCCCTCATAAATCTTGCCAATGCAAGGAACATTACTATCAACAAGGCATAGCATCAAGATAATTGGCTCTACAACTAGAATGTGATGCTCAACATCGGCCCAAAAATCATCATCAAATACTATCTCATAGCAAGCTTTACTTGTAGCTGAGGTGCATTTTTAGACTTGCGATAGCCTTCATCAACAAATAAACTTTTCAACATCCAATGCAATTCATGCAACCTTTCTAGCATAATAAAATTGTAACCAAAGCATGTCTCGCAATACTAAGCAAACCCTTACCATTGTGATTTTCTTGTATCAGCTTCAAGAACTTTGCTTTGATTGCTGAATGCCCATTCACATATGTATCCAGTAATTTCCCTTTTTGCACCAAGGATGCAACATCTGGTAGGCTTCCAATGTCCTTTAACAAGTTATTAAGACAATGAGCAATGCATGGACAAAAGAAAATATGTTAATATTCTTTCTGAATTTCTCTTCCTGCTGCACGATTTGCATTCTCACCATCGGCTACTAGTTGTACAATATTAGAAGCACCAACATATAAAATACTTTCCTTCCAAATTGAAGCTAGATTCACAGCTGATTTACCTGTGGCTGAATGTTATGTGACATAAGAAAGTAAGCATCCCCTCTGCAATAAGCAACTGATCCCTCAATGTGTCGCCCTTTCTTGTCCGTCCATCCATAAAAAATGAGTGTGACTCTAAAATCAGCCCATTGCCCTCTTATTTTAGTCAAAAGATCCATCAAACTACTCTTTTCCTTCTCCAAAAACTTGGTCCAAAGGTCATCACACTTAGGTGGTTCGTATCCAGGACCATAGCTATAAATTTCTTTCACCATAACCTTAAAAAATTCTGATCTAGCAATTCGGAAAGGGATATGGTCATGATAAAACCACCTGGCAACTTGTCTATCCACCGCTT
The DNA here is from genome assembly GCA_021234155.1 of Isoetes taiwanensis. Lineage (NCBI taxonomy): Eukaryota > Viridiplantae > Streptophyta > Lycopodiopsida > Isoetales > Isoetaceae > Isoetes > Isoetes taiwanensis. The sequence continues at coordinate 10,067,587 of JAJEKV010000014.1, read as the reverse complement.
CCTTCTTGTTGGGATCCAATAGCTTTTTGATCTCCTACTGCTCCATCTTCCTAGACTTGCCCCCATTCTTCTTAGACTTTTTTTCATTCTTCTTAGACTTCTTTGGAGATGCAATGAACTTCCGAATCCCACCACTAGAAGCCAAAGTGCCTTTTTCAATGCTCTTTTCCTTGCTGGTTTCTTCTTCCCCGTAATCTGAATCATCATTAGTATTAGGCGTTGAAGACATGATGCTATATGAGGTTGCCTCCCTGGAAGAAGCTTGCATTTCCTTTCTTCCTCTCTTGATTGCATCCAATTGCTTCCCAAGAACCCATAATTCTTGTCTTTTATCCTCCAAAATTGATAAACAGGCTGTAACATCATGTCCCTCTTCCCCAAGCAAATGACCTCTCACCCTTTTCACCGAAGATATCCGAGTTTCTGGGCAAATCCATTCTCTAGTACCTCCTGCAAGCTTGTTGCCACTCTGAACTAGTTCTATCTCTTTCCACCAATTGCCTGGTTTAGGCCCTGATGACCTTGGTGGTTTTCTTTTTCTGGTGGGCATGATTCTTGCGCAAGAACAAATTTGAATTATGGGAGAACAAAGCAAGAACAAAGTAAAAATGAGAATAAAGCAAATGAATTATATGAGAACAAAGGAAAAACTGAGAATATATAAGGAGCAGGCCAAGCAGCAGGATCCTGGTGAATAATGATTCTTAGTGAATCATTATTCTTAGTGAATAGTGAATCCTCAGGAAAGAATTAATAGAGGTGAACAGGTGCGTGCATGAATTTGTTGCAGAAGATGGCAGAACAACAAGAATGCAGGAGCAATTGGCATCATAATGAAAGGTTGAGGGGCACGTGACAGTGCTTGATCTTGTCTTAAGACCCATTTCTGATGAGAAGAAAGAAGCTGCATTATGTGGGCATGCAGAGAAATTAGCAATAGCTTTTGGGCTTCTTCACACTCCACAGGGGCAGAGATTGCACATACTAAGAATCTAAGGATGTATAAGGATTGTCATAATGCGTATCCAAGACAAAGAAAATGAGAGATCATTCTCGAGAAAGTGGATCCATCATTTTAAAGATGGATTATGCTCTTGTGGAGATAACTGGTAGTCTGTGAGCTCGATAACTCAGAAGTATTATGGGTGCGTTGCTATATTGTAAACAAATATTTGTGTGCTCTTGTACTGGAACGAGTTCAGAGAGTTGAAATTTATATTCTTTCCTATCCATCATAAAATATTGAAGACGACAAGAGTTTAAGCAGCTGCAATTTGAGAGGTCATTAGGCTAGGAAAACGAGATAGCGTTAGTGTGGATGCTAGATTCATGGATAGCAGAGCAGAGCAGAGCTTTTAGAAGTTCTACAGGCCTGACATTTACAGCAGAGCAGAGCTTTCCAAAGTTCAGAAGCAGAGCTTTCAGAGCAAAGCTTTCAGAGCTTTTGATTCATTTAAAAAGAGCCAACAAAAAGAGATGTTGAATGCTGATCACGAACATGAAATCTCGGTCGAAATAAACATAAACATGTCGAAATGAATAAACAGGTCGAAATAAGCAGCCTTGCATTTCTAAATTCAAAAAATAAAGGCATGCCATCATTGCCATGCCGTTGCCCACAAAACCGAAAGTGTAAACTTACCTTTAGGCTGCCTATGGGTTTTCTAAATCGGGATAACAAGCAGGTTGGAAGCGCCAGAAGAATCTAAATCGAGTTTCTTTTGGGTTTAGTAACTTCAGTTAGGTCTGGCACAAAAGAACAAAGGGTTATAATGTTGATACTTAAAAACGACCCTTTTTTTTTTTTGCCTTCTTTCTAAAAAGGGAGAAAAACGACTGTTTTCCGTAACACCGTTTTAATTTATGTTGTTTTCCGTTTTCTCAACGGCAAGTTAAAAAAACTCCCTTTATTTTTGGAAAAACGGCTAAAACGGCCATTTTTCGTAACTATGCTTTGTAGAGGGCGATCCATCAAATAGTGTGAATGATCAAAGGCTGGGAGATGATCATCTTGGCGTTGGCATTGGGAAGCTTCTTATCCAGGTTGATACAATCATGTCCCATGAAATCTTCAGTGACTGCATTGTGTGCTCCGGGTTGCTTGAGTCTCAAACTCAGTTAAGATGGCCAATTAGGGTGAGAACCTAGAAGGCCCAACTGAAGTAGATACCCTGAGGCCTAGCCCAGGCAATGTGGAAGGTTTGGTGGTGGATGAGCATCCTTTGATTACGAGGAAGAGGCGCTACATGTTTCATAAAAGGCAGCCAAGGGTGCCCAAAAGGGCTAAAAGTGACAGATATTTACAAAGGATGGAAAGTATGGCACCAACCAAAGAAAACCTAGAAGCAATTAGGGGACAAGAGTGTTGCACTCTAGATTGCACAGTTCAGTATAGTATGGATGACCTTGTGGAAATACACAGGAATATTGCTTTATCAATTGAGAGGCCTGAAGGTATGTATGAGAGCATTAAGATGGATTTTTGGCCTGAGCAAGACATCATTTTACAGATACTGGGAGCATGTCAGAAAAGGGCATAGGTTGTTCCTGCATGGCAATGCACTGACTTTGAACCCTAGAGCAAATACTTTGAAGGCCATTGCAGTCTTCGAGAGCTTTGTGAGATACATGTCTCAATCTATGCCGCATAAGTCAAAGGCGAACGAGCACGGTGTAAGAGTGGTCCAAAAGGTGTTGCCACAACATTATATACAAAAAGAGTGCCTTAAAGAGATCAACATCATTCTAGAAACTACTGGAGGTCGGCCTCTTTCTCAATCATCTTTCAGCAGATTATGGAAAACTACTTCTCAAACGCATGTGTCTTGCAACATATGCCATTCTCAAAGTGCAACACTTGCATTCAATTAAAAGATACACTTGCATCAACTGCAATAAAGAAAGAAAGAATGGCAATCAGGGAGCAATTTGCAGATCACCAATTAGACCAAATATCATGTAGACAACTGTATTGGCAGCGGAGAACATTCTTCCCAAAGCTAGATCCTTTGCCCAAGCGTTGTCAAAACGCTTTTCAGATGAAAGTAAGCCTGGCGGGTATCTTGACACATGGGCATGGAACTGGCACCTATAGTTATTTTATACTTGATCTATGGAGGGATGATCTGAATCTCCATGTAAGTTCTATTTTCAAGTGCTTGAGAACGCTAGAGAGAGGATCGATAGAAGTGATGATGTATTATCCCTCAGCACCCATATTTGAGGCTTTGATGGATGCTCAACCGCTTTGTTACCGAATGCCGATAAAGGAGCTCATATCCAAGGTGTCGAAAGAAACAAGGAGGACTTGGGATAAGTTCCCCTTACTTGAGAAACAACTGTTAGAGGAGCTATATGTTCAATTGGACAACTATTGGAAAGAAAACAAGAATAGATGGATGTGTGGGGCAATGTCATACTTGACAACAGTGGGAGTATTCAAGACTGTGAAGGTGGGGTTCATGATGGTTGGGTATACACATGATGATATAGATGCATTCTTCAGAACTTTCTCTATCAAGCTCAAGAGAGAAAACATGACTAGTCTCCCTGAACTAATGGATGTGTTTGAGAGCTGCATTGACCCCAACCCAATGGCTTTTTTGATGGATGAGGTTACAGATTGGAAATCATTTGTCGAGGGATACTTGCTAGATGGTAAGGATCAGTTGATAGGACACACAAAGCCACTTCAGTTCAAGTTTTGGGTCATGGATGGAATACCGATCATGCAATATAAATGGAGACCAGGTGATAAGTTGTGGATGCCTGTACAAGGAATCGAGTGTGGCAAGGGAGCTACAGGTGAAGTTTTTATTCTTAGAGGGGAGCCAAAACCACTTCCTCCCTTCAAGACTGTTAAAGACACTAGCCAATTAGTGAGGGGCATCAAGAATTATATACGCACTGGGAGGATGTTCGAAATGGAAAGCACACCTTCACCCTGAAGAAAAATCACATGGACTCCCTAATCAATTATTGGGAGAAAGTTGTGACATGCTTAGAAACAGAACAACCATGCGGGGGAAAGCTGAGAGACGGGTTCTTACCAGAGTCTAGATGGGAGGGTTCTCATGGAGCAAGTACATCTAAGAAAGTTGACTTGGGTCCTAACAATGGCTCCAAGTGGTTTGTGGGAAGCAAGGCCTCAAAGCCGAAGTGGTTTGATCTTCTTGAGTGGGATCCTTTTGAGGACATCAAGGAAGGATACTTTGTGCTAGTAAGGCCTGACAATGAGGATTGTCCAATTTAGTTAGGGGTGGCACTCTCTGATGTTACCACCACCACGCTTGATGGAGAGGAGTTGCGTCATGGATTCTAGATTTAATATTGGGAGCCCGTTGGAAGGCACAAGAGGGGCAACTTGAAAGAGCAATACCTCGACTGCTGGGAGAAGAAGTGGAGGACAAATCATGCTGATCCTCAAAGGAGGGAATTGGTGGAGTGTGTGGTGTAGTCATATCCAACTTGTCACATTTCAAAGGACAAGACCCACAAGTCCTCAAAAGGGATATGGACAAAGCCATGAGCAACCTCCATGCTATAGCATTGTATGAGGGTAGATAAAATTGAGAAGCTTGAAAACTTTCTCAACTCGTGGTTTGTAATATTTATGAGGAAAACAAGTGACCCGGTTCCTGGTGTATGATGTGTAATTCTCAACAAGCATTCAATTTAATCCAAACGTCAGGATCTGACCCACTTTAATTAAATGCGATTTAATTACAACAACTCTGTTGAAATCCAAAAAATCATGCCATCTACTTCCTTAAATCCAACCGAGTTATGTGCTCCAACATATCGACCGCCTCAACATGCCTCGCCCTGTCCGCAAGGTCTAAGTAGAAAGTATAGAAGAACCTATGATGCTGTGAAACCCTATCTCCACCATCAGCAATCTACGCCAACACATACGAATACCTATACTAAACCATATAAAAGCATATGATAAACTTGTACCTTTCCACAATTTTAGAACCGTATAAGAGATATATATAAAATTTTGGTGCTAGGTTCATCTTCATCTCGACCAAGATTTATTTGCACCTCCGACATTTTAGCTAGCATTCTCACGATCTACTCTATATTTTGAAGATTGTTACTGCCGCAGAATGGAAACAGAATTGCTAATTCTAATCAAGAATGAAAGCATGGACTTTCATTCTTGGAGTTTACCTGTTGCATCCGGTTCTTAATTCTTTCCTTGACGTCGTGGAGCAGAAACAAGTTGAGCATTCTTGTCTAGAATGGATGGAATGGAAGCTTTCTTGTCCAGAATGGGTGGAATCCCATTCCACTTCCTCAATTCTTTCCTTGACATCGTGGAATGGAAGCTTTCTTGTCCAGAATGGGTGGAATCCCATTCCACTTCCTCAATTCTTTCCTTGACATCGTGGAGCATAAACAGGTCGAGCATTCTTGTCTAGAATGGGTGGAATGGGAGCTTTCTTGTCCAAAATGGGTGGAATCCCATTCCACGACAAGAATGCTCTCCTTGTTTACTTTCCACATAACAAGAATGGCAATTTACATGTTACAATGTTACAAGAAAGGCAATTTACATGACCTTTAAGTTGGTTGCCTTTCCTCTGTACAAATATCCCTTTTTCATATTTGTCATTGATGTTGATCTTAATTCTTTTTTTCTCCTTTTCTCCACGACCTTATAAAAAAACCAGCAAAACACAAACAACCAAAACACAATTCTTGACGATCAAAATGAACGTAGAAAATTTGCACGGCATGCTTTTTACAGCCTTTCTTTCAGAGTTAGCCAAATTTAGTGGCCTGAACTCAGGAATAACTCGATCTTCAGCTGGCATTTTTTTTTTTTTATAGTATAAAGCATTTAATATTCAAAGAAGCAGCATATTCTGTTTCAGCAATTTTACAAAGACTTCTCCCAGACACAGTAGTCAGTGCCAAATGCTGCGACTCTGTATTCTTGAGGATTGGGAGCCAGATCGCCAATATCAAATCTGCTTCCCATCTTCACCACTACTTTCTCATCAATATAAGCAACATAAACATCATTCTCTGCACACACAATCCGGCACTGACTGTTGGCTTTAATGTCATTGCTGTGACGGACCTCCAGCAATTTCTTAATGTCTTCCTTGAGACCCCAGTCATAGTAATGGTCATAAAACTGCACAGATCAAATTTAACCCTTTCAGTCGAAAAGAAAAAAACCTGAGGAAAAGGGAAAAGTAATAAAGGAACTTACAATGCAAGGAATACCAGGATGGGTGATAATGTAAACGTATCCAAGCATGACCTTGTCAGAAGGAAAAGGCCAGTGCTTCTGTGTAGATCCAGTATCATGGTTATCGATAAAAGTAACAGCCTTTTCAGGCCAATATCCAATCATGCCAGGGGGTTTACCATTGCAGTCTCGGAGCCTCCAAAACTGACCTTTTACAGCCTCTTGAAGAATTCCTTTGGTGGTAAAATCAAAAGCAGTGGATCGATCTCCAGTAGCATGAACCCAATTCACCAGATCCTGGCGATGGCTATCCTGGTTATATTGAGGACCATCGTCGCCATAATTGAGAGTAGTCCATACCTCTCCAACGGAGAATTCAACCTGGCTTTTATCGATGTATAAGCCTGCATATTCTCCGCCATAGCCCTTTGCAAAATCAAATCGCCAGCCATCGTAGCCGATGGATTCCTTGAGCCATTTCAACCAGTTGCTAAGATCTTCCTGGACCTTGGGATTGGTGTGATCGATATCGGGGGCTGCCCCAAAATCTTCGCCGGTGTCGGGAGCGCCGGAGCCATCGCTGAACTGGTAATCGTCTTTGGTGATGGCCCAAGGACCCCAATCCAGCCTCTCGTCCGGCGTCCCTCCTTCGAATATGCACCACACTCCTCTGCTGTCTTGCGAATCGCCGCAGCGGTGGTTTATCACCACATCTGCTATGCACCGGATCTTGTTGGCATGGAATTCGTCTATCAATTGCCTCAGCTTCTCCGCATTGCCGTATTTTGATGAATCCAAGTCATACAATCTGCCTGGCATGTACCCTGGCTATGCAAAAATTGAAACAGAGACCTAAAAACAGAGCACTTCAAGAATCACAGAGTAAGTCAGTCCTGCACTAACCCTGTGGCGCAACCGAGTGGCTTGGTGGTGGCAGCCATATATCCGTCACTCCAGCTTCTGCCAGATCCTTTGGGCTCTTCATCAGCACATCGTACCAGCATGGATTCCTCCACGATTCCCAGTTGAAACCCTAATTTACATGTACACCATTTTACAGCTGCCAATCAAAAAGCCCTAATTTCAACTCACCTGGAACATCACAACCCTCAGCGGATCGCATGGTATATTTCCTCCTCTCGATTTCGATATTTCACGCTCCTCTAGTTGAGATGGGGCCCGGATTTTGGCACTTTCTACCTCTCCCAGTACACTTGCTAAATTTTCTTGCTCCCTGCTTCCCTCCAAAACCGTTTTCTCTGTCACAGATGCCGACTCTGCCACTGATTTTATGACAACAAATCCCCTCCTCCTCTTGTATTCCGTTTGGCGAGATGAATGACAACAGCTGAGCTTAAAAATTTGCCCCAATTTTGCATGTTTCAATCCTTCATTTCCCCATTTGTTGCCCATTGCATTCATGCCTTGAATGCACTGCGCCATAGCTGCTCCTTCCATCGCCGCGTAGATCAATCCACTTCTGCTCCACCTCTTTTTTTATCCCTCGACCGACCCTCATTCCCAGTAATCTAGTTGTCTTCCCAGCAACGTGTCCACAAATTGGGTCATAAGGTGGCATGCAAAGATATTTGTTTTTTGGAGAAACATTTTCACATGGAACATGGAGCATTAGGAGACAAGATGTTTAGTTGGCAGCAATGTAATGGTTTAATGCGCACTCGAATGTTGGCAAAGATCGAAGTTCCCATCTTGCTTTTCCCGGTTGGGGTCATTTTGCCTTGCATTCAGTGGTGTGCCGCCATGTGGCACACTTTCTTTCCCAGAAAATGCAAATACTTACATACTTGATTTTTATGTGATGGTTCCATTGGCAACACGTGGTGCGGAACGAACACCTAAACACCCTCCACATTACAGAGGAAGTAACCTTCCTGTGTCAACCTGCCTCTGCATTGTCACCCATCGACAGGTTTCCACAGCAGGAAAGTCCCATAAATAGACTTTCATATATGCATATATATAATATCCATCAAGTGTTTGGTGTGATTGCATTGTCTCTAGTTAGTAGACATATGTATGCATATTATAACACATGTTGTAGAGATTGTATATAATTAGTAAAACTATGTTCACAGCCTTGTCTTTATCTATGTATGGACAAATTCTGTGTTGCATTGAGAACAATTTTACTTTTAGTTGGAAGTATAGACTTGAGAACTAGGCTAAATGTAAAGGTCTCATATTGCATGTGTTGGAATGCTAAGAAAAACAAGGTGCTACTGACGTGTTACGAATTGCCCCAATACCAGGGACAATAGTGTGTATCTTTTATAGTGTGTATCTTTAGTTAAAAGATACACACTATTGTCCATGGTATTGGGGCAATTCGTAGCGCAAGGTGTGGGGATATGAACAAAATTCATACTATAACAATATCCAAGCAAAGAATGGAGACATAGTACTGAAGTAGAAAAGAAGGACATGTAAAGAAGACCAAGAAAGCTAGTGATGAATTGAAAATATACAAAGGTATGTGCCTGTTGAAGGTGTTCCTGGCAAACCTTCAACCTCTCCAGGTTGCTTTAGGCAACCACTCTGTGCAAGAAAATTGCAAAAAGAAGGCTCAAAAAATAAGTTAGCACTACTTTCCCAAAACAAGAAAAAGGTGGCCTTAGCAAAAATAAGGCCATTTGCCAGCAAATTCGAATTTTGACATGATTTCAATTTATAAAGCTGCTCTAAGACTCAAGGAATCTGGGGCCAAAAGTCAGATGCTAGTAGATTTGCAGAGATCTCACAAATTTGTAAACCTGACCAAGCCAAAACTTGGTCAATATCCCTGGCCAAGTCCTTTTTAATTTTTGACACTTGATCCTATCTCTGACAGGTCTGCACACAAGGATCAATAAGTTTTTTGGCAAAGAAATATGCTAGAATGCTCTGTTGCTCAAAGACTATCACAAAGCAAAAACAACAAACAAATTTTTGTATTTCGAGTTCTAATGATCTTTTTTAACTTTTGACAACTCCTGACACCTCTGATAGGTCTTAAAGCAAGGGAAATGAACTTTTGGATGAAAATCAATGCTCAAATGGTCAGAACTGATGGTTTTTGGCTAGAATGTTGTACTTTTGCAAATGACAGCAAACAGATTTTTGTAAAATAATTTTCGACACTCTCTCTCACCTTTGACACTTCCTAATCACTCTGGTCGTCTTGCATGTAATGTACAACTCAGAATGTCATTAGGCGGATTTGGGGTCTCAAAACAGCCTCTTATCAGCCATTCCACGTCATATTTTCGCTCCTTTTTTCCCATGCCACCTAGGATACCAAACTCTCATAATTACAGATTTCCTTGGACTATTCTCCCAGAATATTTATTTGCCATATGTATTTAATTCTGTTGGTTGTCAGACAGACTGATGCAACACGTGGCGCTTCTAAAAAGCCACTTGCATTATAGCATACTGGCAACACATGACGGTGTCTCTTGGTTTGTCAGATACCAAGCGTGCGTGTCACCGATTCTTGTCTTGTGCTATTTTCATTTAGAGGCCATGCCCATACAAGCTTCCCGCCTTCTACATTTCAAAATTTGAATGTGTAGATTGAAGCTTTGTATCAGACTTTCATTTCGAGGCGCTGCGACTGCGCCTTAAAAGTTCGTAAATCGGGATCTTTACTTCATCCCAATACAGGCTTCCCGCCCCCTACAATTCGAAATTTGAATTTGCTTAATGTATAAAAGCATGGATTGTAGGAGAATGGACTTTTCGATTTCCATATGCATGTTGTAAATCTCAAAAACGAGGCTAGTACGGATGTTCGGCTCACAAGAAGCGAATTGGGCTGGGGCATACAAATTGTACACCTTAATTTCGCGCCGTGCGATCCACGCAGTATGGAAGCTCCAAATGATGTGTGGATAAGGATCCAACTGACTCACGAATATGCTCCAGTCTTCAATCGCAAAAAACGAGGTCTAAAAAATAAGAACTTAGACCTCGACGTGTTGCGTCTTGCAGGCTCAAAAAGTGTCGACATCTGGGCGGATGGCAATTTATATCCATTGGATCCATTGAGTGGCAAGAAACCGTCATTTCGGGACGTTTCAAGTTTAGTCTGATTTTGTGGTGACGGTAACTCTGGCCTCCTGGGATATTGTGAGAGATTGAGAGAGGATGAAGGCATTCGGAATCGAATCAGTTCCTTGAGATGAGCTGCTTCCGATTGTCACAAGAGAATTATAACTTAAACCAGCAGCTCTTTTTTCTCTCGCTTCATTACTCTACTGTAATGAAGGAAAGGAATGACGGCTTGGGGAGGGAAACCTCTTTGAGATACGAAGCGGACAAGTCCAAATTGGTGATAGGGCAGCTGCAAGAAAAGATCCAAGAGCTCGAAAGAGCAAACTTTGGGCTTCAATGTAGGTTAAAGAATTTGAAGAAAACAACACCCTTGGCTTCTATTTGAAAGGAAGAAGCACTTTCGACCGATAGAGGAACTGAAGTTTGGATCAGGTGCATTCAGGCGCAGGGTCACGGCCATAAGGTCCGTTTACAACACTAGCAAAGGCCAATCAAGATCTGAGAAAACTAGAAGCAATCTTGGTTACGTAGTGAAGAACCTAGCGACAAACAGGGAGATAGTGGACATGATTTGTCAGCCCTACAACTCTTCTCTCAAAAAGATGGTATTGGAAATGGTACTAGGAGAGATCTACAAGAAGCTAGAAGCGACAAATGTACAGACTGTTTGTGATGATGTAGGCATAAGTAGGCTTGGTTACCATTCTCTATTCAAGCCATTCCACGAAGCGTTGAAAAGAATGGGCACAAAAAAAGTATTCGCTCCACGTCCACAAATTGTTGAGAATACAAGGGTTACTAGGACAAAGATGGTGTATGCCATATTAGGAGAGATGCACCACGTTGAATGTGCTGGTCCTTCCATAGCCATAAAAGATAAGAATGGCAAGGATTGTTGTGATATAGTTGGAATGAATGAACGCAATAATCTTTGGGTTGACCTGGTTAGTCTCTTACAATTCATTGTCAAATATTATGACTTAACAGATTCGCGTAAAACTAATGGTGAGATTGAAGTTTGCATAAAATTGGATGAAATGGAACTGACCAAGTTTGAGAAGTATGAGAGGGTATCCGTTGTCATCATGAATAGAGCAATTGAGAATGCAATTGCACATGCTAAATCAAAGAGCAACAAGAATAATAAAAAAGATGTAGAGGTGACGGACGAGGAGAAGAAGCGTGCCGAAAAATGGTTCTCATGTCAATCTGAAGACGACACCTGGTGGTTAGGTCTCTTTAAAGTTCAGAAAGAAACCCACGAGGTATTGAAATGGGTGTTCAATCAAATTGACATCCCGAGTCTAATATCTAGATTCGAGGGAGGGGAAAAATTGCAAGTAGATCACTATGGATTTTACAAAGTAATTTTTCACTTGGCGTCTGATTTAAAAACTGAGAAAGCAATGTACAACATAAGTGGAGGAGGACAAGGAACATGCAAAAGTTGTCTGTACTGCAATCATGCAAGGAAGTCAAGTACTGAAAAGATTGTTTCAACCTTGTCCCTTAACCAAGCAAATGCGCCTAATAGAGGAGAAAAAGATCCCAAGTTCCATGGCATTTTCCCCATTCCATTAGAGAGGGTTCAGATCTCTTCATCATCATCATCATCAGCTTGGTCCTCATCTTCGTCTTCGTCTCTTCTCCTCAAGCCAGCAATCACCCTATCCAAACGTTCCTCCAATCTGTCTACCATCTCTTTGTACATGTCCCGCTCCTGTCCCACTGCCACAACGTTTTCTTCTGCCTGAATTAGCAACCTCGTTGCTGTCATAACCACCTCAGTGCAGTTGTTGGGGCATAACCTTCCCCTCCTGTCCAGTTTTCTGTTCAACCGCCTGATATGCCTCTCCTGGCTACGAAGCATGAGAAGGTTGAATTCATTTTCTTCTTCTTTCTGCTGAATTGTAACGGCATTCCTCTTTAGAAGATCGTCTTGCTTCTTCAACCTCTTCATTAGAACACCCAACACTATGTCAGAAGGGAGTTCTATCTGCGGACGTTTTCCCTATCAGCGGTAGAGGATGTGGAGGCCATAGATGACAAATGGGAGGGACGTTAAGATTATAGAAGTGAAGGGAGCGAAGACTCTAACCGGCGAAAGGAGCACAATGCAAGGACCTCAATTTATACATATTAGCGCTTGAACATACTAAATACAGTCGGTTGCTGTCGCACGTGTCGAGCGGATTCTGTCGGCTGTCTGCTAGAACACATTAATGGTACTGTCCGCTGGAACACATTAACTATTCTAAGTACACTGTATAATACCACGCGAGATCTGCAGACGCGCTTTAAAAGCTTATGAAGGGTTTCACTTCGTGTGATCTGTCTTGTCATTCTCTCTACCACTGATATTGAAAATTAAAAATAGGAAACGTAATATTCGGCACATTTTTGAAAAACTTTTTCCATTGCGAAACAAAATAATTACAAACATTAAAAAAAGACGGGCCCCTCTAGGAGGAGCCCGATGCCTATGATCTGATAATTTTTTTCTGCTCCTCCAACATGATTGCCTGCGCTGCAACCATGTTCTCATACTCTGCAACCTTATCTTTCCGCTCATCTAGTTGAGCTCGGGCAGCCTCGCCCGCTTCGATTGCGGCCCTAAGCCTCTCTTGTAGATTAGATCTCGTGGCGCGCAATTCGCGGTCTATGGCAGCCCGCTGATTGTCGCGCGCAAGAATCACCTCTGCCGCAACCAGCTTGGCAACGTCTTCATCATTCTTTTCTTTCAGAAGGCGGATCTGTTCCTCAGCTTCATCACGAATGTTCTTAATTTCCTTCACCAGAACTTGAGACAAAATCTCGGCAGGGATGCAACTGGAGCTGGAGGCCATTGAAAGAGATGAGAACGAAGGGGAGATGGCTGAGGGCGGATGTGGTAGAACAGCAGATGGCGGATAGGAGAAAACAGAATGGCATCCGACGTTTTATATAGAAACTACAGATACGTTGGAATCTACGGTTGCGAGTACCGATAAAGTCCGTGTAATAATCCTACGAGGCGAAATTATAGCATGCAATTAGGCAACGGTAGCCTATGTTCGCATCATCGGATCCGTTAGATCCTAGCCGTACGGTATGCAGATCCATCTAATCAATCCTTTGGTCGTACAAAAGACGGTATTATTGTGGAAGTGCATGCCACGTCCTTGGCATGACGTTGTCATCCGCATGCCACGTATGTGAGTAGACGTTGTCATCCGCATGCCACGTGCTTTCACCCTAGATATGACTAATTCGCATTTACCTGCAAGACATCACATAATCTAGCTAGATGTTTGTGTTACAGATAGTTTTCTATTAATAAATCAGGAATTTGTACATACAACGAGGTGTACATTATGGAGATCATACGACGGAAAATCCATTGATTGCGACCTAATTGCAAGCATGGCATTTCGCGTCGTGTGATCTTTTAATAAAACAAAACATACATTTGAATAAGAGAATATATAGAAGCAAAAAATAGATAGAACTTCTCATTGAAGCAAAAAATAATAGAACGGCATGGAGATCATACGACACGAAATCCATTGATTGCTACCTAATTGCAAGCAAGGCATTTCGCGTCGTGCGATCTTTTAATAAAACAAAACATACATTTGAACAAGAGAATAGATAGAAGCAAAAAATAGAGAAAACTTTTCATTGAAGCAAAAAATACATAGATACAATGGCTAGGGATCTTCATGATCCTCTAGCTGATTTTCATGATCCTCTAGCTGAAGCGGTAAAGCTGCATTCTCATCCTCCGCAGCTCGGAGCTTCTTCTCCATTTCTTCTAAGGCCTGCGAAATATTGTGGGCAGTTTCAACTGCCTCGGCCCTTCGGCTAGTCGCCTCTTGGTACATGGCGAACGTTTCGGCGAGCTCAATGTCTCGCTCATGCAGCAGCGCCCTCGTGAAGGCTAATCTGTCTACCGCCTCGATATTCTCGGTGACGAGATGGCTGTTTTCATCGTGGATCTCCTTGAATCTCTTCATCACCACTGCAAGGGTGATGTCCACGGGGAGCTCTTGGCGTGGGGGAGTGCTATCTTGGCGTGGTCGCTTGCTAGAGGAAGATGGAGATGTCATCGGAGCGATGAGAATGCAGAAGGCGGAAGTGGAAAATGAGCAGAAGGCGGAAGGCGGAAGGCGGAAGAGGATCGGAGGTCGAAGGCAAGATAGAAGGTCTTCTATTTATAACATAGATTTCGTCGTAGCTTGAGTCACACGACGCGAAGGATGCCGTCGGTCAGGAAAATAGACCGTTGCTTCTGGCGTCGTGTGAGGAATAAATAAAGTAATTGTTTTTTTTCCAATAATATTTCATTTCTTCCAGAGAAATATCACACGACGCGAATGCTCGTGTTCGTCAGAAAATCAGACTGATGTACTTCGCGTGGTGTGAATAAATACAAATAAAATATTTTTTATTAATAATTTCGGTGATACAATCTATACATAAGTAATTTTACTGATATAAGTTGGAAAATATATAACTTCCAATTTTTCAAGCTTCGTCGTCAATTTCATGCTCTTTCAATTCCCTGCCGCACTGATCCAACAAGGCAATGACTCCCATGTTATCGACCCCAGCTTCCAACCTTGGGTGAGTCAAGCCAGCAGCTAAAAAATTTAACATATTGCTCGCCCGCAGACCGGCTTGGTCGTCAAAATATTGTAACACAACATCCCGCTGAATTGCTATCACCCTTTCAGTGTTTGATGCCAATTGGGAATGGTTCCCGAACATGCATAATGCACGGATGTAATAGACAAACTTTGCACCTTTTGGACTGAAAGTTCTGCTGAAGACGATAATCTCCCCATTAACGAATCTTGAAATATATCGTAACAATGTCGAGTCCTTCAATCTTTCCTGTCCCACGCGTGCATGTCGGCAAGAAAAATCATTTACTTCCCACAAATGAGATCCCTCAAGGTTATCTTCTTCACATTTCTCCTCATCCATGAGGCTTATGCTGCCGCGATTGACTGAAGGGCTTGCCAAACCTGTAGATCCTGTTCGCAGCTTTGCATGGAGACGCTGGAATT
This sequence comes from Isoetes taiwanensis, assembly GCA_021234155.1. Lineage (NCBI taxonomy): Eukaryota > Viridiplantae > Streptophyta > Lycopodiopsida > Isoetales > Isoetaceae > Isoetes > Isoetes taiwanensis. The sequence goes on along the minus strand of JAJEKV010000014.1, from coordinate 10,052,278 downwards.
CTTCTTCCGTTGGCAGATTCGCCTCTTCTTGAGCATATCGAGTCTCCAGCCTCTCATAGGCTTCTTTAAGCTTTATAGCATTGCCGGTATAAGAAGACACTTCCAATATCTCTTTGTCCAAGTCCTCTTCAAAATCTAGGCCTAGGTTTACCCATTCGGCCAAGGTACTGATAAGCTCGTCTTCCCTAGCACACATTCGTAACAAAGACGGGTTCCTCAGTATATCACTTAGCAATAAGTATTCTTTGCCTTCCACTAAAATTGGCGTTATGTCAGACAACTTCTTTTCATCCTCATCCTCATCCTCATCCTCATCCTCATCCTCATCCTCATCCTCATCCTCATCACCTTCAGAATCATCTTCCTCCTCTGGTTCACCTAAGGCCAGTGCGTCGATGCCAAAACTCCTAGATTCTTGCTCTTCTTCTTGTAGATCTATCTCCATTTCTACGTCATAGTCAGCATCATCACACATAACTAACCCCCCTTGGCTTAAAGATTTCATTGTTTCCAGTGTATCTTCGGTTTGGCCGAGCAGAATGCAATAACTAGCGAATGCAAACGGCAAAGAGAAATAAGTTACCTTCTTAAGTACAAGGACGCAGCCAGGAGGAGCCCACTGCACAGCATTCTTGAAAAACGTCTTCGCTGCTTGCAAATGGGAAGCCGCTTCCTCTAGAGCTGGTTTTGGAATCCACGACCCAGGAACATCTGCAAAGGACGTCCGATGAGACCAAGCGGTCCGGTTGAAAGCTAAAGCAACCTCGCGATAGCATTTAAGCTCGCTATTGTTTCCCATGATGTCCAACTCCTTACAATAGAATGGATAAATCGCAGTCGGCACAACTTCCTCGTTGTCATGTGGGACAGATGCATACCATTCCAAGAACTTCACATAACAATCCATGGCGAAGCAGACGACGAATGCAAGAAGATGTTTCGGAGCGGTAAGGCGCTGTCACTTCTGAACTCAAGTAGCCGTTGTCAATTATGAAAGGGGACATAGCCGTTGTGGGGAGATTTGTCCGTACATTTTAAGGTTAGGATTAGGGTTGGATCACACGACGCAAAAACTAGTATGTGCAAAAAAAAAAGCACAATGCTTGTTGGCGTCGTGTGATCCTCACGTATAACCTTAAAAAAAAAAAATACAAAGTGCGAACCTAGGCTTCTAAGAAAGAAATGGACTAAGAGATGAAGCTTATAAGGAAAGCCATTATATTAAAGAATATTATACATATGAAAAAAACACAAAGGCACTTCACGGCCTTTTTTCTAGGGGGTCTTTCTTTTTGTTGTATTCAGCCATAAAATTTTGACCATAGTACTCAGGATCCCTTATGCGTAAGACCAGGCGCATGTCCTTGGCATGACAGTCACCTGCTTGGCATGTATTTCTATAAGCTGCGAGTCCTCGAACAGACCGACACCAACTGCTTCCGAAGCCATTTGAAGAGCATTTAAGGCAGTTGCTTGAATTCTGTAACTGGTATGATATATCGCACCACACTCTTGCAGAATCTCTTTCACGAGCCTCGCAAATGGGAGCCGCGGAATGACCATCTCAGTGCTCTTCTGATACTTCTTAATCTTACGAAGCGCTTTAATGCCAGGCTTCGTCTTCCGCTTCCGGCCACTACCCTCACCCACCTCAGCATTTGCAGGCTGTTGCTCGGCCGACTCTTCCGGCTGTCTCCTCACATTTTTGTTCGCCTTCTCCTTTCTAGCATTGGGCCTCCTCCTTTGATTTGAAGGTCCTGGCGCATCCACAGGAGGAGCAGGAAGAGCAAGAAGAGGCAGCTGCCCAATAATTAATCTGGCGTCATATTCTGCTCGGCGATCTCTCACATTTTCATCCTCCATCTCCGAACCGGAGTGCACCTCCCTACTTACTGCCGAGCTGCTTCTCCCACCGTCTGTCATTGTTTTCTGCAGCTTCTGTTACGCATGGTCGGAGGAGGAGAATCTCTATCAGATACTTCAGATATGTCTCCATTAGCACTCTTAGCTCTGATAATGGCCATTCGATTTCCATGGTGGCTGTATAAATGACTTCCTCCCATCGCCATACTCGAATATCTACCGCATCGGAGTGTCTGTTATGGTCCTCAAACGGCTCCCAAAAAGTTGTGCAGCCTCTCTTTTTCTGTTTCCTTCGTTCTAGTTGACAATTAACGTATAAATATTGTTTTGGAAGAAAGTATCTGAACTTAAAGGAGGACTTAACTACGCGGCACTGTGTTAGTTGACCGGATGATTCGTGGAATCGAACATCCCAGGTCGGAACCAAAAATAAGCCACCCACAAAATCGGCAGGGGGGAGGAAGCACGTATATGTCTTCAGAGCTTTTCGAACTTCCTGCGCCATCTGGAATATGTTAGCAAATACCTCAAACGGTGTGAAGATTTTGAAACTCATCCTCACGCCTCCGTTTTCAGACATTCCCGCTTGCACCTCGTCAGTCAGGCCTTTCTTCATTGCAATTACATTGTTCTCATTAGTCTGTGGCTTACAAAGTTCACTTAAAGGGGGCAATTCAACCAGCCTCAAGCTCGGTTTCCTGACCTTTACGTTGTAATCATGTCCGTAAAACCAGATGCCTATACCCCGCAAGGTCACGACATCCATACCTTAGAAAAGGACAATTCCAATGTCTATGTGATACACGACAAGGACACTACTAATGCTTTCGGCCGGAACGACATCCACGACGTCTGATAAACATAAACCTGCACAATAAATTTGTTTGTAAACACGTGTCAACGAAAGAAATGAAAAGATAAGGAGATCACACGACGTGAAACTGTTTCTACGCACTTAAATAGCTAACAGACAGTTTCGCGTCGTGTGATCCGATTAAGGTGGTTACCATTTGCGGGCACGACATTAGCTCTTTGGCCACATCATAAGGGGTATATGCATGTCATATTGTTATACTTTCCACTTTCCAGCCGCTAGAATTCAACTTGAACTCTTTTATCCTACCTATCCAATGTGTCCGCACGTCTGATCGTCTTTGTCGCTTAACTCTATGCTCGCCCCTCGTTGATGGCAACATACTATTGAGACAAAACCTCCCACTTCTTCACCTTGGGAGTTCTGTAAATGAGGCGAGAACACAGAAATTATAGGAGACATGGATTGCAGATGAGGAGTGAAGGCGGAGAGGATGCACTACAGGCGCCGGAGTGATAGTACAGAAGTTTGGCGCCAAAATTTGACAAGGGAGTTGGTGACGCTGACAGTAGGCAGTCAAAGTCACCATTATTTTGGACGGCGAAGTGATTCCCGAAAAATACGAGCCATTAAAATGGTTGCAACAAAAGCGCAGGCATCCCCTATGAAAATACGCCATGTGGATGCCAAGTAAGCATGCTCATTCTTCTACCTGCCAGCTAATACTGACTTTCGTAAAAGAGGCGCAAAGCTGATTAGTCGTGGCAAATCTGACGTGGAAATCTTTAACTCAAGATATGAGCCATTTTGAGACCCCAAATCCGCCCTAATGAATGCTCAACTTTCTTAAGAAAATTAATCTTCTAAGACAAATTTAAACTTGAGTAGCTGTTGATGGCAAACCTGGCTAAACCACCAATCTCAGGTCAAAGAAGTAATAATCTTGGTCTAGGACCTCCAGATCACTTGAGGTGATCACTCTGTGCTGGAATATCTGTGTTTAGACCTCCAGAAAACAAGATTTCACTAGTTTCCCTAAAGCCAAAAAAGCTAGTCTTGTTCTAACAGGCACAGAAACCAATGCACTCGACATTTTGAACCCAAGTAAGCATAGCATGATACAATGATATGTGAAAAAAGTGTTGTAGAAAGTCTATGCAAAGAATCTCCACAGTTGGTGAGGAATATTGATTCTTGACTAAGTCAGAAACTAGTCAATGGACTGGACAGTGCACTAAATTTTGCCAAATGAAAACGATGATGAATTTTTGATCCAACTAAATTTTGACAGTGAACACGGGACCTGCACAATAAGTGCATGCTATTTCCAAGGTCAAAAATTCAGTGTGTGATTTAAAAACATGTCTAAGCATCTAATATCTATAGAAAGAATGAGACAGACTTTTTGAAACATTAGGAGATTGATCTTTCCCCCTTTTTTTTTACTTTTTTAACTTTTCCTTTCCCAAACGATTGTACTAAATGCAACTAGAGCCTCGGATGCAACCAGATACAGATATGTAGTTTTTTCTTTTTATTTTTCAAGTTAATTCAGATGCAAATGCTACAAATGATATTTTCCAAGGTCAGATTTTCATTCAACTGGAATCAGAGTCATCACATTTGATATCATGTTAATGATCAAGATGATCAATCAACAGGACATCTCTAAAAACACACAAATCATGAATTTTTTGGATACAAATTGATCATAATATGCCTCAAGACTGATTTCTTAAGGCAGGAGGATCTCTCAGCATCAATTCCGACTTCATTCTTCAGGTACTTCGTCTTCGAATCGCGCAAAAGGCCACCATTTTTACTGTCGAACAAAACCCCTTTTTAAAATCTCTGTTTCCGGCCGGATCTTGGCAAATTCAGAGTCTTGGCTATGATTCTGGTCGGTTTAGGTGTTTCTTTGTGTGCAGCAGGACAAAATAGTCAGCCAATGCAATGATTGCTCAGTTCGATCGAAGAAAAAACAGGTTCTTGGCAAGTTAAATTTTAGGGTTCGGAGTTTTTCTCAGGAACAATTATCCCACAGGCCTGAATGAAAAAATGGGCCAAGGTATAAATACAGATCCATTTCTCTGTTTATTGATTACGTGGTCTCCTCCCACGCCAAGCTCGGCTCGTGTTTCGACTTGGCATGCCAGGGGGGACGCCACTTGGCAGAGGATGAGAGGGTAGATAGATGGGGGGGTAGATGTAGGTAGGTTTTACCATTTTTTTAAATGAGGCACTTTCCCAAGGAAGTCATTTAGAAGGTCAATATAAACTCTTTTTTCAAAAATGTTTGTGCCACGTGGCATGATTTCATGAGGGCTACCAGGTGGTATCATCAAATTTTCAAATGCAATACTTTGATTTTTTTGTGGGAAAAATAAATGGAGTGAGTAGGCATGGGACTTGGTGAGGTGGCAAAAATGATGATGATGTGGCACTTAAGGGTTGGTAACCATCTTTTCCCTTAGTCAAAATGATTTTTGGCAATAGGTTTAGAATGAGGTGGCAAGGAGGAAGAACAAGGCTAATAGGCTCATTTTCCAAGCATTTCAATCTTATGGTTGACCAACTTTTTGGGTTTGGTCAAAACTTGCCTAGTCATCATTTGATGATGTAAGGTGATGTGATGATGTGGAATGATGTAATGATGTTGAGTGATGTAATGGTGTGGAGTGATGTGATGATGTGGACACTTGTTGCTTAGGTGGCAACTTGGTGGATGACATATGGAAGTGGCAATTGATGAGTGGGCCAAAGTGGCTTTGTAAGTGATGACATGTGTATCTAGTCATCATGCCATGTCACTTAGAGGTGGTGACTAGGCAAACTTCGTGTTTAGCTTTTCCTTCCCTTTTTGTATTTTGGCTAGCATAAAATGCTTTTTGGCTTTAGCCACTTGGTGTGAAGTGTGTGATAATGGAATGGTGTGATGAAAAATGATGATATAAAACTTGATGCTTAGGCAATCTTTTTGGTGTAACAACTTTTTGAAAATGTGCCTTAGGTAGTGGTAGGTCAACTATGGAACAAAAGGCTATGTGTGAGATGCATAATGGTATAGGGTGATGGTATGTTGGAAATGAGGTAGATGTGAGGGAGTGGAATAGAAATGACAACATGAAGGAGAAAAGATACCACTTCATAGCTTGCAAACTTCATAGGGGTCTTCCAAACTTCTAGATGCTTAGATCCTCTCAATGTGTGACCTTGATTCCAGTTAATGTCTTCACTTGGTTCTTCAACATAGTGTCTTCCTTTTTCCTGCAACATGAATAAGATTTGATGGCACCTTGCCATGTTGCCATAGCAGGGCAACATCATGCTAAACAAAGAAAAGGAATGGCTGGTCCCCTCAGCCTTGTGAGTGAAAAAAAAACAGAGAATGGAATGTGACAAAAGCGTGATGGTGGTCGTGCAAGAGAATGAAAAAACTTGAGAATATGGGCAGCAAAAGGTGATGTAAGAAAGAAAAAATGGAAATGGTATTGGAGAAAATCTGTGCAGATGGATATGGTGATGTGAATGATGCTTGAGTGAATGTCTTCAAGGGTGTTTGTATGGAGCTGGAATAGTGACTTGTCTTGAGAGTGATTTGACTAGTGACTTGACTTGACTTGCTTGACTTCATTTGAAAGATGTATGGAGCAGGAACAGAGACTTGAGTTGGGAATTTTTTGAGACTTAAGCCACCTCTATGGAAGGCTATGGAAGGTAGGAGGTCAGTTCTCTTTTTTGAAAATGATTTGGGAAGCAAGGGCTAGATGAGAATGGAACAAAGGCAGATGAAAATGAATGGAATGTATCAGGTGAACCTGCAAGTGTGGAAAAAATATAATGTTAGTACCACGTTCTCCCAGCTAATTGTAGTAATGTTTAGCTGTTTGGGATCCTGCATCAGTGAAGAATTCTGGCTGATATGAATTGGAGGGCAACTATTTGCTCAGGTGGAGATTATTCAGACTGGTGAACCTGTCATGACAAGTTCTACATATGTTAGAAAACAACTCCTCCTATGCTTTCATGACTGTGAACTCAACCTGCAACATCATAATACACACAAGATATCAAAGTTAAAACCTATTTTCTCTTTTTTCCTTTTTTCTCTTTTTTTTTTTTTATTTTATGAAAGTAATTTCAAAATAACATCAAAAGAGCACAAGCATCTACATCTTTAAGGAACATAAATACACAGAAGATATCAAAGTTAAAACCTATTTTCTCTTTTTTCCTTTTTTTCTCTTTTTTTTATTTTATGAAAGTAATTTCAAAATAACATCAAAAGAGCACAAGCATCCACATCTTTAAGGAACATGCCTCTTAATTTTAAAGCTAGTATCTCTAATAATTTAAGTGGCTAACTATCCAAATGGCTATTCTATTCAAACAAACTCATACAAATATGTTGTTGCCAATATCTTTTTAGATGTAATATGTTAATAGGGTTCATGAGCTGCTGTCCTGTTGTGATATCTTCTAGGAAGTAAGAGTTTGTACCTGCTTGTCCACAGATTTTGTATGTTCCCCCTCTTTGAAACTTCCTTGCAATTTGTGAATGGCTTTGAATGCTGTTGCATCTTTTGCCTTCTTCAGCAAGATGGCATTCTCTGCTTCAAATCTCTCTTCTTCTAGATGGAGCAACCTATCAAACCTATCTTTGTATGCTTCCTCCATCTGCATTTGAATCTTTAGAGCTAACCTTAAGGAAGGCAACTCTAGTTCCACTGGAACAACAGCCTCAACACCATAGACAAGAGCAAAAGGAGTATGATTAGTAGCATTTTTAACTGTAGTTCTATATGCCCAAAGTGCATCATGCAATTTAAGGTGCCAATCCTTTTTATGTACCTCTATTGTCTTCTTGAGAATACCTTTTAGAACTTTGTTGGTGGATTCAGCTTGGCCATTGCCCTGAGGGTAGTATGCTGAGCTTTTCACATGCTTTACTTTCAAGGTTTTTAGGAGGTTGCTGATCACATCATTTATGAACTGTGTGCCTCTGTCAGAAACTATTTTCAGAGGAATACCAAATCTAGTGCAAATGTTTTCATGGAGGAACCTAGTAGTTGTTAAAGCATTTGCTTGTCTTAATGGGACAGCTTCTGCCCATTTGGTGAAAAAATCTGTTGCCACTAGTATGTATTCATGCTGAGAGGGAGAATTTGGATGTATAGGCCCTATGAAGTCTAGTCCCCAAGTTTGGAATGGACCTGGAGACGTGATGCTAGTCAAGGCAGCAGGCTGAAGAATTCTTTTTCCATGTATCTGGCATTTATGGCATCTCCTGATAGTCTCATAACAATCTTTAAACAAGCTGGGCCAGTAATATCCAGACCTGAGTATCTTCTTTGCAGTTGTATCAGCTGCATAATGGCCTCCACAAATTCCTTCATGGCAAGCTTCTAGAATCAACTCAGCTTCTGACCTATCAACACACCTTAGTAGAACACCAGATTGATCAATCTTACATAATACCTCTCCAATCATTCTGTATGTTTTTGCTTTTTCTTTGAATCTTCTCAACTGACTGCTTGTAAAGTTTTCTGGTGCCTCTTCATGTTTGAGAAACTTGATGATTTCATCCTGCCAGTCCTCTTGCATCTTACTAGATAGCACAAGGTTAGTAGCAATGTCACACACTTCATCAGTACTTAAACCATTAAAATCCTCAAACTCAAACACCTTATTGGTCAAATAATCACTAGGACTCTTAATTGTTTTGACAGTGCTAACCTTTAAATTGTAATCCCGTGATCTTGCATGCCCATCTACATAATTTAGCCTTACTCGAGTTTTCGAACAAAGATGGGAATAGGATTTTGATGTATCATTACTTTCACCTCATTGTGTTGAACTATATGACCAAGCCTTTGCAGAAAAAACATTATTCCAGCTGCACTTTTTTCCATTCTAGGGTATCTGTTCTCAGCATCAGACCAAATTTTGCTGGCAAAATATATTATCCCATGTTTCTGCATGAGTGCTATGCCTACAGCTTTGCTAGTGACACTGGTATATGCCTGAAATGGTTGAGCAAAGTCTGGTGGTTTCAAAATCTCTGATTGGCATATGGAAGTTATCAACAGGTCAAATGCAGCTTGGCATTCATCTGTCCATTCTATTGCAATAAATCTGCTCTCACTCTTATTATACTTGCCAACACGTGTCAGAGCTGCCAAAGGACTTATCATGTGTGAAAAGTTAGGCACATACATTCTCAAAAAACTTGTCAAGCCCATGAAACTCTTCACCTGTTTTAGGGTTTTAGGTGGAGCTAATTTCTTCAAAGCCTCCATTTTTCCTTCAGATACTTTGATCCCTTGAGTAGATACCTCATGACCTAGCAATTCGCCTTTAGAACAGAGAAATACACACTTCTTTGGATTCAAACACACTCCACCATTCCTGCACAACTCCATTGTCATTGTCAGCAACTCCATGTGTTTGGTTAGAGAAGTTCCCAGGCATAGATCATCCAAGAAAACTCTAAAGTTTGACATAGGCATGCTTTGAAATCCATTGCTCTTTGAAAGGTAGCAGATGCATTCATCAAGCCAAATGGCATTTTCATCATGGCAAAGGTACCCCAAGGGGTTATGAAAGAGGTCTTAGCTTGATCTGCCTCTTTTATCTTGATTTGATTGAAACCTGAAAATCCGTCTAGAAAAGAGTATATTTCTTTCCCTGCAGTTGCATGTAACACTTCTTCTAGAAATGGTAATGGATAACAATCTTTAATAGTGGCCTTGTTTAGATCCCTGTAATCTATACAAATCCTAATGCTCTTATTCTTCTTTTCTACTGGAACAATGCAAGACAGCCAGTCAGGATTTGTTATCTCTTTAATAACCTCAGCTTCTTTCATCTTCAATAATTCCTCTCTGATCAAGGTAAGCAGTGATGCATTTATTCTTCTGAGTTTTTGCATTACAGGTTTAGCATTTTCTTTTATCTTTATTTCAAATTCACAGATATCAGTCCTCACTCCTACTAATTCTGTGTAATCCCAGGCAAATACATCTTTCCAGTTCTCAAAGAAAATTTTTAAGGAAGCCTCATCTTTGCTATCAAAAAGATCTCCAAGGAAAAGTGTTCTTACCTGTCCATTTTTGTTGATGGTTAACTCTTTTACCTCTTTCTCCTGCTGTGCATCTATCACCAGAATAGGATAAAGTTGTGTTGCATCTTCTTTGTTCAATTCATCTTCATTTATAGCTCCCTCAGCCAAATAGTCAAGGAGCACGGTTCTGCAAAGTGCATCTGCTTCACAATTCTCCTCCCTAGGTATATGTTTGATCTCCCAAGCCTTGAACTTGCTTAGAAGTTGCAGTACCCTTTCTTTGAGCTCTGACATGTCTTGGTTTTTGGTCTGATATTCTCCGGACTGCTTTGTGCATATCAATTGAGAATCACCAAAGATAGATACGTCAGTCAAACCTAAAGCCAAAGATTCTTCTAAGCCAGCTATGAGTGCCTTATATTCGGCCATATTTGAAGTGATTCCTTCATGCACTCTACCAACTTTGGATAAGAGTTTATTGGCACAGTTTCTGATCACAGCTGCAGAAGATGCTATATTCAATTTGATTGAAATCCCTCCATCAAACCACAACACACCTTTATTGAGATTTGCTTCCATGCCAAGGTCACCTAAATGTAGGTATGATTTCTATTGGTTTGCAAAAGCGAAACGCATTTTAACACACCTGGCTCATCTTCAATCAACATGTCTTGTTCTATAAAGTTGTACAGATTAGCATCACCTGTTTTGTTGTATAGAGTTACAGTTCTTGCTCCATTTGAAATGGTACACTGCCCTTTGGACCAGACAGGTCTAGCATCTACAGTGGATAACCATCTCCTTCCCAACAACAAGTCATATATGTCAGTCACATCACAATTATCTTCAAAAGCCACAACTATGAAACTGGCCTCAACAATTATACCTTCAATTTCTATTGGCACCTTTGTCACTAGTCCTATGGGTTTTATCTTAGCATTGGAGAATGACCTTAATATGACGGTGATGGTTGAGTGACAAAGAAGACCACATTTCTTCATTACATCTTTGAGGCATGACATTTAGTGGAGAGCCTCCATCTAGCAAGACCCTAGATAAATGCAAGTTACCTAAACTAGCTGAGCAAGTGAAGGCACCTGGATCTTTTTCTTCTTGAGTTAATATAACCTTCTCTGTCTCATGCACATCAGCAAATGAAATTTGTTCAACATTATTAGACCTCAATATTTTCTCTCTATAGCTAGGTGCAATTCTGAGAAGCGTGAGGAGATCTATGCTTACTTTAGAACTTTATAGGATCATATCTAGCTCATCTAACTCTTTGTCCTTTTTATTAAACTTCTCAAAAGGAGGTGGAGCTATCACCTGAACTTCTTTGTTGACAGGAATGTTCTTGCTCATACCTTTATCTGCAGGTGTTCCACTTTCCACCATTTTTCTTGTTTGCACCACCATGATCTCTTCCTGCTCCTCATATTCCTCTACAAACCTAATGGCAGATGTTCCCTCCAATTTCTTGCCTTTGTCCTGCTTGTCAAAGTATTCTTTAACAAAACATTTGTCCTCAAGATGACCTATTTCCTTGCAGAAATTGCACACAGGGCAGATCTTTCCAAAATGACCTTTCTTACCACATTTCAAGCATGCCCTGTAATAGCAAATATCAGAAGGATGAGTATCTTTGAAACAATGTGCACAAGGAGGATAAGTTTTTTTGATGTTCTTCAACTCCAAAAGTTGTTTGGTTAGCTCTGCAATGGTCTCAGACATTTTGGCCATCTCACTCTTGGATTCACTGATTTTAGGTGTAGCTTCTTCATCTTTGGATTTTCTTCTTTCTTTTTGCACTGCATATACAGGCACATGTTCATACTCCTGCTCATAATCTGGATAAAAAGGGTCAGCACAATGGTTTACATGATTATCAGGTAAAAAAGACATATCATTAGAGATTTTAGTTGCCTTTTCAAAAGCCTTGTGTATGGTATCAAAACCTTCCTGATTTTGAATCTTTAGCATCTTTCTGTGCACCTTAGGCCTTGGTGACAGTCCTTTAATGAAAGCAGCCACGAAATAGAGTGTGGGAGTAGGTACCTGACTCTTTTGGCATTTTCTCAAGTATGCACTAAACCTTTCCACATAGTGGTTGATACTTTCACCTGCCCTTATGCAAAAAGTTTGTAGCTCATTTGCTAACTCTTGAGGGGCAGATAGTTTGCCAAACCTAGCCAAAAATTGCTGCACAAGACTCTCATATGTATCAGTACCCATAACTGAGGTCACATGCTCACACCAAGCATATGCCTCATCTGATTTCATGCATCTCTTAAACTCGGAGAATCTACAGCCCTTTTTACAACCATAATCTCTATAATATTCATCAAATACTTTCAGAAAATGGTTAGCATTCATAGTTGGTTCAAATATGAGTGGAGTAATGGGCAAACTTAGCTCAAAATACTGTGGGATTGCACAATTTGGCTGCACCACAGTTGCAACAGGTACTCCTTGTGGTTCCAATGATTCTGGGGCTTCTTGTTGTTCACTTCTTCCTCTAGGAGCCATGATCGAAAACCAGGTGGAAATCTCGGTAGGACCTCCAAAATGTTGATGGCAAACCTGGCTAAACCACCAACCTCAGGTCAAAGAAGTAATAATCTTGGTCTAGGACCTCCAGATCACTTGAGGTGATCACTCTGTGTTGGAATATCTGTGTTTAGACCTCCAGAAAACAAGATTTCACTAGTTTCCCTAAAGCAAAAAAAGCTAGTCTTGTTCTAACAGGCACAGAAACCAATGCACTCGACATTTTGAACCCAAGTAAGCATAGCATGATACAATGATATGTGAAAAAAGTGTTGTAGAAAGTCTATGCAAAGAATCTCCACAGTTGGTGAGGAATATTGATTCTTGACTAAGTCAGAAACTAGTCAATGGACTGGACAGTGCACTAAATTTTGCCAAATGAAAACGATGATGAATTTTTGATCCAACTAAATTTTGACAGTGAACACGGGACCTGCACAATAAGTGCATGCTATTTCCAAGGTCAAAAATTCAGTGTGTGATTTAAAAACATGTCTAAGCATCTAATATCTATAGAAAGAATGAGACAGACTTTGAAACATTAGGAGATTGATCTTTCCCCCCTTTTTTTTTACTTTTTTAACTTTTCCTTTCCCAAACGATTGTACTAAATGCAACTAGAGCCTCGGATGCAACCAGATACAGATATGTAGTTTTTTCTTTTTATTTTTCAAGTTAATTCAGATGCAAATGCTACAAATGATATTTTCCAAGGTCAGATTTTCATTCAACTGGAATCAGAGTCATCACATTTGATATCATGTTAATGATCAAGATGATCAATCAACAGGACATCTCTAAAAACACACAAATCATGAATTTTTTGGATACAAATTGATCATAATATGCCTCAAGACTGATTTCTTAAGGCAGGAGGATCTCTCAGCATCAATTCCGACTTCACTCTTCAGGTACTTCATCTTCGAATCGCGCAAAAGCCCACCATTTTTACTGTCGAACAAAACCCCTTTTTAAAATCTCTGTTTCCGGCCGGATCTTGGCAAATTCAGAGTCTTGGCTATGATTCTGGTCGGTTTAGGTGTTTCTTTGTGTGCAGCAGGACAAAATAGTCAGCCAATGCAATGATTGCTCAGTTCGATCGAAGAAAAAAAGTGTTCTTGGCAAGTTAAATTTTAGGGTTCTGGAGTTTTTCTCGAACAATTATCCCACAGCCCGAATGAAAAAAAATGGGCCAAGGTATAAATACTGAGATCCATTTCTCTGTTTATTGATTACGTGGTCTCCTCCCACGCCAAGCTCGGCTCGTGTTTAGACTTGGCATGCCGGGGGACGCCACTTGGCGAGGGATGAGAGGGTAGATAGATGGGGGTAGATGTAGGTAGGTTTTACCATTTTTTTAAATGAGGCACATTTCCCAAGGAAGTCATTTAGAAGGTCAATATAAACTCTTTTTTCAAAAATGTTTGTGCCACGTGGCATGATTTCATGAGGGCTACCAGGTGGTATCATCAAATTTTCAAATGCAATACTTTGATTTTTTTGTGGGAAAAATAAATGGAGTGAATAGGCATGGGACTTGGTGAGGTGGCAAAAATGATGATGATGTGGCACTTAAGGGTTGGTAACCATCTTTTCCCTTAGTCAAAATGATTTTTGGCAATAGGTTTAGAATGAGGTGGCAAGGAGGAAGAACAAGGCTAATAGGCTCATTTTCCAAGCATTTCAATCTTATGGTTGACCAACTTTTTGGGTTTGGTCAAAACTTGCCTAGTCATCATTTGATGATGTAAGGTGATGTGATGATGTGGAATGATGTAATGATGTTGAGTGATGTAATGGTGTGGAGTGATGTGATGATGTGGACACTTGTTGCTTAGGTGGCAACTTGGTGGATGACATATGGAAGTGGCAATTGATGAGTGGACCAAAGTGGCTTTGTAAGTGATGACATGTGTATCTAGTCATCATGCCATGTCACTTAGAGCTCGTGTTTAGCTTTTCCTTCCCTTTTTTGTATTTTGGCTAGCATAAAATGCTTTTTGGCTTTAGCCACTTGGTGTGAAGTGTGTGATAATGGAATGGTGTGATGAAAAATGATGATATAAAACTTGATGCTTAGGCAATCTTTTTGGTGTAACAACTTTTTGAAAATGTGCCTTAGGTAGTGGTAGGTCAACTATGGAACAAAAGGCTATGTGTGAGATGCATAATGGTATAGGGTGATGGTATGTTGGAAATGAGGTAGATGTGAGGGAGTGGAATAGAAATGACAACATGAAGGAGAAAAGATACCACTTCATAGCTTGCAAACTTCATAGGGGTCTTCCAAACTTCTAGATGCTTAGATCCTCTCAATGTGTGACCTTGATTCCAGTTCAATGTCTTCACTTGGTTCTTCAACATAGTGTCTTCCTTTTTCCTGCAACATGAATAAGATTTGATGGCACCTTGCCATGTTGCCATAGCAGGGCAACAGTAGCCTATTCTAATTTTTTTTTTTTTCCGTATGAAATTTGTTCAGAATGCAGTATGAGATGCAATTTGCCTAAGTTAAGCCAGGTTTATATTTTGCTTATTCAAATATCGCTTTTACCTCTTCACTAAACCTCATTTTGCAATGTTGAATGCAAATAGAAAGAATTTTTTTTGTGCCAAGGGTCGGATTTTCATTCATGTGAATAGCATACAGTCAATCAAATCATTCCCAAGCTCTGATGTCTTGGGCACAGGATCAAAAAGTCATACAATAGAAATCAAGCAATTTGCCTCAAATAATCCATGGATTTGTGAAGCAAGGAAGGCAGATTCAAGCAACAGTCGATCAATCCGGTCTCTACCAGAGATATCTTGATCAGTTCTTGCGCCCAAAGCCCTCGAATTCTTCAGAAAGTCAATTCCTCTTTCATAATCCTCTGTTTCTGGCCCATTCTTGGCAAATCCGGCCCAAATCCTTGTCTTTTAGCTTAGTTCTGAGTTTCTTGGCTCAGAATAGGTAGATCCGGGGTGTTTAGCTATGATTAGGCTGTTAAATCCATCTCTAAATCTGGATCTTGGCATGAAATCATTTTTAGGGTTCTTGAGGTTTTCCGCCGAAATATCCCACATGCATTTTCAAAAAAGTCAGCTTGGGTATATAAGGCGCAAAAAATTTTATTATTAAATCAAGCATGCTATGCCCACGTGGGATTCGGCCTGTTGCCGCCCCACATGCCCGGGTATACCACGTGATGGGGGGAGATTGGATGGGGGAGTGACTAGGTTTAGGGGCCCTGGGGGGGAGGGAAGAAAGGGAGATAGGATTTTTTTTTTTTCAAATTTTGCACGAATTCCAAGAAGTTAAAAATGAAGGGCAATATGGGGTCTTTTTCAAAAATTCTTTTTTTCACAAGGAATATTTTTTGATGCTTTATAAGATGGAAGAATCTTTTTGCAAAAAAGAGCATTTGACTTTTTGGAAATGGAAGTCAAATTTGATAAGTGGCAAGTTGGTGAGGTGATTTGGCAAATGGGTGGTGACATGGCATTATGGGATGATGATGTGTCAAGGAAGGTGGCAAAATGACTTTTTTCTAGTCAAAACTTTTTATGAAGTGGAGATGATGTGGATGACATATGTATGATGATGTGGAAGCTCTTGGGGATGATGTAGCACCATGGAATGATGACATGTCACCTAGGGTATCAAAATGACTAGTTAGATCAAAATTTTGAAAAAAAAAAAGTTTTGTGGTAGGTCGTAAGATGGCATGGATGTGCCACGATGGTATTTGGCATTTTTGAGGGTGATGTGGACTATTTAGCAACAAATTTGGCACTAGTTCTTATGTGCAATAACTTGTATATTTTACTTCTCAACACTTGTTTGAATAAAATGTGCACTTTCTCTTTCTAGCTTAGCTTTTAGAGAGAGAAGATGATCTTAGACCATGGAAATAGCCAAATTTGGTGGGAATTTTTGCTTTTTTCAAAGGTGGTGAATGTATGATGGGTGTGTGATGCATTTATGGTGTGTTTTGACTAGAAAAAGGACTCTTTGCCAACTTGAGCTAGGGAAATTGATGGTGAGGCATGAAAATATGAGTTATGAAGCATGTAAGGTGTCCATGGATGGGATTGAGGTGGTAAGGTCATGTAAGAACTCTTGAGAAATAGAACTCATGCCAAAATGATTTGGAACTAGCCACATACCAAAGAATCTTGAGGGGTGTTCCGAACTTCAATCTTGAGGGGTCTTCCAAACTTCAAACTCAACTATACTTGCTTGAATCTTTTCCTCCTTGCTATGCTTGCATGATATCCAATGAATGTCCTTCCCTTGGTTCTTCAACAAAGGTGTCAACTTGTGATCTTCAAAGATGAGAG
The DNA here is from genome assembly GCA_021234155.1 of Isoetes taiwanensis. NCBI lineage: Eukaryota > Viridiplantae > Streptophyta > Lycopodiopsida > Isoetales > Isoetaceae > Isoetes > Isoetes taiwanensis. The sequence goes on along the minus strand of JAJEKV010000014.1, from coordinate 10,035,668 downwards.
TCTTTAAACTTCTAGTACTTACACACGTGTTTTAGACACCCTCCAAGGAAGCCACCCTCCATGCTAACATGCTTTAGCATGCATATGTAGTATACGTTTTGTCTTATCCCGAGATGTGAAGTCAACCCCTAGAATGTTCTTGTATACGAAATCAAACCCCGTACATCTTTCTATTATAATTTTCGACCGTATGTAATGAATCAAACTCTAAAAGCTCAACGCCTAAATTTGACTTGAAAGTTGGACGGTTCAGATAGCAAACCCCATACATCTAACGGTCAAGGTAGCTCGCCTTCAAATTCATAGGGGCGTTAGACAGGTTATCAACTCATGCCCATCAACGATGGCACCACAACTAGTTATTGATATTGGGCTTAGGGCCATTTCACACTAGGGGGTTAAACTCCGTTATGCTAGGAAAAACTAGCTATCTAGCCTTCACATAGGTGTCGTTAGGAGATTCTGTTAAGTTAAGAGAGGGTTAAAAGATAACGGTTTAGTTAATGGTGCCTCTTAGCAGTGATTCATATATGCATTATGTTAGGTTAAGATTTAACGGAGCTAACAGACTCGAAAAAATGCTAACGTAAGTTAACCCCTCCCATCGAGCATCCCTTAAGCACCGTTACCAAAGCTCGAAGGCGTCAAATCGCGTTTCTCCATCTCTCAGAGCATACCAGCTGCTTCCGGCTTGGAGCTTGTGAAGGTTACAGCCGAACTTCCAGAGTGCAACTTGCTTTTTCCAGGTAAGGAATCGATTCTTTGTATATCAAAGGCTTTTTTCAAAATCATTTTCAGTAGGGTTTGAGAGATCGTCTCTACCATCTTCCTTTTGCCCTCCACCATTTCATATCCAAGATTTTTTTTCTGGATTGTTTTGGGTTTGAATGGTCATCCTCCCTCATCTTCTGTTTGTCCCCCACCATTTGTTTCATAATCTGTATATATTCATTCCACTGTTTTGATGAATCTTCATATTTTAAATGCATTTAAGCTTTCGTATGATACTAGATGTTTATGCCATGCACCAAGATGGTAGATGCTACAAATAGCACGGTACAGGTGTTGTATCGAGTTTTAATTCAAACAGGAACAATGATGTATTGAGTTTTAATTCAAACAGTATGTTGTAGTATTCACCTGGAAGATAGATTGGTGTTGTCCTTATTTTCAGATCCAGAATCAACAGGCATACTTTTTTCTGGCTTCAACAGAGGCCTACAAGCGGAGGCTTTCAATACGAAGACCAGCAGGAATAGCACCTGAAGCAGAGAAAATACAGACATATTTAAGGATTTATGAAGAGGTATGGTCTGGCTTCTAACAAGAAGCAACTGGAAGGATACCAGAACTGAGCAAGAAACACCAAAATACAATATTCTCTATAGCAAAAATGGTCAGGTTGGAGGAACAACCACCAGAAAGGGCCAACCAACAGTTTTCTTGGCAGGCTACCACTGATTCAAATGGCAGATGAAAATCTTTCTTCAAAGACAAACACAAGCAGATAATAGGCTTTTAGATTAGATCCAGAAGCACAAGAAAGGTGCAGAAGAAAGATGCAGGAAGGAACTCTGCTATATCAGGGAAGGAGAAGGGTATATATAGAGCTAAAGTATGCATTTCTCTCTCAATATTTCCCCAGATTGCCTCTCCTCCTTTTGGTAGCATAGACATAGTTGCATCCCAACTCCGAGTGACAGACATGATATGCTGCAAGGTTTGTAGCCCAAATAACTCCGAGTCCATTACCCCTGGAGCAATTGCCCTGCAAGTTATAAACAGATTCACGAATAATTACTTAACAAGCACTAGAAGAGAACAGTGCAACAATGCAGGCCTTCTTCCTAATTGTCAACGTTCACTGTCTAATATGATCTCCAACCTGAAAAGATGGCTTTTAGAGCTGACAAACAACCATCAATGCAATAGGACATTGTTAAGGAGATGACAATGGCAAAGGTGTAAATGCAGCAGATAAGCCTAGGAAGAAGATGTTAAGAATCACATTTCTAGAAAAGAGTAGGCAGCATTATTAATGACGAACTAGCAGTATTTGCAGGTTCTCCATTGGTCATACAGAATGGAGATCGAGAAAAAAAATGATATACGGCTAGTGGTCAGTTGATTGTACTGATCAAAGCATTGGGAATAGAGGCTATATTAGAAAAGTTTGGAGGTTAGGAAACAGGTTGGCCGTTGAAAACAAGAGACAGTATTGCCCACATGATGTACGCTGCATTGTACAACAAATTATTGCTCCCATTCCTTTTTCTAGAATTGTAATCTCCAGAGAAGATCAAAGCATGTTACTAGATATAGAAGTTCAGAAGCTTCATGGCTTCAAGATTTAGATCAGAGCATGATTTAGATCAGAGCATGTTGCTAGATCAGATCATTTAATGTAAGGTCATTCTTTTGTCTCGGATAGTTTGACGAGCATGCTTTATAATCATTGTAAGTTGTTTGGTTCCTTTATGATCATTCTAAGTTTAATAATAAATAAAATAGAACTCCAGTAACTCATTTCTGTTCATAGATGACATGGGTACAAAATAACAGGAAGCATACTATGTTTTCAAGCACAGGCTTTTGATTGCAATGGATAATATAGGTATGTAACTTGCTTCAAATTTGATGATGTCAATGTGTTATTATTTAACAATTACAATTGATTCTCATGCAGCTTCATCTTCAAATCTGTTTGATGAGTCCGAGATGACCATAGTCCGAACTATATAATCTAATGTTGTTTACAATGATCATGGTTTACACAGTCTTCATGATGCCGCAAATGCGTATCCTATACAATGGGAGGCCCAAATGATCTAGAACACGAACATTACAACGAGATGCGAGAATGCATGATGACATGATGATGCATACCATTCTTTCCATATTATTGGTTAGTCCACACACGTCATGGTGGGTGAAACCAAGGAGCAGCCATGCTGTAGTTGTCACAGCCATGCTAATATTGCATGGTTGAAGTTGTTGCAGCCATGCTGTAGTTGTCACAGCCATGGAAATATTTGCTGTAGTTGTTCTGGAAATATTGAAAATATTGGGACGTCAGTAATTTGGCAGGTTTTGGAGAGCTGGAGGAGAAGACATTGAAAGCAAACTGAACATGGATGAGGAACACAAAATCTGATGCATAAATGCTAAGAATTGAAGGCTGGATTGGATCTAGAAGACAAAAACGTGTTGATCAAAAGAGCTCACTAAGCTAGAAGCCAAGTTCTAGCCCAATTATGATTACTGTTCATTTGGGACTGAACCAAATATTATTCACATGTTGGCTCCATTTGCTAACCCACTTGCACTTAAATTTCAGCTTATAGATTAATTTTCTGGAAACGGCTTACATGGTCAATCTTCCACCGAGATGCAGAACACAAAACTTTTTCACTTCTAAATTCTTCACTTTCATAATTTCGGTTCACTTAACAATGGAAATATCACAAAAAAGCAATGAAATAAAACCATAGCAAAATACCATTAACAAAATAACATTCTATTTTGTTCTTAAAATCACTTTTGTAGGTAAATAATCATTTGCAATATCTTTATAAAATAACATTCTATTTTGTTCTTAAAATCACTTTTGTAGGTAAATAACCATTTGCACTTCTTCTATAGATCATGCAAGTTCAACAATGCAAGATACTTATGTTAGACTTTCGTTATGTTAGGTGTAATGTAACTTAACGACGTCATGTAGTGTGAAGTGATTTATAACGGATTCCGTTAGGTTAGGTATAGCATAACCTAACAGTGTCGTGCAGTGTAAAATAATTTGTAACGATTTTCGTTAGATTAAGTGTAATGTAACCTAACGGTATCTTGCAGTGCGAAGTGTTTTATAACGGTTGTCGTTATGCTAATTTTTAATCTAACGGATAGTGTGAAGTGAAATCTTGTAGTTAATTTTTAATCTAACGGATAGTGTGAAGTGAAATCTTGTAGTTAGATTAACATAAAGGAGCATCTGTTAGATTAAAAATTTAACCTAACATAGTGTGGAATGGCCCTTAGGCTACGTTCCCATGAAACAGACCGGACTTCGAAATTTCTTGTCAAAGCTGAAGTCGAGCCAGTTCCCATGTTCATATTTTGAGGTCAACTTCCAAGTCTGGCTTGGTTCAGAAATGGAGGGGGGTTTCTGAACTCTCCGGTTATTTGCCTTTGCCTTGAATCTTGGAGTCCGGTCGGAGGCGCATGGGAACGTAGCCTTAGTGTCAGGAAAATTTTAGGCCATACCAAAGAAACACCTTTAGACCTTACCAAAGAAGCTCGTGTTCCTGATTATTGGAATACCTTGAAGCCGAAATTTTGCCATGTCAATCAGAAAACTTCTTTACCTGGGACGGACAAGAACGGAGATGAGCCAAAGAGAAGATGGGAGCCATAAGAATACCGGGGTAAGGCACAGCGTTTGTAGATAAAAAACACCTATTCATCCAACAGAACCATCATCATAGAACTAGACCAACGCACAATGGTATGCTTTAAGGGTTCATTTATCCCTTAACACCATATCAACTGCTTTAGTATAATTCACATTACATACATGGGTTTCTTCCTACCCTACTGGGCACGAGTTTAGTGCAAAGATGATCCCCTTAGAAATGCATTAAGGATACACTGTTGCCACGTTATCTGGAGACGACCTCTTTCAGAAGTGTAGAAACATGATGCTTCTTTGAAGCCAACAACTTTACAGGGTGAGAGATGATAATAAGCCTGTTGCTTGGACTGGAAGAATATCTCCAATAGTGGAAATTGCCACTGCCGATTTATCTTTCAATCGACCATCAATTATCATTGACTGAAACTTTAGTGTACCCTCACCAAACTTACTTCCAACCTGTAAAGCAGAAGTAGGTAAGCAGGCCATACAATCTTTCCCATTGAAGTTTATTATTGTGTGTTAAAATATGTCTTTTAGTTGGCTCATTAAAGATGAATTCTCCCAAGTGAAGTGCAGTAACCCACCTGATCAATGAGAGATTTTAACAGAGGCTGCGAACCCAATGCTAGGTTAGAAAATTCTTCATATCTAGCTGTAATTTTGCCATCCATGCTACTCTTCCTAGAACTAGGACTTCTTTCATCATATGAACCATTGGTTCTGGAAAAAGACTGAGCTGCTCCATTACCTGGAACTGCAGGCAAACTAAAACAGTATTGTCGTTACATGCTTTGCCGCTGTCACATACTAATATAGAAAAACGTCTAAAAGTACATCAGGGGGCTGTTAATGTAACCTCTCCATGGATTTTAGTCTGTTAGACCAAATTAGGATTTTGGAGAGAAACCAGTGCTTTTGCAAATGAAATTTTGGGTACAAGGGAAGACAAATTAAAAAACATTTGTTCCTTAGATCTATGAGTAGAAACATGTAGCAAACTATATACTTCCCTCTAAAGCTACCATAACGGACCGAAAGTGGCACCTAAGAAATGGTTGTTTTGGTCTGCAGACTTTTACATGTCAGAAACCCCAGTTATGTATAAACACACTGCAGGAAGCAAAGCCTCTGGTCTCTTGAAACTAATGTTTATAAAGCCTAGGCTAACCAAGCACTATGAACACGGCATATTACAGTTTGTCATTGAGGAACAAACATGATTTCTCTTTCTAGCCTGCATTGACACAATAATACACAGCACTTTTTAGCCCAATTCTAGACCAACCTATCAGCATTTCATCCAAGTCCACAATTTTGTATCTCAACACAATTTTGATTCTGCTACCAAGTTCCATGCTGACTTTCCAAATTATTTCCCATTTAGCAATGAATGAAAGGGATATAGAAGAATACAATCTGAAATAAAAGGTATTTGTACATGCTACAAACCACATGGTCCCATGGTACATTAGGCTCGATATGATGTCTCTACACACATTACCCTATCAATTTTTACGTTCATAGATAAACAAAATACCTGATTGGTAGATAAGTGAACCGTGGAACAGAGACAGACATGCTTAATGTATTTGAGTCGCCACCAGGCTGTATCTTATGCACATTATCAGTATAAAGACGATTCAGCTGCGTAATAAGTCCGAATAGTACTGCACACCGCTGATAGGAACGCCGTTCATTATCCCATAAATATGACTCGTATCTGGGGTAGTCAAAGACGCCAATACATATATTAGAACAGAAAAGCTTAATTACTAGTCTGGTATTTCACACCATCGAGAAAAAAGATAATGAACCACTGATTGAAACATGGTAATGGCACGATGTTGAAGGAAAACACAGGAGGGAAAGGAACCTTGGACTTGGAACCAAGCACCCGCATATGCATCAAGAACCAGGCACTCAGGATACAGAGACTCATGAAATCACAATGGATGTGCACAGGAAGAAAATGCAATCAAGGCAGCATATAAACAAACTGAAGCAAGAACTGAGTATATGGAAACTTGTGTATGTTTAAAACAAGAGTGTATGCATCTCAAGTTTCACCATGTACTGTATTGCCTTAAATACTTGAGATCTTACTTACGTTTCCCAGTCAATGGGATCAAGTTTGCCAGATAAACATAAAAGAAGATTAGAAATCCGTGTTCTCAACACACTAGATGAATTTCCATCTGGATTTGCTGTCTCATTTGCCGTATATTGATTATCATCCAAAAACATGGTCTCAATATGTAATGGCCTGGCATGGCCGCCAGAAAGCATATCTCCTAGGAAACGGACATCAAAAATCAACTGGAGCAATCCTTTCTCAGATAGGGGAACAGATGGCATTTTCAAAAAGTTTTCATATGCAGTTAGCACCTGCAAAAGTAAACTTTAACAGTTAAAATCACAAACAAAAACGATGGCATCTAGAAATGTAGCATCTTATTTCAGAAGGTACACGTCGATAATATTACAGAAGGATTGAAATCGCATTTGGTTCCTCCTGCATGACAGGAAGACTGAAAGAGATCTTTGTGCATAAATGCTTGCAGATAAACTTTACAATTTCTTATATTTAGAAAAGAATTATGAGCATGTGCGTATCTTCTATGCAAATTGCAACAACGTGTTCGGCAAGCTATCTTACAGCCAAAACGAACAATCTTATCCGAATTCTTGGCTACTTAAATTTGCAATGCCTAGATCCACAAGTCTATTGCTCCTTACGGGTCAAATACTGACCTCTTCCAAAAGGTTTAAAGCAAACAACTTCAAAATAATCCTATCGAGGACATGGCCACCAATATGATAGACTTCTTGGCATGCTAAAAAAAGAAAAAGAATTGTATATGGCGATGGTAAAGCTGGCAAGGACATTTTGATCTCAACAGGTTTCTCCCCTTCTCCGCCTTCTTGAAGGATGATTGTGTCTTCCCATCCCTGCATGCATATAACATTATAAAGTTATAGCATTCAGCCGGACTTGGAGAAATAAATCTGGGAAGATACCAGTGCCTTACCTTCAAGGAGAACTGACTAGCTAGGCGTTCATCTTTGTGCAGATCATTTTTAAATGATTCCACCAACCCCCGTGTACTCCATGAAACCCATAGACTGTGTGCAAAAATGCAATGACGTTTGAATCTGCATTGCAACTCCCTATATCTGGAATGTCCGTTATCTGTCTCAGTGAAGCAGTTGTTGTTTCTTTGCTTCCCATTGGTCATTCCATGGACTTCGTCCTTGTCTCCTGTCGCTGACCGAGATAGACTAAGGGGCAAAATGCAGACTTTGTCTGGTGTTTTTGTTGGTAACATTTTCCCTTCAAGCTCCCATGATTTAATGGGGCTCAAAATGAGAGATAGGGCTGGAAGATACTGTCCCAAAGCCAATGACACCTTGCCAAGCAAAATTGCCCGCTCTATTTTTACAGACATTTCCATATAATTATTACCTTCAAACTCATCTGTGTACTTTAATAGACTTCTCAAAATATCCTTAAATTTTGTCACATCTTTGACTTGCTCAAATGAGGCTTCTCTTAGGCATTCTGAAAGACTCGACAGGCTTGCTTCAACTCCATGTGCAATCTGCAACATAAACTGAAAAGATTGTTCCTGCAGGTAAGGGCCCAACTCATTAGCCCGTTCAGCACAGCATGGAGATTGCAGAAAACTCAGAAGATCCTGATGGATGCTCTTAAGTGCTGTGTTAATACTGTCTTTTAGCTGATTAACCTCTTGCCCGAAGTACGAAATAACACCGCCAAACCATTCTCTATCCCCCTGTATCTGTTTTTTATTCTGATCTAAATTTCTACCTTTGGATAAATGCTTAGAATGTACTTTGTTTCCAAGTTTTGGGGGTGAATACACTAAGTCATCAATCATTTTTTGGATTGTTATGCCAGCTAAATTGGCATCTATGATGTCTTTTGCTTTTGCAGCAAAGATACTCTCAAAGAGAAAATCCCATAAATTTATAGACTCCTTCAAAAGTAAGTTACTCAATAGTTCCCACGGAAGATTCAATACCTGTCCGAAATTTCTAAGCCAGATCATACTGTCCTTAAAAGCTTCATGACTATTAATTGCTTCATTGGTCAGGCATTCTATTTCTGTCAGCTCACTGCAACTTGACACAAAACGAAAAAGTGACTTCTCTTCCAAGTGTATCTCTTCTGCACAAGCCCGAAGCCAGTCAAGACTCGCCTCCGTGATAAAATTTCCATGAAGGTGACTCATTCTTTTCTCCAGGTTTTTTCTATGAGACTTCCAGAGCTGTATTTCAGCTTCCGGATTAGGAATTCCCCCAAATAATTGCGAAACTGGTGGAGCTGTCAAAACTGTCTGAAAAAAGAGAGGTTTAGTACCACTTGAAAGCTCCAAGAAGAGCTCTCCAGCATGGCACAATGTTGCTTGGATCATGCGTACTAACTTGCCAAGTATATTAGCTAGATTTACAATATTAGGATTTGAAAGTTTCACTTTCTGCCCGTTAACCTTTGTTTTCTTTTCATGTCCTTCATCTTCCTTCATTTCAGGGTTTTCCCTTTTTGACATCTCGCGCAGGTGTGTCTTGATCCAAGACTTGCGGGTTTCTAGAAAGAGCTGAAAGCATTGAATGGAAGATAGATTTTCCATAATAGCTATTGAAGCAAGTGCAACTCCGTAATCACGAACTGGTAAATCAGGATCTTGAAGTCTGTCTCTGCTTCTTTGCGATATCTGAGAACGGAAAGTTTCAACCAAGGGCCATTGGTGCTTCAAGAGAGCAAAATTAGCAAAACATTCCTTATTTTCTTCGTCCTTCCAAAGAAGACTATGTACTTCACGAGCTCGTAAATATCGCTCAGCCCCCTCTAGATACATGTGCTCGTCAAGGCAACCCCAGATCTTTTCTGGAGTATCTACTAAGTACTTAACCCTGCTACCAATCGCATACAAAATCTCTCTTCTTTTCCGCTCTCTATCTATATTCGAAGACGCAAGCGCCCAATTAATGCTCCCTCTCAAGGAGTTAAAACCGTCTTCCATTTTTGCAATATTGTATGTTACTAATTCACAACACCTTTTCATCGCCAATATCGAATCTGCTGAATCGATTAGGTCTCGATAGCTCGCTCCCACAAGCTGCTTCAATTCTTCTTTTTTTCCTTGAATCTCCTTGCGCGTAAGTACCTCCACTTCGCGAATCTCACCAACAGACCGGCTCTCGAAGAGCGCTTCTGCATTGCGGCTATTGGCATCCTCATTGCCTCTCTGTTGAAATCGGCCTCCCCTCATCTCTGTTTCTCCACTACTATAACAAAATTCGTGACAATTCGACAGATCTAGCCTATGCGTACATAAACTACTTACCAATGAAAAGGGACTCCTTGGTTGGTGGAACCAATGGCACTAAATGGAGCCAGTCAATTAGCAATGCCAGTGGCACTGCCCACCTTGCAGTCATGTTAGGGCAACGTTGATCTGGACGAACATGAACCCTTGGATGTCCTCATCAAAAAATTGACGGCCTAGACAACCATCTGATTTTGCTTATAGAACTTGGTGTGCATATAATACGTATTTGTTCATCAATGGACTCTTACATAGACTTACAGAGACTCTGCAGCAAGTTGGATTCATTTTAGCTCCCATTTCACATTATTCCATCACTAGAAACGGTGCCCAGCTTTGCTGAGCAATGCCTGGGTTCTCTAAATGTTGGAACTTGTAAATGAAGAGCTTGAATATATTAGTAGTAATTTGTGACATGTTATTTAGAAGTTATGTCATACATCATTATATATATGCCATTATTGTTCCAATTAGTCAAAATTTAACCTAGGCATGAATCTAACTACTCAATCTAAGGTGCTAGGTGTCTGAGTTGTCCAAAGACCTTCTGTAGCACTTAAAAATTGCACGGGCCGAAAGATTTAAAAACCCTATATTACAAGAAAAAATAAAAATAAAGATGAACAAATATAGAAGCAATTTGTACCTCTTGCAGAAACCTGAAGTCATCCAAGTTCTGCAACCAATGCATTATTTAAGTTTGAAAATGATACGTTGAAGCTGAAGAAAAAGGTGAGGAGATATGGCATCGCCATAGCCTAGAGAAGAAAAATGTCGGGCTTAAAGATCCATCAAGCAGATCTTGCACCTTAGCAAATCTGGTGCGATTAGGGTACGCGCCCAATGTCCTTTCCTTTTTTCTTTTTTTTCCTGGTCTTAAGTGGCGTAATCTTGGCTGTCGAGCTGGCAGAATCCTGGCATTATTATTTAGCATTGATAGAATAAATATTAGGTAATGGTTTGAGAAAGGGCTAAGGTGACAAGCTATAGTTACTTCCCAAGAGCTCGAAGGAGTCCCTTCTGGCGAATGGATGAGCAGTGTTGGCATCCGTAAATGAATATGGATGCCGGGATCCATCTAGAAGCATCAGGGATGCCATCTAGAGGTAAGGGTAGCACGAAATGGGCTACTTAAGACTATAAAATAGTCTAGAGACAATTCCAAAGCCATTTCTTGGGAATGGCGGCATGCGTTGAGAACGAATTGGGGTCTTTGAAAAAAACTCCAGATTGTTTGGGAACTATTTCTTGGAGGATGTCTTATAGGAATGTGACAGATGTTGATCATCTAGAGCAGTCGAACAAGTGAATTCAGAAGGGCAGAGCTCAGATCTGAGATTTCTTACTATAGCACGATTTGCCTGAAATGTGCAGGGCAGGTTTATTGGAGGTCTAGATAGTCAATGGAAGAGTTTGATCGATTTAGTGCTCCCCACTACTAGCTTCGAGCATATCAAATTGGTGAGAATGAACCGTACATAAATTCATTTGTTCAAGATTGTTTAAGGGTCCCGTTATCAGCCAGGAGTAATCCTTAATATCATCCCTTAGATTGAAATCATAGTAGTCTGGTCTAGGGATGGATTCACAACAGACATAAACTGAAACTCCTCCCGGCATCGCTATGATCTTCGCACATGTGCAGTATATCCTTTCAGACATTGAGACCCTTGAGCATTGTATTTTTTCTTGTCCAAAGGTTCGGCAGGCATGATCCTGGCTACAAGGTTTATTTAACACCACATTGGACTGCCAATGCGTCCTCTTGGCTTCCTACCCGAATGCATGGCCCCCAACTAGACAGAGGTCATTCCATCTTGGTTATGGTTGGCTCCTGTGGCTGATATAGGAGCATCTCCGACGTCACATTTTTCAAGGCATCTACTCACATACTTGAGGTGTTATTGTTGTGGCCCAGGCGAAGATGTTGATAGCTTACGAGTGTTTCTCTCATGAGTAGAGGTGCTGGAACGTATTTCAATATCTTCAAATCGGCTCTTATCATTAGTCTCCTATTATGCAGTAAGTACATTGTGCTTCAGGCTCGTGTTCATGTGGCATCTTCTTGTGCTTATATGGTTAGATGAGACATGTATATTTTGTAATTTTTATATCTGATTAATGAACTTTTTTGCTTCGATCCTTCCAAACATACTAAAGTTTTATTATATAAGACTAGAAAGAGTGCCCAACGTAGCTTGGCTTTTTTCCTCGGGTATAGCTTGAAAACTGATAAGTTGAGAAATTTAAAGGACAAAAGATTGTGTAATTGTAATTGATTATTCACGATCTCTTAGAGATCTTGCAGTCTAGGAGACAAAATATTTATGGAATAAAAGCTCTTCTGAAAACCGTATGACTAGGTTACTTATATAGTTATGCATCATGAACAAGCAACATTTTCGTGAGGAAATGTGCTAGTTTCCATGATGGCAACTGAAAAAGAGTGTAGACATTCACACGCTCTGTTGTCTGGATCTTGTGTTGCTCTCTTACAGATGTATAAGCTATACAGCTAAGGAAAAGTGATGTGTTAATATTTCCACATAGACTATTAGAATGTCAGCAATGGGTTTCCCCAGATAAACTTCTTAGATCTTAAACAAATTCATTGGCAACCAACTATACTATGCATTGATGTCTGTTCCAAGTGATCATGCTTTTCACACAATGCATTTAACCTTATCCAACCACAACAACAATACTTCTATCTATTAAGTTAGATCCTTAAAATCATAGAAGTAAATCGATTGTGCATCTGGATCAATAAACTATTGAATATTTATTGACCGAACCATATTCAAACTTACGTTTGGGATTTAATAACTCAATGTGTCTGTATTCCAGATTGATCACCATGTAAATCCATCGCAAATCAACATCTACTCCGTGGTTTATTTATCAATTCGAATCCAAACCGAGGAGTCAGTTTTGGGATCAACTTTTCCTCTATTGCTCCATTAGTTTGCATTCTACTCGACCGAACTTCCATTCTATTTTCTTACTTGCAAATTTCCCAATGGTCTTAATTATTGAATCAACATTTAATATTTAGTTGTTTTTCTCAACCCAATATACCATCTAGCTCTAAGTTTTGCCCAAGGGTCATGATATTCAACTACCCTCTTGCCCATAAATTTGAACATGAATCATTCTATTTTTCACATTCTCCTTTCATGTTCAATTTATTTCTGATATCTTCTTAGCTTCCTTTGATGCTTCTGCTTCTTCAACACCAATTTCCTTTTGCAAATTTATAAATCTGTGAACTGGTAATATCTTGGTGAGAATGTCTGTTGTTTGCTCATCTGCGTGTTTGTATTCAACCTTAATGTATCCTTTGGCCACCATATCTCTGATATAATGTACGTGAAGCTCAATATGCTTAGTCCTTTCATGAAGGACTAGATTTTTCATGATTTCTAAGCAACTCATACTCTCTATATATAAGATTGTGGGACCTTTCTGAATAGCACCAAGCTCATTTAGCATTCTTCTTAGGCCAAATAATTTCTCTTGCAGTTAAAGAGGCAGCATTGTATTCTTCCTCTGCTGTAGACATAGCTATGCATCCTTTGCTTGAGTAAGTGTCGTTCTTTTGTGTTCTCGGTCCCAGGTCTGTCATGTTGAATCTGCTGCTCAAGACTTGCTTGCAATGGTTCAAACAATCAATCTGATGCGAGATAATAATGTTATCATCAACATATAAAGGAAGGAAGGAGCAATAATGCAGAATTGTTCATTTTGTCTAAACATGTACAGATTACCATCATTTTGCAATTTTTCAAAGCTCTTCTCCTTAAGAAAATTATCAATGCATAAATACCACTGCCTTGCTGATTGCTTCAATCCATGTACAGCTTTTTTAAGATTCCATACCTTGTTCTAGCCTCGTTCGAACCCGGTGCTTGCTTCATATATATCTCTTCATCCAGTCTTGCATTTAAAAAGGTAGTTCGCACGTCTATATGGTGCACTTATAAATCTAAAGCATTTGCATATGCAAGCAAAATCCTCAAACTTATAATCTTAACAATAGGGGAAATAGTTTCTTCAAAGTCTATCCCCTTTTCTTGTAAAAATCCTTGTGCGACCAGTCTAGCTTTGAATTTTTTTCACCATTGTTGCCCAATTTTATCTTGAAAATACACTTGTTTCCCATAATATTCCTTCCCTATGGTTTCTCAACAATGTCGTAGGTGTCCGTCTTCTCAAAAGACTCCATCTCACGCTCCATTGCCAACCACCATTCTTTTGCATTTTCTCCTCCTATTGCATCCTCAAAGCTTTTGGGTGCATCTGGATCTAGTATAACCATCATTTCATTAATTTCAACATTACTTTTCTGAAATCTTTTGCTTTTTCCAGTCATACTTCTTCCATACTCCCCTTCAATCAAGTTCTTGTTTTCATCCCTCAAAAGCTGAGCTTCTGTATGCTTATGATTTCTTTTTACTTTGTCATTTGCATTCAAGTCTGTTACTTGGTCAGCCTCTTGAGGCACATGTCCAACCTCCTCCTCATCATCTTTAGATTCAACACTTCTTTTTTTTTTCTTTTGAGGAAAAGGAAGGATTGTATTACTCATAAATTAAACTCAGAGCCTATATAGAGAAAATCCGAACTATAGCAACAAACCCAGTCAACCATCTAGAACAAAGTTTAAACTCTGATCAAGGATTATCTTCAAAGCCATATTCCACCAGAGGGGCCAGAGATCTGAACAGGGGAAGCATCATGGATTGGAGGGGATGACAGATTCAGCAGGGACGCCGGGATGGTATGGAGATCGGGGAAAGAATGTGCAGCAGAGAGGAGCATTGTGTAGCGGGGGGCAATCCAATTGATCTCAGCCCAAGAAGGGGTGAGCAACAACAGCTCATCAAGGGGGACCTGAGTTATGTCCAGCTGAACACTTGCAGCTGCCTCACATCTACCCTTGTGGTAGTAATACATGGACCGTAAGCATGAGAATTGACCTTCTGTAAGAAGCCGATTATGGGCTCCAATGAACTTGTGAAGGATATGAGCATTATACGCCTCTTTGAGCAGGAATTTCAGTCGAAAGGTTGCCCTTACAACCTGTCTAGGGGTCCCTGAATGGTGAGTAGGGATATCATCTCGTAGAGTGGTCCTCCTGAAGACCTGCACCACACTGTTTAAAAAGGCTGCAATACACAAAGGAATTCAGATCAATCAGAGAGTCAAAACGAACAGTAAAGAAATTAGACTTGAAGGATCCCCAAAGCAACCAATCAGTATCAAATTTCTCCAATTTTAGGGCCTTATGAGCCATAGCACATCTAATGAGCTCAAATTGGAAATTGAGCTTCATCCAGTTGAGGTCACACTTCCTGTTTGCCAAAGCCACATTATTTCTATGCTTCCAGGAAATCCAAAAGGCTAATTGAAGAACAGTAGAATTGACATTGGAGTCCTGGAGCAGAAAGATCCTGGGAAATATTAGATACAAAATCTAGATCAGGGATTTTCAGACCCGACCGAGCCAACCATCTCCAAAAGTCCTGGATCCTCGGGCAAGTAAAAATATGGAGCACAGACTCATCTTGGGTATTACAAAGTTGGCAAAGAGCGCTCTAAATAGACTTGAAGTTCCTCTTGATCATATTAGTATTGCTCAAGATAGCACTGTGAAGGATAAGCCAGGAGAACACTTTTATCTTAGGACAAGAGTAGGATTTCCAGTTGGATAGAAGAGTCTTCTTGAAATTCTTGAGGGAGAGACCCTGAAGAGAGGCATGCTTCTTGTTTTTCTTGAGGAAGACAAGCATGGTAGATTTTGGAAACTTTATAATTCCTTTTGACTTTGAAAAACCAGTTCAGAGGAGAGTGACTTTCCCCATTATCATCTTTGCCCAAAAAGGGGTAGGTCAGCACTATATGCTTGTAAATCGATCTGTGAGTGGCTCCACCACCTACTCTCCTCTTGATCATCTCCCAAGGGATCCAATTATCACTGTTATCTATGAGGTCCCTAACATGTAAGATATTGGTAGACTGCCATTTCTTATAATAGGTAGGATGACAAATGGTCATTGCAGAAAAAGAGGGGGGGGCATAACCGGGGACCAGAAGATAGAAGTATCTCTGACAGAATTAGACACTTTATCATGAGTGAAATTTATAGCAACTTTCTCCCAGGCTTTAAAAATGTTCCTAAGGAGGGGGGAAGTATTAGCAGCACGGTGGAACTCATAAAAGGCAGAATCTGGAAGTTGATGTTTTAAAGAGGGACTTCCCAGAGGTTTACTCTTATTAAACCAGAACCTAATAAAATCCATAGCAGGAGATTGGAAGCCAGAGATGGCTTTCCAAATATTTTTAGCACCTAGCACTTGGGCCTGAAGGAATAGAGATTTACATTCCAGGCTCCCAGATCTTTTATTATGAGTCAACTCCTCCCAAGCAGTCAGATGAGTGCCTTGCCAGATATATTCTTTGATGCATTGTTCAATCTTACTGTAAGAGGCTTTATCAGCAATCAGAGCAGAAGAGAAGTAGACATGGCTACTTGCAAACACCGAATTGGCAATAGAATTCTCCCAGCAAGAGAGAGGGATCCTTTAAGGAGAAGGAGTTGGCTGCCAAGCAATCTTATGGGACATATGAACTGCAAGGGGGAGCCCTAACAAGGTCAAATACTGACCATTAGGGACAAATTTGATACCATGAGTATTAAGGTCAGGATAGGATCCATCAGTAAGAATGGAGCATTTGTCATAATTCAAATGAATTCCTGAAGCAGCACCAAATTTAGTAATGCAGTCCATAAAATTGTCCATATTGCTATTATAAGCTTTAATCATGGTGAAGGTATCATCAGCATATTGGAGGATAGAAAGCTGTTTATTAGAATCAGGCATTTGTAAACCTTGCAGAAGACCCTTATCTTGGTAGGAGAGGATCATCTTAGTAAGCATTTCTGCTGCAATTATGAAAAGATAGGGGGCCAGGGGCACCCTTGTCTAACCCCCTTTGAATGGGAAAGAAATCCGTGGGAGTTCCATTAATAAGTACACAGGAAGTAGCCTTTTGATTTAACCCCATAATAAGCTTAATAAGGGCAGGATGAATACCAATATGGACGAGAGATTTCTCCAAAAATTTCCAAGAGATGCAATCATAGGTCCTTCTGAAGTCCAACTTAAGAATGATACAGTTTTGTTTGGTTAATCTATTCCAATGCAAGGCCTCATTAGCAGCAATGTATTTGTCCAGAATGGATCTATTGGATAGGAATGCAGACTGACAAGCATTCACTTTATTGTGGAGATGAACCACTATCCTACCAGCAATAATTTTTGCCACTAGTTTGTAGAGGGTGGTAGTCAGAGAAATAGGGCGCCACTCATTGGTTTTAGTGGGGGAATCAGTCTTAGGAATGAGAGAGATTACACCAACATTGAAGGTGGGGTATATAGTCCTGGCTCTCCAGACCCCTTGGACAAAGTGAACAATGTCATCCTTCATTATAGGCCAAAATTCCACAAAAAATTCTGGCTGAAAGCCATCAATGCCAGGACTTTTCCCATGCTGTATCTTCTTGAGGGTTTTAAAAATCTCAGGGAGCTCAGGGACCTCAATCTAATCATCATCCATCACCTCATTAGGGGGGCCAACAATATCAAAAACTTCTTGGATTTTCCTATCCTCAACCATCTCATCCCTAAATAGATTAGTGTAGAATTTAAGAAAAGCTGAAGCAATTTCACTTTCATCTGTGTGAATAAGACCTTGGTCTGATTCCAACTGGGTAATAGAGGTGTTAACCAATCTATTCCTAGCAATTCTGAAGAACATTTTAGAGCTCTCCTGGTCTAGCTGATTATACATCTTGACTTTACTTCTGAGAGCCATACCTTTAACTTGGTGTTCTTCTAAAGTCTTGATCTGAATTTCCAGCTGATCTTCTTTCAAGTGCAGAGAGTCATCCTTGGGGTTGTTTTCAAGTAAAGATCTGATGTCTTTAATCTGTTCCAGAAGGCTAGTCTTAATAGCTTTCCTTTTCTGGGCTAAGTCCTTACTTCACTGCTTAATCCAAGTTTTGACTTTTTGCATTTTGTCATTGAAGCTCCTCATAGACTGGTGTTGGCCAATTTTGGGCAAGGATAAATAAAAGGAGGTAAAGTCTTGACAAAAGGATTTCATTTGGAGGAAAGAAGTATTGAACTTAAAGGGAGTGTTCTTACCCCTAGGACCAGATTTCAGA
Source organism: Isoetes taiwanensis (assembly GCA_021234155.1). Classification (NCBI taxonomy): domain Eukaryota; kingdom Viridiplantae; phylum Streptophyta; class Lycopodiopsida; order Isoetales; family Isoetaceae; genus Isoetes; species Isoetes taiwanensis. Next base: position 10,017,673 of record JAJEKV010000014.1, on the reverse strand, counting down.
TCCTTGGTGTCAAGAAAGTGGGGTTGGTGGTCAGAGATGGTATTGGCAATATCTCCAGTAACAATACAGTTGTCCAACCAGTTGGCAGAGTTGTGGATGTAAAATCTGTCCAACATGCAGAAAGTCCTTTAGTCTCCTTTTCTCTTATTGCTCCAAGAGAATTTGGTATTTGAGGAAGGAATATAAATAAGATCTTGGTTGGTCAACCACTTATCCCAAGAGTATCTCTCATTTTTAGACATGTTAATTTTGTTACCAAGTTTCATGTCACTATGAGGGGTATTGTTAAAGTCACCAGTGACCACCCAATTCTCAATATGTTGTTGCTGACTCATCCAATTGTTAATTTCAGACCACAAAGGCTCTCTTTCATAGGGATCAGTTGAGGCATAGATGTTTATGAAAGCAACTTGGCAGTCCTTAATTTGAAGGATGACACAGAGCCATCTGTTGGAGGGACTGATGTAAGTACCAATGAGTTTCTGGTTGTACCACAAGGTGGCAATCCCCCCTTTAGTACCATCTGCAGGGATATAACAAGAGGCCATACCAGGATGGATCCATTCCCCCAGATTTGCTGAATCAAACTTGGAGAGTCTATGCTCTTGGATCATGATAATATCCGCCCTGAAATCCCTCACAGAGGCAATAAAACGCCTTCTTTTAGTGGGCCCCTTAATGCCCCTCAAGTTCCAGGTTAAGATCCTCATAGATAGGTAAGCAGGAGAGAAATAAGGGGAGGGACTTAATAATCGAGTCTCCTTAGACCATGAGGTGAGGCCTTACTTCGAGTGTTATAGATAGGAGGAATATTCTCATTGTTCAGAGGGGATTTAGATGAGGCCCTACATTTTATTCCTTTTTTTAAGGATCTAAGAGAGGTGTTGGAGATATCATGCAACGGACTGCAGCTTACATCCTCTTCTGAATCAGGAACAATCAGATCAAGTTGACTTGGTTCAGGGGCATCATCCATGGTGTCAAGGTTCAGTTCCAGAGCTTGAAGACCAAGTTCAATGCTATGTTTCTTAGTATCTTGGAAGGTTGATTTAACACAGTCATTGTCAGCATCAGAACTAAGGCCTTCTTGTGTAGGGGAAAGAAATTCCTTCTGCTGATCACACCATTGGATTGTCTAAGAATCAAGACGTGGACTATGACAAACAGGGGAGTGATCACTTACCTGGATTCGCCCAGCATCCATCTCTTCAGCACGCTTGTTGGCCTTGGGGGAGACAACCTTCAATTGCAGACAATTTGCATCCACTGCTTCAGAAACAATCCTGCTCATAAGGTCCATAGTAGACTTTCCATATTTTCCATAAAGGACAGGCAAAGGGGTGTGGTGGGAGGGGGGTGAATGCGGGGCAACAAGGCGCATGAGGGTATGATTGGAGGTGGGATCAACTGAGAGATCAACAAGAATTTGGTCAGCCATAAAAGGGGGTTGACTTGAGGAGGGGTGACTGAAGTTGATAATCCAGTTTCTTGGGTCTGATGTGGCGTCTGAGCCTTATCCTGTAGGTTTCCTTTACCATTTCCTTGTGAGATCACGAGACCAGTGAAGTCTTCTTCAAGATCATCTGTAGAGTCCTCTAGGACTTTAAACCTGTTTTTGCAAAGTAGGGGGGAGCTAAATTCCTCCCTTTCAGGTGAATAAGCAGGCCTCACAGGAGGGTCCTGTTCTGGTGAGGAATGATGAATCTCTTCTATAACATTACTGACCGAGTTATCAGAGAGTTCTAGGTCAGAAGTTCGCTAGGTCAGATAAACCCCATCTTGGACTCAGTCATCCTTGGCCTTAATTACTGTAACTTTGTCGAATTGAACCTGTTATGAAGGCTTATGTTTATCGAAGGTTTTAACCATAGTCGAAAGATTAAAGGAGACACCTTTAGTGGTAACTCCTTTGTTTAAAACCTTAACAGAACCTCCAACAGTCTGGGACTCCAGCTCATGGTTCTTGAGAGTCTCTTCTAGCTCTTTATTAGCTAGGGCAATTTTCTCCCTGATGATCTGTCTTCTTCGAATTCTCCTAGAGCTACCATTGAGATTGCCCCAGTGATGGGCAGCAACACGACATTCTGCAAATGAGTTAGCATGTTCTGTGCTAATTTGCTGAACAGGTATCGGGGTACACTTTTCTCCACCATGCAGACGTTTCCTGCAGATAGGACAAACAGGGGGCAACCCATTCCATCTTAGGAGCAAGGATTGATCAGTCGCAAACATATCCTGGAAGGTCAATTCAAGTGGGATAGGTTTGAGAAGATCCAATTGCATGAAAACGGTGGGAGGCATGTCAGGCCTGCGTTGCGTTGATATAGATTATTTTTAGGCAGTGAAGTTCCCAAAAGACCGGATTTAGATCATGCAGATGGACATAGGCAGTGTGCATGAGGGTAGATGGTCTTAGGGGGTTGAATTGATAAGATTACTTCTGGAATTTGATTCTAAAATCAAGATGGGTAAGGTGACCCATTTTCAGAATGTGTTCAGCCGCTTGTTCCGAGCAAAACTCGATCATAAAGTATGGGAAGCGGGTCCAGTAGATAGAAGAGATTTGAATCGATTTAGACAGAGCACAGATTTGTTTGGAAACATTCCCCAGTATAATACCTTCTTTTTCAGTCCAACAGATAACAGCATGCGAGGAAAGAAATTCAAATCTTGAATGACAGAGATCAGGATTCAATTCAATACCTCTGGAATGGCGGTATGTCGGTGGATTATGTTTCTTCATCGTCAGAATATCTTGCTTTATAGCATTGTCTTCCTTAAAGGGTTGAGTTCTCCGGATAAAAGTGTTGCTTGAGTTCACATTCAAGGGAGCATAGCAGTCCCAAAACGGTCTATCCGGGAAAGATGAAGGAAGTGCATTCTTAGGCGCCATCGACGTTGGAACGAATGTACTGAATTGACCAAATTGAATCGGAGCTAGATCTCCTTGAAGCAAAAGCTATTGTTCTGTTTCTGTTCTTCAGGACTTAAGGAGAAGAAAGTATTTAAGATGGAGTGCATTGGGGGAGATAATCCGTCCGCTAGATCCGGTGGGTCCCATGGAAATAGAACGTTGCAGGGTTTCTCGAAGGGCGTGAGAAGGAGAATAAAGATGATTGGAAGTCAGAAAAAGGGGAAAATTGGCAAATGGTAGAGGGGGGGGGGGTACAAAAGATTTTTGCAGGGACGAAGATGCCTTTCCATGGACGTGATGGGACCCAAGAAATCCAAGATCTAAATATGTAATGTAGATTACCTTATCTGCTTACCTCGATTATCGAGCCTGATCGTGATAGAACCTTACTAAGGTTTAAACATGATCGTAGGGGGTGGCCAAGCCCAAAGGCCTTCAGCCGTCCTCCCCGAAAATTAGGTTATGGTCAGATTCAACACTTCCATTATTTCTAGATGTACCATTTTCTTTGTCATTTATATTCAAGTTTTTTACTTGGTTAGTCTCTTGAGACACATGTTCAGCCTCCTCCTCATCATATTCAGAGTCAATACTTGCATTATTTCTGGCTGTACCATGCTCACCCTTGTTTCTGATAAAAGACCATTTCTGTTATTCAAATCTTTTTTATTCTTGTATAATATTTCGTTAATTAAATCTTACATCCCTTGTTATTATTATTTTCCCCTTGGTAGAATAAAAAATCCTATAAGCTTTTCACATGTCATCGTAGCTAATCAAATATCCCATAGTTGATCTGTCGTCAAGCTTTTTTCTAAGCTGTTTTGGAATGTGTGCAAAAGCAATACAACCAAATGCTTTAAGGTAGTCATACCTTACTGGTTTTTGACTCCAAATTTCTTCTGCAATTCCTCCATCAAGGCTAGAAGATGGCAATAAATTTTGTACGTGTACAACTATCTTGGTTGCTTCTCCTCATAAGTAATTGGACAAATCGCTATATTTCAGCACGGGCCTTACTCCATTTAGAATAGTCCTGTTTTTCCTCTCAGCAACTCCATTTTGCTGAGGAGTATGACTACAAGTAACCTGCCTTTTAATTCCTTGTGCCTTACAATAATTCTTAAACATATCATTGATATATTCTCCACCTCGATCTGACCCGAGGCACTTAATCTTCTTTCCAGTGTCTCTTTCTACTTCTGCTTCAAATGCTCTGAATGCCTTATATACTTGGTCCTTTGTCCTGAGAAAGAAAAAATTTGTTCGTTTGGAATGATCATCAATGAAAGTGACGAAATATTTCCTTCCTTACATGCTTCTGACATTGAGGAGACCACAAAGGTCACTATGCACCAATTCTAAAAGGATTCCTGTCCTGTTTTCAGACCTATTGAATGGGATTCTTGTGCTTTTCTTCAACATGCAACCATGGCACATAAATTCTTCATTATCTGCTGCACAAATTAGTCCCTTTTTTGCCAAGAACTTAATGTTTTCAACATGTGTATGTGCCAATCTTTCATGCCATAGTTTCAGGGTTGGGAATTGAATCGAGTGTATGCTTCCATTTAATGCACGGTTAACGAAATCCAAATAAGTTACCAAAGCGTTTTGCAATGAATTTCAATTCACCATTAAAATAAATTTTACATGATAGTTTGTCCAAGCAAACCCTGTAATCCATGTCTACTAACTGACTAATAGAAATTAGATTCCTGACTAAATTTGGTACACATAGAACATTACTTAAATTGACTACTTGACCATGCAGATCAAAAACTTCTAAAATTCCAGATTCTTCTACTTGCTGCAGTTCTCCATCTCCCATTTGCACGAATACTCAACTTTTCTTTTTTCTTTCCTTGAGAGTATCAATAGTATTTACTACAAATTTCTCAGCTTCACTATCTAGTATAAGCATATCATCAGCTTTATTAGTCTTCTTTTCTAAAACAGAGCAAATTGTATGAGTCATTACCTCTGCATCTGGATCATCTTCCTCAGGGTTGGTCTCTTGTGCCAAGTTCACACTGGCTAGTCCTTCATTCCTTGGTTTGTAACTGTTCGTTTTTTCTTTAATTGAACCACCATTTTTACATTTGTTCCTTGCTAACCCTCTTGGACTTGGACATGCTGCAGACATATATCCGAACCCCTCACAATTGTAGCACCTGCTTTCCTTCTCCTTTGCCTTAGGACAATTACTTTTTAGATGGCCATATGTCTTGCATATAACGCAAGGTCCTAGTTTGCTTTTGTCTGAGTGCCCCTTCCTTGTACCTGCATAACTAACTTCTGCATTTTCTTCTTCTTATCCTTTAATAATCTTTCTTTGTTCTATTTCAGTTCGTATCATGAGTTTAGCTTTTTCTCGGTTTCTAGCAACACTTCTTACCAGTGTGGAGAGCTGGTCAAATTTAGAAAAGGCTCGAGACAAAAAAAGGACATGGAAGTATTTGGTTATGGGAACTCCTGCTGCATCCATATCAGTAACTATGTTGTCATATTTTTGAAAAAATGTGTCAAATTATCATCTTCTCTGAATTTTAGCTTCCTCAATCCCCTTCTTTACCTCATAGTTCTTCAGCAGAAAATCCCACATCTGTTTTGGGGTTTTACCCTTGAGTTTGAACATGATACTCAAACTGAGCTTACTAGATATGATGCATCTTGCATGCTGGGCTCTTCTCTTCCACTTGCTTCATCATTAACAGAGCCTTCACTTGCAGTATTTTCTCTTGAGGTTGCACTAATGTCACCCTCATCAAGCTCTTCCCCTTCAACGAGATCCCAAAGATCTTCAGCCTGTAGAACATCTTTCATCCTCTCCTTCCAAGCTTGAAAACTAACTTCTTATTGGAATGTGTCTACACCACTCAATAATGAAGATCCAAGTCTGGTTGCCATCATTAGCTCTGATATCAATGTTAATATTTCCACACAGACTATTAGAATGTCAACAACAGCAACAGGTTTCCCCTTCTTAGACCTTAAACAAATTCATTTGCAACCAACTATACTATGCATTTCAGACAATGCATTGATGTCTATTCTAAGTGATCATGCATTTCACACAATGCATTAATCCTTATCCAATCACAACAAAAATACTTCTATCCATTAAGTTAGATCAACTATCGAAACTTAAATTCATAGAAGTAAATTGATTGTGCATCTCGGTCAATAGACTATTGAATATTTATTGACCGAACCATATTCAAACTTACATTTGGGATTTAAAACCTCGACGTGTCTGTATTCTGGATCGATCACCTTGTAAATCCACCACAAATCAACATCTACTCCTTGGTTTATTTATCAGTTTGGATCTAAACTGACCGGAGTCAGTTTTGGGATCAACTTTCCCTCTATTGCTCCACTAGCTTGCATTATATTCGACCGAACTTTCATTCTATTTTCTTACTTGCAAATTTTCCAATGGTCTTAACCATTGAATCACCATTTATTTAATATTTAGTTGTTATTTAACTTCTGAACCCAATGTATCATAGCTCTAATTTTTGCCCAAGGGTCATGATATTCAACTACCCTCTTGCCCATAAATTTGAGCATGAATCATTCTATTTTTTACAGATGTTCATCCCTACTTCCCCTGTCCTATATATTTGACATGTGCGATTGGACCGCAGTATCTTATGCCACCTGCCACTGTCGATTTGTAGGCGATGGAAGCTAACCCTCATTTGACAAATCTGGTGTTTAGATAACATCGGCAAATGGTCTATTGAGTATTGTTGTGGTGTACATCACCACGGGGTTACTTCTCGCCTGTAAAAGTCCATTTTTCCTTGTGGATTGGTCCATAGTTTCTCAATGACTTTGGTTCTAACAAGGTCCCGAATAGCTTCCGCTTGTGATGGCAGATCCTCCATATTAATCTCCCATCTTTGTAGCCATAGTATTCCTTCTGCATACCAACCACTTTCTTTGCTTTTTTCCATTGCCTTATATAGTAGCCTAGCATGTGGTAAGGCCTTAAGTCTGGTTACATCGACAAGATACTGATAGAGTGCCTCTCCCTCCAATGATAGCATACTAGCCTCAATAAGCATCATGGCATATGGTGTTTGGAGTTTAGCTCCGAGCTCATCCATTAGATAATGCTTTTGGACGGATCCTCTTATCCACGGCTGTATTCCATCCGTTATTTTTTGTTATCTCAATTCCCAAATATTTATAGCTTTGAACATGCTCAATGGGCTTACTTTTAATTTGAAAAACATGTTTCTTCCTCGTGCCAAACTTCATTATTTTTTGTTTTATCGAGATTGACTTACATACCTGTTTGATCACAAAAGGATGATAGCACATTTATATGTTGTTGCAAACCATTTGTTGTTCATGCAAGGAGCACTATATCATCTATATATAGAAGAAGCATGATAATGTATCTTGCATCATAGCAATTTTTGTTAAGCCATTCTTCTACTTCATCAATGTAAATGATTTTCTAGATTGAAAATTTATAAACCTTAATATAATTTATACACCGTGCTAGAAAAAATTACATAGGTGATGAAGCAAGAAAAGCATTTACAACAGTTTATCAAATGAAGGCAAATCTTTTTTTTTCTTTGAGGGTAAGGTTTATATATATATATATCAACCTTTTTAATTTGAAATTTTCCGGCCTGGTAGAATTTTTTTTTGGAATTTTTTAAGGTGATTTCTCTAAGGTTTTGGAAGTTTTGGCTATTGGGAAGAATAGCCGATGTTCCAAAAATGATTTTTATTTTTGGGTGTGATTAGAAATCTTCAACGTATTTCTATTTCTGCGTTCCAACCGGATGCATGCCGTGCCACGAATCCTTGCACCACCAGAGCATCAGAGCATTGTCGTGGCATGAATCCTTGCACTATAAGCAAAGCATCAAAGGATGTTATCACCTTATTATTATTCTGGAAAGTATAGATCCGTCTCTATTTTGAAATTCCGACCACTGTGTTCGTTTATTTTGACAAGCTCCAAGGCGCATTTGAGCGTTTATATGCAGGCAGCTCTGGCTTTCCTGCCCTCCAGTCTTAGTTTTATGCTTTTACCATTTCTAAAGTCTCCAAAACTCGATTTTTGGTCGTCGTTATCAATTTTGGTAGTATAAATGGTTCAGTTCAAGTTTGCCTTCAATCTACAAGGGTTTTTTGTCTTCTATTCATCTGTATTTGCAAAGAGGGCTTTGACCACCAGATTAGTTTGCTGATGGGTATAAGATTCTGTGGTTGTGTTCTGGCTGTTGGATGCAAGTTGCGAATTTGTCAGGGAAGAATATTTTCATTTGCTCAAGAGTTGCAGGGAGCTGCAAGCCATAGACGTTTTCGTAGTATATGTTATGCCCAACAGGTGATTCAAGAATTTGTTGTAGATGTTTTAACATTCTAGAGTCGTCTATGATTTGGAAGTAATCATCTATATATCTTTGGTAGATATGTATATTTTGACACGGTTGTATCTTATAGTCTAGGCATGCAGATTTGAAAGAGTTGTGATTGATTATGATTGGAGCATCCAAATGTACAACAATAAAGTATGTTTCTGACATGGGAGACCGTAAAAGTTTTGCTATTATGGTGGCCTGGCTATGGTGTTAGCTGTAGGAGCAGAGCAACATCAACAACATGAACGGATATCAGGTTTGACAATTCTCCTTCACTTCATCATGGATCCTTAGGTTTTAGGTTTATTTTAAGCTTGATCAAACCCACTTTGTTGGTTCTGTTTATAGCTACTTCCATCGTTTGGATACTACCTCAAATGATTTGTAAATGCCAATAATTCAGTTTACTTAATTAACAAAATGCATTTTATAGGAGAGATGTGCTTGAAAATGATCCATTGGGCAAGCTTAAGGTTTTTATCTACTGTTTGCGAAAGATCCCAAATGTCACACACATATGTCTGCTACAGAAATCTTTATGCATGAGTTCCTCTTCACAAGTCCAGTTAGACATATTAATTATGGAGAAGCAAATTGGTTATTCGCGCCTGTGTAAACTACCTGTGATCTAACGATCAATGGCTTGCCACTCCCATTCAACTGACTCAAGAATGATCCATCGTGTTATTTGAGACATATTCACAAAGAGTTCCAGGAAGATCTTTTTCTATTTGAGGTTGTACAGAACAAATAAGAGTTTCTCATTGAAAGCACTTGCAGCACTCAGTTTGAGCTATCCTTAGCTCCGTTTTTCCAAGGTCAAACAAATGTTCTTCTTAAACAGCAAAATATTGGAACATTTGCATACACAAAAGTTGTTCATCTTCTCAACCCTTTTTCTGTTACCTTTCGGTGCACACCAGTCCCTTTTGAAGCAAGGTAAGATTTTACAGTCTACAACCTTGGTATGTTCTCTTCAAAATTCTTACTTTTGGATTGATTTTTGCAGTAGAAAATGGCTGCATCATCAAAACAAGCGAATGGTAGATAACTATGACAGGTATTACTCTTAGAAATTCTTATTAGTATAGATATTGTTCAAGAACATGATGCTTGAACCATCTCTTCAAAATGACACCGAGCTACGTGTATTTTATCCTTTATTTATGGTGGTTGTAGGACATTTTCTATAATTTTGATATGTATTTGATGAAAGGTTTAGAATACTTTTGCTTGCATGAGCGTAACTCTTCGGTTGTTCAGATATGTTGATGTCAACAGCGGTAAGTAGGTCACATATTGAGATGATGGATAAAAACTGCATGGAGCTGCAATTGCTTTGGAGCTGCAAAACTGATGGAATTGAAGTTTTTAGTTCATCAGGGATCGAAGGTGGAGCAAAACTTAACAATTTTTCGCTCTAAGGGCATGCCACATAGTAATCTGCATGCATCTCCATGGCATCCATGAGCATATCTTCAGAGGGATTTGTAAGCCGGGGCTGATTTGGCACAAACTTTGCTAAAGTTAATCCATGTTTTATGTGGATCGGCCAAGAAGTTGCATGCTATTATTGCTCTGTAAGAAGCTTCTTGAAAGTATGATGGTTGAGAATTCTGTGCTTGCAGCTTTGCCTGTGCATTGCACTGTGTTGGATTTAGATTTTGGGCATTCTATTCACTGGTCATGCTTACTAGAATATAAGCAGGAGCATTTGACTAGCAAGGTGTCTATAGCTTGCTTAATCTGTATTTTTATTCTTTTGTGTTGATAACAAAATTCTCTTCAATTGTACTATATGCAACAGGAAGCTTCTTGAAGAGCAATTATGTTCGACAGAGAAGGTAAGATGGAGCCTCTCAAATTCATCAACTTCACAAAAGGTAAGATAAATAAAAATCTCTACTGATCATGGAGAAGGAACATTAGAATTGAACATTGATGTGTGGACAGTGCTTCATATTGCTCTAAAGTAGCACCATAGACGACTTTCTAAAATAACATGCTTTATTCAATGTTCATGTTTTGTAATATTACTTGAAATTGCCATCTATAAAAAGGACGTTGATATAATAATATGTTATGATCCAAATTCTTGCTGGTAACTTGACAAAATTGCATAGTCTGGTAGACTTAATGTCTTTGGGCGTCTTTGGTTTCCAATTCAATCATTTTTGTATCTTTCTGCTTTCAGGCTTAACTGAAGTATTTCAACATAAAAAGGTAGAATCTGAAGTGAATATGCTGGAAGTAGAACACTGGATGGATCTACGTTGGCACTATGAGGATACTGTACATTATCAATGTACTCCTTATCTGTACATTTCTTCAAGTAAAGTTCTTCAGGCACTGTTTTAATTTGCTAGCTAAAATTTAGTTCTTTGAATCCTCAGGCTAAGTATCCTATGGTTAGTCCCTTCTTCCCTGTAACCATTCCAAAAAGGGATGTGCAGCAACAGGGGGATGAACCATTTCATTGGAATCATTGGGATCAGATGCACATACATCGTAATGGGTTATTAGAGTATTGCAGAAGCCAAAGAAGATCGTTGGAAAGTTAAAAAGGTAATATATGCAAGAAACTTAAGGAGTAAGGTCTTACCGTAGAGGAGACGTGAATCGTGGATACATAAAGCTCTGAAAATGCAAGATATGGATCAGGGCATGGAACACAGTGTGGCCATTGCTGTTAGAAGGCCGTTGAAGGATACCAATTTATATGGGTTGTACATAGGGGAGGCAAGGACAGGGCTTTTTGTGGCAGATTGACAACCTATATGAAATGATGCAGTATTGGCTGCATTTTATGATGCTAAGATGGATAAGGTCTTAGCCTTGGATTTAGTCCTGTGTTGCAGAGTTTAGTCCTAAGGTCTATGTGCTGTCATGGTATTCCTTGGGCTCAATTTCTTGATTGATTGCATCCCCACATAATTGTGTAACTCTCAAACTCTGATAACCATAACGCTTGCCAGGTGCATACTAGCCATGCATAGTACAGTTTTCAACTAATAGGGATGGCTAAGTAGAGTCAGGACTAGCTGCATCAGGTGCAGAATTGATTTATTGCTTCAAGAATTGGTACTTCATTTGTATTATTGGGTTTGAAAGCAACGTAGAGGTTACATTCGACAAGGATTAGAACCTCTTTTTTTTGGTATGATAAGGCCCTGCTCCTTTAATAGTATGCACAATCTGGAATTGAGGTACTTTTCTCTAAAGCATTGTTATCATTTATTGTTGTTTGTACTGGTTCTATTATTTGTCCTTGGGGCTGCTTGGAGCAAGCTTGCACAGATAACATCGTATTGAATAACACATGATGTCTCTGTTGGCCTGATAACATCGTATTGTATAACACATGATGTCTCTGTTGACCTGGCCCTTGGGGCTGTTTGGAGCAGGCTTGCAAGGATAACATTGTATTGAATGGTGTAATGAGCAAGAACATGTCTATAAGAACACACAGGGTGTCTCTATTGGCCTTAGTAGGAAGTTGATGTAACATGCACAACTTGCAAATTTGTTATTTTAAATGTGAAGGTAAACCACAACAGGCAACCTATTTTGTTTGATAATACAGTTCCAAGTACAATGGTTAGTTTTCTGCCCTTTTCTTTAGGTTTTAATTTACTTGATAAAATTACATTACTTCTCTGTTCATGCACGTTAGACATGCACAATAAATGGGTGAGAACCATGCAAAGCAATTTAAAACATTTGGACATAGTCAACGTCACCTCTGGACAATGATGATAAATGGAGCTTCAAGGTGTTAGGTAAGTTGCACAGTTTGGAGCTTTTTAGTTTTGAGTGGCATAGGGTTTAGTTGAAGTAATTGAACCAAAGCATATATTTGATATTTGTTGGTGACATCTACAATAGGATATGTTTTTAAAATGATTTTGGATTTGAGTTGCTTTTTTAAAGTCTGCATAAATTTCTTTTTCTTGGTGTTTCGTTGTGGGCTGATTTGTACCAAGTGTTACATTAGATTGATGCATTTTTTGAATGCTACATGCAATTTCAAAGGTTAAGACTCTTAAAATTGATTTGTTTAAGAATGCATGCTTAAATAGACCATACCATTGTATTAATGTCTTTTATGGTCTCTTGAGGTTGCAATTTACTTTTGACAAATGCTGGATGTGTGTAACAAGCAAAGATTTATGAGCTTATTGCCTCTATTCTATCTTGACAATCGCACTCCCTAATGCTCAACCCTAACCATTGCAACTTTTAAGGTCAACCACATTTTAGGACTAAGCAAACTTAATGATACTACCAAAAAGCAATCAAATGAATATATATCTGCCATTTTCTATATAAGACATTCTAAGTAATAGTGGACATAAATTATTTACATATAGCAATATCCTATATGATACAGGTATTGCTACACACCTCAATCAGCAATATTGTCAAGAATGCTCTTTATCATATATGTCAAAGGCATGAATATGTAAAGGCATAACTGCATTCAAATTAGAGTTACACACCTTAGCGATGGGCCATGTGGTTTTGGTTGATCGAGTAGCCAAGTCCCAAATTGTTGCTATGGCTCCTTAGTTTTTCCAAATTGAAAAGCCTTGCAAATCTTATGGTTAGCCCATAAGGAAGGAAGGAAGGAAGGAAGTTTATTTTAACGTCCATGGAAAGGAAACAATTATATAACAATAACAAACTCCAAATAGCTAAGGACATGTTCTATGTAATACTATGTATAACAACTACTATTTTTAGAAAATAAAAGCTTCATTTAATGATATATATACCCTTCATATATAGTACATACAAGAACTTGCGAACCCAAAGCCGCTCATCAAACTATTCATGTATTCATGGAGAGTAAGAGTTTTATACATTATCACTTTGTCACCATATATTTGACACAAATTGCAATCCCTCCCAATGCCCATTTTGATAAGAGTAGGTTGTTCATGTATAAGAGAATGCCCTTTTGGGCAACATTCTGGGTCTGGAAGCCATGCCGACGCATGGAACGGGGAGGCGTGGCTGACAAACCCAGAATGTTGGCCAAAAGGGCATTCTCTTAATGTGGATGCAACTTAGGTTGCATTCTGCACCTTGGAGCTCCGAAATCCGGGGTAAAATCTTCAGAACCAGGGGTAGAAGCATCTGAATCCGGGGTAAAATCTTTAGAACCAGGAATAGAAGCAAGGTAACTTGAAGAACGCCGTTGCAGCTTGATAGAGGTTCCTGGAAAAGAAACTTGGCCAGATGGCGTAGTGCCATTGTCGAATACGGCAGAATGCAACCTAAGTTGCATTTACGTTGTTGCTAAAGCTTCAGTACTAGGCCAGATGGCGTGGTGCCATTGGCATAAATACGGCAGAATGCAACCTAAGTTGCATTTCGTTGTTGCACTTGCTCTCCAAAGTCATTTTGGTTGGAAAAGGCTTCTCAAGTTGGTGCTAAGGCCCGGCAACGCCGGGCACCCATAACTAGTTTATATAAAGTAGCAAAATTATGTACAATAGATACCCTCTAAAGGGTAAGTAGAACAATGAGGTTTTTTGGAGAGTCAATACACATGTACTACAATGAAGGCAAATCTACCTATGTTAGTTTATCAAATTTAGGTAAATTCACCTATCTAATCTCACAATTACTAACAGCTAGTATAAATCTTTTCTAGTATATATTAGATTTTGTTGATCGTTTCTAATGTTCGTATTAGATTGTGTAAGGTTCTCAAGGAATTGGAAAAAGCATAGCAGTTGGAAACATGTTACCATGCTTGAGCATTATCATCAATGGTCTTTGAATGTTTATTATTTTTGACATTTTGTTAATGAATAGCTTGGTTCAAATTATGTAGCAAGTTTTTAGGATAACAGTTTTGTTTTCTCCTCAGTCAACATTATGCTTTCTTATGCTTGGTCTTATCTAGAACATAAAATAATAAGTGCCATGGGTCATATCATTCATGATAAAATAAAGAATACTAATAATGGCGCCCGGCGTTGCCGGGCTTTAGCAACCATTTGTCATGTTATAGCATATAGAGTTTATATGTGTGAAATATCAAACCTCCTATATCCTCTTGTATTCAAATACTTGAACTGCTTGTATGCCTTTCTATATTCTAATTAGGAGAGAGGAACGATATAAATACACTATGTGTTCTAGTAAAAATGGATTGCATAAAGTGGTTGTAATGATTTGGATCCATCAATTATAATCTAATACCAAATTCTAGAAGGAGCTCGCATGAAAACGACAAAAACCTCCCGATAAATAGGCTTCTCATTCATCTCAGCAGATTTTCTACAATAGTGGATAGTGGGTAGCCGCTATCCACCAATTATACAACTTGGACCCCATGAAATACAATGCTAATAGATGTTTGTTTGTGTACCTGCCGAAAGCTTATCACCGGGATTAAAAATCCCACCCTTTTCGGGTTTTCGAGGAAAACCCTAGTGATAAACCTTGACCGGGGGCTGGACAAATGTAAAGGCTGAGAATTCACTCCCAAAAAACCACGAATGGAAGTGAAGCGGCTTGCCAGCTTGCCAACACAATACTGCACAACCCAACCGCGAGAACAAATGTGACAAAACAAACCTCCCAAAGTGGAGGGGCTGATCATCGTGCCGCGCTGACAACAAAAAAATAAAAACCTCTTCAAATAGAGGGGCTGGTCATGCGTGCCCGAGGCGACAAATACATTAAACAATTAAAGGGGAGGTGGGTTTCAAAGAAAAAAAGAATAGAATGCTGGCGAGAGGCGCCGATGAGACGTCGACGAAGAACCCCGCTTAATATAGCGATCACCCAGAGAAGGCATGCATGCATGCAAGACATGCATGCTCGCTCCTTCTAGAATGTCGATCCGAGGGCTCGGATCGCTAGCATTGGGCAATGGCTAATGCCATAAATAGATTTGTAGATTATGTAGTCATGGAGATGGATCAAATAGGGTTAATTTGCCTTGTTAAAAAAAAAACAATATGGTTATTCTCACATAGAGAAACATGTAGGTCTAGAACTCTAGAACATTGTTCCTTTATAATCTTCAATTTTGACATTATGTCGCCTAACCCCATGCTTTTAACACGTTTATGTTGATGTGGAGACATATAAGCAAGGACACGAAGTCACCTTAGCTGGAACCATCAAAATCAGAGTATTAACATCGTAAGCATGCAGAATATAAATCTCGTTATATTGTTTTGTAGACTCCACGTTTATTAATTTTTTTACATTTGAGTACTCTTGTCGTGGATTGTTCATATTGTTGTTAACATCGTTTCTTTCAAGTTGCGTCTATATCTTATGAATATTTCTTGAGGAGGTTGTGAAGCTACATGAAGCAAGTATAGATTATCGACACAGTCTAAGTTTACCAATACAATCTAAGTTATCTTGTGAATATGTATTGTGGTTGTGAAGATCCATCAAGCAAGTATCGATTGCCCAAATAATTTAAGTTTATTCAATAGATTTACCCTAGAAAACGTTACAACAATTTAAAATGACACAAAATTTGAGTTAACTGTCAAATTAAGAATTGCAAAATTGCAATGGGAGTCTTCCGTCTCTCCAAGTCTTTTCTCATCAAATGACAACCAGTGCAATGGGTATTGTTTACTCTCCGGTTAAGTTTCTTGTTTGAAATTGTTGGTTTCCTCCTATATGCTCCCCATGGAAACCTAATTATACACAGCAAATAGACTGTATTTCAATCTTCTATGTGTCGCCATAACTACTTAGCAGTTTTAGACTGCGATTAGGGTATGTGCCAACCTTTCTCTAAACTCATCAAACTTTTCAAAAGAATACGATGACCATCAACTCAAGACTTTAAAAATACATTTGTGGTAATCCTTGCTTTATACACATCATACTACAATCGTAGTAAGCCTTGCATCATTTACAACATGCATTCTGACAGTTATCCATATTGTATCGTTTCTGGCTCCAGTGCCATGTTGTTCCCCATTTTCCCATCTGTGATTCCCTCTGAATCACTGAGGACCTTCTGATAGTTATCCATGTTTCCTATCTGCCATTCCATCTAAATCCCAGAGGGTCTTTCAAATCAACAAACATAAAATTGCCAACTTAAAATAACAGGTTTAAAAATCCTAATATAACATGTTGTAAATAACAAATAGAAAATTAAGCATTTGCAAGACATGTCGTTTCCAATCTGGCTTGTCCTAGTCCTGTGTTTTGAATGAGAAATGTTAAATTCAAATCTGTAGTTTAACTATTTCCCTACCTCGCATGCAACTCTCAACATGGTATCTCGCTTCTTGTTTCAGTCTGACCAAAATGCAATTTACAAAGTCACTTCTCTTTTGTAAAGAGAATGCTTCAAAAACTACAAAATCATAACATCATGCCTCCAAGTTCCTTCGTAGTTGTTGTGCATGTATGGTACATAAAACCCTGTGGAAGAGAAGAAGAAAACTGTCAGATCAAAATGGTTAAAGATTAACAGCATACAAATGCTAATTCTATCACGTCGTTTTCCATCTTGCCGCTCTTGGTACTCCAGCTTAAATTCTGCTAGAAAACTGGAAGGTTTGGAAACGTACAACACAAAGGTCCTTACTGACTTGCACAAAGCTAAAAACTACATTTTATTAACGGATATTTGCTACAATATTAAGCTAAAAACTACATTTTATAACTGAAATTCACTACAATTTTTGGTAGTTTCATTCTGCTGCATCTCACAATATTGAAGAGCAAGAGAGCTTTCTCTAGCTGAATATAAGCTTCTATCTTTGTACTCCATATAATGGCATCTAAATTAGATAAATTATTCAAAGACTCTGCATGCCACATCCAAATCCCCACAATTAGCATCATATCCACAAAAACAATATCAGAGTGAAGAGTGAAGTCTGCTTTCTATGTTCTGCTCATGAATGCATTTTCATATTCCCTGGAAATAATACCGCGACAGGCTTGCATCACACTCAAGAATAAGACTTTGTTAGGTTCTAGACATTCATTTTGCATATGCAAAAAACAATGTAATGCAAGAAGACTTTCGCCATTTTCAGCATCCTCTGCAATAGTTGCACCTATGTCACCACATTTGGATCTGTAACCAATTATTGCATGCTTTAAAGATGCTTGAAAATGTAGATTTGATCAAATTCGTACCTTCATGTTACATCCAGACATAAAAATGGAGATATGGCATAGGCTGCAATAATCGCATTCTATATTTTATCAAAAAGAAAATTTGATCCTTCCTCCAAATCACCACGAGATGCAAAGAGACAAATGAGGTAATCAACCAAAATAGCAACAGAATCTAGACCACTACGAGGAAGGATTGCGCTCATCTACCCAATCCGAATCTTACTCTTTCATGCATTGAGCATGAAATTATCATCTAGTGAAGACATCACAGGAAGAAGAAAAGACAATATGCTTTTCCCGTAAGGTATAACAAGCAGAGATAGAGAGAAGAAAAGGAATATAGATATTGTCTACATTGGTTCCATCTGGGGATACATTATACAAAGCCATATGAAGCTCAAGTTAATATATATTAGTTGTTGCACATCTTGAAGGCTCCAAGCAGATTACTTCTTACTTAGAACTAGTAAGACAGGTGGTTAGACTTACTCTCTACTCCTGTTGGTCCTTATCTCCTTCATTGAATAACGAATCATTTTTATGCTTGCGTAAACTATCTTTTTCTTAATTGCTTTTTAGCCCAATCCATAATAGTGGTGAACCCAACGTGAAACTTCACGGAGAGCAGATACGACAAAGAAAGCAAAAAGTCTGAAGCCGATTGTTGCAAAGGAGGTTGTGGAAGAATATAGATGAAGTTCCTATTGAGGAAGATGTTCCTGCTGATAAGGAAGATGTCTTTCCTGAGGAGGATAATTTGGATAATGCTAGAGAGCCAAAGAAGCAACTTGTCAAAGCTTTTAACCATGCCGGAACATTGAGGAGGAAGACAACGAAGAAAAAGTTTTGGCACAGTTTGACTCGTGTACTTGCGAAGCAAAATAAGTTGTTGCATAAACTTTTTGTGCAGAAGATGGACCAAACTAATGATGATGGCGCTATAGTTGAGAAGAAGCGTAAGAATCCAAAGGTTGAGTTGGATTATTTTTATAGGAAGTGTGAGGTGCATCTTTACTTCGATGGATGGCCAAGATGGAGAGCTTCTTTTCCGAGCATGAATACTCTGATAAATGGAAATTTTATTGGGTAAGGGCTCAATTAAAAGGATATACTATTTTATGGTGGTAGCAGAAGGTGAATGCTGCGAATTCAGCAAATAAACCCAAACACTTGGGCTAGAATGAAGAAGCTTATGAAGTCTAAATTTATGCCAGACAATTATAAGGATTTTGTCCAGGAACGGTGGCGGACTATGAAGTCGCAGGCTGATGAGTAAGTAGATGATTTTACAAATAGATTTAACACTCTGCTAAGTCAAATGGCGGGATTAACAAAAAGGGAGATTAAGACCCGTTTCATTGGTGCTCTCAAGTACCGATACTCACATATGTTGAAGTTATGCCGACCCCGAACTTGCAACATACTCGTATTGCCGCATTGGAAATTGAGAAGGATGATAGAAGGACGATATTGCTCGAGGTTCAACAAGCAAAGGTAGCAGCAATAAAGGTGAAGGTTCCCATCTCGAATGCGAGAAAACAATGTGGCCGTGGTTCTGATCAGGATGGTCTGAGAAGATCTGTGTTTAATCGATTGTGTAAGCGGCCATGCATTGTTACCTACGAAACTGATGCATGTTACCAGTGTGGCCGTCAAGGGTTGGTAAGCGGGGAAGAACTAGTCGTGGTAGTGACCATGGTGGACATGATGACAAGAGAGGTGGTGGTAAGGAAAAAGTCAATGCCGGTAAACAGAGATCCAAGGGATGCAAATTCTCATGACCTATTACTGTTTGATTGACTTATTGGTCAAACTCATGTGATAGTACAGTTGGACAATGGTGCCTTGCATGATCTCATTCCTGCAGACCTTGTTCAACACTTGGGATTGCCTATTGTTCGTTTTCCTAATTGTACAGTAGCAAGCGTTGTACTAATATGTTTAGTTCTTGTTCAGCAAAAGTGTCATAACAGAAATTTGCCATTGTTATGAAGTTTGCCATTGGTGATTATGTTGCAACTCGCGATCTTATGGTGGTTCTAAATTTGAGGAAAGTGGATATCATACTTGGAATTCCATGTTGGAGACAAATTGATCCTGCAGTTAATTACAAGACTTTGAAAGTCACTATTATTGGAGTAACCTTTAAAGGTATACAATCTTCAAATCCGGCTATCATGATTAGTCATGCTGCTTTTAAAAGATGTGTAAGACATGAGCCCATAGCAGTTTATGTTGTGTATGCTTTCCCTCATGAGCAAGATACCACAGTTACTAATGACTTAGATCGTGCTCGTTTGTAATTTCTTAATAAGTATGAAGCCTTGTTTATAGATGATATTGTAGAGGTGCCACCTAATGGACCAAAAAGTCATCGCATTGAAACATCCCATGCAGCATCCAAGGAGAAAACATTGGCTTGTGGCCATATATAGTTTCCTTGAAGTTGCCCATAGATGAAAGAACTTATGCCGTTTTAGCATGTGAATGGTTATTTGCCTGTTTTCTTTAGAATTAATCGGGTCATTTACCCAATTGGTTATTTCATAGTGAACTCCAAATACAAATTCGAAAGGGCAGTGACAGCAATTATGCTTGGCATGTAAAGTGCAATCTTTCAAGTCCGCTGATAAAAAAACAAGGTCAATGTGATTGGGCCAGTGCTTCTATAACTGTAGGATATTTGCTATAATATTTGCCAAAGCAATGATGCTACAAGCAGGGAATTTAGTTAATGGCATGAAAATTTGGTTAATGGCAGGAAAATTACATTATGCTAGCTTTGCTTTAACAAGCCAGGTGCAGTTTTCAAGGCATTCTAAGTGAGAACAGTGAATAGAACATTCTTGCCATGGACAAAAACGTAGCTTACAACATTGTAGTTTATAGATTAAATTATGACATAAAAGACCATTTCTAAGGTGCACGATAGAATCTTGATGGTAATTCTCCTCAACAAGTAAAGTAGAACAAGATTCTTAATTAGAATGAAAACAAATGAATATAGAAATTCTAAATTATATCAGGAGAATCCATGCACAGATGCAACATTCTGAGACCAAAGATGTGCATAAGAACAGAATAAACAAAAGCAAGATTAAATTCTAAACCAAGAGGTCAAATCTTACCTTGTTCACAATAGAAGAATCCTCCAATACAGCAAGGTCTACTATGGCTGTCGAGGTTGCTAGTTCATACATGTTCTCCTTGTCTTCATGCTGAGCATCAACCAAAAGCGGCTACTTTTCCTCTCCAAAGAGTCTTTGCGCTATGCTTCTACCTTTGCGTAAGAAGAAATCCGGCTAGGTCTAAAAAAGCTCACATTTCTAACTGTATCATCGTCACGAACAATTGGCTTCCTTCGTTCTATAAAAAATTGATCCAAAAAAAAAAAGAAAAAGGGCTAGCTGCATTAAAAAAATAAAATGGGCGCAATGTAGAGCCCTCATCTACAGAATAGAATAAATAGATTTTTTTATCGTCCACGGAGACCAATTGGCCTATGAGACCCAAACAAACAGAGAGTAGCAAGCGTATTACTGTCAGGATTAAAAAACTCCCGCTCCGAAGGGTTTTTGAGGGAAAAACCTTAGCAGTAATAAGTATCCTGGTACACTGTACAATTATATAGGACAATTCAACACTGTCCCGAAGGACACAACTGAGTCCGTGCATCCATAACCTCCTGGAGGTATGACCCCAACAAGCCCACTGATGCCGTATTCAATAACTCATGCAACGGCTGGCCAGGCACTAGTAATCGAACACTGCGCAGATCTGGAGGGCATGACATTCATCTTTAATGGCGCCCCGTATGGGCAAACACTGCGCAGATCTGGAGGGCATGACATTCATCTTCAATGGCGCCCCGATGGCAACACTGGAAAAGCCTTTCCTAGCCCAACGCCCCTGCCTCAATCGCGAGACGATGTGCACCGCGCAGAATGGAAGCTATAAGTCCCGTAAGGCTTTAACGGCGATGGGTGTACAAGTACTGGTGTGGGCCTCTCATGAGCCTAGGATTGACTTGCTGCTGATAGTGTGCAAGCTTAACGTGCGTCAAAGCATCAACATCCCAGAGCTTGCGAAGGAAAGTAGCATCTAGGTACAACTTAAGTGCATTGTGATCCTTCTTTGTCCATACCTATACGCATCTGTTTGCTTGTACACCCCAACGTGAGAACCATTGAGCTTGCTTGTCCTTCCAGCAGGCTTTGAGGCGTTGGGGACCCATCGCTACAGCCAAAGCAAGGTTGGACAAACGTGTATCACCCATAGCGACCACCTTATGAAAGTAAATAATATGGCGCTCCAATGCAACCCGTTGAAGGGGTAAAAACCCGTCTCCTGGAGTAGGATCTAGTATGGAACTGTGGACTTTACCCCAAGGGCTCGTGCCAAGAAGGCTTTCTACACCTGCTCGAGGTCATTCCAGGTGCTTGAGGGATATCACCGGACCCCACACTTCTGCCCCATACAAGAGGACCGGCTCGACCAAGGCCCTAAACAAGTGTGACTGGTGGCCCCAGGCATACAACTCTGCCTTGTGGCTGTTGTTCTGCATAGCATATAGTGCTTTCCAACCTGCCGTGACCCGCAACTTGATGGCAGCATCCCAGTGGGTGGTAGCAGAGACCTCGATCCCCAAGTACTTGTAGGTCGGATCCACCTCTACATCTTGTCCCTGGTAAGTGAATGAGGGAAGCCTTGGCATGACGAAACTAGCAGCACCCTAGTTTTGGCCAAGTTAACTCGCATGCCAGTGAACCGGCAAAAAGTGTCAAGAGCATCCAGGTGACGTTGCATGTCCTCTGGAGTATAGGCCAGGAGGTTGACATCATCATCATATATGAGTTGCCGGATTGTGTGATGCATAAGATGGGTGCCTGCACCTCCGTGCTTAAAAAGCCAATCTTCCAGCTGGTCAATGTATAGGCCAAAGAGTGTGGGGGAGAGGGGGCAACCCTGACGTACTCCAATACTACTGATTACTGGCTGTTCTGATGATGTGATACGGCCTGAACATGCATCGTATAGCATGTATATTGCGTTCTGCAAGTCAAGTGGGGTCCCCAACTGTCGTAATCTGTCCCATAACTTGTCCCGGGGCACTGTGTCAAAAGCTTTTGCGAAATCCACAAAACAACAGTACAGGTTTTGTCGGCGATTCCTGCTATCCTCAATCAATGTACTCAGAGTGAAGATATGATCAATGGTGGAATGCCTGGGCCGAAAGCCTGCTTGTGTGAGAGCTCGCACATCTGCCTCTCTGCCCATATTGTCAGCCGCTGCTCAAGGATACCAGCCAACAGTTTTGCAAAGAGAGAGCTGACCATAATAGTACGATAGTTGGTTAGGCATTGAGGGTTCCCTGCCTTGTATATGGGCACAACTCTACTAGTGGTCCACTGCGAAGGGAAGCCTTCTTGCAATGCTTTATTGAACAATGTCGTGACGAAAGGCACCAGTGGAGGCTCAGCCCATTTTAGAAGTTCCGCCTGCATGCCATCTAAATCTGCTGCCTTCCCATTAGTTAGGCATTGCAGGCCCATTATGACATCCCCTCTGTGATGACCAGAGCCATGCCCATCTGTGGAGGCACTGGTGCCCAGCCCCCGAGCGGGTCGTAAAGCTACTGCACCCATTGCTCCGAGACAACCTTGCTCAATACCCTTCTTCAGAATGTCTTGGGATGCCGATCCAGGAGACCGAACATCTATTATTGGTGCTCTGCGAGATATCTGGCTTTCTTGTTCTTGAGGAAGGAGCGGTATTGATTCATGGCCTGTGGGGAGGAGGTGGGATCAGTGGGCTTGCCGGAGTTCACGTTTGAGCTCCCGACACTCATCATCGAACCATCTATTGCAGGGAAAGGTGGCAGCGCCCGAGGTTCTCCGTGAGTGGCGTCTCCCAAAGCATCTTTCAGCAGCTGTCAAAAGCAGGTGAATCAGCTGAGCAGATTGCTGCTAAAGTGTGGAGAGTTGCAATAGTTCCGCCAGATCATGCTCAAGCATCTGGGCATAGATCCCTACACGATTTTAGTCCAGGCGCAGCTGGGGCACCTGGGGTGTTGAAATGCACGAACAGGGGCTGGTGATCTGAGTCCACTTCCTCGTCCCGAGTGTCTGTTCCAATGAAAAAATGGATAACCAGGTGCAGATCCTGTTCTCGACTAGCAGATCCACCACACTGGAGCCGCCCCCTTGGTTCTCCTGTCTACAAGTGTAGCGGCTGGAAGACGGTCATTGTGCAACCCATTACAAATAACCAGGTCAAAGATACTACCCAGTAGCAACAGCTGCCTGCTATAGCGTGAAATATGGTTGTCATCTGATATCCTTGACCAAGCTACCTCAGCGGGGTTCAGCTGCAAGACGTCCTCTGTCAGGGGCTTAAATTTCGGGACCTGCTTGGTTCCTGTGCGTGCATTAAAGTCTCCAAGCAGCATAACCTTGCCCAACTGTTTGTGCTGCTGTATGTCATCATATAGATCGACATAGGGCTCCAATCCTATCCACCCAAATGAGTGTTATAAAAGTTGCTCTCGGCATGTGGAAAGCAACACGCTGCTACGAAAAGGATGCTGCCACTGTCATGCTGCACGGGCACCCACAAGTAGCGATTGTACCTGTCTGTTTTGTGCCGCGAGACTGACTGTCCCAAGGTTGCACGATAGTAGCAGGCAACCCTCCCATGCCCATCGCTTGCCTGCGCACTCGTTGAACACCGAAAAATGCAAATAGCCTAGAAGGTTCGGCAGTCTGTGCCCTGAATGTTCCCATGTTTCCATGAGGAAAATGAGATCCATATCTGGTGCAATAGAGTTGAGACTTTCCCGTTTCTGCTAAGGGAAACCCCAATAATTCCAAGATACCATCCGGAGGCACAGTTCCTATTTGTTGGCATTTGATGTAGATGCACGATGATCTGTTCCAATTGCAGGGGGAGCAATGTGCGGCGCCTGAGTAGCAGTTGCGGAAGCAGTTGGAGCAGTGAGAGCAGGAGGTGCAGTACGCTTACTAGTGGCAGTAGTAGGAGTGGCAGTCGGTAGCTCCTGTAGCGGTAGCAATGGGGCCTCTGGATGCTCTAGCAGCTTGATGCATTGCATCGGTGGCCTCAGCAGGCGCCGGCCTGAAAATGCGAAGCTTGCCTCGGACCAATCCTGCAGTGCCCCCTCGACGGCGGACGTCCCTGACTTGAGCCAACTGTTGCCGACAGGACTCCTGTTGCATCGGAGTAAGATCCTGGTCGACATACAGGGTAGTCCCCTTCAATTACCTACTCTGACACAAAATTGCCTCATGCACTCGCATGTCTGCAACCATGAAGGTGACAACCCGTGGGCGATCTGTGTGTTGAGCCCCAAGGCAGCTTGCTCGGACAATGTGGACTGTGGTCTGAAATGCCATGCGAGATAGGATCTGATCATGAATGCGCTTGGTGAGATCCTCTCCTGCTTCCTCTGAGAGTCCACGTACCACCACATTATGACGTCGACGGTCCTGCTTTTGTTGCTCACTGAGTCGCGGGGCAACATTGGCTGTCTCAACAGATGACGCCTGTTGTCTGGAGTGTGTGGGCTGTTCACAGCAAGGGCAGTGTGGTGTTCGAGATGGAGCAGGTATTGTCTGTCTGCCTGGTTGGCGACTTGTGGGCTGTTAGGCATGTGGGCTTGTCTAGCCCCGTGTTGCAGCCTCTGTTGCCTAGCTCCTGTTGAAATTTCTGCTGCTTGGCCAACTCATTCGTCCACTGCTGCAATAGTTCATGGACCGCGGCATGGAGGCCCCTGCCTTGCTGGGCAACGATTGCTCGGAGCTCCTGTATCTCCTGATCTTGTGTCTCAGCCCTACTCTGTAGGTTCTTAGCTCTGCCTGGCTGGCTTCGAAGGCGGCTCAGACGTTTCATATTATGGTGGCAGACCCCTCAGCTTCTGACTTGAGGCGGGAGATGGTTGCCACTATATCCTGCTCAACACACTCAATGTCCCGTGCCATGGTCTCTATGGTGGTGAGGAGGGAGTCCACGCGAGCTCGCAGGTGATAGATTGTTGTTTTAATGTCATGCCACTAGGCAGCATCTAATTGGACATGTGACCACACACCACACTACATTGCTCGGTTGGGCCATGCCCCCAACCACTTCACATTGTATCTGGGATTTGATGCCCAACAATTTAGAGTGCGATTCTGGGCGGTCTTGAACTCGAGACCTATAGTTGCTATAACCAGCACAAACACCCAGATGCAAGGAAGTGGATCACGAAGCACACAATGATCCAAAGGAAGCAATTTGGAAGCAAACTGGCGTCCTCTGGTATCTCCATGTATTTTTCTTGACCATTTTCTAATTTTCTCAGCTTTAGATTTAGAAAAATGAAGATCCAATGATTTTTTTAATGCCATGTCTAATTTGGCTGAGGTGGAGGTGCTACGTGGATAGGCTAAAATTGCAAAAAAGACCGTAGGCTTGATTGGGCTGGTGTGCTAAAAATAAAATATCACCCTTGAAGAATATTTTAGGATATTCTCAAAACCCAAGGGCATTTAATATCACATGGTCGCACTCGTATGGGAGTTAGAGGCTTGTAATAAATAAATAAATTTTGTTAATTCGTAAAACGTTTGTTCTTATTTGGTGCGGCAGAGAGCGAGCAAGAACGCTCCGGCTGGGGCGTGGCAGATCCACTATCCACGCCAGATCGTAGAAACGAGCCGATCGACCATCACTCCTTATGCTCCCTTGACAACAAGTAAGTAAGCCTAAACCCAAAAAAACGCTACACAGATCCATATCTGTTCAATCCCATTTTTTTCTTTATTCCTATTGAAGCAGCTTGGCTCTATATTTCAAGGCAGTGAGGATCTTACATTATACGTGGTAGTGAGGTCGTAGGTCGGGGATTTGGCAAGCTTGAGTTGTCAATTGCGACATAATGGCAACGGCAGGGACGAAGCGTGCGGATTATGATTACCTCATTAAGTTGTTGCTGATCGGGGATAGTGGTAATACATTTGTGTACATTTTGCTATTCTTATTTATTCTTTCTCGTATCTCGCGGTTCATTTGCATTTGCTTGTACTTAGATTGGGCAATTATTATGATCGAGTTTATTGCCTTAGCTTTTTTGGTGCCAATTTCTATTAGTTCATTCCAGGTGTCGGGAAGAGTTGTCTCTTGCTCCGCTTCTCGGATGACTCGTTTACAACAAGCTTTATCACCACCATTGGGTAATTGATGTGAGAACTTTTAGAACTGTTCTAACTAACCATAACCTTGTTTTTTGTATCACATGCAGTATTGACTTTAAGATTAGGACTATTGAACTTGATGGCAAACGCATCAAGCTTCAAATCTGGGATACTGCCGGCCAAGAGAGGTTTCGAACCATAACAACAGGCATGCATAGATAATAATTTGAAGGGGCATATCCTTTTGCTTGTTGGATATTAATCTGGTTTTTGCTTTTATTGTTTTTACAGCATATTATCGTGGAGCAATGGGTATTCTGCTTGTCTATGATGTCACAGATGAGTCTTCATTTAACAGTATCCTACCTTTTTTAGATTTCTGCAAACTAGGCTTAATGTGACACTAGATAAGGCGGGAACAGCATGACCAAGCCATTGGCACATAGGGGTATCTATCTGTATATACCTGCATTTCTTCCAATTCACTGTCCGTTTATGAATTCTTCAACTGTATCTTTTATGACATATTTTGTGCGCACTAAGGACGAGAGTTTTTCATTGCCAGTTTGAGACTACGGGACATTTTCCCGGATTTCCTATTGTCAAATTTGCAGTTAATAAGCATACGTGTAACCTTAGAGGGGGAGCAGCGAGTGTAAACAGTAACTAAAACTTAAGGCTTTATCACCTGAGCTTTGCCCATTTCACCCGGAACTTAAGGGATGGATTGGTCCAAATTTTACCACTAGTTTACACTGGAATTGGATTAATGCTATGCTTGAGATATCGTAGGGTGCATATGAGAGCAAGAAAAGTCAATCGGTAAGGTTTACTAATCTGGAGAGCCACAAGGAACCGCCAGTGTGTGAGCTGATTCATACATCTGATCTAGCTCTCTTGTGTTCTATTTGTGACATCATGATGGAGAGGGGGCTTCAACGGATTTAGGAGTGCAGGTGCCTGTTAGGTAGTTCTCAAGCATTATAAGTTTTGACTTCTTTGCACGTTATTCAACTAGAAAGATTATACAATGGCCATATGCTGCCAATAGAACGACCATTTGATAACATTACTTTTGCATTTATAAGTGGATGTGACAAATCCTCTATTGAATGAAATACACAAAACTTTTGTACAAGCAAAACCACTTGTAAGCAAAAGGTTGAGCCATCCTTTGACAATGCTTTGGCATCTCAATGTGCATAGCTTCCAGAATTGTAAGGAATTAAAATCTTAGTGACTGCTGAGGGAGTATATGATGTAGGAGTAAATAATGTTAACCTAAAGTGGCATTCAGCTTTATAAGGTGGTCTCAGCCTTTTGTTATTTTGTTTGTCTGTGTGCTTGTTTAGACAGTTAACTTGAAATTTACAACCTACTCTTAGTTCTTCTATTTCAAGTACAAGAGACAAAAGGGCCACAAATGATGTACGCCTTTATCTTGACTTGCGTCACTTTAGACATCCGGAACTGGATCAGAAACATTGAGCAACATGCGTCAGACAACGTGAATAAAATCCTTGTTGGTAACAAGGCTGATATGGATGAGAGTAAAAGGGTAATTTCTATCTTGAAACTGTGATTTGCTTTTTATTGATTGGATTTTGACAGATTGTTGCAATATATATGGGCCTCAACAGGCTGTACCAACTTCCAAAGGTCAAGCACTTGCAGATGAATTTGGTATTAAGTTTTTTGAAACGGTGAGCTTATTGATCTCTGTGTTAAATCACCGCTTTAAGTTCTTCTAATTAAGCTCTTGATTATTGTTGCAGAGTGCAAAGACAAACTTAAATGTAGAGAGCGTGTTCTTCACAATCGCAAGAGATATAAAGCAGAGGTTAGCAGAAACTGATTCTAAGCCTGAGGTATTGTTCTCTAGTTTTTCATAATCCGCTCTTAAAGTTTTCTGTTAATTATTATATTAGACATTGTACTCATGGTGTGTATCTTGAATATGATCCAGCCGGGAGGCATTAAAATCAACAAACAAGATACTTCAAGTACTGAAAAAGACAAACAGAAGTCAGCTTGTTGTTCTTGAATTGGATATTTGGCAAATAGGGTACTGTTGCCTGAAGACACCCCTTACACATTTTGCAATCCCGGAATAACTGGATGAAGTGGACCACAATATGTCGGCAAATTCTGCTTTGTACATCCCATCAAGCGTCTGGGGTGCTTCCTATTGTTTTTCAAAGTTGCGAAAGTGGTGCCAATATAGCAATACTGATTGTAGAACTCTCATATATATTCTTTTCATTTACAAAGCTTTTGCACACTTTGAAATTCAACAGGACTGAGCTTTGCATTTGTAGCTTGTTAGAAATCAAAATGCCTTCTAACTCTTTTAGAAACGTTATTACACAATATGTTCGGTTTTACAATGGTAGATATATATGTGTACTATATAGTTTGTCACGTTTGACCCACTCGTGCTACGGGGTTCTCTTTACGGGCATAAAATGAGCGATTCTATTGCGCAACTAACGGTAACGAGTAGTGGGCTAAAACTTATATGTAATTTAAAGCGTCGTTTGATGGAGGCAAATCCTTGATGTCGTACAAAGTTCTGTCGAATATTCTTTTTCAACCAGCTGGGGTCTAGGTGGAACCTGGTCAAAACTGGTTTAACCAGTTTGCAAAAAAGAAAGACGCAAGCAAGAGGACCTAGGTTTGTAGTCAAGGATGCAAGAGGTCCCAGGTTTGTGGTCAAGGAAGGAGTTGGAAAATTAGATTTGGAGTTGGAAAGATTTGGAAGAAACACATAGAGAGGTTTAGATCAGCAAAACCGTTCTCGAAAAAGCAACAGGTAGCTCTTAAGGCGAAATTTTGCCAAAAACTCTTTCTTAATGAGATTAATATTTTTTCACGTGATGGCTTAGGCGGTGGTGGTTTAGTTCGGTTGGGGTAACCCCCACCAGGTTCAAAACCCACTAGCTACCATTGGGTGGGAGACGTGGGTGGGTGCAAGTCCCACCAACCTTGTCTTCAAAAAAAAAAAAAAAAAAATTCCATTAGAGATGGTTAAAAAATATTAGCATCTTTTCTCTCCTATCAATCGAATATTTGCCATGGACTCTAAGCAACAAACCCATGGATTCGCCTAATCTTCTATCCTCCTTGTAGAAGATCATCAAGACTATTACCCTTGGTTTTACTTCTTCATCTAATGTACTTGTCGTAGAGATGGGGGACAAACTATATCTTTGCCCATAATGGTTGGCACAATCGATCTGACAAGCTATCAGCACTCGTTGTTCAAGCAAGGCTAGTCTCCTACTATTGGACTACCTTGGCACCTTCAGTCACCCTCTACAAGACGGTCAATCATAATCGTTACATGTGGGTACGAGTGCAGAATCGAAGTGGGGACACCCTTTTTGTGGCATCATGTTACTTCCCACATGCAAATTCAAACATCTATCACCGCCATTAAGATGTGGACAGGCTGGACCTATATGTCGATGTACATAATGACATACAACAGCATAGACAGCTGGGGCATATGATGATTCAACATACACACTGAAATAGAATAATTAATGAAAACAATTGCAAATTATGATTATACCCAAAACAACTGAACGGTTGCCACTTAAGTGGTTTATTTGATGCCCAAAACAAAAAAAAGGTTGGTTCCCTCAACCCATCACATTATTATATCTAGTACTTCTTCAGATGTTGTATGTTGATAGGATTTGCTAGCTCCACTAGATGAAGATCCTTGCAAAAGATAAGAGTACCAACAAATTTTTTTTTTTTTTTTTTTTTTTCGTTTTTGGGGGATTAAATATGGACTTTTTTCAGAGATTTGTATAGTTGGAAGGATTCTTCTTGGTTTCTCATCGCAAATCAACACCATGTCCCTAGAAGCTTGAAACCATGCAACATGTATTTTCTTTTCGACGCTGCTTACTCTTTGTGCTTTTTAATGCCATACTTCCTTAAGTTTCCCCTGTTAAGTTTTTCAGCAAATATAATCTATGGCCAACAGCTTGTGTTTAATCCAATAGCCACATAGGAAGGAAGATCCAGTTAAGGAGTCAACCCTTCTGTGTGTTCGTCAAAGATGATAATGACATGGAATGTCAAATACATTTCAAGCAAGAAGCTGAATCTCAGCAAGCTATTTGCAACATAGATTGGCTATCTGAATAGGTATGGTAACACCCTCAATCAATATTATGATGTAGTGACCATAGCCAATGCCACTATTGGGGCAAAGGACAATTCTGCCACAAGAAGCAATATGGAATAATATCTAACTATTACTTCAACAACACAGCTCAAACCTTCTTCATCCTTGACACAAAATCCACTATGCAGGCGGAAACTGTAGCGGATATCCAAGCCGATATGATAGAAAATCCTCTCAGGTATTTTGGTGAGATGGAAAAGAGAGTTATGAATATGGAAGAAAAGAACAACATGCTAATGCAGAGGAAGATCACGACAACTTAAACAGAGACTAAAAGGAACCTTCCACCTCAAAAATGCCAAATAGAGCAACCAAGGCAAAAAATGCTTGCAAAAAAGAGTGTCCGTAGGCAACTACCTAGGGCACAAGTGGCAGCTACAAGTCCTCCTAACACTACTGAAGTGTGAGACTGCATTAGAAAAAGGCACAAGTTCACAAACAAGGCCACTACGATCGCAATGGCAAGGCAGCTAATGGAATAGCATGCTACCATGGCAATCCTTCAAGCAGAACTTCTAGCAACCCAAGAAGGTCTTAGAAACCCCCGACGATAGGCGAGGAAGAAGAAATCTTACAAGTTCAAACGCGGCACAGTTGTCTTAAGGGACAAACCTCTGTCATCAAGGAGTAGTAATATCAAATTTGCAAGAGGCAGCAGAGACCTATTTGGTATCCACCTTCAAGGATACCAAGATCCGTGCATTTCATGCAAAATATGCCAAAAGAGATGCAGCTAGCAAGACGCATTTGAGGAATTAAATGGTAGTTTAGTTATGAATGTATAAAATTTTGTCGATCAAAATTTTCTGTAATATAAAATTATGAAAATGTGTAGAATAAAGTGTCAATACTAAATCATTGGCTATAAGTAGATGCTGATGTTAGCATGACATTAGTCTACAATATTTAAAAGTACCCATTCCCATCTCTTTTCATCATTCCATTCCAGCTAAATATCTCTTGCCACCACCTTACTCATCTTTGAAGATAGTTGTCTATTTCTTTATTGTATCATTCATAATAGCACAATCAATCTTCGGCAGAATGTTTAGGTTTATGGGAGAACGTTACATCCCTTCAAACATAATACAATTCGAAAGGATCAGGATGACGGTACACCTTGTTAGACTATGTGACGTTCTAGCATAATAAACGGTCTGAATATGTATATTATACTACCACGTCACTAATACATGTCGACGGTAAAGTGTTGTACCCTAGGAGGCAACTTCTTATGTTGCACATGCCTTTAACATGTGCAAATAACCCCATTTTGCCACGTGGCAAAGCCCTACATGACCTTTTGGCCCTAACCCTAAAAGAGTCATGTAAAAGAGCCAAAGGCGAACTCTAAACTTTCCCTTTTTGCATTCCAATTTCCAAAAGCCAAGCACCTGCACCATTCTGCCTTGTCAGACGCCGCCAAGGCCGCTTGGCACAACAGATCTTCCGGATTCATTCGCCTTCAGCCCGAACAGGAGCATGGATGCCTTCCGAGGAGCTGGATCAAGCCAAGGATCAGGCAGATGGCAATTCTGTTGCGTAATGCCGACTTCCAGTCTAACATTAGGCCGAGTTAGTATGTTAGATTAGCCATAGAGGCTTATAGATTTCGAGATCACAAGCCCTAATCAAGGAACCTAACCATGTATGTTTAGGTAGATAGATTAAATGTTATTCTATATTTCAGTTCTATGGATGATGACGTTCTATTTCTATGCACACTCCCGTATATTGGAAAGGGGGATAGAGACCTTGAAAGCCTTAGTAGATGATGTTCCTAGATAGCCTCATTAATTCCCAACTAATGCGGCCTGTGCATAAGAGCCCGCCTGGCTGTGGGTGGCGAGGCTAGACCGGCATATAAGGAGGACATGTTCCACTACAGATTGATCCCTCTGGTGTGTAAATCCTATCAGGGATCTTAGCGGGCTAGGCCTACTGGTTTACCACCGAGTGCGGGCAAGACATGGGCTCGACACCTCTTGGGTGATGCTTCACCTTCAATAGGATTCAAGTCGTAGACGAGCAGTGGGTCTCTAGCCGCCTGTAATGGGCATGCGTGCCTCTGGAGGTGGTGATCTCCTCCTGCCTCATTGGGACTGGGGAGATGCAACCCAGGAGTAGCCCCCTTGGCTATGCACCCAAGCAGGCTATGGTCAAGTCCCAAGACTTGTCAGCCTATTCTGCAAAGTATGCACAGCAAGGGCGGATGGAGTAGACTACCCAATGACCATGTTCTATGCCAGCCAAGTCTATTGTTATGAACTCTATCTGCTTTGACCTCTAGAGATCTGAGCCGTCAGTCGACCCCCTTGGATAGGATCCCCCTTATCTTGACGTCACTGACGTTGTTGTTACAGAAGCTATATTATGATGAGCCACCCGTTGAGGTGGGCATGTATATTAGTTGATGCTATGTGCTTACATTTGTTCACACTTCCACAGCTAGGACGATCCCGATGGAGATGGGATGAATGACACTTCCATTCTTCCCCATCGAGTTCTTGTCAGATAGCAAGGATTCGATGATAGGTGGACGACCTCTGTCAACATGTGTGTTGGCAAGAGGGATGAACTCCGGGTTCTTATACAATGGGAGCATCGTAGATGAGTAGGGGACGTCACAGTGGTATCAGAGCAATGATCTTGGAGGACCAAGATTTTCCTAGTTAGTACTAACAGTTAGAACTTTTATCTTGGAGATAACAATCTCAAAAAATGCGAATTTTTTTTCTCATCTTAGAATTATAAGCCAAGCTAGTAATTGTTAGCAAAAAGCAAAGTTGTAAATTATAATAGAACCAAAAATTTTGGCCACTAGAGAGTGACTACTCACAGAATGCACCTGGGGCCTTAGCTAAATTTTAGCTCGGTGCTCTTGCGCACTGTGTAAGCATTTGACCATAGTTCACCAAGAAAAATAGATAATTAGAGTAATCTGATAGCCTAAGGTAGCCTAAAAGAGTACAAGAAGAAGATGGCAGAGTACAAGGAGTATATAAAGATGTATGAGGCTTACGCCAAGTATTATGAAGAACACAAGGTCCGGTACATGGAAGGAGGAAGGCCCACAAAGGAAAATACTCTGAAGCCACCCGGGAAGGACCAAAACACCACCGAAGAAGCCCATGAAGAGAAACAAAGATTCATATTTCGCAAAAGCTGCCCGGGAGATGAGAGGAGATATGGACTTCTGATACCAAGAGCCGCCTTTGCAAGATTGACACGCGAGATCTTACAGGAACCCGACAAGGAGAAGTGAGTAACAGACGATATGTTGCTCAAATTACAAGAAGCAGCGGAGCAGAGGCTAGTACAGCATTTTGAAGACTCTCTAACATGTGCTCTTTATGCTAAAAGAGTAACTTGCATGCTTAGGGATATGAATCTAGCCAGATTCATCAAGAAGGACTGCTAAATTGTATAGAAGAATATGTAGAACTGTAAAATGTTGTAATACAAAGTTGGTTAATATAAGTTAAATGTTGCTATAATGTCTTTGAAATTGATCATAAAGTAGCATCTACATTTTGTTTTAGTTAGATCAAACGAAAGGTGATCAAATAGAGCCCCACTACTCATAGAGTGCACCCAGGGTCTTAGCTAAAATTTAGCTCGGGGCTCTCACGCACTGTGTGATTATTTGACCACAGATCTACACTTAAACAAGTCCAAACCAAGAAACTAAGGGCGTATCCTGAGAGTGCGCCCAGGGCTTAGCTAAAATTTAGGTCGGGCCTCTCGTGCACTATGTGAGTATTCAGATTTTAAATTGCCATAACTTACCCAAAACACCTCCAAATTAGATGAAATTTGTTGCAATAGGATCAAAGTCTTCTGGATATCCACAACTCAAACAACTCGAGAAACACTTAATTAGATCTCAAAGCAATAGATTTCCCAAACCCTAGAAATTTCAAAAATTGGATTCTGCCTATGTATACACATATAACCCTCATTTGCAACCTACAATTTCACTTCTCACTCCAAGACGATCTTTCTTATCTCTGAGGTGCTTATAGATCTGTTTGATAACCCCGCTCACATCACATCATGGCCACTTCATCCTGCAGGTGATGGTACAACGCCACTGCTCATGTAGCTGAATTAGCAGACGTCAACTCGGTCCTTGCAGTCTTTCAAAAGGAACTTGATGTAAGCTCCACAATAAATACTATCCCATTCTACCAAGAGATCATGCGAGAGTTCCAGACAAAAGTAGGTCCTTCCTTGGTAGAGCTCCCTCCATGCATAGGATATTTTGCACCAAGCGCAGCTCTTCAACCCGCCTTGAGCGATGTGCTCAACACTGCTAAATACCTAGACAACAAAGTTGATCGCATGCCAGACTATATGACTATGGCAGTAAACAGGAAAAGATACTTCTCCTAAACCGTTGTTGTAGCTATATTCTTGTTTCAACGAGCCCAAACCCAAATAGGAGAACCCTCCGTCTAGCCATTGACCATGGAGCCCCCTGCCTCCTCAGTAGAAGATCGACTGCTCCTAGAATATGAAGGCTCAGAACTAGAGGAAGAAGAAGAAGGAAGGCACGACGACGACTTAGAAGACCTCATCGAAGTTGACCTCATCCAAGAGTGGCAACAAGCTGAGCAGAAATTTTAGAGCTTCGACAAAGACCGCTCCCCCACTCAGGTTAGGCATCATAATCATGATCGAAGGCCAAGAATATCTCCTACTATATGACATCAAGAACCTTTCAGAGTGCAGAGACCGAGGATACAGGATAGATGAGCTGTTGCATATTCTACGCCAACAGCCCGACCTCGATGACTTTATCGACCGGGAGACTCAAGATTTTCCCTTCAGCATAGGGGAAGCCAACACCTATACGGGGCAATCAACATCTGATATGGAAGCCTACAGCAACATCCGTGAAATGATGACCCAACAAGAGCTGCCTTCAGAAGAGGAGTTCATTGCCATTCAAGAATGGATGGGCATCCGGGGGAAAACAACGAGTGCACTCCTGCCTAGCTCCTCAACGACTCTAGCCGGCGTCTACAGAGGTGAGGTCATCCTGGCCTCCTTCAGGTCCATGCTTGCAGATTATAAGGACCTGATGGCAGTCCTAGTAGATGATTACTCGGGGGGACATAGGTCCAACATCAGGACTGAAGACGAGGCAAAAGAAGCAGGACATGACAAGGAACTGAGGTACTACCTCCCACTCCTCACCGACGGACGGATCACAGTTAGCAACCTTCATGAGCCTCTTGAACGACATTTTTTGTGAGTTTCTAGATATGTTCATCATAGTTTTTTTTTTATGAATCTTGGTGTATAGCAAGTCCCTGGAGGAGCATGCACAACACTTGAGGAAGGTACTTGAAAAGCTGAGGAGGCATCAATTCTACGCGAAGTTGTCCAAATATCACTTCACTACCAAAAGGATAGAGTACTTGAGATATGTAATTTCAGTAGAAGGGATTTCCACCGACCCTCGAAGATTGAAGCGGTAATTGATTGGCCAGAACCGAAGAACATCCATGAAGTGAGGAGCTTCCTCGGCTTAGCGGGTTATTACAGAAAATTCGTCAAGAACTTTGTCAAGATAGCATCCCCATTAACGGACCCCACCAAAGTAGAGAAGATAAAAGACTGGGTGAGTCATTGGCAAAAGAAGGCCCAAGCAGGATTCGAGATGTTGAAAGAGGCTTTAATGACTGCCCCAGTCCTGACATTGCCAGACCTAGAGAAGGACAAGTTGGTGGCAACCGATGCTAGCAAGATTGCAACAGGAGCAATCTTAATGCAGGAGTCGGGAGTGGTAGTGTATGATTCAAGGAAGATGAGTGATGCCGACGCGCCACTCCAAGAGTTGTTAGCAGTGGTGAGAGCATTGAAGATATGAAGACACTATTTATGGGGAAGGAAGTTCCAATTAGATACGGACCGCCAGAGTATACAGTATGTCTTCACTTAACCACATCTCAACTTGAGACAAAGGAGATGGATGGAGTCTAGAGGAGTATGATTTCGACATCATTTACAAATCAAGCAAGCTCAATGTGGTTGTGGACGCGCTCTCAAGGCACCCTTTGAGGACGAGAGTTCATTGCAATGCCATATCAACACTCAACAGTGAGTTTGGCAAGAAGATAGAAGAAACATTGCCAATGGACCGAGTCTTCAAGGAAGCGTGGGCAATCCTCTCAAAAGAGGCAAGAACGGACAAAGAAAGGGAGACCTTCAAGCATTTCAAGAAGGAAGGTAATCTATTGTATCAT
Organism: Isoetes taiwanensis; assembly: GCA_021234155.1. Classification (NCBI taxonomy): domain Eukaryota; kingdom Viridiplantae; phylum Streptophyta; class Lycopodiopsida; order Isoetales; family Isoetaceae; genus Isoetes; species Isoetes taiwanensis. The sequence continues at coordinate 9,980,591 of JAJEKV010000014.1, read as the reverse complement.
AAGAATAAATTGTGCATACCAGAGTCATCTGGGGTGAGGTAGTTGATACTCCATGACATGCACAATAGCCCAACAGCCGGCCACGTAGGTTTTATAAAAACCTACTTCAAAATAAGAAGTAGCTCTTATTGGCCCGCCATGAAGAAGCGGATAGCCAGGTACATTTGGGAGTGTCAGCTATGTCAACAGTCAAAGACAGAACAACTTCGAATTTTAAGAGCACTAGAGCCATTGCCAGTACCAAATGCCAAATGGGAGATAATTAGCATGGTAACAGGGCTCCCCAGAACCATAAGGGGCAAGGATGCCTTAATGGTCGTAGTCGACAAGTTGTCGAAGATGGCACATTTTTTGCCATGCAGGACCACCGACACGGCATTGGATACCGTCGCGTTATTCACAAAGGAGATATTCAGACTCCATGGGATGCAAAGAAAGATAATATCTGATAGAGATTCAAAGTTCATGAGTACATTAGCCGACATGCAACAATTGGTCGAGGAAGTAAGAGGATATCTTCTAGCAGCAAGAAGCCGACAGAAGAGCATAGCGGACAAGCACAGAACAGTAAGACAATTCCAAATAGGGGACAATGTTTGGCTGAAGATCAAGGTCAAACAAGCGAAGCTCCACATCAGCAATTGCAAGAAGCTTGCTCCAAGGTGGGATGGACCATTCAGGATAACCAAAAGAGTAGGTAACCAATCCTACAAGTTGGACGTGCCAGCACACTTGAAGATCCATAAAGTTTTCCACGTAAGTCTTCTAAAGAGGCACACTCCTAAACCAGGGGAAGTACTGGAGACACCGACATTACTACAAATGACGGACAATCAACTTGAGATTGTCCCGGAGGTTCTTCTTGATGATCCTATAAGAAGACAAGAAGATTTTAATTTCTCCAATACCTAGTGAAATGGACGCACTTACCAGTGGAAGACGCTACATGGGTACTACAATCAGATCTTGAGAAGCAGTACCCACAATTCATGGAACAATGCAAGGGTCGACTCGTCACTAAAGTAGTCGACGTCGAATCAATAGGTGAGTGGAAGGTAGATTAAAAGTCTACTTTCGACGCCATGGAAGTAGACAATTGAGAGATAAGAGGTCATTTAGGATCATGCATTGATAGGAAAGCACCTCTAGTCTATGGCCATTACGAGGAAGAAGCCATCCTATACGCAAGGGTGATGAAAGGTGTAGGCATTAGATATCATCCTAAGCATTATAGGGTGTTGTCTTCACGGCCACGATGGGAGAAGCATCCACTTCCTACGCCGGGAGATTAGTCTTGCATTCATGTAGTTAAATTAGTTGTAGTTAAATCGGTGGTTTCCTAATAACCCTCTTTATAATAAATGTATGTGTGCTAACGTAGTGTTGGACCTGCAGGCTAATATGACGATCTAAGGGGCAGGAGGGTCGCACTACAAAGACTTGCAGCACATATCTTGTCATAATGTGTGCAAGGAGAGGAAATAGACCTTAAAATTATAAAATTTTGTAAAAAGTGGATAAAAGTTTTTGTGGATATTAAGCATTATTTTAAGTAAGGTGTAACTAATACCTTACTATGATAATTTATAAAATTAAGATGTGATCATAATAATCAATTACCTTGAGGTAATTGTTAAAATTGCATGTATTGAATGAGTTACAGGGATCATGCAAGTTTCCAAAGTGGGGAGATTCGTGATGCTGCAGATGACATCAATTCAAGGTGGGGAGATTGTGACGTTCCAGCATAATATACGCTATGAATACGTCTATTATACTGTCGCGTCACTAGTACATGTCGATCGTGACGACATATACATGGCGACCGTAAAAGGTTGTACCCTAAGGGCCAATTTCTTATGTTGCACATGCCTTTAACATGTGCAAATAACTCCGTTTTGCCACACATGACCTTTTGGCCCTAATCCTAAAAGAGTCATGTAAAAGAGCCAAAGGGGAACCCTAAACTTTCCCTTTTTGCATTCCAGTTTCCAAGAACTATTTTGGCCAAGTGCCTGTGCTATTCCGCCTTGCCAGACATCGCCAAGGCCGCTTTGCACAACAGATTTCCGGATTTATTCGCCTTCAGCCTGAACAGGAGCATGGACACCTCCCGAGGAGCTGGAGCAAGCCAAGGATCAGGTAGATGGCAATTCACTTTTGCAATGCCGACTTCCAATCTGGCATTAGGCCGAGTTAATATGTTAGATTAGCCTTAGAGGCCCTATATATTCTGAGATCACAAGCCCTAATGAAGGAACCTAACCATGTATGTTTAGGTAGATAGATTAGATGTTATTCTATATTTTAGTTCTATGGATGATGATGTTCTATTTCTATGCTCACTCCTGTATATTGGAAGGGGTAGAGACCCTGAAAGCCTTAGTAGATGATGTACCTATGTAGCCTCATTAATTCCCAATTAATGCGGCCTATGCATAAGAGCCCGCTTGGTTGTGGGTGGCGGGGCTAGACCGACATATAAGGAGGACATGCCCCATTACAGATTGATCCCTCTGGTGTGTAAGGCCTACCAAGGATCTTAACGGGCTAGGCTGATGGTTTGCCACCGAGTGTGGGCAAGGCATGGGCTTGACACCTCTTGGGTGATGCTTCACCTTCAATGGGGTTCAAGTCGTAGACGAGCAGTGGCTCTCTAGCCACCTGTAATGGGCATGCATGCCTCTGGAGGTGGTGATTTCCTCCTGTCTCATTGGGACTGGGGAGATGCAACTCAAGAGAAGCCCCCTTGGCTTATGCACTCGGCAGACTACGGTCAAATCCCAAGACTTATCAGCCTATTCTGCAAAGTATATGCATAGGAGGGGCGGATGGAGCTAACTACCCAATGACCATGTTCTATGCCAGCCAAGTCCATTGTAATGAACTCTGTCTGCTTTGACCTCTGGAGATCCGAGCCGTCAGTCGATCCCCTTGAGTCTGAGCCTTGGATAGGATCCCTCTTATGTTGACGTCACTGACATTGTTGTTACAGAAGTTATGTTATGATGAGCTACCCTTCGAGGTGGGCACATATATTAGTTGAGGCTATGTGCTTACATTTGTTCACGCTTCCACAGCTAGGACGATCCGATGGAGGCGGGATGAATGATACGTCCATTCCTCCCCATCGAGTTCTTGTTAGATAGCAAGGATTCGATGATAGGTGGACGGCCTCTGTCAGCATATGTGTTGGCAAGCGGGATGAACTCCGGGTTCTTATATGATGGGAGCATCGTAGATAAGCAGGGGACGTCACAGACTACTTAATTGTTGATGTTCTATTAGGAAAGTTTTTATCTTGAACTTTATTTTTTGCCATTAGAATGCACTTGCAAATGCAAACAAAAGGTGCCAGTGCAATCTTACATAAACTTTCTATTAAATCATCTATTTTTTGATGATGAAAATTCACTTTGCTTTAAATTACAAAAAAGACACATACAAGATAATCTAAGATAGTTCATAGGATTATAGAAGAAATATTGAACATGATAAATGTTGATTTTTTTGCCGTCCAAAGAATATGTGCCAGATATTAAAAAATGGAGAGCTCTTCTGTAGCATTCTTCTTTCCCCTTTATCTTGCCCCAACGACTGTTAACATGATATTTTCCTCCACCAGAGTCACGCCAAATGCCATAAAGCCAATTCTGATCATGCTCTACTCTGTTTAGATCCATAAAGACTTCTGTTGGCAACAACTTCAATTACATGTTTAAAAATTCTATTAGCATCAACCTAAGCTTTGGATAAACTAAAAAATCTGACACGTGTCACTTAATGGAATATAACAACAATTTGTTGGCAAAGCTAAAATGTTCAACAATGGTTCTTTAACCTTGAAATATTCTTATTATATATTCTATTGTATCATTGTAACTCCTCCATGGCCATGGCAAATTTAGATTTAATATAAGGTAATTCAACATATCAAGGCTTCTTAACAACTTAATGTGGGTTCTGTTGGAGTGGACGACTTTAATGTCGACCATCTTCGAGCCTGTGAATGGATGACACAAGATAGGGAGGTATACCATTAGATGTTGGTTATCAGCTACATTAATATCTTATGTTTAAGTAATGATGGTGCTATTCAATGCTTTTTTATTCCTGTTATTTATGTCCACAAAATGGAGTGCATATTAGATCTTTGTTTATCAAGCTCAAATAGTAAAAAAAATAGTAGAATTTATCTAGATCTGTAACTTTAACTATTCTTGCAACTTCAATCGAGCAAGATGACCGAAATTTTTGTTGCATAGAATGGATGGATAGGCTGATGTATCAAACGCTGATTCTATAGTTGCTACATCGGCTGCAATACTGATTTGATTGTTGGTACAACAGCTGCAATACATGTGGTCTTACTGACGCTTACATTGCTCTCCCATCTCGACCTGCTTCCAACTTGTTTTCATCTATTGAGCCCTATCAGGGCTTCAACCTAGCCAAACCGCTACCGCAGGCCTCCTAGACAGTTAGGTTAGGAAGAGCACAAACATTTATCCTTTGAGATGTCTTCTCTTTGTCCAATCTTTCAAGCTTGCAGTCAAGCTTTCTCATCATGAAGTCGGTGGCTAGCAAAATATCAGGATCTTTGGTCGCCCTGCAAACAACCTTGGCAGTAACAGAATGAAGTGATGCGGTAACCTTCTCCAAGTTGGAGTTTGACCCAGACTTTCCCATACTTACGTTCACCTCATCCAAGGTCATTATAGCCTCCATGACAGCATCTATCGCTCCTGCTTCGTCCACTGACATAAAGGGCACGTATGCTAGAATGTCCTTACCTACTTCACACCACGACTTAAGGTTGTCCAAGCCACTGCCTATCGTCTCGCATTGGGTACCCAACACTTGCAAAATGTCTTGCTCTTGGTATGTATCCATAGCAACACCTTGACTTGGTGTTTGCATAGGTTTTCTTTTATGCCCCATGGGCAATCGCAGCAAGCCCAGTGCTTGCGCGCTCCACTCACATAGAATTGGCTGTAACCCAAAATCCTCAGACTTTGCACCTCTGCCTGGCCTTCCTCAAATTTAGCGAATGTGATAGCACCATCAAGAATATTTCTAGCCATGCGAGTGGCATATTCTATGATCTCCTCCTGAGATGTATTGGGCACAAATCCGGCCTCTTTCATGTACCTGAAGAACGTGTTGGTTTCATATGAAATTTACTTGGGTCAGATTACAATGGATGAGAACTCACATTGTGTAGGCCAAATGTGTCTCCACGTTGTTCACTAGAATGTGAAGAAGCCAATCAATCCTCCTACCCCTGAGTTGAGACTTGCATATGCCTAGACATCTTTTTAGAGCATAATGATATGCTTCTATAGCTGCATTCATCTCTTGGTTTGAGTGATGGTACATTCTAAATGCCAAGACCCATTGACATATATTTCTCATCCATTCCTTGTTCATCTAAGCCTTCAACTTAGGATACCTCATGGTGTACTTAGCTTTGAATGCATCCAGCTTGTGGGGTAGCTTTAATTGTACAAGCTTCTCTAGTCCCATACAATTGTCCCCCAGCTCCAGCTTCTACGGCACTGGCAGCTCCTACATCCTCACCAACATATTAGTGTGCTCGCCTCTAGCTCGGTGAACATCTTGTTCCTGACCTCCTTGTCCCTGACATTTCTCGACAACCACTTAAACCACCTCTCCTTACATGCCAAATGCAAATTTGAACTGGCACTTTGGGAAATACCTACATCACACAGGGCCGCATCTGCACATAGGTGGACAGGGTCTAAGTTAGATATTGGGGTACAAAAGCACCCGTCCGGACGCTCTGCTTTTCGTGCTTGATCTGCTGTGCTTGGGGGTGCTTGGAGAGTGGGAACATGATGATCCGTTTTTAGCCAATTGCTTCCGGATCGATGACATGGCTGCTCCGAAAATCAAATTCGGTTCCGAAATGATCTGGCGCGGTCTGTTTTGAGATGGCGGGGTCTGTTTCTTGAATTTTTTTGTGGCGGGAATGATCATTCAGCTTGTACCTCTGAAACGAACTGTTCTTTGTACATCACGGTTTCTCTGTACTGCAAAATTCTCTGTACATCACGATCCTCAATGGATCAATCAGTTTCTGATTTGGATGAGGAAAAGAGACTCAAAGTTTTCCGGGAAATTCAAGCCGAGAGAAGAAGGCAATCAAGACAGCGAAAAAGAGAAAGGGAGAGAGAGAAAGAAAACTTGCACCCTGAAATTGAACGAGGCCTGAGTGCGAGAAGGCTTCAAGAATTGTCCAAAAAAATGGACGATTATTTCAACGAAATCACAAAGCCTTTGAAAGAAGGGGATAAAGCAATGGTGGTGCACAGATTTGTGAAGAGAGTGAAGGCGAAATTGCCACTGGAAGTGGATTTTGTTGATCATGAACAAAGCAAGATCATGAAGAATGTGATTAAAAATGTTCAGGAGACATTCAATGAACAAAAGAAATTAAGGAAGACAGATGTATTGCAAGCAAGAAAGTCTACTTTGCAAATGGTATCTTCATCAGCAAAATCCATCAACCAATCTGCTGTCGCACGTCTCCTTCATATATCTAGAAAATCTGTTGTTGCTGCAACCAGAAGAAGAATAATGGCAGACCAAGAATGTGGTCCGTGGTCAATGTTTTCAAGGAAAAAGAGGTGTGATGCATTGAGTGACGAGGTTAGGAATTGTGTTTACAAGTTCTGGACAGAAAACACACGAGTTTCACCATACAGGAAGCATGTGAGAAAGTTTGTTACAGCAGATGGCGATAAAATTGATCATCCAATACAACTGCTTGAAATGACATGAACTTCAAGAAGGAATTCAATGACATTAAGATTACCCAGCGCACATTTGAATTGCTGAAGCCATCATTTGTGAGGCGCTTAAATGAAAGAGAAACTTGCTGCTGCCAATATCACATGCACTTTGAATATGTGATGCAAGCACTCAACAAAATCAGAACAGATCCAAATGGCGTGCATAAAGATTGCAACTGTACTTGTGCTGTTTGTGGTGATGGTAACTTTTGTGCAGCCAAGAACCATGTTTATAAATCCACTAGTGATTTTTGGAGGCAAATGATCTGCCCTAAGGATGAAGATGAAGAGTGGCACAAACATAATTGTCTGCAGGTGGCATGCAAGGATTGTGGATTGAAAAGGTACTCTTTTTTTAATGTTAAGATGTTTGAACATTCTATTTTGAGTTGTTAAGATGATTGATGCAACATCTTACAAACAAATTTCTGTGTGGTCTTACAAACAGGTTGCCAATATGTCCAAAGGAGAAGGAGGAGTCTGATTACAAAGTGGAGTGGAAACAGTTTGAAAAGGTAGTGTATTTGGCATTTGTGCTTAAATGATTTTTGTGCTTGTGATTGTTGTGCTTGTGCTGCAAACTTACAGCTGATCTTTGTTTTCAAAAAACAGCAAGAGGTTGGTTACATGAAGGAGACCACCAAGAAAAAAATGGCAGGAAAGAAACCAGCAAAGGTAACTAGACTTGCATACAAGAAAGAGAGCCTGCCCCAATTCCAGCAGCATGCTTCGAAGACACTGGTACAATTCATCCCACACAATTATGTTGCACACTGGCAGGCAAAGCAATTCAGGAAGTGCTTGGATACTTTTCCTGAAGGTGCAGTTGTCTCGGTTATTGATTTTGCTGAAAATTACAGTTTTAAAATTCAGAAAGAGGCACAATCTTGCCAATCGGCACCTGATCGGGCATCAATTTTGGTTCATATCACATATAGACATGAAACCCGGGATGAGATAGAAGATATGGAAGCTAAGGAAGCAGAGAGAAGGGAACTAGAGAAGGAAAAGCAAAAGAAAGAAAGAGGAAGACAACTCAGCAGACCATCATCAGCAGTAATGAGAGGAGAATCATAAAGGAAGTACATTTTTATATTTCAGATGATAGAGATCATAGCAGTGAGTTTGTACAACATTGCTTGAAAGTTCATGCAGACTGGCTCAGAGTACAAAATATTTTGTACAACAAACATATTTTTTGGAGTGATGGTTGCACAGCACAGTTCAAAGGAGCAAGACCTTTTTGGTATTTAGGAAGGAACTATGTCAATAGTGAAGGAATTGAGTATGAATGGAATTTTTTGCCCGGCTCTCATGGGAAAGGAGAACATGATGGACAAGGTGCAATCCTAGGATTTTGGCAAGAGAACAATTGAAGTATGATTCCTGGAAATTGGAGCGTGCCAAAGACGTTGTGGATTTCATGAATTGGTATATGATGAACAACCCACCAGACCCAAATATAAGAAGGTAAATTCAATCAGTACCATTGCATTCTTCTTCATTTGAGGTGACATTTTTCTGTTCTATATTGCAGGTTTTTTTGGCATATTGAACCCGAAAATGTAGACAAATCTGAAAAGAGGGAATGGAGATCACTTTGTGGGAGCTCTAAACTTCATTCCATCGGACCATGTGACAAAACAAATCCTGCAAAAGTTGCCCACGTGTGCCTCTCTTGTTTACGTTCCTTTTGCTTTCATGGAAAATGGGATGATTGCATGAACAAAGCTTTCGACCGGAGCTTGGTCCACAACATAACTGAAGTTGAAGAAATCTACAAAAACAATCAGCCAACAAAAGCGGTTCAAGATGAAGATGAGGATGAGGATGAAGAAGAGGATGATGATGAGGCTAATGAATACCTCGGATTACGTTCTAGAAGTTGGAGATAACTTTGCTGTAAATGCAGATCCAGAGGATGCTGAAGGAGTTGACTTTTATGTTCTTAGGTGTACAGAGACTAAACATACATTGTTAGATGCATATGAAGACTCATGGGGTTCTTTATTTGGTGTGGGAGAAGTCATAGTTTCTGGCCACTACTACAAGCAGACGGATGCACTCCACTTTGAGTTATTAGTGGACAAGCCAGTTGCTAGTGTGTACAGTCACCTTATTAGACAAGTGAAATTTGATATGGAGAGTCTTGGCAACAACAAGTTCAAGATGAGTGAAGAGACATGCCAAAAAGTGATGGCATCCCTTCCTGTAGAGTGCTAACACTGCTGGCCGTTTTTTCTGCTTCTGCTTCGAAGAGGCAGAAGCACATCATTCACATGTAAAGTGGCTCATTGCTGCTACATTGTTTCTAACAAACCTATTGTTTCTAACAAACCTATCAATGGAAGCTAACAAATTCTTTGTTGCCGCGAAATTTGTAGTCCCGGCGACTTGATCAATGTAATTGCTATTTGGTGCTTTGTCCGTTTTACGCTTTGTCTGGCGACGTGCTAATTGTTTTCAGAGTTTATGCTTAACTGTCTGTCCCTTCAGTTTGGTCCTTGGAAACAAATGGTGGAAACTTTCTGCAAGTGTTCAATTGGGGACTGCTCAAGACAATGCACAAAGTAAATACTCTAAACCCTTTTTACATGCATATGTTCAAAGATTGGCTTCATATACAGGTTTGTTTGTTTAACCAATTAGGATTTGGACTTCATCTTTGGATACGAGACAAGCATAGGAGAAACCATTACATTCAAATATAAACTGGGACAACAATTTTGCAAGTAGAAACTCTACAAGTCTTGTAAATATTATATTCATTAGATACAAAATTGTTACAATATATGTACAAAATCAGTACAACTCACTTGCTTATCTTTATTACTGATTACATACAAAGCTAAGTTACATAAATATTGAAAAGAGTCTATAGACTCTTATTCTCCTTTCTGTGAGAATTCCTATTCTTTGCATCATTTGAAGTGCGGTGTCGGCAATAAGAGTAGTATCTTGTGTTTTATCTTCTCTTGCAGGCTCTTCATCCTGTTCATTGACAAAATCAGTATTATTACCTGCGGGATTGTTATTATTATCTTCATGTACTTTATCTCCCGCTTTGCATCGGTATGTTTATACTTATATCATCTATCAAGCCTTGTAGCTTAGACATCTCACGGCTACCAACTTGTACTTACGTTTCTATTTTCTCCAAAACATGCTCCTTGTGAACACATTTGCTTATCCGTTTCTATGTTGCTATCATTTTTATTATGAGCTGATGCACGTGATGGTTACCTCAATTGCTTCCTCGAACCTTTGCAACTTCTAGGTTACATCAAACCAAGTAATTCAAATCAAACAACATACAAAAATGCAATTAAATGAATTGAAAGCAATGACATTACTACAATCACTTCAATAGCATAACAACACAACTAAATGAAATTAAACAACATACCTTAACAATTTCCTTCATTAACTGAATGCTTTTGAGAATAGCCACTTTCCACCTCGCTAGCTCACTTAGATGGTCAGCCAGAAGCCTAAGTATGTCGATGTCCTCTTCTTGAACTTTCTCTTCAACATCCTGCTCGTGCAACCACTTTTGAGGGTTCTTGGCATTGAGCCAAGTTTGCGTAATGCAGACTAAGAAATTGAAACCTTTGTCATTGATGTCATTATCAAATTTTTCAATTATGAAGCAAGTGTCTTGTGGGGACAAGAAAGTCTTGTACAATGAGTCATCAACTAGCACTACCTCCCCTACATCCTCAAAAGCCTCATACACTTTTACAATTGGCTTCATAAGCACTGGCTTGTTCGGATTCCCTGGAAAATTGAAAGGCATCACCTCGCACTCTTTCTGACCCCAAATGAACTTGAACCTTCCTATAAAGGAAGGTGGCACTATAACATTTAGGATTTCTATGATGTTGTGCTTCACCATAGAAGACCATATGGCTACCTCAAATCTGGCAAAGCACCCTTCTAAAAACTTTATCAGCCCGGTCTCAGTGCACCACCACTTTCCCCGCATAATGCTTCTTCCCGCCTTTGTTGGAATTTTAATTACGGTTCTTTTTTGGAATGTGCTCATCGAACTCCATTTAAGTCTAGGATGACAAGTTTTTTTCTTTTCTAAAGGGTGCGCAACATTCATAAAACAAAAACTCAAACATCAACAATTCTCGACATCAATTTAACAGTCTTAACAAAAGAAATTAGTTCCATGACTTCAAATTGCTGTCTTTCAACAAATTAACACAAGTGTCATTTCAAAGTTTTCAAAGTTTTCAAAGAACTTTCAAGTGTTATTTCAAAGTTTTCAGGAACTTCGGACACCGAATCGGACATTGACCGGTTAACATTTTGTAAATAACATTCGGGATCACCTTTTGGAGGTTGTATTGGCATCTTCTTAGGGGCCTACCCTTCTTCTTCTTCTCCACTGCGGGTGCTTGTACTTGTTCTTCTTCTTCTTCTACATTCTTCCCTTTATCGGCCCTTTGTTGCAATGTGATCGGCACCACCGGCTTCTTCGTCCGGATCTACAACTTCATCAACCACGGAGCTTTCTTCTGCGGTTCTACTCCTCAACCTCGACTTTATGGTGCTCACAAGCTGCGAAAACAATCTGTTTCGAGCTCTTCTTCTTCATCGGTCTTTGTCAACCACTAGTGCACGTTTTACTCTCTTTTTGGGCTTTTCCTTACCAATCAAATCGATGGGAAACTAGTTAGAATAGACATGAAATAAAGTTTACAAAACAAACACATAAAAACACCAAATGGTTACCTTTTTAATGCTTCAAGCTATTTGTTATAACAGGGACTTAGTGATGCCACGGCTTTTGTAACAGTTTTGGTGATGTCACGGTTGCTAGAGTATAATCGGGGAACTAATGGAGACTTCGGCAACAAATTTTGGTGAAGAAGTTGATTTGTTTGTAGGGTGAAGCAAAAGCACTACTAGTGCTGCTCTAAACCCATGGCGATGGCTACCTCGGCTCCATCTTCACTCCAACTTCTAAACCAAGTTCCACAAACAAATCCACGGGAACTTCCTTTAAGCACACGAAGCATGCCTTCTTTTCATACGAGAAGCATGCAACATGCCAAGTGATAGGCATGTTCACATGGCAACTTCATACTCAAAGTATATTGTGGATTGAATACCAATCCACATGCAGCACATGAGTTCTCCATAAAACCTGGCAATCTGCTCTTCATAGTCATGATAGAGATTCCTGAAGTGTCCTGGTGCATCAAGCGCCCTAGCGACTTCTAAAAACCACCGCTTTCTTGAAGTCTGAATTCTAAAGAGGCTTTTAGCCTTTGCTTCTTCTCCCTTTAGATCTCTTTGCTTCAACACTTACCTTTGGAAGGCAAGCTTCCGGTTTGGGCGAGGCGGTAAAGCTCTCCACTTATTTTATGCTTCAAATCTACAATGCAGGCCAAATCTTCATCTGTTTTATCTGCTTTGTCATTCAAAGCAGATAATTCATTCTGTAGTCTACTCACCTCCTTCTTTGCTATATCAATCATTACTTGCTCCCGTGCTAGGGAGTTGTTGTCAACCTCAATCTTACTAATAATCTTAGCCAAATCTGTTTGACAGTTATCTAACTCTGTTTCCAACTTCTTGACTTCCTCATCAATCAAAGAAATATTGAAACTACAATTGCAAACAGAAAATTCATTTGGCTGACCTGATTTCGCTTTTAATTCCATCCGAGGTGTTCTTACGCTTTGAAAGGTGAGGTGTGCTTTGGCCCGAAGGATGTACGGTTTTCATTTTTTTAACATCTTCTTTCTTTACATCCATATCATCCCTTGGTTTTTTTCTCGACCAAACAGAAACCTGTGACTTGTATGCATCCCAATTTATCTTATGACCCTCATGATCTTGCTCTGCACGACCACAAATGCTCCCAAGCAAATGCCAAAGCAACGAGTTTCCTCAATTCGTTGTTTGGTAATCTGCCGGGATACGGGGAACTTCGACCAAGTCCTCCAATTGTTGCTTCAGATGAGTGCGGACAAAGTAAATTTTTATTTTGCCTTTTTCTTTAGAGGATTCGAATGGTTCTGTCCATACACTGTTCCAATCTTCTTCAGTCACAGTATCCTGCAGCCACTTCAGTTTCTGCTGAGGAATAATCCCTTCTCCGGCCATCGCAAAATCGCAAAAGCAGTGAATTAACAAAAAAGCAAGGTATGAAGCAAGCGCCGGAAGGAAAAAAATCTCGGAAGCGAGAGGGTACAATTGAATCAAAAATAGGGTATAATATGCGCGTCTGTGAGATCAATTATCGATTTCGGGCGAATGATTACGGGTCCGACAGCCGGATCATTGTTTTGCGAAAGGCGTATGGAATCGAGAAGGTGCGAAGAATAGCTGCTTCGCGTGCTTAATCTGCTTCCGCTTGTCGCGCTTTTTTGTACCCCAGACCCGACAAAACAAACATGATATACATTTGTGAAATATCCACTTTAATCAACCGTCTCACAAGCTTTGATTTTCGCATGGGCATCATCTGTGATGAAACAAGATGGTCGCTACCCCAGATAATAGACGTGGACTGCATCCCTCAATGCTATGAGCCGTTGTGATATTGCACCCTCAGTTTGGCTATTCATAATAATCCAGGCAATTGGCATCCCATTGCAATGGTCATCGAAGGCGATTAAGGTGAAAAGATAATACCTTGCAACATAGTTAGGGGGGAATCAACACAGAATTATGAAGAATGTTGCTAGCATTATGAACGTTGCTCCAAGCTTAACTCTTATCATTTGTCTTGAAAGTGGAATCCATGTATATTTGTCCTTCCCAAACCGGATCAAGGCTTCTCTCTAGACAAGAGTCATGACACCTAACTGGAACAAAGCTCCTTCTTGGTGGATGAAGACACTATCTGTGTTCAATTGAACCCACATATGGATGCTAGTGGCCAGATCCTCGTATAATTTCCAAGTGTCGCATACGACGGACTTGTCCACATTGTAGATATCCGACATGGACAACATGTCATCTCTGTTCAAATTTTCTTTTCCTTTCACCGGGCATTTCAGATTCCAACTCTCATGCATGTTCAACACTTTTTTTTTTTTTTTTTGGGGGTATGGTACAGCACCAGCTTCTGACGAACCCATTTCTTATTCTCCTTGGAGATCCATAGGGCAAACCTGAACCTCATGCCCTTTCTTGGGTCAAGTGCCTTCCCGTGAGCCACCTCATCACGTAGCTTCATATGATTGAACCAATAATAGGTGATCTTAGAAGTGATGGTATTAAACACAAACCGATTCAATATATATATACCCAATAACACAAGCAATTAGATCATATGCCTTAGCTTCAATTTCGATAGATCAGCCTGTTTTGCAAACGTTTTTGTTCTGTTTGTGCTTCTGTGAATGTATCTACTAGTTATTTGGTTGTCTCTACATATTTCATCTCTATCAAATTCTTTTCCACTAGATCTCTGATGAAATATATAACAAGCCCTAGCCCTGTGCGAAGACAAGGTTCGGACATCTAGCCTAGCCAAGGATACCCTTTGTTTTTTGGACTAAATTCCAATGTTATCTATGCTCTGCAGATGAAAAGATGCCAGTTGCCCTATGAAAATGCAATTAAGGATTAGTATGAGCAGAATTTTAGCCTGAGTTGTGCAAGCAGAGATCTCACTCTAAGGGATATGCATTTTGGTCATCATTCACCTATTCTGTATATGCTTATATGCAACTATTTTTGTAATGCCTCTTGTGCCTAAGTGCAAAGAAGATCCTCCTCTTTAATGTGTTGTTCAACAAAGAGTTTGGCATACTCATTGTGAAAGTACTTTTCAATATCTTCTTGATTCTCAATATATTGATCCATCTCTGTCTTCACCTTGCTAATTCCATTATTACAAACTCTGTTCTTTGCAGCTTTGAAAAAATAAGCAGAACTACTATTATCCATGTAGTTTATGAACTTACACCTGCTCTTCACAGATAATGTTCTAGCCTCTTCTTCTTCAATCACCTTTACCTTATTTTCCAACACAGATTCCTGTTCCTGTAGGGCCATATTATCTTTGTCCTGAAATAGCTTAGCTCTTATCTCTTTCATCTCCTTATATATCTCAAATTTATACTTCTTCTTATCTTGAAACCACTTCTTACCCCACTGCTTAATCCAACACTTTATTTTTTTAATCCTGTTCAGGAAGGAGTTCATGGATCCTCTACTAGAAATTCTTGGAAATTCCGTGTCGTAGGATTTAAAGGTAGGATTTAAAGGCTTCACAAAAACTTTTCATCTTAAGCAAATCCTTGTTGAACTTAAAAGGCACATTTGATCCTTCTTTTTTACCCGACTCCATTTTCTCCAGAATTTGAGGAAAATGATCTGATATTGAATTAGCAGTATCGTTAGAGATGGTCACATTGTTCCAGTACTGGAGTTCCCTATTGCAAATATAGAACCTGTCTAGTAAGCAATATGTTTTTTCAGCCCCCTTTCTTTTGTTGCTCCATGAAAAAACATTAGAAGACGAGGGGGGAATGTAGCAAAAATTAGACATGAGGAGGTCCCAGGAAGCCTTTTCCTTCTTATTCATGTTTAATTTCTTCCCTAACTTTTGATCCCAGATTGGGATGTTGTTGAAGTCACCTGCCATGAAAAAATTCTGTATTTGATTGTTTGAGTTGATCCATTGATGCATTTGAGCCCACTGGACCTCTCTTTCAGCAGGTTAAGTGGAAGCATATACGTTCATGATCCTGAGTTGCTTACTGCTGCCACCTTGTGGCAGCATGTAAGAGCAACTTCACAAGAAAACACAAAAAGATCAAAACACACTTGCAAGGCATTTCTATTTGGAGCTCATTGTTTAGGTATGAAGACAAATCTTTACACCAAGTTGAAGACCAATGGAGAACATTCAAAGGAGCATTCAAGTTAGCAAAGGTAAACAAGACTTGAGTCAAAGATTGGAGGGCAAGTCAAAAAGAGAAGACCCCAGTCAAAGATTGGAAGACCCCAAAAGAAGTAGGTTGTCTTGCCAACTTTTGAGATTTTCACACTACCTTAGAGATATTGGCTAAAGAAGGCATTGCTCACGCCCATGTTGATCCCTCATGCCCATTCCCACACATTTGCACCATTTACATCACACACACACTTCATGTTCCATAACCATGCACTTGACAAGTCATTAGAAGTACACTCTCTCTCTAAAAAAAGAGATAGAAAAAGGAGAGAAGCTCCACTAGTCCATTACATGACCAATTCAAAACCAAAGTATGGGTCAAAGGTCAAAATCCCAAAGGTCCAAAGTTGACTAAGTTGAAAAAAATCAACATCTAGTGCCACCTCACCTTCAAAGTTCATGCACACATCATCCACATCATCACCAAGACACCCAACACGTGTCACCCACACCTTGTCACACTTCATCAAGATTTTACCTAGGGAAAATTTCTTTGACACCTTGCCTTCCACCTCACCATGCCACATCATCAGCATTTGCCTAGTCATCCCACATGTGCCACATCCCCTTGTACACCATGAAAAAAAAGGCCAAAAAAAATGAAGTGCTTATTTTCAAAATTTGTTTTTTCCATCTGAAAGCCCATAAAAAATCATGCAAAATGGTGGTCAAAGATTCCTACTTTGACCACATCTAGCCCTAGTTTTAGGAGTTCTCGGGATGCGCGCCATACCCCTAGTTGCATTGATATTTGGCTTAAACCACCCTCCAAAAAAACCATATCACGCCTCAGCCAACCACATTCAGCCACGTGGGATCAAGCCTATTTTTCGCTAAATGCCTGTGGGATATATCCGTTGTCATGAAGAACCCTAGAAAT
This sequence comes from Isoetes taiwanensis, assembly GCA_021234155.1. NCBI lineage: Eukaryota > Viridiplantae > Streptophyta > Lycopodiopsida > Isoetales > Isoetaceae > Isoetes > Isoetes taiwanensis. Next base: position 9,963,967 of record JAJEKV010000014.1, on the reverse strand, counting down.
TATGGCAAGATCCGAAGAATTAGCCCCACTAACTGGTAAATCATGATTAAACCGGCCGAATTAAGCCCTTTGATGCCGAGAATTTCGCCTAAAGTTGTTAAAAACTCAGTTATTAGTGCCAGACAAGAGCAAGGCCACGATAAAGGGGATTATTCGAAAACGGGGTTCCACTTTGAAGAAAAAATCATGATTATTACACCACAACTGATTGATTAGCAGATCAAGAACTCATTTACAGGCGGAGGAGGCAAAAAACCAAACTGCTTTATCAAGAACTGACCGGAAATTGCCAGATTTAAGAGGTCATTGAGGTCTCAGAGTTTTTTTGAGCACCCCAGCGCTTTGAGCAATCTAATCCAGCATACCACTGTTGGGAATGATCTCTGACTGCCCTGTACTGCCTCCTTGTGTCAGATTTCTCGAAGATCTGATGCAATAAAGTCCTTTATTATGATTTGAAGATATGTATTACCTTTGTTTACCTCATTTTGTGAACTTCTCCATGTTAAATCGTTGGGAAGTTCACTCATTGTAATTCTTGACGGCTCCTTTGAATGAAAATTTGAAGTTGGTAAAGATCACGTCTCAATCTTACTGGTTCAACTCATGCTGTAGCAGCGCTTGATTTTCAACAAGGAACACGAATGTGGTTTGTATAAGTTATTCCTTAGCTTAAACTTCAGACTGTAGTGCTTGTTTAATATTGCTTCACAAAAATCAATCATTGAATCTCAAAAAATCAAGAAAAATAGCATTTCATACTAGAGTCTAGTTATATAGCACTTGTTCTCATGTCATATAGGCCATCTTCATCATTCAAAAGCTAAAAAGTCCTGTAAAGCTAAGATTCAAAACACCTTCTTCTGCTCTGTCACAGACTGTCAAAAAAAAAATCCATAAAAATGGCATTTGCACAGATTTCTGCATACTTCTTGTTGTTTCCACATGATGCACGTGTCTTCTAGGTTAGGTTGAAAGTGTCAAAGAAAGAAGTTCCAAAAAAGTCCTCGTGGATTCTCATCCACAAAATCCAGCTCTCTGCCAGGGTTATTGACCCAAAATTGACCCAGTCAGGCAGCTCCTTTTCACCTAGCTCTGGTCAGTATATTGCCTCTGACTTTTGAAGGCATCTCTTGGACTCCCTTGAACATCGTTTGCAAGTGTTCCCAACAAAAAATAATCAATCCTCTTCATTTGGCAAACAATTTTTGGCAGACAGTTTTTTCTTGTTTAGGGACAAGAGATTCACAAGTTAGCTTGAGTTGAGTTGTGCAAGGATTTGGCCACAGATTGGTTGCCTTAAGCAACCTAGAGGTTCTCAACCACTGAGTTGAAGGTTTGCCAGGTACACCTTCAACATCTTGGAGGTTCTACCGAGATCATATCACCTGGATCTTGGAACTCATGGCTCCTAGAAGAAATGTTGATGCTGCTGAACATACTGAATTACCAGAAAACCCTGAATCATCACCAGTACCACATGTCACACTGCCAAATGGTTCAGGCATGCCTTGCACATACTTCGAGCTGAATATACCTACACCTGTCCCCACTTTTGATCCAAGCATCAATGCCAATAGCTTTCTGAAAACATTTGAGGAATATTATCAAGGGTGTGGCTATAAGAAAGGGAGCAAGTTTGCTAAATTTAAGAAATGCTTTAAGAATGAGGAAGTTAGAGCTTGGCTAGAGTATGTGATTAGTGATGGTGCTAACACTTGGGAGGAAATTGTCAAGAAATTTTTGGCTAGGTTTGGGAGACTTCTTGAACCACAAGACCTGGTCTTTGAGCTGCAGAACTTTCACATCAAAAATGGTGAAACAATTCACCAATATGTTGAGAGATTTAATTGCTATCTCACCAAGTGCTAAGTGCACAAGGTGCCTAACCACACTTTACATTTGGTTGCCTCTTTTATCAGGGGATTAAGTAGCAGACCTCGAGTTTACAGAAAAATGCTGAAGCTACAGAGGCAAGAAGGTTTTGACACCATACACAAAGCTTTCACGAGATCTATTGAAGCATCTGAAATGTTGGCCTACCTCCCTGATGACCTACAAGCCTCAAATGACCATTTTTTCCTTGATTATAATCAAGAATACATAGGATCTGCCCCTGTGCCTGTCTATGCCATTCAAAAGGAAAAGAAGAAAACTAAGACTGATGATGCAAGCTGTTCTGAATCAGACATGAGAGCAGATCTCAACGAGGTCACTAAGGCCTTAGCTGAAGTGACCAAACAACTCATGGAAATGAAGGCCAGCCAACCAGAAAGGAGAGTCTACCCAGCATGTGCTCACTGCACCAGAAACACCCATTCTTCAGATTATTGCTGGTATAGGACATGTCTGAAATGTGGTAAGAAAGGGCATTATGGTAGGAATGTCCTCTGTGCTTTCTGCAAAGCCATAGGACACTATGAAGATAAATGTAGTGTTAAAGAATATTTTGCTAGGCAAGAGAAGGCCAAGGCTGTTGAACCAAGTGCATCTGTTAAGTTTTTGCAGGATGAAAGATGTTTTTCAAGACCTGAGCCTAGTGCTTCCATCAGATATTTGCAGGAAGAAAACAATTCATTGCACTTTGAAGGCAAAAGCTTTCAAAAAGAAGAGGAGATCATGGCTGTGCACACAAGGGGAGCCCTAAATGCCAGAGGCAAAGAAGCAGAGTTTGAGTCTCATGAAGAAGAGGTGCAGAAACTAAAGCAAGTTAATAATCAGGTTGTACCTCCCCCTCCTCACCAAAAATTCCTAAAGAAAGATAATGATGAGTTTGAATATCTGCTAAAAAACGTCAAGGTAAGTGTAGATCTGCTGACTTTGCTAAGAATTGCTCCTTCTTATAGAGAAAAGGTTGTAGATATGTCCAAAGAGCAGGTAAACCTTATCAGAGAGGAGCTTGCAAGTGGTTTTTACTAACCATATAGTTGAGCAAATGCTAAGACAAGAAGAGCATGATCCTGGTGCCTTCACCTGCACAGCCAAGGTTGGTAATCAGATCCTAAACAAGGTATTATTAGATGGAGGATCACCTTTGAATGTCATGCCACATCATATTATGAAACTAAGTGGATTGGAGGTGGACAAGAAGGCCCCTATGATCCTAAAATCTTTCTCCAACTCAAGGATCAATCCTGTAGGCATGATAAGTGATGTAGCAATTGATATTGAAGGAATCAAGGTTGCTGCTAACTTTGTTGTGGTAGCATTTGAGGGGGCTAATGAAAGGTCAGAAATTTATGACTTATTATTGGGAAGAAGATGGCTGTCAACTGTGGATGCAAGGCCAGTTTGGTCAAAAGGAGAGTGCACCATTTCGGATGGTAGAAGGACTGTTACACTTTACAACAAACTAGGTGAGTATGAGTCTTACCATTTCATTCAAGAGGAGATGCTAATTCCTAGACAAATTGGAGAGTATTTTGTTAAGAATAGAGGAGGAGATGCACCCTATAACCTTCAAGTAAATCTTGTAAAAGAGAATCTGCCTTTGGAAGTACATAAAGGTAAGCTCAAGGAAGTGAGTGCTTACATGTGGTTTGATGGTGGCGTATCAAAAAGGCTGAGCATTGCTTCATCTGCTACAATCATAAAAGACAAAGACAACAGGTTGATAGCCAAAGTAGGAAGAATCTATCATAACCTAACATCAAACATGGCAGAATATAAGGCATTAATTGCAGGTCTTCAAGAAGCTAACCATTTGGGTGTTACTAACCTTGTTATCTTTGGAGATTCACAACTCATATGTAGGCAGATTGAAGGGAAATATCAAGCAAAGCATGAAGAAATGGTGAAACTCAAAGATCAAGCATTGGAGGCACTAGCAAAGTTCACAACCTGGGAAATGCAGCACATACCTAGAGAGCTTAACTCTGAGGCAGATTCCCTATGCAGAGATGTGCTCATGGAGCATCTAGCTGAGGGAGCTATCAAGGAGGAAGATCTGGAAGATGAGGAGCTTCAGCAACTCTATCCAATCTTGGTAATCAATGACAGCTCTGAAAAAGAGGTAAAGGAAATCAAGGTAAGAAAAAACAATGAAGATAGAATCTTATATGTGGGAGATTTGTTCAAAGAAGAGGAAAGAGAAGCATTTGTAAGTTTCTTTAATACTTGGAATGATGTTTTTGCTTGGGATTATAAAGAATTGTTAGGAGTTGATAAGAGTGTTTGTGAATTTGAGATCAAGATAAAAGAAAAATCAAAACCAATTGTGCAAAAACTTAGAAGAATTAACAGCTCTTTGTTGGATCTTATTAGGGAAGAACTCTTCAAAATGAAAGAGGCTGGAGTTATAAAGGAGATAATCAATCCTGACTGGTTGTGTTGCATTGTACCAGTTGAAAAGAAGAACAAGACCATAAGGATATGCATTGATTACAGGGATTTGAACAAGGCTACAATAAAAGACTGCTATCCTCTACCTTTTCTTGAAGAAGTGTTGCAGGCAGTTGCAGGAAAGGAGGTATACTCATTTTTGGATGGTTTCTCAGGATTTAACCAAATTAGCATCAAGGAAGAAGATCAAGCCAAGACATCTTTTGTCACGCCATGGGGAACTTTTGCCATGAAAAGAATGCCCTTTGGGCTTATAAATGCATCTGCCACATTTCAGAGAGCAATGGACACCATTTTCAAGGATATGGACCCTAAATCATTCAGAGTTTATCTGGATGATCAGTGTCTCAATACTAAGCTAGAAGATCACATGACTTATCTCACCCAACTATGTTCTTTGTGCAGAAAAGGAGGAGTGAGCTTGAACCCTAGGAAATGCGTCTTCTTTTGCTCAAAAGGGAATCTACTTGGACATGAGGTCTCAAATCAGGGGATTCAAGTGGCAGAAAGTAAGATCCAAACTCTTAGAAACTTAACACCACCCAAGACTATCAAACAAGTCAAAAGCTTTCAAGGTATGCCAAGCTTCTTAAGGATGTATGTGCCACATTTCTCTCACACAGTTCATCCCATTACAAACTTGACCAAGGGAAAGAAGTTCTCAAAAAAGGAGAGCAAGTTCATACCTGTGGAGTGGACAGAAGCATGCCAAAATTCCTTTGAAGCAATAATTGAGGCCATTTGCAAATCAACCTTGCTTAACACTAGAGTTGTCTCAGGGACCTGTTTGGGTTCATCAACCCGTATGGGTCCCTCAATCCCTTCTCCATATTAGGGACTAGTTCTTCATGACACTTATGAGATTTTAAATATGAACACCTGAATCGTAAGATTAACTTGAAGTTGTACCACCATATTCAATGGCAAAATAAAATTCTTCACAAGTTTGGCACAATCGCACCTTGAAATACACCCAATTTAATGATTTCGATGATATGATATAATCTCATGACACTCAACATGGAATACAAATTTCAAGATAACATTAATTTTCTATGAACATAGTTGACAAATGCTACTCATTTTTCAAATTTCATGTGATTTCATAAAAATTTGATGTATGAATGAGCAAATCATAATTTCAATCCTTGAGAGACCCAATCAGGTCTGTAAGGAATTTCTGAAAAACAGACATCCAGGAACCATTTCATATCCATAATATTTGAAATAGAATAAGAATGTGAAGATACTATTATTTTTCAGTGGAAATAGATACTAAGTACTACACGTCTTGCTAAATGGATTTCATTTTTTTCAAAAAGTGGAGTAGTACTATGAATTTTCAAAGTTTTGACCCTCTGGGGACCTAACTGGGTCCATAAAGGACTTCTGAACTTCAAACTTTAAGGAATTATTTCTCGAAAATTCTACCATAGATTTTTCTAATTCTTTTTGTGATAGATTTCTCATATCATGATTTACAAGATGGAAGAATTAGAATTCCTAGGAAAAATCATTTTTGCAAAATAATGTGAGAAATGTTAAAGACTTTGAGAATAAACTTGACCCCTTTGCATTCGACTCCACATTATATTTGGTAATAGAAGCTTTCTATATTTTTCATAAATTTTTCCTTATATGTACACTCATGGAGGATAGCATATTGTAAGTATGTAGACAAATTCTTTATCTCGGAGCTATAATAGAATTTCAAAAAAAGTGTACGAATGAACCCATTTGGGTTCATCAAGGGACAACTCTAGTGTTAAGCCACCAAACGTGTCTGAGCCCTTCCAAGCCTACTTGAGTGTAACCAAAAAGGCTATAGGCCTTGCCTTAATGCAAGGGGATGACATTGTAACTTTTTCCAGCAAAATTTGGTCTGACACTGAAATGAGGTATGCTAGGCTTGAGAAGAGTGCATCAGCTTTAATGTATTTATTTGATAAACAGGGACACCTGATCCAAAGCAGCAAGACTCAGGTGTACATGAAGCAAAATCCACTGCCCCTACTCTTTGCAAAGAAGCCACAAAAGGCCAAGCTATGCAGGTGGGTCTGCAGGGTACAAGATTATGACATAGACATTCAGGTAACTTTCAAATCCAATGATCCCAGCTCTTATCTTACTGATGTTTTGTTTAAGCATGAAGACTTGGAGGATCTAGATAGCACTCACATGGAGGCTGCAATTAATCTACTTGAGGAGGAAAACTGGCAACAGGCAGTTAGGGAGTACCTTGAAAGAGGAGAGTTGCCAAAGAATCAGAACCCAAGCCAAAACAGGAGATTCAAGGACAAGGTAAAAAGATTCAGGTGAATTGGTGATGTTTTATGCAGAGTAAACAAAGAAGGTATCTTGCTAAGGTGTGTGGACAAATTTGAGGCAGAATTGGTGTTAAAAGCTTGTCATGAAGGCGTATGTGGAGGTCACTTTGCTGCAGACACAACTGCCAAAAAGATACTCAGGTCAGGTTACTATTGGCCTTCAATTTTCAAGGACTGCTTTGAAAACATTAGAAGTTGCCACAAATGTCAGATATTTAGAAAGAGAATCCTCCAACCTGCTCCACTGACAGCCATAATATCTCCAGGGCCCTTTCAAACCTGGGGATTGGATTTTATAGGGCCTATAGATCCCCCTTCTTCTGCTCAGCATGAGTTTATACTGGTAGCTACAGATTACTTCACAAAATGGGCAGAAGCAGTGCCATTGAGACAAGCAAATGCCATAACAACAGCCAAATTCCTTCATGAAAATATCTGTGCCAGATTTGGCATTCCCTTGAAACTAATATCAGATAGAGGTTCACAATTTGTCAATGAAGTGATTGAGCAGCTACTCTGCACCCTCAAGATCAAGCACACAAAGATTTCAACATATTATCCCCAAGGAAATGGCCAGGCTTACAGAACTACCATAAAGCATGCCACCAAGCATACCCCATTTAGTTTGGTTTATGGCATTCAGGCTGTCTTGCCTATAGAATTAGAACTACCCTCTTTAAGAATGGCACACATTATTAACCTCAAGATGGAAGATGCTTTGCAAGACAGGTTTATTAGGTTGATGCAACTTGAGGAGCACAGGTATGATGCTGAAAATGCAATTTTACTGAAAAAGGCTAAGGATGTGGCAGCATTCAAAGCTGCTCACAGATTACAAGGCACCATGAAAATAGGAGAACTCGTGTTGAAATGGAACAAGGCTAGAGAGAAAGTTGCAGGAAAATTTGAGAATTTGTGGGAAGGGCCCTATGAAATTATTGGTGAGGCTGGCAAAGACTCTTATTGGCTCAAGGATCTCATAGATGGCCAGGAACTGCCAAATCCTTTCAATATCCTTCACTTAAAGAGGTACTGGCAGCAGCATGTTGCCTTAAGCCTATTTGAATAGTCCTGCTTGCAGAAGTTAGGTAGTTGTAGGTTAGAAGAGATTTAACTAGGCCTAGATTTTACTTTCTTATGCAATCAACACTTTCCTTACTTCCTAATCATGTTTACTTCTCAGCAAAAGCAGCAAAAGGAGCTCCAAACATGCTTAAACCAATGGCAGGTCACACACATTTCCATGCAGGTCCACCCTTCAGAACACTCACAAGCACATAATCTGCTCAAAGTTGGCCAAAATCCATTACAAGCCCTTCCCCTATCTCCATTTCATTCAAAACCAGGTCAAAAACTGCCACCATACCTCCACATGGCAGTCAAAGTACTAACAGATTTATCATTCTGTCATGCAGGTTCATCACTTGACTCATCCATGTTCATTTGAGCAATCAAACAGCCTACTTCCATCACCCTTGTTCCCACATGCACACAAGCCTCTTCCCTGATTGCTGCCAACCATTCTACCACATTGGCAAGCTCATATGAAGAACACCATCTCCACTCCACACTCCCTCTGTTTGTTTAGCATGATGCTGCCACCTTGTGGCAGCATGTAAGAGCAACTTCACAAGAAAACACAAAAAGATCAAAACACACTTGCAAGGCATTTCTATTTGGAGCTCATTGTTTAGGTATGAAGACAAATCTTTACACCAAGTTGAAGACCAATGGAGAACATTCAAAGGAGCATTCAAGTTAGCAAAGGTAAACAAGACTTGAGTCAAAGATTGGAGGGCAAGTCAAAAAGAGAAGACCCCAGTCAAAGATTGGAAGACCCCAAAAGAAGTAGGTTATCTTGCCAACTTTTGAGATTTTCACACTACCTTAGAGATATTGGCTAAAGAAGGCATTGCTCACGCCCATGTTGATCCCTCATGCCCATTCCTCATTTCATTCATCTCTCTTCAATGGCTCAAAGTTTTTTTCCCTAGGGCAAAATCTCACACACCACATGTTTCACACATTTGCACCATTTACATCACACACACACTTCATGTTCCATGGACCATAACCATGCACTTGACAAGTCATTAGAAGTACACTCTCTCTCTAAAAAAAGAGATAGAAAGAGGAGAGAAGCTCCACTAGTCCATTACATGACCAATTCAAAACCAAAGCATGGGTCAAAGGTCAAAATCCCAAAGGTCCAAAGTTGTCTAAGTTGAAAAAAATCAACATCTAGTGCCACCTCACCTTCAAAGTTCATGCACACATCATCCACATCATCACCAAGACACCCAACACGTGTCACCCACACCTTGTCACACTTCATCAAGATTTTACCTAGGAGAAATTTCTTTGACACCTTGCCTTCCACCTCACCATGCCACATCATCAGCATTTGCCTAGTCATCCCATATGTGCCACATCCCCTTGTACACCATGAAAAAAAAAGGCCAAAAAAAATGAAGTGCTTATTTTCAAAATTTGTTTTTTTCCATCTGAAAGCCCATAAAAAATCATGCAAAATGGTGGTCAAAGATTCCTACTTTGACCACATCTAGCCCTAGTTTTGGAAGTTCTCGGGATGCGCGCCATACCCCTAGTTGCATTGATATTTGGCTTAAACCACCCTCCAAAAAAACCATATCACGCCTCAGCCAACCACATTCAGCCACGTGGGATCAAGCCTATTTTTCGCTAAATGCCTGTGGGATATATCCGTTGTCATGAAGAACCCTAGAAATTATGGCAAGATCCGAAGAATTAGCCCCACTAACTGGCAAATCATGATTAAAGCGGCCGAATTAAGTCCTTTGATGCCGAGAATCTCGCCTAAAGTTGTTAAAAACTCAATTATTAGTGCCAGACAAGAGCAAGGCCACGATAAAGGGGATTATTCGAAAAAGGGGTTCCACTTTGAAGAAGAAATCATGATTATTACACCACAACTGATTGACTAGCAGATCAAGAACTCATTTACAGGCGGAGGAGGCAAAAAACCGAACTGCTTTATCAAGAACTGACCGGAAATTGCCAGATTTAAGAGGTCATTGAGGTCTCAGAGTTTTTTTGAGCACCCCAGCGCTTTGAGCAATCTAATCCAGCATACCACTGTTGGGAATGATCTCTGACTGCCCTGTACTGCCTCCTTGTGTCAGATTTCATCATTTGAAGATATGTATTACCTTTGTTTACCTCATTTTGTGAACTTCTCCATGTTAAATCGTTGGGAAGTTCACTCATTGTAATTCTTGACGGCTCCTTTGAATGAAAATTTGAAGTTGGTAAAGATCACGTCTGCTGTTTCTAAAGATCAATCTTGCTGGTTCAACTCATGCTGTAGCGGCGCTTGATTTTCAATAAGGAACACGAATGTGGTTTGTATAAGTTATTCCTTAGCTTAAACTTCAGACTGTAGTGCTTGTTTAATATTGCTTCACAAAAATCAATCATTGAATCTCAAAAAATCAAGAAAAATAGCATTTCATACTAGAGTCTAGTTATATAGCACTTGTTCTCATGTCATATAGGCCATCTTCATCATTCAAAAGCTAAAAAGTCCTGCAAAGCTAAGATTCAAAACACCTTCTTCTGCTCTGTCACAGACTGTAAAAAAAAAAATCCATAAAAATGGCATTTGCACAGATTTCTGCATACTTCTTGTTGTTTCCACATGATGCACGTGTCTTCTAGGTTAGCTTGAAAGTGTCAAAGAAAGAAGTTCCAAAAAAGTTCTCGTGGATTCTCATCCACAAAATCCAGCTCTCTGCCAGGGTTATTGACCCAAAATTGACCCAGTCAGGCAGCTCCTTTTCATCTATCTCTGGTCAGCATATTGCCTCTGACTTTTGAAGGCATCTCTTGGACTCCCTTGAGCATCGTTTGCAAGTGTTCCCAACAAAAAATAATCAATCCTCTTCATTTGGCAAACAATTTTTTCTTGTTTAGGGACAAGAGATTCACAAGTTAGCTTGAGTTGAGTTGTGCAGGGATTTGGCCACAGATTGGTTGCCTTAAGCAACCTGGAGGTTCTCAACCACTGAGTTGAAGTTTTGCCAGGTACACCAACACTTACCCTCAACTTCTAGCACTGCCACTGTCCATCTACCTGATGGGTGACAGAATTTGTGCGTACATTTAAAACCTGACCAAACAGTACAGATTTCTCCTCGGGTGCCATCAGCAGGGGCCCACACAGAATCTCCATTGGGGTTGATCCAAGAACCCAAATGAGTTGATTCAAAAATTGGCAGTCTTTGCTCCTGAAGCAGAATTATGCTTGGCTTCATCTCTTTGATTGCAATGAGGGCTCTTTTCCGTTTAAGAGGGCCCTTGATCCATCTTAGGTTCCAGGTAATTACCTTCATGACAAGATTTAAGCAGGGTATTTAATTCTTTCCTTAACCCTAAGATTTAGGGCAGGGCTATTCTCAGAGAAGGTAACTTTCTTTCCTTTCTTTTTATTCAGAGGAGTAAAGAAGGATTCTTCATTACCAGGACACGTTTTCAGGTCATCTTTGACTTCATCTTCCAAAGGGGTCTCAGGCACAACGGTGTCTGAGGTCAACTCCTCTAAGTCAACATTCACCTCCATGGGTGATTTAGTGACAAATTTATATCCACCCTCTCTGTTATTACTAGGAGTAGAGAAGACTTCTACATTATTCTCGATAATCTCATTAATGCATCAAACATTTCTGGTGCATCATTTAGGAGGATCAACCCCTCCTCTTGAGCTAGTTTCATTTAGATCCTTCCCCCTTTAAACATACCGCTCCAGCTGACTCAGAGTCAGAAGAATTTAGGAAATAAGGAGCCTCCGAATTTTCCTTTATAGTAAGGCCAGTGTTTTTGTTAAGAGGCAGTGGGTTGACCACCTCATCCATGATCTCCTTCCCTTTTATTGTATTCCTCCCCATTCCTTGGCCACAAGGGCTTACAGGTCTCTCGGGATGCTCCCCAATTCCCTGGCCTTTTGGAGTTACAAGTATCTGGGGTTGAATTAAGGCTTGGCCATCTGGACTTACAGGGCTTTCCTTTTCCTGGCCAGCTGGGCTTACAAGCACTTTGAATTGATTTGCAATTTTAAATCCTGGGCTTTCCTCCTCCATTCCCGTTTTTTCGTTTTGTCTGCTCCTAAAGGTTTTTTCCAACTCCTGTTGTTGATCCTTGGCTTTTTGCTTTCTTGCCTTCTTTCTGGCATATTCTTCTTCTTAACTGGGGTCCAGGGCTCCCTTCTCCTGGTGAAATTGACAGGTATCACCTCCTGATGGTTTTTTATTTGAGGCTTGGGAGGAGGGGGAGTTTTTCATCCATGTCCCTTTACAGACCCCTCCCCCATGCAGTCTCAGCCCACAGATATTACAAGGGAGGGGTAGCCGTACCAGTTTAAGTGGAGGGTTTTAGTATTTCCATAGTAGTCCTTATACTCAATGGAGTTTGGGATGGGTTTTAGTATATCCAACTGAACCCACATCTTGGGAGCCCTTTCGGCAATCGTTTCACAGGCAATATATTGTCCGACTCTCTCAAAAAGCTTCTTGAAAAGCTCCTCACTAGTACATCGGATTGAGGCCTTGCACTGAGGCTGAGGCCGGATGAAGCAACTGTTCCAATTTCTGTGGGTCGAATTTGGGATTCCATTTTTGGAAATAAAACTGAGTGTTTGCCCTATAGATCGTGCCTTGTTTTAACAGAAAGTTTACTGCTTTTGTGTTTCCGCACTCCACCACAAAGAAGAGGAACTCCAACCAGTACATTCCGGTAATCTCCACCTGTTTATCGAGTTTCAAGAGTTCATTTTTAAGGTGGGATAATTTAACCCCTTCATGTCTTATGCATCCGATCAGAGCTTTGTTCTCCAGATCATTTAGTCTAGAAGGGATAAAAGAGTGAGCCAGAACGGGAATACCGTTGAATTCTGGTTTGATTTTCTTTTCTCCTTGTTTCAAAAGCAGCCTTTGATCCTGATTAATCTGATCTAGCATTGGTACAACAATTTGAGATTGCATCTCCACCTGCGAAGCTCCTTTTTGAAGTCTCGTCCTCACACCTTCCTCCATTCTTCTTGCTCCAGAGCTGCTCGCCATCGGAACCAGATAATCGCCTACTGTGAAAAAGCTTGGCTTGGAAAAGTTCTTTTCGTCTTCCTTTCTTTTAGATATGGCTCTAATAAGCCCAATCATTTTGTGCTGCATAGACTCTGCCAAGCCTTTAAAAATTCCATTACTCTGCCAAATTCTCCCCCTGCCGTACTTTCATTCCCCCATTTGTCCCATCAGTGCCCATTCTATCTACTAACTGTTCCACAACCCCATGGCCATGGCCCTGTGGCCCCGGCCTAGATCCCTGTCCCTGTCCCATACCTGTGTTACCTGTTTCCTGTTATCTGTTCCAACCTCACATGACGCTCAACCCTAGTGCCTCCAAACCTTCGACCAAGAAAGAAAAATCTTGTGTGATGAAATTCCAATTTGAAGGCTCAAATAACAATTCTCAACCCCTTTCCCTAAAGAGAAAAAAGACTGCCTTGCAAGAAATGATATTAAATGCAAACAAGCAAGGATCTGCCTATGATTTTTTATGTCAAACCTACTCAAGATCCTAAGGAATGTTGCAAAAAGTCAGACAGATTTAACCCCTCAAAAATATACTCCTGACTGGGTCAAAATTTGGTCAATATCCCTAGCAGAGTGTAGATTTTTGTAACTCCAAAAAGGCAGCTCTTTTTTGTGATTTGATGCTTGGATCCTTTCTCAATATGTCTGCAGACAATGGTCAAGTGCTCTTTTTGCAAAGAAATGTGAAAATTGTCCTGGAGATTTGTGTTTAAGTCTGACAGACTATTGCAGTCTATGAATAGCAGGCAAAAACTTGGGCTAGTTGATGCTTGAGGGCTCCTTTTTTGTTTTTTGGACTAAATTTCAATGTTATCTATGCTCTGCAGATATAAAGATGCCAGATGCCCTATGAAAATGCAATTAAAGATTAGTATGAGCAGAATTTTAGCCTGAGTTGTGCAAGCAGAGATCTCACTCTAAGGGATATGTATTTTGGTCATCATTCACCTATTCTGTATATGCTTATATGCAACTATTTTCGTAATGCCTCTTGTGCCTAAGTGCAAAGAATCACTGTCAAAATTTTTAAGATGCAGAACACAATGTCAAAGGTAATCATTCACAAATGCTTTCCCAAGGGTCGGATTTTCATTCACTTAAGAATCACACAGCAAACAAAGATAATTCCAAGCTCGATGTCTTGGGCATATGATCAAATTAAATATTCAGTCAGGTAATAAAATATCAATAACTCGTGCATAATCTAGCATGTGGAAGGCAAATTCAAGCATAAACCATCAAATCCGGCCATTCGTCAAAGAACCTCGATCAGTATTCTGCCTTTAAGCCCTCGAAAAATCTCTGAGCATTCTTTCCCCTTTTCAAATCCTCTGTTCCAGCCTGTTCTTGTCAGATCCGGGCCGGATCTTTGTTTTTCAGTTCAGTGGATGGGTTGTTGGTGCAATGCAGGCCAATCCAAAGTGTCTAGGTCATGATTAGGCAGTTGATTCGGGTGAATTTTGCCGGATCTTGGCATAGCAGGGGATTAGGGTTCTTGAGAAATAGCCACGATATATCCCACAGACCAGTTTCAGAAAAAAAGATCAAGTTATATAAGGAATAACAGAAGCAATATTATTAATTATTGCGTGTTATGCCCACGTGGGGCTCGGTACCTCAACCGCCCACACGCCCATGTGTACCACGTGGCGGGGGGTGATTGGACGGGGGAATCTAGGCTGGGGGGTAGATGGGAAAAAAAATTGCAACATGTAGCCTGGCACATTTCCCAAGAAATCCAATATGAAGGCCTAAATGAACACATTTTTGAAAATTCTTTTTTGCAAAAAGAATCTTTTTTATGCTCTCCATGATGGTGGGATCTTTTTTGCAAAACTAGACTTTTCATTTTTTGGCTTAAAGAGGATATAATAATGAGGTGGCAAGTAGGCAAGATGAATTGGCAAGATGAAGATGACATGGCAAAAAGGGGTGATGAGGTGTCAAACAACTTGGCAAGGAACATTTTTGCTAGTCAAAACATGTGATGAGGTGGAGGTGATGAATGTGACACATGGATGCTGATGTGGAAGTGTTGGTGATGATGTGGCAAGATAACATGCCACCCTTATGATCTTAAACAATTTATTTTGAAGAGTCTTTGAAAAGAATGGAATTTTCAATGGGGTGACACGTGTGTGATGTGACATGGCAAGGGAGATGATGTGTATGATGACTTGGCCATTTTTAAGTGATGTCATGGGTCAATTTAATGCTAATGCATATTAATTGCATTCTTTAGGCAAATCTTTGACTTTTGTTGCTTGCACTTTCTCTCACCATTTGACTTCTAGAGAGAGAATTTGATCCTAGACCATGGGTATGGCCAAATCAGGTGAAAATTTTGCTTTTTACAAGATGGTGATGGCATGTTGGGTGTGTAGTATGAATGACATATGAAAGAGAAGTTTTGACTAGAAAAAATCTCCTAGGCCAATTTGCTTTAGGAAATGAAAGCTAGGCATGGAACTTGAGGTCACATAGGCATGGCAAAGGATATGGAAGGCTTGAGACGGAGATCATAGGACATAGTTATGCCAAGAACTCAAATGGAAACATCACATAACAAAAACACTTCAAGGGGTCTTCAAATCTTCAAAGTTGTCTTGCTTGAATCACCTTCCCTAGCATGCTTGTGTGATCTTTCACGAATGTCCTCACCTTGGTCTTCAAGTCTCCACTTCATAATGTGCAAAGATGCATTCTCTTAAAATGAATTGTGCTTGTGTATCTGTGTTCAAATTCAAGTGTAAGCATGAGTAAATCACATTGTGTCTTGCTCTTTTATGTTGCCATAGCATGGCAGCCCATAGCATGGCAGCATCATGCCAAACAAAAAGAACAAGCTGGTCCCCCAGTCTCTTGTTTTTTGCCAATGACAAAGTAGAATTCCAGCCAGCTGCCAATATGGAGGTGTGTTTGGCAGCTTAATGGACCTGCAATGGATTAAAAGAAGATGGTGATGGTAGATATTCAGGATGATATGAATATGATCATGAATGTGAACTGCAAGTGAACCTGCATGACAAGTATGATCATAGAGAAAATGAGCTGCTGGATGTGTGATCTTTCATGAATGTCCTCACCTTAGTTTTCAAGTCTCCACTTCATAATGTGCAAAGATGCATTCTCTTCAAATGAATTGTGCTTGTGTATCTGTGTTCAAATCCGAGTGTAAGCATGAGTAAAGCACATTGTGTCTTGCTCTTCTATGCTGCAATAGCATGGCAGCCATATAAATACATAAAACGTCACAGAAACATTGCAACATCTCCTTGTTTTTGCCTCTTCAGCGATATTGGACCACCTCCTACTATTAATAGATAACCTGATATAGACCTTTGACCATCTAAATCTCCACCCCAATCTGCATCTGCATATATATAAAGATTCAGATCTTCAAAATTATAGGTAATGCGTTGATTTAATGTTCCTTTCAAGTATCTCGGAATCCCTTTAGTAGCAATCCAATGTTGTCTTGCAGGATTTTGTAAATATTTGCTCAATAAATTTATAGGATATGTTATATCCGGTCTTGTATTGTTAGCCACATATAGCAAGCTTCCAATAAGCTGCTATAATACAAAAAGTTCTCACCTTCTCTATAGTAGACGTATAGATTTCCATCATTTTTTAATTTTTTAAATCCCCTTTCCTTTAAATAGTTATTCATGCAATGGTACCATTCTCTGGGTGATTGTTTCAAGCCATATACTGCTCATTTCAATCTCTATACCAGACAATTCCCTTGCTCATATCTTAGAGTTTGTCTCATCATCGTCTAATTTTGCATTGAGAAATGCAGTTTTTACATCCATGTGATGTAATCCATGTGATGCCTGAATCAAGAGGCGATGGGCGATGTCAAAAAGGGATAAAGAGATGCCAGGTAAGTACACACACACACACACACTCATTCACTCATTCATTCATTCATGGATAGTATAAGTTATAGATTATACAGATACAGTAACTGTGATCTCGGTAAGAGGAAGGTTTTGATCGTCGGAATAGGAATATCTCAAAAATGTCTCAAAAACAGTATGGGAAAATAAAATAAAGTAATAAGCCAAACAAGGGGTACCCCTGTGCTCCAAGACTAGAGATTGAAGCATAAGATTAAATCGTAAACCCGCGGATGCACAGAAAATGTAGGCAAAACGAACTTGATACTCCGGCTTGCGGTGATTTCAAATTACAGATCCGTTAAAAAAAAGGGGGGGGGGGATAGGGGATATTTAATTTAATTTAACTTAATATAAGTATTTAAGTTATTACAATATAATATTAATTAAAAATTGTTAGGTAACCGAAGTTACATAACTATTTGAATTACTAAAAGATTGGGAGATGTGGTAAATCGCGGGCGATCGTGAGAAAATATAAATCATAATTTATAATGCAGGGAATTTACACCTACAATTGGTCCGACGTGTCACAGTAATCATCACAAACACCAGACCTGGGGGGGGGGGGGGGGGGGGGTAACAAATTAATAAATTATAGCTATGGATTAAGGGAGGACATAAATGCGAAAAGTCGCTTAAAATTAGTAGACAGTGGCTGGATACACGATACGAAAAATAAGGAGGACAGATAAGACAAGACCCGCAATTGTAAGACGTAGACCGCAATAAAGAAGCGGGAATTTAGATAGATTTCATAACCCTAAAAGATATAACAAGGAGAAGGTAAAGAGTGAAGCTCCGCCTCCAAGTTCTCTAAGTTTTCTAAATTCTCCGAGCTCCGACTCCAGTGCAACGCCCAACCCAGCTCCAGCAGATTTCGGAATTTAGAATGGATAAAGGGAAGAAGATCCTCAGCGATGAAGATGGGGATAAGAAGTCAGTTAGGAAGCGCCCGAGATCGGGGGTCCCGGGCAATCTTACCGTGCCATGGAACCCAGACCTCGAAGATCTGAATCCATGGTGCATTTGTGAGCCGGAATGCATATGCTTATATAAAGGTCTGAGGTCATGCATAAGTTGTGGGCGCGTACATTGCCTGTTTTGTGATCGCATCCACCATGCGCAGTCGATGAGAGATGCAGGTTATAATCTTGGCCTTTTAGGAGTTCTTGGAGTCCTAGTAGACAAGAACGATACAGTTCGGCGCCAGGATCTGGACAGAGTTATGCAATGCTTCAACAGACTCCAAATGCATGCAGCAATACAGAAATCTTCTAACTACCAGCATAATCTTATGATAGGTGACTATGGCAAGGTCTGCATTTTCTGTTGCGAGAAAAATCCAGTGGATTTTTTTATGCCAGGCTTATATGCATAGGAATCTGGAAAAAGTCAAGACGATTGGAGAGCCATCGACAGAAAAGAAGCGGAAGAAGTGAACATATGCAAGAAAGCAGCAAGGGAAAGACGGAAAGAAGGGAAAAGTGGAAGGGGTCCGAGGTGGATAGGATATGACCTTAGGTTTTTTTGTTTTCGTACTGTTTTATTTTTGTTTTTTGTTTTTCTTTTGAATCAATCCTCTTTAGCTTATGCTTCATATATGATCCCTGTCAATTGCTAAAGATGGGTAACCTGTAGCAGCCCTAGGCTGAGCCTAATTGTTTAAATGAATTAGATTAAGTCTCCCAGAAGAGAAAGCTATGCCTCTTGAGAAAATACCATGCTTTAAGCATGACTGAATGTACCAATGTCATATGAATATGCCTATGTTATATTTGTCTTGGGAATTTTTGAATAGAAAATTTGAAGTAACAGCTGTTACTTGTAAAACAGCTTCATTGTATAGCTTAAGTCGCCCACTTCTGATGAATCGCTTCTGATCTAAAGTATTATACTCTATAACAAAAATGAACAATTGATTGGGGAATTGCGGATATCTTCATACATTCAGGCTAGGACCAGACCACAAGACACTTCGGGTGACATATGATAACAGGAGGAAGAGCCTCAAGGGATACACTTTGACTGGTAAGTCAGTATGCTAGATTTGGGCAGGATACATTCGACAACAGAAGGGAGATGATAGCAGGCAAATCAAAGTGAGATGGACCATATCGCGGAGGAAACGAACCTGAATGCAAAAAGGGTGGCGAATATGTCGAAGCCTGGAAAAACACAGGACAAGGAGTGACAGGAAAGCAAAAAGATAAGAAAACGATGCCATGCTGGACGAACAAACGAGCAAACAGACAGAAAAGACAGAAAATTGGAGAAGAGAAAAATTGGAGAAGAGTGGACGATATGCGGACGACAAAACGACAAAATATCAAGGGAACACACTTCGTAAAAGGTAAAACTAAACCATTGAAAGTACAAAACAAAAAGGCTACAAGACCCTCAGAGTAAAAGGTGGACGGGGCAAGCTACGGGACAGAGAGGCTAAGCCTCCGCCGTACACCAGGATAGCGAGGGCTAGACCCACCATCTGGTAACCCGGACCACTAAAAACTCGTTGACACCAGGAGAACAAAATATGACTTTTAGCGGGGTATGAAGAATACCTCATTTGTCGAAAATTGTCAAAAAGGAGAATGGGGCAAATTATGGACTGAGGGGTATAACCCCCGCCATAGGCCAGGATAGCGCGAGCTCGGCCCCCAACTGGTTCCCAGATCACCAAAATGACAGAAATACAGAAATACAGAGATACAGAGATACAGAGATAAGTGCAGAAAGGACGGAATGTTGAGTCACATAAATACATAATTAATGCAGGTAGGCAACTACCGAATTAATCGGCTCAGAAAAGATCGCCCCCGGCCAACAGACAAAGAAGAAGGACGACAGTATCGGGAAGGGAAGATCGAATAATAATAAAAAGAGACGGGCGGAATAATTATGGACATTTTGAAATTCAAATTAAAACGGTAATTTTAAATAAAAATACCGTTTAGAAGGAGGTAATATATACCCTTAAGGAGGCATTACGGCTACCTTACCAGAGGGAGCCTAGTACGATCGCACTGCCCAGAACCACCGCAGAGTTTTCTCGCAAACAGAAGCTATGGGCGACATCACCAACAGCAGCCAGCAGAGGAGAGCAGATGCAGCGAGAGCACCAGTGAGCCAGCAGGACCTTAGGGATTTCCTGGACAGATGGACAAGCAGCTAGAATAAAAAATTCCGAGCATGGATGCACTCAACGCACTGGCTGAAACATGCAACTGTAACAAGTTAGCCATCTCCAGTATGGACGTGAGGTTAGGAGGGGTGGAGAGGACGAACGAGGAAATACAGCGCAGAATGGACGAGATCGAAGAGGAGAAATCAAAGATTCTGCAAAAGTTGGTTGAATTAGAGAAATCAAATTTTGAGTTGGATGCATGGGAGTCATTTGATAGGATAAAGCCACATATAATGGAATATGAGGAGCAGAGTAAAATTAAACATGATGTTAGGCTAATTGGGGTAGCGGAGAGACCTAACGAGGATATATATCGAGTTACTGCAGAAGTGATAGAGACGGTGTTCAAGGAACACAGGAGCGTCATTGTCAAGGCACTATGGTCAGGCCAATGGAGAGGAAGATCAAGACACATAAACCTGACACTGAGGGACTTGGCAACTAAAGAAAGAATCTTGCGGATGGGATCCAGATTGAGGAATGGAATCAAAGTACAGGAGTCTCTAACAGTAATGCAGCGTCAAGGGCTGCACAGGGAGCTAGCCAAAGCCAGGGAGCTGAACCAAGCAGGGATACAGGCGGGGGTCAAGAATGGCAAAGTCTACCTTCACAAGAGGATAAGAGAACAGGCTACTCAATCGCAAGAACAGAATATGGGGACACAGAGAGTAGCAAAATTAACAGAATTGGAGAAGGAAAACATAAATCCCCTGAAAACAATACAACAGGGGGAGGAGAGCAGATTGCTAGGGGGAGCGTTGAGAGCGATAACGTTGGAAGGGAATCAGAACAGAGGGGCAGAAAGAAGCGGAAGCGGGGAAAACGAAGACCGAACAACACAAGGGCCCAACCCCGACAATGAAGACCAGAGGAAGACCAAGAAGAGCAGGCAACGGGACAGAAGGCACGGAGACCCCGAAGGAACAACCTCGAGGGAAGAGACGTTGACAATATGGTACTGGAACTGTACCGGGTGACGGAGAGAGACTAGAAGGTGCCCACAGCTGCGACATAATATGTCTGGTAGAGACATGGGAGCATAACGTCAAGAGGTTGCCAGAGGAAGAAGGATACCAGCTGTTCACGTGTTAGAAGGACAAGGATTTCAAGATAGGGAGGGGAAGTGCAGGCCTGGCATGTTATGTAAAGAACAGTAAAACTAGCAACGCATGTATTTTACATTCAGATATCAATAAAAGATACATGGTATTGAATGTCCAATTGCAAAATAAACAAGACATATTTCTGATAATTGCATATTATCCGCCAAACAGTGACAAGCTAGAGTTACTGGACCTCGGGGAAAGTATGATGAAATGGAAAGAACAGGGGCCAATAATACTAGTAGGGGATTTGAATGCCAGAACCAGACAAGAACAGGCACAAAGCACGAACATTGATGAAAAGGACGGTCAAATAATATACACAGCAAGAACACAGGAATGGCAGAGAGATACAGAGGATAAAGCAGAGGTCAACGCTAAAGGCAAAATGCTGCTGGAAGTATGCACGGCAACAGGGGTAATCATAGCTAATGGAATGAAGAAATGGAAGGGATCAAGGAGCTTTACGAGTCAGAATGCACATGGAAAGAGCATAGTAGATTATGTAATTCTGAACAATCAAGCAGTAGAAAGAGTAGTAGGACTAATGCTACAGGACTGGCCGACTGGAAAAAGGGAAAGTCATAGGCCGATCAAATTAACACTCAAGGGGGGTGGGACGATACAGATCAATAACACAGGGGAAAAGGAGGAAAAGAAATCAAAGGCGAGGATCCAATTCCAAGAAAAACACACAGATACATTCATACAAATAGTCAGGGAGGAAATGGGAAAATGGGAGTGGGGAAAACACAATGCGAATGACAATGGCAATACACTCAATGACATCATGGTGAGAGTAGCAACAGAGATATTTGGGAAAAAGAACCGAATCAGAAAGAACAGGGCCTTCAAAGCATCAGCATGGTACGATGACGAGTGCAGAGAGCAAAAAAGAAAAACCAAAGAGCATATAGGAAAGGAGACATACCAAACAGAAAAAGCAGCATACATAAGACTACTGAAGATAAAACGGAATAATAACCTACTGCAGCATCAATGGTATATGGCGAAACTGCTGAGGAAACAACCCCGAAGATTTTGGAGGGGATTCAAAAAGAAGGGAGGAGATAATATGAAAACAGGGAATGGGCAGGACAGTATTAGAACATCAGGATGGGAGAAATACCTAGAGAAATTGTTTAAGACAGGGGCACCCCCTGTATCAATACCAGTGTCGCAGGATTCAGACAAACCATGCTTCAACATGCAAGAGGTAATGTTAGCCCTAAACAGGATGGCTAACCACAAAACCCCGGATCTATACGGTCTGGACCGTGGAATTACTGAAATGTGCGGAGACAGAAATTGGCAGACAGGTCACAGACATTTTCAACGGCATCATACATACAGGGCTTCCAGACAGGTGGACATACAATAGAGTCATACCCCTGCATAAGGCAGGAAGCAGGCAAGATCCAGAAAACTATAGAACAATAATGGTGAGCTCCATTTTCACAAAATGGTTCGGAAAGGCAATGGATAACAAATTAAAAAAATGGGCAGAAAAAGGAAACATGAGAGCACAAGGGCAAGCAGGATTCAGGCCGGAACACTCAACCACCGACCACCTAGTAACCCTTCGGATCTTAATAGAACAGAATAAAGCACAGGGAAGAAAGATCATATGCTGCTTTGTAGATTTCAGGAAAGCATTCGACACAGTCCCGAGGGAGAAGCTATTACAAAGGTTGATGGACATGCAAACCCCAAGAAACATGGTAGGATCAATTGCAAGACTATACCACAGGGTATATGCCAAGATAGAGCAAGAAGGACAGCCAATAAACTAGCCAATAAACTGTGATACAGGCGTTAAACAGGGTTGCCCGCTATCCCCAACTCTATTTGGGATATACATAGATGCTTTGCAGGGCTACATAGCAGAACAGCAAGGGGAAGAATACGCCCCAATGTTGGGAGACACGAAGGTGCCGATTATGCTATACGCCGATGATCTGAGTATGATGGCCACAAAAAATAAGGGGATGCACAGACTGCAGGAATTCTAGAACAATTCTGTGAAGAAACCGGGCTGACACTAAATCTAACCAAAACTAAGATAGTCATCTTTGGCCATAAGAACAGGCATAGACCCTTCAGATATAAGGAGAAAGAAATAGAGGAAGCAACGGAATATAGATATCTAGGGTACGACGCGCATGGCACAGGGAAGTGGGCCAAGGGTGCAGACTCTAGGTTCCAATCAGCTATAGGAAGTTATTTCAATATGAAGAATTTCTCGCAATGTATGTAATAATTGACCGGGACATCAAATGTTACTTATTCAAGGCAGTGAGTCGCCACTACTCAATTATATGGGGCGGCTTGGGGGCCGCCTACCGCATTTAAAATGGGAAAAACAGAAGGAATCCTTAGGCAAAGGCAATGCATGTGAATTTAAAGTAAGGACAAATACGCCACCGACAATCATGGTCCTCAAACAGGGGCAAAACCAATGGAGGTGAGAGCATGGGGAGAGAACCATAAAGTACCCGATTAGGGACAATGCAGGACCCTTCAGGGAAATTGTCCAGTATTGCAATCATCGAGTCAGCAAAATCACACATCCTCATAGGCAGTGGATGGTTTAAAGACGTGGCGATTTGAACCAGAGAAATGGGATTAAACCTGAGCGACCTAATAAGTGAAGGGCGCTGGCGCGTGAGGAGTGGACGACAGAGCCACAAGAGCATGGCCGCAAAAACACACAGACCAAGACGACTGCTCATGACGCCAACCCGGATCAGCAAGTAGGACACCGATGTATCGGGATAACATACTGGGGAAAAGCAGAAGAGATATCTTGGCTAGATTCAGGATGGAGAGTCACGATCTGAGAATCGAAAAAGACAGGTGGAGAGGAATAGACAAGGAAGATCGGATATGCAGAATTTGTGACAATGGGAGAGTAGAGGATGAGAACCACATGATTAATGATTGTCCGATATACGGGGACATCAGAGACAGATACAGAAATATAAGATGGGGGAACCGCAGACATATCCCGATGACAATAATGTAATCACTGAGATTGTTGATCTAAGAGATTCCAGCCCACCGATTCGCACCGACGATTTTTCTGAGCCCTCTGTTATTCGGATTGCCACCCACCAATCCAAACTCGATCGCCATACACTCGCTTCTTCCCAAGACTCTCCTCCTTTACTTGCTCGCTTCAGCTCCTCCTTTCAATCCCGCTTGGCTTCCAGGCATGACTCTTCCGATTCGCTTCCACTGCCACAAGACCCAAACCAACCAAGCACTTTTATTGGCTCCACGCTGGTGTATCTGCTGCAATCCCCTGATCGGTTGTCACCGCTTTCCAAGGTTTGGCCACGTGTACACGTTTTCTTTTCCTTGTTTCATTATACATAAAGGCTAAATTCAACAAACTCCCCCTTTAGCCTTTATGGTCTACAACCCCTACTAGGTTCTTTGCAGTCTCTAGTTTGGGCTCAGATAGAGCCTTCGTTAACATATCCGTCAATGGAAGATGGGTGGAAATATACGCCACATTTATCTCCCCTTTTCCACTTTTATCTCGTGAGGAAATGATGATGAATGTCAATGTGTTTGGTCCTAGAGTGTTGGATTGATTCTTCACATTGCCACCCCGGCCTTATTATCACAAGATAAAGACGGCAGTTCGCTTTGAATTGAATTTTTCAAGCATTCTATGCTTACCAAATTACTTTCGCCATGGACACCGCCATATATTCTCAAGCTCGACTAGATTTGGCGACGATTCTTTGCTTTTACTTTGCCTTGAAGTGATATTGCCGCATCCCCCAAGTTTGTACAAATATCCGTGATGTGGATCTTCTCATTATCATATCTCCTCCCCAATCAAGCTACCAGATAACCAACTAATTTGTTTTATCGCACTTTGAAAACAAATCCCTTTGTGTTATCAGTTCCTTTCAAGGCATATCTAAGTATTTTTTCACAAGTACCCAATGTCAGAATCCGTGGTTATTGCAAAACCCGCTAGCAAATTAACCACATAAGTGATATTCGGTCGAAGTGCGCTTTTGCAATGTATAACAAGCAACCAACCAATGATCTGTAAGGTCTGGCCTTCATTTCCTTAGTCTCCTTTGGGGTCTTAGGACACATATCTCCGCATATTTTTACTCCCGAGGCCATAGGAGTTTTTGCTGGATTGCATTCGAGCATTCTGAATTTTGCTAATACCCCCTTAATATTTTGTTCCTGCGTAAGATAGAGCAATCCCCGTTCCTTATCCCTTCGAACTTCCATTCATAGCAATTTCTCCAAATCTCCCAAGTCTGTCATCTGGAATCGACCATTCAGCAATGTTTTGCAATCCATCAACAACCTTTTGTCATTGCTTACAATGACGCAATCATCCACATAGAGGGCCATAATTAGGCATTTGTCCCCATTCCTTTTCATATATAGATTGCCCTCCGTTCTTAACTTCGCAAATCCTGCAGAAATCAGAAACCTGTTTATGCATAAATACCATTGCCTGGCTGCTTGCCTAAGCCCGTAAACCGCCTTTTTTAATTTACACACCATGTTCTGACCTTGCTCATAGCCTTGTGGCTGCTCCATGTATATTTCTTCATCTAAATCCCCATTCAAGAATGCAGTCTTAACATCCATATGGTTTATCTCCATGTCGCTCAAGACCGCAATCGCAGTGAGGTCCCACATCGTTACTTTGACAATAGGTGAGAATGTATCCCTGTAATCCACACCTTCTTCTTTGAGTATACCCTTTGCAACCAGCCTTGCTTTATATCGCCACTACTGATCCATCCGCTTTTTAATTTTAAACAGCCATTTGCTTTTCCAATGACATTCTTATCTTTTGGTCACAGACGAAGTTCATAGGTGCCCGGCCCTTTAAATGAATCCACCACTTTGCATAGCCTCTTTCCATCGATATGCATCCTTTCTTTCCAAGGCTTTTCCATCAAGTTTCGCTTCTACCAAGCATTATGCCAATATCTTAGGCTTCCTTGGTTCCGTTGTCTTCCCACTTTCGCCTCAGAGCAAACTTGTGTCAAATGAAACTCCCACAGACGCTCCGCATCACTACTCGCTGAAGTTCTCCTACTTCCTTCTCCCACCCGAGGTCCGTGTTCGTGCACTATTTCTCAACAACCTCATGCATCTCCTCCGCTCGATTTTCATGAGGTGTACCATCTAACCTCAATGACCTCATACACCTCATCCGGCTCCACGCCCGCTTCTTCAATCTCAAAGACTAGTCTCTCGTGATCCTCTTCACTCTCTCACCTACATCTATTTCATTTTTCCTTCAACATTGTGTTCTTTATTTCTCCTTTCATCACCGCCGCCGCCGGGCCTCCAAGTATTCCATTGGCACCCACTCATCATCTTTTATGTCAAGCTTAGACTTTTTGCTATGTCCTTGTATAGAACATTCTTTATTAAAACACAACATCCCTACTAACATACACTTTTCGCGACTGGTTCCATAACCAGAGCTATTTGTCTCCGCCATCGAACCCACTAGGAAGGTGCACATGTTCATCATCCAGCCCTTTAATCCCTTCTCGTACCATCATATGTTGACACCCATAGACTTTAAATCTTTTCAATGTGATTGTTTTCTCGCCGCAATACTCTCTCTCTGCACTCTCCTTTCACAAAGAACTGCCGGGTAACCTATTCTCAATGTAAAATGGCCAAATTTCTCCATAGATTGTTCTAAGAAACCCGCATGCTTAAGCATGGACGAAGCCGTGATGGTGGAATTTTTATGCTCAGAACCCATTCTCACTGCGGGTGTACCGACGAGAGTATTGTCTCCGTGATCCCTCGCGACTCCTGACAATACCTACGTAAATCTCAGGGAGATCTATACTTCCACCAAGGTCGACCTAGACATTTAACTTTTAGTGATGTTTCCTTTCAACTTCCAAGTAAATATATAATCTAAATGCATCAAATACTTGGTCTTTGGTCCTTAAAAATAGCATTTAGTAATGCCCCACCAGAATCAAGCTAATAAAGGTAGCGAAGTAAGATTTCGCTCCTCTACTTTCAACCTGCATAGGCCCGCAAACATCCGAATGCACTAGTTCAAGCAATTCATGCGTCCTTTTTCCTTTATTTCTAAATGCCACTCTACTTTGTCTTCTTAACATGCAAGCTTCACACACGTCATCAACCTCGCAATCCTCATAATCAAGCTCATCTAAAAGATTGTGCTTTTTGGCTATTTTAATGTTGTCATAGCAGACATGCCCTAATCTCAAGTGCCAAAGCCTTAAGCTATCGAGGGGAGATGCCTTATTGATGGTATCATTCACATCCAATTCAATCAGATTTCCTCTTCTTTGAGCTTCAAACAATTTAACGCCTCCTCTAATGAATTTGCATCCATACTTATGAAAAAATAAATCATATCCATTATCCACCAAATTGGCAACTGAAATTAAATTAAACAACATTCCCGCATAAAATAATGTATCCGGCAAACTCAAAAACATTCTTGCCTTTAACTAGAATATGCAAACTCCTCTTTCCCAAGCACCTTTTGCATTGCTCCATTGTCCATCCGGTCACTGAATCCATACTGCTCAATGCATTTCAACATGTCGCGCGAGAGCTCACTATGGAGACTTCCAGCCCGAATCCCATCGGGGTATTAGTTTTGTCCAAATTTTTCTTTGCAACATTAATTTTCGAGATGTGATGCTCATTTTTTAAAACGACGGTTGTAAGTACTTCTTTCTTTCTTCTCGTGAGAGCTCCCACGGGTCTGCTTTTCGCCTCGCTCTCTCCAACCGCCGCCACCACAGCGCCCCCTTCCACCAAGCGAACCCACCACGCCTTCGGTTCCATTTCTCTCGGTCGGACATTCCGCCTTGTACCAAACTCCTCGCATCAGAGTATAATCAGATTCTCCGCTTTCCACCTTCCCCTACCTCTTTCACGCCCTCGACCTCTCCCTCTCCGCTAGATTCTCCCCGCATACAAAGTGATAGGGTGTTCTTCTGCCCCCGGTAATCGGCTTCACCAAAATCTCCCCGCTCAAGCTCGGCCCTAATCGCTTCTATTGCTTCATCCGTGTGGATGTAGTCCTTCTCACTAGCATAGCTAAATCTTTAAATGAAACCTGGAATGCTCTGGTTAAGGCCAATACCTTCTGCTGTTCATTATAACGCGCTCCAGCTCCATCCAAATCGTGCAACAGCAATCTAAGATTTCGGATCAAGCTTCGTAGATCATCTCCTTTCTTGAATTGCAGGTTGCGCAATTTCATTTCCAAGATATCAATCTGAGTAGACGTCTTCTCTTCATATCTTTTTAGGAGATACTTCCATATCTCTCTGGCCTGTTTGTGTTGAATTTCAAGCACAATATCACCACCTAGCTTTGCCATGATAATGGCTTTGGCAATCTCCTCCCTTTCGTCATCTGATATTCTAGTTTCCTCAGATCCCGACGCTTCTGCTTTCACTTTAGATTTAAGTGGAATCTCCTTCTCTTTGGCTGGATCCACCAAATCCCATAGTTTGTCTACCTTAAGGGCCTGCATGATTTTGGCCTTCCAAAGCTGAAAGCCAATGTCTCCATCAAATACTTCAGTACTGTTGAGATAGATCAATGCCAATCGGCTGGCCATATCTCTCTTGCTCTGATACCACTGTTGATCTAAGAGATTCCAGAGCCCACTGGTCTGCACCTGACGATTTCTGAGCCCTCTGTGTTATTCTGGATTGCCACCGACAGCCCAATCCAAACTCTGATACGCCACACTCTGCCTTCTTCCGGCACTCTCCTCCTTTACTTGCTCGCTTCAGCTCCTCCTTTCAATCCCGCTTGGCTTCCAGGCATGACTCTTCCGATTCCGCTTCCACTCTGCCGCGCACCCAACCAGTCTGTTCGCTACCCTTTTTATTGGCTCCACGCTGGTGTATCTGCTGCAATCCCCTGATCGGTTGTCACCGCTTTCCAAGGTTTGGCCACGTGTACACGTTTTCTTTTCCTTGTTTCATTATACATAGAGGCTAAATTCAACAGAGATCTGGCAGACGCGATCCAAGGAATGATGACCAGACACAGAGAAGTACACAGTGAAAGAGGGCTTGTAATATGACCCGCACAAAAGCGGATCATAAACCCCATACAAAATGTTCAGTTAAAAGCTGATTGATAACGACGCATCACTGCACGGCCACGAAGCCGAAGTAAAGCGGGATGCTGGTAATAATAGAAAAAAGTCAGCCTTCAGAAAAGGCTACATCATAACAGCGTGATGTGCTAGTAGCGCCCTTTTAGGGAGCTCGCCCATGCTATACAAGTCCAGGGGCCTCGCGGCACAAGGGACGTTAATGTATTCTATTCTATTATATTCTAATTCCAAATCAAGTGCATTTGCTGCTGCCAAGATAAGTCTAATGCTTATTAGTTTTACTATCAGAGAGTAAGTCTCATCGTAATCGTTACCCTTCCTTTGTGAGAAACCCTGTGCCACCAATATGGCTTTATACCTTTTGGATCCATCTGCATTTGTCTTAATCCTGTAGATCCACTTATTTCTGGCTATGTTTTTGTTTTGTGGACATTCAACCACGTTCCAATATAGTCAGCTGGATATTTTATTGGTTTTATGCTTATTCTTCTACTTTTTACAGATTCTGTCCTGCCATATTCTTCTCCACTGATATCCGATGTAACATCTCTAAGAATTTCTGTTTGAGTTTTCTTCTTCTTCTGTCTAGCTACTTGAGCAGGCAGTTGCTCATCCGAGTGTCTAGTTTGAAGTGCAGCGCCTTCTTGAGTAGATTGTACATGTGTACCTCTTGAGCAGGTTGTATAGTGTTTTCTCAACAGGTACATCACCATTACTAGCACTCTCCTCATCTGAATCGCTATCTGAATCAGCCTCAAATTGAAATTTATCATCCTTCTTACTCACTTCTTGTTCTTCAACGCATTTTGTAGTGAGTCTGTCTTTGTATAGTTTATGTTCATCCAAAACTATATCTCTACTTACCAGAATTTTCTTTGTGCTGGACATAAAAATTTTGTACTCTTTAGATAGCTCATCATAGCCTATCAAATATCCGACTTCTGCTTTATTGTCTAACTTTTGTCTCAGTTCTTTTGGGATATGCACATATGCCAGGCAACCGTACATCTCGAACAGATCATATGAGGTTGATTGTCCTTTGTTAGTCCACAGTTCTTCTTGGATGCTTTCTTTTATGCTGGAAGATGGCAGTTTGTTCTAGATAAACAACCTTAACCGTTTCTTCCCATAAATAGTTTGGTAATCCGGTCTCCTTGATCATAGACCTTACTGCATCTAGTATTGTCCTATTTCTTCGTTCTGCAACTCCGTTTGCTGGGGTATATATCGACACATGAATTGCCTTCTGATTCCACGCTCCTGACAAAGGGATTTAAATTTTCTGGACAAATATTCACCTCCTCTATCAGATCTCAAACATTTCAATCTTTTCGCTGTTTCATTTTCAGTTTCAGAAATAAACAATTTAAATGCTACAAGAGCCCAATGTTTATTAGCTGCACATAGCACTTGCATCTCCTACTGTAATCATCAATAAATGAAATGAAGTATCTTTTTCCTGTTCTTCGAACATTCAAGTGCAACAGCTCCAATTGTTCTCTTGCTTTTTTCTTTGATTTAGAGAAAGGTAAACGAGTTATGTTTCCTAATAAGCATCCTTGACAAAGAAATTTCTCATCCCTTAGCAAACAATCCTTCAATCATACCTTTTTTTTATCATGTATTTGACATTCTCTATATGAGTGTACGCCAATCTACCATGCCACAATTTCGCATATGGAAATGACACGTCATGCAACCTTGGATTAACAAAGTTATTTTTTAGCTGAAACAAGTTACCCGTTCGTTTGATGAAAAACTTTATTTCATTTTCATGATACACTTTACATCCAGATCTGTCAAATGATAGACGATATCCAAGATCAACAAGCTGACTTACTAATATCAGATTTCTCCATAAACTTGGCACACACAATACATTCTTAATATTTACAACCTTGCCTTCTAGATCATAAAGCTGCAATAAACCACTGTCTTCAATCCTTTGCAGAGTTTCATTTCCAAGCTGTACATGTTGTGCATATTGACTTGCAGTCATTTCCTTAAGCATATCAGTCGAATTGGCTACTGATCTTTCAGCTCCACTATCAACTACAAAACCATCACCTTTATTAGCTTTTATTTTATCAAAGGTGGAATAAATAAATGACGCATTTACTTTTAATATATTGATGACACAGTTCTTCAAAAAAAAAAAAAAATGATGCATTTACATCATTTTCGTCCTTCGGGTCTTGCTGATGTGCTTCTTGCACTTCCCAGGTCACATTTATGCCAGTATACCTTCTTGCTCTTCCCCTTGAACTAAGACCCCATGTACTAGATCTTGCCCTGCCTTTATTTCCTCAGTTATTTTCATCATTTTCGTCCTTCGGGTCTTGCTAATGTGCTTCTTGCACTTTCTGGGTCACATTTATGCCAATATACCTTCTTGCTCTTCCCCTTGAACTAAGACTTCATGTACTAGATCTTCCCCTGCCTTTATTTCCTCGGTTATTTTCTCTAGAACTTGGACATTGAGCAGTCATGTGCCTTTTACCATCACAATTAAAGCATCTGCTATGTTCTCAATTCAAAAGCTTAGGGTAGTTAAACTTTAAATGACCCTGCGCACAACAGTAAAAGAAAGGGCCTATACCCCTTCATGAAGTGTTTTGAGACTTACAATGTGACCTTGATGCATACAAGATTTCTGGTTCATCTTCATTCTCTCCTTGAAAGCTTTGTTCCAGTTCAGTCCTAATATACCTTTCGGCTTCATCTCCATTTTTTTTTATGCTTCTTATCAACGTAGGCAACTGGCCAAAATTTGAGAATGCTCTGGATATTGCAAGTATTTGAAACTTATATGAGAGTCCTACTCCAATTGCCTCCAGATATGCAAACAGAGTAGTAAAAGAAAGGGCCTATACCCCTTCATGAAGTGTTTTGAGACTTACAATGTGACCTTGATGCATACAAGATTTCTGGTTCATCTTCATTCTCTCCTTGAAAGCTTTGTTTCAGTTCAGTCCTAATATACCTTTCGGCTTCATCTCCATTTTTTTAATGCTTCTTATCAACGTAGGCAACTGGCCAAAATTTGAGAATGCTCTGGATATTGCAAGTATTTGAAACTTATATGAGAGTCCTACTCCAATTGCCTCCAGATATGAAAACAGAGTATCTGTTTTGGCAAACAACTCAGTTATGTTTCCCTTTTCCCGATATCTAAGTTCTCGATCTAACACTTCCAACGGAGATGGAAACTTCTTCTTGAATCCATTCAACAATTATATCCATATTTGCTGAGGTGTTAGATATCTTATTTTCAACAAAATGTTATGACCAACCTTGCTGAGTATTATTGACCTTGCTTGCATAAGCTTGACATCAGCCCAGATTGTCTTTCAACCCCATGCAGGGATCCACGGTGCAGGGGATTCTGACATCCGGGCTCACATATGGGGATCCCAAAGTCGGGGATCAACTTGGTCAACAAACCCAGCGCCGAGATTACGAGGGCGCGATCCCAAACCATGAACGGACGTACAAAATGTGCCATGGACGTCTGGCGACAAGGATTGCCTACGGGTGCTTTCTGCCGGGATACATCAAGGGGGATTCCTGGAGTCGGTGGTGCAGGACGGTGGGGATGTGGGGAGAGCGTCGACGGCATGGATTTGGCCAGTGAGGTCTGGCTGGTGTTTGGTACGACCTGACACCTACTCCAAAGCAGACAGCATCGATAATGAAGCAACTACCACGTAGTGGAATCCAATATGCCAGCATCCTGGCATTAGGATTCACCGGTATGTCCTCCCAGAACAAGGATACATGGGTGGAATTATGGAGCATGGATCCTACTCAACGGCTCAGATTCGATGTCGCAAACGACGGCCAGGATTTACTGGCCCAAACTGATAACAGTCAGGCCTAGACTGACGGACTGAGGCCAAGGAGCCCGTGAAGGACAGACAAGGCATCACAGAAGCCGGTTTCTTTTGCTCCAGAATCCACCAACCCGGTGTACAATTATCGTGACCCATTATTGATGGCATAATAAGGAGAATCTTGAAGCAAAGGATTAGGAATAAATTTCAAAGTGTAAGAAAAGAATCGATTCGGGATGTTTTTGGATGTAACATCATTGTATATACTAGACTTACTCTGGCTATTCTCTTTTATATCATTTTTTTTTTTTTGAAGGACGAAAGCCAAAAAGTTTATTAATCAGATAAAAAGTATAAAATTTACATGTCTCATCTAACTGTGTAAGCACAAAAAGATGCCACGGGAGGACGAGCCTGGAGCATAATGTACTCACTCTAGAATAGGTACTGAATCTAGATGTGTTCCATCATTTCTGATTCAAGGGAGGAACACTCGTAGGTTGTCAGTATCTTTTGCTGAGCCATCGTACTAATACCACGTGCAGGTGAATAAATGTCCTGAAAGATGTGGTGTCTGCGATGCTCCCATATCGACCACAGAAGTCAACCAGAACAAAGATGGAATGTCCTCTGTTTAGCTAGAGGCCATGCATTGGGATAGGACGCCAAGAGGATGCATCGACAGTCCAATGTACTATTAAACAAAGCTTATAGCCAGGACCACGCTGGTTGAACCCTTGGACAATCAAAGAGACAGTGCTCAAGAGTCGCAACGTCTGAAATGGAGCGCAGGCATACTGCAGATATGCGAGGATTATAGCGATGTCGAAAGGCATTAACAAGCAGGCACCTGTAGATAACCTTCCACCATAGTACAGAGACTTTAGGGTGGAGCAACCTATCTCAAAGCCATCGCCATGTACGACACAAAGTGGGCTGTGGAACCTGTAGGTGCCATCCATCTGGCAACTGGAGGGGCTGTGGTGCTAAAAAAAGGCGATATACTGATTTGACAAAGTGCTTGCCTTTGTGAATATTTTTATGACAGTCCTATGGAACCCTTTCAGCAACATCAACTTGCATTATAAGAGGCAAATTTTCTGCGACCTTCTCCCATAGAGACACATCCCAACGAGAGAGCGGGAACTCTGCCTGAAATTTAGGCCAAGATAGTAGGCGACCTGCTTCATACCATGCTTGAATAGAGACAACACCTGCAAGAACCTATCATCTCCGTGTAAGGGGATGAACTGATGCTGTCAATGGAGGTGCTGAGGGGTCTAGAGGCAGTGGTCCCCACCACCATGGAGTCTCCAATAGAGTGTGGATAGAGGGCCATGGCTAGAAAAGATGTTTGACTGCCTTTCACGCTGTCAACAAGCCACACAAAAATGGAGAAGCACTTGGAAAAGGCTGCAAAGTCTGAAATAATGCCCAAGGTAGGACTGGTTTGATAGCCTTCTTGCTTAGAGGGATACAGTGACCAAGAGTTTGTCTAAGAAGGCGTAAACCAAGAGAGTCATCTTCACCATTCAGGAGTCTCCAGATGAACTTTGCAATAAGGACATTGCTCTATAGTAGGAAGTCCATCATACCCAGACCACCTGTCCATTTTAGAAGGATGCACTTCGATCAAGCCACCTTAATCACAGCACCTTCCTCAATACCCGCCCATATAAAGTTCTGAACTATTGCAATGAGCTCACGTACTTTGATCTGTGGGGCTAGCAGTAAGGATGCCATATAAATATGGATACTACTAAGGACTGACTTGGCCATTGTAATGCGACCTGCAAGAGACAACTTTGTGATGGACCAATAAAACAAGTGCTTTTCCAAACCCTTAATGATCTCCTCCCATGCAGCTCCCATAGTAACACGGATGCCAACTGGAATCCCCAACAACTTGCTGGCCTGTCCATGCGCAAGTAATTCCCATGGATAATCATGGACACACGCCGGAGTCTGAGTATCCAATGTCCATAATGCTGTACACTTCTGCCACCCCACAAGAACACCGGAAGCCAGTGCAAAAGTGTCTAAGAGCAATTTGGCAGCTACAAGATTCTCAGCATTAGCGACTAGAAAGAGAAACGTGTCGTCTGCATAATGATTGCAAACCTCTTGTGTGTCATCCTCCATTGCAAGACCATGGAGAAGTTCCTCTTCGGTTGCAACGGTGAATAACTGTGACAACGCCTCTGCGACAATTGTGAAAAGCAGTGGTGCTAAAGGGCATGATACAAACGGTCTTCTCTAACTGTAAATCTATCTGCAAAACTAACAAACACGGCTAATCCAATCGACCTGGAACTCCAGATCAAGTCTCTCGGCACAACTTATCCACCCAACCGGGCTCTGATTTGCAAACACGGCAAGTCTAAGCTCAAATTCCTCCCAATTCTGAGAGTCTGCTAACCAGCTGGATAGCCTCTCTGGGATTCTCTGGAATTCTCTAGAGCTACGGGAAACACAGGATTCAACCACAAGTTATCAAGAGATCTACTGTAAGCAGGCTTCTATCTCATGCTAGGCACTTATGGCTGTCCAATTCTGCAGATCAATTCCTTCTTATACTATTCTAAAAGGTGTTTGTGATCTATTTTTGGATTTACCTTTTTCATCTTAAGCTAATTCCGATAGCCTTTTTCAACAATTCGGCCTGCTACAAGGCCTCAGAGACTAATTTCGGCCATATCGGACCTTTTTCAGCTAAAGAATAGCTGATCCGGCAATTCCGTCTGCCGTGGGTCGCGTTTGCCTTTTGTTTGTTATTTTTTTGTTAACGCATTTAACATTTGTACTAATTCGTCGTTTTATTAAATGGTTGCTTTAAATTGCAATGGTTTCTTTATAACCCTTTTTCGTTTCAATGGTTCCCTATTGTAATTTATAATTTAAAAACGCCTAAGGCTATACAATGCAAGTTAATGAAAGACCCTTGCCTTTGTGTTTGTTTCTGCAAATCCTTCTCTGAACCACGCCCCCAAGCTAGTGCCGTATCAAATCCCTCCCTTCCCAAGGCTGATCGTCCTCGATCATCTGCCTTAGGGAGTAACAATCTTTCCCAAAGCTAGTCAACTGACTATCTGCTTTGTCTGGAATAACCACCTTTCTTTCTAAGCTAGTCACCTGACTATCTGCTTTGAAAGGATTTCTTCTAAACCACCTTTCTTTCTGACTATCTGCTTTGAAAGGATTTCTTCTAGGCTGGTAAACTTACCATCTGCCTTACAATTCTAAGGGTCTGGCTTTTGTGCTGCAGTCACAATTGCCCCCTTCTAAATCTAGAGCAACATTTATTTGAAAAAAACTTTCATTATCTCAAACCAAATGAATACAATGCTCAAATCATTCAACAAACACATGTCTACACAGACATTTTACTCTACTTGTTTTTACCCACATAGCCGATTTGAAGCCGACTTCTTTCATAGTCTTCCGCCTTTTCTTTGTCAAACTTAGAGTTAGCGTGGGAACTTTCAAGAACCTTTTCAGGAACTTCTTCTGCAACACGAACATGGGCAATCTGCGTAGTTGTTCGGGTTTTTGCTCGAGTATCCTCCTTTGGTTGCTCAGGATCCCCTTTGGATATGACTTTTGGACATTGATTCTTATAATGTGGACCTCCACATATAAAACATCCTCCTGGGGGTGCATTTGCCTGTGCTTTGGCCATCCCGCATTCTCCATTACTTCTCTTCGTACGGGTTTCATCATTGCCAGGCAAAGCACTTACTCGATACCGCTTATTCTCTCTTTCAGATGCCTTGCCATTATCTGGCTTAAAATTTTTCTCCTGAGGATACCCCTCCCAGATATTATACCATATTATACTAGGGTTGAGTTTCATCTCTGCGGCTTCAGCCTTTCGCACCGCTTCATCAATAGTCGATGGTTCTGCAAAACATAGCTCTGCATATAATGGATCTCGCAGTCCAGCTATAAATTTTCGCGTCACTTCACTTTCAGATAGTCCTCCTGGCTGTAATTCTCCCATCTGTACCGCTAAGTAGGAGAACTTGGAATAAAAATGACGTACCGATTCATGTTCCCCTTGCTTAAAAAGATCCCACTGTCTTTTAAGATCTGGGTAATAATTTGCATGCAACTTATGCGACTCGAATGCTTTTCTAAAAGCTGCCCAAGTTTTTATCTGAGGTAACAATTTTTTACGCCCTTGCGTACTCCTGGTAGAACTCAATTGGAAAACCATCCAAACTTGGGCATTTGCCTCTTTTCAGTTCAAAGACTGCCGAACCTAAATCATCAGCTATCATAACCACCTCTATTGACACATGCTGCTCATAAAAAATGATGGGCAAATCCTACACCAAATAGCATCTCGCATTTCTGATTGAAAGGGAAGACATTTCTCCGCAAAAAAAAGTCTGAAAGTGGTTATGCAGATGTTGCTTAAGTTCGGTTGGCTCTGTTAGCACCGAGCCATCCGGTAAAAGCAATGTGGACATGGTTGACGTCATGCAACGCCTCTTAGCCACACGGAAAAAGAAGCATGTACAACGAAACCACTGCAGACCTGCCTTCGTCTTTGCCTGCTGGATTTGTTCCTCTGCAGACCTGCCTTCATCTTTGCCTACTTGATTTTCCTTGATATCATCACTAATGTAGTATTTGATACTACTAAATCGTTCCAACATCCACGAGCGCTACCTTGTTATTATGTGATATAGTAACGTGTGTGAGCCATTCCTAAGTCTAAAGTCGTATGTGATTGTTTTGACATAGCCACATAGCTATGCTCATAGTTGCCAACTACATTGTACAATCCTCACTACCTATATGTCTACACATGTGTTTTTCCATGTATACTCTTATCCTAGCCTGTAATTATAATCTACTCCCATATATCAATCCAGTGCACGCTGTTCTTCACCAGAAATTCAACTTCTTATTACCTTTAAAGTATTTTCACAAGTCGTTGATCTTCCGTTATATATTATTATAGTTTCAACACCACAATTCTCGAAGTCTATGACTAATTCTCATAGGCAAACTCTAGTTGTGAAGGCCACCAAACCCTAATGGTGAATTCCAAAATGAAATCTAAGGATTCTTCCCATCTTTCCTTTCCTTTCTTCATGCTTAGTGATTTCATATAATGATTGAAATCAGTAGAACAACATAACAGGAATTACTTCTTGACCTCAGGGATATTTCCTTCATCGACCACACCATATTACGTAAATAAAGGATGGGAGATTGTGACACTTCAATGCAGAGCACTAGATTTGGGAACTATATAGAGCTATGAACGCTCTGTTCAACCTCTTAATAGTGGGCCCTACCATGGAGTATCAAGATACCACTCTATAGGCACATCATAAGTACATCTTCTTGTGATCATTGAGGGAAAGTACTCTTGAATGATCATGCACTCATTCACATCTTGAATTACAATTCATGTACCATGGGATCTTGCCTTAACAG
The DNA here is from genome assembly GCA_021234155.1 of Isoetes taiwanensis. Taxonomy (NCBI): domain Eukaryota; kingdom Viridiplantae; phylum Streptophyta; class Lycopodiopsida; order Isoetales; family Isoetaceae; genus Isoetes; species Isoetes taiwanensis. The sequence goes on along the minus strand of JAJEKV010000014.1, from coordinate 9,925,555 downwards.
CTAAGAACCTCAACTTTGTAAAGATCCTCCTCTCTATGTGGCATGATGGTGTGCCAGAATGCATGGAAGAACACGTGAGTGCTAAGAACACTATTGTCATTCAGAAATGATCTGATAAAGTCGAGGCAGTACCCCTTTATCCATAGCAAAGTACTCACACTGCATGGAGATGAACGAAAGTATATTGGCTCCAGGCATTCACATTGTAGAGCAACATAAATAAAAAAAAAAAAATTCCATTACCATGTAGCTATGTGCATTCCAAACGAGCTGCTAATATATACATTCAGATATATTCCTACCTTCTTAATGGTATAGAGACCTGCTACCATCTTTTAATCTACATAAGGCCTAGCTTTATCAGTCCAGTCCCAGCTTTAGTCTCAATTATGCGGGGGCAATTTCAAAGCTAACATTTGACATTTAACAAGTTCATAAAACCTACTCATTAGAGATCCTATTTAAAAGAATTTAGCATGGCCCTAATACCATTGTTGTATATGCTGGAAATCCCATGTATTAGGTACCTTCTAACACAAGTTATAACCCAGAACCAAATCCACTTAATGAGTTATACCCTTAATTTTTGGAGCTGGAGAAGAAGTCCTGCATTTCATATTCTGGCTACGTCAGTTAAATATTTGTCCATAGCTTGCAGTTTCTGCTCCTCCGTAGCTTTTACTCTTTCAAAGAAACTTTCCCAACCGCCGTGAATCCTTAACCGCCGGTGGACTCCGGGCTTATCTCCCCGGTGATATGACGGCATTCCTTCTACCTTCTAACCATTTAATTCGACCGTTTCGCATTGGCAACCGCAGAGGGAGAATCGTGTGTTGGTGGAATAACCGGTGGCGTGTTTGGCAAAAGCAAAGGAGGTCGATGGAATATGTCCGCAAATGCCCATACGTAATTGCTACATATTCAAGTTTCCTTTGATTTTCCTCAAAATTAGCGCATGTAGGCATGCCAATCAATCGCAACTGCGGGTAAAGAAAGATTCATAGCTTTGGTTATACCGAAATGCGGGAAGATTAAATTTGTTCTCGGGCCATTTCACGTAATCTTAGGATGCAACAGCTCGATACCAATTGATACAAACGGTTTCTAATCAGAAATCTATCGCAAAACTAACAAACACCGGTTAATCCAATCGACTGAACTCCGTGATCAAGTCTCTAAGACAACTTATCCACCCAACCGGCTCTCGATTTGCAAACACGGGTAAGTCTAAGCTCAAATTCCTCCCACTCGAGTCGCTAACCACCGGATAGCCTCTCTGGGATTCTCTGGAATTCTCTAGAGCTAAGGGAAACACAGGATTCAACCACAAGTTATCAAGAGATCTACTGTAAGCAGGCTTCTATCTCATGCTAGGCACTTACGGCTGTCCAATTCTGCAGATCAATTCCTTCTTATACTATTCTAAAAGGTGTTTGTGATCTATTTTTGGATTTACCTTTTTCATCTTAAGCTAATTCCGATAGCCCTTTTCAACAATTCGGCCTGCTACAAGGCCTCAGAGACTAATTTCAGCCATATCGGACCTTTTTCAGCTAAAGAATAGCTGATCCGGCAATTCCGTCTGTCGTAGGTCGCGTTTGCCTTTTGTTTGTTATTTTTTTTGTTAACGCATTTAACATTTGTACTAATTCGTTATTTTATTAAATGGTTGCTTTAAATTGTAATGGTTTCTTTATAACCCTTTTTCATTTCAATGGTTTCCTATTGTAATTTATAATTTAAAAACGCCTAAGGCTATACAATCAACGTTAATGAAAGACCCTTGCCTTTGTGTTTGTTTCTGCAAATCCTTCTCTGAGCCACGCCCCCAAGCTAGTGCCGTATCAGGGCATCCCTGGCGAATATCACGACTGAGTGAGAAACCATCTGATGGCTCACCATGGAATATAACAATCGTCCGAGCAGAGACATGCAGCTTCATAATATATGATGTGAATTATTCCCCAAATCCCAGCCTTAGCATACATCGTCGCATGAATTCCCAGCTAACACTGCCATAAGCCTTTGCAAAATCAAGCTTAAAGTATACAACTGGAAGGTTTTGCTTACGTTCCTAATAGATTCCCTCATAAGCAAAAACAACATTGTTCAGAATGCATCGTTTTGGAAGAAAACTTGATTGGGTTGTTGAGATGTACTCTTCGAAGATGCCCTTCACTCGCTCTGCAAAAGCCTTGGTTAAGATCTTATATACAGATGACAAGTCTGAGGATCCTTGACCTTGAGGATGAGTGAGATGGCACCTATGTTTATATTTCATGGCCATGACTTGGTATCAACTACTTACGGTTCGCAATGCTAGGTATAATTTGTTGCCGCTCATTTTTAGCTGAATTCTCCTGACCTTGTGTGGACACTACATCCCACACTATTGGCATCTCACCAGAATGGACATGAATGCAAATTCATTTCCATTTTGGTAGGCGACTGCGTTCTCATCTTACTCATGCATAATCTTACATCCATATTGCACACCTTAGGAACTTAAACCTCCTTACAAAACGTAAATTATGCGTAATTTTATGATCTGTACCTTATGGATCCATGCCCTTAGACGCCATTAACGTTCTAGCTTTCCACGAATCACATCTCGATATATATGCCAAATGGCAACTAAATTCTTGCAATTATAAAGTAGATTTTCCTAGGTCGCTTAAATTCCAGTGATTCAATGAGATCACAGATACCATGATAGCCATTTTTCCCGAGTATGGATCCAAATTATGGATATATTTCCACTCGATATTCCAAACCTTCAGCACTTCTATACAATTACTTATGTATTAATGGGATATTTAATGTCTGCTTAGTCATTGACCCTTGAAGAAAATTTGCCTAGTTCAGCTTGCTATGCTTATATCATATTACAGTTGCAGTATGCCGACTCCTGCCTTACCATATCTATATGTAAACCGTCAATATACCTTCCTAGGAGTAGGCATATGATTGCCACCGATGATCTACCTACCATGTCACTTAATCGGTTACTTTTCCTTAGGCCATGGATTTGCAGCTATGGCGGAAGAAAACAGAGCAAAAGGCAGGGCTTGCAAAACCAAGGTGTTGCCCTGCTATGGCAACATGGCAAAGTGCCAGCAAATCTTATTTATGTTGCAGGGAAAAGAAGATACTATGTTGAAGAACCAAGTGAAGACATTGAACTGGAATCAAGGTTACACATTGAGAGGATCTAAGCATCTAGAAGTTTGGAAGACCCCTATGAAGTTTGCAAGCTATTAAAGTGGTATCTTTTCTCCCTCATATTGTCATTTCTATTCCCTTACCTTATACTCCACATCTCCAACATTCCAACACCCCATACTATCATACACCTCACACATAGCCTTTTGTTCCATAGTTGACCTACCACTACCTAGGGCACATTTGCAAAGTTGTTACACCAAAGGATTGCCTAAGCATCAAGTGCTACATCATCTTTTTCATCATATCATTCCACTATCACACACTCCATACCATGTGGCAAAAAAGAGGGGGCATTTTATGCTATACAAAAAAAAGGGAAAGAAAGGAAAAGCTAAACACGAGTTTGCCTAGTCACTACCTCCAAGTGACATGGCGTGATGACTAGATACATATGTCATCACTTACAAAGCCACATTGGTCCACTCATCATTTGCCACTTCCACAAGTCATTCACCAAGTTGCCACCTAAGCAACAAGTGTCCACATCACCACATCACTCCATACCATTACATCACTTAACACCATTACATCATTCCACATCATCACATCACCTTGCATCATCAAATGATGACTAGGCAAATGTTGACCAAACCCAAAAAGATGGTCAACCATGAGATTGAAGTGATTGACAAATGTGCCCATTAGCCTTGTTTTTCCTCCATGCCACCTCACCAAATCCCATGTCTAATACCTACTAATTTTTCCACAAAAATCAAAGTATTGCATTTGAAAGTTTGATGATACCACCTGATAGCCCTCATGAAGTCATGCCAGCGGCACAAAAAAATTTTGAAAAACGAAAGTGTGCATTGGTCTTCTAAATGGTTGTCTTGGGAAGCGTGCTTCATTTAAAAAATGGCAAAACCTACCTACATCTACCCCCCCTATCTATCTACTCTCATCCTCCTCCTCGCCAAGTGGCGCCCCCTCGGCATGCCAAGTCGAAACACGAAGCCGAAGCTTGGCGTGGGAGAAGACCACGAATCAAGAGAGATGAAAATAGATCTCTATTTATACCTTGGCTTATTTTTTATTCTTGCTCAGGGATAATTGTTCTCAAGAAAACTTCAACCCTAAAACCTAGCTTGCCAAGAACTGATTTTTTCTTCATCAAACCAACAATCATTGCAAGTGGCCAACCACTTCTCTCCGCTACAGCCAAAGAAGTACCTAAACCAACCAAAAACATTGCCAAGATCCGCCGAAAACAGAGTTTTTAAAAGGGGATTCATTCGATGAAAAATTCGCGGGCTTTTGCGCCGATTCAAAGATCGGCACCAAGTGTGAAGTCTAATTGATGCCGAGAGTTCCTCCCGCCTTTAAGAGATTGATCCCGGGCACATTATGATTGATTTGTATCCAAAACTTCATGATTTGTGTATTTTAGAGATGTCCTCATGATTGATCACCTTGATCATTGACATGATATCAAATGTGATGACTTTAATTCCAGCTTTAATGAAAATCGACCTTTGGAAAATATCGCTTGATGCATTTATATTTGAATCAACTCTATAAATAGGAAGAAAAGCCATACCTCTCGCATCTAGTTGCATGCAAAAGCTCTAGCTGCATTAGTACGACCATTCGTGAAAGGAAAAGCTAAGAAAAAAGAAGAAAGATCAATGTTGATGTTTTATAGTCCGTCTCATTCTTCATGAACATTAGATGCTCAGACATGCTTCCCAAATTGCAGACTGAATTCTTCGATCTTGAAAATAGCATGCTCTTATTGTGCAGACTTCGTGTTCACTGTCTGAATTTGGTTGCATAAAGAATTCATCACCATTCTTATTTGGCAAAATTTAGTGCACTGTCCAGTCCATTGACCAATTTCTGACTTGGTCAAGAATCATTATTTCTCACCAACCGTGAAGCTTCTATGCATAGACTTTCTACAGCACTTTCTTCAGATATCATGATGGCATGCAATCAGTGATGACTTTATCATCCTCTAGCTGCTTCTAAACTATAGAAATGGTGGCGATTGTTTCCTATTTTTCCAACATTTTTATAGAAATGAATTTAGTAGAATTGGATGTTTTACCATAAAATTGAGGTTTTTACTATAAAATGTCCATTAATTTGGCGAATTTACTATAATTGCGATGCAATATTATCAAATTTTGGCGAATTTATGAAGTTCTTTAGCGAACGCATCCTAGTAAACCATCGAATCCAGATTTTATTAAATGACAAAATATAGCAACTTTACGAAGTTTCACACCTTAAAGTCATCACTGCATGCAATGCTTGTTTGGGTCCAGAATGTCGAGCACATTGATCTCTGTGCCTGTTAGAGTAAGACTAGTTTTTCTGGCTTTTGGGAAACTAGTGAAATCTTGTTTTCTGGAAGTTTAAGAACAGATATTTCAGCACAGAGTGATCACCTCAAGTGATCTGGAGGTCCTAGACCAAGATTAGTGCTTCTTTGACCTGAGGTTGGTGGCTTAGCCAGGTTTGCCATCAACATTTTGGAGGTCCTACCGGGATTTCCACCTGGTTTACAAAGAACTCATGGCTCCTAGAAGAAGTGAACAGCAAGAAGCTCCAGAACCATTGGAACCACAAGGAGTACTGCTTGTGGTCGTGGGACAACCAAATTGTGCAATCCCACAAGATTTTGAGCTAAGTTTGCCCATTACTCCACCCATATTTGAACCAACTATGAATGCTAACCATTTTCTCAAGGTATTTGATGAATATTATAGAGATTATGGTTGTAAAAAGGGTCAGGTTTTTCGAAGTTTAAGAGATGCATGAAATGATGAGGCATATGCTTGGTGTGAGCATGTGACCTCGCTATGGGTACCCACACATATGAGAGTCTTGTGCAAAATTTCTAGCTAGGTTTGGCAAGTCGTCCGCCCCTCAAGAGCTAGCAAACGAAGTTACGACTTTTGTATAAGGGCAGTGAAAGTATTAACCACTATGTGGAAAGGTTTAGTGCATACCCGAGGAAATGCCAAAAGAGTCGTACCTACTCCCACACTCTATTTTGTGGCTGCTTTCATTAAAGGACCGGCCACCAAGACCTAAGGTGCACACGGAAGATGCTAAAAATTCAAAAATCGTGAAGGTTTTGATACCATACACAAAGCTTTTGAAAAGGCAACTAAAATCTCTAATGATATGTCTTTTTTTTCCCGATAACCATGTAAACCATTGTGTCTGACCCTTTATCCGCATTTATGAGCGTGAGTATGAGCATGTGCCCTGTATGCAAAGGTAAAAAAAAGAAAGAAAAAATCCAAAGATGAAGAAGCTACACCTAAAATCAATGAATCCAAGAGTGAGATGGCCAAAATGTTCGAGACCATTGCGTAATCGGGACCAAACAACTTTTGAGTTGAAGAACAAAGAAAAAACTTATCCTCCTTGTGCACATTGTTTCAAAGATACTCACCCTTCTGATATTTGCTATTACAGGCATGCTTAAAATGTGGAAAGAAAGGTCATTTTGGAAAGATCCGCCCCTGGTGCAATTTCAAGCAAGGAAATAGGTCATCTTGAAGACAAATGTTTTGTCAAAGAATACTTTGACAAGCGTGACAAAGGCAAGAAATTGGAAGGAAATCTGCCATTAGGTTTGTGGAGGAATATGAGGAACAGGAAGAGATCATGGTGGTGCAAACAAGAAAAATGTTGGAAAATGGAACACCACGCAGATAAAGGTATGAGCAAGAACATCCCCTGCCAACAAAGAAGTTCGTGTAATAGCTCCACCTCCTTTTGAGAAGTTTAATAAAAAAGGACAAAGAGCTAGATGAGCTAGATATGATCCTAAAAAGTTCTAAAGTAAGCATAGATCTTCTCACGCTTCTCAGAATTGCACCTAGCTATAGAGAGAAAATATTAAAGTGTAATGATGTCGAACAGATTTCATTTATCGATGTGCATGAGACAGAGAAAGTGGTATTAACTCAAGAAGAAAAAAAAGATCCGTGTGCCTTTACTTGCTCAAACTAGTTTAGGTAACTTGCATCCGCCTAGGGTCTTGCTAGATGGAGGCTCCCCATTAAATGTCATGCCTCAACATGTGATGAAGAAATGTGGTCTTGTTTGTCACTCAACCATCACCGGCCATATTGAGGTCATTCTCCAATGCTAAAATAAAACCTATAGGACTAGTAACAAAGGTGCCAATAGAAATTGAAGGTATAATTGTTGAGGCAACTTTCATAGTTGTGGCTTTTGAAGATAACCGTGATGTGACCCACATATATGACTTGTTGTCGGAAGGAGGTGGTTGTTCATCAGATGCTAGACCTCGTCTCGTCCAAGGGCAAAGCGTACCATTTCAAATGGAGCAAGAACTCGTAACTCTATACAACAAAAAAAAGATGCTAACTGCACAACTTTATAGAACAAGACATGTTGATTGAAGATGAGCCGTGTGTTGAAAATGCCCTCGCTTCGCCTATAAACCTATAGAAGTCATACCCACCTGCCTAGATGACCTTGGTATGGAAGCAAAACTCAATAAAGGTGTGTTATGGTTTGATGGTGGAATTTCAATCAAATTGAATATAGCATCTTCTCGCAAATGTAATAAGAAACTCGCCAATAAACTCTTATCCAAAGTTGGCGTAGTACATGAAGGAATCACTTCAAACATGGCTGAATATAAGGCACTTATAGCTGGCTTAGAAGAGTCTTTGGCTTTGGGTTTAACTAATGTATCTATCTTTGGCTTACTCTCAACCGATTTTGCGTGCAGTGGACCGGAGAGTATCGCACCAAAACCAAGACATGTCGACTCAAAGAAAGGGTATTGCAACCGCACGAGCAAGTTCAAGGCTTGGGAGATCAAACATATACCTAGGGAGGAGAATTGTGAGGCGATGCACTTTGCGTAACTGTGTTCTTGACTATTTGGTCGAGGGAGCTATAAATGAAGATGAATTGGACAAGGAAGATGCAACACACTATATCCTATTCTCGGGTGATAGATGCACAAAAAGAAAAAGAGGTAAAAGAGTTAACCATCAACAAAATGGGCAGGTAAGAACACTTTTTCTTGGAGACCTATTTGATAGCAAAGATGAGGCTTCTTTAAAAATTTTCTTTGAGAGCCGGAAGGACGTTTTGCCCGGATTATACGTAATTAGTGGGAGTGAGGACTGATATCCGTGAGTTTGAAATAAAGATAAAAGAAGATGCTAAACCAAGAATGCAAAAACTCGTAAGAATAAATGCATCACTACTTACCCCTCGATCGAGAGGAATTATTGAAGATGAAGGAAGCTGAAGTTATCAAAGAGATAACAAATCCTGACTGGTTGTCTTGCATTGTTCCAATAGAAAAGAAAAATAAAAGCATTAGGATTTGTATAGATTACAGGGATTTAAACAAGGCCACTATTAAAGATTGTTATCCATTACCATTTCTGGAAGAAGTGTTACATGCAACTGCAGGGAAAGAAATATATTCTTTTCTGGATGGATTCTCAGGTTTCAATCAAATCAAGATAAAAGAGGCAGATCAAGCTAAGACCTCTTTCATAACCCCTTGGGGTACTTTTGCCATGATGAAAATGCCTTTTGGCTTGATGAATGCATCTGCTACCTTTCAAAGAGCAATGGATAAAATATTCCAAAGCATGCCAATGTCAAATTTTAGAGTTTTTTTAGATGATTTATGCCTAGGATCTTCTCTGTGTAAACATATGGAGTTGCTAACAATGACAATGCAATTATGCAGGAAGGGTGGAGTGTGCTTGAATCCAAAGAAGTGTATATTTCTCTGTTCTAAAGGTGAATTGTTAGGTCATGAGGTGTCTACTCAAGGGATCAAAGTGTCTGAAGGAAAAATGGAAGCCCTGAAGAAACTAGCTCCACCTAAAACCTTAAAACAGGTGAAAAGTTTCATGGGGTTGACAAGTTTTTTGAGGATGTATGTGCCTAACTTTTCACACATCATAAGTCCTTTGGCAGCTCTGACACGCGTTGGCAAGTATAACAAGAATGAGAGCAAATTTATTGCAATAGAATGGACAGAGGAATGTCAGGCGCATTTGACCTATTGATAACCTCCATATGCCAATCAGAGATTCTTAAACCACCGTGACCTTTGCTCAACCATTCCGTGCATATATCGCTGTCACTAGCAAAGTCAGAGGGTATAGCACTCATGCGTAAAACATGGGATAATAACTTTTGCCAAAGAAAATTTGGTCCGAGGTCGAAAAAAAAAATTCCAAGAATGGAAAAAAGTGCAGCTGGAATAATGTTTTTTCTTACAAAGGCTTGGTCATATAGTCCAAAGACAATGAAGTAAAAATAATGATGCATCAAAATCCTATTCCCATGTCGTCCGAAAACTCGTGAGTAAGGCTAAGTTGTGTAGATGGGCCCGCAAGATACAGATTATAATCTAAAAGTTCGAATCACAAAACAATCAAGAGTCCTAGTGACTATTTGACCAACAAGGTGTTTGAGTTTGAGGATTTTAATGGTTTAAATACTGATGAGGTGTGTGAAATTGCTACTAACCTTGTGCTATCCAAAGAAGATGCAAGAAGATTGGCGTGATGAAATCATCAAGTTTCTCAAACATAAAGAGGTACCACAAAAACTTCACAAGCAAATCAGGCTGAGAAGATTCAAAGAAAGAGCAAAACATACGTAATGATTGAGATGTACTATGTAAAATTGATCAATCCGGGTGTTTTATTGAGATGTGTTGACAGCCGTAAGCCGAGTTGATAATCGAGGCTTGTCATGAAGGAATTTGTGGAGGCCACTATGCAACCGACACAACCGCAAAGAAAATACCGTCGTGTCCGATACTATTGGCCTAGCTTGTTTAAAGATTGTTATGAGACCATCGAGATGCCATAAATGCCGATACATGGAAGAAGAATTCTTCACCGCCGCTTTGACTAGCATCACGCCTCCAGGTCCATTCCAAACTTGGGGACTAGACTTCATAGGTCCTATAAATCCAAACTCTCCCTCCTCAAAGATGAATACATACTAGTGGCAAATGATTTCTTCACCAAGTGGGCGTAGGTCGTCCCATTGAGACAAGCAAATGCTCTAACAACCGCTAGGTTCCTACATGAAAACATATGCACTAGGTTTGGCATCCCTCTCAAAAATAGTTTCATTGCAAGGCACTCAGTTCATGAATGATGTGATCAAAGAACCTCGCTAAAGACCTTGAAGGTAAAGCATGTGAAAAGCTCAAAGATACTACCCTCAAGGCAATGGCCAGCCGAAGTCTACCAACAAGGTGCTAAAAGCTATTCTCAAGAAAACAATAGAGGTGCATAAAAAAAGATTGGCACCTTTAAATTACATGATGCACTCCGGGCATATAGAACCACAATTAAAAATGCTACTAATCATACACCTTTTGCTCTTGTCTATGGTGTTGAGGTCATTGTTCCAAAGTGGAATTGAGTTGCCCTCATTAAGGTTAGCTCTAAAGATTCAAATGCATAGAGGAAGCATACAGGGGAAAGGTTTGATAGGTTGCTCCATCCGAAGAGGAGAGGCTTGAAGCAGAGAATACCATGTTGCTTAAGAAAGCAAAGGATGCAAAGAAAAGATTCAAGGCCATCCACAAATTGCAAGGAAGTTTCAAAGAGGGAGAGCTAGTTCTCAAATGGGACAAGGCAAAGGAAAACACAAAAATTTGATCATTGTGGGAAGGGCCATACAAAATCACAGGACAAGGTGTACAAATTCTTACTTCCTAGAAGATATCACAACAGTCAATGTTTCATGAACCCTATAAACACATTGCATCTGAAAAGGTATTGGCAACAACATATTTGTATGAGTTTGTTTGAATAGAATAGTTATTGGATAGTTAGTCATTTGAGTTATTAGAGACACTAGCTTTAGAATTAATAGGCATGTTCCTTGAAGATGTGGATGCTTGTGCTCTTTTAGTATTATTTTGGAATTGCTTTCATAAAAAAAAAAAAAAAAAAAAGAGAAAAAAGAAAAAAAGGGAAAATAGGTTTAACTTTGACATCTTGGGTGTGTTATGGTGTTGCAGGTTGAGTTCACAGTCATGAAAGCATAAGAGGAGTTGTTTCCTAACATATATAAAACTTGTCATCACAGTTCATCGGGCCTCAATAATATCCACCGAAAGCAAACAGCTTGCCATCCAATTCATATCAGCCGTAATTTTTCAATCGATGGGATCCCAAACAATAAATATTACCACAACTAGTCGGAGGACGGGGTACTAACATCATATTTTTTTTCCATACCTGCAGGTTCACTTGATACATTCCATTCATGATCATCTGCCTTTGGTCCATTCTCATCTAGCCCTTGCTTCCAAAATCTTTTTTCAGAAGAGAGAACACAACCTGCTACCTTCCATCAGCCTTCCATAAAGGTAGCTCAAGCTTTAGAAGAAGTCAAAAGACACTCCCAACTCAAGTCACTGTTCCTGCTCCACACATCTTTTGAAAGAAGTCAAGCAAGTCAAGTCAGGTCATGAGTCAACTCACTTTCAGAGTCAAGTCACTGTTCCAACTCCATATGAGCATCTATCTGAAGACATCCATTCAAACATCACTCACACCATTATTTCCAAATTGCGCTCACTTTCCCCAACATCATCTCCATTTTTTCTCTTTTGTCACCCTTTTGCTACTCATATTCTCAGAATTTCCATTTTCTTGCATCACCATCACCATTCTTCTGTCATATTTTGCTCATAAGGCTGAGGGGACCAGCCATTCCTTTTCCTTGTTTAGCATGATGTTGCCCTGCTATGGCAACATGGCAAAGTGCCAGCAAATCTTATTTATGTTGCAGGGAAAAGAAGATACTATGTTGAAGAACCAAGTGAAGACATTGAACTGGAATCAAGGTTACACATTGAGAGGATCTAAGCATCTAGAAGTTTGGAAGACCCCTATGAAGTTTGCAAGCTATTAAAGTGGTATCTTTTCTCCCTCATATTGTCATTTCTATTCCCTTACCTTATACTCCACATCTCCAACATTCCAACACCCCATACTATCATACACCTCACACATAGCCTTTTGTTCCATAGTTGACCTACCACTACCTAGGGCACATTTGCAAAGTTGTTACACCAAAGGATTGCCTAAGCATCAAGTGCTACATCATCTTTTTCATCATATCATTCCACTATCACACACTCCATACCATGTGGCAAAAAAGAGGGGGCATTTTATGCTATACAAAAAAAAAAGGGAAAGAAAGGAAAAGCTAAACACGAGTTTGCCTAGTCACTACCTCCAAGTGACATGGCATGATGACTAGATACATATGTCATCACTTACAAAGCCACATTGGTCCACTCATCATTTGCCACTTCCACAAGTCATTCACCAAGTTGCCACCTAAGCAACAAGTGTCCACATCACCACATCACTCCATACCATTACATCACTTAACACCATTACATCATTCCACATCATCACATCACCTTGCATCATCAAATGATGACTAGGCAAATGTTGACCAAACCAAAAAAGATGGTCAACCATGAGATTGAAGTGATTGACAAATGTGCCCATTAGCCTTGTTTTTCCTCCATGCCACCTCACCAAATCCCATGTCTAATACCTACTAATTTTTCCACAAAAATCAAAGTATTGCATTTGAAAGTTTGATGATACCACCTGATAGCCCTCATGAAGTCATGCCACCGGCACAAAAAAATTTTGAAAACGAGTGTGCATTGGTCTTCTAAATGGTTGTCTTGGGAAGCGTGCTTCATTTAAAAAAATGGCAAAACCTACCTACATCTACCCCCTATCTATCTACCCTCTCATCCTCCGCCAAGTGGCGCCCCCTGAATGCCAAGTCGAAACACGAAATGAAGCTTGGCGGGGGAGAAGACCACGTAATCAAGAGAGATGAAAATAGATCTCTATTTATACCTTGGCTTATTTTTTGATTCTTGCCTGTGGGATAATTGTTCTCAAGAAAACTTCGAACCCTAAAACCTAGCTTGCCAAGAACTGATTTTTTCTTCGATCAAACCAACAATCATTGCAAAGGCCAACCACTGGCCCCGCTACACCAAAGAAGTACCTAAACCAACCAAAAACATTGCCAAGATCCGCCGGAAACAGAGTTTTTTAAAAGAGGATTCATTCGATGAAAAATTTCGTGGGCTTTTGGCGCTGATTCAAAGACGGTACCTGAAGTGTGAAGTCTAATTGATGCCGAGAGTTCCTCCCGCCTTTAAGAGATTGATCCCGGGGCACATTATGATTGATTTGTATCCAAAACTTCATGATTTGGCGATTTTAGAGATGTCCTGTTGATTGATCACCTTGATCATTGACATGATATCAAATGTGATGACTTTAATTCCGCTTTAATGAAAATCTGACCTTGGAAAAATATCGCTTGATGCATTTATATTTGAATCAACTCTATAAATAGGAAGAAAAGCCATACCTCTGCATCTAGTTGCATGCAAAAGCTCTAGTCGCATTAGTACGACCATTCGTGAAAGGAAAAGCTAAGAAAAAAGAGAAGAAAGATCAACCTCGTTGATGTTTTATAGTCCTGTCTCATTCTTCATGAACATTAGATGCTCGCACATGCTTCCCAAATTGCGACCAATTCTTCGATCTTGAAAATAGCATGCTCTTATTGTGCGTACTTCGTTCATCGCCCTCAATTTGGTTGCATAAAGAATTCATCACCATTCTTATTTGGCAAAATTTAGTGCATCGTCTAGTCCATTGACCAATTTCGACTTGGTCAAGAATCATTATTTCTCACCAACCGGAAGCTTCTATGCATAGACTTTCTACAAAGACTTTCTTCGATATCATGATGGCATGCAATGCTTGTTTGGGTCCGTAATGTCGAAAGCACATTGATCTCTGTGGCTCATAGAGTAAGACTAGTTTTTCCGGCTTTTGGGAAACTAGTGAAATCTTGTTTTCTCGGAAGTTTAAGAACGTATATTTCAGCACGAGTGATCACCTCAAGTGATCTGGAGGTCCTAGACCAAGATTAGTGCTTCTTTGACCTGAGGTTGGTGGCTTAGCCAGGTTTGCCATCAACACAAGGCCGATAGCTTGCTACAGCTTGGATCTAGACAAAATCGCTGCCAGGAGCTTCGGCGCATGAGATGCCCCAAAAGAAAATGTAGTAGCTAAAGATAAAATGGATTGTGGCCCAGAAACTCTTTAACGGAACAAAAAAAAAACAAGGTGCTGCACACGGAGGGTTGCCCTCCAATTTCTCGAGGGTGAAGTGGCCTAAATCAAACCGTGAAGTCGTGTTTTCACAATATTTAAAGATAATTGAGTTAGGCAGAAAAAATTGAACCTCAACAGATTCATTCTTGCAATTAGACTACAATTTTGGTTCTATTGGTAGTTGCTAGCCAAAACATTCTATAAATTGCAAACTTATGGACTCAAGCTTGTGTACCTTAGAGCTTGGATTCGATTCCAATAACTAAACTTTTTCCAGTGGACATGGTTGTCTGGGTCTACTTGTGAGGATTTGCACAATAGTGTTTGGTTAGGTTAAGTTGTTTTTGCTATTACCTTTGACTTTTTGTAGGTTGAGTACAAGAGATCATAGTGTTATTGGACATAAACATCCAAGTGAAGCACAATGTTGTATATCAAGCCTCAATGCTTGTTGTGCTTCTAGTTATCTATATGAAATTTCCATTTCGTCTTTGCTATTAGTGAGATCTATTGGAAAAAATAGAACGATATTTGCAATTTGTCTTTACATACAAAACTCCTGCTTCAATCCAAGAATGGAATATTCATTCCAAGAATGGAATATTCATAGCCCTTGTTGGCTATTCCTTTTAATTATTTCGCCGTCGGCAACAATACTTATGGTAAAGAGGAAATGATATTCACGAGTAAGTTTCTTGATATAATGAACCATTAACATGTGGCGTACCTCCAAGTTGTACATACTAAAAAATTCTTTGTTAATATAAATTTTCATGGTGAATTTTATAAGTCGAAGTTGTTGCATTTGAATTCTCTCTCTGCTGCCTTTGTCATTGCTGTCTTTGCCGTATATTATCACATCGGATGGGATAACGGAATTGAAAGGAATAATATTTTAATAAAGAAAAACGAATTCAACATGATATACTTCTCTCACTCTGATTTGGCAACTCCAACTTTGTTGAGGGAAGGCATGTAAAGTTTCATTCCAAAAATCTCCATTTGTTTCTACCTCTATATACTCCCGTTAGAGAAGTCCGGTGGCTTCAAATTTTGCCAGACAAAAATAATGGTCGAAAAATGAGAGCCATGGAGCCAAGCACAAACAATCATCCAGCCATGATGTAGTTACAACTGTGGAAACAACTGCAGAAGATAATACAATATTAGGGCTTAAGAAGGCATTGATTGATTCCCCGCTTTTGGTACCGAAATAAACCTTGTTGCTAGCAAAGGAGGTCCGTGCGTAAGTTATAGAACGTATAAAATGAGCCGAAGCTAAGATTCCTACCCTCGGCCGCTACATGCACCGCAACCGCTTCAATGGAAAGTGGATTCTAGTGTAAGTTGTTCATTTCCCATGTAAAAATCATGAAGCGTAACCTCGTTAATATCCACGATATCATCACTTCTTCCCCGTTAATCGCCTCTTTAGTTAACTTGTGCAATTTTCTTCGCTATTGTTCTTTGTGCTCAATACAAATGTGATGTGCGCATACACTTCCCCGTCAACTTTTTTTTTCCTTCTTGTGCAGAATCTTGTGTGATGGCCCTCAGCCCCTATAATGATGCCCCGATCGATACAAACCGGAGATCATCCTCAAACCAAAGATTCCGCCGCCGACATGAGGCCGCCCACCTAACATCGCTCTTGCCGGTGGCCAAGAACCCGACGGGAAGAATGGACGCGGTCATTCATCCCGCCTCCCTCGATCGATCTAGTCGCTGAAGCGTAAACACACATGAGCACATGACATCAATCAACAATAACATACCCACCTCGGGTGGTCCACCATATCACAAGAGTCGCAAATAACACATCAAGATATCAACATAACATGGGGAAATCCTACCCAGGCTCGTGACTCTTGGGGAAAGATCGACGGCTTTGGATCTCCTGGATAACAATGCGCATATAATTCATGGCAAATGGATTTGGCCGGCATAGAAACATGGTCGCTGGTAGTCCACTCCATCCGCCTCCCCTGTGTATACTTTTGCGTATAGGCTGAAAAGTATTGGAGCCCCACCGTAGCCCCACCGGGTTCATAGCCAAAGGGGCTACTACCGGGTTGCATCTCCCCAGCCCCCGATGAGGCAGAGGAGATCACTCTCCTCCATAAGGTTCATGCCAATCACAAAGTAGCAGAGAGCCACCGCCAGATAATACTTGAACCCCTAGAAGATGACGATCACCCAAGAGGTGTCGAGCCCATACCCCGCCTCACGCAGCGGCCGTGGTATTAGGCCTAGCCCACAATGTTCCCCGGCCGCCACTACGCACTGCAGGGATCAATCAGGATCAGACAAGCCCTTCCTTGTCAGCCGGTCTAGCTCCGCCACCCACAGCCAGGTGGGCTCTTATGCACAGGCCGCATTAATTGGGAATTAATGGGCTAAAACTATGATCATACAACTACTTGGGCTCGGTCTCTACCCCTTCCCAATACACAAGAGGTGCATAGAATGTCAAACCATCATCATAACAGAATCGAAAAATAATAGAATACATCTATTCTAATCTACCTAATCATACATGGTTAGGTTCCTTTGTTAGTGACTATCATTCTAGGGGGTCGCCTAAAGCTAAGAATGAATGCTAAACCTATCAAAGAGGCCTGAGAACTCGGATCTACCTATTGAATCAACCACCCACCCGCATCTTGGCCGGCTCCCACTCCTCCGAAAGCGCCCATGCCGCTGATCTCGGTTCCAATCTTGGATCGAAATGCAACCCGGAGATCCGACTTCCTCGCCTCAGCGAAATGCATCCTCCGCCGCTCCAATCCGAGACTCGTGGGCTCGAGAACCCGAAGGGTTTCCCTTTTAGGTTTATGCCCCTTTATCTCCACGCATTTAGGGCTGGTCCCTTTTGGTCAATGGGTCATTGCCACGTGGCAAAAGGGATTATATTCACATGTTGCTTTAACATGTGCAATATAATGGTTCACAAGGTCGCACCCTAGGGTACTACCCTTTACCGCCGCCGTACATGTCGCCCGAGTCGACATGTACTAGTGACATGTCGCGATAATATATGTATTCATACCGTATGTTATGCCGAACGCCACATTCTCCCCACCTTGAATTGATGTCGTCCGCAGATCGAGAGTCCCCACCTTGGGATCTTCCCCGTCCCGCAACCAACTTGATGCATACAATTTATTACTATTATACTTACACGCTTATTAGAATTACTCTAAGGTAATATTTTTAAAACATTACTAGGACATTGCATTATCCCAATAACTTATCAATTCATAACTCTATTAAAAGCAAGGTACTTATTAGCCTTACTTAATAATGACATTTAAGTTTATCAAGATTTAATAATTTCATATACAATTATCCTTCGAGGTACTCTTCATTCCTTGCAACACATTCCAACAAAACTTGTGTTGCAAGTCTTCGTGAGTTCGACCTCCTTGCCCTCCTGAGCACTCTATTGGCCCAAGAGGCGACACTACATTAATACCATTTTAATTATTAACAAAATTATGGTTATAAGGTAACCACCCATCTAATTAACTAAATGGATGCATGACTAATCTCCCCGGGCGTAGGAAGAGGATGCTTCTTCCATCGTGGCCGGAGGAGACAAAATATAATGCCTAGGATGACACTCATGCCTACACCTTTAGTGGCCTTTGGCGAAAGGATGGCGCCCCTCCCCCAGATTTGGGCGTGGAAGGATCCTTCCCTAGTAGGCATTGACTAGAGGTGCTTTCCTATCAATGCATTCCCAATGACCTCTTATCTTCGAGGGTCGCCTTTACTCCGTGGGACGGAAGTAGACTTTTTAATCTACCTTCTACTCATCCAAGCGAACCGCTGGGTCATGCCTACATTGACATTCCACCACGTCCCAGAGATCACCGTAGTGGTCTCATCATCGGTAACAACGCATGCATCCCATACCTAGGATAGGCCGCATGCGAGATTAACTTGAAACCCCGCATGATTTCTCACCGCTCTTTTAATGCATGCGATTAACATAATTACCATAAGGTAATATTTATGAATTAACATTATCACAAGATTTGGATACATTACTTCCGATAGTACAATTATATTTACTCTAAGCTTTGCAATATTTAAGGACTTTTTAGATCGCATTATTTTAACAATAACCCCTCGTTTAGACCTATTGTTACATAGACAAGGTTTTAATTATCATACACAAGAATTAGATGTGCTTCTTATTCTCTTCCTTGGGTCCCGGCATTACCCTTGGAAGTATATCCCTAAGATGCACTTAAGTATATCTCAATTCTATTTTCTATTTATATTTACAAGGACCCGAGGTCATATAGCTATCCTTGAAGGAATTGCATCCTTGGGAAGGATTAATTAATATGCTACCTCATATTACCGCTTGTTATTTAACTTATTTCCTTATGATACATATAATGCATGAAGAATTTCTATGCGCTATTAGGGTTTATATTTAACTTATCAATAAGACACATTAAAGCTTATAATACATGCATTACCTTTACCTAAGGCTAGAACGATCCACCTATTGAGCCTGGCCGGTAATTTGGAGATGACTTGGTCGCTGCATTGCTCCCATAGTTTTGTTCCACTTCATTGGTGTAGTTAGCTACCACGCCGGGCCTCAGACGCTGAAGGCCTCCCCGAGCACTAAGGTATCTATCTATCTTACGCTCTATTCGCCGCCATTGCCTGAGTGAACTCTATTCTACGGGCCGGTCAATTCTGGATGCAAGTACGCTCAATCAAAAAATTGAGCCTCCCACTTTCTTCGAAAAGAAAATGGTCCCGGCACTTTCAATGACATTGTACACAACGCCATATCTATTCTCTCCCCTTAAGAGGTTATACGCTTCTTACTTAGCGATTACATTTTTACTAGCCTTAGCTAACATATATAACCATCTAAGATGGATGCACATATTATGTTATCATTTATTTCAATATAGTTATGGGTTACCTACTTGGTTAGAACGATTCTAAACCACAAGGTTTTGTCATGACGACAATTCCTTTTGTCTCAAAAAGACTATTTGATTACTATAATTTTATTTTAGATGTACCTTACATGTATTATTCTTTTTTATATTCTAGAGATTCCCCTTTCTTAGTTATTTAAACTCTTGGAATATTCCTACCAATCAATTGATGCCATCGTAAATGTTGGCCGGACTTGTTAGATTACTTCTTTTCTTTCTGTTGGATTATTCTTTTGAGGTGCTAGATTTATACATGGTCAACAATTATCCTAGTAATGATTCCTTCTTAGCTTAGGAGATCAATCTCACCAAGTGGTTTCAAGTGGATGACCAAGAAGCAATCATGTATAATTTTAGTCACTCCTATGCTTCCTTCCCAATCCTTGACGCTTTAGCTCAATATAAGGGCAATCCTTTCAAATGAAATATCCCGCAATGCCTTCTAATCCCAATATGGATGTTGTCGTCCCAGACATTTAACCTACTAGACCCCATGGCCTTAGATTCCCGAGCTTGCTAGAAGCTCATCCACTCGCTGCTCCCGCTTGAAGTAGCAAGGTACGCTTCTTCCGAAGTCGCCGATATACTTCAGCCTCCTTGACGGGGCTCCCCTTTGATGTAGAGGTTGACTTTGTTCGCTAGAAGCCTCTCATTGCCGGTTGGCTTGATGGTGTAGTTGATCACTTGAAATCTTCCATGCCGCTTTCAAAAGCCCGAAGGTTGCTTGGCTGAAAAAGATCTTTCATCTTGAACTTTTTGTCTTGGCAGCTAAAGGACGACTCAGATCCGATATTGTTTCTTTTCGACTCCATCGACGCCTCATACATCGAGTCCTCTTGTTGCCCCAAGAGTGTTGAGGATGTTGATTGCTTCACCCCCGCAAACCGCTTGACATCTCTTCCTTTGATTTGTTACGCTATGGGAGGGAAGGAATAACAAGGAACTATATATGCAAAGCATATAGCTTACATAATTACAATTACTACTAGAGCTATTAAGTCCCCTTGTGCCTCCCTTCGAAGTTGCACACCTACTCCTTGGTAATGTCATCTGGTGTTCCTCCCGTGCAATGGTGTTGACGATCTATATCCTCCTATTTGTACGCCAGCTCAGACCGGTAACTTGTTGATATACTTGGGCCCTCCGATGTTTGTCGGCTATGGCACAACACGCTTTGCATCACATTCTAACTAAAGGTGTGGTGGTCGCTGATGCTTCGACATTTCAGGTCCGCTTCCCCGATCCCTTTCTGGGCGGTAATCGCTCCCCTTCATGATACTTGAAGCTATTTGAGGCGCCTCTTGAGGTTGCGGCTTCCTTTGGCTATACCTCGAGTTGTTCTCTCTCGCAGCTTGTTCTTTGAATCATCCATCCTTGTTCACCAAGTTGCATGCAAGTCCGCTGCAAGTCATCGGCTCGGCTCGCTTAGTTGCTTCTCCATCGAAGCCTCCAATCTTACTTTTTGATGCCCCTCGATCACATGGCTTGGGCGCTTGTCACGCCCACGCTATGCCATCTTCTTGTCTTGAGGTACCTTTCTGGCTTTGATTGTGCTCGCCGCTTTGATCCTCCCCGCTGCCTAGGGAGATCGTGGAAGAAGTCGGTTGCTAGCACTTCTCCAGCTTTTCAGCCTCGCCTTTGTCCCTCTATGCATGCCTGGCCTCTCCGCAAGTAAGGCATCATAGCTCTCCCCCCCGATGGCTCGCTTGTCGGATGATGGATCCTTATATCTCACAAGCAGCCTTGACCCTTGAGTTGAAGAGGTACCTTCTTTAGATATACTTTTGTCGCTAAGGTGTCTTGAAATGCTTCTACCTTGGCTTGAGGTCCCTCATGCCTCGGAGATGCGATCGGGCTTCTTTCTGCTCTAATTATCTATATGATCGGAAGTACCCGTACCCCAAGGCCATCACCTAGTTGTTGGAGGCATATCTCCTCGCTATGTGCCTTTCGTAAGTGCATCTCCATCTAATACGCTGTCATAGCGATCACCCTATATTACCACAAGGTGGAATTATGGTCGCCGAGATGTGCCTTCTTAGTTGGCTTGTTGATGTCGGGTCGCTCCTCCTTCTATTGTTGAGGCCACTCGTGTCATAAGTTCATCAAGTGTTGCCGCCGCCACAAGCGTAGTGTTGCATACCGATGATGTCCCGATGCGTCCGATGATCTTGACATGACCTGTTGTCTCTTGTTCGACATTGGGTGGACGCTACGATCTTCTACTTGAGGGCACTTCCCGGGTGTTTGGAGTCGGTTTGCTTGAGCTTGAGCTCGTCATTTCTCCCTCGTACTTGCTCTTCCATTTTGATCTTGGGCTATAGTTGTGCTTCCTTGCTTCCTCATTTGGTAGTCGGTGAAGGAGCTTCCCTCGATCTAAGCGCTAAATCCATAAAACATGACTTTAAAACTCATGTTTCTCCACTATATCTGTGAGCACCCTGATATATACAATAGACATATACGCATTTACATTGGGATTTTAATTCATCCACTTTTTGAAAACAACTACGAAGATCTACTTAAATGTTTAT
Organism: Isoetes taiwanensis; assembly: GCA_021234155.1. Lineage (NCBI taxonomy): Eukaryota > Viridiplantae > Streptophyta > Lycopodiopsida > Isoetales > Isoetaceae > Isoetes > Isoetes taiwanensis. The sequence goes on along the minus strand of JAJEKV010000014.1, from coordinate 9,903,658 downwards.
ACTCCTTTAGGGTTTCCCTCCTCCTATCATCGCTGATCCTTCGTTTTACTGCATCTTCTCGGGTTGACTGGATTCCTTGAGATGCTGCTACTATTGTTGAGCTTCATGTTCCGATCCGGAGCTCGTCACCCCAAGTTGCGAAGAGTGTTCGCCGATGTGATCCCTTGAAAAAGATGCTCCTCCTTAATGTGTATGTCCGTCAGCCGGAATGCGGGACCGCCAACGCCCCTATATGCAAAGTGGTGTCGCTGCAAGGTTGCCGATGTGCGGTGCCATTGATCGGTTGATCACCGGGCTGTTGCGGGCGCTCTTGAATGTCTTCGGCTCGAGATCGTGGGTCGGTGAGGCGCGCATTGTCATTCCTGGGTGAGGGTTGAATTTCCTCGAAAGTGCTCGCTGATTGGGCTTTGCTTCATTCCGAGGTGCCTCTCCCCGGCTTGGAAGTGTGGTCATCTCCATTGCACCTACCCTAGCTCCTTCCGTTGCCTTTGGGCGCGGATTTGTACCGGCGGGTAGGTCGCCTCCTCCGGCCCTTTGGGTCCTATCCATTCGAAGTCTCGCACTCCTTGGCTGACGTAGTAAAGTCGCCCTTCCTTTAGTTTCTAGGGTGTTTCGGTCCTAATTTTGTTCGAAAGGAATATTCTCCTCCTTGATCTTGCCCCTAATGCCGATATAGGCCTTCAAGTTGGAGATGTTCCTTCCCCGATATCGCCTCCCTCCCCTCATGGTCTCCTACTTTTGGAACCGATGAAAGTTCTCCCGCCGGTGCAAGGGAGCCGAAGCTTGTCCCGGTCAGCCTTAGGTGCTTTGTGGTTGCCTAGCTTGGTTGCTCCTTTTGTTGACGTTGCATTATATTCACTTGAGCCGCCGGGCTGCAAGGTCGCGGGTTGTCTTCCCTCCTCCCGGTTTCTATACGCCCCCGTGTCGCATGGCTTCTCTCCTCGATGAAAGATTATGCCCTCCGACCTTAGCTCGTGATGCCAACGTGGCATCGATGTCTAACGCCTTCCCGCGACCCGTATTTTGCTGCCTTTGCATTCTTCCATTTGAAACTCATGTGCGCCGAAGTTGGTGAAGGTGTCGAGATCCTCTTTCGATGTGACCTCGTGGACGCAGTAGCCGGAGGTTGACATCTAGAAAATTCTTGATGCCGCTTGGTTACCAAATATTCTTCCCATTTGATGAAGATTGATGATAGGCCTCTGGTGTCCTGTTCTACTCGCTTGTCGGGCTTGAGGTGTTTGTCGTTGTGCTTCCCCTCTCTTGGGTCTACGCCTTTTTTGGTCTCCTCTCCTTATCCGCCTCAGACATCGGCTGGGACCTTGATGTCTTCAAGAAGTTGCGCCTCTAGATCTTCTGTGGTTCTGACCCTGTACTTCGAAAGTAACGCTCGTATATTCTAGAGTCTAAAGGTCCACTTGAAGGGCTCTCCTACAACATTTTGGGCTCTATAAGCAAGCAAGATGGCTCGAGCAGCATTACTGGAGACATATCTATAATCTCCAAGTCTATGAACATTAGGACGTGTGGTATGGCATGAAATGAGGGTTGTTTTGCAAAACCTCCATGATGTTTGAGGCATACTCTAAGGTCCTAGCAAAGTTGGTTTGGGGGAGTCCAATCTCTACACATGGAGTGACTTGGGTAGCTCTAGACTCTAGCTCCTTTCTAGGTATCCTGGCAATAGGGAGTGTCAATGTGGTGGCTGTATAGGTCAAACTCTATTAGAAGGACACAAAATTAGGTCAAGGTTTATGCCTTTGGCATGAGCAGAGGTGATGTACCAACAGTTGGACTTGGGTTGCTATGCTGAAGTCTAGATGACTATAACAAAGGGGTGTTCTTGGGCACTTCTATCTAGGAGTAAGGCATTAGCCTTTGAGCCGAGAGCAATACTTGTGAGGTACTAATGGGGTATGCTTATATTTACAAACAAACCACAGTTTGGAAAAACAATTCAAGGGTTTGAGCAATTTTGGTCATTTTGAGCTGGGGTTTGAATTTTTAGCCTAATTTGAGGTCATAAATGGATTTTAGGCTGTCTAACGGTCCTATTGCAACAAATTTCAGAGACGATTTGGAGCTCAGAGCTCAAGTTATGGACGTTGAAAGGTCGGACCCCTCTAAGCGCAGGAGGAGGGTGTTAGGTTGGGACCTAAGTGGTCTCTCGGCGCACCCTTGAGGTGTTGGTCTATTTATGTCTAATGGATGCCAAAAACAAGTTCAAAGACGTGAATTCCTACTTATTTTCTTTTCCTCAACTGTAAGTTTCTTTTGCTTATTTACTTCATTTGGAGCAGGTAAGTGGTCGATCAAGGGTCCATTATTGGACCCCCTCTAAGCTGCAGTGAGGAGGGTGTTAGGTCCAGACCTAACTATGCCCTGGCGCACCCTTAGAGGTGTTGGCCTCTTTTTACCCAAAATTTCGCATTTGCTCCTTAACTACTACTATACTTAATGCACGTTCTAAACAACTATATATCCTTATTATTCAAAATTTTCACCTTTACATATAAGCCTGTTAGTTACAAAAAGTAGCTTCTGTTCTATTTATCTGTCCTCTTGATGTATTTGGCCAGTCTCATGTCCTTTGGTTGAAGCGTGACTCTTTTTGCATGGAGCGTGCATGCCAGTGAATCTTCGAAGTGTTGCACGACCTCCATCTCTGCCTTGCTTATTTTCTTGGTTTGTTGATGAAATCCTCCATATCTCGAATCGAAGCTAGGTCTTCTTCAACTATTTTCTCCCGAACCGGGTGTTAGGTCCAGACCTAACTATGCCCTGGCGCACCCTTAGAGGTGTTGGCCCTTTTTGCTCTAAACTTATCCAATTTACACCAATTAACATGCGTTTCCCACTAATTTAGGCATTCTAAGCAAGATTCTATCATTACTTTTACAATTTGAGTAAGTTTTGATCAAATTCCGAGGTCACTTTTAGGGGACCCCTCTAAGCATTACTTGCTGAAGGGTGTTAGGTCATGACCTAACTATGCCACTCTTAAGCACCCTTAGAGGTGTTGCTCCAAAATGACTTTTACTTAATGTTTTTCTGTGTTTTAACATACAAATCTAGCTAATTCGAGCTTTTTAAGCGGAATTTCATCTTTTATTTTACAATTTGGGGCTCCTAAGGCCGAGTTCTAGGGTTCATATGGGGTGACCCCTCTAAGCTCAAGAGAGACCAACCTTAGGTCCTGACCTAACATGCTCCCCGGCATCCTTGGAGGTGTCGGCCAAAAAGTGTCTAAAATTTGCTAGACTTTCTTAGGTGACTTTTCTTCTATCTATTTCATCTTAAATATGTTCTCTAATTATCCTAATTCTAGATAATTACTAACTCTATTCCTGGGAAAAAAAAAATTTCCCCACTATTCGAGGTTCGTGCTTGGGCTTTTATCTCCAAGACTGAATGTCTAGATTAGTTAGTTCCTATAGAAATACGATCGAAGGCTCGATCTTGGTCCGCCAAGATCAAAGCTCGATACCATTAGACGTCCCCAGCCCTCCTATAATGATGCCCGATCGTATACAAACCGGAGATCATCCCTCAAACCAAAGATCCGCCACGACATGAGGGTGTCGCCCACCTAACATCGCTCTTTGCCGGTGGCCAAGAACCCGACGGGAAGAATGGACATGTCATTCATCCCGCCTCCCTGATCGATCTAGCCGCTGAAGCGTAAACACACATGAGCACATGACATCAATCAACAATAACATACCCACCTCAAGGGTGGTCCACCATATCACAAAGAGCTGCAACAACACATCGGTATATCAACATAACATGGGGAAATCCTACACGTGCTCGGACTCTTGGGGAAAGACCGACGGCTTTGGGTCTCCTGGATAACAATGCATGCGAAATTCATGGCAAATGGATTTACCTGGCATAGAAACATGGTCGTTGGGTAGTCCACCCATCGCCCCTCCTTGCATACTTTGCGATAGGGCAAAAAGTATTGAGCCCCACCCCGCCGGGGCTCATAGCCAAAGGGGCTACTATTTGGGTTGCATTCTCCCCAGCTCCCGATGAGGCAGGAGGAGATCACTCTCCTCTAGAAGGTTCATGCCAATCACAAAGGCGAGCTAGAGAGCCACCGTCAGATCACGACTTGAACCTCTAGAAGATAACGCATCACCCAAGAGGTGTCGAGCCCATACCCCGCCCCTCACGCAGCTGCGGTGGTATTAGGCCTAGCCCACAATGTTCCCCGCCATCGCTACGCACTGGGAGGGATCAATCAGGATAAGACAAGCCCTTCCTTGTCACCGGTCTTGCTCGCCACCCACGGCCAAAGGGCTCTTATGCACGTGCCGCATTAATGGGGAATTAATGGGCTAAAACTACGATCATACAACTACTTGGGCTCGGGTCTCTACCCCCTTCCCAATACACACAAGAGTGGCGATAGAATGTCAAAACATCATCACAAACAGAACTGAAAATAATAGAATACATCTATTCTAATCTACCTAATCATACATGGTTAGGTTCCTTTGTTAGTGACTATCATTCTTAGGTCAGAGGGGTCGCCAAAGCTAAGAATGAATGCTAAACCTACTTGAAAGAGGCCTGATAACTTTCGGATCCACCCGCATCTTGGTCGGCCCCACTCCTCTGAAAGCGCCCATGCCGCCGATCTTCGTGTCCCGCCGATCTCGTCCGCCGATCTTGGATCGAGCCGCAACTGAGATCCGGCTTCTCTCGCTCGCTCAGCGTAAAATGCATCCTCTCGCTCCTCCAATCCGGTGACTCGTGGGTGAGAACCGAAAGGGTTTCCCTTTTAGGGTTTATGCCCCTTTATCTCCATGCATTTAGGGCTGGTCCCTTTTGGTCAATGGGTCATTGCCATGTGGCAAAAGGATTATATTCACATGTTGCTTTAACATGTGCAATATAATGGTTCACAAGGTCGCACTTAGGGTACTACCCTTTATTTGCCGTCGTTGTACATGTCGCCCGAGTCGACATGTACTAGTGACATGTCGAGATAATATAATGATTCATACCGTATGTTATGCTTTGAACGCCACATCTTGCCCCTTGTCAAAGTTCCAGAAATCTCAAGAAACCATTGATGCAAGCATTCAAAGGCCCAAAATTCCGTCACCTTCTTTGGGCCTTATGCATCAACTTCCTTTTCTACTACAAAAGATCTTTTGAAGTTCGCAGCCCACAATGAGTGCAATGTGTAAAAGTTAAATGCTTCAAAACTGCCATTTTTGAAATCAAATAACAAAATATATCAAATAGACATGCTACTACATAATAAGAATGCACTCTATATCTACGTTTGCAACTTCAACAAATCAACATTAGAACATGCAAAGCATTTTACAGAGAGAAAAAAATTAATTCGGATATTGCTTTCCTTTCCCATGAATATTGTGTTACAATGCAACTCTAGTGGCTTCTCATAACCATGACTTATACAACTACAAAAGGCTTCCAGATCTAAAAGGGTAAGAAACAATTCCTAATTTACCACACACAAATTTATTTGAAAGCATAAACCTGCAATAAAGATCAATTTTAATGCACTGCCATTAAATCTAGTCTTTGAAAAGCAAACTCAGTCTTTCATAAAGGCTCCTGAACTTTATGACCTAGATAGGGATTGTTAATGTTTTAATGATGATATTCTTTTTCTTGTAGATTGTCATGTTAAGCAAGAGAGCATGCACAAGGTGCATTATCCAAGGGTCTTGTAAGCCATTTGCATTATCAATCATGAAGCTTCTATTCTTTGCCATGAAAAATCACTAGATTAGCTTCATGCAGTGCCAAATATGAAGAATTTTTTTATCCAACAAATCTTTATATCTCGGACTCATGTAGTTTTTTTTCATGTTCCTTATGCTCAGAAATGCAACTGTGACATAGAACAATTACCTAGCCCCCGTTTCTAAAGCAAAGATATGTCCAATAGGAATTAATAATTTTTCTTAACAAAGAGCAACATTACTAGGATATGTATAAAACCCCAAAATATCATACCTTTGAGGCTCTTGTTTAACTACAAAACCAAATGGCTAATATATGATCTTGAAATTCGCTCAACTTGAAGTCGCGACGCTAAACACGAATATTCATAATGGACTGGCCACTAAGCAAATCCTAAAACAAAAACGCACTATCATCATGTTTCTTAATAAGTTCTAAAATAAAATGCCTTTTGTACCAGCTAAAGTAACATGTCCAACACTACATCAAGAATAATTCTAGAATGAAGACTCACCTTATTTCGGATTAGAAGATCCACCCAAATTGCATGTGGAAGACATCACAGTCCCATGGCAATCATTGAACTTTACTCTTTGGACCTTGCAAAGCTTATTTGGCTTCATATACCAAGTTGTTCGGCCGTTATGGTTTTTTCTGACTTTTTCCTTTACCCCGGATGCAAGTATTCTTAGCCCCTCTATTCTATTTATTTACAAAAATACTTGCCATAAGTACATGGGAAGCAACATTTAACCAACTGCTCGCTCACACCCCATAAGTTTTTCATCTACTAAATAATGCTTCCACCGCTTCTTCATGAGTTGGGCATGGTGCAATCTCCCCGCTTCACTAAAGCGAGGAATAATTCTATTGAAAATTTATCCCTAATATCCCTTCAAGGCGTAAGTAATGCGTAAGTAACACAAAACATGTTCTGCCCTAGTGCCTAAAAATGGATAGCCACGCGACCAAAAGACAACATTTTTGAACTGAAGAAGAAGAAAAAGGAAGAAGTTTCCAAGAAAAAAATTAAAATTTGTGGTTTCATGCCATACACAGTTACGTGGATTAAACAGGAGGATCTGCTAGTTCATATCAAGACTTGCATTTTTGCCGGATTTCCTATGCCGTGCACTTCCTTGCTTCCTAGGCTTAACCGCTTTCTAGGCCTATATAGATTCGTTGGAGTTGGATTTGCATTCCCATTTGCTTCCTTTATCTCCGAGAAGGTATTTTGCTTGCATGATCGACGCCTCTCGCTTGTTCACTCCTGCCCACAAGTGTTTTATAGACAAATTTTACAGAAAAGGATGCCTCAAATGATATCTCCATTTCAAAAGAATGATCGATTCTTAAGAGTTTAGGCAGCCAAGGGATCCATAGGCGGGATGCAAAGTTGCAGGCCGCATGCCGGTTTCTCCCAAAATACCGTGGATCTAGATAAAAATTTTACCTGCCTGCCAGTTACTCGGTTGGAACGTCCGAGATCCAGAATGCCCGAGACCGCCAGTTTACATGGGTTTTGAGCAGTCACCAGCATATCCTAGGTATATTCTAGCATATACCTAGTATATGCCATAAACCCACATAAACAAGGGTTTGCCCCCCTAGGGGCAACCCAAAAAGAAGGGAAATTACAAAATAAATTCATATCCTCCTCCTATATAATAATCGTCCTAATTCATATCCTCCTCCTATATTTTTTATATAATAAAGAAATAATGTCTGTGAGTGAGTGAGCATTCATTGTGTTTTGTGGAGAATTCGAACCCTGGCCACTGCCCCTCAAACCCCCCAATATTTACCACTAAACCAAGCATTGGTTTGTAAAAGTAAATAGAATTTCACATATAGTGAAAGGAGAGGGCTGATTAATTCAAGAATGCTCTAGATTTCTAGAATGTTCTAGATAGCTATAAAATATTCTAAAATCTTCTAGAATGTTCTGGAATGATCTAGATGATAATGGGTAAACACGCATGTTTACCCATCTAGATAAATAGAAAGTTTTTTTGAAACTTTGCAAGGAGCCAAACTAGAATGTTTTGGAATGCTCTAAATGCTCAAAGTAAGCACCTCATTCTAAAAATGGAAAGTGTTTTTGAAACTTTGCAAGGAGCCAAAATAGAATATTCTGGAATGTTCTAGATGCTCAAGGTAAGCACCTTAGTCTAAAAATAGAATGTTTTCTGAAACTTCTTATACAATCAAAATAGAACGTTCTGGAATGTTCTAGATGCTCATAAGTAGGCACCTCAGTCAAAAAATTGAAAGTTTTTTTGAAGCTTTGCAAAATCAAAATAGGATGTTCTAGATAGTTCTAGAATATTCTCGATGCTCATTGTCTAAAAAATAGAACTCCACGTGCAATAAAACTTCCAAAAAAAAAAAAAACCCATTCAAAACTATTTTTAATGATCCCACTATTTAAAACCTTCTCCATCCTTAAAAAAAAGAGCCATAAAAAGATCTTTTGCGAAACTTGTGAGTGTGACTTTGGAATTGGCAGTAGGTGTGTGCAAGCTACCAATGGATGATATTTTGGAATTGAGAGGTGTTAGTAGTCGGTATGTATAAGCTCTACATGGAGGATACTTTGAAATTATAGTAGGTATCAGTAGGTGTGAGTCTGTTTCTAATGGGTGCAACAATGGAATTAGCAATAGGTGTGAGTAAGCTCCCAATGGATGATACTTTGGAATTGATAGATGTTAGTAATAGGTCCATAAGTTTTACATGGGTGATATTTTGAAATTGTAGTACGTATGAATCAGTTCCTCATGTGTGATACTTTCAAATTGGTAGTAAGCGTGAGTCAACTCTCCATCGATGATACTTTGGAATTGGCAATAAGTGGCAGTAAGCTCCTCATAGATTGACAAATTGAATGCTGAGTACAATAGGTGTGAGTCAGCTTCTAATGGGTGAGAGGGTGAGACTTTGGAATTGATAGTAGGTGTGAGTAAGCTCCCAATGGGTGATACTTTGGAACGGTAGTAGGTGTGAGTAAGCTCCCAATGGTGGGTGATACTTTGCAATTGGTAGTAGGTGTTGGCAGTAGATGTATATGACCGAGGCGAGGCCTCGGCCCAAGACTGAGACCGACGTGGACGACACTTAGGTGTTATCCACCTCGGGGCCATGTCACCATTTTTTTGGCTTAGAATCTTCCTTCCCTTGTTTCCTGCTTGCCTGCGCCATGGGGATCGATCATCGGAGACGTCCTGATGTTTCTTTTTGCGGCGCAGGCCTACATTTTTGAGGCACTGGTCTTAGATTCTTAGGATTTCATTTAGCACAGGTGGGGACATCCGTTTGGTGTCAATTTCTTAACATTTGAAGGTTTTTCCAAAAGAATCTTAGGCGCTGGCCTAAGATCCGTGATTTCTGACCTGAAGCAAGCTAGAACTTTGTTTTGCTCAACAGTTTTCAAGGTTCTTAAGATTCTATTTCAATAAACTGAGGTATTTTTGTGATTTTGTTGAAATGTGAGTTGTTTTTGAGCTAACTTTCTTGTTCTTTCACTTGTAGGCATGGATCTCTCATTTTTTAACATACATTGCAATATTTTGGAATTTTATAGTCCTGGAGTGACATTTTGTCGAGAATGCAACAGCTTAGCCGAGTTTCAACTTCCGATCTATTAACGGTGCATTTCTGAGGGAACTACTTAGCTTTAGATTCTGCATGTTTGTAGTACTTAGCTTTACATTCTGCATGTTTGTGGTAAGGATTCTAATGTGAATGTTTCGTAGGTTGAAGATCTGCTGTGAAGGTTTGATATGGATTCTCATGTGAAGGTTCTATTGCATACTTTACTTGTACTTTATGGAGCTTATTCGAGGTTTCATAACTGCGCCTTTAATTTCTATCATAAAAGTTAGGCCCGCTGTTCTAATACTCTGGTATGAATTTGATATGAATTCGATATATTGTCATATTTTGTGCTCTCATATATGCAAACTTAAATACTTGATATGATCTCTGAAAATACTAGAATATGATCTGTGATGCTTGCAATATGATTTGTGCATGTGAAATAGTGGAATATAATCTGTGATTTGTGTATCATCTGTGCTCATTGTGAAATGATCTGTAAAATGATGTATTAATGATCAGTGTGAAATGATCAGTGTCAAATGATGTTTAAAATGATCTATAAATTTGTGTAAAATGATCTGTAAAATTTTGTGTAAAATGATCTGTCCATGTGAAATACTGGAATGCAACTGGAAAACTCAAATACTGGAATGCAACTGAAAACTGAAAAACATGGATGTAGACTATATAGTCAACGTGCCTGAAAATGAAAATCAACTAAAAAAGGACAAGTGTCAGCACCAAATTCAATATGGGGGAAGGATGACACCTAAGTGTCGTTTATGTTCTAATATATTTGTTATGCAAGGAGGTGGTGATGATAATCAATAAGATGTAATATGGTCTTGTTCTTGAATAGGTTGTTAGTTGTAAACTTCACCCTAGAAATGTTTTATAGATGTTGATGCTAATGAGTAGACCATATGCTACCCCTTGTTGCACAACATAGTTGTAATGTAGCTCCTCAAAGGGAGGGATACACATACCTCAATCCAAGACTAAACCATGATGCTGCGATGCATACTCCTAGTTCGTCCCTAGGAGGTCATAAAAAGCAGAGTCTTAATGAAGCAAAAAATTAGTTGATTGTCATCTTCATCTGTCACAGTTTTGCTGTAAATCCAACTGGACAGGAACTAGACTACAAAGAGTCACGAATCTGTAGTGTGTTTCAAAGAAAATGGGTATCAGCTTTAAGAAGCTTTCTAGCTATCCATTCAGTTAAAGGTTCATACATCTGCAGTACATATCATTCATCACCGAGAAAAGAAACAAGATTAGAAAAAATCAAGAATGAAGTAAAGCTGCATTGTAACAGACCCATATTCATGTTACAAATAAGGTTTTTCAGAAATTGGGTTTGAGATGTTTTTATTCGACAACATTATATCAGAAAAATCTACCTTCAAGGCCTAAATACTCATTAAGATGTTGCCTAGCCGCACCTATTACCTGCATAACAACTTCACACAATCAGCATATATGTAAGAAACTTCATCAGGCAATTCATGAAGTGATTAATATGCCCGAATAAAAACATTCAATTTCATGGCTGATTTTGAAAATATGATATGCACTGCGGACATGAGATAGAACCTTGGAGAGGTTAGGGGGCCACCCTTATGGTCTGTATTAGTGTCACTGGTGTATAGTATCAAAATTATGGAATTAATATACTGGGAAGCACCATTAGAAATACCTAATCCATAAGGGCAAGATCATTGTTGTTCCTTCTCTGCTGGGGCCTGCTCCTGATCTTTCCATGTTGCTTGCCACTGCTTATCATAGAACGTCCACTCATCTGCTAATTTTTTTAGCTTAGTAGCATCCTCGTTCTTACGAATCAACAAAATCCCGACGACAGTAATAAAAAGCAGTAGTTTCCCAAGAAAGCTTCCCATCTGGTCCACAAGCCCAATTCCAGTAGCAGCATCAACAAGATAGGCAGCAAAAAATCCCACCATTGCAGCACGACCTGTTATATAATTCCCCCAGGTGTTAGATGAAAAACTTTAAAATGAGAAAACTGAATCCGACCAAATACCATTCAGCAATTCTGCCTCTGGAAGATGGAAGCGTTTAACCCATGCCCACCAAGGAACCATCGATGTCTCAAAGACTACAGGTTCAGAGTTGCTGGATGCCTCTGGCTCCTCTTCAAGCCATTTTCTCCTCCTTACCTCTGCTTTACAGAAAATATAACGTTGCTCATCTATTAAAAATCTGTAAAATGTTTGTCTAATTTAACACTCATGCATATGGATATACGATCTTCATATTTCTGACATTCCATATTGCCTTGAATATCATTCCAATTGAGTTTCCAATAATGACATAAACCACAATGTAAATTAAGTAAGAGGTAAGGGGTTACTTAAGACCCACTAACCTGCATCAATAACCGCATCCCAGTCGACCTTTCCATCCTTGGTAAATTGGGCAAGGTCCCAATTGCCATTGCGCCATCGTGGATCAGAAAAGCTAGCTCCAGGAACGGCAACCGCAGTTTTCTTCCCTAAGGCTGCCGGATTTGGATCCTTGCCAGCAGCCTCATCTCCTACCAAAGTTCCACCTCTCTGCAAAACTGATGGTCTGCGAGGTTTCGAATCCTTAACTCCGTTGCCATTTTCCACTTGGGATTTTTCTTCTGGGAGATTCGACACTCCATTTTCTGCTTTCAATTGGGCCTCTTTTTCTTCTTTCTCTTCCGATGGCAATGCAGCTACCTCGCTAACTACAGAATCGCTATCCGCCGCTGCTGCGCTGCCAAGCCCTTCGTCCACTGACCTTAATGCCAGGATCAATTTGGAGCTTCTACATTGAAAAAGAATTGGCGTTGGTGTGTGGAGGCGAGGGACTATACTTGCTTGGTTAACGTGAAAGCGCGCCACCGGAGAAGGATGGAGCACCAACGACGCCATGGACGCCATAGCGCACCAGAAAGAGATGATGAGGTTACCACAGATACAGCCACGAATGCGGAGTAGAACGTACGGTCTTAAATGCCATCCCCTAACAACTATTAACACCTATCGTCTATTAACAAAACAACACAAAATGCGCTAACAATGTGTCCGGTCACATATTCCGACAAGAGGGATTTTTACTAGGGGTTGCCTAAGGGTTGCAAGAGGGATTTTTACTGTTTTTAGCAGGGTTGCCTAAGGGTTGCCTAGCCTTAGGTGCACAATTTCGTGTAATTCTAAGCTATTCACGTGGGCGCCCACATCACTCAAACTTACCGGCCTTCCGCGTCCAAGTCACCTTAAAATTCTTTCTTATTGTTGCTAATTGCATGCCTCTGTCGTCTCCCTTTCCAGAAGTGATCTTCTCTTTACTGTGTTGGGAGACGTTTTTGGGCTGCGCAACCACTTCGACTTGAGCCATGTGCATTGGAGTAGAAAGGGCGGCCATTCATGCAATATGTGAACTAGGTGTGGCGCTTGTTTCTCTGTTCAAAATTCAATTACGTCTGCCACTCTGGGTCTGCCACTCTGGTCCTACACTCAAATTCTGGGATTCTGACCTACTGGTATGAATCAATAAGCCTTACATTTTTGTAGCTAGGGTGTCAATGAGCGTATACAAATGTTTAGCTTGAAGATGTATTTAAACATATGGGAGAGGTTGTGGTAGATTGATGCATCGATTGCTTGCAATGCTTTGCAATTCCTGGCATCCAAACTCGTAGCATTCTAATGGGACTACTAGGATTAGATTCTAGAATCAAATGCAGCCATACATCCGCATAGGATCCAATTAGGCTGATTGCAGATTGGGAGCAATGAAGCCCAACAAGCGAGCCAAACAAGGTATTTGTCCAAACAAAATCTTCCTGCGTCCTGTTAAAGCTCTTCCTGGAGCTCTTTCCTCCAGAAAGAGGGTAGAGTGCATTATACAGCCCCCCCTCCCCTAGGTGGCTGATATCTGGCCGTCGATGCTTTAAATGGAGGGCTACGATAGCGCCACATAGGGGAGGGGGACTCTATAATGCACCTGTCCCCAGAAAGAAAAAAGTTTTACTTCTTTAGCAGCTTCTTTAAGAAACTCACGTACATCCAAGTTCAAAGATAGAAAAATTGGATATTTTGGTTCTTTCTTTCTTTTTTCCCGTCACATTCTTTTTTTCAGCTTATTGGTAACCTTCCTGTCATATTCAGTTTGTAGTCAAACTATGGAAATGGACAAAAAGAATCAATATCCTTGAAAAAACCTACTTGATTGTGCCAGGTCATGACAAGTATGCAACTTTTCTGCATGTCATTTGAATGTTTGTTTATATTTTCTGTCAAAAGCAACATGAAAATTTCCCTCATTATAGGTGGTTTTCCAGCCTAACTGGCAGCGATCAGGTGACCTAATGTTTTACAACATAACATGTGTTTTCTCTCTCTCTCTCTATACTAAAAACATTCAAAGTCATATGTTTGTGTGCTGGCTGGATGCTTCTAAGTATAGTTAATGGATCTACAAATTCTTAACTGAATCTATTTTAACTTAAGTTGTATGCTTATCATATCTGATCTTATAATGTTGACAGAAAGATACCACTTGGTGCAAGATTTGATCCCATGGGCCTCCGGGATTCAGGATTTTAATCGGTTGTTTTGGAAGGTAAATTTGATATGTAAAGAAATGCACGGTGAAATTTTTTGAAATTGTTTCTCATACTAACATTTTTCTTGCCAATGGTGCCCCTGGTAGGTCTCAGACTAGGGCGCAACCAGATGGCATAATGGTAACATGGTTGCGAGATTGCCTTAACATTGTGAAAACAATGTAGTTAAAGGGCAAGTATTATTTAATGGGTAGAGTAACCCATTGAAGTAATATAACTTACAATGGTTTTAAAACCATTGGATTTGAAATTGGTGATCACCCCTTAAATGGGGGATGCCACCATGCTGCTGCAGCGCATGAACGGGTTGGCCTAGGTGAGACCTGGGCCACCGGACCTGTTTTTGGCAGGGTCATCCTGTTGCCAGCATACCGCCACGTGGCTCTGCCACGTTGGCAGGGGTTCCCATCAATTGGGATGAGGCGGCAGAACAAAGAAGACGGATTTGGTTACAGCAGAACATAGATAGCCGAAAGGCAGGAGAAGGGAGGAGACCACAAATCAAAGGAGTAGGCGGATTGAGGCAGCAATCAAGGAATTCGGTTTGTCTAACAGCAGAAGCTTGGGGTTCTCAGGTAAGCCATGAAAGGCTGATGCCTTATGGGTACAGTACCGCTCTGATGGCCTGTCGTTGAAAAGCTGGCCCTAGTTAAGTACCGGTTGAATCATAGGGGCTTCCCTGTAGGCCTTGTCAGGAATTCCCTCTGAGATAGAAAGAGGCTTGCCTTAAACATATGCCTCTGCTGGGTCACCCCTTAAGGCCTTCTAGCGTAGCTTGAGATAATGCTTAAGCTGTGGACTGCTACTCTTAAGGTGCAAGTGTTAAGCTATGGGTAGTGCTACTGCTATTGGACTAGCACGGAAGCCTAGCTTCTACAAGGCCATGGTCTCTTAATAACTTGTCCCTTCTGGAGGATAAGCTAAGCTTATCGAGTGGGAGCATCTTGTTCCCTTATAGAGTTATGCTCTATGTGGTATCTATATGATATTGGGATAAGTACGGTAGGTATTTATCCTTGGGAGTTTAATGCATGGCATAAATGTAGATGAGCGTGGCTTGTCTAAATGGGAACTGGAGGTACTTGTGAGGTAAAGCCTGTCACTGGTATGGGACGGTGGCAGGTGGTACCAACAGTCTAGTAGCCTGGGCTCTTATGATGCTTGCGGTTTCTCCCTTACACTTGATCCACTAGCGCGGGGGTTCTCGACGATGTACTGTCTAAATATGGCATGGTGTGTCTGCTTGGCAGATGTTATGGTGCGTATGGTGGATTCCATATGTAGGCTGTTTGATAGCTGGCGGGCATACGTGTGTATATAATTATCTGTGTTGTCGTCTTGTTATCTGTATACGTGGCTTTCATGTATATAGCCTCGTGGGAGGCAGTACTTGTTCTGTGTACTCTGATGGTTTGATGTGAATACAAATCAAAATTTTTGGTACTAAAATTTTGGTTCGTAACAGCTGCAGACATAAGATTCAAGTTAGTCGATTGACGCTCAAGCAGAGGACTTTCTCGACATCTAGGTTGCAGAGGACAAGAGATGAGGACTTTCTCAACTCATGAGTCGAGAAAGTTCCCTCTGGGTTGCAGAGGACGGGACATGAGGATTTTCTTGACTCGCGAGTCGAGAAAGTGCCCTCTGGGTTGCAGAGGACAGGATGTGAGCACTTTCTCGACTTGCGAGTCGAGAAAGTGCCCTCTGGGTTTAGGAGATGGTGAAAATCAGTACCTGACATAGTTTGCACTTGCAGCAATAGTATTCTGGCAATGACTGATGCTCGCTAGCTCGATGGGTAGAGTGTCTACTGACAACACCCTGCACTCTCGCTTCCCATAGAGCTCCTTGATCCTCTGTGGGACATCCTTTTCAGTCTGCAACACTTGTGTTGCTCTCACTGAGTGCTGGCCATCCACAACTCATAACCTCACGTCTTTGCTTTTCAACTCCTCTTTCGTGCTCCAACTGAACAATTCACCGGTCCTATTGAAAGGGATCATGTCAACTGGCATCGGATCCATCACAGGATGATGTACCATTAAGTTCAGGATCTCTACCATATGGACTGGATTGAACCCCCTGTGATTAAACAAGACGGCATTGCCGGTGCATACCTTTGGTCTTCTAATATCAATTTTCATTTTGTGACCGATGCCTAACGGATAGTATTGGGGCAGCCTTTCCATTTTCTGAATGCCCCTCTGCATCAGCTTCATCTGCTCGTTTGGGTCCATAAACTGAGAGTCCTCAATATCTTTCTCATCATCATCTAACTCATCACCCTCTCTTTCACTCTAATTCATGTCATCCACATGCGTTTTCTTAATCTCCTTGTTGACCATGGAATGGGTTATGCTCTTCAACACATTGGATGTGAATATCCCAGGTTTTCTCGAACCCTGGAGATTTCCATGCCTAGCCCCCTAGAAGTTAGAGTGCCTCCCTCTTTCATGCCTTAACGGCTTTCCATCCCAGATTATGAAATTGACGGGCATAGCCTTCTTATCCATTCCCTTGGCCTTGCTCATGGAAGAAAAGGAGTAATTCAGCACTGATAATTTTTTGGTGTGATAGAACTTGGCTTTCGGGACATCTTCAAAGTACAAGGTCAGATGCTGGTCATCTAGAGCAGTGATAAACAATACAACCCCGGCCTTCTTGTATTTATCCCCCAAACCCTTCTTATCCCGAAACCAGAAGAAGAGATCTTTCTCTTTCCCGGACACTGTCACTTCCACATACCACCAACAATCCGGCGGGATCTCAAGAGGTTGCATCTGCAGTTCTTCTATGATGAAGAAAGGGGTTCAACTACTAATTACGAGGTCCTCAGGAGAAAAATCTGATGAAGGAAAAACTGAAGTTAATTGGAGGTTCTCTACAAAGAAATCTTAGTTGAGAAATTATCTGGCTTTCCAAGCCTTCTCTTCTTTGCACTTGTCGATGCGCGATCTTTTTCGGCAAAGCGCTTATTAGATGGAGTCGACATACTTCGGCGGTGATGTTTCGTGTTAGAAGTTGCAGCGCTTGAAGTGCTCTTCTGCTGCAAGGATCTTGTGAGCTGAGGACTGCACACAAAGGAAGTTATCTTGGATTTCAAAATAACATCGTGCACTCATTGAGCGCGGGCAAAAGGTTCCCGGGTACAACACGGCCAGCCCTTAACCCGGCCCCGCCTCGGTTCCAGCGAGCGAGTATCCGCGAAGCCGCGGAGTGCACATTGGACTCTCGTCGGACCTCGGGGCTTCGAGTCGTGGAAATGAGTCAAAGGGATTATTAGCGACACACGGCCCTGGGCGTTAGATAAATAGATGCATTCTTAAATCCCTCATCGCAGACGCCTCTACCCAGACAAAGCCTCTGCCCTTTGAAAATTCGAAGAAGCAGGTTTGAAGAAGAGTGGCTCTGACTAGGTAGAGGCACTGCATTTCGAAGTTAGGAATGGACTGAAGGATTATTGGCGACTTGGATGCCGCAGGCCCGAATGCTTACACTCAGATTGAGCCTCTTCCCTCTCAAGGCCTGGGTGAGGGATCCGGTCACGGATAGTTTGCATTCTCCACCCATAAGTCCCGAGAATAGAAGGGTGGGGCACTCTGGACTCCCGGAGTCGGTATCGCGACCACCAAGGCGAAAAGCCTGATCCTCCCTAAGCACGGAGTAGAGGATCGATCTGGATGGCTTGCATTCTCGACTGCCAAATCCGAGGTGCATGAGCATTACAAGCATTATGGTAGAGGTAGAGGTCACGGCATTCGACTCGCCAAGAGTCGAGAATGCGGGGAAGTGGTGGTTAAGGTGGCTAGATGAAGTGAGGGGTGTTGGGGTGGGGTTGATGAGCCATTCACCGACTCGAGGAGAATGGACTCGAGGAAGGCGATGAGGGTGTTGGAATGGCTAGGTGAGATTCTCGACTCCGCGAGTCGATGTTTGAAGTCTGGGTTAGGGAACTCACGCGAACGCCCCTCAGGAGGAACCCTTGATCCAACAGGAGAATCCGGGAACTATGTCACGCGGGATTTGCAAGAAAGAAACAAAAGAAAAAGAGAAAAAGAGAACAACAAGAACAATGGGATCACAATAATAAGCTTCCTTGATGTCAATGAAGATACATGAGCTCACCATGTCGAGGAGAAACGAGAGAAATGAGACAAGACTCAAAAACTCATCCCAAAAACTCATGTGCTAGCTCTACTCATATATATAGTACAATGGCCTTTGGCCCAATATAGACACTTCCGGGATTTGATTGCGAATCCTGGAAGGAGGCCTGATTTGGAATGCCGGGGTGCCTCTTGAAAAGCCTCGAATCACGGCCGACGCCGACTTGAGGCGGTGACGGGCGTCCTCTGTCTGGAAGGCCGTCTTTGTCTTGCTGACGCCAGCGGCGGTCTTTGCCTGACGTGGATCGCCTTGGTCTTTAAAGGCATTTGACGCATGAATAGTCTGGCCGCTTGGGTGTGAATCCTTGGCCTTTGACCTGGTCCGTGCCATTATGCATGAATAGTCCCGGGACCAGGAGGCAGGACTAACACTCCCCACCAAACGACACTCGGTCGAAGAAAGGAGGAAGTGCTTAGAGGCGGGAAACCAGCTGATGCGAAAGTGATCCTCCGCGGGGAATGAGGGGCCGACGCCATTATGGTAATGGGCAATGAGGTCCCTCGGCGTGTTTGAAGTCGCGTCAGAGTGTTGAGCCCAAAGGGCGGGATCTGCATCAATGAGGGGAAGTGGAAGCGCACCATGTCTCAGTGGCGTATGTGCATCCGGCGAGCCCAGCACTCCATGAGAAGGTCACGGAGGCCAAGCACTAACGCCGGCATTGGGTTGCAGTAAAGATTGGGCGCCGCCGATTTAAAGAGCTTACGGGGATGCATCGAGAGCGTACGAAACCGGCCTTGACCAACGAACTGGTGAAGGGGTTCGGTGAGGTGGCGGCATGCAAGAAGGTATCAAGACCATGAAGAGCAACGGCGAGGCCATTGCCAACCCACGCTCATTAGCAATATAGATCCAATTCTCAGCGGTGTCAAGGTGGCATTATCCTCCCAATCACGAAGCGTCGACAAATCGGGATCCCACAGTCGAGATCCGTCGTAGATCGAGGGACGGGCGTGGCCATCCATGACCTTCGTCCAAAGGGAAAGGCGCCCGGTCGAGAAGAGGAACCGTGGGCGTGGAGGGACTCTAAGGAAGCATATGGAGAGGAAGCATGCGTGCAGTGCGTGGATTCGCGAGCCATGTCCCTAAATGCTCGAACAAGATTGATCAAGAGCCACGACACCAATGGTCCCACTCACGGTAGAGAGTAATTGATGAAGCAAGGGAGGATTTACCCAACCGGTAGGGATGGTCTTGCTTTCGAGGAAAGCCCGCCAGATTGATTGTTAGCCTCTAAGTCGCTGCATATAAATTTGGGCGAACTCAAGATGCATTAAGGGATGCGCCAAATTTTTGTTTACTGCTCAATGTTTGACGCCACGAGGAGGTAAGTCTTGAGCAAGATTCGAGCATGTACTCTGTTCAAAGTCTGAGGCGGCAGGATCCTGAAATATGGGTTGGTTGGTGATAACAACCAAAGCGGCATTGGAGTTGCTCGAAAACACAATGGGCCTCATCGCGGAATTTATCATGGAGATCCGCCGTAGAAGTCATGAAAACATAAGCCATTGGGTCGAACCACACGGAAAATGACCAAGTCGAGGTCTTGAAACCGAAATGATCAAAGACTAAGAGTGCACAAAATAAACCCTTGTCTTCGACAGAAAGATCCGCCGATCCGGTTGAAATCCGCACTTTTGAGTGGTCGTTGATGAACATTGCCATTGGCCGCATACCACTTCAAAAGGAAAAGGTGCCGTCGGCCACTACATAGTCAAGATAGTTTGGAAGGAGTAGAGAAGTCCACAGGGATGTTGGTAGCAATGTCGATATCCTCCTTCTGCTTGTTTTGGAGCTTCGCCACCAGATTGAACCGCTTTGGCCGGAGCCGATGTTCCGTGTCTCTGATCCCGTTGTCCTTTTCTAATAGGAGACGGATCATCACGACCCGCTTAATAGGAAGCGTGGCATGTGAAGAGGATTGCCCTGAGTTTGGAGTCAAGCATGGCAATCTCGGCCATCGATGACCTTCTGTTTCTCGAGCCTCCAAAGCTGATCCTGGATGGACGTTAGCTGATGGGTCTCAAATGGAAAGCCGAAAGCTTAAGAGGGAGGTGAGTCTAGCATCACGCCTTCGGTAAGGTCATGAACTTGAGTCGCGGTAATTGTGAGAAAGCTCCTGAGTACAAGGTGTCTGAAGCTTACCAATGTCTTTCTCCTTGTCACCTAGGGGGCGGTATCTTTTGTCTTGTTTTGCTCCAACAAGTCCCGAATGGTGGTTTGGAGCTGAGCACCGCTGATCTCCGCAAGCGTGGTCACGATCCTCAGCACTTTTGAGATGAGCCACGGGCCTGTAATAGAGCCAGCTTTTCTTGAAGTTGAGCCTCCAAAGTTTGAACTTGTGTCTCTTTGAACTGCATTGGAAAGTCTCGGGGGACGCTTTGAACACCATTCATGAGAGCATCCCCGCAATGCTTGTAATCAGAGGGCAAAGAGCTTGAACATCCCTTTCGCGGAATTGGGTACCGTAAGCGGGCGAGGGATGTGGAGGTGTAAAATCTGCTGTCAGCCTTGTCCGAGATTGTTGGGAGACATGACGGGAAGTGGAAGGCGGGCTGCAAAGGGAGGAAGAGGAGATGCGGACACGCGTGGTCCGGTTTTGAACATGACCGTGGAAGTCCGGCGTGAAGGTACAACTTGTTGGTGTTGACGCCGGGAATGCAGACCGACCGAGTGGATGGCATGAGAAGTGGAAGGGTCTCGCGAACGTGAAGATAATGACGGATGAGTGCCTGAAGATGGCCACCCACCGAGGCTTCATGTCCAGAGGAGGGGCAGCCCGAATGCGGCTTTACTTCATGAAGGAGGCTGAGAATAACATCTCAAAGGCCAATCAATATGGAGATTGAGCGGATGGCAAAGTGATCACCATATTATAGAATCGGCTTATTTATATGGGTGTTCTTGATAGAATACCCAAGCAATTTTGGCGCTACGTAAACTTCACAAAGTGTCATGTGACTTTGCAATATTGGTGGCTGATCTTTAGTTTGCTTGATAAGAAGGAGCACCGAACCGAGTGACGCCCATATCTGTAAAGCAAGCCAAAGATACGTAAGGTTTTTACAGGGAATACCTGAATACCTCGAAATCAAGGGTCGTGGTAAGCAAAATGGTGGTGCCATCGACCACCGTAGCAAATCTTCCCAGCTGTTGACTTATGTGAGCGATAAACCGCCCAATTGCCGATTTGGGGCCGGAGCTCCATTCGCGAGAATTCAGAAAAGCTTATGTCGCTCCAGCTACTTCAATTCCTGACCAACAAGGGCCTCCTCGCCGGTGGGCGCCGAGAAAGACACCTGCACTTCGAAGAGTCGTATCCCTTGGAGCGAAGCGGAAAGGGTAGAAAATTTTTGTGCAGCCATAGCAAATGGCAGAGCGCTTAAATCGGAGGCATGAACCGTAAGCGAGACTAAGATAAACCCGAGGTTTTAGAGAACGTAAAATGAAGGGGCATGATGAGGGCGAATCGGCAACCGCTGATGGTGCCGTGGCGGCAGTATGCGAAGGCGCATTGAGAGGCAAAATTTTGGCTAAGTCCCCAAACGGTAAAGGGAGAAGCAAGGAACGGTGGCGATGAGATCGCGTAGAGAATGATCGGATGTGACACCTGGCAAAAAGGACGCACATTAATGTTCGACGCGCGAAAAGAAGGAATGTCATTTAATCCGGCAACCCGGAGATATCATTAAAACGAAGGTGTCGAAGGTACCGTGGCTAGATATACGGGCGGGAGAAAAGATTCTCCATTTAGAAACAAAAATTTTGCATTGCAAAACATCGCTGGCGAAATTTTGATTGGTCCACGCCGGCCAGGAGGTCCTTTTATTGGCTATATAAGACGAACAAGTGGTGAAAGCCGGGACACCCAATGGCAATCGCCGATGTCTCACGCCGGACCGCACGGCAAGTGCACTTCGCTGCCTTCAAACCGCCTTTGAGTGGATTACCCGCAAGATGGACCGGTTGGATCTCTGGCGGTGCCAATGTGTGGTATCGCAATGGGCCCGGGTGGTGTGCGGGATGGCTGAGCATCCGGGACCCCTTGACCAACGGGATGGAGGTGGTGATTCACCCGCTACTGGATCCGGAGCGTAATTACTACCACATCCTGCGTATCACCTACTGCCCCAACCCGGAGAGGGTTTTTCTCCTTAGAACTTAGTAGATAGGGCTCTCGGCCCGTTTTGTAAATAGGGCTCTGCCCATAGCGGAAAATAGATGGGCTCTGCTCACATTTTGTAAAAATTTCACCTCTATAATATAAATATGCGCTGTTAGTCACTATACGTGGTGTCTTTGTCCCAACAACATCTTGTGGATTATTGTGACTTTTCATTTGTATATGAAAGTGTTTGAGGCGAAAGCCATTAACCGCTTGTAGGTAATGGAGTGCCATCTAATTCAGCCAGCCTTTGAAAACGCCGGTTGTACCACTTGAACAATTTGATAAGGACCAAGCCATCAAACTTTAACTTGCCCGAAAATTTTTGTAATCCGAATCATAAAGAAGAACCAAATCTCCTTCTCTCAATGTTTTTGTCTTAAGTCGCTTTGTCATGCAATGATTTCTCTCGAATCATTGGCCATGAAGAACACGAAAGTAAGCATCACGCCAAGTTCATCCAACTGCTCCAATTGATAAACCCTTTCCTTGAGTGCAAAGGTGGATTATGTGTTGTAGCAAGTTGAAAACCGAGAGGGGAAGAATATATTCAAAAGGCATGAGAGCTTCTTGACCATAAACCAGCTTTGAAAGGAGTGTGACCAAAAGCTATTTTGAAACCGGGTGTTGTAAGCCCAAAGAACAAGAGGGCAACTTTTCCCGCCAATCTAACTTATGAAGCGCCACAAATTTTCTTGAGAACCGCGGATGAGTGTTTTGTTGGTACTTTAAGCCAAGCCATTTCCTTGAGGATAATAGGGGTGTACTCTTCCTGTTGGATGTGAAGATAATCCGTCGCTCCTTAATAGTATAGTTGACAAAATGCACGCCACGCATCACTAACAAGTTCCATGGGACAACCAAAACGCTGTGGATGATGTGCGTGTAGAGAACCTTTACGTGGCTGGCCGCGCTATTGTCGTGAAGTGCACAAGATTCCGCCCATTTAGTAGCATAATCCGTGATGACCGTAATATAACAGACGCGGTCTTGCAATGGCAGGGTCCATGTGCCCCACAAAATCCATACCCCATTCTTGAAGGGGATGTGGCGGGCGACCGGCGCCAATGGAAGAGCCGCCACGGCAGTGGGTTTTCCACACGGCCGCATCGCCACACGCAGAGCATAAACGTTTTCGGCATCTTTGAAGAGCGTGGGCCAGAAGTATCCCGCCAAAAGAATTTTATGGTCGTATGCGCCACCACTAAAATGACCACCTCCAAGCCCATCGTGGGCTTGTCGAATATCGGAGGCACTTCATGAGGGAGGACACAACGACGGAGGACCATGTCTTTGCCTCGTTTATACAAATGGCCCGCAACCATGGTATAGTCACGGACTTCTCTGGAAACCCGACGGCGGGGGCCCGAAGCTTGTCCGAGAGAGCGTCCGGATCAGCGGGAGGAAGAGCACGGTGAGAAGATATTGCTGAAAGTTGTGAAAACCAATGGGGCGTGGCCGTGACCAGGAACAATTGAGCGCCTGAAAAACACGTCTGAACACCCGTGGATGGATCATCCGTGGGATGCATGAAGATAATCGTGCACCACATGAGATTTTGCTCGCCATATGAACAATTTCAAGGAGCGAACTCTTGCAGGCTAAGAAGGACCCAACAGCAATGCGCCCGTGGGCGTGGCTTTGTTGATCAAATAAAGAAGAGCTTGATGATCAACAAAGAACTTGATCCGCTTCCCATCAAATAATGTCGGAAACGCTGGACACAAAAGACTAATCCCAGGCTTCCGTTCCTGGCGGTAGTAGTTGCGCCGCCAGATTGAGTTTCCTACCGGCATAGCGGATGGGTTTATCCGTGGTTTCATCATAAGCTTGAGAGAGAACAGCACCAATGGCAAAAAGCGTAGACGCCAACATGAACATGGAAAGGCTTGTCCCATTGAGGAGTAACAAGGACCGGGGCTGAAGTAAAAATAAATAACTTCCGCGCCTTCCCGCTTTAAATTCCAAGCCCAAGTGGATTCATCACCCGTGAGTTTATGAATGGGATCAGCCATAGTCGCTGCAAGGTGGAATAGTAATTTAGGAAAAAGAGCGTCTCTTTGATATTAGACGGTGCTTGAGCTTTCGTGACACACAACCGATTTTAAGCGGGATCCATGGTGATGCCTTCTTTACTGACCACATGACCCAACAAAACACCTGAAGTGACGCAGAAGGTGCACTTCTCATGATTGAGACTAATGCCAGATTCATCACATTTTTGAAAGACAAGCTCCAATTTGTCCAAGTGATCATCCATGGAGCCAGGCAGAAAAAATCGCCTTGGAAGATCCAAGAAAAGGTTTATCCTTCATAAAGTCTTGAAAGACAGAGAGCATGATGCGCTGAAAGGTTGAAGGAGAGTTTGACAAGCCAAAAGGGACCACCTTGTAGGCAAAAGTGCCCCACGGGTGTGGTGAAGGTAGTTTTGAGTTGATCTTCTTGCTTGATAGAAATTTGATTGTACCCCTCAAAAACCATCCATGAAAGAGTACATTTCATGACCAAAGAACTTCTTCAAGAGCCTCGGTCTGTGAAGGAAGCGAAAAATGATCACGCCCGCGGGCTTGATTGAGTTTTCTCGTAATCCACGCAAACTCCTGGATCTTAGCATTATGTTTGAGAGCAATGACGCATGGGGCTCACCCATTCGTAATGTTTGACCTCATAAATCAGGCGCCAGCCCAAGAGTTTGTCAATTTCGTTTTCCTTGACGCCGTCACGTAATTTGGGTTGAGCCCTTGCATCGCCGCTAGATTGGGCTGGCATCGCTTTGGCCTGAATGGTGAGTTCCCCAATTCTTTTTGATACCTCGAAGGTCTTTATAGCTCCAAGCAAAAATATGTTTGAATTTCTTGAACAAATACACAACACGCATGCTTTATAAGTAGGTGGAAGTTTAGCAAATGGGTTGACCGGTTGATTGTTTCCAATGTCCACGATTTCCACTTCGAGTTTGAATGTGTGGAACAACCTCCGTGTCCGGAACCTCGATGAGCAGTGAGGTCGGGCGCATGACTTCGAGGAGCAAAAGATTTTTGCGCCGTGGAAGAAAAAGAGGTCCGAGCGCCATCAAGCAAGGGTTGCTTCATGACGGCATGTACATCAACCGCCTCTCAAGAAGAAAGTGGGTCCGAAAAATGATCATGTCGCTGAAATTGCGTGAAGCCGTAAGGGTCTAGAAGAGCCGCCACACCTGGAGTCCTCGACGAGCCCATGTCACCCCAAGGATCAGCGTAATCGGTGGTAAGATGAGAGAGGAGACCCTACCGGAGGTGCTTGAACCCGATAAATATTTTGGGCTTCTTCCGTGAGTCGCGGAGATGGAAGGTTCAGCATTCTCTACGAGGAGATCGGGCTAGCGCCTTCCATCCATGGTGGCATTGAGATGGCCATCGCTGATAACAAGTTGGTCCGCGGGCCCAAGAATGAATACTCTTAGCCTGGCGGAGAAAAGGTCGTCCAACCAACATTTCATAATCACCAGGATCTTCTCCTGCTTTCCAAACACCAAATTCCAAGGGGAATTTGAGATCACCAATGTTGATGTGGAGAAGAGGAGTGACGCCTTTGAGGGCGCCATGGATATGGCCATTTGCCAACTTGATATCATAAGGGGCACTGGTATAATTGTTTGATGCCCAATTGCTTTCCTCGAGTTTATCGGAATGAGATTGACAAAGACTACCACCATCAATTTGGACATGATTGATATGTTGATTGCCCACCGTGGCATGCACCATGGGTGTTGAAGTTGCAACAGCTCCAACAAGAACCGTGGGAAGAGGTAACTGATCTTTGAGAGCCGGACAGAGTTTTAAAATGGTGGCAAGGCTCAAAGGAATCTTGATCTTGGCAAGTTCTTCCTGAAGTTCCAAAGGAACATGTGAAAAGGGATCCGCAGGGTCCAATGGAGCTGGGGACTGTGGTAAAGAAGCAGAGACTTCTTTAAGAAGCTCGACCTCGCCAAAAATATTTGGATATGGCCGAGAGCCGCATAATCGGTGGAAGATGATGGCGCCGCTCGCCGGCCGGGAGCCCGGTGGTGGCGGAACATTAGCCAAGGTTCACCTTCCGCAACCGCATGAGTTTCGCTGAATACTTTGTCTCACTTTAGGCATGACGTGAGGCATAAGTTTGTCTAGATCAGGTGCGAAGTGAACTTTTTTGTCATCCTCATGAGGGATGGTTTCCACAACAAAAGCGGGTTGCGTGTCGTGCGGAATGATAGTCAAAGGGCGTGAAGCCCGAGCGTGACGCGCAACGAGACCAACCCAGTTAGAGGACAGGAGGGTTGAGAGCCTGATAAATCTCCTCCTGAGCTTGTTGATCCATAGGATTGGAAGTAGACGCAGCTTTGCCGAGGGCGCCAAGTTGTTGAGGCGACGAGGAGGTTTTCTCAAAACGACGACGGGCCCCGCTTTCGCTGGCCACCCAGAGTTGATAAGCCGTGAGACGGACAAAAGCTAGTTGATTTGAACCCGGAAGTTGAACTTGAACTTGAGGAAGCTGAGGACACGCCGTGGTGGTGTGACCCCATTCGGGGCAATGATAACATTGAGCTTTAGAAGGATCAAAGGGAGGACGGTTGCCTTGTCCCCGTGGCTGCTGAGATTGCTGTGTTTGTTGATACTGCTGCGGTTGTTGATTTTGATATGGCTGAGGCGGATAGGACTGCTATTGTTGAGGGGTGGTCTGGACTTGAAAGACCATTTTATTACGAAAAGGTGTAGGATGAGATCTCGTGCATTCTTCCGTGGCATGATTGCACATATTGCATCTTTTACAATGAGGAGGGCCATTGGAGGCGTTGCATTCATTTGCCAGATGACCTTGATATTTACAAATAGTACACCAGATGTGAGCGCGTTGTGAATTTGCTTGCTAAGGTTGAACAGAGTTCTGAGGAACCATGACGGGGGGCATGAAAGGGAGTTCCTGCAGAGCAACACCCCGAGAAGAAACATTGACCGAGTGATTGACCAATTCAATGGCCTGCTCCAAGGACTTGGGACGCAAGTATTCTGTCATGAGTCGAATGGCAGGAGGAAGGCCCTGCAGAAACCAGACGAGGATCTGGCTTTGCGTGGGGTACTCCTGGAGTTTGCTGACAAGAATGTGAAGACGGTCCGCAAAATCCCTGGCAGACTCTGTGGGTTCTTGCTGAAGGTCATTGAGTTGCTTGAGGAGTAATTGATCATCGTCCGTGGTGCCATATAATGAGACAGAAATGCAGTTTTCATTTCTTGCCAACTCTGTTTCCAGTGACTTTTGTTGGCCATTAACCACTGATGGGGGGCGCCTCTGAGCGTGGTCGAAAAGATATGGAATTTAAGTTGGGGCTGAGCATGACCATTCAGAATGGCCAAAGCTTCAAATTCCTCCAGGTGTGCTGAAGCACTTTGATCCAGAGGTTTGCCTTTAGTGTTGCCAAAAGTGGGATAAGTCAGCTTCAAATTAGGAGAGGGCGATGAAGGCGGAACTGGCGCATAGATAGATGGATTTGGTGGAGGATATGCAGAAGCATAGAGAGGTGGGACAGTCTGAGACTGAGAGCAAGGGGTTGGAACCGAAAAAACATGGGGGCCAGCAAAAGCAACATCTGGTGGGGAAGGGCCTTGGGAGCCATCCTCATTAGGCTTGAGATCAGTGGTTTGGTAGACAGGAAGAGCGTGCTGAAAAGATGGAGAAGTTGGAATGCCATGAACGTGAGGGCCAAAGGTGACATGATGGTATCCCATTCCAGCAGAAGGAGAAGAAGGTTGGGATGGCTGAGGGGTGTGACCTGAAGGAATATTGATGTAGGTGCTGTCAGGAGTCTGGAAATAATGAGGCGTGGGCTGAACAGGGGTATGATGTGGAGACTGAGGTTGAGAGCAATGCCGACACACAGGGGAGATCCCGACGGAGACCGAAAGCCAGGGAGTGGGAGGGGCCGACCGAGCTGGAGCGGATGCGGCCACCCTCAATGTCATAGGCAGAATCATACATATCCCTAACAGCTTCGCGGCGTTGATGGCGCTCCAGACGAGCCGCCGTTTGGCAGAGAAGTTCTTCAGGAGTGAAACCTCGAGCCAACATGATGGAAGAAAGATCAGATCCCAAGCGCCGGCGGACGGTGTTTGGGGTCCCGGTTCGAACTCCCCAAGATGACCCATCCGTGAGGACCCTTGATCTAACAGAGAATCCGAACTATGTCACGCTGGATTTGCAAGAAAGAACAAGAAAAAGAGAAAAGAGAACAACAAGAACAATGAGATCACAATAATAAGCTTCCTTGATGTCAATGAAGATACATGAGCTCTCGCAATCGAGAGGAAACAGAAATGAGACAAGACTCAAAACTCATCTAAAAACTCATGTGCTAGCTCTACTCATATATATAGTACAATGGCCTTTGGCCCAATATAGACACTCGATCGATTTCTGCCGACTCGGAAGGAGGCCTGATTTGTAGGAATGCTTGGCGGTGCCTCTTGAAAGCCCCTGAAATCACGCTGACGCCGACGCTGGCGGGGAAGGATGGCGGGTCACTTGTCTTGTCCCGCTTTGTTGACGCCGTGCATGGTCTTTGTCCGCGTGGTCCCGCTTGGTCTTCACAGCCTTTGACGACCACCTCCCATTGTGGATCCTTGGCCTTGACCTGGTCCGTCAGATGCATGAATAGTCCCGCACTGTGAGGCACATGACTAACAAATGAAATGGACTCGGGTGCAATGAGGGTGTTGGGGTGGCTGGGTGAGCCATTCTTGACTCCATTGAGTCGAGAATGGAACTAGAGGAGCAAGCAGTGGGGGGTGGGATGGCTAGGTCAGATTCTTGACTTGCGTCAAAAATGGAAGGTGAGATTCTCGACCGAGTCGAGAATGGACTCCGGGCGCAATGAAGGTGTTCGGTGTTAGGGCGGCTGGGTGAGAATGGACTCGAGGAGCAGTGAGGGTGTTGGGATGGCTAGGTGAGATTCTCCGACTAACGAGTCGAGAATGGACTTGAAGTGCAATGAGAGTGTTGGATATTGGGGTGCCTGGATGAGCTATTTTCTATGGACTCGAGGAGCAGTAAGGGTGTTGGAATGGCTAGGTGAGATTCTCGATTCGCGAGTCGAGAATGGACTCGAAGTGCAATGAGGTTGTTGGGTGTTGGGGTGGCTGGGTGAGCCATTCTTGACTCGCGAGTCGACAATGGACTTGAGGAGCAGTGAGGGTGTTGGGATGGCTAGGTGAGATTCTCGACCCGCGAGTCGAGAATGGATGCAAAAAAAATTTCAGCCAAAAAAAAGTCAGGAATTCCATGGGTTTTTTTTTTTGGTCTTGAGGATTTTTTATCAGAAGAAGCCCTGAAGTACTAGAAACAGTCCATTCAAAGAGATTTTCCTAACCTGAGCTATCTGAAAATAGCAAACCTAGGCTTTAGGAACATACCTGGCCGATCTGCTTGAACATGATGCCTCCGTGTTCAGTTTCTTCTTCGCAAGGGAGCACCCAAACCGGGAATAGGGGTTTGTGGGACTTGAAGATAGTAAGATACTCTAAGAACTAAAAAAACAGAATTATAAGCAATCATGGGATTTTGAGAACACAACAAACAAACCTCACTTTCTTCTCAAGCTATATCTACAACTGGACTAGAGTCCTTGGCTGCTGGATGTTACAAGCCTGCCATGCTCAAGATCATGAAACAAGAAAGAGACAAAATATGCACAAAGAATATGGGAATGCTGCACCAAATGAGGCACTCCAAATATGAGATCAAACCTGAATACATCTGAAGAGGCTCTGGTCTAATATAGTGTAGACCACAAATCTGAGCCCTACGTCTAGCTAAATCTAAGCCCTACAGTTATGCTAACTAAACATGCCAATTGTAGTCTGCCACCACTGACACCTAGCATGTGCACAATGTTAACCACTAGGTGGTTAACACTGCCTCCCCTTAAAAGTTTTTTTTGCATGCGTGAGCAAGCGTAGGTAGAAAATACACAGTGTGGCTGTGCATGAGCAAGCATGGGCAGAAAATACATAGCGTGGGTGCCTAACAAAAAGGTCACGGCGTGAGAGCTTATTAACCAAGTAACGCGTGAGTGTGAGCCCCAGAAATCGTGGATACGATGAACTTAAATAGAGGCATTTGTTGCGGCCCGTGATGACGGTGATCTGTGCCTGCCCTCCATGTCGCCAAACTTCCCAAATATGGCGATGCTTATTCTAGAAAGAGACTGATAAGGCAGTGAAATTGATGCCTAAGGAAAAGCGTACAGAGAGCGGTGGCACAGGGGTTTGCCTAAAACTGGAAATTGTTGAATCTGAGCCTCTAAATCTGCCTTATCTTCGCCTGAGAGAGCTTGAATAGATAAAATTGCCTTGAATCTGTGTTGTGTGCAGTTTGCAGAGGTAGAATATTTGACCTACAAAAATATTCGAATTTAATCCAGCTGTCAAAAATGTTTGCTTGTTTGCAGATGATACAAACCAGATGGCCGACCTGAGGCTTCAAATATTTGTGTACAAAGGTGCTTGCCTGAATACTTCGTTGCAGCCTATATATCTTGGGCAGATGGATGGGGGCTAGCCACAATGCTGCTGGCCCTCTTGAAAAAATGCCAATAAGCATTAGAATAGGTTTTCTGCAAAACAAAGGCCTCCAGGCAGATACATAAATCGACCTGGTTGGGCAAACAAAGGAAATGTAAAGGGCGGAGAATAGTGTACAAAAAGTTGTCAAAAGGGAAAAGCATGAGAGCAGCAAGACAACAGCAAACAACAAGGCTAAAGGAATGATCTTGAGCGAACCCCAGTATAACGGCATATGTCTTGGCGTAACTGTTAATTTTGAGATCTTGGCATATGTCTTGCAGCAAGAGTCCTTGACTGTCGGATGCTACAAGCCTGCCATGCTCAAGATCATGAAATACGAAAAAGATAAAATATGCACAAATAATATGAGAAATGTGCGCCAAATGAGGTCCTCCAAATATGAGATCAAACCTTAATACATCTGAAGAGGCTCTGGTCAAATATAGTGTAGACCACAAATCTGAGCCTTACGTCTAGTTAAATCTAAACCCTACACTTATGCTAACCTAAACATGCCAAGTGATGTCTACCACCACTGACACCTAGCATGTGCACAACGTTAACCACTAGGTGATTAACAAAGACCTTGGCCTCAAATTTGCAATGGGACGAGAAATACAGGTAATTATGGTTCACCCTCGAAATGGGAGATAATAAAGTCTGCCGAACATACGGTGTAACCGTACGACACATCAGCGCTTTGGCCACACGGCGCCATGTGGCACATATTTAATGTGCTAATGTTAATGTTAACATTAATATCTCATGTTAATGTTAATGTTAATGTTAATGTTAATGTTAATGTTAATGTTAATGTTATAGTGTTAATGTTAATGCTAATGTTAATATTAAAGTTAATGTTTTTTGCATAGGTATTTTATACAATAGGTATAACATGGTCAATATTCTTGTATACGTATAATGGTTTGTATATTTTAAAGTTAAAATTATTTGCCATAGAGTATTCTAAAGCATGTTTTGAACACATTCAATTCCAGGGAACAACTACAATTGAAATCGATAAATGCAACAATGCTCTAGACTCCAATGGAGGAAGTGTGAATGCTTACTGGTGCACCCGTGCACCGGGTCAGTCTTTGTAGAGCGTATCATAACTGCAGTGGATCCATATGATAATATGTGTGATCAAGGGCTTGGGATTGACCATCTTGGTGTTGGTATAGAAAAGCTGCTTATCGAGGTTGGTAACTTGTTGTCCCAAGGCACCACTAGTGATTGCATTGTATGCTCTGGGCTGCTAGAGTCTCAAGCCCAATTAAGATGGCCAATTAGATGGACAAGGATGGTAAGGCACTGGAAACCCTGCCTAGGAAGATAACCAAAATCTTGAAAGAGGTCACATGGAACACTTGATAGATGATAAATATCCATTGAAGACAAAAAAGAGGCGCTACATGTTTCACAGGAGGCAACCCTACAAAAGACCCAAAGGTGTGAGGTGTGTCCTAGGGGATAATAGAAGGGCAACAACCAAAGAAAACATGGAAGAGGCTAGGGTACGGGACTGTTGTAATCATTTCACTATACAATACAGTGTGGAAGACCTGGTTGAGATAAGGTCTCAGTGCAATGGGCAACTCCAGAAGGAGAGGATTAATTTCATCTATTCCCTGTTTGGAAATTCCCGTTATGATGATGTGTCAGGGATACTACTATATTAGTTGAAGGGCCTAAAGGTATGTATGAGAGCATTAAGATGGATCCTTGGCATGCCCAAGACATCTTTCTATAGATACTGGGAAACATGGAATAATTTAAGGGCTAAACTTAGCTATTTGGCGATTTTTTAACACATTTTCGAAAAAAATTGGCTAAAGCAAAAGAAAAAAATTGGGAAAAAAATAAAAATTTTAGCTTCACTTTTTTCGGGACTGCACCAATCCTGGAGCTCTTTAGCCAAACTCTAGAAAGTAAGAGAATGAAATTTTGTATTGTTTAGCTAAACCATAGAAACTTTTAGAATGAATTTCAGGCTAGTTTAGCTAATATCATTCTAGTTTATAAGAAATATATGATTAGTGGTTTAGTTTCTAGCATTATAAATTAATTTGAGTCATAGATTTTGCTAAGTAGCATTATTTTAGAATGTTTTCACAAGTAAATGACTAAAATAAGTGGAAACAATTGAAAAAAGATATAGTAATTTGGCTTAATATTTTCCGTTGGCCACATCATAGAAATTTTTGGGATGATGTTTGGGTTAGTTTAGCTAAACGCTAGAAAGTATGAGAGAAAAAATATGTAGAGTTTAGCTAAAGCACAGAAAGTTTTGGGATTAATATAGAGCAAGTTTAGCTAAAGTCATTCTGGCTAATAAGAAATATACGATTAGTAATTTATTCCCTGCTGGGAAAAGATGAGGGGAGGAGCTAAAGTGTTCTCTCATGGGAATACTTGCACTTTGAAAACTAGAGCAAGCTCCTTGAGAGTCATTGCAGTGTTTGAAAGCTTTGTGAGATACATGTCTCAATCTATGCCTCATAATGGTATCAGAATAGTTCAAAGAGTATTGCCACAACATTGTATCCAGAATGAGTGTCTTAAAGAGGTAAATGCAATTCTAGAAGCCACAGGGAGATGTGCTCTTTCTCAATCAACTTTTAGTAGGTTATGGAAAAGTCACTTTTCTGATGTGGTTGTTTTTCAAAAAATGCCTTTCTCTAAGTGCAATACTTGTATTCAGTTGAAGGATACACTTGCATCAACAGCTATTGAGAAGGAAGGAATGGCAATCAGAGATCAATTTGCAGATCACCAGTCAGACCAAATATCATGTAGGCAGCTTCACTGGCAATGGAGAACATTTTCCCAAATGCAGCAAAGTTAGATCCTCTGCCCAAGTGCAGTCAAAATGCTTTTTAAATGAAAGCATGCTTGGCAAAGATTTTAACTCAGGGGCATGGCATTGGCACCTATGGACATTTTGTACTCGATCTTTGGAAGGACGACCCGAACTTCCATGTGAGCTCCATTTTCAAGGGCTTGAGAACACTTGAAAGAGGAACTATAGAGGGGTTGTGTTCAGTTTGATAACTGTTGGAAAGAAAACAAGAACAGATGGATGTTTGGGGCAATGTCATACTTCACAGCAATAAGGATCTTCAAGATTGTGAAAGTGGGATTTATGATGGTAGGACACACACACGATATAGATGCATTTTTTGGAATTTTCTCTACTAAGCTTAGAAGAGAGAACGTGCCAACCCTCCCTGCACTCATGGACATGTTTGAGAACTGCACTGACCCTAATCCCATGACGTTTTTGGTGGATGAGTTTGCAGATTGGAAATCATTTGTAGAGGGGTTTTTGTTGGAGGGTAAGGATTAGTTGACTGGGCACACTAAGCCAGTACAATTCAAGTTTTGGGTTAGAGATGGGATACCATGTATAAATGGAGGCCATCTAATAAGTTGTGGATGCTTGTGCAAGGCATTGAGTTATGGCAAAGGGGCTCTAAGGATGAAGTGCTTCTCCAACTGGTGAGCCAAAGTCAATTCCCCCTTTCAAATACATCAAAGACTCTAGCTAGCTGGTGAAGGGCATCCGGGACTACATAAACACTGGGCAAAGGTTCGAGAGGGAAAGCACACATCAACACTCAAGCAAAGTCACATGGAATCCCTAATCAACTATTGGAAAAAGGTTGTGACATGTCTAGAATCTGAGCAGCCATGTGTGAAAAGGTTAAGAGACGGTTTCCTGCCAGAGACTAGGTGGGAGGGTTTTGAGGGAGCAAACACATCAAAGAAAGCTTGTCCAAGCAATGGCTCCAAGTGGTGGGTGGAAAGCAAAGAATCCAAGCCAAAGTGTTTTGATCTTCCAGAATGGGACCCTTTCGAAGACATCAAGGAGGCCTACTTTGTGTTAGTCGGGGCCTGATGATGAGGATTGCCCAATATAGTTGGGAGTGGCACTCACTGATGTTACTACCACTATGCTTGATGGGAAAGAGTTGCATCCTAGATTCCAAGTTCAATATTGGGAGCCCGTCGGGAGGCAAAAGAAAGGCAAGTTAAAGGAACAGTACACCGATTGTTGGGAGAAAAAGTGGAAGACAAATCCAGCTGACCTTGTGAGAAGAGAATTGGTGGAGTGTGTGGTGTGGTCATACCCTACTTGTCACATTGCAAAAGACAAGATATATAAGATCCCCAAGAGGGAGAGGGACAAAGCCATGAGCAATCTCCATGCTATAGCATTGTATGAGAGTAGATAGCATTATATGTCAACTTGTAAATGTTTGAACTTTCTAAAGACATTTTGCATCAATATTATGTAGAACGTCCATCAACCAAGTCTTCATGTGTGATGTGAGAATCTAGTAGTGCTTCAAAGTAAAATCACAAATTTTTTATGGCGTTCCATTTTAACTACATGAGGCTCAACTGTTGGAATGTGTCCCTTTTTGTTGTAATGCGACTTGAAGGCTTTTGACTCAGTCCTTAGGGAGAAACTGTGGGAGAGTTACTGCTATTAGCAGTCCCTTGGGAGCTACAAAAT
The DNA here is from genome assembly GCA_021234155.1 of Isoetes taiwanensis. Classification (NCBI taxonomy): domain Eukaryota; kingdom Viridiplantae; phylum Streptophyta; class Lycopodiopsida; order Isoetales; family Isoetaceae; genus Isoetes; species Isoetes taiwanensis. The sequence goes on along the minus strand of JAJEKV010000014.1, from coordinate 9,868,286 downwards.
GTAGTGTGCAGGCAGTATGAAGTAGGATCAGCTCGAATGCCACCATCAGGCCACCTTATCAACAGTAGTGTGGAAGATTGCCAAGGATGTCCACTCTCTCCCACGTCGTTTGGGTTATATATATTGAATTGTTCAAACTGACTTGGTCTGCATAGAGATGGAGGGGTCTGACTTGTTCAGCACATCATAGGCAGCAGATATATGGAAACGCACATCATTAAGTAGCTGATATATGCATATGATGTAGGTCTCTTAGCTTACATCTCAATAAGCAAGCAATAACATTTGGCTGCACTGAATCCTTTTTGTCAGAATACTAGAATGTGGGTCAACTTGATTGAGATAAAGGTACTCTTGATATCATCTTCTGGGCAACATAGGCAACCTCACTTCACCTACTGGGACCCTTGGCATGTTGAGTCTACTTGGATTCTACTATTTGCTAGATTTAATAGCTTGCCATTGCATGAGGCCAAGGTATGGATTCGACCCCTCCTAGATGATGAGTTGCCTCCGTGAGGCTAGTTCGGGTATGAATAGGGGCAACCCTAGATCTCTATCTACCTGCACTTGCATAATGCCTCCTGGTGAAAGAAGCCCTCCTACCTCCTGGGACTGGGGAGATGCAATCTTGGAGTAACCTTTGGGTTATGTCTCCGATAAGCTAGTGTCAAGACCTAAGGCTTTTTGATCTATTTGCAAAGTATGTACAAAATGGGCGGATGGAGTGGACTACCCGTGCCATTGTTCTATGTCAATGCCATTGTCATGACTTCTCTCTGTTGTTATCTGGAGAATCAGATCCTTAGTCATACCACATTGAGTCTGAGCCAGGAATAGAACTTCCACCATATTGTGTAATTGATATGTTTATGTTGAGATGTTGGATTATGGGCAAGATACGTCGTGCTTCCATGTGGGTCTTTGGAACACCAACCAAGAGTCTGAGTCTTTATCAATTTCAGATTGGTGCCCTATTACTTTGCTATCTTCTATATATAAGTAATTTTCCAAAGCTTATGCGCAAAAGCTTTGAGATATTGTTGCTTTTTATATCTTCTATGCGGTCAGGATTTTTGCATGACCTTGCATATTAAACAATGTAGCTGCTTCTTATGAAGGTACTTATTAGGATTGACTTCAAGGTCATGGAATAGTTTATCTGAAATACGACTTTGCAAAAGCATATGACAACGTTAATTGAATTTCCCAGAGAGTTCATATTACAATCCGTATTTAAACATATATCTAACATAATGATATTATAGTTCACTTGGAATCAGCTTCAGGATGGTCTTAAAGGTACATCTTCACTTAAACTATCTCAATTCTTCGCCTAAATTTTTGAGGATGTCCTTGGACATGCCTCCTCTGATAGCAACTGCCACCCCTTTGACATATCTATCTGTGTGATTGTGGTGATTGCTAGCCATGCTTGTCGAAGATGGAGAACATCAAAGTCGAAGATATGCAATGCCATGGACCGCTAAGAATGGCGTGGTCGACTTGGTCTATTATTCTTGCATGTCGTCCGAAGCCCGTTGAGAACTCATGGCTCCAAGGATAAACAATGATAGTGCTAATCATATAGAGACACAAGAGAATCCTGAAACTTCTGCTGCACCATAAGGACTGACCATTCAAAGTAATTCAGGCATGCCTTATCACTATTTTGAGTACAATGTACCAATTCCTCGTCCTCCTTTTGATCCAAGCATCAATGTTAACAACTTCTTGAAAACTTTTGAAGAATACTATCAAGAGTATGGCTATAAGAAAGGTTGCAAATTTTTAGAATTCAAAAAGTGCTTTAAGAATGATGAAGTGAGGGCATGGTATTCTAATGTCTACCTTAGTTTACCAAAATGCTACTCTGATATCCATTGATATTCAAGGTTTCACAAAAATATGGATAACAACAACTAAGATATATCATTTGTTTATGCTCATATGGTCTACACACTTGCCAAATTGTTTGTACAATCAAAACCAAATTCAAGGCAAGTTGCATATTTCTTTAGGTTCATATAAAGAACAGGGCTGGTTGAGCAAAAGAAAAGTAACGAAATATCAGTATTATATAGCCACATATGCATCAATTAGGAATGAGGCGCATGCAATACCCTTGCTGCTTGACTTAAAACTTTGGCTGTTCCAATTGAGCAATGCTCCGAGGAGCACCCCATTGCCTCTCATGCCACTTGCTAGAAATGAAGTTGTCGATGAAGAGATCAAGAAAAAATATCAAATGTATTTCACAAGTAAACCAAGGCATAGTTGGGCCGCAAAGGATGGTGACTATGTTTTCAAATGCCACCTGAAGGATTAATACGCGTATCATATTATTAATCAGTTGGTGCCCATTGATGGTTGCATCTTGGATTTCTCTTTTGCTGGCACAGCTTCTTGTGTGGCTCTTATGCAAGAAAAAAGACGTATGGCATTTGAGAATGACGATAAAGTATGCCGCTTCTTGAGATCATTTTTAGAAACTCTAGAAAATATGGCTCATCAGACGGGACCGCAAGAAGAAGAAGAAGAGAACCCAGAGAAAGAAAATCCTACGGCTCTGTTATGCCCGACAGAAGGATTAATTAAAATACAGACATATCTAAAATATATGAAATCTTAGCTAATCTGGAGGTCAAGAGATACGAGGCTAGAATGTGGGATATGAAAAAGCTTTTGGAGTCAAGGCAAAAAGATATTGATGCCTTGGAACCTCAATTTGAAAAGCTAGAGGCGTTGAACAAATAGCCTGATAGCATATTGCCCTTTTTTACATGTAAACCCCTCAGTGAATTCAAGGACAAAGAAAACATGTAGGATGCTGAAAATGCACAAAAGGAATTACAAAGCACATAGGAGCACATCATTAAATGAAAAAAGTCCAAATCAACCCGTAATTCCGAGTTCACAAGCCAGCTGAAACGGGAATTGCTTGAAGATAGCAGTGCACCTTGCTCTTCAAAACCAATTGGCTGCTCCATAAAAATCTCTTCATCCAAATCTCCATTTAGAAATACAGTCTTTACATTCATCTATGATCAAGTTCTAGATCATGTTCTATTGCTAGAGCAGTTAAAGCTCACAAATTTGTTTCTATGTGAAACCACGAGCCACAATATACCTTTCAATTTTTCCATCCATTCCGTTCTTTAATTTGAAAATCCACATAATACTGATATTAGCAGCATGTACATGATCAAGTCCCAGATGCCTTAATTCTACTGGACTTACTCTGGCAATACTTGGAAGACCATCTAGTCAATATAATTTTCCTCTTCTTCTGGCTAATATACTTCCATTTCCAACCGTCTCACAAACATTTGCATCAAAGTTTACTTTATACCCAACATCCACTAGGTCTGCGAATTGAACAACATACCTAGAGTATATAGCGCATCAAAATGATGAGATTCTTACCATCATGACAAAACTCTTTTCCACAACCTTTTACTTGATGTAAGTTCCCGTTCCCACCAATTGCACATATGAAATATATGGCCTTTTAATTGCCTTTATCAATTCTTTTGCATTACTGATAATTGTCCTTTCGGCTCTGAAATCAATAGCGATGGAAAGTGGCTCATTTAATTACATGCTTATAAGCTTTGCTCTTGATACCACCTGTTAAAAACAAAAGATATTGAGCAAGGAATTTGAACACTCAGGCTTCAATAGCTTCTCCCTTACAATCTTCTAATACACTATCGGCGGGCACCTCCTACACTGGCTCTGCAACACTTGCAAATATACAAAGCGATTCGCTGCACTTTTACTAGTATCTTCAGGTTAGAAAAACACGAGCAATCCAAAAGCTATTATCTGCACCTTAGATAATCCAAAAAGCCAGAGCAAACAAACTTCACACAGATCTTCCAAACGTCGTGACCCTCCAGAGCATTCAAGGTCTCCTGCAATATGTCTGCCTTCTCCCTTTGATTCTGTCTAAGGACACAACAAGAAATTTGGGCCTAGGAAATTACAATCCAATCTTCAGTTTGTCCTGCAAGCAATTCAAATCAAGCAAGCAATTCAAATCTAACACTGGTTCCTCATGCAAGCAATTTGAATCCGGCTCTTCAATGTTTGAGCTTCTACAGTTCCAATTCGAATGCAATTGATGCTTATTTCTGTTATTTTTCAAATAATGCCATGCGCAATAGAACCAACATTCCTTGGATGAGGACGCCCATTATCGTTTTCTCATATTTATATCGCCCTTTTTCTCAATGGGAGTTATCCGCATTCTCTTGAGCTTCTCCTAGTATTGTTGCTTTGTCTACTCATCTTCCTCACGACCTCATCCACAGTCAGAAACCTAATTTCCTATCAGGTACAAATCTAATGTTTTTATAGATTGGTTCAGATCGTTTGTTGGTTGTGCAGGTTTTGCATCCATTTGATTACGTATAAGAGAAAGCCCCTCTGGGCTTGATTCCGGAGGGGAAAGCTGGCCGACGTGCGGAGCACGGAGGCCTGCCTGACTCTCCAAAATCAAGCTCGGAGGGGCTTTCACCTAACGTAAAGGACAGATGGGCCCAATCTAGCCGTGCCACGTGTCTTGCCACAAAAAAAAAATGCAGGTAAAAGAAACGGAATAACAGTAAAATTTGCAGAATGGCCGGTAAAACTTGCACAATGGCGAGTAAAATTGCAGAACGTGCGGTGAAATTTTTGCATGGCGTTTCAGACTTTGAAACAGCGACACGTGTCTCTCTGGCATTGGATGGGACGACTGGATTGGGCACAACCGTCCTTTACGTGTAAGGAAAGGCCCTTGGGCAACATTCAGGGCTGGAAAGTGTGCCGACGCGCACAGCCCTGAATGTTGCCCAAGGGGCCTTTGGCATAACGTGAAGGTTGTTCGAGTTTTGAGTTGTTGCAGCGAGTCTTGGTCAAATTCTAATGTTGCATTTTAATTTTGAAAGATGGGCGAGTCTCAGAGCCCTTTTCTTGGCTTGTTCATGAGCCTTCGCCTTGTTTTTGTCGGTAGCGCCTTGATTTCTCGGCTTGCATCTTGAAGATTGAAGTTTTTGTGCTAAAAGTGGCGAAGTTCAAGGTTTACGTTTTAGTTCTGCGGGGTTTAAGGGTTGCATGTTAGTTTGGAGCTTAGATTCGAAGTTTTTTGCGCTGTATGTGTAGCTTTGAGGGTTTCCTGCAAGTGTATTTGAAGAATGGCCTCCAAGAATGAGGTATAATAGTTATTTCTTTCTTGTTTGTCTTCTTTTCTGGTTTTTTTACACTTTCTTTTTATTTTTCAGGGTTTGCGGAGCAAAGCAGCAGATGAGGTTCTAATGGCTCGAGTAAATGGGGTTATGATCTTGTTTGTTATACTATATGCTGTCAACAATTGTATTATCCTTCCTGGTGGTGGCAGCTTGAACATTGCAGAAATTGTGAAACGAATTAGTGGAAGTGAAAGTGGTAGTTGAACTGAAGTTTGAAAAATCTTGATTGTGTAAACTCTGGCTGAAACATGTGACTGGAAGTAGTAGTAAACTCTGTAAACTCTGTGACGGGAAGTTTTTGTCTATAAACCTTTTTTTGATCTGAAGTTGAATGGAAAAATTTTCACTGGAATTGTAATATTGTGATATGGAAAAATTGTCACTGGAATTTTCATTGTTTTTACTCAACTGTGTAATATTTTTGCTTATGAAATCTAATCTTTTACTCTACATTCTGAGTTTCTTACCTTACATTCTAAAATACATTCCGACTTTTTACCCTACATTTTGCATGATTCTACTCTACACAGTAAAAAAAAGGTGCACATAAAAAACATTTGCTAACAATGACAACTAAGGCAACTTTCAGGAAAGGAAAGTATGCCACGTGTAAGCTCCTTATTTGATATGAGAGCAGAATTACACGTAATCAGCCTCTACGTCGCTAAAAGATTTCCGTTGCTTGGGTTGTGCACCGTTTTGGGGCTTTTGTCAGGTATGATTTCATTGAGGATCTTGTGGGTCGGTTTCAGATGCGTTCTAAAGGATCATGTATTTCCCCACCCCAATTGTAACAAAATACCATTATTAATTTATAATTAATGAGATACTACGAAATTAATAGCAAACCAGCCAACATTAAACATTAAAAAAAAAAATAGAAATCTTGAAAAATTGTTGACGAGCTGCTCGAGTCTTGCCTTTGCCACTCTTTTCCAATTGCCGCCACTGATGCTGGACGATCCGGCCTGATGCGTCTTCTGCTCTTCGGTTAGGCCAGAGTTCCGAAATCTTCTTCATGCCTCCAAAATCTAGACCAGTCAAGTCCAGATTAATGATGTAATTCTGAAGAATCGGCCAAAAAATCGGACTGTTGTAAACTCAGAAGATCGCCCAAACTCGGATTGGAATCAAAGTTTAAGGAAAAGGTAATGATCAGACTGTGTTGTTGCCATCGATTCTTCTTCATGTGAATGAATTACTGCCATAATTTGCCATCGATTCTTCTTCTATTCTTCCTATTTTGCAAACTATTCCACAATTTGCAGTAGAAAGTGTCGTGTGCAAAAAGCTGAATGCAACTGGTTCTTCACAATCGGCTTTGTTCATAACGATTTAGTTTAGTTGTTTGATGAACACACATTCTGTTTTGCGTTCCGAAGTCGTCTTCTTTCCAGGTTCGCTTTAATAGTTAGGCATGTTTATAGCCTATTTGGTTCCATTTCTGCAACTCATTGATTTCCCGAGCAAGCAAGATAAAACGATTTCTGAACACAAAACAGATATTTGACTTACGTCAAGAATTTGGGGAAGAATTTGTGAGGAAACTCATATCACGTTTGAAGCAAAGATTTAATGATCGAGGGGAAGATTTGTTAGCAAGCACAAAGTTATTCTCCACAAATGAATATCCTATGGATTAGAAGGAAATGGAAGACCAAACAGATAAGTGGACTAGCACTTTATGCAACAATTTTGGGGAAGGGAAATATGCATTTCTTGATATTGAAAAGTGCAAAGGGCAAGCATATTCATTTGTAGTAAGATTACAAGTGCAACAAAGTCGTAAGAATATGAAGACTTTATGGGATGCTTGTAGAGTGTGTGATTTCTATTTTGATGTCTATGATGACGTGATGAAGTTAAGGCAAGCAGTTCTAGTTCTTCCAGCATCTTCTGTAGAATGTAACGTGGATTCCGAAGGCAAAACTTGATAAAGGATGATGATCAAGAATCCTTGAATCTGAAAACTCTTGAAATGTTGATGTTCTTATCATTATCATCGCCTGACGTGGCAGATGCAGACTATGAGACGATCTATGCTAATTGGATGTATCATAAGCAACGCCACATGGTGCAATTGTAAACTTTGGGCTATTGAATCATAATAGGAAGGCTTTTAAGCTTTATGTGTGAATTATAATGATGAAGTATTTTTGCTTTTACATTGAAGATGTGCTTGTTTGTTGCAGCTTTAATGAATGGCTAAGAAAAAATTTAACCTTAAAAGAATGGCATCTTGACAAAATTGCCATTCAACATGAATGGCAACTCTAAAAAATTGCCCTTAAAAAAATGGAGATACCACCATTCAATTTTAAGGCTTGATCTGGATTTCTCTAGCTGTATGGTAAAAAAATTATCTCATTGGTGCGTCTTCATGGCCGTCATTGCCATAGTGTGCTTCTTCTTTTCATTACTTTCTCTCTAGCCATAAAATGAGCCGGAACTCACCTCTCTGCTCCGTCCTTTTTTCCATTGCTTCTTTCCTGATTGAAAGTTTAGGATTGGTTGTATACTCTCCTTTTGGCATGATTCCGGTTGGTTCTTGATTTTTTGGGATGGTCTGGACTCTGCCTTCATCGTGCGGCAGTAGGGCTCTGCTTCGGCCTCCCTTTGCCAGGTCTTGCATAGGTCTGTGTCACTTTTCTCATCTTGATTTCCATTGCTTGCAGGTTCTTGAGGTTTTCTTTATTCTTTGATTCCATCTACAATTCGACTTCTTTCTATTTAATTCAGCCGAATTCGGCCCTTTGTCATCCCACAGGCCTTTCTATCTCTGTGGATGAGAACAAAATCTAACCCTCACATTGATCTATTTAAGATTTGCAAACTCTTGTGTTAGAATCTAGAAGATTTTAGCGAATGCAGTCCGCTATTCTGAATGCATTTGTTTGTCCAGTATTTTACAGGTTATGCTAGATCTAGTCACCCCAATTCTTCGTGTCTTCTTCCAGAATTTCTCTCTCTAACGGATATCACCTTGATGCGGCTTCCGCCTGTGTCGCTGACCCTCGGGGATACCGGGCCTGGGTTTTCTTTGTTCCCCTTGCGTTCCTCTTTTTTCTTCTTATGTTTTTTAGTTTCCTAGGGTTTGCCTTATTTATTTACTCGATTATAACATTTGAACAATTGAACTTAGAGTTAATCTAGCAAGATGGGTGAAGGGTGGGCAGTATTTGTCATGCCAATTTGTATGCCGCAATCACCCATAGCCCCCAGTTTTTTGGGGTGAACAAGGCAGCTTAGCATTTTCAACTTCATTCCTAGTTCTGTTGTATCTAGATTGTGTATTTATTTTCACAATTTATGCGATTAACACAGTAAGCAACATAGCTTGGCAGGTGACCTTTAGGTCAGCACGAGACATTTTGTGTTGGTATGGCTTCCTCTAAGGGATCATCATTTTTTGGAGATGCTCGCATGCCTATTATAATTGTCCTAAGTCATATTATTTCGTTGTTTGATTTTTTGCTAACGTTTCCTCACGTTTCATGCATATTTAATTTTTGGCGTAAGTTCATCCTTCCCCGCTCTCCATATTGTCGGCCAATTCTGTGCCTATTTGCACCCATATGATGTCGCCACTTACCCGAGATTGTCTATCATATACCATTTCATTCCCATCCATTGGTTTTCTTCCGCATATGTGAGGTTCACTTTATTTTGCCGAGACATACAGCTCAGAGATATGCCTTGGTTGATGTAGTTTCAGAAGCCACAGAATGGTCCCCATCATTCACATCGGCAATATCAAAGAGGCAATTATCTAAGGAAGCCTTGGTTTCAAATTTCTGAGTCTCCTTAGCAATTATCCATTTATTGTTTGGGTATAAGTAAACTTAAGTGCATTTGTTTTTCCAAAGCGGTCGGACCTTTGATAAAGGCTAGAAGATCATGCAAATCCTTACTATCAAAAGCATTCATATGTGCACTTGGAAGATTCTTGTATGCCTCAATAATCAAGTCATGGCACTTTCCATAATCCACATCTTTAAAACTTGAGACTAGTCCCAACATGTTGTTAAACCCCAAAGAAAAGAATAGCGAGAAATATCACCATCACCAAGTGTACATTCTTTGAGATTAAAGGTTGTGTACCTCGGGTAGCTTGATGCATGCAATCACAGCGAACGACCTTTATTAGGTGCCCTTATGCCATTTCTTGAATATCCCAGATTTTTACCAATTAGGGGAAGCCATCCAGATCACGCCTTCATTTGAATTATTGACATCATTAGCGATTGCTAGTATCTTTGCTTGGAAAGTTGGTGTCATTTATCCGAGTATTTGCTTCCTATATCACAAATAAAACTTAGAATATAGCAGAGAAAGCATCCTAAAAAGACATATAAGATTCAATATATAAGAATGAAAGCATAAAACATAAAACATAAAACATAAGTCCCAATGACCTCTATGATTCACACTAGTAAGACTAGTGATTCAAAGTGGGGAGATATATAGACCGGCCTAGCCAAGACCTTTTGTATTAACTAGACATCCACTTTGAGCCCTATACTAACTAAATAGGACACCTGAATTTATTGAACCTAAAAAGGGAAACCATAGAGGTCCGGGGACCTGAAAATTTTATAACCATATTTCCCATATTCAAGCCATAAAAGTTCGCCAAAAGAATTCTATGCAAACCTTTCAATGTTGAAGTAATAATGACTCATAGATCTTGCCATATCCATAAATAAAACCATTCAAAACCCAAACCTATTATGAATAATTCAATACATTAATTTATGAAGAAGTTTAAGCACAAATAATGCCACTTATAGGTTAGGTAATAATTTTATTATTTATGTATTCAAGATTAAGACCACTACAATTTTCCAACCAGATCTTATAATCCAAATTTAGACCAACCATTTGTAAGAAAAAGGAATTTTCCATTCTTTGCAGATAAGTCAAATATATCCATCAAAAGGAATAACCTGAAATATAGTTAAGGTAATTTCTTACCATCCAATTATGTAATATAAAAAACTCACATACAATGGTTTATAAAAATCGTTCATCACCAGTTACCATCTTCAATCATCATGCAAAATAACAATGCAGGGAGAAGAGAGGTGGGTTACCGCAAACCAAATAGCATTAATTAGCCAAAAGAGGGTAAAAACACTAATGCTACAGGGTAAGCAATGAACTCTCTTGGCATTTCTGCCCTTTACCCACGAATAAAGAATATTAGTTAAATAGTCATAGGAAAGGATTAGAGATCAAATAGTAATGAATTTAAAGAAAGGAGTTTACCAACCTATCCGATCAAGTTGAAAAACAACATTAACATGACAAAGATACAAATCTGCTATCATATAGGATAATTAATTAATAACAAAATTATCCAATGATTAAACAAAGGGCTTTTCAATAAGATTTACCCACACTAAGTGGACCTAGGATCGAGACCACATAACATGTATTTAATAAGACAATATAAGTTAAAATTAAACCAATTGTAAAGCCTAAATTCCATCAAATTTGGGTATACTATGCGGTGCGAGAAAAACAGATTATAAAGGCGAGAATATGGGCTAAGATTTTAACCACATGCTATGTATAACCTTCAAAGAATGCCAGGCCAGATATAAACAAAACTTTACTCCATCTCATAGGAATAAGTAATATTTAACTTAAATGATAGGAGAATGCCAATCAAGCAATAAGTTAACAAAAAAGGTAAGCAATAAATTCAGCGAGAGGAAATGCAAAATTCAACACCAAATAACCAAGAAGGGGAACCTGATTGATTTTGGACATCACAATCGATTATCTTCTTCACTTTACGTATCAGCTACCATCTCCACAATCTTGCAGAGGTATCCGGAACTTTTGAGACATTGGAGACATTGGGGGCGTTCACACATGGATTTAAGCTTGGGAGAAACTTAACAATGCGGAATCATTCTTGGCCCTGTTAGGATCAAGGCCATTTGCCCTCTGAGCTCAACCAATTGTGCTTTGGAAGGTTGGGGGCTGCTTTGTGCTCCAAACCATTTCTTCTAAGGAATTCTATGAGCTTGGCCCTTATGCGCGCCTTTATTAGCGCCCTCAGTGCCCTGCCTTACTCATGTCTCAGGGTTTTACATTAAAGGAACCCAAATATTTATAGTTCAATCCATCGGCCAGATTAGGCCATAATCATCAGTTAATCAATCCAAGTTTACCTAACAATTACAAGACTACTTAGGTAAAGCAAGATAAACCCGAAAACCGTTACCTGAACACTCTGTCACGAAAACTTTGTGGCAGAAATTTTGCATGTTGATGATCAACCATATTTCGAAAATAAAATTGTCCAGATCAATCAGTTAGGGATCCGTCTACCGCCATCCGTCAAAAGCATCTTCAGAGCTCCATCGTTAGGGTTTGTAGCCGATATTAGGGTTTTTTTACGATACCACATATCACCAGATAATGAATAAAGATAATAAAAATAATAAAATAAAGAAATAGCCCATAAGTGTTGACATATAAATTTATTTTCGACCCTATACTATGGTTTGTGTACCAAAGACAAATTGACCTAAAATGGTCTATTTTTGTTTTACAACAATTAATCCAATAGTTCATCTGCTCATGTCCAATGATGCTACCCACCTACCTAATCCAACAATTACCAATGTTCCTTAAGACTATGTTACTTGTGGCCTCCATCCACATACTCAACAAATTAAATCAAACCTAAAGGCCTCATGCACAAAAACAGTATACTTATATGTTATGGTAGGCATATGTAAACAATTTCTGGTTAATTACTTATCCCTGCATCAGCCAGCAAATATAAATAAAACCTTAGGTTAATCCACTCCTCTTTATTTCACAACAAATTAGGATCATTATAACAATGTGTCTAAAGAAGTATCAAATTCTATTCACAAGCTCTAGTTAGAATATTTTTATTTCCTATCCCAAGGTTTACATGCATAATACCAGCCTTACTCAATCCTATACAAAGGATTTTCAAATGACTTCCAAATGATTACCCTATGGCATAGCAATATCATGCTCAACATTAAAAACTACATACCAACCTTTAATTATATTATGCATATGTTCCACATTTCAACCTGTATTTGATAGGAAAAAGCCTTAGATGCCTCAAGAAACTTAGACATCAACTAAACCCAAGATTATCAAGCTACCTAGTATTTTACATATCACAAGATGATCAAGTGGCAACAAATTACCATCATCTAAATCAATCTAAATTATGTCCACTACTAGTGTGGGACACGACCATATATAGAAGCAGTATTTCTTGAGAAATACCTTCAAGCCCAAAAACAACAACTTTTCATTTGATACATGGGTTAAATTATTATTTCAAGGGTACAAGTTCATGCTAACAATTTGTTTCAATTTCCAAAGCCATAGAGATAGATTAATCCCCTTAACTTAAACAAGGTATCCCCAGCATTTATATGACCAGTAATTTGTCCACATACCATTATTACCACCAAGATAATACAAACCCTTGGATTATAAGACTTAGAGGGAACTAAGGCTAATAACTAGATTAAGATTGTGTATATATATATATATATATATATATCCCTACCTCCTACCGGAAGGCAGATAAGGTCCCAAATGTTAGCAAAAAGGATTGGAGGATCCCTTTGCTAGCAAAGGGGGACCCTCTGACCGAGAAAAAAAATTCTAAAGGGTATTAGTGAACACCAAGAATTGGTTGAGGTTACAAAAGAGTAGTGTCGAATAATGCTTATAAATCATAGAATACCATGAAATAGCTAAGGAGGAACATAATATTATACCCAAATAATCTGGATTCAAATTAATTAAGGATATAAACCAATTTTATTCTGGTTCCGAGATAGATAACCTCAGAGCTCTTATGCCAAGCATGTAATAGGCTGTTATCCTAGGCATGTAATAATTAGAAGCAGTCAAATAGGCCTTTTAGGCAATAATAATAGAGTAGATATATCATAATTACGTTAAATCCCAATAAATCTTCATTTTATAAGCTATTTCTGGCGAAGCGCCTTCGACATTCAAGTCCATATTTCCTTCCTATTTTAGGCTATGGCGATGATTGTTTCTAGTAGATGTCAAGTTCGGTCATTTCTTTGGTGAGCAAAAAATTACGATACATTCTTTTATGACTATTTCCTTTATAGGTCTTACTTAGTAATGTCGAGATTTTTGAGAAGCCGAGGGAGTATTGCTTTCGCTCGAGATCGATATATTGTTGGTGTGGGACCAAATCGAAAAGAGTATTCCATATATATAGCCGGCGTAGGCGGACGAACATTCTTCAGAGAATTGGGGAGTCATTTTGAAGGGGAAACAACATGGTAGAAGGACTGCACTTTTATGTAGTTTGTCTAACCATGGGACTCGCTTAGCGCCCGGATCTGCGATGGAAACTATCGCGTGAAACCTATTAGTAGCGGCAACTTGGAAGTTCGATCCCGAGCAAACCTACTAAGACTTCGGCGTGGTGTCAAAAATCAGCATGGTGCTCTTGAACCGATCAAATGTAGCGAACTAGATACATCCGATGATGACACGCCGGCGAAGATGAACCACCATCTCATAAACCTTTTAGGTGTCACACTCATGAGAGCCAATATCAACAGAGGCTGGTATATTTATATTTAAATTCCATGCATTGTGTTAAGGTTCTCGATAGAGATTTTTTATTATTATAACTAGGTACTAGAGAATGAAAACAAGCATCATGATCCACCAAGGGGATATAGGTTGTGATTCTTGGACGAGGAAACGAAAAAGAGTTCCTGGTGGCCAAAAAATGTGAAAATTTTGCCTAGGAGGGGTTGGAGCAGTTTTAAGAAATTGTTTGGTTTAACCCTTGGAGATGTTCTTGAATTTACTTATAATGGAAACATACTAGAGTGGGATATGAAGATCCTTAAAGGTCTTTGCACTACACAGCGTTAGGAAGACCAAGTCTTAGCTTTTTTTTGTTTTAAATTGTGTCTGTTATAACAAAGCAGGTAGTAACAAAGCAGAAGTATGAACATTAGTACCATAATGTATAGTTTAAGATCTTGTTTATGTGCCAATTTACTATAACCATTGGCAACAATTTTTGTTGTTTTTTCCAATTTGTATTTACGGATATGTATTTTGCTTTACTGCAAAACTTTACTCAATCAAATTATCCAAGTAATAGCATAAAGTTCGTATCAGATATTGACAGAATATAGTGCAGACAATGACACTAGGATTTATTTACCTCAAAGAGGTGTTCAAAACCAACCTAAAGCTAGTATCAGATGTCCATAAAATAAAGTGCAAGCAATATCAAAGTCTTGCTTAATCTTAGAGAAAGGTCAACGACTAACAATAAAGATGGTGGTTCTCATGCAAGGGAACCCTTTGCCAAATACATTACTTTAACTTGATTTTACTCAACTCAAATGCCAAAAATTGATCACTTTATTTAAGTGTTAGGAACCCTTCTTTACTCAAAACCTTGAGTACCATGTGCCAAAAATCATACTTAGCAAAACCTTTGCTAATGCATCAATAGATCCCTATGTTTGGGACCACTTTTGCCACCTACATTAGAATATTACCAGGATTTGCCCAATTCGAATAACTTGATTATTTTTATATCATATTTCAAGCTGGAAAATTCTCCTTTCTCAATACCCCGAGAACTTTATGCCATCGTCCTTCTTCTTAAAGCCTTTATCAATAAAGCAATTAATAAGATTCAATAAGTCATCTGCTGCTCCGAAAGGGATTGGCGTGTGCATATAATAATGGTTGGACACGTGAAATGATCACATTACATGCCATAATATAAGGTCTAATTTCTTTGGCATGTATAAACCTTGAAGCTATAAAAGGTAAGTTATTTCTTTTGTCAAACTGTATGTATTATACATTCCAACATAATCGGCCACAATATCAATAGTAATGTTTAGGAAGTCCACTTTCTTCCCAAATGATGTGTCCGGTTGCAATATACAGTTTCATCCTTGATACCAATGTAATCCATGTTATAAATGCTTATCTTTGCTTTGCTTATGTTGCTAAGCCCAAGAAAAGTTCTCGATACTTGGATTATTGATGCTAAGAAGATCATCAATATATCTAAAAGTGAACTTGAAAGTTTTTGCCTCCATAAGTCTTCCATCGCAATTAGTTTTGAGATAAAATCCAGCTCAAAACAAGCAAGATATAAGTTGCACCAACTGGGCTTGAAGCAAATCCCATTGGGATGCCTTTAGTTTGCCTATAAATTCCATTATGCATTAAAAAAGCGGTTATTAAGCGACCATTTGTTTATTTGAATAAACAAATTTCATCCATCATATGCCATATGTTACTTTTACGGAGTTTTATTTTTCCACTCAATTTTAATCTTGCCATCATCCAAAATTTTGTACCACATATCATTTTGCATGATTAACCTTTCTTTTGAAGCTCCAAACCATACATATAACTTTATCCATTATATTGCAGATTCCATAATCCCCACTCAGAGGTATGTTTTCATAGCACTTGGTAATATCTGCTACAAAGAGATCATATATTTTAGGAGGAAGATTACATACCACATCATACATAGAATTTACTACCCATCTTTGCTTTAATACTATTCTTACGAAAAATATTAGGCTGCCTTTGCATTTCTCATGGCAAATTGTTGGCCAAATATCCAAAATCAGATTTAACCCCGCTTTGCTATAATAGAAGCAATGGTGGAAAAAATAGTATCATGCGCATTGGTAATCCATCGTATTCAAACTTGTGTGCTTTAAAGATGCCAAGTAGATAAGGTAGTTCAAGATTGAATATATGTCCTTAGCCCAAAATACCAATAATGTCGATTGAATCGAGCTATTAAATCATCCTTTAAAGTTGCACATTTGCAAAAATCATTCTTGTTTAGTCGATTGTTGCCTCATTCCTAATATGCGATTAAGGCGGATAAAAGCTGGATTATTAGTTGCTTTATCGACACGAGAGATATACAAATTATTCACCAACCAATCCATATTTCTGATAACTGCATCATCAGTACACAAGAATTTTTTCTTTGAGTCACTGTTACTTTCCACAAATCTTTTTGCAAGCCACCTGATTTCCTTTTTTAACTCACTTTTACATTGCTCAATGGCTGTTCATTAAATTCACTCAAAGAGAATCTGTGAACAGCAAAAAATTGCTCTATGGTACTCTCAACTTCGGTCATAAAAATATCAATACTGAATGGATGATCAGGTATATGATTCAATCCGAGTGCAAACCAATTCCTCAACCCCTTGTTGTGTATAATATTGATGTCAGTCGTGCGAATATGCCCGATTTTGGGATCAACAAATTTTGTAACTTTGGGTATGTTACATATACATGTAGGCTCGATAAGGCTGGTAAAAACTATTTTTGGTTTGTAAAACATATCTTTTAGATTCTTTGGTATATCTCCATCCAAAGGCTGTATTTTCCCAAATGTCATAACGAATTTCCAAAAAAAATCTGAGGAGGGCAGTCTTGAATGTCTTTGTTATAATAAATTTTATCCACTACCTTTGAGAAATAAGTTAAATGAACATATTTTGTCTTAGTTTTCTCCTTAATTACTTGTAGCTTGACTCTTCCATCTATTCTGGTGCTCAAAATCCTTCTTTTACTGTTTAAAACAACAATCCATATTAGGATACACAAAAAGATATTAAGACAAGATATTCAAAATTGTTTTTCCAATATTTAATAATCTTGTGAAAATTGGGATAAGCCCATACATATTGGCAGAGAATTAGGGATAAACCCATATATCTTGGTAGAATTTTAAGGGATAGAACCCATATAGGTAAGATTTAGGGATAAACCCATATATTTTGACCACGAGGTCAGATTTACATCGCGATGCATGTTTCATTATAAGTGTCATACACGCAAATTAGAATGAAATCTTGTGTGAAATGATAGCTTTGCCCAAAATAGCATGCTCATTTCCCTGCAACTTCGGTGTTATTTCGTACCCGGTTTAGGCGGCCTAAGAATACACATAGCTTGATATTAATATTCTGATTTCTTTTCTTGGAAGGTGCATAACCAAAGGCTCTTTGTTATCATGTAGATGATCCATCAAGAACTTCCTAGACTTGATAGTTTTTTCAATGATGTCCTTTGCCCTTGAGTTACCAAACTCGGTTTGAAATTAGTTTTATCATTTTCAGCAAGCACGTGAGTCATTACGAACATGAGATCACGTATTTTGAGGTACCCAATATATGAGAGGACAACCTTCTTAATGGGATCGTTAGATGTGACCATCTAGCCATAAAGGCAAACCTCATCCGAATTTTCTGTTGAGGCCATATTCTGTCCAAATTATTGGCATGAACCATATCATATGGTCTACCCATATGATATTATCCGGCATTTTTCATCGTAACCTGATCACAATTACATTTAAAGAAAGGGCGTGTATATGTCCTCCAAATGCGTTTTAAGTAGAAATCAATCCTTGGTTCATTGGTCTTGGCCATATGCCCCTTTTGACCAATATCTGGTTCATTTCCTATTACACATTTCTTCTCCGGCATCTCAATACCAAAAGGTAACTTTAAAGTAATTTTTCGATATGCTTAGTAAAGGAGATAGCATCCTTCTCGACCTTAGATACCTCATCGGGGTTTAAGCGTGCCCGGCATTATTAATGACTCTTTACTAATGGGGGCTATGACTCCAAGATTTTTGCTGGCCCAAAGCACTTGCTGGAATTGATCACCATGAATCTCCACATTCCTGCTGGACATAATTGGAAAACTTCCACTGTTAAACAAATTCAGTTCCTTAAGGTTGTATGTTTCTAATTCTTCCATAATATTCTCCTCCGAGCCAGAAGAACCATTACCAAGGTTAGAAGCCACAGAATGATCCCCATCATTCACATCAGCAATATCAAAGAGGCAGTTATCTAAGGAAGCTTCAGTTTCAGCTGCAGTCTCCTTAGCAGTATCCATTTTATTGTTTGGAGTATAAGTAAACTTAAGTGCATTCTGTTTTTCCAAAGCAGTCAGACCTTTGATAAAGGCTAGAAGATCATGCAAATCCTTACTATCAGCATTCATATGTGCACTTGGAAGATTCTTGTATGCCTCAATAATCAAGTCATGGCACTTTCCATAATCCACATCTTTAAAACTTGAGACTAGTCCCAGCATGTTGTTAAACCCCAAGAAAAGAATAGCAGAAATATCACCATCACCAAGTGTACATTCTTTGCAGATTAAAAGGTTGTGTACCTCAGGTAGCTTGATGCATGCAATCACAGCTTGAACAGCCTTATTAGGTGCCCTTATGCCTGCTGCTGAATATCCCAGATTTACCAATTCGGGAAGCCATCCAGATCTGCCTTCATTTGAATTATTGACATCATTCTGCTGATTGCTAGTATGCTGCTTGGAAAGTTCAGTGTCATTTATCCGAGTATTTGCTTCCTATATCACAAATAAAACTTAGAATATAGCAGAGAAAGCATCCTAAAAGACATATAAGATTCAATATATAAGAATGAAAGCATATAACATAAAACATAAAACATAAGTCCCAATGACCTCTATGATTCACACTAGTAAGACTAGTGATTCAAAGTGGGGAGATATATAGACCGGCCTAGCCAAGACCTTTTGTATTAACTAGACATCCACGGAGCCCTATACTAACTAAATAGGACACCTGAATTTATTGAACCCTAAAAAGGGAAACCATAGAGGTCCTGGGACTGAAAATTTTATAACCATATTTCCCATATTCAAGCCATAAAAAAGTTACGCAAAAGAATTCTATGCAAACCTTTCAATGTTGAAGTAATAACAGCTAATAGATACTGCCATATCCATAAATAAAACCATTCAAAACCCAAACCTATTATGAATAATTCAATACATTAATTTATGAAGAAGTTTAAGCACAAATAATGCCACTTATAGGTTAGGTAATAATTTTATTATTTATGTATTCATGATTAAGACCACTACAATTTTCCAACCAGATCTTATAATCCAAATTTAGACCAACCATTTGTAAGAAAAGGAATTTTCCATTACTGCAGATAAGTCAAATATATCCATCACAAGGAATAACCTGAAATATAGTTAAGGTAATTTCTTACCATCCAATTATGTAATATAAAAAAACTCACATACAATGGTTTATAAAAAATCGTTCATCAGCCAGTTACCATCTTCAATCATCATGCAAAATAACAATGCAGGAGAAGAGAGGTCGGTTACCTGCAGCAAATAGCATTAATTAGCCAAAAGAGGGTAAGAAACACTACTGCTAACAGGTAAGCAATGAACTCTCTTGGCATTTCTGCCCTTTACCCACAGAATAGAGAATATTAGTTAAATAGTCATAGGAAAGGATTAGAGATCCAAATAGTAATGAATTTAAAGAAAGGAGTTTACCAACCTATCTGATCTAAGCAGAAAAACAACATTAACATGACAAAGTTACAAATCTGCTATCATATAGGATAATTAATTAATAACAAAATTATCCAATGATTAAACAAGGGCTTTTCAGCAAGATTTACACCACACTAAGTGGACCTAGGATCAGACCACAAAACATGTATTTAATAAGACAGATATAAGTTAAAATTAAACCAATTGTAAAGCCTAAATTCCATCAAATCTTTGGGTATACTATGCGGTGCGAGAAAAAACAGATTATAAGGCGAGAATATGGGCTAAGATTTTAACCACATGCTATGTATAACCTTCAAAGAATGCCAAAGGATATAAACTAAACTTTACTCCATCTCATAGGAATAAGTAATATTTAACTTAAATGATAGGGAGGCGCCAATCAAGCAATAAGTTAACAAAAAGGTAAGCAATAAATTCAGCGGAGGAAATGCAAAATTCAACACCAAATAACCAAGAAGGGGAACACGATTAAATTTGGACATCACAATCGATTATCTTCTTCACTTTCACGTATCGGCTACCATCTCCACAATCTTTGCGGGGAGGTATCCACGGAACTTTTGAGACATTGGAGACATTGGGGACGTTCACACATGGATTTAAGCTTGGGAGAAACTTAACAATGCCAGAATCATTCTTGGCCCTGTTAGGATCAAGGCCATTTGCCCTACAGAGCTCAACCAATTGTGCTTTGGAAGGTTGGGGACTGCTGTGCTCCAAACCATTTCTTCTAAGGAATTCTATGAGCTTGGCCCTTGTCTGCCCCTTATTGTAACTGCCCTCAGGTCGCCCTGCCTTACTCATGTCTCAGGGTTTTACATTAAAGGAACCCAAATATTTATAGTTCAATCCATAGGCCAGATTAGGCCATAATCATCAGTTAATCAATCCAAGTTTACCTAACAATTACAAGACTACTTAGGTAAAGCAAGATAAACCCGAAAACCGTTACCTGAACACTCTGTCACGAAAACTTTGTGGCAGAAATTTTGCATGTTGATGATCAACCATATTTCGAAAATAAAATTGTCCAGATCAATCAGTTAGGGATCCGTCTACCGCCATCCGTCAAAAGCATCTTCAGAGCTCCATCGTTAGGGTTTGTAGCCGATATTAGGGTTTTTTTACGATACCACATATCACCAGATAATGAATAAAGATAATAAAAATAATAAAATAAAGAAATAGCCCATAAGTGTTGACATATAAATTTATTTTCGACCCTATACTATGGTTTGTGTACCAAAGACAAATTGAGCTAAAATGGTCTATTTTTGTTTTACCACAATTAATCCAATAGTTCATCTGCTCATGTCCAATGATGCTACCCACCAACCTAATCCAACAATTATCAATGTTCCTTAAGACTATGTTACTTGTGGCCTCCATCCACATACTCAACAAATTAAATCAAACCAAAAGGCCTCATGCACAAAAACAGTATACTTATATGTTATGGTAGGCATATGTAAACAATTTCTGGTTAATTACTTATCCCTGCATCAGCCAGCAAATATAAATAAAACCTTAGGTTAATCCACTCCTCTTTATTTCACAACAAATTAGGATCATTATAACAATGTGTCTAAAGAAGTATCAAATTCTATTCACAAGCTCTAGTTAGAATATTTTTATTTCCTATCCCAAGGTTTACATGCATAATACCAGCCTTACTCAATCCTATACAAAGGATTTTCAAATGACTTCCAAATGATTACCCTATGGCATAGCAATATCATGCTCAACATTAAAAACTACATACCAACCTTTAATTATATTATGCATATGTTCCACATTTCAACCTGTATTTGATAGGAAAAAGCCTTAGATGCCTCAAGAAACTTAGACATCAACTAAACCCAAGATTATCAAGCTACCTAGTATTTTACATATCACAAGATGATCAAGTGGCAACAAATTACCATCATCTAAATCAATCTAAATTATGTCCACTACTAGTGTGGGACACGACCATATTCGTAAACGCAGTATTTCTTGAGAAATACCTTCAAGCCCAAAAACAACAACTTTTTCATTTGATACATGGGTTAAATTATTATTTCAAGGGTACAAGTTCATGCTAACAATTTGTTTCAATTTCCAAAGCCATAGAGATAGATTAATCCCCTTAACTTAAACAAGGTATCCCAAACATTTATATGACCGAGTAATTTGTCCACATACCATTATTACCACCAAGATAATACAAACCCTTGGATTATAAGACTTAGAGCGAACTAAGGCTAATAACTAGATTAAGATTGTGTATATATATATATATATATATATCCCTACCTCCCCTAGGGAAGCGAGATAAGGTCCCAAATGTTAGCAAAAAGGATTGGAGGATCCCTTTGCTAGGGGGACCCTCCACCGGCCCGAGAAAAAAAAAATTCTAAGGGTATTAGTGAACACCAAGAATTGGTTGAGGTTACAAAGAGTAGTGTCGAATAATGCTTATAAATCATAGAATACCATGAAATAGCTAAGGAGGAACATAATATTATACCCAAATAATCTGGATTCAAATTAATTAAGGATATAAACCAATTTTATTACGGTTTCAGAGATAGATAACCTCGAGCTCTTATGCCAAGCATGTAATAGCTGTTATCCTAGGCATGTAATAATTAGAGCGATCAAATAGGCCTTACACCGGCAATAATAGAGTAGATATATCATAATTACGTTAAATCCCAATAAATCTTCATTTTATAAGCTATTTCTCGGCGAAGCCGCCTTTTCAAAGACATTCAAGTCCATATTTCCTTCCTATTTTTAGGCTATGCTTACAGTTGTTTCTAGTAGATGTCAAGTTCGGTCATTTCTTTGGTGAGCAAAAATTACGATACATTCTTTTATGACTATTTCCTTTATAGGTCTTAACCGTAATCGAGATTTTTTCAGAAGCCGAGGGAGTATTGCTCATTTCGAGATCGATTATATTGTTGGTGTGGGACCAAATCGAGAAAGAGTATTCCATATATATAGCCAGTGTGGGCGGCCGAACATTCTTCACGAAGAAAATTTGGGGAGTCATTTTGAAGGGAAACAACATGGTAGAAGGGACTGCACGACTTTTTATGTAGTTTGTCTAACCATGGGACTCGCTTAAGCGCCCGGATCTGCGATGGAAACTATCGCGTGAAACCTATTGGTAGCGGCAACTTGGAAGTTCCGATCCACGGCAAACCTACTAAGACTTCGGCGTGGTGTCAAAAATCAGCATGGTGCTCTCTTGAACCAGTCAAATGTAGCGAACTAGATACATCCGATGATGACACTTCGGCGAAGATGAACCACCATCTCATAAACCTTTTCGTGTCACACTCTCGAGAGCCAATATCAACCGAGGGCCCGGTATATTTATATTTAAATTCCATGCATTGTGTTAAGGTTCTCGGTAGAGATTTTTTATTATTATAACTAGGTACTAGAGAATGAAAACAAGCATCTTGATCCACCAGGGATATATCATAGTTGTGATTCTTGGACCAGAAACCGAAAAGAGTTCCCTGGTGGCCAAAAGTAGCAGAAGCTGCCTAGGAGGGGGTTGGAACAGTTTTAAGAAATTGTTTGGTTTAACCCTTGGAGATGTTCTTGAATTTACTTATAATGGAAACATACTAGAGTGGGATATGAAGATCCTTAAAGGTCTTTGCACTACACCGCGTTCGGAAGACCAAGTCTTAGCTTTTTTTTGTTTTAAATTGTGTCTGTTATAACAAAGCAGGTAGTAACAAAGCAGGAGTATGAACATTAGTACCATAATGTATAGTTTAAGATCTTGTTTATGTGCCAATTTACTATAACCATTGGCAACAATTTTTGTTGTTTTTTCCAACTGTATTACAGATATGTATTTTGCTTTACTGCAAAACTTTACTTAATCAAATTATCCAAGTAATAGCATAAAGTTCGTATCAGATATTGACAGAATATAGTGCAGAAAATGACACTAGGATTTATTTACCTCAAAGAGGTGTTCAAAACCAACCTAAAGCTAGTATCAGATGTCCATAAAATAAAGTGCAAGCAATATCAAGAGTACTGCTTAATCTTAGAGAAAGGTCAACAGCTAACAATAAAGATGGTGGTTCTCATGCAAGGGAACCCCTTTGCCAAATACATTACTTTAACTTGATTTTACTCAACTCAAATGCCAAAAAATTGATCACTTATTTAAGTGTTAGGAACTCTTCTTTACTCAAAACCTTGAGTACCATGTGCCAAAAATCATACTTAGCAAAACCTTTGCTAATGAATCAATAGATCCCTATGTTTGGGACCACTTTTGCCACCTACATTAGAATATTACCAGGATTTGCCCAATTCGAATAACAGTATTTTTATATCATATTTCAAGCCTGGAAAATTCTCCTTTCTCAATACCCTGAGAACTTTATGCCATACGTCCTTCTTCTTAAAGCCTTTATCAATAAAGCAATTAATAAGATTCAATAAGTCATCTGCTGCCCGAAAGGGATTGCTGTGTGCATATAATAATGGTTGGACCTGTGAAATGATCACATTACATGCCATAATATAAGGTCTACAGCTGCTGGCATGTATAAACCTTGAAGCTATAAAAGGTAAGTTATTTCTTTTGTCAAACCTGTATGTATTATACATTCCAACATGTCTGGCCACAATATCAATAGTAATGTTTAGGAAGTCCACTTTCTTCCCAAATGATGTGTCCTGGTTGCAATATACAGTTTCATCCTTGATACCAATGTAATCCATGTTATAAATGCTTATGCTGCTGCTTATGTTGCTAAGCCCAAGAAAAGTTCTGATACTTGGATTATTGATGCTAAGAAGATCATCAATATATCTAAAAGTGAACTTGAAAGCAGCTGCCTCCATAAGTCTTCCATCTGCAATTAGTTTTGAGATAAAATCCAGCTCAAAACAAGCAAGATATAAGTTGCACCAACCTGGGCTTGAAGCAAATCCCATTGGGATGCCTTTAGTTTGCCTATAAATTCCATTATGCATTAAAAGAAAGCAGTTATTAAGCAGCCATTTGTTTATTTGAATAAACAAATTTCTGTCCATCATATGCCATATGTTACTTTCTGGAGTTTTATTTTTCCACTCAATTTTAATCTTGCCATCATCCAAAATTTTGTACCACATATCAGCTGCATGATTAACCTTTCTTTTGAAGCTCCAAACCATACATATAACTTTATCCATTATATTGCAGATTCCATAATCCCCACTCAGAGGTATGTTTTCATAGCACTTGGTAATATCTGCTACAAAGAGATCATATATTTTAGGAGGAAGATTACATACCACATCATACATAGAATTTACTACCCATCTTCGCTTTAATACTATTCTTCAAAAATATTAGTTTGTGACCGCATTTCTCATGGCAAATTGTTGGCCAAATATCCAAAATCGATTTAACCCCGCTGCTATAATAGAAGCAATGGTGGAAAAAATAGTATCATGCGCATTGGTAATCCATCTGTATTCAAACTTGTGTGCTTTAAAGATGCCAAGTAGATAAGGTAGTTCAAGATTGAATATATGTCCTTCGCCCAAAATACCAATAATGTCAGATTGAATCTGAGCTATTAAATCATCCTTTAAAGTTGCACATTTGCAAAAATCATTACTGTTTAGTCTGATTGTTGCCTCATTCCTAATATGCAAGTGGGCAGATAAAAACCGGATTATTAGTTTGCTTTATCACACTGAGATATACAAATTATTCACCAACCAATCCATATTTCTGATAACTGCATCATCAGTACACAAGAATTTTTTCTTTGAGTCACTGTTACTTTCCACAAATCTTTTTGCAAGCCACCTGATTTCCTTTTTTAACTCACTTTTACATTGCTCAATGGCCTGTTCATTAAATTCACTCAAAGAGAATCTGTGAACAGCAAAAAATTGCTCTATGGTACTCTCAACTTCGGTCATAAAAATATCAATACTGAATGGATGATCAGGTATATGATTCAATCCGAGTGCAAACCAATTCCTCAACCCCTTGTTGTGTATAATATTGATGTCACCGTATGGAATATGCCCGATTTTGGGATCAACAAATTTTTGTAACCTGGGTATGTTACATATACATGTAGGCTCGATAAGACTGGTAAAAACTATTTTTGGTTTGTAAAACATATCTTTTAGATTGTTGGTATATCTCCATCCAAAAGATCAGATTTTCCCAAATGTCATAAACTGTAATTTCCAAAAAATCTGCAGAGGACAGTCTTGAATGTGCTGTTATAATAAATTTTATCCACTACCTTTGAGAAATAAGTTAAATGAACATATTTTGTCTTAGTTTTCTCCTTAATTACTTGTAGCTTGACTCTTCCATCTATTCTGGTGCTCAAAATCCTTCTTTTCTGTTTAAAACAACAATCCATATTCAGATACACAAAAAAGATATTAAGACAAGATATTCAAAATTGTTTTTTCCAATATTTAATAATACTGGCAGAAAATTGGGATAAGCCCATACATATTGGCAGAGAATTAGGGATAAACCCATATATACTGGTAGAATTTTAAGGGATAGAACCCATATAGGTAAGATTTAGGGATAAACCCATATATTTTGACCCTGAGGTCAGATTTACATGCAGTGCATGTTTCATTATAAGTGTCATACCGCAAATTAGAATGAAATAATCGTGGTGAAACAAGAGCTTTGCCCAAAATAGCATGCTCATTTCCCCGCAACGTTGTTATTTCGCACCGGTTTAGGCGGCCTAAGAATACACCGTAAAAGATTAATATTCTGATTTCTTTTCTTGGAAGGTGCATAACCAAAGCCGCCGTTATCATGTAGATGATCCATCAAGAACTTCCTAGACTTGATAGTTTTTTCAATGATGTCCATCGCCTCTTGAGTTACCAAACTCCGGTTTGAAATTAGTTTTATCATTTTCAGCAAGCCTCCGTGAGTCATTCTCAACATGAGATCACGTGATTTTGAGGTACCCAATATATGAGAGGACAACCTTCTTAATGGGATCAAGAGCCTACCATCTAGCCATAAAGGCAAACCTCATCTGAATTTTTTCGTTGAGGCCATATTCTCGTCCAAATTATTCAAGATGAACCATATCATATGGTCTACCCATATGATATTATCCGGCATTTTTCATCTCAGAACTGATCACAATTACATTTAAAGAAAGGGCAAGATGTCCTCCAAATGCGCTTTTAAGTAGAAATCAATCCTTGGTTCATTGGTCTTGGCCATATGCCCCTTTTGACCAATATACGGTTCATTTCCTATTACACATTTCTTCTCCAAAGATCTCAATACCAAAAGGTAACTTTAAAGTAATTTTCCCGATATGCTTAGTAAAGGAGATAGCATCCTTCTCAAATTTTAGATACCTCATCGGGGTTTAAACGTGCAAGATTATTAATGACTCTTTACTAATGGGGGCTATGACTCCAAGATTTTTGCTGGCCCAAAGCACTTTGTCGGAATTGATCACCATGAATCTCCACATTCCTCTTTGGACATAATTGGAAAACTTCCCTTTGTTAAACAAATTCAGTTCCTTAAGGTTGTATGTTTCTAATTCTTCCATAATATTCTCCTCCGAGTTTAAGAACCATTACCAAGGTTAGAAGCCACTGCACGATCCCCATCATTCACATCAGCAATATCAAAGAGGCAGTTATCTAAGGAAGCTTCAGTTTCAGCTGCAGTCTCCTTAGCAGTATCCATTTTATTGTTTGGAGTATAAGTAAACTTAAGTGCATTCTGTTTTTCCAAAGCAGTCAGACCTTTGATAAAGGCTAGAAGATCATGCAAATCCTTACTATCAGCATTCATATGTGCACTTGGAAGATTCTTGTATGCCTCAATAATCAAGTCATGGCACTTTCCATAATCCACATCTTTAAAACTTGAGACTAGTCCCAGCATGTTGTTAAACCCCAAGAAAAGAATAGCAGAAATATCACCATCACCAAGTGTACATTCTTTGCAGATTAAAAGGTTGTGTACCTCAGGTAGCTTGATGCATGCAATCACAGCTTGAACAGCCTTATTAGGTGCCCTTATGCCTGCTGCTGAATATCCCAGATTTACCAATTCGGGAAGCCATCCAGATCTGCCTTCACTTGAATTATTGACATCATTCTGCTGATTGCTAGTATGCTGCTTGGAAAGTTCAGTGTCATTTATCCGAGTATTTGCTTCCTATATCACAAATAAAACTTAGAATATAGCAGAGAAAGCATCCTAAAAGACATATAAGATTCAATATATAAGAATGAAAGCATATAACATAAAACATAAAACATAAGTCCCAATGACCTCTATGATTCACACTAGTAAGACTAGTGATTCAAAGTGGGGAGATATATAGACCGGCCTAGCCAAGACCTTTTGTATTAACTAGACATCCACGGAGCCCTATACTAACTAAATAGGACACCTGAATTTATTGAACCCTAAAAAGGGAAACCATAGAGGTCCTGGGACTGAAAATTTTATAACCATATTTCCCATATTCAAGCCATAAAAAGTTCTGCCAAAAGAATTCTATGCAAACCTTTCAATGTTGAAGTAATAACAGCTCATAGATACTGCCATATCCATAAATAAAACCATTCAAAACCCAAACCTATTATGAATAATTCAATACATTAATTTATGAAGAAGTTTAAGCACAAATAATGCCACTTATAGGTTAGGTAATAATTTTATTATTTATGTATTCATGATTAAGACCACTACAATTTTCCAACCAGATCTTATAATCCAAATTTAGACCAACCATTTGTAAGAAAAGGAATTTTCCATTACTGCAGATAAGTCAAATATATCCATCACAAGGAATAACCTGAAATATAGTTAAGGTAATTTCTTACCATCCAATTATGTAATATAAAAAAACTCACATACAATGGTTTATAAAAAATCGTTCATCAGCCAGTTACCATCTTCAATCATCATGCAAAATAACAATGCAGGAGAAGAGAGGTCGGTTACCTGCAGCAAATAGCATTAATTAGCCAAAAGAGGGTAAGAAACACTACTGCTAACAGGTAAGCAATGAACTCTCTTGGCATTTCTGCCCTTTACCCACAGAATAGAGAATATTAGTTAAATAGTCATAGGAAAGGATTAGAGATCCAAATAGTAATGAATTTAAAGAAAGGAGTTTACCAACCTATCTGATCTAAGCAGAAAAACAACATTAACATGACAAAGTTACAAATCTGCTATCATATAGGATAATTAATTAATAACAAAATTATCCAATGATTAAACAAGGGCTTTTCAGCAAGATTTACACCACACTAAGTGGACCTAGGATCAGACCACATAACATGTATTTAATAAGACAGATATAAGTTAAAATTAAACCAATTGTAAAGCCTAAATTCCATCAAATGCTGGGTATACTATGCAGTGCCAGAAAAGACAGATTATAAGGCGAGAATATGGGCTAAGATTTTAACCACATGCTATGTATAACCTTCAAAGAATGCCAGGCAGATATAAACTAAACTTTACTCCATCTCATAGGAATAAGTAATATTTAACTTAAATGATAGGGAGACTGACAATCAAGCAATAAGTTAACAAAAAAGGTAAGCAATAAATTCAGCAGAGGAAATGCAAAATTCAACACCAAATAACCAAGAAGGGGAACCTGATTCGGCTGGACATCACAATCAGTATCTTCTTCACTTTCTCAGATCGCCTACCATCTCCACAATGTCGCAGGAGGTATCCGGAACTTTGAGACATTGGAGACATTGGGGACGTTCACACATGGATTTAAGCTTGGGAGAAACTTAACAATGCCAGGATCATTCTTGGCCCTGTAGGGATCAAGGCCATTTTGCCCTACTGAGCTCAACCAATTGTGCTTTGAAGGTTGGGGACTGCTGTGCTCCAAACCATTTCTTCTAAGGAATTCTATGAGCTTGGCCCTTTTGTCCGCCCTTTATTGTAATCGCCCTCGTGTCGCCCGCCTTTACTCATGTCTCGTGGTTTTACATTAAAGGAACCCAAATATTTATAGTTCAATCCATAGGCCGATTAGGCCATAATCATCGATTAATCAATCCAAGTTTACCTAACAATTACAAGACTACTTAGGTAAAGCAAGATAAACCCAAAACCGTTACACGAACACTCGTCATTTAAAACTTTGTGGCAGAAATTTTGCATGTTGATGATCAACCATATTTCGAAAATAAAATTGTCCAGATCAATCAGTTAGGGATCCGTCTACCGCCATCCGTCAAAAGCATATTCAGAGCTCCATCGTTAGGGTTTGTAGCCGATATTAGGGTTTTTTTATGATACCACATATCACCGTGATAATGAATAAAGATAATAAAAATAATAAAATAAAGAAATAGCCCATAAGTGTTGACATATAAATTTATTTTCGACCCTATACTATGGTTTGTGTACCAAAGACAAATTGAGCTAAAATGGTCTATTTTTGTTTTACCACAATTAATCCAATAGTTCATCTGCTCATGTCCAATGATGCTACCCACCAACCTAATCCAACAATTATCAATGTTCCTTAAGACTATGTTACTTGTGGCCTCCATCCACATACTCAACAAATTAAATCAAACCAAAAGGCCTCATGCACAAAAACAAGATACAATTATTATATGTTATGGTAGGCATATGTAAACACGGTTAATTACTTATCCCCGTGATCAGCCAAGCAAATATAAATAAAACCTTAGGTTAATCCACTCCTCTTTATTTCACAACAAATTAGGATCATTATAACAATGTGTCTAAAGAAGTATCAAATTCTATTCACAAGCTCTAGTTAGAATATTTTTATTTCCTATCCCAAGGTTTACATGCATAATACCAGCCTTACTCAATCCTATACAAAGGATTTTCAAATGACTTCCAAATGATTACCCTATGGCATAGCAATATCATGCTCAACATTAAAAACTACATACCAACCTTTAATTATATTATGCATATGTTCCACATTTCAACCTGTATTTGATAGGAAAAAGCCTTAGATGCCTCAAGAAACTTAGACATCAACTAAACCCAAGATTATCAAGCTACCTAGTATTTTACATATCACAAGATGATCAAGTGGCAACAAATTACCATCATCTAAATCAATCTAAATTATGTCCACTACTAGTGTGGGACACGACCATATTACAGAAACGAGTATTTACTGAGAAATACCTTCAAGCCCAAAAACAACAACTTTTTCATTTGATACATGGGTTAAATTATTATTTCAAGGGTACAAGTTCATGCTAACAATTTGTTTCAATTTCCAAAGCCATAGAGATAGATTAATCCCCTTAACTTAAACAAGGTATCCCCAGCATTTATATGACCAGTAATTTGTCCACATACCATTATTACCACCAAGATAATACAAACCCTTGGATTATAAGACTTAGAGGGAACTAAGGCTAATAACTAGATTAAGATTGTGTATATATATATATATATATATCCCTACCTCCTACCGGAAGGCAGATAAGGTCCCAAATGTTAGCAAAAAGGATTGGAGGATCCCTTTGCTAGCAAAGGGACCCTCCTGCCGACTGAGAGTAAAAAAATTCTAAGGGGTATTAGTGAACACCAAGAATTGGTTGAGGTTACAAAGAGTAGTGTCGAATAATGCTTATAAATCATAGAATACCATGAAATAGCTAAGGAGGAACATAATATTATACCCAAATAATCTGGATTCAAATTAATTAAGGATATAAACCAATTTTATTCTGGTTCCGAGATAGATAACCTCAGAGCTCTTATGCCAAGCATGTAATAGCTGTTATCCTAGGCATGTAATAATTAGAGCAGTCAAATAGGCCTTACACCGGCAATAATAGAGTAGATATATCATAATTACGTTAAATCCCAATAAATCTTCATTTTATAAGCTATTTCCTGGCCGAAGCCGCCTTTCAGCATTCCAAGTCCATATTTCCTTCCTATTTTCGGCTATGGCGACAGTGTTTCTAGTAGATGTCAAGTTCGGTCATTTGCTGGTGAGCAAAAAATTCTGATACATTCTTTTATGACTATTTCCTTTATAGGTCTTAACCGTAATCGAGATTTTTCAGGAAGCCGAGGGAGTATTGCTCGCTCGAGATCAGTATATTGTTGGTGTGGGACCAAATCAGAAAGAGTATTCCATATATATAGCCACTGTGGGCGGCCGAACATTCTTCACCGAAGGCTGGGAGTCATTTCTGAAGGGAAACAACATGGTAGAAGGGACTGCACTTTTATGTAGTTTGTCTAACCATGGGACTCGCTTAACTGCCCAGATCTGCGATGGAAACTATCGCGTGAAACCTATTGGTAACTGGCAACTTGGAAGTTCCAGTCACAGCAAGCCTACTAAGACTCAGCGTGGTGTCAAAAATCAGCATGGTGCTACTGAACCAGTCAAATGTAGCGAACTAGATACATCCGATGATGACACTTCTGACGAAGATGAACCACCATCTCATAAACCTTTTCGTGTCACACTACTGAGAGCCAATATCAACCGAGGCCTGGTATATTTATATTTAAATTCCATGCATTGTGTTAAGGTTCTCAGTAGAGATTTTTTTATTATTATAACTAGGTACTAGAGAATGAAAACAAGCATCGCAGTCCACCAAGGGGATATACAGTTGTGATTACTGGACCAGGAAACCGAAAGAGTTCCCTGGTGGCCAAAAGTAGCAGAAGCTGCCTAGGAGGGGGTTGGAACAGTTTTAAGAAATTGTTTGGTTTAACCCTTGGAGATGTTCTTGAATTTACTTATAATGGAAACATACTAGAGTGGGATATGAAGATCCTTAAAGGTGCTGCACTACACCGCGTTCGGAAGACCAAGTCTTAGCTTTTTTTTGTTTTAAATTGTGTCTGTTATAACAAAGCAGGTAGTAACAAAGCAGAAGTATGAACATTAGTACCATAATGTATAGTTTAAGATCTTGTTTATGTGCCAATTTACTATAACCATTGGCAACAATTTTTGTTGTTTTTTCCAACTGTATTACAGATATGTATTTTGCTTTACTGCAAAACTTTACTCAATCAAATTATCCAAGTAATAGCATAAAGTTCGTATCAGATATTGACAGAATATAGTGCAGACAATGACACTAGGATTTATTTACCTCAAAGAGGTGTTCAAAACCAACCTAAAGCTAGTATCAGATGTCCATAAAATAAAGTGCAAGCAATATCAAGAGTACTGCTTAATCTTAGAGAAAGGTCAACAGCTAACAATAAAGATGGTGGTTCTCATGCAAGGGAACCCCTTTGCCAAATACATTACTTTAACTTGATTTTACTCAACTCAAATGCCAAAAAATTGATCACTTATTTAAGTGTTAGGAACCCTTCTTTACTCAAAACCTTGAGTACCATGTGCCAAAAATCATACTTAGCAAAACCTTTGCTAATGCATCAATAGATCCCTATGTTTGGGACCACTTTTGCCACCTACATTAGAATATTACCAGGATTTGCCCAATTCGAATAACAGTATTTTTATATCATATTTCAAGCCTGGAAAATTCTCCTTTCTCAATACCCTGAGAACTTTATGCCATACGTCCTTCTTCTTAAAGCCTTTATCAATAAAGCAATTAATAAGATTCAATAAGTCATCTACTCCCAAAAAGGGATTGTCCGTGGTGCATATAATAATGGTTGGACCTGTGAAATGATCACATTACATGCCATAATATAAGGTCTACAGCTGCTGGCATGTATAAACCTTGAAGCTATAAAAGGTAAGTTATTTCTTTTGTCAAACCTGTATGTATTATACATTCCAACATGTCTGGCCACAATATCAATAGTAATGTTTAGGAAGTCCACTTTCTTCCCAAATGATGTGTCCTGGTTGCAATATACAGTTTCATCCTTGATACCAATGTAATCCATGTTATAAATGCTTATGCTGCTGCTTATGTTGCTAAGCCCAAGAAAAGTTCTGATACTTGGATTATTGATGCTAAGAAGATCATCAATATATCTAAAAGTGAACTTGAAAGCAGCTGCCTCCATAAGTCTTCCATCTGCAATTAGTTTTGAGATAAAATCCAGCTCAAAACAAGCAAGATATAAGTTGCACCAACCTGGGCTTGAAGCAAATCCCATTGGGATGCCTTTAGTTTGCCTATAAATTCCATTATGCATTAAAAGAAAGCAGTTATTAAGCAGCCATTTGTTTATTTGAATAAACAAATTTCTGTCCATCATATGCCATATGTTACTTTCTGGAGTTTTATTTTTCCACTCAATTTTAATCTTGCCATCATCCAAAATTTTGTACCACATATCAGCTGCATGATTAACCTTTCTTTTGAAGCTCCAAACCATACATATAACTTTATCCATTATATTGCAGATTCCATAATCCCCACTCAGAGGTATGTTTTCATAGCACTTGGTAATATCTGCTACAAAGAGATCATATATTTTAGGAGGAAGATTACATACCACATCATACATAGAATTTACTACCCATGCTGCTTTAATACTATTCTTCTGAAAAATATTAGCTGCACTGCATTTCTCATGGCAAATTGTTGGCCAAATATCCAAAATCAGATTTAACCCTGCTGCTATAATAGAAGCAATGGTGGAAAAAATAGTATCATGCGCATTGGTAATCCATCTGTATTCAAACTTGTGTGCTTTAAAGATGCCAAGTAGATAAGGTAGTTCAAGATTGAATATATGTCCTTCGCCCAAAATACCAATAATGTCAGATTGAATCTGAGCTATTAAATCATCCTTTAAAGTTGCACATTTGCAAAAATCATTACTGTTTAGTCTGATTGTTGCCTCATTCCTAATATGCAGTGGGCAGATAAAAACTGGATTATTAGCTGCTTTATCAGCACCAGAGATATACAAATTATTCACCAACCAATCCATATTTCTGATAACTGCATCATCAGTACACAAGAATTTTTTCTTTGAGTCACTGTTACTTTCCACAAATCTTTTTGCAAGCCACCTGATTTCCTTTTTTAACTCACTTTTACATTGCTCAATGACCTGTTCATTAAATTCACTCAAAGAGAATCTGTGAACAGCAAAAAATTGCTCTATGGTACTCTCAACTTCGGTCATAAAAAGATCAATACTGAATGGATGATCAGGTATATGATTCAATCCGAGTGCAAACCAATTCCTCAACCCCTTGTTGTGTATAATATTGATGTCAGTCGTGCGAATATGCCCGATTTTGGGATCAACAAATTTTTGTAACCTGGGTATGTTACATATACATGTAGGCTCGATAAGACTGGTAAAAACTATTTTTGGTTTGTAAAACATATCTTTTAGATTGCTGGTATATCTCCATCCAAAGACTGTATTTTCCCAAATGTCATAACCAGAATTTCCAAAAAATCTGCAGAGGACAGTCTTGAATGTGCTGTTATAATAAATTTTATCCACTACCTTTGAGAAATAAGTTAAATGAACATATTTTGTCTTAGTTTTCTCCTTAATTACTTGTAGCTTGACTCTTCCATCTATTCTGGTGCTCAAAATCCTTCTTTTCTGTTTAAAACAACAATCCATATTCAGATACACAAAAAAGATATTAAGACAAGATATTCAAAATTGTTTTTTCCAATATTTAATAATACTGGCAGAAAATTGGGATAAGCCCATACATATTGGCAGAGAATTAGGGATAAACCCATATATACTGGTAGAATTTTAAGGGATAGAACCCATATAGGTAAGATTTAGGGATAAACCCATATATTTTGACCCTGAGGTCAGATTTACATGCAGTGCATGTTTCATTATAAGTGTCATACCTGCAAATTAGAATGAAATACTGTGTGAAACAGTAGCTTTGCCCAAAATAGCATGCTCATTTCCTGCAACTTCAGTGTTATTTCGTACCAGTTTAGGCGGCCTAAGAATACCTGTAACAGTATTAATATTCTGATTTCTTTTCTTGGAAGGTGCATAACCAAAGCTGCTGTTATCATGTAGATGATCCATCAAGAACTTCCTAGACTTGATAGTTTTTTCAATGATGTCCACTGCCCTTGAGTTACCAAACTCCAGTTTGAAATTAGTTTTATCATTTTCAGCAAGCCTGTGAGTCATTCTGAACATGAGATCACGTATTTTGAGGTACCCAATATATGAGAGGACAACCTTCTTAATGGGATCAGTAGCCAGCCATCTAGCCATAAAGGCAAACCTCATCTGAATTTTCTGTTGAGGCCATATTCTGTCCAAATTATTCAGCATGAACCATATCATATGGTCTACCCATATGATATTATCTGGGCATTTTTCATCGTAAACGATCACAATTACATTTAAAGAAAGGGCAGTATGTCCTCCAAATGCGTTTTAAGTAGAAATCAATCCTTGGTTCATTGGTCTTGGCCATATGCCCCTTTTGACCAATATACAGTTCATTTCCTATTACACATTTCTTCTCCAGCATCTCAATACCAAAAGGTAACTTTAAAGTAATTTTTCTGATATGCTTAGTAAAGGAGATAGCATCCTTCTCAGCCTTAGATACCTCATCAGGGTTTAAACGTGCAAAGCATTATTAATGACTCTTTACTAATGGGGCTATGACTCCAAGATTTTTGCTGGCCCAAAGCACTTTGCTGGAATTGATCACCATGAATCTCCACATTCTGCTTTGGACATAATTGGAAAACTTCCTTTGTTAAACAAATTCGGTTCCTTAAGGTTGTATGTTTCTAATTCTTCCATAATATTCTCCTCAGAGCCGGAAGAACCATTACCAAGGTTAGAAGCCAATGCAGAATGATCCCCATCATTCACATCAGCAATATCAAAGAGGCGGTTATCTAAGGAAGCTTGGTTTCAAATTGCGGTCTCCTTAGCAATTATCCATTTTATTGTTTGGAGTATAAGTAAACTTAAGTGCATTACGTTTTTCCAAAGCGGTCGGACCTTTGATAAAGGCTAGAAGATCATGCAAATCCTTACTATCGGCATTCATATGTGCACTTGGAAGATTCTTGTATGCCTCAATAATCAAGTCATGGCACTTTCCATAATCCACATCTTTAAAACTTGAGACTAGTCCCAAAGATGTTGTTAAACCCCAAGAAAAGAATAGCGTAAATATCACCATCACCAAGTGTACATTCTTTGCAGATTAAAAGGTTGTGTACCTCGGGTAGCTTGATGCATGCAATCACCTTTGAACAGCCTTATTAGGTGCCCTTATGCTGGCTTCTTGAATATCCCAGATTTACCAATTCGGGAAGCCATCCGGATCCGCCTTCACTTGAATTATTGACATCATTGGCGATTGCTAGTATCTTTTTGGAAAGTTCAGTGTCATTTATCCGAGTATTTGCTTCCTATATCACAAATAAAACTTAGAATATAGCAGAGAAAGCATCCTAAAAGACATATAAGATTCAATATATAAGAATGAAAGCATATAACATAAAACATAAAACATAAGTCCCAATGACCTCTATGATTCACACTAGTAAGACTAGTGATTCAAAGTGGGGAGATATATAGACCGGCCTAGCCAAGACCTTTTGTATTAACTAGACATCCACGGAGCCCTATACTAACTAAATAGGACACCTGAATTTATTGAACCCTAAAAAGGGAAACCAACGTTAGCAAGAACATGGTAACGAGGAGAGGGTTAACAGGTAAGCTGGTGTTTTACTCGGCTCTTCGCCCTTCACCAAACATTTTTAAGTAACATGAACCATAAATCAAATAACAAGTCAAGCTAAATCTGTTGAATCGAAAATATCAATGCAACAATTTTCCATAATTCCCATATGTCAAATATAAAGTCAAATAGCTAAAAGCAGGCGGTATTAATAATTCATTGACCATATACAGAATCCAACAGTGCTGTACCACCCTTCCAACAGCCGAGTTAGACTCTGAATGATATTATCATGTAAAGTGTGCTTAAAAACATTCAGTTCATTATATAGAATTAATACGAAAAGAAACAAGAAAGTTTGCACAAAAACCTTTTAGCAAGAAGTTCAGCATTTTGTAAATAAATCCTTATTGGGACCTAGACAATAGATTCAGCTATGCAGTTCCTACATTGGATATTACAAGAAAATGGATGCCACTACATCATCCAAAGAATAAGCAGATACAAGAATATGCAAAAAGTGCCTTGCTATTTTAAGGACAGCTATTTTAGAGACTGTTTTACGTTCTAGCTTTATAAATGAAACCTGGTTAGGCTGGATTGGTAGACTTTCGTCAGGATCTCCATTGTTGTCAGCTGCATCCGGACTATCAGCAATGCTGGTGATGTCAAGACCATGTTCTTCATTGTTGGAGCAGTCCCCCATAGTAGGAAAAAACTTCTTAACACCACTTAACCCCATGGGTTTCTTGGCAGTCAGACTTGGTGCTGGTATTTGTGAATCTAGCTTGTATCTTTCCACAATTTTTTCAAGAAACATTTTACTGGGTTGAGTAATAGACTCTGCTTCCATCCTGCATAAATGATTCAGATCTATACCAGCTTTTTTTATCATATCCAGGAGCTTTGCTCTTGTATTGCCCTTGTTGGTGGCGCCTTCAGTCTTACCCATGCCGTCTGCTTAACAGCGGCAAGTAACTATCAGGAAGAAAGCATTCAACTATCCGGCCAGCCTTTCCGCTCAATGCGGCAACCACATGGCAAAGACAAAACCAATTCACTGTATAGACATCCGCAGTTCTATTTATATCCAAACGACAACTATTTGTAGCCGATTTTTCATTTCCGGCAAGGAAATAAATCAGAAGAACAGTTCAAAAAGGTACATACCTTTTGCATGCACGCTGAGCTAGAACCGTTGGAGATATTTCTGGCAAATAGACTGTAGAGACCTTTTGAGCCGCAGGATATCCATCATGGAGGCGTAAGCCCTGATCTGTGCAATCCGGAACTACCAGAAGCTTCTACATTTTCTAGAAAATGTGTTAACCCTAGAAATTTACACGATATAGGGTCATGTCTTGTTTTCAATGGTTTAATAACCTTGACCCCCATTTTCGTAAGATCACCATATACATGAGAAAGCAAATTAAACAAGTAAAAGGTGTATGCCAACATACCAATTATTAATTTGTTATAAGCACCATACTGCTACCTAGGGGGGCAAATGTTCTAAATGTAATCATAAAGATTAATCCTATACCAATGTCTTGAAGTCATATAATGCCATTAGAGCTACAAGGAGACCTTATCTTTTAATGGTGATTCAGCATTTTAGAGCATAATGCAGATCAATTTCATAGATCAATTTCATTTGAGTCGGCACCACTTCTAAATAACCTATATCCATTAATGCAAAAAGTCATTATATACACACCATGAGCAACGACTCATTATGTGCTGCCAACAATAGTCAGGATAGAGTTAATTTGCTACATACTTATACAACAAACTAAGAGTGCAAATTTTATCATATATTCTGGTAGGATAGCACAATCACTTCTCAAAACCAATTTACATACCAGTTTGTCAAGGTCAAAATTTTGTGCCTCTTGTATGTACTCTCAGAAAACAAAAAAGCCATATACCTTGAGGTATCTTTTCAGTACTTTTATGTGCAGCCAGCCAAATCATTTGGATATATATATATATATTTATATTTATATATATATATATATATATATATAACAAGCCCTAGCCCTGTACGAAGACAAGGTTCAGACATCTAACCTTACCAAGGATATCCTTGGTCAGGCAGACTTATCAGCTCCACTTGTATATTGGGACAACCTTATAGATCCTATCACTTGTTCATGAACAAACAATACCATTCCAAAACATCAAATCACGTATTTGTAAATACACATGCTTGGTGCCCAAAATACGGTTCATTCTAAAGAGTGGGACAATGATAATGCCAACAGTCAAATCAGATTTAAGATAGAAAGAACAATCACTTCCGAATTATCATTCATAAAATATTTTCATTTAGAACATGCTGTAGCATATCACCAGCACTAATGCCATGGAAAATGATAGCAAATATAAGTCATACTGGCCAAAATATTATTGCAGCCGATACATATTGATGGAATGAGAAACCACCCCCCTTTTTCTTGTGGTAAAATATCAAGTTTTTCATGCTTATATAACATTTGATGCCTAATGTTGTATTTACAGCAGATAAATGTGGGAAAATTATATCCCTTGATCTTTTTAAACACAAGTCTATGTACAAGAAAGGAGAGATCTTTCCTGATGGTCAAAATGTCACTGAAATATTTCCATTTGCTGATTTGCTGTCATCTGAGTGCTCCTTGCTTTCAGAAACATCAAAATATAAAGAGTTGGTAGATGAAAC
Organism: Isoetes taiwanensis; assembly: GCA_021234155.1. NCBI lineage: Eukaryota > Viridiplantae > Streptophyta > Lycopodiopsida > Isoetales > Isoetaceae > Isoetes > Isoetes taiwanensis. The sequence continues at coordinate 9,828,247 of JAJEKV010000014.1, read as the reverse complement.
TCCGGTTACCTGCAGCCAAACAAATCAAACATTAGCCTAAACAGGGTAATGAAGAAATGGCTAGCAGGTAAGCAATAGAGTCTCATGGCATTTAGCCCTTCAACCAAATTCAACAAGTAAAGTGACAAATCCTTTTGAAGGTTAGAAGATACTTCCTGTATTACTCTACAGAAATAGATTAGAATCCCATTTTAGAGCAGTACCAATGGACATGGCATCTATTCCGTAGTAACTGTTTCTCATAAAACATAACTAGTCTATGCTAAGTTACATGCTAAGGTGAGGAAAAACTTCCTGCAATAAGCATCTTTTACAACATATAAACTCTTTCTCATGGCAATATGGCCATAGCATTATCTTATTGTGAACATTCTACTGAAATAGATTAGAGTACTGTTCTAGAGCAGAACCAATGGATATGGCGTCTATTCCGTAATAACCATTTCTTGTAAAAAGGGATAGTCTAGGCAAAGCTATATGCTAAGGTGAAAAACGTCCTGTAATAAGCATCCATTACAACAAATCAGCTTTTCTGCTTATTGCAGTATGGCCCAAGCAGTAACTTATCGTGGTAAATGTTTTGATAGACATAAACACTCCAAGGTCCAGGAAAGTTTTTCAAACAGATAAAGACATACATCCAAATAATAGTAGCATAATCACAAATATAAGGTATTCGAATAAATTGTTTTACCACCCTTTCAAAGATTTTAGTTGTATTTTGTTGCTAAACCTTTAAGCAAAATGCATAAAAAACCTGGTTAAGACGCCCTCCTTGAACTCAAATGTTGTTGCTTTAGTAGTTCAAATGTTGACTTGGCTTTTAACTTCCATGGCAGCTCAGAACAACTGATGTATTTGTAAGATCCCCATGTTCTTCACTGTTTCTTGCCTAAAAAGTTACACTCAAATCCAGCAACCACAAGCTTTTCCAGAATATCTGCCTTCTGGATTTATGTTGAAAGATTGTTCTGATCTCGTCACATTACTTTGTTGCAGATAGAATGCTCACTGTTCGAAGTATCAGCAGCATCCTTGCTTTCAAGTGCAAAGGAAATTTATTCCGTCATGTAAAGTGCTACGTGCAAGAACTATGCAATGCTCTGTTTCAACAAAGTTTAACAGGCTTCTCTATGCAGCCTCATGCTAGCATTAAGGAAGATTATCAGAGCATGGCGAGGGCAAGCATCCATGCCCTCTATCCTTCTCATTGTATCAGAGCCAAGCCTGCTGCAGGCGCTCACTGTTCATAAAGATCTTGCTTTTGCTCAAATGCGGAGCTTCACCCAAATGACAAGTAACAGCATCACAAATGTTCAAATTTGTAGATGAAGTATTGATTAAATCCTTCTCCCGCCTTGTATCACCCATCATTTCAGAAGAAAGTGATGCCTTAGATACTACATCCTGCAAGGCCTATGTTGACTATGCAGATCATATTTAAAGATAAATCGTGGGACGATTCTGAGAATCAACTCGTACCATGTAAGCATGTAGAATCATGTAGTCGTTTTCATTCCCATGCTTCTGCTAAAAGGGAATGCTTCTGCTAAAAAATCGTAGCCTCTGGTTGTACAGCACCGCCGTTTCTTGCCTGCTGCTCTGAAACCCTAAAATCGTCATTCAAGAATCTAGGTTTGCAAGGTCATAATGTCCACGTTCACATAGAAAATACAAGAATAAAAAATGTGAATTGTATAAAGGCACCGAAAAAGTTGGTGCATAGATACTCCTCATATATTCGGTGACCACTGAATTAAAGATTCTCAAACCCCTAGTAATTTGATAGAGCACGCTTTGAGAGGACCAAGCGTGAACAATTGGCTTTAATAAGCCATGCATCCTTTGCTTACTCAAGTATGCCGCCTCCATAATGTCAAACTTAAAGGAAAGTTCCCATATATGATATTTCAAGTAAATATTCTAAATTAGTCACAAAAATTGCAAGATAGCAAACAATAAGGCGTATGACTACGTGTGGCAATATGGCAACCCATTAACCAGCCAAAGGCTAATTCAAGAGATATGCAAAACTTAGCATACGTAGCTAGCTCTTCCATCCAAAACCCAAATTGGTGTCAAAAGTAGAATGACATACAAAAAGTTATGCATGCAAGTGACTTTTACTTGAGAAAGACAAGTGGCAAACATGCCTTTTCTTATAAAGAATGTGCATGCATGAAAGTCAATGCATGATAAACGTGAAAGTGAAAGCCTCTTGTTTTAAATAAAAGGACATTTGGGAACCAAATTGCATACCTTGGAATTTAGTCAACAACCCTTGTAACTTCTCATGTTCCTAAATATTGCATCGATTGGCATGATATGCCATGCACCAAAGAGTTGTGTGCTCCATATATCTAAATTGCCCACAAGGGGTATTTGACAAAGTTGAGCTGCACTAGATTGCCTTGCACAGACTGTGCCACTGCATGTGATTCAGCGCAAGATATGTGTCCAATGGGGTCACTCCACCTCCATAAGTTACTAGATTCCAACTAGTTAAGAGCAATAACAATCATTTTACAAATAATGCAAAGGTCCAAGGCTTATGCAAATGCTTTTCAGTAGATCTAACACCAGTTCTAAATGGTACCCAATAAATCACTACTATGTGCCACCGAGAGCTTAGTGCAATGTTATGGGTAATGATCGGCCAATAGTAAGTTATGTCATTATACTAGAAAAAGTTCTCAATCAAAAATTCTAGCATAATCAGTTAAGCCTGAGCCAGCCATTGGATATATATTATTATGTTTATATATATATAATTTTTGCCTACCTCCTTCCGGGAAGTGAGGTAGAGTCCCTGTTTTTAGTATATAGGGAGATGGAGGGGTCCCTATATACATAGGGACCCACCCCACAACCTATGTCTTCCTATTGGAATATGTCCTCCAATATTAAATACATTAACAGAAGGATTGAAACGATAGACTCACCAGTATAATTTGAGCTCATGAAAGTGATATTACCATACTGCATTGCAGTGAGTGAAATCAACATCCTTAAATCTTTGTATACCAATCTCCATGTTAAAACCAAGGGGATGCCCCTTGCTTGTCTCCATATGCTCTGCTCGTATCAAGGAAGCACAATGTTTCAGAAAAAACTGGAATGCTCACAAAATACAAGGGTGTGCACATAGTCTCTGTACAGTGTATATTCATCTCCATGGTAAATCCAAGGGGATGCCTTTTTATGTCTATAAATTCCCTGCTTCATAATAAGGAAGCAAACAAATGAAATGCACTTGTTTATTTTCAACCAGGGTAAGCACACAAACTCTGTCATTGTTTCAAAACCATAGTCTATATAGTATGATCATTGATCATTGCATATCATGTAATGCCATAGCAGGCATTGAAACAATGTTGTATTCATCATAATACCAAGCCTACAAATAAAATCTTGTATGGATGTGATTACCTCAGGAGAATGCATGTTAAAATTGTTTTACATTTTGACGCGGAGCTGTCCAGCCAAATATAATCATGTCCGCAGTCCATAATTTCAGAATTTTATATCGTCTAATTCGCCATCATGTTGTTATTGCCTTTGATCAATGTTTCTTTTGGATTTTCCTTGGCCATTTCCTGAAAATCAGAGTGATGTTAACAGCTTTCAAAAGAATCAATGCAAATAGTACTGTAATTGTTCAAAAAACAAATGCTAAGATCCATAAGATCCCTACTGGTTAAACCAGTAAGCTGAAATCACAGAATATATAACAAGCCCTAGCCCTGTACGAAGACAAGGTTCAGACATCTAACCTTACCAAGGATATCCTTGGTCAGGCAGACTTATCAGCTCCACTTGTATATTGGGACAACCTTATAGATCCTATCACTTGTTCATGAACAAACAATACCATTCCAAAATATCAAATCACGTATTTGTAAATACACATGCTTGGTGCCCAAAATACGGTTCATTCTAAAGAGTGGGACAATGATAATGCCAACAGTCAAATCAGATTTAAGATAGAAAGAACAATCACTTCCGAATTATCATTCATAAAATATTTTCATTTAGAACATGCTGTAGCATATCACCAGCACTAATGCCATGGAAAATGATAGCAAATATAAGTCATACTGGCCAAAATATTATTGCAGCCGATACATATTGATGGAATGAGAAACCACCCCCCTTTTTCTTGTGGTAAAATATCAAGTTTTTCATGCTTATATAACATTTGATGCCTAATGTTGTATTTACAGCAGATAAATGTGGGAAAATTATATCCCTTGATCTTTTTAAACACAAGTCTATGTACAAGAAAGGAGAGATCTTTCCTGATGGTCAAAATGTCACTGAAATATTTCCATTTGCTGATTTGTTTGTCATCCGAAAGTGCTCCTTGCTTTCAGAAACATCAAAATATAAAGAGTTGGTAGATGAAACTCCGGTTACCTGCAGCCAAACAAATCAAACATTAGCCTAAACAGGGTAATGAAGAAATGGCTAGCAGGTAAGCAATAGAGTCTCATGGCATTTAGCCCTTCAACCAAATTCAACAAGTAAAGTGACAAATCCTTTTGAAGGTTAGAAGATACTTCCTGTATTACTCTACAGAAATAGATTAGAATCCCATTTTAGAGCAGTACCAATGGACATGGCATCTATTCCGTAGTAACTGTTTCTCATAAAACATAACTAGTCTACGCTAAGTTACATGCCAAGGTGAGAAAAAACTTCCTGCAATAAGCATCTTTTACAACATATAAACTCTTTCTCATGGCAATATGGCCATAGCATTATCTTATTGTGAACATTCTACTGAAATAGATTAGAGTACTGTTCTAGAGCAGAACCAATGGATATGGCGTCTATTCCGTAATAACCATTTCTTGTAAAAAGGGATAGTCTAGGCAAAGCTATATGCTAAGGTGAAAAACGTCCTGTAATAAGCATCCATTACAACAAATCAGCTTTTCTGCTTATTGCAGTATGGCCCAAGCAGTAACTTATCGTGGTAAACGTTTTGATAGACATAAACACTCCAAGGTCCAGGAAAGTTTTTCAAACAGATAAAGACATACATCCAAATAATAGTAGCATAATCACAAATATAAGGTATTCGAATAAATTGTTTTACCACCCTTTCAAAGATTTTAGTTGTATTTTGTTGCTAAACCTTTAAGCAAAATGCATAAAAAACCTGGTTAAGACGCCCTCCTTGAACTCAAATGTTGTTGCTTTAGTAGTTCAAATGTTGACTTGGCTAACTGATGTATTTGTAAGATCCCCATGTTCTTCACTGTTTCTTGCCTAAAAAGCTACACTCAAATCCAACAACCACAAGCTTTTCCGAATATCGCCTTTTGGATTTATGTTGAAAGATTGTTCGATCTCGTCACATTACTTTGTTGCGAGATAGAATGCTCCTTTGTTCAAGTATCGCCAAACATCCTTGCTTTCAAGTGCAAAGGAAATTTATTCCGTCATGTAAAGTGCTACGTGCAAGAACTATGCAATGCTCTGTTTCAACAAAGTTTAACAGGCTTCTCTATGCAGCCTCATGCTAGCATTAAGGAAGATTATCAGAGCATGGCGAGGGCAAGCATCCATGCCCTCTATCCTTCTCATTGTATCGAGCCAAAAGCTGCCGCAGCGCCATCATTCATAAAGATCTTGCTTTTGCTCAAATGCGGAGCTTCACCCAAATGACAAGTAACAGCATCACAAATGTTCAAATTTGTAGATGAAGTATTGATTAAATCCTTCTCCCGCCTTGTATCACCCATCATTTCAGAAGAAAGTGATGCCTTAGATACTACATCCTGCAAGGCCTATGTTGACTATGCAGATCATATTTAAAGATAAATCGTGGGACGATTCTGAGAATCAACTCGTACCATGTAAGCATGTAGAATCATGTAGTCGTTTTCATTCCCATGCTTCTGCTAAAAGGGAATGCTTCTGCTAAAAAATCGTAGCCTCTGGGTTTACAAAGACCGTTTTCTTTTCTTTGCTCTTTGCTCTCGAAACCCTAAAATCGTCATTCAAGAATCTAGGTTTGCAAGGTCATAATGTCCACGTTCACATAGAAAATACAAGAATAAAAAATGTGAATTGTATAAAGGCACCGAAAAAGTTGGTGCATAGATACTCCTCATATATTCGGTGACCACTGAATTAAAGATTCTCAAACCCCTAGTAATTTGATAGAGCACGCTTTGAGAGGACCAAGCGTGAACAATTGGCTTTAATAAGCCATGCATCCTTTGCTTACTCAAGTATGCCGCCTCCATAATGTCAAACTTAAAGGAAAGTTCCCATATATGATATTTCAAGTAAATATTCTAAATTAGTCACAAAAATTGCAAAGATAGCAAACAATAAGGCGTATGACTACGTGTGGCAATATGGCAACCCATTAACCAGCCAAAGGCTAATTCAAGAGATATGCAAAACTTAGCATACGTAGCTAGCTCTTCCATCCAAAACCCAAATTGGTGTCAAAAGTAGAATGACATACAAAAAGTTATGCATGCAAGTGACTTTTACTTGAGAAAGACAAGTGGCAAACATGCCTTTTCTTATAAAGAATGTGCATGCATGAAAGTCAATGCATGATAAACGTGAAAGTGAAAGCCTCTTGTTTTAAATAAAAGGACATTTGGGAACCAAATTGCATACCTTGGAATTTAGTCAACAACCCTTGTAACTTCTCATGTTCCTAAATATTGCATCGATTGGCATGATATGCCATGCACCAAAGAGTTGTGTGCTCCATATATCTAAATTGCCCACAAGGGGTATTTGACAAAGTTGAGCTGCACTAGATTGCCTTGCACAGACTGTGCCATTGCATGTGATTCAAGCAAGCAAGATATGTGTCCAATGGGGTCACTCCACCTCCATAAGTTACTAGATTCCAACTAGTTAAGAGCAATAACAATCATTTTACAAATAATGCAAAGGTCCAAGGCTTATGCAAATGCTTTTCAGTAGATCTAACACCAGTTCTAAATGGTACCCAATAAATCACTACTATGTGCCACCGAGAGCTTAGTGCAATGTTATGGGTAATGATCGGCCAATAGTAAGTTATGTCATTATACTAGAAAAAGTTCTCAATCAAAAATTCTAGCATAATCAGTTAAGCCTGAGCCAGCCATTGGATATATATGTATATATTTATATATATATATATATATATCTATCTAACATATATATGTTCTTATGTTTGTCCCATTGAATCCGACCGTTGATCCGAGATCCTACGGCTCACGTGGCTTTGGGACGTATCCTACGGCCCAGATGGCTTGGGAGTTTGTATATAGACACTATATAATCGATCCTACGGCCCAGGTTGCTCTTGATCCTGATCGTCGATCCGAGATCCTATGGCTCATGTTGCTTGGCACATATCTTACGATCCACACGGCTTTGGGAATTATATGTAATAGATCCTACGGCTCATATTGCTTTTATATGGTGAGATCTTGATCGTTGATCGAGTCTAAGATCCTAAGGCTCATGTTGAATGCTCGTCCCTTAAGGAAAGGCTTTTAAAATTTTTTATGTTATTGAGGGAATTCGAACCCTGGTCTTCAACCCCCCAAACCCCCCAGTCTAACCACTAGACCAAGCATTAATTCCATAAATAATTTATGTTTCAAATATACTTAAGGGTAATCTTCCCATTAAGATAAAATAGACTATAACATTCTGGCTAGTTCAAGAAAGTTCTAGAATGTTCTGGAAGGCTCTAGAAAGTTCTAGAATCTTCTAGAAAGAGGGATCTAAAAAAATTCTTCCAGAAAGTTCCAAATTGTTCTAATAAGTTTTAAAATGTTCTAGAATGTAGGGGAATCTATGGGAATGTAAGGAAATCTAGGGAAATACTTCCAGAAAGTTCTAGAATATTTTGAAAGTCTTAGAATGTTTCAGAAAGTCTTAGAATGTTCTAAAAAGTTCTAGAATGTAAAGGAATCCAGAAGAATCTAATAGAATGTAAGAAAATCTTATAAAATGTAAGAGAATTTAGGGGGGATCTAGGAAAATTCTTCCAGAAAGTTCCAAATTGTTCTAATAAGTTTTAGAATGTTCTAGAATGTAGGGGAATCTATGTGAATGTAAGGAAATCTAGGGAAATATACTTCCAGAAAGTTCTAGAATATTTTGAAAGTCTTAGAATGTTTCAGAAAATCTTAGAATGTTCTAAAAAGTTCTAGAATTTGAAGGAATCCAGAGGAATCTAATATAATGTAAGAAAATCTTATAAAATGTAAGAGAATCTAGGAAAATATTTACAAGCCTAAGGGAATCTCTTAAAATCTGGGAGATCTAAAGGAATCTTCATAAAATCTAAGGGAATCTAAGCAAATGTTGATGAAATCTTAGAGTATCTAAGGGAATCTTTATAGAATCTCTTTGAATCTCATGTAATGTAAGGGAACCTAGGGCAATCTCATAAAATCTAAAGGGATCTAAGGGGATCTTCATGGAATCTTGGAGAATCTAGAGAAATCTAATGGAATTTAGAGGGAATCTTATAAAATTTAAAGGAATGCTCACGAAACCTCCAAGATAACCTTGGTAGAATCTTAGAGAATCTATGAATTTAGAGTATTCTCAAGAGATTCTTTTAGAATGTAGGGCACGACAAGAACTTGCAGCATAGGAACATGCTAAAACTCGAACATGCACCGTAGGACGTATTAAATTTCTTGTATATATATATATATATATATATATATATATATATATATATATATATATATATATATATATATATATATATATATATATATATATATATATATATATATATATATATATATATATATATATATATATATACAAGTCTTTGTACTATGAATGGGTATGTCACTTATGGTTAATGAAGATCTGGAACTAGTCCAAGCTTAAACAGATCAGAATCTAAAGTTGAGTGTCAAGCATTAAGTTAGAAGAAATCAATATCACGGTGGAAGTTGTATCAATCAACAGTCATAAAGTTTCATGTAATTTCATAGTCTTTCTCTGAACATATACTTGAGAAATCAATATCACATTGGAAGTTGCATCAATCAACATTGTCATAAAGTTTCATGTAATTGCATAGTCTTTCTCTGAACATATAGTTGTCTACTACTTAACAATCTACAATAAATAATCATAGGTAAATTCTAAAATTCTAATTGTTCAAATCAAATTAAGTTGTTCGATAGCAAGTATCATAGCCACTCATTTAAGGGTGAATATAGTAGTGTCTTTAATGCACATCCTGTTTGAGATTTTACCTTCTCAATTATTTATTTGAAGCTAAATCCCTTGCTTGATAGCTATTCAATGACCATCTTGGAATAGGAGTTGAGGACTTGCATTGCAGATTCCACTCCTAATTCTCTTGTTAAAATGCTAATTATGACGTCTCTCAACCGGTTAGAAGATTCTCTAGCGGTCAAAACCTCACCATTATTCATTAGAACTTCTCCATCCACATAATAAGAAGCTTGTTTCCTAGTCCATAATGTTCTTCCTTTGAAACTTCAAAATTGCTGGCATTGGTAATTCTCTTTGGACAGCAACTCTACTCAAATAGCATAATAAAACATATTTGGGTCTTGCAATGTTTTTATGGATATACAACGTTGGCGTTTCAATACTTGACGTACAATATATGCCATGAACCAGTCAATTTTTCTATACTTATCGAAGACCATCACCAATAACCAATATTGTGTGGTTCCTATCCCATGACATCTAATCCTTAATCGCGAATTCTAAAGTCCACGTGGTAATTGCACTCGTTGATTACATGAAGGTTGTCGTGCATGTTTGGCAATGTGTAATTCAAAACTGGGAATGGCACACTCCATCTTTTGACAAATATTTTTATCTTTTTGTTGAAGTCCATTTTCACTGCAAAATCACCTATTGTCATTTTAACATCTACTAATCTTACAGTTGAAAAGGTCTTTTATCCCAAAGGTGCCTAAATCTTATGTGCATATTCTTGGCAAACAAACTCGAGGTATTATAAAAAAACATCATGATTGCTTGCTTACAAACGTGAAGTACAAAAGCATCCGCATAGCGTCATGAGTAAGCACGGTCTCGGTTTTACCTCTGCCAAATTTGTGCAACCAGCTCTAGACTCCAAAGTAACAACATTACTTCATATTACTTCATAAGACACATTTGTCAAAATAGAACAAAGTTAATAGTACCTCAAAGGACCTTTAGCAGAAAAAACACATAGATTCATAGACTATACATGCGCAATCATGAGAACAACTGTGTACTAATGTAGACCTCTTTATAGATGTAAATGCACCAAATTCACGAATTTTCTTCAATTAGTTTTTGTGAAAGAGAGATGAGCATGAACTTTTATGTCTTTGTGGGTCAAAGTGAAAGTATATTAAAAGTTCCAAGAATAAACAATCAAATGAAGTCGCTACAGTCAGAGAACAACAAACCGTTATACATCAGGGGATTGTAAGTCAACATGGTGGAATAAGTTTACTGGACATTCTGCAAAATCAATTGTGGATTGGAGCTATCCGTTTGTGGAAGAGCAATTGTTCATCAAGGCATGCAATCCCATTTGTGGCTTTGTTTTTGTTGTAGTACTTTTCGATGCCAAAGCGAAATTAAATAAGGGACCAGTGCTTGTGTACTTGCCTATGTACAGGGGGAAGCTATCTGTTATCAATCACGATAAACTATTCTATACTTCATTGATTATTAAAGGACATTGTTGGTTCTAACATATTGACAAATGGACAGATAATTGCTTATCTCGATGTATTACAACTTCACTAGGTGATAGACTCAGGAACGGGGGCCTTTGCTAGGTGCCGTTAGAAAGGAGGCATGGCAAAGATGGCTCTAAGTGCAAAAGCAATCAGTGAAAGCAACTGTAACACCACCTGCACAAAAATGCTTCAGAATAGAATGGAATGAGAAACAACGTAGGGCAGCATCCTGGGCAGCATCCTGCACAATACGCTCCAAAAAAATACTGCGAGATAGGACAAAATTAAACCCTGTCAATAAATATAGCATATTCACATGTAAATACACCCAATGCCATTGATCTCGGCCTTTGATTTCAATAAGTCATGTTCGCACATCATGTAAACACAAAAAGTCAAGTGTCTTTGTTGCACTATGGGTTGTCCTCACTGGAGCAAAAGTTAGGTTAAAATGAGCTTAAGCAGATTATTCATATGGCAAACTTAGGGCCAACAAAAAGTTTTAATTGTAGATCTATATGCATGATTGTTCTCGTGGACATAAAAGAAGTTGTATTTTGGAAGATTGAAGCTGTGTAGCTTGGTCAAGTAAACAAGTTATTCTTTGGAAGGTTTATGAAATATCATCATCAAGGCAAAGCATCAAATAGCGGGAAGAATGCTTTACATTAGCAAGACTTCCTAAAGATAGAGGATAAAAGGCATTTTGACTTAAATAATTGGGAATAAATCTTTGCAGAAATGGAAACTATAGTGCCCATAAACATCCACAAGGACAAAGATCCTTCCGGCATTCCTATTATTAGCCTGTTGCCATTGGAGTGAGTGAATGCCCGATATGGTTCCTTTGTTTGTTCAGATATCGCCCTCAATCTTCCCCATGCTTTCTTCGGGACCTGAAGCTTCATTCGTGTATAATATCCGCAAGGAATGACCAATAGCCACGTTACAACACTTATACTTGTATTGGAAGGGCATCGATCTTCCCATTGTATTTAACCCATGAGGAACAAGTCGCGTGAAGTGAATGCAGATGGATGGCAAACTATAAGGCCCACCCAAAGCCCTACCAGCACTGAGCCAAGCTTGGATTTGAATGGCTTATATTTATGATTTGAACTGGCCATCTCTTTACTTCATGACCCCTAGTGCCATTATTGCTTTACGCCATTCTGCATTATCAAACAAAGGAAGCAGTCATATGCAAAGATTCATAAAATTCAAAGTTTAGACATTTCTCTCGCACCATTCACCAACATGCATAAAAACTTAATGTTTGGACATACTCCTCAAGTAAGACCTTTAAAATTGTTGTTTTCTTAAACAAAATACCTTGGCATTCTACTTCCTAAAAATAACCAACACGTGAAATGATCAAGTTCCATGGCGGCTCGGGGTTTTCTTCCACAAGAGAAGCGATAAATGCATCCCCTGCTGAAGAACTTGTATATAAAGTGTACCGGCGTCTTTACCTTCCTTCTCGGGAACCAAATCGGAAAAAACACAAATATCTAGCATTTCACCACATGCATCGGTCCAAACATAGACAAACCATTTCCAATCATTTGCTCAAGCATAACAAAGAAACGGAAGTTAGCACTTTGCTTATTGCCGCCATCAAAGATTATCGGCAAGATCCAATTCATCAAGTATGCTCAAACTGTTATCAATCAGCCTGACCCATGAGCGAGATGTGCATTGAGTAATCGTCGTCCTTTCTTCAAAGCAAATGCCTGCCTGATCATGCAATATAGAATGAAGCAACCGCCCCGAGCCACTTTCCAAGAAGTTGTTACTCGCTAGAATAAACAGAGGTTCATATGCATAAGAAATGAGACTACGGTTGGCATTACTAGATTTATTGGTGTCACCAATATAACAATCTGATATTTTTTATGAGCTCCACGAAGCATCCCATTCACCCAAGTGGATAGAGCCTATTTCAAACAAAGATTCCCGAAAGTGCTACGAGAACTACTATAGTCTTTCCCAGATTCTGTTTGCTAAACCATGGTGCTCATTGTCCTTCCTTTTGAAATGCCTAGATGTGAAAATCGAGGGAGCAAAACTTTTGAGGAATACGGAGGATCTTATTGGATACAAAAAATGCCACTTCTTTAAAAGCATTCAAACTTGATGCCATTGGACTACCAAAGCCTTGAAGATAACATCCGGGCGTGAGAATCAAGCAGGCAATGCGTCTTCGTTACAAATCCAGATATGAATTGAGCTGGAAAACTTTCCTTCTTCGATGGAAGTCTTTGCTTTCCACGACTTTCTCTTTCTTTCGACTTGCTAGAAAAGAACCAAGCCCTTGGCATGCATCATGCATCAATTGTAGTCTTGAGCACCATGCTTGGTTTAGATGATGGGATGATGACATAGACAACCTAATCAAGGTATGAAATCAAATATTCAATCATTGGCATGGGATATATATCAAAAAGGATACACAAGTTATGCATAAGAGATAAGGCCAACAATGAATGTCTCATACGCCAAGACACATGCAACAAATTCTCGCCTTGTAATTTAACATAAACAACAAAGTCTATACCGTGAGAGTGGTATGCTCAAAATCTCGTTGAACATCGGGGATGTCCCGGAGATGTCATGTCGATCTCTTATAAGGAAAAGTAAAGTAGTTGTACCGGTGCTCAGTTGCTGAAGAAAGCCAAAAGATCGATTTAAAGGGCATCTATGCCGGGCAAGAGTACAAAATAGATCACCTAAGGGCCAAAGAAAAAGATGAATACTGCTCATATCATGAGGTCAACGAAATGGAAGTCGTTCACTTAGCGAGAACTCACCGGCTTGGGGTATGTATGACGGTTCCAATGGTGCTTTCTCCCACGAATGAAGAGAATGTAGGATCGACACGGGGATGTCTTTTGCTTATCACGGAGGAGACGACATGCATTCCTTCTTTCCCCAATGGTTGGCTCTGTTCACGATGGTATAAGTTTAATAAAATATGCGGGGCGTGCTAAGGTGATATCAAAACTACCAAGTCAAGATCGATCGCATCTCTATTATATGCTTCAAGAGACATTCGGTTAGATCTGTTGTATGCTTTGAACTCGGTTTCAAAATCAATTTTTCGCAAAGAATCAAATCATCATGTCAAATACGTAATGTTGAAAAGTTCTTCGAGAGGTGCAGGATAAAATAAGAGAGAAGAATCGACTCTATTATTTGATAAATCAAGATGACAGGCCAGCCCATGTAATAAGAGAGAAAAAATCAATATATTATTTTCTCGACGGGTCATCCCATGTTTAGGAAAAATATATGTTCACAATCCATATTACAATCGGTGGTAGGATTGATCTTGCATTAAAATATTCTAAATGCTCTTAGCCTACATTGTGTCATTTAAATTCTCTCTTTTCCACACAAAGATCATGTAACACATCCAAGAGTGGCAATTAGAGTAAATACGCTAACAAAAAAAACATGCTCTCCAAGACAAATTGAATGAGGCATTCAAGACTGTAAACTCACCGCCACCGCTTTTGCATAGAAGTAAAAATCTTGATTCCTTCAAGATATTTCCTCTTGGCAAGTGCAAAAACAATTGAATGAGGCATTCAAGACTGTGAAACTCGGGCCGCCACCGTTTTGCATAGAAGATGTAAAAATCTTGATTCCTTCAAAGATATTTCCTCTTGGCAAGTGCAAAAAAACAAAGGTATATGGCAATCTCGCAGCAAAAGAATCGGCTTTCAAAAATTATATTTGGCTTTTTGTCCAAGAGGGAACTGGAGTAAGCATCCGCTCCAACATCGCCGGGCATCTAGCTATTAGAACGGTTTATGCCGCCATGTAAGCAAATGTAACCGCAATCGATGCCGGGCTGTAAGTATGTATATGTCCGGTTGGAGCCGACTCATCTCCCCGATTTATCTGAGACCTCAAGTCGGGAAAAACAACAAAATGCATAAAGCCTAGCCTGTGGCTATTATCCCAAAGACAACCGACCAGCCTATTTCCGGCCTGGTCATCGGTTCGTGCATGCAGATGCTTAAATGATCCATCATGTTCTTTCATTTCTTGATCGACCCAATCTCGCCCACGAATTGGCTTCTAGAAATTGCAAAACCGAATCCATGACATTGCTAAAAATGATGCCCTATCGTAATTTAGAAGGCACGGAAGGAAGCAGAGCCATTGGCTCCCCACCAACCTTCCGAAGTTTCGTTCCTCCTTTTCTTCTTTCCCAAATTGTTTGTCTTCGTCTATCCAAGCTCGCGACAAGAAAAACATGAGAGTAAGATTAGGGACCAAATTTCCCAAAGCGTAGATACATCGCCTAATTTCTTCTTGGATAAATGCCACTAACAATCCTTTGTTGAAAAGGATCGATAACGAGGTTTTATACAAATCCTTAAGCCCTGAGCCATAAGAAAACGACTTATTTCCCCAAGCTTTTCATGATGCACCACGGGCACGGGAGGTCGGAAACTTAACCCCACAAGGTAGATTTTTTCAGAATGCGGCAAATGCCGCCCATTTGCACACCCCACATTTTCGAGCTCCCAAGTTTCATTGGCATGGTTTTGCATGGTGGGGAAAATGGCGATGGACGGATATACCAAACCCTTCACTCCTCGGATCAGCCTACGCTCGCCGAATATACATAGAAACCTATGCCGGCCAATGCCAACGATCCCGCAGGGAAAAATGCACAAATCAATAGCACACACTTATGTGCAAACGGTCATAGAAACTTCTCTTGCCGCCGAATGTGGTTTATAAAGGCGCATGTGATCCGCCACCCAATTCATCCGCAAGCTTTGCTTCCAAAGGCCACTTTCGAAGCTCACGGGCGTGGGCTTCTCCCGGACAGAATTTCTAAACCCACATCTAAACCCGGCCCTTTAGAATTCGCGACTTGAGCTCAAGCGGATCACCCTTTTGCACCATATCGGGGAAAAATAAACGCTCAAATCCAGCGACAGATCTGAAAGAAATGCAAATAGCAAAATGGTGTTCAACAAGCTTTGCTTCGTGTGCCACCTCTTCAGTTGGCATTAATTATTAAAACAAGCTCTGCTTCGTGTGCCACCTCTTCAGTTTATTACATTTAATATTGGCGATTAAATCTAAGCCATTGATCTAGCACATTCTAGGGCCTAGATCAAAAACCCCAAATGAAGGGGTCACTTGAGGTGGCTTATTTGGGGGCTTAACGTGGGCCGTCCAGATCTGAGATGGACGGCCGAGATTTAATTGTCTACACACATCTACACACAAATATAATTGTATATATATAAGAGATATATTTGAAAAAAATTTAATAAAAAAGTTAAACGTTGGAATTTAAATTTAAGTTACTTCTTAAAGTGTGTTTCTTCTGGACGACCTTTCCCGCCATAGCCGACCTTCCCTCACACCCCGCACCTACCCAAAAACCCTTAGCGCCTCCTTTCTCCTCCCTTGCGCCTTTAACCCTCATGGCTCGCCCAACCTTGTAGCAGTGGTATTTAGATGGAGAGCATTGGGACCCCGCGGTCCCCTTTGACCTTCTTCACCCTTATCTCCTCCAGCAGGTGGACCTCGTCACCAACATGCAGGTGCACCCGGACTATGCCGCCTTCCTTCAGTTCTTCTGTGAAGAGGTTTTACCTGCATGTCTCTACAACGACGATGATTCACAGCTCTATCTCGACGTCCACACTTTGCTCGAGATGCTAGGCGATGATGAGCACGCCCGGAATGTCATCAAGGGCATAAGAAGTAGGGGGACTGACCTCCCTATTGTTACAATAGATCGGGAAACCTGTTTTGAGGCCCGATTTGCACTGGCCATCATTATGGACCAGTATATTGAGGATGAGGAGATAGCTGCTGAGCAATCCTCTACGTCTGTACCTCCTGACCCGGAAGACGACGAAGTCGTCGATGAGCAGGATTTTGTAAGGTGGAGGGAACTTGCCACCGAAACCCCTGCCAGCCGAGAGAAAGGCCTCAAGCTTGAAGGGCTAAACCTTCTTCGTACAATACTCGTGAATAACCAAGAGTACCTGATTCTTGAGGACATTATGTGGGCCTATCGCGTCATTACTGGGATCCGCCGCAAGAAGATAGAGGTCCTTTACGATCTTGCTGAGTATTGCCAGGATGACTTCCTCGATTTTACCACACCGGTTGTGCATCCCTCACCAGTTGAGAACTTGTTGGCATACCGGCCAGAAGAACTGGAGCCCGTTGAGACCCTTTTGTCCCTTCGGCAGCTCTTGTTGACTGACACACCCCAGCCTCCGGAGGAGCATTTTGCAGCCCAGATGCGGCTTCCACCCCTAGATCAGCCATTGCAGATTACCATGGGAGGTATGGATGAAGATGTGGAAGACCTTTGGGACACCAAGATCAGCCTTAGGGATGACAAAGAAGAAATAGAAGAGGAGAGGCTCCCCGTGAACTTGGAAAAGGAAGCGGAGACCTCCGGGGATCCTCAGATTAGGGCAATGGGTAACCATGTGCCCCGATTCTTTCTTTCAGCTTTCCGGCAAGGAGAGGTGCTGTTCTTCTCCAAGAACTTGGGGCCTTCTTCTGAAGCTTCTTGGTGGGCGCTCCGAGCCATATCCACTTCAGCGGGCCATAAGAAGATTGACTATCACGCCACCACCATTACCTTGGTCCGTAGGGATTTGGCTATAGCAGCATTGGGGGACGTGGCGGGCTGCACTAATATGCGACTTCTTGTGGCGGCACCTTTAGCCACTTGCTTACCACCAGAGGCAGCAGCTCGAGCCGCCCTCTCTGCTAGCCCCAGTGCTACCTTGATGCGCTACCATCCACCTCCTCAGCCTATGGACGAAGAGGAGGGACCTAGTTCTTAGAGTTTGGTGTTACGCATTTTGTACTGCGTATAGTTGTAAAATTTTGGTTTGGCACTTTTTTTTAAGCCATTTTATAATACATGATGTGCCATCTTTTTATCCATTATGGCTATTGTATTAATGAATACAAATAAAATTGTTCTCTTCCATGATGCGTTCCTCTATCTATTGGAGTTTAGAGTATAGCAAATTGTCCAATGTTCCATATTCATTTCTATCGTCTTGCAGACGAGACCCTCAAAGAATATGAAGAGAGAATTACCAACCAGATAAGGAGGGATGATCCAGGACCACCCGACCAGGATTATGGCCAAAGGTATGGGGAGTCCTCGGAATGGGACGAAGGCTACGAGGTAGGGGAACCCGCACAGCCAGGAGAGCCCTATGATCCAGCCAAGGGGATGGAGGTAGTTAACATTCTCAGGGAACACACCTTTGATGACCTGAAGCAGACTCTTCGTCGCACATGGGACTATTGGGACATGTCAAGGCACGAAGCTTTTGAGGATGCCAACGATCACCTGTGGCAGATTTTCTATGCATTAAGGAGGCTCTTTACTCTCCTTATCATTAGCCCAACACTGGATTATCAACCTGTTATCGTCCAAGCCTGGGCTCGCTACAAGTTAGTGAGAGCCGTCCGCGAGAGCGTTCGCTACTCCATCTTGTATCCTTTCGCGAACCCCTAGGCCTGGACCACTCAGTTCTGCTTCCTATGTTATGTGTAACTTGGAAAACTTGTGTAATGTAAAGTGTTTAACCCTGTGATATATAACTTTAAGTTGTAAGTCACTTTCGATGTAATGACTCTGATTTAAAAAAAAAAAAAAAAAAAAAAAGAACAACCCTTTTCTGTTGTACTCTTCTATCTACTTTCTCTAAATACTATCCGATATGACATTCTTGTGAGACTTGATGTCACTGTAATTCTGCTTATACCTTCTTATACTCAATATAGACGGTGCACGCAATGCCGCCTGGCAGACACCTTCGAATGCCAGTCGACTAACACTGGAGCAGGAACTTATGTTGATGAAGAGGCAATTAGTCGAGTTACAAACTTATGTGTTGAATGCCAACCCTCCGCAACACGTACAGGAGGATGGACCGGAGTTACCTCCGTTGCCGCCAAGTCCACCACCCCAACAGCCGCTTGCACCTGAACCAAGCCCTGTACCCGCACGAAGGAGGCACCGTTCCAAACGCCATCGAAGTTCCTCAAGGGATAGTGCTACATCTTCACAATCAGCCACCTCTGAGTCCTCCGTATCATCGGGTGAGCACCCCAAGCGCCGGGACAAGGAATACCGTAAGACGGTTGATACGGCCATAACCAGTATATGGAAAAGAATAGGAAACTGGCCCAGTTTGATGGGAAATCTAGGGGCGGACTGAATGTAGAGTCCTGGTTGGACGAAATGAAGGAGTTTGGGAAATCTTATGGCATGACAAAAAAGGATACAGGAAAGGTTGCCACCACAAACCTTACAGGAGCTGCCCGCATTTGGTGGAAGGGCTATGCCAGAGCCAAGCATCCGGACGAAGCGGGATGCAAAGTTCAAAAAGTTTGCCAAAGCTTTTAAGTCGCATTATGTGCCTCGTGCGCACAAATGCCAACAAATCCAGACCTTCTACAGGTTAGAGCAGAAGGGTATGTCAGTTCAGGCCTACACTGATGAGTTCATGCGCTTGAGGCTGTATGTACCAGGGATGAATGAAAAGAGGGCGGTGGAGGGCTACATTGAAGGATTGGCCCCATCCATTAAACGAATGGTTAAGGCCATAGACCCAAAATCAGTTGCAGAGGCCGAGGCTAAGGCATTGAACCTCGAGGAGGACACACCAAGGAACCGAAGATCCGCCTCGCCTCCTTACTCGCAGCCCACGCCTCGGGCCCACGCCACTGCAAAAACCCCACTCACCAAGTCCGGGGCCCTCTCAGTAGAACTCTTACGGCCGCCAGGAAAAGAAAGTCACCTTCAACATGCCCGACAAACCGAATAATGTCGGCAAGGAAGTTCAGAATCTCTTACAATCTATTCCCAAAGAGGCCCGAGATCAGTTACGCAGAGATAAGGCATGTTACAGGTGTATGCGACCCGGGCACTACATGCAGAATTGCCCTTATGTCACACAAACTGCCCAGCTGGCCATGGCCGATCTCGATTGGGACGATCTGGAGTCTACACTACCTGTCGAGGAGGAGGCTCCCGAGTACATTCACGGTGAGTCCCATATCCTTGCAGCCATTGAAACCGGCAATCTTTGAAAGTCACCGCCCGTTATTTCCACCATAGGTCAAGTAGACAGCAAGCCCTTTATAATTCTGATGGATACGGGTAGTACACATAATTTTGCTTCTCCTAGAATGGCCCAGGTATTGCGGCTTGAAACTTTGAGATCCCGACCGAAGCCGGTCACCTTAGCCAGTGGTAGAATCAGACACTCATCATGGTCGCGATTAACCTTAAGATCACGGTTGCGGTGCACCAGTTGCTTTGGGTGCCGAGTTAATGGATATTGGCAAATATGATCTTATTGTTGGTATGGAATTCTTGGCATCTGCAAAAGCCAATATAGACTGCGAGAAACGGGAAGTTACCTTCAACGCCGCTAACGGAGCCCGCGTAACTATAAAAGGTGACTCCTTAAACCCCATTATGCAGTCTATCACCATCAGGCAGTTAGATAAGGCTATACGTAAAGATAAGTTGCTTTGCATTATTAGACTTGCCTCCATTGAATCAGATGCCAAGCAGAAGCAAGTAGTTGATACCTTGCCGGAAGGGATTGCCAATCTTCTCCGAGAATTTAGCGATCTTTTTCCAGACGAGATCCAGAAGCTCCCTCCTTTTAGAGGAGTAGAATGTGAGATAGCCTTGGAACCAGGTACTAAGCCTACCAGCAAGGCCCCGTACCGTATGAGTCCCCCTGAGTTGGCAGAGCTTAAGAAGCAACTTCAGGAGTTACTAAACTTAGGCCTCATTCGGCCTAGTGTTTCGCCTTTTGGCGCTCCTATCCTTTTTGTTAAGAAAAAGGATGGCTCCTTGAGGATGTGTATTGACTATAGGCAGCTCAATAAGCACACCATTAAGAATCGCTATGCCTGTTCTAGTCCCATTTTAGTCCATTCCATTCCTTGCTAGCTAAGGTTTTTTCTTATGACTTTGTGGATCAGTTTGTCTAACGCATCATGTGTTTTTGTATGTTCCCTTTGTTAGTCTTTGGCTCTTTTCTCTTCTTCCCTCTTGCCTCATCATTTCACTCTTACTCGTTTATGATCCTTTGCCACCATTATCAACTTTTCATGCTTTAATCTTGTTTTGTCCCTTCTCTAGTCAATTATGACCTTGTTTGTCCATATTCCCCGGTGAGACTGGAAACATTCTCTTGTTACTTACCCCAGGCGACATATGCCTAGAGGAAACGGTTTGCCATATTTAGTCCTTCATATAGAAAGTTCTGAGGTCGCATGTTTTTGGTCCTTTTAGCGAATATATGTGGTCGCCCCCTTCTTTCATCATTTTTTATGATGCATACTATCATCTTAAGCATTTTTTCCCGTTTTATTCCTCTAGTATGTTTGCATTCGGTTTTTAGTGATGCAATAGGCTCTTATCCTCCTTGTTCATGGACTAGTCATGCTCCGTCTCTATTCTAGCGGTTGGTTATGCTCATTTGACATATTGTTTCATTTTACTTGGTTGGTGTAGTTTTGGATGGCCTCGATTGTTTGTGGTTGTTCGTGTTGATTGGTATATGTTAAGAGTTGCAAGGTGTGGGTCTATGTTAGCCTTCTGAAGCTGGCTGTATCTTATTTTCATTAATCCATTAGTTATCGCTTGAGGGCATTGATTAAAAAGTGAGCCATGATCTTTTTTCTGCTAGCAATTAGATATTTCACTTTTATTATTAGGTGTCTTTTGAGGGCTCGTCTTTTTTATGATTGATCTTTTGGATGCAATCTCTTCTAATATAGGTATAGCTACATATCTGTCTTTTTATCCTGGAGTTAGGACTTTTTGCTGGTGTTCAGGACAAGCAACTTAATGTGTCTTCTTGTCATTTAAAACAGGTCTAGAAGTTACAAGTTTTTCTAGAAGTTACAAGTCTTTCTTTGCCTTATTATCCAACTGTTTTGATTGTTTTTTCTTCTTTATTTGGTTTCGTTTGTTTCAAGTATCTTGTTGCACCACCTATTGAGTTATCCATAGCTTGCTCTTCATTTGGTTCTCCATAGTCTCTCAGTTCTCCTTTTTTGTTCTTCCTTTATTCGTTATCCCATTGGTTCTATAGGTTTCCTTTCTCCTTCATTTTTCCATTTGTCTTTCTATGCTCCATAGCTTTCATTTGCTCTCTGATTTAGTTCCTTGCTTTCATTTGTTATGTATCTCTCTGCACTCCAAGTCTTCCAAATTATTCCGTTGAGTTCTCTGCGGTTTTCTCTCCATTGAGTTCTCTATTTCCTTGCCCATTGGGCTTCCTTTTACAGGTTCCTTTTTTCTTCGTGTTGTTTCACTTTATATCTCTTGGTATCGTTTGTGCAAAGTAGTACCTTTTTTCTTTTTTTCTGTTTTTCATCGCCTCTTTTCTCCCAATGGTCTTTACTCTCCATTCCTCTTGTTTCATCATTCCACTTGTACTCGCTTGTGCTCCTTTACCAACATTACATCTTCTTTAATTGCTCGTTATTTCTGTTGCATTCAATGTAACATGCATTCTAGTTGTTTCTTTTGTCCTCCTAGTCCCATTTAGTCTATTTCTTGCTGTCCAAGTTTTTTTCTTGTGATTTTGTGGAGTAATTTAGCTGAAGCATTTTGTTTTAGGCATGTTTCTTTTGTCATTGCTCATAATTAGCTCACATTGATTTATTTCCCTTTTCATTCATTCCATTCTACTGTTTTCTAGCAGTTTTGACATCTTTGATAGATCCATTCTATTATCATTCTTTTAGAGTTTGAAACGGGTGTTTAATGTTAAGGGAAGTATATTTTAGGTCTCTCGTGGTCTTTTCGGTTTACCTTCATGGGCCTTTGTGTGTATATGTCTTTTTGTTCCTTGCATGTCCGTCATTTTTATGGTTGACTCCTTTGGATTCCTTTCATTTATTTATTTTCATTTGTTCTGATGTTTCGTGTTGTTCCATTTTGTCCCCTTGGTCCCATTGGTTTGGTTGTTTTTCGGTCCAGTTAGTTCTATCACTTGTATGTGTTCATATGCCCCTTTTCTTTCAGTTAGATGCATTGTTATCGTGTCATTTTACCCTATTGGCCATTAGGCCCCTTAGTTCTGTAGTCTCTTTTGCCTCGCTAGTCCCAACTTTCTATCTTGGTACCATTTGCTCTAATAATGCCTTTTTCCCTTCTATCTGCTTCATATTAGCTCCTTGGTCTCGGGGCTCTTGACTACTTGTTCCTTTTGCTTCATCATTCCACCCCTCTAGCTCACTATGGCCATGTGTCCATATTTATCCCTTATCCGTGCTTTCCTATATTAAGTTTTCGTTCATGTTGTTCTTTTCGTATTTCCTTAGTTACCTTCTTCTTCAGTTTGCTTTGCCGCTTCTCTTAACAGAATGAGATTCCGTAGGTTACCTGTTGCTTGCAAACCGGCATCATTTTGCCACGTCACCCTTAAGCCACCTCATTGATCCATGTCTCCAATAGACAGCCTTTTCCAATAGCCATGTCCTTTCCCAAGAGACATGCCCTCATGACCTTTCATACACCCTTTCACCTGCTTACATAAACTGTCCTATTTTCCATATTTACAATACAATGCAACCCAAGCATTGCACAACTACGGGGAAGCCCTTCCAGTCTGCTATTGTCTCTCAAGACAGATATGTACTCTCAAATTCATACATGAATATATGATTCCATTATCTATTCAATTTTGTATGATTATATAAGATTCTTGTTTTCTGCCATATGTATTATATTTAATTTCATAGTATCAGAGCTTGATATCTCGCGATCCAAGCAATGGCCAAGAAATCAAGAATCCAGCATGCCATTTCTCGCATCAACAAGCGAATCGCACAATGTAGAGAATAAAAAATAAGGAAGGCAATATTCAGAGTAAATCAGAGATTTACAGCACGAATAAATGGCGTTTACCGCAGAAGAAGCGCATCCTTAAGGCTGACAGAAATTCTCTGAATTTTTTTTTACCCCTCTTGATGGATTTTTTTATAATCAAACCATAATTATGGCTTCTACTTTAACTGAGACACATTGACTTATAGAGAGATTTGATGGCGTCAGTTTCCATCACTGGAAACTTAAAATGAAGATTCTACTTCTAGAAAAAGATTTATGGAGAATGATTGATGGTTCTGAAGTATGATCAACTGCCCAAGAGGAGAAGGCCAAATGGGAGGCCCGAAATGGTAGAGCACTCGCTGCTATCATACTCAATCTGAAGGACAATGTGGTGACTCATGTCAACAGTGCCAAAACATCTAAAGAAGCTTGGGAACATCTAGTTGGTATGTATGAACCTCAAGATGCATGTACCAAACTTTTTCGAAGAAAACGATTTTATAAATCTCTCCAAATGGTGAAAAATCAAAGCATGGCCGAATTCATCAATGAATTCAAGACACTTTTGGGGCAACTCGCTGCAGCTGTCTCTCTAATTCAAGATTCTGATGTAGTGATGACCCTTCTAGGAAGTTTGCCTCCTTCCTATGATACTTTTATACAATCTATAGGCACTTAAGCAATGGGAGCCGCCAGATCAGCCGCAGCAGTCTCTAATATTATGCCACTGCAATCCACCATAGCCATGCTTCTTCAAGAAGAAACTAGAACAAAGTCATTGAACACTTCTAGTGATGGGGTTGTTGCTTTATACTCAAGCAACAAGTGGGTAAACTATGGAGGCAAGCTCAAGTTTCGACCCAATTCACGATCCAGTTCGTCCTTTAATCATCAATCTTTCAACAAGGATGATGCAAGCAAAGGCTTCAACAAGAAGCCCATGAATCGCAAACTAACATGCAGTTATTGTGGCAAACCAAACCATTATGCCCAACATTGTCACACGCGACTTGTAAAAAAGCGTAACAAGGCAAACATGATCATCCATGATCATTAAGAAAGGTTATGTGTCTCACAAGTTTCATGTTCTTCTGTGACTAACCATTCTGGTGGTTGGTTTTTAGATTCAACATGCACCGCTCATATGACTCCACAACGTGATTCATTTATCACATATCAGAAGATGCCACTTGGGAATATTGTTCTCTTAGGAGATGATAGTCCCCTCAGTATCGAAGGACAAGGCAAGGTTTTGGTGCAAATGCCCGATGGATCGACCAAAACAATACATGATGTATTCCATGTACCGCGTTTGACCAAGAACTTGCTCTCAGTTTAGCAAGATTTATAATGCTGTTTTAAAAGTACAATTTGGCATCAATGAGTGCCACATTTGACCAAGAACTTGCTCTCAGTTTAGCAAGATTTATAATGTTGTTTTAAACAATTTGGCATCAATGAGTGCCAACTTCAAGATCTCAATGCACGCAAACTTGCTCAAGGCATACACGAAGGAAGTCTGTATAGATTCCCACTTTCTAATGTGCTTCAACACTCTGTCAATGCAGTGACCACCACTCCCAATGATGTTTATCAATTGCACTTACGATTGGAACATGTTGGACTGCATGCCTTTAAGCAACTCCACTCCAAGAAGATGGTTTGAGATTTTTAAATTCAGCCAAATACCAATTTGCCAGTATGTGAAGCATGTTTAATTGACAAGCATCATCTGTTACCTTTTCCCAGGGCCAAGTCATTCAAGAACCGAGCATCCACTTGACTTGGTACACACTGACATTGCTTTAGAAGCTTTCAAAGAATTCAAAGCTCTAGCTGAAAATCAACTTGAAAGAACCATCAAATGTCTCAGATCTGATAATGGTGGTGAATATATTCTCCAAGCACAAGTTTCTGTGCACAACATGGAATTGACAGAAATTTAACGGCCCCATACTCTCCTCGACAGAATGGTGTAGCCGATAGAAAGAATCGCACTCTTGCTGAAGGTGCAAGAACTATGTTGCTTTTAAGTCAACTTCCTCATTATTTTTGGGACGAACAGCTACCTACATTCAAAATCGATTGCTCACACAAGCTTTGCGAGATCAAACTCCATATGTATCTTGGATTCAACACTATCCCATCTAAAAGTGTTTGCTTGTATTGGATATGTGCATGTACCTAAACAAAAACGAAGAAAATGGGAGGACCATAGTATCAAATGTATCTTTGTTGGCTATAGTATGTCTGCCAAGGCATATCGTATATACACCCCTCAAGGAGGTTTTCATCTCCCGAGATGTTACATTTGTTGAAGATACCTTCTGGAATCTGAAAGATATATCTCCTACATCTTGGTGTCAAGGCCCATTGGCAAGTCCTCTATCCTCCAATATCTCCTCTCATTCAGAATGATAACATGCAACCCAATCCTCCAACTATTTCAAGCAGAACAACAAACTCTTGTTATAGTTCCAGATGAAGACCCAACAAACATCAACACTGAAGATCTTGCTCCCGAAATTATGCAAGATGAAGATGTTCAAGATGCCCAACGAATCACCTCTAGTGACGAAGCCCTTGATAATGTGCAAGCAACAGTTTATGGATAGCCCACTTCCTCTAGTGGCATCCCCAAGTACAAGTCGATATGGTCGAAAACATACTCCTTCTTTGAAGACTTTGGAGTCTTCCATGCAATCATTAAAGAAGCATGTTGCTATAACCATAGTTGATGATCCATTGACTCTTAAAGATGCTTTATCAGATCCAAATTCCAAAGAATGGCACGATGGTATGGCTTCTGAATATGATTCTCTCGTGAAGAATCAGACATGAACCTTGCAAGCACTCCCACTAAGGCGTAAGGCAATTGGTTGTAAGTGGCTCTTTAAATGCAAATATCCATTGATCGTTATAAAACAAGATTAGTAGAAAAAGGATATTCTCTAATTGAAGGGATTGATTACCTTGATACCTTCTCTCCTGTTGTCAAAATGACATCCAACAAAACTCTACTCACACTAGTTGATGCACATCCATCAACTGGATGTTAAGACTGCATTTCTCATGGTAACTTGGAAGAAGATATCTTCATGAAACAACCTAAAGGTTACGTTCAATCCGGACAAGAGACTTTAGTATGCAAGTGACATAAGTCTTTATATGGCCTCAAACAGTTTCCACGAGCCTGGTATCAACGGATTGACACCTTTCTCAAGTCACATAGCTATGAGCAAGGGGGAGCAAATAGTAACATCTTATCAAGAAGAAAAACTGTCATATTTTGCTCCTAGCTTTGTATGTGGATGATGCCATATTAATAAGCAACAACTTGCAATTGTAAACAAATTCTTTCCAAAAAATTTCAAATGACTGATCATGGTGAAATTGCTTACTGCTTAGGAATCCAAGTCCTAAGAAATCGGAAAAATAAGATAATTCATCTTAGTCGACAAAAATATATTGAAGACCCCTTAAAGAAATTTGATATGGACAAGCCAATAAGTACTCCAATCGATATGAATATAAAATTATCCAAAGATACGTGTCCCCAAAATCCTCAAGAAGAAGAGATCATGACGAATACACCCTATGCAAGTGCAGTAGGCAGTCTCATGTATGCTGCTATATGTGCAAGACCCGACATTGCTCACGCAGTCAGTTTTGTGAGTCAATTCTTGAGTAATCCATAACCTCTGCACTGGGCTGCAGGGAAGAGAATTCTTCGCCATTTTTCTGGCACCCCTAACTTTGGACTTACGTTACAAGGTGGTTCGCTCACACTCACAGGTTATAGTGATGCTTCTTATGCCAATTATGTTGAATTTCACAAATCTACAACTGGATATTGTTTTCAACTTGGAAAAAGCACCATCTTCTGGTATATTAAGAAGCAACATACAATTTCCTTATCCAGTGTTGAAGCCGAATATATAGCTATGTGCCAAGCAACAAAAAAAGCTATATGGCTCTGCAGGTTACTTGAAGATAACATGATACCTTCACAAGGACCAATGTTAATCAAGACTGATAGCACAAGTTGCATCAGCATGGCAACTCAACCAAGAATCAATGCTAGATCAAAACATAATGACGGGAAACGATTCTTGAGAAGAAGATTCAACTTCAATATTGCCCCACTGAAGATATGGTAGCAGATTTTCTTACAAAACCTCTACCAAAAGACAAATTTGTTTTATGCAGAGCCTCAACATAGAAGACAATCCGACAGGCATCGACTAAAGGGGAGTATTAACGAAATGGGATTCTGTAGGTCACCCACTGCCTGCAAACCGTCATCATTTTGCCACGTTACCCATAAGGCATATAAGCTTGTCCACCTCATTGATCCATGTCTCCAATAGACATGCCTTTTCCAATAGCCATGTCCTTTCCCAAGAGACATGCCCTCATGACCTTTCATGTATATCCTTTCACCTGCTTACATAAACTGTCCTATTTTCCATATGTATAATATAGTTCAACTCAAGCATTGCACAACTACGGGAAAACCCTTCCAGTCTGCTACTGTCTCTCAAGACAGATATGTATTCTCAAATTCATACATGAATATATGATTCCATTGTCTATGCATTATATTTAATTTCAGCTTCTTTCCAATTTTTTTTTTTACCATCTTGACCTTGTTCATTTTGGTCCATGTGGTCAGCTTGATTCTTGCTGTATGTCCGTTCCCATTTACCACTTTTTCCATTTGATACCTTCACTCCTTTTTTACTCTATTAGCTTCATCAGTTCGCCTTTGTCTCGTCACCAAGGCTATAGGTTCCTCTTCTACTCGGGGGGTGCCCATTATCATTTTCTCCTATTTATACTGCCTTTTTTCTCCATGGGAGTTATCGGCATTCTCTTGAGCTTCTCCTAGTATTTGTTGCTTTGGCTCTACTAAGCTTCCCGCCCCACTTTTCTTTCTTTGTGTTATGGGCTTGGATGGTTCTTTTATTTTATATATCTATGCAAGTGTCAGGTTTTTTTTTTCAATTACTCTGTTGTTTTATCTTTTATATTTCTCGAAGTGGCGCTTTAGCCTCTAAGGCAATAATTATTTAGTTTTTCTCGGGGTGGCGGTATAGTCTCCGAGATTATAATATTTACCCTGGCTTCAAGCACCTAATTTTCTAATGGGTCATTCTCATCTCCAGACATTATACTACAAGTTACTTTGTGAAGATCTCTCGGTTGTCAGAGGGCGCGGGGCCGAGCTCCTCCTTGGGGATGCCTTGCCATTATGTTTGTCGACTAATGTATGCTAGCGGTCGATCTTCAACCTTCGCATGCTTCAAATTTTTTGGGCGATATATTCGAACTGTCTTCATTCTGGTTCGGGTGCTGTGGGCATTCCTTTAGAACATTCTCGGCCGTTTCTCATTAGGGTTTTCCTTGAAAACCCGCAAGGGCAGGGTTTCTTCATCCCACTATCGCCAGTTCCTCTCACTTTGTGTCATTTAAACAGGAATGTATCACATTTTATTTTATTTTCTTCATTTTTATCGTGCTCTCAATGATTGTCTAGTTTCGAAGCATATTAATCAATATTTTCAAACATTTCTACTCCTAGTAGGGGAATCATTTGTATTCAGTGATTTTACAACCCCTGCGATAAAGCGCTTGTATTTTATTAACGTGATAGATAACTCAAGGCTCAAGGTAATAAATATCTCGTAGTATAAACAACATTATTTACATTGGCTTTCCTTGCCATATCTTAGCCTAGCTTCGCCCCCATGTGAAGTCACCAAAATCAACATCTAGATCACTCCCCCAAGCTACCATATTCATGTAACACACCTTCTAGTATTGCCTAGCATTTGCAACTATTCAGGAACGATATACTGGGTTGGTTAAACCTAACTAGCCACTACGTGTGATATTGTATATACCTTCAGTAGTGGTACAACTTTACAGTTTATCAACGAGCTTATTATGGCTAAGGTTTTATCCTCGAAAGCCCTTCAGGACGAGGTTTTTTAGTCCTGCTACGTTACTTTCTATGTTTGGGTCCCAGTAACCTTTTTGTGTGTTATGTTACTTTCTATATTTGCCCCACCAGCAGCAGTTTTTTTTGATATGTGTAGGATGAAATTCAATTCAATTCCTAAGTTCTAATGAGAGATATTATAATTCCTAAGTTTTAATGAGAGATATGATACGGACCTCCACCCACTTTTACCACCTAGGCTAGGATAAGAGGATACGGAAAAAAAATCAGCAAAAAATCAGCAAAGCCATGGCGTGCTTGGGAATGGAGAGCGCCATGCTGCACATCTGGATGGCCTGGTCTCCAAACCAGAGTGGTGGTAGCAGGAAGTGTGGGAGTGTCCAATTTGCTAGTTGCTTCGGCAAGCATGATACTTTGCATCAGATTGTGGACGACGAGACAGGAGAAAAGGTGTTAGTGTGGGGAGTGGACGGTTCTGAACTGCCTGTTGTGTCACGACGGGAGCTTAGATGGAATCCTACTAAAGTGGCAATTCCTGGAGACATAGACGAAGATAGGCTGTACCGTTCGTCTTCATATTCGATCCCTAGAGGTGAATACTCCCTTACATATTTACCGTTTAATATGGATACATAAAATATGCCCTTTGCACAAGCTACCCCACTTTCAACCAAGAAAA
Organism: Isoetes taiwanensis; assembly: GCA_021234155.1. Classification (NCBI taxonomy): domain Eukaryota; kingdom Viridiplantae; phylum Streptophyta; class Lycopodiopsida; order Isoetales; family Isoetaceae; genus Isoetes; species Isoetes taiwanensis. Next base: position 9,797,996 of record JAJEKV010000014.1, on the reverse strand, counting down.
CCATCAACATCCAAGCACAGACTTTCAATCTATCTTCGTTGTATTTGAATGAGGTAAGTAGAAAACGTCAGTACTTGGCTTAATGTGCACATGCCTAATGAATCGGATTGCGTTCTTCCTCAAACCTCAATTCACACATGACGAAGTTGAAATCCCCAAGACTTGAGACTGTTGTAACGAAATGGTAAAAAGCGCTAGTATAGCCTGTTGTAGACAAATGATATTATAAGGAAGATGATAGCTGAGCAACTTGCAATCATCTTCTGCAATCCTGCATATAGAGCTGTCTGTAAGATGTGTAAGAGACCAAGGCTATGTGTTTTTAGTAAATCATACTGCCATGCCATTGGAGCAATTTTAGGTAGGAATCAAGTTGGTAATCGTAAGGACTCTTCCCTACGCTGGGCGGAAGTCCCTCTGGTGGACATTTTAACCTTGTGGAGCTGTAGCTGTTGATGTCATAATGTGTCTAATTATGGTTATTCTAGCTACTGAAGCAAAGGCATCTTCAAAGTACTCCTGGAGTTTCCCTTCAAATCCAAAGTCTGTGTTGAATCTTCCATATGCATTTTACTTGAACTTTGCTCTCAATGTTTGCCTTTTTGGAAGTGGAACAAGATCTCAAGTGTGATTCTTAGGCTAGGTTTCATATTTTTTTGTTTTCCATCAACAAGATTCTTTTGAGGTTTCAGTAGAAGATGGACAAGCTTAGCCATAATAATATAGGTTCAGTTCACTTCTGTTCAAGAAAACACCTGTGCTCTAGTTGCCAGATGCTTAAATGGCCAGGATACAGTGATCAAATATATTAAAGTCATTTTAATACAGCTATGCTGAATGGGATTTCGCAATGTAACACGGTTGTACTGGTGCATAAGAGTAAGGATGTAGTATTATTATTTGCAGCAACAATAGGGTCGAAATTGAGTAGTAGAATGGAGTTAGAGCACATGGGCAGACTGGATATAGACCCAAGAACTCACCATGGACTAATTGGTGACACTGAGAGCCAATTTCCATGACGTTGGATATTTCAAAACTGCTTGTGATACGTAAATTATGGGACAGAATGGACTTACTGAAAGTGTGCCTATTGGTCTTACACGAATGATGAAAAACTACTTTCGAGACACATCCATGGCAGCAATAGTGCACCTCATATTTTTTGCAACAGAACAGAGTGTGCATCTAGTCCTCTGCAGTGTTGTCTTCGGCTCATTGTAGGTTTTCCCACCTTCCTTTTTCAACAATTCGATAGCATAAACTTATTCGCATCCAAGCAAGCATATGCCTGTAAGCAGTTTGTTGCCAGCCTCCCCTTCAAGAGGAAGCATATCTACCTTGGCAGCAATCATGGCAAGCATCATTGCATATGGTGTTGGCATCTGTAACTTCATTCCCACTTCAGTGTGTAAAAGCTTTTTCTCACACCCATACAATATAACCACTTGCACAAGGGAATAATATAGCTGTTTTTCCAAATTCCAATTCCAATTCCAATTCCACAAATAAAAAAAAGGGCAACGTTATCTAAGAAAATTACCATCTGAAATGGCGTCCTCCATAGAATTCTAGTGGCTGCTCTATGTAGAGAAACTCACATTTAATCCTGGTAGTATAACAACAAGAAAATGCTTTAATTTCCATTAAGATCATCTATGAGGTTGATTGCATTTTAAAAGATCTTTAAATCTTCTTTCCAATTTTGATCTTTAGAGGTTATTAAAGCACTAAAGAACGCTAAAGGATATCTCACTAAAGAGGAATGAAAAACGAACTTGCTCATGGACATGGTCTTGCTAGGGTTATATAGCCCTGTGCATAAATGTTCCATGGATCCAACTAGGCCATTATTTGTTGTTGGGCTAATCCTGACTTGATACGTGGACATCATAAATAGAGTGTCATATCTATTGCAGTAGGGTCTCTATTAGTCTAGCCAGATTTTCATGTCAGCATTTCTATCATGCCAAGGTTGTGCATATAATCTCATGGCTTAATATTTTAGCATCAATAGTCTTCTTTTCTGTTTCCCTGATACAACCTCGTGATTGTTTTATGAGATCGAAAAGATTTGTAATAAGCATATTTTATGCAGAGAATGTGATTAGAAATATTTTTCTCTGTAGCTGTTCAGACACATAAAAATGGTAGCAAGTGGGTTGGAACGGAGGTTGAAAATCGGCTGGGAACTCAGAAAAGCACAAAATACCGTGACCCAGAGCAAGAGATTGTTGCTGCCAAAAAGAAGTGGTCTGAACATGCGGATCACCAGAATTATGAGTACAGCTTACTTGACACGTTTTTTAGCATCAAATCATTTAAGACTATTGGAGCAGAGGAACATATAATTCAGGCACTTGCGTCTTTACAAATTTATCGGCCTTCACATATTCAGATAAGTCTCAATTGTTTTCAGGTTCCAGTTCCCACTTTGCATCTGTCTGTTCAGTCTATTTGTATCCATGCCAAAAGATTTAGCTGTCCTGTTTGATCTTGTCATTAAAGTTGTAGAATTTCATCCTAGGGAATGATTCTGTAACTTTCTATCTTGGGGTTTGTACTTTATACAATCTCTTTAAGAGAGAATGGAGGTAGTGGAGTATTGTCAGTTGTGATGTATTGTGTATGTGTTCAGCAATTCTGAATAAGACCTTTCAAATGGTGTGAAGATCGCAACAGGACAATTTAGGGTGTCTTCTGACCAGCTGGAGAGTGAATCAACTGTGTCAGCCAGGAGGATAGAAAATGCTCGTTGTTGTGATCTAGGCATGGACATTTTGTCTTTAATCATTGCCTCTTGATAGATCTAACTACTCTGCAGCAGTGCATGAGCTATTATGACCAGAAATTTGTTTTGTTGCTTGTTCATGAACTTGCTAAAGAACGAATGCTCTTACAGAAAGGGACAACATTTTCTTCGAGCCACTGAAGAGTAACAACGGGAGGAAATTATAATGGAGGAGGGCTCACTAAAAAGAAGGCAATTTCTAGATATTAAGAGAGGCACATTAGCGACTTCCAAGAGAATAAAACCAGTCCTTTCAGAAGAGAATGCTTGACAGGAAGCAAAAGGAACCAAATGCTGAAACCATAGCTTATTAAGAGAGAACGATGGCAAGTTGAGCATCTTTCTAGAAAATTTCTAGTAGATTTTGAGTAGATGGTTGTTGGCAATAGTTTATGTTAAGTTTCTACTACATGCATGCCTTCTTTGCAGGCTTATAATGCTGCATGCATCTGGAATTTTATTAGCCCTGAAAATGCAAAAGCAACAGAGAGACCATTAAATCTGCTGGTAGATGCTACTATTCAGTCGCAATGGAAAAGCTGACAGAGTTCAAAGATGTTTAGGCGTTTCTTGAGAAGTCGTTTTCACAGAATACATGGCCAATAAAGGTTTAATAGATGAGAAGATCAGAATGGCCAACTTTAAGTGTAGGAGCGAGTCTCTCAAACCAATGGAAGCTAGGCGACTCGAATATTGCAACTGGAGGCCAATACAATGAAGAGGAGCTGCTGGGCGACATTCTGCATTGTCTATCACCAGCATATAAATCAGTGAACAGCAAATTTTCGCTACATGGATTCTGTAAATTGTGCAGTGGAATAGTCAAGGGTGCAACAGGAGCTTTAAAATGAGATGCAGGGCACCATAGCAATTATTGATGAGAAAATGCAGTGCAAATGGAATGTGAAGATGTTGACTATGTACTTACATGTGATGATGTGGCCCACGTCGTCACATGTGAGTTATATTACTTAACTGGAAAGAAATACAAGGTATTCAAAGTGACGTTGGCTGCTGCAAGATCTTCACTCCCAGAAGCTGCTTTGTCTTCTTGAAAGATGAGCCTGCAAGAGGCTTTGTGAAACCAATCAGCTAGTTGCTTAAAGTTGCTTAAGAGTGTGGCAAGTAAAACCTTATTCTGCAATTGTTCTCTCACGAAACATACTTGCAGATCAAAATGCTCGGTTGGAGGATGATATTTGTAATCTTTGACAAGATCAATAGCCCCCTGAGTTACCAACCTGAATATTAACTAAGGTAATAGGAAGTTTGAAGCAAATGAAGTAGCCACATGCCCAGGTAATAGCACTAGTTTCAAACATTGAAAGAAAACCTGTTGTAGATCTTCTCATATCAAGATCAGTGGCTGATGGTCAGCATCTGTGTAGAAAGCTATTGTTGGAGTTTCTTGTTTATGATAGGCAATACCTTTCAGCATGGTACCTTTGAGATAAGATAGAATTCGCTTAGCAGCAAGACAATGAGAGTGTTGAGGTGTCTTCGTAAATCTACTGACGTGCCCTACTGAAAAAGCAATATCTGGACTTGTGATTGTGAGATAGCTTAGAGAGCCAACTAGCTGACAATACAAAGTAGCATCACAGGTCTGTCCAGCAGTGTCCAAGGTAAGTTTATTGCCTTGTTCATGGGGTGAGCACTTGTTTACAATCCTCCATTCAAAATCTCTTAGAGATCTTTGACATACTTTGTTTGAGTGAGACGGATGTAAATAGGATTTTGCCATACCTCAACTCCCGAAAAGAAGTGTAGCAAGCCTAAATCAGTGATTTCGAAGCTGCTTTTTAGTTTTTCCTTGACAGTATCTATAAGATTGTGAGCATCCCCTATCTCCTGTTATAACAGCATTATCATCATAAAGAACCAAAATGCAATTAGCTGCTGCTTTTGACATTTTATAATACAGACTTGATTCTGCCCTTGACCTAAAAGTCCAGTGTAGAAGAAAATCATTTATCTTCTCATGCCAACCTCTTGGGCCTTGTTTTAAGCCATATAAACTTCATTGAAGCTTACAGACAAGCTGCTTTTTTCCTGCTTCAATAAAACCCAGAGGCAGTCCATATAAATTTTTTGTTTTAGATCTTTATTTGAAGGTGGGAATGGATGATTTGAAGGCGCAGAAATTGGGAATGGATGATTGTTCTCAATGAGGGATGGAAAGGTTTGAAGCTTCTTTGAAGGGTTTTCAATTAGGAATGGAAATGTTTGAAGCTTCTTTGAAGGATAGTAGTGATGCTATCAACGAGCTTTTACGTAGTTTAGATTGTTCTATTCAAATCGAAAACACCCAATTCTATTCAAATCGAAAACCTTTGCTTTTCTGCATGCGGCAGTGGCATGGACTTGAGACCTGCATGCCCAGCCAGCTGAAGATTCAAGTTGTGGCAGTGGCACAAACCAGCAAATCATGAAGGGCGGCAGTGCAATCGATCAGCATTAACAGACTTTATATACTAGAAACTGGAGACTTTATATACTAGAAACTGGAGGTTGAAGACGAAGCTTCGGAAGAACAGTGCCGTAGACGGTCTTGTCTATACCAGATTCAAGGGATGATCTGCAGGGCAAATACAGGATCGGGGTTCATGGGTATGATGTAGGATTAGGGTTCATAGGTATGATGCAGGTTTGGATAGATGCAAGATTAGGATTTAAATTCAGGGACTGATGCAGAATCAGAATCAGGGGTTATGAATCAGGGGCTATGAATTGGAATACATGCATGCATATGATGGATTCTCGGAAATTAGGATTGCAAGTGGAAGCACGGGCATTTTAGAATTTACCTGCTTTGATCACTGCATACACGGGTCTTCCATTGGCCACCGGATGAGAGTGTACGGCAGAAGTAAATGGCGGTCTGCTCCTGCAGGTCTTTACCTGCTAATACCAGCAATCCAAATGGTCCAAGCATTCCTCTGTGTGCTGATCCTCCTTGGCTGCACTCATACGTTTCCTCTGGAAGCACGTCTACATTGCTCACATCTGGATATTCAAATTCCGCGTGCCAAGAAGCGAGCAGTTAGTTCCGGCAGGCAAGAAGGGTGTTTTTTCTCCACATGAGGGATCGAGCCTAGCATGCAGTGCTATTCAGGAGGCTGGACTGCGAGAAACGGTGGATATTCAAACAGCTTGTTCATACAGGATGTCGGAAACAGGGGAGCTGTATTTGGAGGGGAAGGCGTTCGCGCCAAGAATTTTAAAGGTAAGTTTATTCCGACAGTAGGCAGTGGTTTTGTAAAGAAAGATTTGGATTTAGGGCAAAGGCAAGGACGTACCTGGAGCAGAGTGGTGGAGCCAAATAGCAGGTCTAAATTGCTTCAAGAAAAATGGCCTCCCCTTTCGCCAAATCAGGTCATCAATTCTACTTCCGGTAACATAAAAAATTGCTTTGAAGAAAGCAATTTAACAGTATGTTGTTCGTCAAACAAGTCCGGCAGTACAAATTATGAGGGAAAGAGCAGACTCAAGGCCGGGTGCCCAGAAAGATTGAAGTAGTCCAAAATCAAAGGGCAAAGGATTTTTCTGAAATTAGAACCTCCGAGAAGCTTGAATTTCGAAGGGCAAACCGTGATGAAGAGCTTAAATTTGGAAGGCATGAACAAAAAAATCAGAAGGCTAAGAAGAGACTGTATTTGTCGGAAAATGAGGCTCCTGTGCTACTGATGCTTAACAATGACTTCATTGTCAGGTCTACCATTGCAGAAAATCTGCTGCTCATGTTGACACTAACACTGATGAAGAAAGAAATAGAGCCTGCTATGAAGGAAAGGCCAGTTCTGGTGAGCAGATTTGAAGCAATTTCTTCCATTCTCACTTTCCATTTGGGTGTGGATGCAAAACGTGTATCAACTAAATCCAATGCCGGAGGCACATCTACCATTTCCGAGGTTAGAATAAATTATCATCTTTGTTTTATATAGATTCTGTATTATCCTCTTTCTGCTTCAAACAGAAACAAGCTCTTGATGTATAGATGGCAAAGTTCAGGTTATTTTGTGCAGATAGATCTGTAGATAGATGGCTGCTTTGTGCATTAAGGATGATCATTGTGTGTAGGTTTAGAAAGAGACGTTCTGGGTTATTTGAGGCTGAATGCATAAATTAGGGAGTGCCATACTATTGGTTTTGCTATGATTCTGCCGTGATCTTGTTGTATGGAAGTTTGGCGATGGCTTCAATAAAATAGTGCACTCTACACAATTGTTTATGCATACGGCTTGGTCAGTCATAGAATTTCTTAGTGCATATGGTGATGGTTGATGGTTGGTTTAATTTGATGTATAAGCTTAAGTGCTAGGCTGAGTGTTTGTCTGAGCTAGATAATAGAGTATGGGCATGCTGCTAGTTTAAAGATGCTGGCACCAAAATAGGAAATACGGATATGGTGTAGTAAAGGACAAGACGGTTCAGAAGTTGTAATGTTGATGGATACTTACATGCCAACAATACCTGATTCGCTAGGATGGTTAGAGTGGCTTTGCCCCGTCTGTCCTAGTGTTTGCTGTTAGAGTGGCACAGCCCCAGCAGCCTTGGGCACGATGGTGTGGTTCTATCCCGGTGCCAATAAAGATAAACGTAAGTTGTTAGAGCGGCTTGGCCCCATCAGCTTACGTCTTGCTTTTGCTAAGACAGTTAAAGTGGCTTTGCCCTATCTGTCTTAGTGATTCAAGAGAGTGCTCGACATTCAAGTGGGTTGCTGTTAGAGAGGCCTAGCCCCATCAACATCCATCCAGTGTCGAGATAACGGAATGTTAGAGTGGCATAGCCCCGTCAGTATCCGTCAAATTAGTGGGTTTCTAGGACTGCTAGAACGGCTATGCCTCGTCAGTTCCTATCAAATCACAAGCTGTTAGAGTGGCTCAGCCCCATCAGCATTCAATGTGAACAAAAAATGAATACCAATTATAGTAGATACTGGAGATCTACATGAAAGTCCAGCCATTTGACCATTCAAAGATTGGCAGCAAGGGGTGTATAAAGAGTTGGGTATATATAGTAGAGATAATCAGAAGCAATCAGAGCAGTTGCAGTAAACCGACGGACTCTCGAAGAAGTATCAAGACAGGAATAAAGAGAACATAGAATAAAGGGTTTGAAATATATTTCTTGGTTTGAAAGGAAAATCTAGCAGTATGGATACAGAACGATATCACAGATCCATTGATGATAAGGATACCAGGGAAAGCAGTCAGGAGCTTGAAAGACATCAAAGGGCTTTAAACCAAGAGGACAGTAAACACCAGAAAATATATATATGATGACAAGGAGCAGAGAGCAAATGAGCTTATAGATGAGATGAACGCCTACAGCTTATAGATGAAATGAACGCCTAGAGCTACAGCCACAGCCTAAGAGGAAATGTTTGAAAACAGGATTTTGGCAGAAAAAGAAAAAGATCACTTCGTAGCTTCTCACATTCAAGTTTTGGTGCACCAAAAATTGAGGGTTCATAATTTGACCCACTATTAAAGGTGGGACAGTGGAATCCACAATGTGTACAAACTCAAAGCTGGTAATAGCAATGCTCAAAGCTGGGAATAGCAAAGCACACTCGCATGGCCATGAAGCCACATATAAGCGGGGGTGCGGGTATCAATAGAAAATAAGATAAGCCCTCCGAAACGGCTACAATGAACCAGCATGATGCGCTAGTAGCACCCCCTGAGGGAGCTCGCCCATGCTACATCAGTCCAGGGGCCTCAGGGGCACTAGGGTTAATAATTCTATTCTATTATATTTAGCAAGGCACTTTTAGGGGCACTAGGGTTAATAATTCTATTCTATTATATTTAGCAAGGCACTTTTAAAGTCTAATTGATAGACTGGCCAACTGTAAGCTGCTGCCAATGCTCGACTAGTCCTAATCATATCCATACGGGCAACATGAGCAAAGACGTGTCTTATGCTTTGCCAAAGAACCATAAAACTTAAACTTTGTTTATACACCCACTTGTTTCCTATTACATTGTGGTTAACAGGCCTAGGAACCAAAGGTTAAGTATCTTGCTTCATGAGCATAGAATACTTATCGTGCATGGCTTGCTGCCAATGTGTATCCTTAACAACATGTGTATAGTGCTGAGGATCATAATTTTCTTGAAAAGCAGCCATTAAGGCATAATTGCCATAAAGAGTATAGTCAACTGGAGGAGTAACAGCTAACTTTTGAGACCTTCGAAGAGTGAGTAGTTTCAGTAGGAACAATGACTTATGCAGCTGGTGGCATCTGATAGGCTTCATTCAAAAGGGTATCATCTTCATTTAAAATAGTATTATCTGGAGATAAAAAGAGGGATTCATCATCTTGACTCAATGCAATTCATGCAATCTTTTAATTCCATGTCTCATTCGTGAAGTTTCATTTGCCTCATTTTGTTCTTCATCCCAAGTCCCTTGTTGCTTCAGTGACCCAAGACTGATTAAAGGCTTCATTATGTATATTACATAAGTTATGTATTGTCAAGCATAATGTAATTTAGAAATCCATTAATCTCAAGGATGAAATCAGAAAACAGAAAGTTCTGTAAGATTCAAGAAAACAAACAAATCTACAATTGCACCCCTAAGATAATGTGCAGGTTGTCTATATTCTACCACTATGCACACATACCCATGGCGTGTCACTATTTAGACAACACATTCACACTACATAATATGCCCTTTTTGCCATGATGGTTGCTTCCTCAAGTCATGAGTTTTGTGCAAAAAATTGTTTATTTTTTCTTCAGGCATTAGCATTTCAACCTGTTGCTAAAGGAAGGAGTTGCGTAATCGCTGATCAGACTGGATCAGGGAAGTCGTTGGCATACCTGGCACCGTTAATACAACGTATGAAGCACGATGAAGTTACTGGGGCTAGTACTTCATTGCCTAGAAGACCACGCGTATTGATATTGGTTCCTACTGGTGAATTAGCAGTGCAGGTACCTTGTTCTCCATCTGCAGTTTGAGTGGGGTTTCGTATATGCAGGCAAGTGTAGGCATATGCACGTGGAGAAGATATGTCTTTTATGTTTAGTGGAGATGGTTTGTGTTTTGAATTTCAGATTGTTAGACATGTTAGTTAATGTGCATAATACCTAGTACAAAATGTATATATTTTGAAGGAGTTGACGTGTGGTGGTAGATAGACTTTCTATTTTAAATCTTGTAAAGATGTATTTGGTTAAGGACGTTTTTGAATTGAGTAATTTTTTGGTCGGTGCTTACATCCTGTGTCTCTCCTTCTCCCCTTCACTTATTAACAAGTGGTATCAGAGCGCAATTGATCCCTGGGCCTCTCTGGACATCAGCAAGCAAATTCGTCATAACAAATTGGTGGAATTGTGTCGTCTCAGAAAAGTCTGCTACCCAGCTTCTTTGGCTCGTACAAGGCCAAATTGGTTCCTCTTTGTTTGGCCTGCCCTTTTTTGGCTCCTATCTTTGGCCGTTGGTGTCAGAGAGATAATTTGTCCAATTTGTTGGACGTTTCCCACAGATTCAGGATTTGGTGACAGGTTGTGAATTATGGAGAATTCACTAGAGAAAATCCTTTCTCAAGACAGGTACATTGTTAATGGTAAGAATTACAATTCATGGAAGAATTTGATGGAGCCAGTGCTTGAGGTGAAAGGTCCATGGGAATATGTGAGAGGTGAGCGCCTAAGGCCTGAATCAGAAACCTCTTATAGTGATACTGAGGAAGTATGTAATCCCCTCTTTGACGAGGGTCCATTTAGAAGAAGAACAGAAAAGGCACCAGAAGCATCTACGCAAAGAAGTAATGAACAAAAGGAATGGGACCAAAAGGATCGCTTAGCACTTGCCTTTCTCAATATTTACTGTACTGATGAAGTCAGACAGCATGTCATTGATGAGAAAACCTGCGATCAGCTTTGGGAGAAGTTGAGAAGCTTATATGAGACAGTAAAGTTGAGAAACTTATATGAGACAGTAAATGAATCAAGGAGGCAATACTTTCTCTAAAATTAAGTGATCTCGATAATGTCACGAAGTTCTTGGCTGAACTGGAAGGCATAAAAAGTCAGCTCACGGCCATTGGAGATCCGCCAACAGAGAAGGAGCTTTTACATGTTCTTTACACGGGCGCAAAGGATTATGATGTGTTTCTTGATTCCTACAATTAGTTGGGCAGCCTTTAAAATAATAAAGGCCATCTTTTAATTCAGCCTCAGCTAAAACGTGAAAGTCATATACATCCTTATTGACAAAAGGGTCTTTTCCAAGCAAATAAGCTTTCCCTTTTGAAAAGATGACATGCTTTCCAGCCCTATCAAATTCTGAAACACTTAAAAGTCTCGTCTTTAAACCTGGTGCCAGCATAACATTACGTACCTGCTTAACACCTTCTTGGCCAGGAACTTGAAAAGCCAACTCTCCCTTACCAACAACTGTTTGACCATTTCCCATTCTGACTTGGTCTCCTTCATAGTGTTTAAGATTACTCAAATCTTGTTCCCCCCCTGTTAAATGCTTAGTAGCACCAGAATCAAGCAAGAATCCATCACAAAATGCATCTTCACCAGCCGCATTATTGCATTCTGTGTTGTCGGATGCACAAGCAACAGCAACATCAATATATTCTATGTTGTCGGATGCACAAGCAACGGCGCTGATTTTCTCCTGATCAGATTTCCTGTCACTTGCTTTTATATGTGGGCATTCTTTTTTGAAATGACCTTTCTCGCCACAATTATAGCATTTAAACTGTTTCTTCTCTGATTTTCTTGGAGCACTTGAAGTATCCGTCTCATCAGATTTTTTTCTGCCTTGAAATTTCCTATCTGATTTGGAACTTCCAGCATGAGAAAAATGCAGCTGTTCAGAACGTTTGCATCTTTGATTGATCACTACTTCCTCCTGCTGTAAGAGAGTGCAAGCATTGTTTAAATCAATTGTGTCATCGTACCGAATTTTCCCTGCAACAATGTCATACTGAGAGGGCAAATTTACCAAGATTTCTTGTATAAGATCGTGCTCTCCCATACTGCCACCTGCTGCATTAAACTCTAAATGCCATGATTTCATCTGACTCAGAAAATGAGTCATAACATGATTAAAATCCCCTAAGGAAGCACATCATATTTTTTCCTTAACCATCGTCCGAGCGGCTTTGCCCTTTGCAGCCAAAGTCTTTTCTAGATAGACCCACAAATCCTGAAGTTCTGAAAATGAATTTAGCTGATCTCCAAATGTCTCATCCCATAGCATCTTTACTAAGGCAAGAGCCAAGAGAATTTATTTCAGCAGATTTCTCATCCTTATTGCTCCTGAAATCAGTCTGCAATACAACTCCCATCTTGTTATAAGTCAAATAATTTGAGATGAAATTTTTCCATGACTTATAATTTGATGAAGTGAGTTTAGCGTTGCTGGAGAACTTAAACGGATCCATCTTCAGAAAAGAGCCTGAGCCTTCGTTCAAGAAACGAAGAGCTGGTACGACTAGCTGATTCCACCAACTCATTAGGGCAAAAAGATTCCACCAACTCATTAGGGCAAAAAGGTCAAAACGGGACACAAAAAGGATGATATGCAAAAGTAGACGATCAGGGCAAATATTTTGGCCGATTTAAACAACAAAAAGCTGTTTTGCCGAAATTTTATCACAGAAGCTAACAGTTTTCACTCCTGGCCGATTCTCCTTGAGCAGGATCTGACATCATATTAGAATTGATGAACTCAGAGAAGATATCAGCACAAGAAGCGAAAACGTCAAAGAGGGCAAACGAGCCAAAACTTAGATTAAGCTGATGTGACCTGATTACATTTCTAGTAGATCCCATGCACACTTCTACGCTGACACATACATGTCTCTACTAACATGTGTTCAGGTAATCATGAGAGTCTTACAAGGTAATCATGATAGTCTTACAAGGCAATTATGATAGTCTTACAAAGCATGTTTGGTGCAAGGCCAAGGATTGACACTGCAAAAGCCGTCTCATTCCTGGCCTTCGTGGGGCAGTATGTGGTACACTTGTCACCTATCTAGACTACGAAAGGACCATTATTTTGATTTACTAACGTTAATATATGTATGTGGCTGTGCTCCTTTTCTCATTTAGCCTTTTTCAACCTCTTCTATGTAAATATGTGTAATACAGGAAGAAATTTGAATATGGCCGAACCTGAAGTCTTCATAATTTACAGATATTAAATGTTTGCAAAGGCTTCTCTAAAAGTGGCTGCCCTTTCAAGTCAATGGTTGCAACGGGGAGCTTTAGATGGAGAACACAAGTGGACAATCTAGATAACGGCCCGGATGTTTTAATAGCAACTCCAGGGAGATTTCTTCATCTTGTTAACGAAGAAAAGCTGTTGCTTGATAACTTGAAAAGGTAGCTACGTGTCATATTTTCTGCATGTCATGTGGTTATTTTGTGCAATCTGATACGGAACAGTTAGATGCAGTTTAGTAGATATACTAGATTCAATGTGATGTACCTGACTTTGTATGCCCCAAAAACCGAGAGGATTATTACATTTGGTAGTTAATGTTTGATGATGTGGCAAGCACACGTGCTGACATGGAGATAAGGATTCTTGGTCTTTAACACCCCTGCTGAAGCTTTATTCTAGATCACAAAAAAGTAGTACCATGAAACAAAGTAACCATGGAGACATTGGCCAAATTACTAAATGAGCTTTCTTCTCCTGGGCGCTGACCTGAATTGCCTTCATGACTCAATTCTGGATTTTTCCACGTGAGACAACAATAACTGTCTGAATTGTTTTTATCCGTGGATACGTCTCTATTGGAAACTTATTTGGTGGCTTTAGAATTGGAAAGGGCCAATTATAGCCCTTTCACAGAGCCAGAATGAGAATGAGAGCCAGAATGGGCACTCTCAGCAGGAGAATGAGGACAAATGTAGAAACATATGGAGTTCTTTAAAATTCAAACAATTAAATTCTTGAACAAGGCATGTAACTTTGATATCCTACAGAGCAAGTAGCAAGCCTGATACCATGGATTGAGGAAGTGGAGAAGTCATTGAAACAAGAATCAAAACAGGCTAACCTTGATGAATTGGCGAATATTTGAATCTGAAATTGCAGTCATATGGAAGTTGTCTTTGGTTGAAGGGTTGAAAGAGATTGAGTTGGAGCTTCACTCCCATCGTGAAGAAACTTCTAGATGGAATGATATTGTAAAAAGCCAGCAAAGGAGACTGATCAATGCCACACTAGGAGAGGGAAGAATAAAAAGCTTTGAAGGCATGGAATGTCAGAGTCTTAGACCTTGTCTTTGGTTGAAGGGTTGAAAGAGATCTTCACTCCCATTGTGAAGAAACTTCTGGATGGGAGGATGTTGTAAAAAAGCCAGCAAAGGAGACAATCAATTCCACATTAGGAGAGGAAAGGAAAAAGCTTTGAAGGCATGGAATGTCAGAGTCTTAGTCTCAGTTGGGTATTTTCGAGCCTCTGCGAAAGCATCTCTTTTTATCTGAAGATCTTGGGAAGTGTTGCAAGTTTTCTCCTATTCTTGGGGCATTTAACCTATCCTACTTAATGATTAAGAGCTGTCCCCTTGAGTGGCCTTTACACCCCAAGCAGCTTCAGTTTTGCGAGCTTCAATTTTGTCACCTGATATGCCTAATCACAAACTCAATTGCCGTAATTAAGGGTCTATGATGAGACCATAAAATCCATGGTTATGGCAGCCTGGAACTGTAACGAGACCTGGAGATCAGTTCCTTGTGATCTTATGGACCTTGTGGTCGGAAACACATGAAACATTAGAAATTGGTCTTCCAGAAGTGTCGGGTTACTCTTGGGACTCAGCTCAAAGAAGCAAGAAGGAAGGTAAATGGGGATCAGGAGGGGTAGCAGTTCTTTTCAGATCAGAATTATCCGGAATCATTTCAACAGTGGAAAAGGATAAATTTTTCATGAGATACAAAATGTTTGATTGATGATAGACCAAAGCTGCATGGAAGGTGTTTGGATATATAGTCCTTCCGCTATCGAGATGTGTGCATCTTTGGTCTCTCCAATATATTTAGCTTGGGCTAATCTAGATCTTATCTCTATTATTAGAAATGAGACCATGTATATATGTTGTATCTCATATTGAATGGATTGTTTTGTCTTGTGGGATCAACTTGTGTTCTCGAAGTAGCAAGGTTCCTGTGGGTCAAGATCAGACATCTCCAGTAGATTGCATATATCTTGCTGCCTGCTACTTCTGCTTCCCAAATCTCAGATTGTACTGATGTTGATACGCAAGAACGAGCCTCCATACACGATTGAGGGACATTCTTAACTCTCAAAATGTGGACAAAAAGCTGCTAATCTAGTAAACTTCGTGCACAAATGCCCTAAACATTTGGTACGATGAAGAATGCAAAAACCTTCACAAGGAGCTCAAGAAAGAAATAACAGCATGCTTCTCTATTGGAAGCTAATCTGCATGAAAAAGAGAACATGTATAGAAAGAGAATTTGTATAGACCAATTGAGGAAAGACATGTTTAACTTAACGGACGGCAACAAATCTGATAAATTTTGGCAGAAGCTTTTCGCTAAGAAATTGAATCTGCATCTCCAAGATCTAAAAGTGTGGGCCATTATGCTCGAACACTTTTAGATGTGAAAATATCAGATATAGTGGACAGTGGATTGTGGCCCTGGCCCCAATCCGCCTCTCTTTTCTCTAATTCCCTTATCCGAGAAGCCATGAGCAAGATGAACACTGGGAACGGCAAAAGACTCTGAGGATACCCTTGCACCCGATGTATTCAATGAGATAATATGCTCAGGCCTTCCCAAAGCATGGACAATTCATAATATCATCAAGTCAATTTTTAATGCAACAAATCCAAACAACTACCGCCTCATCATGATTGAACATGTTATGGGTAGAAGCACATTAGACTTGATTATCAGTGAACATGCTGAGATTGATCTCCTTAGAGCAAAGGACCAGGGCGGTTTCAGGAGGAGTTTTTCAACAACAGATCATATTTTACCTTGCAGTCTATCATTGAGGAAGCTAAAGCCATGAAAAAAAAGTGTATTGCTGCTTTGTGGATTTCCATACGGCCTTTGATACAGTTTCTCGGAAATGCCTATTTCATAGACTTTTGGTATTTTGGATTGTCGCAAAAAAGTGATATGGGCCATTTTGACACTCTACAAAAATGTATTGAAAGAATTAAAGTACATGGAGGCTGGTTGGATGAAATAAACTGCACAGTAGAGGTCAAACAGGGCTGCCACTTATCCCCCACATTTTGTGGTTTATACATCGATACCTGGGAATCCTTGTAGCAGCATTTGGAGGTGCTGAGTGCATGTCCATCCTTCTTTATGCGGATGATGTGGTACTTATATTCTCTTCTCCTGAAGGTCTTTAACATCATTTATTGGCACTTGAGAAATTCTGCATGCAAAGAGGTTTAAAGTGAACTTGGACCAAACAAAAGTGATGGTGTTCAACACATCACGAGCTTTCATGCATCGCAGCTCCTCGTTCTTTATGGATCCGCCAGTGAAGGTGGTCCCTCCTTATCATTCACGGTAGGCTTTCGTCCTATTGCTAGTGTTTGCACCTCTACCAATGCTGAGGCCAGATCTTCCCATATTCTGAGATAGATAGTTTTGTGTGGTGGCTCTAATATCTCGGAGGAATTGGTAGGTAGTACAGCAGTGATGGAGTGCAGGAAGGCAGATGGCAGTGGTGCACTATGAAAGTTCAGCTCAGATAAATTTTTTTCTGGGGGAGAGCTAAGTTTTATTTCTCGGAAGAGCTTTTGGCTGTAGATGCTTTTGAAATGACGGCTAGTGTCTTGGGAATATTATCAGCAAGGACTTCAACACAATCAGAGTATAGGTGTGGATGTTAAATGATGGTACTTTACATTTAAAGGAGAGTATTCTGGAACATGAAACAACTTCCATTCTTTCCTAGATGATGCAATGTATGAGGCAGTAGTTCAGAAATTTTTAAAGGGAAATCGGTAAGAAAACTCAATAGTCTTGGTAGTTACAGATGTTTTGAAAAAGATGCAATCTCAGGGATTGTGCAACCAGTCCATAGAAAACAGAAATTTTTCGATGAGTTGCCCAGAGATTATTAATCCAGGTACATAATGTGCATATGTTGTATGGGTCTGAGTGTTTGTATATAATTGGAAACCTGTAATTTTACACACAGTTTCAGGGAGTGTTAAGATATGCTGTGTGAAGATCAATGAGATAGACGATCTAGCTAGTCTAGTGAGTGAACTCTGAATGAACAACAATAAAGCGTAACTATGGCTTTATAGGAGAGCCATATCAGCAACACCTAGGTGGCATGCCTAGTCATCTATGAATAGTGACACATGACATGTGTCATTTGCTAACATCCCCCCTGATGACTAGCAGGACTGAACTGAAAAAACAGAAACAGAAAACAAACAAAAAAGCCTCCTGAGATAGAAGCTTTAAAAAAAAAAAACACTATGGTCCCCCCTGAGAGAGAAGCTTTAGAGGAAAAAAACACTATGATCCCCCCTGAGAATGAGCATGGGGCAGAACATGCAAGAGCTGTTTCATCTGACGGAATTGATGTCCTCCAAGATGTTTTGTGAACCCATCAGCAACTTGATGTTTGGTAGAGCAGTAAGACAGCGAGAGATATCCATTTTGGAGCTGCTCTTTGACAAACCACAGTTTGAGATCCATATATGCTTGATAAGCAGATGCATCTTGTAGTCTTTGGCGTGAGCAATGGCACCACTGTTATCACAGTAAATGGTTGCAAGTTTGAGGTATATAAGTGAATCAACCAGAGTAGTACTGATGCTGTTTGTCTTTTGCTTTTTAGATCCCCAACTAATAGGATTGCCTCCAAGAAAGGAAACGAATCCAGTACTGTATTTTCTTTTCTCAAGATCTGTAGATGCCATTATCGGAATCTGAGAACAACATAAGAGTAGGATGATCAACTTTGGTATATAGGACTCCTTCACTTTGAGTACCTTTGAGGTAATGGAGAACTCGTTTAGCTGCTTTCCATAGTGGTACTTTAGGACTTAGTAAGGACTGCAACAGCATATACCAAATCTGGCCTAGTGTTGGTAAGATAAAGTAAAGCCCCAATTAGCTGTCTGTAAAGAGTGGCATCAACATCCGGATGGTTGGAGTCTAGAGTTAGAGTGCAACCTACCTCAAACGGAGTGGATGATGCTTTGCAATCTGCCATATGGAACTTTTCAAGAAGTTCATCGGTGTACTTCTGCTGAGTGAGATGAATGCTTTGAGCACCTTGCCAAATTTCCATTCCCAAACAATAATGCATTAGGCCCAAATCTGTTACCTCAAAGTTTTCTGTAAGTGCTTTCTTAGTATGAGAAATAATAGAATCCGCATCCCCTGTCATAATCGTGCCATCAACATAGAGAAGGAGCACACTAACTTGAGAATCAGTGGACATGAAATAAAGGCTCAGGTCTGCTCTAGATCTCTGGTAACCAAGATGCAAGAGAAATGCATTGATTTTCTGATTCCAGCAGCGCGGAGCTTGTTTGAGGCCATACAGGCTCTTTTTCAATTTGCACACGTAAGTTGGATGCTCTTTATCTTTAAAACCTGGTGGTTGAAACATGTAAAGTTCCTCTTCCAGATCTCCATTCAAAAAGGCGGATTTGAAATCCATTTGATAGAGGCCAGCCTTTTTGCGCTGCCAAAGCTATCACTGGTTTAAGTGTGTCTAACTTGACAACTGGAGCAAACACATCATGATAATCAAACCCTTCTTTTTGACTGAACCCATTTGCAACCAGCCTTGCTTTGTGCTTAGAAAGAGTACCATCAGCATGGTACTTTGTTTTAAATACCCATTTAGCTCCAATTATATTTTTCCCTGTTGGTTTAGGAACCAGTTTCATGTACCTTGGTTATGTAACGTGGATAATTCGTCTTCCATTGCTGCAACCCAGTGTGGTTCTTTCATTGCTTGAACATGATTAGCAGGATCAACTTCAGCTGATAAGACCTTGGTCATAAGAGCATAGTTACAGGTAATTTTAGAAGAGCCATCTTCTGAGTAGTCAATAGGCTGTAACTCGGCAATTCTCGCAGACCTTCTAAGCAAGGGAAGATCGGGAACTATTGCCTCCTGCTGTGGTTCAGGAATGGGCAGCTCAAATGAATGTGAATCAGACTCATACCCTTCACTATCTTCATCTGCAATGGGCTCGTGATATTCAAGGGGTTCATAGTCTGCATAAGCATATGCACCATCTGCTCTATTTGCTGCAACAGTTGGAATATCAGGAGTGCTGGAAGAACTTGCAACACTAGGATTAGCAGCAGCATGTAAAGGGCTTGCAACAATGGAAGGTACAACAGAAGTAGAGGAAATGCCACCATTATGAACCATATGAGAAGACCCTGCAGGTTGGCTGGCTTGAGTGTCATGGTTAATATCAAAAGTGTTGATGATGACTTTGGCATAATCAATGTTGTCAGGATGATAAAACTCCTTAGAGTAGACTGCATCCTCAAGAAAGTGCATGCTTCTAGAGGCAAACACACGCTTGGTAACAGGGTCAGAGCATCGCCATCCTTTCATGTTGCTAGGATTCCAATAAAAATCACTTTTATGGCCCTGTCAGCTAACTTGCCCTGTTTTTGCAGTAATTAGATCCAGATTTGGAGCCTGATTTAGCTTCCTCAACAGACTCATAGGAAGGGGAAGAAGAAGTAGATTTAGATGCAACAACTAAAGGAGTAACAGTAGGTGAAGAAAGCCTAGTTCTAGAATAGAAACTAGCTTCAGCACTGCCTGCAGCAAGCAATTTTTCCTTCAATGCTTTCAATTGTTGCAGATAATCTCGCATATTAGTGCAAGTTTCCAACCTGAGATTATCCATTTGGCTTTGAATACCAAGTTGCTGACCTTCAACTGCCTGAATGCAATTCTTATGCAGAAAATCAAATGCTGGGGTAAAAGTTGTATACCCTCGAATATCTCTCTGAAAATCTGGACAAATACATGCTTTGAGATGATTCAAAGCCATGAAATCCTTTTTCAAATCATCAGATTCAAAGGCATCTCGCCATGTGAAATAATTGTCAATATCTAACATAGGGTGAATAAAGTATTTCCAAGGATTGGCCTCTGTAGCCATGTATGGTGAAAAGATGCAGATCCGAACAGTTCAAATTGAACAGAGCCAAGAAGGAAGCACGGATTGAGGGAGAAAGGATTATCAAGGAATTGTCATCGGGTGTTCTTCACGTAGTTTTGACCAAACGTCAAAAGAAAGGAGAGAAAGGAAAGAAAGAAATCGAATATTCTAGCTGATGTGTATCACATCCAGCCCTAAAAGTTAACGAAATTTGATTTCAACCAATGATTTCAACCAACAATTCAAATTCGAATTCTAATCGATTCGAATTCCTCCTAGACGTTAATATAATCTTTCTTCTTTCTTTCCTGATCAGACCCGAAAAAAAACTCGTTCTGATCCCACCTGCTAAGATTCGGCACTCAATTTCCTCCTCGCATTAAACTCTGATACCATGAAGATATGACTGAATATGAATAGGATGAAGACGACTATGCAAGGATAGAATGAGATAGACGATCTAGCTAGTCTAGTGAGTGAACTCTGAATGAACAACAATAAAGCGTGACTATGGCTTTAAAGGAGAGCCATGTCAGCAACACCTAGGTGGCATGCTTAGTCATCATGTGACACATGATGACACATGTGTCATGTGACAAATGACATGTGTCATCATGTATATACATGATGTGCATATCCATGCAAACATGGTGTCTATTTATTCTGTATGATACTTGTTTATCAATACAACAGTTCATCCCATTTCCCTCATTCTCTTGTGTCTTCTCTCATTGGTATAATAAAGAATTTTATAGTTGAAACATTGGACCTTATAGTAATCAAAATTCTTATTGTTAAAACATCCAATTTGCAAATATAATATTGCATTTTTGTGTGCCATTGCAGTGCTGTTTTTGATGAAGTTGATATTTTGTTTGAGGATCAAGACTTCACTGAGGTGATGGACAAATTGGATAAATCACCTGCATCTCTTACAATCCAGTATCTACATGTAACGGCCACGCTTCCTGTTGAGATACATGACAGTTTGTTAAAAAGGTACCCGGATGCAATGCCTCTAATTGGCCCGAACTTACACCGTACAGCTGCCGGTCTGCAGGAGGTAAAGTATGTCCACTTTTTTTTCTTAAATGCATTATGTTTCCTATGATGACTTTGTGTGTGATATAGGTGTTGGTTGACTGTAGTGGAGATAATGAAGTATCGACAGAAACAGCTTTTCTAAACAAAAAGGCTGCATTGCTTCAGTTAGTGGAGCGAAGATCAGTCCCGAAAACAATTATTTTCTGTAACAAGGTGACTTCAACTCAACCATGTCTTGAGGCAAGGGATCTTAACAGACTAAAACATGAGGATG
Organism: Isoetes taiwanensis; assembly: GCA_021234155.1. Classification (NCBI taxonomy): domain Eukaryota; kingdom Viridiplantae; phylum Streptophyta; class Lycopodiopsida; order Isoetales; family Isoetaceae; genus Isoetes; species Isoetes taiwanensis. The sequence goes on along the minus strand of JAJEKV010000014.1, from coordinate 9,776,741 downwards.
CAGAAGCTGTGTAAAAAATTGAAATCGTGGAGAACATGCGTAAAAATGCATAATATCTAGTCGTGTATGAAAAATAATAATACATGATTTTTGTGCCCCGCCCTTATTGTCAAATCCAGGAGGGTGCTGCATAATGATCTGCTTATCAAGTTCCCCATCTAAAATTACCAACTTGAAGTTCATTTGGTGTGACGCCCACAACTTGGTTCAACTTGTAGACAATCCACAATACTTCAGCGTAATCCAGTCCAGCCCCTTATGTCCTTATGATGTGCGAACCCTTTTGCAACCAAACATGCCTTATATTTAAAGACTGAACCATCCAAATGAAACTTGGTTGTATCCACCCATCTGGCACCAATAATGTCTGTTAATTTCAGGTTTAAGAATCGATTTCCATGTTCCCTGTTTCTGCTAGCCATTGAGGAATAATTACATGACATCCATTGCGATTGAGGTGCTATCAAGCTGATCTTCTAACTGGATTGCACATCACTTTTCTCAGCTTACCCAAGATCTAGATAAACATCAAGGAAAGATCTGTATCAGCCAGGTGGATACGAAAGCAAAGAAAGAGAAAGAAGTTCAACTAAAAAGGACAACAGGAAAAAAAGAAAAAAGAGTATGATTAAGATCACTTCCGACAAGATCTGAATCTATATATAGAATTGACCAGGCCTGTCATAGAAAATGCCACCATTTACTGCAGGTTAAAATTCTTTTTGCCACAACCAATGACAACTTCGATTTTGCATGAATTTACTTATCGGGAAAAAGGTGATGCCTAGCCGAGTGAACTTGAGATCTGTGAATGCATAAGCCGTTCCACCATCAACGTCAAGAGTTAACTTCCTGTTAAATGGATAATTGCTGAATGTGCCGTATGGAACTTGTCCAACAACCCCCTTAATTACTTCGCTTGAGTAACATGAATTCCATTGTCAAGTTGCCAAACCTCTCTTTCAGGGCAAACCAAGGTTAGTAAGTTCAAAATTGGCTATCAGAACATCCTTAACAAGTCACTTGCATCCCTTGTTAAGATCAGATCATCCATATGGAACACAATGATGCAAATCTTGATACCTTATAATATAAATTGAAACCAGCCTAGTCTTACGCTTATTCAAAACTGCCATGCATTAGAATTGTCTTGTAGACCCATTATACCAATGGCTTGATGTTTATTGCTTATCAAATTTATTGAGAGCTAGAGCAGTTGGTTGTTTCATAATTGCAGATTGAAACATGCAGAAGGGTGGAAAATATTTTGAACCGGTTTGACCGTTCCAAGTCCAAGATCTATGCATATCCTTATCATGCAGCAGTTAAACAAGAATGTCGCCTCAAGAACTTGCAAGATTTCTTGCATTCTGCAACTACCAAGCCATCTTTTCTCGTGTGCACCGACAGGTATATACTGATGCAAACTTAGTTTGGGAAGAGAATCTTGCTGATTCAAAATAATAAATATTGGCATTTGCACATGGCACATGGCAAATGGTCTTTCCAATAATGTCTAATGCTGCATATGAAGTAAGTTTAGAATGCAAGATTAATGAGAGAGACCGCAAGAGAAGAAAAATAGGATGAACTGCATCAAAGTGTATAAATGAAGATGTATAAAATAAATAGCTACATGGTGCCAGTTGTACATACATATATAGCTTTATACCTTAACACTTTCTAAGCTATATATCCAACATACCTGCACAATTTTTGCGCAACCAACAGAGCTTGAATATGCTCAAGTTGAACTTTGTTTTCCTGCTAACTGGAATCCAGGACTAAAAATAATTCTGTGGACATCTTTGGATTTAACTAAATTGCTCAATAAAATTATTTCTGACAGCTCAAAAACTCTCTCTGAGATCAAGCTGGTCTCTGTCATGGCCACAAGCTTGTATCATGCAACACTGCATAACAACACATCAACATCCCTGTCACAAATTCTCCCTGCTGTCTAACTCAGACTTATTCTGAGAGTATGATGCAATTCCTATCTGCGCCATATATGATTACTTACAAGGTATTAGTCCTAGAATGAAGCATCCTAGCATATGCTTCCCGAAAGTTTCTGTTACGTAGATTCTATCTCAGGCAGCAAAGCTACAACAATGTCAACTTCAAAAATACTGTCTTCCAAGTTGGTGCTCTCCTTAGTTACCTTATTATGAAAGTCTTCAGTTTGTTGCTTCTGTTGTCTACTTCTGGATTTTTGATGCAACTCATATCTGAGCCATTTATGATAGCTTAGGCCCTTTTTCCACGGTAGTCGTATTTCTAAAAATCACATATTTCAACAAATGGTGTCATATGTTATATTGTATATGGTTGTCGTATTTTGCGACTGCTGTGGAAAAAGGGCCTTACAAGGTATTACTCCTAGAATGAAGCATCCTAGCATATGCTTCTCTGAAGTTGCATACATAGTTACATAGTTACATAGTTTCTATCTCAGGCAGCAAAGCTTGATATATGAGAAGCTTGATAAGTCCTTGATTCTTGACTCCTTGCTTTAACCCGGGTTTCTTGAGATCAACCAGTGAGTTTCTGCGCCTCTTCAGCAAAGACTCCTACTCTCCTAGTCTAAGAATTAACTGCATATAACTTCAAGTCCTTGATTCTTGACTCCTTGCTTTAACCCGGGTTTCTTGAGATCAACCAGTGAGTTTCCTGCACCTGATCTTCAGCAAAGACTCCTACCCTCCTAGCCTAAGAGTTAACTGCATATAACTTCACCTCTATACTCTAGCTTCACAACTAGCAAAAACATAATATATACTCCTAGATCCATATAATACAGGATAATAGTGAAAAGATGAGCTAATATCTATCCTTAGTCTGGGAAACAGCCCTCATTTCTCAGGTCTTTTCCAGTTTAGTAAGATTTTGCACGTCCAATCTGTCCAAAGAACAAGATAAATCTGCCAAAGTTAGCACGGATCTGTAATAGAACAAGCTTTAAAGACTCATAGCTGACCTGCTTTGAGCTTTCTTGCAGTCTCATTACAGATCCTTACGATCTATCTCTTAGATCAAAGCCCTAAACAAGAAATAAGCTGTAAGCTCCACAGCAGGAAGAATTGTCATTGCTATTTGTGTAAATCCAGTTAATTGGCTTCTTCAATTGATCACTTTTTGCAGTTGAATTATAGAAATATTTTGATTTTTGGATGTTTCTGTTCTGTAGGGCTTCTCGTGGTCTGGACCCCATTGATGTGGAGCATGTCATTCTGTTTGACTTTCCACGAGATCCTAGCGAATATGTTCGACGAGTAGGTCGAACAGCTCGTGCAGGCAAGGATGGTAAAGTTTACGTATTTGCGGTAGGTAAACAAGTAGGATTGGCACGCCGTATCATGACACGGAATGAGAAAGGCCATCCTATACATTCTGTACCCCTTGATGCCTGAAGGTGGGGGAGGGTGAGGGTGAGGGTGCCCATCAAGCGCCCATCAAAGAGCCGGTTCACATGCAATGAAGGGCTCACCCTTTTACATGGACCATCACCTGAACCCCTTGATGCCTGAAGGTGGGGGGAGGGTGAGGGTGAGGGTGCCCATCAAGCGCCCATCAAAGAGCCGGTTCACATGCAATGAAGGGCTCACCCTTTTACATGGACCATCACCTGCCATCGCCGATTAGCGCAGGACAAAACAGGGCTCCTCTGTGGCGATGGTTGCATGTGAACCCAGCCTTGATGGTTTTTAATTTTTTAATCTCAAAACATTAATAATATACTACAGTAAAATTTAGAAGTAGAGCTTTAATTTGATCCCACACAAAGGACATTTTGAAAATTTTGGAGCTCGCTAGTTTTAAAACAATGATTATTTTGCCCCAACTATTAATGGCTTTTAATAGCCCCACTAAATGCCGTACAATGGACCATAAGTGCCCTTCAAATGGCCACCTTTTGGCCTTCATGGGTCCATCTCTCCGTTCCGGAAACTTTTTAATGTAAGACTACAAATTTGCCTACGGTTGCCTATATTAACCTTCTAATTCACAATCTCAACCTACAATTTCTTACAAAGAATGGGAAGACCATGTAAATTTCCTGTAATATATCAGAATGCCATGTTTGTTTCCTACAAGAAATCACAACATGTCTAATTTTCTTGCAACAAGTGAAACATGTAAATTGATAGATAAAAAGACAAAATGAGACAAGGTACTTGAACTTAAAATATGATATAAATACTACAAGAGTTTAGATCAGGAAAATTGCACATAAGACATTATTGCACCTGTTTTAAGATGTTTTAAGACTAAAGCTGATACATAGATATAAGAGTCTCCAAAAAGAATAGGTTCATCAATCAAATTCATCATCCTCCGTCTCCTCCACATTTATGCATGTTACTTTGGAACTTGAATTTCTAGAAAAGATATGACGATATTTTGCACCAGATTTCCAAACCTGATAAGCTCCATCAAAATTAAAATCTTCAATGACTTCCATGGAGCCCCCTCTACTTTCAGCCTATTGCAATATTTGATATGATTCATCTGGCTGAATCCCCTTCCACAAATTGCCGTGCTTGAGCATTGAACCAAATCAACTGTTGCAAGCTTCACCATTTCACCATACTTGTCCTCCCTCAATATTTTTTGGGAAAGAATGATCGATCAGGCATCCAAAAAGCTTTTTCCTTTCCATTCTGTACTTGCTTGCATCTTAAACTTCCTGAATTCAGGCATAAACTTATCTGCATTTATAAAACCATCAAATTTGAGCCCTCCAACCTGACGGTGTTCTCCATAGAATTTCAGCAAGATATTAGCCTCATTCAGTCCAAATTCTTTCATTTTCTTTGTTGCACTTGGCACATGAGCAGGTGAAAATATTTTAAAGCATGACAAAGTCTCATGGTCTTTGAATCTTTCATCTAATGTAGCTATAACAGTCTTAGGAAAATTACGTTGGAACTCAAGAGCCTCGGTTAGATCATTACCTTCTACGCTCCTGGTCATTTGGATTGAACGATACATATCTCCCTTTGCAAGATATCCATCCGGCCTGCCATAAGTAGGAATGATTGAAAATCCTTTGCTGTCCTTCAAACCGCTATTTAGATCAAGTTCCTCATCCAAGAACTCAATTTGAATTTGATCCTTCGTGCCATTCACAAGACTACCTACTGATGTCATTTTGTGGTGGTACACTACATCTCATCTCTCTCCCTCTCCCTCTCCCTCTCCCTCTCTCTCTCTCCCTCCCTCCCATGCGCAACGTAAAATCTTTTAACTTCATGTGAGTGAAACTCACCTCCTCTATCTGTACGCGATTCTTCTTTCAATTTCTACTTGAACTTCGACCACAAACTGTTTGAATGCTTTAAAAGGCTTGATCTTTTGTCCTCAAGCAATAGCATTTAGTGCTCCTGCTGAAATCATAATGTATATTATGTAGTTTTTCTAGTAATGCTAGTCATATTCAAGGATCCACAAATATCTGAATGAATCCAGTGAAGAATTGCTTTGGCTCTCTTACTGGACCTTCTAAACTGAAGTCTGGCATGTTTACCAAGTCTACAATCAGCAACATAATGTTCACTATGCTTTTAGTAGCACTCATCATACCTATTTTAATCAACATTTCAATTGTTTTATGATTGACATGGCGTAATTCTTCATACCATGTCTCAATTGATGGGCAGACAGTTACATTCATGCTTGACAAAATCAAACAAATTTTCTTGCCAACAAATTTGATTTCATTATTCAAAAACACGTTATACATTCTATTTTTTCAAACAACGCATTATATCCAAGGTCTACTATCCAACAAACTGAAATCAAATTTCTCATCTCCTAGTTTGATTGCCTTCCTATCAAGGTCAAATAATTCAAGTACATCAATATCTTCTATTTCATGAATTCTCCATTTTCTAACTGTACATGACCAGATTTCTCTCCCTCGCAACCCCTTAGCATGAAATGTCACTGTCCTTTTAGCTCCTGAATTTATAAACATCAGACTATCATTACATCTATGCATTTTATTTGACAAAGCCATAATCTCAGTTTACTTACTTCCGATTTTTCATCTTGCTCATCCGCATCATTTACAGCAGTTTATGTGAGTTTCAAGGATGGATTTCCTCGTGCTGCATTCTTACCTCTATTGGCATTGTTTCTTCTGAACTCTATTGCATGTCCTCTGCCTATCCCTTTTTGTAGAAGAACCTTTAGGGCTAGGATAACCATCACAACTGTAACATGCAACTTCTTTTTTAAGCTTTGGATATTCAATTTTTAAGTGACCATACATATCACAGTTATAGCAAGCCTCAACCTTACCTTTGCAGAGGTGGCTTGGTCAAGGATATCAGATGACAACCATATTTCATGCTATGGCAGGCAGTTGTTGTTGCTGGATAGTATAATGGGTTGGCACTCCTCCAGCCACTTCACTTGTAGACAGAAGAACCAAGGGGCGGCTCCAGTGTAGTGGATTACGTGCTGACAGAGGAACAGGATCTGCATCTGGTTACCCATTTTTGCATTGGAACAGACACTTGGGACGAGGAAGTGGACTCAGACCACCAGCCCCTTTTCTTGCATGTAAATTGGCAGGCTCCCCGTGCATCCATTGCCTCAACACCCCAGGTGCCGCTGCGCCTGGATTATGACCGTGTAGAGACCTATGCCCGGATGCTTGAGCATGACCTGGAGGGACTACTGCAGCTCCCCACACTTCAGCAGCAATCTGTCCAACTGACCCACCTGCTTTTGACAGCCGCTGAAAGATGCTTTGGGAGAGGCCACTCACGGAGGACCTCGGGCACTACTCACAGATGGTTTGATGATGAGTGTCGGGAGATCAAACGCGGACTCCGGCAAGTCACTAATCTCATCTTCTACCCACAGGCCATCAATCAATACCGCTCCTTCCTCAAGAACAAGAAAGCCAGATATCTCGCAGAGCACCAACGACATATGTTCGGTCTCCCGGATCGGCATCCCAGGACATTCTGGAGAAAGATATTAAGCAAGACTATACAGCCCACAGGGAACATCACCTCAGAGCAATGGGTACAGTACTTGCAACAGCTTTGCAACCCGCTCGGGGGCCCGACAATAGTGCCTCCACAGATGGGCTTGGCACTGGTCACCACAAAGGGGGATACATCATGGGCCTGCAATGCCTAGCTAATGGGAAGGCAGCTGATTTAGATAGCATGCAGGCAGAACTTCTAGAACTTTTGAAGTGGATTGGGCCTCCAATGGTGCCTGTTCTCACGACACTATTCAATAAAGCATTGCAAAAAGGCTTCCCTCCGCAATAGACCACTAGTAGAGTTGTGCCCATATACAAGGCAGGTGACCCTCAATGCCCAGCCAACTATCACACTATTATAGTCAGCTCTCTCTTTGCAAAATTATTGGCTGGCATTCTTGAGCAGCGGCTGATGATATGGGCGGAAGAGGCAGAGGTGCGTGCTTTGACACAGACAGGCTTCCTATAGCAGGAATCGCCGGCAAAACCTGTACTGTTGTTTCATGGATTTCGCAAAAGCTTTTGACACAGTGCCACGGGACAAGTTATGGGACAGATTAGGGCAGCTAGGGACCCCCTTTGACTTGGAGAACGCAATATACAGGCTATACGAGGCATGCTCAGGACATCTCACATCATCGGGACAGTTAGTAGTATTGGAGTACGTCAGGGTTGCCCCATCTCCCCCACACTCTTTGGCCTATATATTGATCAGCTGGAAGACTGGCTTTTTTAGCACGGAGGTGCAGGCGCCCATCTCATGTACCACATAATTCGGCAACTCATATATGCTGACGATGTGGACCTTTTGGCCTGTACTCCAGAGGACATGCAACGGCACCTGGATGCCCTTGACATTTTTTGCCAATTCACTGGTATGCGAGTTAACTTAGCTAAAACTAGGGTGCTGCTAGTTTCGTCACCCCATCAGCCAAAGGCTTCCCTCATTCACTTACCAAAGACAAGACGTGGAGGTGGCTTTGACCTACAAGTATTTGGGGATTAAGTTCTCTACTACCACCCACTGGAATGCTGCCATCAGGTTGCGTGTCACGGCAGGTTGGAAAGCACTATATGCCATGCAAAGCAACAGCCACAAGGCAGAGTTGTATGCCGGGGGCCACCAGTCACACATGTTTAGGGCCTTGGTCAAGCCAGTTCTCCTGTATGGGACAGAGGTGTGGGGTCCGGTGATATCCCTCACCGCCTGGAATGACCTTGAGCAGGTGCAGAAAGCCTTCTTGGCACGAGTCCTTGGGGTAAAGTCCACAGTTCCATACCAAATCCTACTCCAGGAGACAGGTTTTCTACCCCTTCAAGGGGCTGTATTGGAACACCATATTATTTACTTCAAGAAGGCGGTCGCTATGGGTGATACATGTTTGCACAACCTTGCTTTGGCAGCAGCAATGGGTCCCCAATGCCGCAAAGCCTGCTGGAAGGACAAACAAGCTCAGTGGTTCTCGCGTTGGGATGTATAGGCAACCAGATGCGTACAGGTACGAACAAGGAAGGATCACAATGCACTAAATCTGTACCTAGATACTAGTTTTCTTTGCAAGCTCTGGGATGCAGATGCTCTGACACACGTTGGCACACTATCAGCAACAAGACAATCCTATGCTCACGAGAGGCCTGCAGCGGTACTTGTGCACCCATTTGCCCATGAAGAAGCGCAGACTTATACTTCCATTCGCATGGGTGCACGTCGTCTCCGCATTGAGACAAGGCATTGGACTCGGGAAGCATGGGAGGATAGGCTTTATCAGTGTTGCCACCAGGGCGTCATTGATGAATGTCATGCTCTTCAGATCTGCCCAGTGTTTGCCCATATCCGAGCGCAGTATATTCGGTAAGGTGTGTCTGACCAGCCGCTGCATGAGTTACTGAATACGATGTCCGTGGGCTTGTTGGGGTTATACCTCGAGGTTATGGATACACGGACTCAGTTGTGTCCTCCGGGACAGTACTGAATTATCCTATACAATTATACAGTGTACCAACATACTTATTACTGCTAAGGTTTTTTCCTCAAAAACCCTTCGGGGCATGGGTTTTTTAATCCTGATAGTAATACGCTTGCTGCTCTTTTTTTGTTTGGGTCCCATAGGCCAATTTGTCTCTGTGGACGAAAAAATCTATTCTATTCTATTCTATTCTATTCTATTATGATTTAGCTTTGTATTTCCCTACATACAAAATTCGGTGAACTGTGCATCATTTCAGTTGCTCAGAGAATGGCTAGGTGAGCATTGTGACCAAACAACCTAGCCATTGCCAATATTGATATTCTTCATTTAGAATAACCCAGCACCTTCTAAAGCCTGTAATAACTGAGCCAAATTTCTCAAAGGAAGTCTGTTAGATTATCTTAATCATGAAACTTAAATTCCTTAGTTGAATCTCCAACAATCAATCTGAGAGGACATTTTAGCCTCATAGTTTTCAATTACTTAGTTCCCGATATCCATCCCTAGGATTCATACCTCTCAATATGAACCTAATTATAGAACCAACTTTGCTGCAAAAAATGGTTTATGCTTCTATTATTTTGAGATCTTTATCTGGTTCTGTTCTTCAGGACATTACTTCTTCGTATCGTTGAACCTTCTACAGTAGAATTGTGAAAATGAAAAGATAAGGCTTAGGCAGAAGAACCAGTTTCTGGGAGCTGGAGTGTCTTTCATGACCTGCTAATTTATTGAAAAGCTTGTGAAAAGGGGTATTAGATTCTATATATATTACAATGGATTCTCTTCACCTAAATGCAATCATATCTATTGATAAAACCATATGAAAAAGACATTGAGTTCTGTTTAGCAATGTTTGTTTGTTCTTTGTGATTGATCCTTCTCTGTATAGCCCAAAATGGTGAAATGACGGCCTCCGTGGAGTATAGCCCAAAGTCAGCGGGATTCCAGGCACAAAATGAAGGTGCTGCCAGATTCTCCGAAAATCAGACGTTGATCTGGGAGTTGGTAACTGAGACCTGCCACCTACTTATGAGCCCAAGGCCGTTGTACTGTATATATGAGTAGAGATAGATCTCAAGTTTTAGATGAGATTTTGGCCTTGGCTCGATTGTTTTCCTCTCGCTTGACGAGAGTTCATGTACTCAAGTTGATATCAAGAAATCTTATTTCCGCTTGTTTTTGAATCAAGAAATCAAGAAATCAAGAATCAAGAAATCTTGTTTTTGTCTTGTTCTCCCCGTTTCTTTCTTTCTTCTCTCCTTTGCAAAATCCCGCGTGACACTCAGCTAGGATTCTCCCGTTTGATCCAAGGGTCCTCATAGAGGGCTGTCTTGCAGGAGATCCCAAACCCAGACCCTAAATATTACTCAAGTCATGTTTCTGCTTCACTATCAACCAAAATCCAGTTTCCATTCTAAAATTTTCGCTTTGAATAAATATAAATAAAAATATAGATGACTAATAACATTTTAGTATCAAGTTGCACCCGTTGATCTATCTTACCATACATATAGCACACGTTCACATGGTTTCCATCTCATCCACACCGCTACTTCAAAAAACCCTTCAAAGTATAGCGGCGGCAACGCCGCCGCAAAATCATCTTGTGCTAATATAATATGTTATCTTCAAGAATAATCTTCAACGAATTGTCCTCATGAGCCCTGATTGGGATGTGGAGCCTAATCACTCTATTCCAGAATCTTTAGCAACTTATCCTCATGAGAATTTTCCCTGCAGTGTATGGGTATTCATCCAACCGTATGTGACATTAAATATTTGTGTCTGGCAGTGTATTTGTGGTATTCACGGAACTGCAAGGAAGGCCAACTCTCTAATTTTATTTTCCTACGTCACCAATTAATTCCAAGATTTGGGGGTTTTGGACAGGAGGGGATTTTATCAATCAACTTATCTTGGGGAATTCTATCAAACGAAATACTTAGTATTAGTCCTATGGCAAAAAAACGAAGGAAATACTACTCATAGCTGGCACCATGCCATATGAAAAATTTTAGCAGCACATGTGGTTGAAATTAGATCTCAAATAGTCTCGCATACAATTGCAAAACCATGCAATACAATTCCCCTCCATGTAGTTCTTGTTTTGAACCCATTTTTGCCAAGGCTTTTGCCTTCTACAAAATGTTTTATAGCTTACAGAGTCTAAAGTGTTTCTGACTGTTTTTGGTTCCATTTTACAGTGGCACCAATCCGTTCTGTGGTTCTGTAGTTGAAGGTATTAATCAACATGTTTTTTGGAAACTTTGCATTGTACAAGATTCGTTAAAAACTGCATCACCTACAAGAGGAAGAACATGCTATGCCCATCAAAAATTGAGGTTAAAATATCACCTCCAGTGGATCCTTTAGAAAATAAGATGCACTAGTTGTCTTGGCGATAGGAGCCACAAGAATGGGGTATCCTATGCCGCTTGCTCTTAAAACCTGATAAAACAGCGGTCATTTTTAAATCATGAAGTGTCCAAACATCGTCAAAGAAACAAAGCTACCATAAGTTAAATGCATCTTCATTTGTTCTGTCATCTACGATGTATATAGGAAGGACCCCATTGTACAAGATTCATTAAAAACTGCATCACTTAAAAGAAAAAGAACACATTAGGCCAAAATGGATGCTATGCACAAGAATAGGGTATCCTATGCCTCTTTCTCTTAAAACCTGATAAAACAACGGTCATTTTGAAATCATATAGTGTACAAACATCGTCAGAGAAACAAAGCTACCATATGTTAAATGCATCTTCATCTGTTCTATCATCTCCAGAGAATAACAAACCTCATCACCTTCATGGATTGATTGGCCTCCATTGAACACAACTTCCAACACACAATCCTTGGTACGCAAACGATAAGAACATGTTGGAGTAAAAGAATGATTCGGCATGTTTGCAAACAACATGATAAATAAGAATGCTTATAAATACAGACCAGCAATATATCAAAGATGGTGCAGCTAATGTAGCCTCAGAGAGAGAAATGGGGCAAGATTTGAAAACTTATCAGCATAAGGAATAAGGAGCTGAGCAGCTTGTACCATAGAACCAATTGTCATGGTCAAGGTAAATGATCGAGACCATGCCATGCTTAAAGTCCATTTGAATCTTGCAAAATTAAAAGCTAATCTTCTCAGCTTCAATGGGGGAACTTGCGAGCTATAAGACTAAGACACTCATAAGCATGCAAAACAAATTATCGCAAAGTTATCGGGAAAAAAATTATATCAATTCCAATACCCAGTGCTTTGACCATGTTTCTTCCACACGAATTTGTTCATCCTTGATCTTTGACATTAATCTTCCATCCCGAAGTTCGCTTAGCTCTTCCTGAAAGACATTCTCAAGCACATGCAATAAATAATCCACTTCAATCAATGGTTGATTATTGTCCTTGCATGTTGCAAACAATCTCCCTTGCCAATGCAATTTCCTATGATATGCCAGGATGCATGATAGATTTAAGTTTGCAGCATTACCTCTGATGCAAGCAGAAGATCATTCATGTTGACTGGATCAAGAAGATAGTCAAAATAGAGACGTCAAAATTTGCCTTCTTGATCAAGAGCTAACAGCAGAAGGCATGCTAATCTGATGTCCCAATCAGCCTATATAGTATATTGGAAGTTAATAAAAAAAATCGCAATGACAAGGTTAATGAAGAATACATGCACTATTACTACAAGACATTATCCAGATGGTATATGATGGAGCATTATCTAATAGCAAGCTACCATTAGGAACTTAAAGCGGCACACAACCTAAGCTTACAGAACAAAATCTCGTCCCGACAACCTCAAATACGTAGAAATTTCGCCTGAAACATCACCACAGTTTTTCGACACCCTCACCATATTGTAAAAGTCCGGTTCAACCAATTCCAGCTGTAACAAAAATCCCAATCGTAGTTAAGGAACAGAACATGCAGAAAATGGTGCCTGTTCTAGGCATACCTAGGCAACGCGGGTTTTTAGTGGAAGAAAAGATTAGACTCTGGATAATGACAAGTGAAATTTCACAGGGGTGGATATTGAAATATGATACAACTCCATTTTTTTAATAAAGTAATCATCTGTCTGCCATTTGCAAGGGCAGCATGTGGAGCTGCACTTGAACAAACCCTTGTCTAGCTCTAGGATCACGCACTATCATGCCGGAATCCATTGCAACTCTTATATGCCTGATTTCATTAGATACTGCGTAATAGAGCTGGAGCTGGGCTCATTCCATTTTCAAGGAGCTCTATAGGAACTGGAGAAGGAGAAACATAGTTAGTTAATAAATGATTTAATGTCCTCTCTAGTCCACATCTTCTGTTTTGTTGGGAAATAGAGAAAGCCCTTTTTTGAGACCTGAAAAAAATGAAAAGAACATGAAGCAAGCATGCAAATCGACATAGTTAGAACATCATCCGGCCTAAATCAGTTCTAAATGAGAAGAGGAAGAATACCAGAGAAAATAAAGTCCCTATATCTGTAAAAAACCATCCATGTGTCTATTTTGGCTTGCAAAATTGGTTTACATCTTGTGAGCAAATAGGTGCCGAAATGAATGAGAAGAACAATACTCCTACAGTGGCAACCAAAATACTTTACCTAGCAATCCATTTGAGAAGCTTTTGATGCTCAAACTTTAACCCTTTCAAAGAGAGCGTTCCATCTACGAAACTTTTGGTACCTAAAGCATCTATTAAGGTACACTCTCAATTCCAAACTCCACCATTCACCACTGCAATATCCAAGTATCAGCAAAATAACAAAGATTCTAAATATTAATTGAGCACAGGATAGACATCCCCGATAAATTCGAATTTGAAAGAAACTGGCAGTGCCCAGTTGATCGGAAGAGAACCTACCATGCTCCAACAACCGAAGAATCTCCTGCTATAGAATGTGCGAGAAACGTGGCTATGGCAAGGAAGCTCCGGACGATCTACTACCCAGGTTTGAAACTCCTCCGGTTGCAGTATGATGAATCAATGAACACGGGCGTTATGGGCTTCAGAAAGCCATAACTGCTTAGGTCTCGCCCCCAAATCTTTTTTAGTTTTGGGCAAAATTGTTCACGTCGTTTCCGGCAAAATAATAACTAACTATTAAACTTAAACGGCCCAGAATGAAAGTTGTGAAACAAAACAAAATGAAAGGTTGAGATTGCGCACAAACTATCATCTTATTTCGGCTTTAATACTATATATAGATGCTCAAACTTACTCAATTTTTCACACTTCCATGCTCAAACATTCAAGGGACTGATTTTCCATGATTCTCAGACTTCTTGGGACTGTTACAAAGCTGAAATTCAGGTTTGATCCATTCTATGCATGCTTCATTCACCAAGTCATCAAAAACTAGCAATTTAAGCTCATAGTTTAGCACTAAATCATCAAAGCAAACAAATCTCTCCATTTGAGGCATGTACAGATCATACTTACCTGTCTTTCCAGCTCATATATATGTTTCAAATCTGAAAATATCATAAAGTGGGCTGCTGTCATGACTGTCACTAGATTCAAGAGCATGTAACATATCCATAGAGTGCTCAAATGCTAAAATATCAATGTTCCACTTCTAATTCACACTACAATGGTTCATCATCATTCAAAAAAGCTTCACATGCATGGAAAGTCTCAAACTTAGGGCTGATCATGCATCTATCACTCTCTTTCTCACGACAACAACTACTTGGCTGCTCAAACTCAACATTGTCATGCAAGAGAACATGCTCAAGCTCCTCAACTATGTGAGATCTTATAAGATTTACCTCATTGGACTTCAAATTTACTGATAAATGTGTATTTTCCATGGTTTCATGGCTGGCCTTATGTGTTTCATAGCCAAAACATTCAAATCTTGGACCGTCATGGCTGCCAACATGCTCTAATTGCTCTATATCAGATTTAGCAATTGTATCCATGCAAGAAGACACTTTGAAAACATCATGTGAGACCTCCTTATCCTTCAAACATGCTGATTGACTTACTGTTATGGCTGATTTTTGCAGCTATGGCTCTCCATAGCTGCAACTTCCATAAGATATTCCCCTCAAATTTCAGTATGCAAACATGATGAGATTCCTAAAGAGCATCATTCTTTGAAAGAAACATCAATAATTCATGTATTTCAAGAGGTTTTGCAAAAGCTTGATGCATAGAATGAGACATACCTCTATGAAAGTACTTGAGCATCTTCTTGTGAACTTTGTAGCATGTCTTGAGTCCTCTCATAAAGTAGCAAAGCAAATGAAGGGTAGGCCATTTTACTTTGTACCTTTTGCACTTGAGCATGCAGGCATAAAAGCTTTCCACATAACTTGGTACCATTTCATTCTTCTTCAAAACAATTTTTGGGAGCTCTTCAATGACATTCTCTTGTGTGATTGGCACCCCAAATCTCGTGATGAAGTTCCTTTTGAGTTCATCTCATTCATGTACTTTGCAAGTCTTTTGGTAGTCAAACCAATGGCTTGTTTCCTCCTCCATGCACATGCCAAATACATCAATTTTTTCTCCTCTTCTAGCTTACCATAATCATCAGAATAGTCTTCAAACTTACAGAGATAAAGTTCAGGTTCTGTAAGACCATGATAAAGAGGTGCTGGAATTGGAAAGACCACACCAACTTCTATGGGAATTGGAACTGTTGCAACCTTTTCTTCTTGAGAAGCTTGCTCCATCACATTATCAAGACTTTAGGCACTCAAAGACCATCAAGAACACACTGAACTTCAGGAATACGCATGCTTTAGATGCTCAACAGCCACGAGAAACTCTACCAGGAAAGGATCTCGGTAGGACCTCCGAAATGTTGACTTGAATCCTGGCTACCAAGCCAACCTCATGAAAATGCCTACCACAAGGGTGGTCATGACCTCCAGGTCACTTAGGGTGATCAATCCTCAAAGCAAAAGATGGATTAGAATGGAGCAAACTGTAAAAAGTTCAACTGTCCCTGAAATTTTGACAGTTTTGGAAGTGCCAAGTTTGCATATCCATATCTTGGGATCCGTGCAGTAAAACTTATTCAAACTTAGATTGGTGAGAAAAGAGTCGCAGAGGATGCTTGGTATTTAATTTCAGGATTTTGGATGCTTCCTTTGCTTACTATGTAAGCGGACTTGAAACAGACATTTTCAATGTGTTTCATAAATTTTGACAATTTTGGAACAACCAAATTTGGGAATCTGTAACTTCAGATGGAAAGATCCTAAAATCATGAAACCTGGACTAAGGAAAGGAATAGAAAGGCATGCACCTGAAAAAATTTCAGAATTTTTGGATAAGCAATTTGAGATCTATAGATTTTTGAAAAGGCAGACTTGGAAGAGAAAATTTCAATGACTGTCTCAGAAATTTTTACAGTTCTAGAACAACCAAGTTTTGCAAAGCCATAACTATGGATTTATAGATGCTGAAATCATGAAATTTGTTTTGAATGAAAGATGAATAGCAAAGAAATCATGGAAATTAAGCTCAGATTTTTTGGAGATATGGTTTGCATATGGGGCATGGCTAAACTTGCAGACTTGGGACAATGAAACTTTAGTGTTTATAGCATGGAATTTGCTCAAAAAACAAAACACTTGCATGAAACAAGTAGAATATCATCTATTTGGACTCCATAACAATGCCAAGGGTAGTATTATATCAGAATTTCAAAGGAAATATAAAATTACATCAAAGTCTGGAATTTTTGGGTCCAAGGCATGCCAAAAAGTGTGATATAGAAGCCACTCCTCAAGTAGGTGCCCTTAATCCTTCTTCCCAGAGCCAAATCGACCTGTCCTTCACTCTCTAAGCTTCCCCAATGCCATCTTCCCCGAAGTGCCTTGCAAATATCTCCTTTTCAAACTGTTTTTTTTCTTCATTCGTCAATTCTTGGTTGGATCTTTGTATGATAGAGTATTTCTTGGCATGTAAGGGTCTGATTCGGGAGGTTTGGGTCATGATTGATCCATTGAATCAGCTAAAAAGTTGATTCTTGGCATTCTAGTTTTAGGGTTCTTGAGAAAAAGCTTGAATGATATCCCACAAGTCCAATTGAAAATTTAAGACTATGTTATAAATGCGCTCCCACAAAAACATTTTAGGTACTTATGTGGTTGTCCACGTGGTAAAGGATGATTGGGAGGATCATGACTAGGTGGGTTGGGCACATAGGCCAATTTTTAGATTTTTTTTTAATTTGGGCACGATTTCCAAGGAATTAGATTTCAGGTCAAAACAAGGTAAAATATGAAAATTTCAAAGCCCAAACCGCATGTTTTTTCGAGCTCTATCTGGTTAAAAAAAGAAATTTTGAAAAATGAGCAATTTTATTTTGAGGCAAAAAGGGGTCAAGGATGAGTGACTTGGCAAAACAAGGTGATGATTTGGCAAGTATAGGGTGATATGGCAATACGGAGGTGGTGATGTGGCAAGAAAAATAACAAATAACATTCTTTTTTGTCAAAATTTTTGTGACATGGGGATGATATGGATGACACATGGAGGTGACGTGGCTGATGATATGATATGTGAGTGGCAAATGACTGGGTAAAATGTAGCGCATGGCCATTTTTACTTTCAAAGCTTACGATGGTGTGAAGAAGACATGGAAAAAGAACAAAATGGAGATGATGAAGGGAATGAACATGACATAAGGGTGTGTAAGCAAATGTGGCTCAACGCTCAAGATGGAATCTGGATGCCAAATATAGAATTTATGCCAAAATCAAAATGTACCATACAACTCGATGAGGTCTTCCAAACTTTGACTTAAGGCTCTTCAAGCTTTGACTTCAAGTATTCAAAATGCTCTACATGGTCAAAAGTCCGTCTCTCAATGCCCATATAGTGTCAAATCAATGCCTTCCGTTGGTTCAACATATGAAAAGGTCTTCTAGAAGTTCTCAAATGATAGATGTCCTCAAGATCCATGGTCCATTAGCTCATGCACATATCTATGAAGCCAAATATTAGCAAAAAGTGTGACTTATGCATATAGCTCTTCTATGCTGCCAAAACATGGCTGCATTATGCCAAACAAAGAAAGATGGGCTGGTTCCCCAGCCTCTTGAACTAGATATGAGTTGCGCAAGTGTCTCTAATGGTTGCCAATGTGGAAAAATGGTTGGCACGAGTTTTCATGAAAAATGGGAGAAAGGTAGTATGGTGGATAGGCCCAATGATGTGCAAATGATCATGGAAGTATGAATTCGATGGACATACATGACAAATGAATGTACGGCTAGCAAAACAGAGTTGTAATATGGACGTATGGTGGCAACTTGATGTCAGTGATTGAGAATGATCTGTACATGGTGTGGACATGATGGAATATATGTGTACATGGCAAATGGGACGTGCAAATGAAAAATGATATGGAAACATGGCAAATGAGATGTGCAAATGGAAAATGATGTGGAAACATTGCAAATGAGATGTGCACATGGTGTGGACATGATGGAATATATGTGTACATGGCAAATGAGAAGTGGAAATGAAAAATGATGTGAAAGCATGGCAAATGAGATGTGCATATGGAAAATGATGTGGAGACATGGCAAATGAGATGTGCACATGAAAAATGATGTGGAAACATGGCAAATGAGATGTGCATATGGAAAATGATGTGGAAACATGGCAAATGAGATGTGCACATGGTATGGACATGATGGAATGATGGCAACATGATAGAATGAGGTGTGTATGATGTGTTCACATGTGCAAACGTGGTTTGATGATGAGCACATGTATTAGTGTAGTACCAAAGTAAAGTCTTGCTTTGGATTACATCATGAAATGGTACATGGTTCAACCAACTCCAACCCTGTCACAAATGTGTCCTCCAAATGATAGGATGCTGATAACATATAATATCTTCAAGAATATTGACCAAAGAACATGCCACAACCAATGACCTGCTCAAAAATGACTCTAGCGGCATATAATAGAGGCATATTGGATGTAACATAATAATACCTGCTGAGATGGAATGTTCCAGCCAAAATTACTAGTCTCAAATGATGATGACACACTTTTATGAACATCTTTTGATTAACTTACTGTTATGGCTGATCTTTGCAGCTATCCATAAGAAAAAAAAGGCATATATACATCCAAACATTCTTCTTCTTCACCTAGCATTTTTTTCTAATTAAAACTCATATTTCCCTCATATTTCAGTATGCAAACATGATAAGATTCCTCAAGAGCATCATTCTTTGAAAGAAACATCAATAATTTATGTATTTCAAGAGCTTTTGCAAAAGCTTGGTGCATAGAATGAGACATACCTCTATGAAAGTATTTGAGCGTCTTCTTGTGAACTTTGTAGCATGACTTGAGTCCTCTCATAAAGTAACAAAGCAAATGAAGAGTAGGCCATTTTACTTTGTCCTTTTGCACTTGAGCATGCAGGCATAAAATCTTTCCACATAACTTGGTAACTTGGCAGCTCTTCAATGAATTCTCTTGTGTGATTGGCACCCCAAATCTCTTGATGAAGTTCCTTTTGAGTTCATCCCATTCATGTACTTTGCAAGTCTTTTGGTAGTAATACCAATGGCTTGCTTCCTCCTCTATGCGCTTGCCAAATACATCAATCTTTTCTCCTCTTCTCTTACCATAATCATCAGAATAGTCTTCAAATCTACAGAGATAAAGCTCAGGTTCTTCAAGACCATGATAAAGAGGTGCTGGAATTAGAAAGACCACACCAACTTCTATGAGAATTGGAACTGCTGCAACCTTTTCTCCTTGAGAAGCTTGCTCCATCACATTATCAAAACTTTAGGCACTCAAAGACCATCAAGAACACGCTGAACTTTAGGGATATGCATGCTTTAGTTGCTCAATAGCCACGAGAAACTCTACCAGGAAAGGATCTCGGTAGGACCTCCAAAATGTTGACTTGAATCCTGGCTACCAAACCAACCTCATGAAAATGGCTACTACAGGGATGGTCAGGACCTCCAGATCACTTAGGGTGATCAATCCTCAAAGAAAAAGATGGATTAGAATGGAGCAAACTGCAAAAAGTTCAACTCTCCCTAAAATTTTGACAGTTTGGGAAGTGCCAAGTTTGCATATCTGTGACGTCCCCTACTCGTATACGGTGCACTCACCGTATACAAACAGGAGTTCATCCCCCATACCAGCTCCATGCTGATACAGGGCCCTCCACATGTCACTGCAACCGTAATGAGTTCCAGTGGGAAGAGTGAAGGGGTCATTTTACCCTGTCTCCCTCGGGGCCTACCTAGTTGCGGAAGCGTAAACATACATGTCAGTATATAATATCATCACATATCCACCTCAAAGGGTGGTACCTCATCATCTGCATAGACAAAGATCAGCACAATACATGCGGAAATCCTACCCAAGGCTCAGACTCGAAGGGATGACCGACGGCTTAGGTCTCCAGAGTTTATGGCAGACAGAATTCATGGCAATGGATTTGGCTGGCATAAGAACATGGCTTAGGGTTGTCCACTCCATCCGCCCCTCCTGTGCACACTTTGCAGAGTAGGTTGAAAAGTGTTGGGACCTGACTGTAGCCCGCCGGATGCATAGCCAAAGGGGCTACTCCTGGGTTGCATCTCCCCAGTTCCGATGGGGCAGGTAGGGATCACTCCCACCAGAGGTCTCCATGCTGACTCAAGGTGACTAGAGGGCCACTGCCCTTATTCGACTGAACCCACTGGAAAGTGAACACCACTCCACGGGTGTCGAGCCCATGCCTTACCCGCACTCAGTGGCAAGCCATTAGACCTAGTCACAATGATCCCCGGTAGGCCTTACACACCAGAGGGATCGTTCAAGAGTCAGAACACGAACCTCCTTCTTAGCCAGTCTGGCCCCTTCACCCACAACCAGGTGTGGTTCTTGTACACAGGCCGAATCTATAGTGTGCTAGAGAGGCTAATCTAGGAGCATCTAGTACCAAGCTTTAGGGCCTCTACCCCGCTTCCCAATACAAGGAGTTCACAGAGATACATCATCCATATACATCACAGAAGAACTAAAGAACTAGATCTAATCTATATCATAGAGTTAGGTTCTTTAGTTAGAGTCTGGTATTTGGGAATCTAAGTGGCCGCTATGGGCAATTTAATTGGCTAAACCTACTGACTCAATGATTGGAAGACGGTTTAGGCTATTAAATTGACTAAATACCTGATCCTTGGCTCGCTCCTCCTGCCCTGAGTTCGACCATCCTGCTGAACTGCTCGAAGATGGAGCCAACAAGGAAAACTAATAGTGCAATTCGCTCAGACAGAGTCTGGGAGGCGGTTTTGACCCTTTGAGCGAGCAAAACAGAGCTCTAAAACCCTATGGACGAAAATAGCAAGTTAGGGTTTCTCCTACCTAAATAGACAAGGGGTTAGGGCTAGGGTTTCCAATTATCCCTTTAAGCATGTGGGATAATTGGGTATGGCCCACTTGCCTTTAATGGCTAGGTGGCATAAAGGTATCCACATGGGAAAATGTGCACCTTGATAAATGTGCACATTGGTAAATGTGCACATTTATAAATGCACATACCTTGCAAGTTGCCCCCTAGGGGCTACCCGCCTGGCTACACGTCGGCGTACACGTCAGTTGGGGTGGCGTGTATGCATGACGAGGTAGTACAGTATACGTCCTGGGACCGTATACTGTGCTGGAACGTCACAATATCCATATCTTGGGATCCGTGCAGTGAAACTTATTCAAACTTGGAATGGTGAGAAAAGAGTAGCAGAGGATGCTTGGTATTTAATTTCAGGATTTTGGATGCTTCCTTTGTTTACTATGGATTTTTGAACAAGCAGGCTTGAAACAGACAATTTTCAATGTGTGTATCGGAAATTTTGACAAATTTGGAACAACCAACTTTGAAAATCTCTAACTTGAGATGGAAAGATCCTAAAATCATAGAGAGAAAGAGATAGATAGATAGATGGATAGCATTTTTACGTCATGCCACATTGGAAGCGTCCACATTGGGGGAGAGCGAGAGGGAGGGAGGGAGAAAGTTCTTTGTGTGTGTGTGTGTGGGGAAAGGGCCTTGCGTAAAAAGGAATTAAAGCTAGGAGCTAGCTATAAATAGTTATCACTTAAATGGAATAAAATAGAATGATTTTTATAGTCCACTCCACAGAGACCAATCAGCGGCCTATGGGACCCAATAAAAGAGCACATCAGACTTATTGAGAAAGCAAGCGTCAAGGTATTGCCTCAAGCTATGTCGATCTACTTCTATTTGCAACTGTATGCATCTGTGCTCTTGCACATTTCATCTGGCGCCACTGAGCTCGCTTTTCCTTCCATGCCTTGAGGCATTGTGGCCCAGTTACTATGGTATAAGCCAGGTTAGGGAGACGAGCATCGTCCATAGTGACCACCTTCTAAAAGCAGACGATGTGGTGATCAAGAGCTGCCCTCAAGAAACCTGCCCCCTGCTATAAGATTTGATATGGGACTTCACCTCAGTGCCCGAGCTAAGAAGGCTTTCTACACCTACTCCAAGTCATTCCAGGTAGCGAGAGACACCACGGGGCCCCAGACCTCGGCCTCGTATGAAAGGACATGCTCTACCAAGACACTGAACAGGTGCGACTGATGGACCCAACCATATGACTCCGCTCTATGATTGTTGTTCTGCAATGCATATAGCACCTTCCAGTCCGTTGTCACTTGTAGATGAATAGAAGCATTCCAGTGCATGGTAGAGGGGAAATCCACTTCCAACTATTTGTAGGTGGGTACCACTTCCACATTTTGCCCCCGGTAACTGAAGGAGAGGGCCCTTGGCTGACATGAGGATGATATGAGGACCACCTTAGTCTTGGCCAGGTTGACGCGCCTGTCAGTCGCTTAGCAAAATGTGTCCAGGGGCATCGAGATGCATTGCATGTTCGTCAGAATGTAAGCTAGGACGTCCACATCATCAGCATATATTAGCTGCCTAGTAATCTGGTGCAGGAGATGAGCTCCACTGCCCCCATATTCAGCAAGCCAGCTCTCCAACTGATCAATGTACAACCCAAATAATGTAGGAGAGAGAGCATCCTTGGCGGACCCTGATAATGCTATCGAATGGCTGGCCTGTCAACTGCAACCAGCCTGATCATGTCTCCTACAGCCTGTAAACAGCATTCTACAGGTCTGCAGGGACCCCCAGTTGTTGCAAACTTGCCCACAACTTTTTCCGAGGCACAATGTCAAAAGCCTTGGCGAAGTCTACAAAGCAGCAATACAGGTCTTGCAGACAATTCCTGTTGTCTTCAACCAAGGTTTAGGTTTAATGCAGCAATATAGGTCTTTCACTTGCAATCATCAAATGTATTATAGTAGAATGCAAAGAAATGATCGAAAGGCCTTCTATTCATAACAATCTACGAAGTCTTAAAAACAAGAGAACCATTTAGATTCTACCACTATTGATTAGGACTTGATAATGCCGTTCAACTGCAATCAATAAAAACAGGAAAAATTAAGATGAAAGGCCAGAAATATGAATCGTATAGCCATTTCGGTGAAATTCGTACCTGTATTCACTTTCAGCCAGATTTCTTGCTAGGTCATGATTTTTGCAATGATTCCTAGAACTGCTAAGAGGCGAATCGGCCAAAAATCTCTAAACCTTCGATAGAGATTCGATAAAGACCAAGGCGAATCCCTGAGCCACTGCTATCGTGTTTCACAAAGCGTCGATGAAGAAATGATAAGGCGAGGTAGCCATCACGCAGAAAAAAAATAACAATCAGTTATTCATGACCTTTTCTATCTTCGTGCCTTTTTTTTAGCCCATTTCTAATTTTTGTGGCCATAGATCTTAAAAATAAAGAATCTAACGGGGAAATTACTGCCACATCAATTATTGATGAGGTGGCATGCTACGTGGATAGACTAGGATTGCAAGAAAGGCTGTAGGTTTGGTTGGGCTGGCCTACTAAAAAAAAGAAAAAAAAAACATTTTTGCCATGCCTATGGATTACGAGAACATGAAATTTTTCTTTTTTCTATTATTTTATTTCTCCATGACGCCTTGCAGATATGAGCTGGCAACTAGAGGGTGAGTCGGGTCATATACACTGCCAAATCTTTTCTCTCGACATAATTTGGGCTAGTCAAAGCAATTCAAATCTTTCAAGGTCAAAATGGGCCTAGATGATGAATGCAGAGGTTTGATGTATATGTCAAGTGTGAGAAGAGATAGAATTATGTTGGATGGCATGGGATTCAACATGAGAAATATGTTCAATGGAAAAGACTAGATGAATGAGGGTGTAAGGTTTAACCAGATTAAAGATAGATGTAAAGCCACTGAGGAAACACATGAAAAAACAAGAAAAAATACCATGTAGATGATCAAGGGTCTTCCAAACTTTGACCACCAAAATTTGACTTGTTTTCTTCTTGACTCAAGGTAAATGCTTTCATGGTTGACTCTTTTGCATAATGTCCTCCTTTGATATCTTAAGTCTTTTTAGCAGAAATGCAACCACATATGATGTTAGGTTGCACTATAATGCCATAGAGGCACATGGATAAGGTAGACTAAAAACTCCAGCAAATGGGGAAAGAAAAGCATATGCTGATGAATATTCCTTCACACGCTACAAAATATATATATCACGAGCATAATGTAAGGAGTATTCTAGAGTCAATGTAAAGCAAACACTTGCGACACGTAGCCGCAAGAATCCATCGCCACGTTTTTTGCTAGAAACTCTATTCTCTGCCGTAATTAGGAGGAAGAGGGGGCTGGGGCTGCAGAGCGCCGATGGATCGGTACGAGCTTGTGCGCGACATAGGATCTGGAAACTTCGGAGTTGCCAGATTAATGCGGGACAAGAAGTCACGGGAGCTTGTTGCTGTCAAGTACATACAAAGGGGTGAAAAGGTACGTATTACGAACTTCCTTGTATGTTCAGGTTGTGGAATGGCACCTCTTATTCTTCTGCTCTATTTGTGAGTTCTGTAGATTGACGAGAACGTTCAGAGGGAAATTATTAACCACAGGTCTTTGCGGCATCCTAACATAGTGCGTTTCAAGGAAGTAAGTTCTGTTTTTTTTTTTTATTACTATGTTGGGTAGTATGATCTTGAGGGTTGATCTATAGCCCGTATTTTGACCAGGTAATGCTTACTCCGACACATTTAGCCATTGTTATGGAGTATGCATCTGGAGGAGAGCTGTTTGAACGTATATGTAACGCTGGAAGATTTAGTGAAGATGAGGTCCTTTTGAATATGTCATATTTCAGTTTTTAGTCTTTAGTGGTCTTCTGACTAAGTGATGCTAATTAACCCGTCAAACAGGCTAGGTTTTTTTTCCAGCAACTCATATCGGGTGTGAGTTATTGCCACTCAAATGTAATCATCCTTTCTTATTTTACATGCTAATCACTATGCTGACTAAAAATTCTAAGGTTTCTGATCTTCCCTTTTAGCAAATATGCCATCGTGATTTGAAGCTAGAAAATACATTGCTTGATGGCAGTCCTGCACCTCGTCTCAAAATATGTGACTTTGGTTACTCAAAGGTTTGCTTTCATAGTTACTGCAGAACCTACTGTGATGGTCATAGGTGTTATTTGACTCTTTTGGTGTTTGTCTGCAGTCTGCTTTGCTTCACTCTCAACCGAAGTCCACAGTTGGTACTCCGGCATACATTGCTCCTGAGGTTCTTTCTAGACGGGAGTATGATGGAAAGGTAAAATGAAAAACTTACACCATTGTAGACATACATCATTATCTTTTGTAAAGCTGTGTTTTTGAGGGTGTAGTTGTGTTAAAATTGATGACAGAGAGCAGATGTATGGTCTTGTGGAGTGACGCTTTATGTGATGCTAGTTGGTGCTTACCCTTTTGAAGACCCAGAGGACCCAAGAAATTTTCGAAAAACAATTGGGGTGAGCGGTCTGGTCTATCATGAGGGTTTTTGTATGCTATATGTTATACTGTTATATTGTGAATGGGCTCGCTTTTATAGTGCTTATTATTTTTCAGAAGTTTTTTGGAGTGTGATTACTAGGTATTGGATTACAGCCTACATTTATATTATGATGATGAAATCCTGACATGTTTGTTATTTTTGCAGAGGATTCTCAGTGTACAGTATACAATACCCGATTATGTTCGTATTTCTCCTGAGTGTCGACATCTCTTGTCTAGAATATTTGTTGCAAATCCTGCGAAGGTGAGATCCTTAGTTTGATGAGTGCATAGTCTATGCAATTATGCTTCATTCTATTCCAATTTTACTAGTTGTACTTCAAATGGCTGTTGTTTTTTTTTTTTTTTTATTTTTTGCATTTGTTTGACAAATGATTCTATTTTCTGGCTCTCAGCGCATCACAATTCCTGAAATCAGAAATCATCCTTGGTTTTTAAAAAACCTACCTGCGGAATTGTTACAAGGGGCAGATCCTAATAATGACTTTGATGACCCTAATCATCCGCAACAGAGCATAGAAGATATTATGCGGATCATCAATGAAGCTAAAGTCCCTGGACAACGTGGAATACATGGTCTAGATTTAGAGGAGATGGAGCTGGAAAACGAAATAGATCCGTATGGGGAGAGCAGTGATGAATTCGTTTGTTCTGTGTAAAATAATAAGATCAAGCTGGACTTTTCTACTACAGCAAACATGAATTTCTGGGGCGCTGACTACTTGCAGCATTTGTGGCATTTCCCTCATTGAGGCTCTTTTATATTGGTGTCTTCTGCTTTACCCTGCTAAAGTTCTGGTTTCTATAAAGGTTGCCCTTCAGCCTCGCTGCTGTAAAGTTTTAAAGCAGGGGATGTAGAACTAGTATATTGTTTGATGTTTCTAGCTTGTGGTTGCCCAAGGTTAAAGATGGCAATCTTGGTGCGACACTTGGAGCATGTGAATAATGCATTCATTGGAAGCTGCACTGTGTAGTTTGGAAAGCATTTTTTTCTGCAGGTGCTATGTTCAATTCATCGATAGAATTGGACATTGCGAAGTTGTTTCCAGGAAGAGCCTGCCCCTGCAATATGATCAGTTTGATTGAAAAGCTGTAATTCAGAAGCAGCACCCTTTGCGCTCAGATGCGTAGAGTGTTCCAAACTGTTAGGTTGTGTAATGTGTGCCAACTGTGTTGGGTGTGGAGGAAATAAACCATCGCTGCTTTGGGAAGAAGCCAAGAAGTATTGGTTGGCTTAGGAAAGTATTAGGTATGTTTCATTAAGTTTTCCTGGCTGTCTGGCCTTCAGATTGCTTTTCTAGCAAAATGATAGAGCAATGCAAAAACGACTGTAATTTTTAAATGCAAAAATGGGTAGACTTAGCCGGTTGGGTAAAATTTTTAATTGATCTCTGGCAGGGACATTCCATAATATAGTTTTATAGCTTTCTTAGCCGTTGGAGATTAGAGTATCTGGTCTACAATTCGAGTTCTAGCTCGTGGAGCAAGATTGTAGTATGTGGTCGTCGTATGTATGTGGTGTATATAATTCAGTTTTAGCTTAGATGAGAGTAAGAATTGTAAAATTCCAGTTTTAGCTTAGATGAGAGTAAAAATTGTAAAAATACGTCGAGTAAACTCTTTAGGAAGTGGAGAATTGTAAAAATGCGTCCAACAAATAGGCGTTTCTTTAAGAATCCTCTGTGCAATAATAACGTAAACGGAAGCTGTTAAAAAGCAACATATTGTCCATTCCCACGGTGCCATTTCTGCCGTGTGATACTTTTTTTCTTTGACAATGTTTTATCTGTTTTGTTTTGTGTGTTATTAGTTTTTTAACTGGATTGTAAAATTTTTAACGAACAAATTTTGAAATTTTTGCTGACTATTTGAGGCAGAATCGCAGAATTGCATTTTGTGGTTCATCAAAGTGTTGACTATGGTGGATGTATCGAGTCAAGAACCACAAAATGATCAACATTTAAGTTGAAATCCTAAATATTACAAACAATTGCTTTGATTTTTTTCATGTTGTGAATGTAGTCTCCTAATTTTTTGGGTTGCCATTAGGGGGGAAAACCCTCGCTCATGTGGGTTTTTGGCATATTTTTAAGTATATGTTGGAATATGTTAAATATGTCAAAAATTGCTCCAAACTTATTGTTAGCTTTCTCCTGGGGGGCAGCCCTCGCTCATGTGGGTTTTCGGCAAATTTTTAAATATATGCTAGAATATGCTTAGGATATGCCGAAAACTGCTTCAAACTTATTCTTGCTTGTAAACTGTAGACTGACGGTTGCCAGTGTTATTGGGCGGCTGGTGTGGCCTCTGAACAGAGAGGTCAAAGACTGCCGGGTGTGGCCTCTGAACAGAGAGGTCAAATCCTTCCTCCCGCAGTCTTTCTCCTGTAGCTTAAGCTTCACCAAGCTTGAGCTATGGGGTTTCGGTAAAAACCTTCTTGACGACCAAGAAATAATTTATCCTTCAAATCTTTCCTTGTCCAATTATGTGCATCTCATTGCAAAATGCTCTTATTCTACCATCCCCCACCTATGCACAGAACAGAAGGATCCATGGACTTGGATGATAAGAAAAGAGTGCTAGAGGTTTGTGGAGTTTTTTTTATAGAGATCATGTAGTAGATGGCCATTTCTTGTTCCGTGAACAAACATGCGATATCTTTGAGTTGTTTCTTTTCTATACATTTAACACTTAACATCATAGCTCAGTGCTACAGGGCCCATGTGTAAACTGAAGATCTCAATGAGTGAATGTGTACTTATTGCTCACAAAGAATTGCAGGTCATGTGCCTTTGCATGATGGCTATGGCTGGAGGGCTTCTCTCATAATTTTGATATGTATGAGACGAAAGGTTTATGGATGTATATTGCTACACTTTCAACAACTGCAGAAAAGCATCATTTAAGGATTATTGTTGTTCTGTCAATAGGGTAGATCATATGATGATGGTTGAAGAGTTCACTGAATCTACCGACAGTAATGGAATGAAGCTTTTAAATAAAAAAGTATTGAAGACGCCATGCAACAATATGAAATGGTAATTTTCGAGGTTACTAATAGTTGTCCCATATCTATTTTGCGATATGGTGTTTGCACATGGTAGCTTCTTTATGAGCAGAACTCTCAGTATTGATTGTCAAGGATATATGACTAATCTGGCCTGTAGTGTTGCATCTGCAAGTCTCACAATTACTCTTATTTGTTACAGGCGCTAGCCTATGACTTTATCTTCCTGTTATTTTGAAAGTATAAGGACATGGTGAATGCTGTGAAGTTACCATGTCATTTGAACATAGCAGCATACTATCTGAAGCTTGAGTATGAGGAAGCAATTCGACAATGCAACATAGTAAACCATAAGTTGAATGAAACATTTAAAACCCATCCATGCCTTTCCTCATTTGGGTGTACTTACAGCTAAAAAGGACTCGCAACATCAAAATTAGCTTTGACAGAAGTGCATAGAGATAAAAATGGTAAGTGAAATTTGATGTTCCTATACATGAACAGAAGGATCCATGGACTTGGATGATAGGAAAAGAGTCCTATACAAATAGACGATATCTTTGAGTTGGTTCTTTTCTATACATTTACAGTTATCGTCATGTAAACTGAAGATCCAGATGAGTGAATGTGTACTTATTGCATCACAATGAATTGCAGGCCATATGCCTTTGCATGATGGCTATGGCTGGAGGGCTTCTCTCATAATTTTGATATGTATGAGACGAAAGGTTTATGGATGTATATTGCTACACTTTGCACAACTGCAGGAGACATAACAACATTATTTAAGGATTATTTATTGGTCTGTCAGTAGGGTAGGCCACGTGTTGATGGTTGAAGAGCTCATTGATTCTGCCGACAGTGATGGCATGAAGCTTTTAAATAAAAAAATATTGAAGATGCCATGCAACAATATGAAATGGTAATTTCCTGAGGTTACTGGTAGTCCCATATCTACTTTGCAATATGATGTTTGCACACGGTAGCTTCTTTATGAGGATAACTCTCAGTATTGCTTGTTAAGGGTACAGGACTAATCTGGCATCTAGTGTTTCATCTGCATGTCTTACAATTATTTTTATTTGTTACGTTTGTTGGAGGTATGCGCCTAGCCTATGACTTTATGTTTCATGGTGGGGTTATTTTGAAACTCCTGGGGCGACGAAAAATATATTTCTTCCTTCCTTCCTTCCTATGACTTTATGTTTCGGTTATTTTGAAAGTACAAGGACATGTGAATGCTGTGAAGTTACCATGCTATTTAAACATGGTAGCTGTGACGTTCCAGGTATCTATACGGTATACGTATACATACCATGACACGTCACCAGTACAGAGTAGGCCTAAGGGCCAAGTGAGGGGTCACCTATAATGGATTTTATTAGCTATGCTAATAAAAACCAAAGGATAATTATGGATTATAATGGCATAATTAACCTAATTAAGCCATTATGGTCTAATTTAAGGATAATTATGGACCCATGCAGGGGTGCCAGCCATTATGGTCTAATTAACTAATTGTGACCCATGAGGGGGTGCCACCTGGCCCAAATCGATTGGCCAGGAGGGACTTACCATTTTGGGGCAAGGAATAGGGGTCCTACCCTCCAGTTCACCCTAAATTCGAATTTGGAGTGAAGGGGAGTAGCAGCCAACAGCTTACACTTGTTGTTGCCAGCACTTGACCACCAGCCTCGAACTATGGATGCCTACCGTGACCATGGCTCTAGCCAAGACACTGGTTAGTCAATAGATAGCTTCTTTCTCGCTGACACTTCTTTGAGTAGATGGAATGATTAAACTCTCTTTTGTAAGTGGTTGTGAACATTCGAATGGTAATTACATTAGTTCTTTCTGCTTCTTCCGTGTATTGGGAATTAAGGGAAGGGTAGAGACCTAAAAGCCTCTTAGTATTAGAGATGTCTCTAGCTAGATCCCTTAACACCCGATAATTGCGGCCTGTGCACAAGAGCCAACCTGGCTGTGGATGCTATGATGTGGTTCAGCACTAGACAACGAGTATGGGGGTGAATCGGGGGTGGGGGTCTTGCCTAGCGCGGCTACAGGACTCCTATAGTGTGCTAGGCTTATAGCCGGTCACCGTGTGTGGACCGGGTATGGGTCTGACACTCTCTGGGCCGGAGGGCGTGAGTCATGGATAGTCGTCCTGGGCTCGAACGGGTTAGTGAGCTGACCTTTAGATTTAGGGGAGTAAGTCGGGTACGTGTTCTCTAGCACGTGTTCTCTAGCACACCCAAGGATCTGCCATACTCGGGGAAGAGATGCCTCTCTGACCTGCCTCATCGGACCAGGGAGATGTAATCCGAAGTAGTCCCATAGGGTGATTCCTTGGGATTGCATCTCCGGAGGGCTACAAGCACATCATAGCATGATTCAGCCTATCTGCAAAGTGTGCATAGGAGGGGCGGATGTAGTGGACAAACCTAGCCATTGTCTTATGCCAGCCAACGCCATGTTATACTTCCATCTGTTGATATCTTGAGGCCTTGGCCGTCAGTTGATCCCTTGGAGTATGAGCCGGGGTAGTGCCTTGTCATGGTGTTATTTCATGTTATTATGGATGTATTATCTTTTCCGTGATGATGATGGATGATGGATGATGGGTATATTATTTGCATGATGATTGTATGCTAATGTGTATGTATGCTTCCGCTGTATAGGATTTCCCATAGAGGACATGGGACGAATGACACCTCCGTGTTCCTCGCCTGGACACTTGGCCATCCCAAGTGGTCCGAGTACGACGGAGGGCCTTGCCATGGTGATATAGTCGCCATGGGAGGGGAATTCCCGTGTGGGAGCATCGTATAGGTTCTGGGAGCGTCACAGTGGTATCAGAGCATGGTTTTGGTGGACCAAAACTGTTGCACTGGCTATAGTCTAACTCGTTAGTGATGGTACTTTCTCCTAGGTTAGAGTATTCCAACCCTGTAATTAGTGACTTAGTTGACCTAGTTGTGGGAGGAATGACCTAGTTGTGGAGGGAAGTGTTCTTTAGTGGAGTGGCTAAGGTCAGAAAGTGGAGCCAGAGGTTCGAGTTTTGTAATCGCCATAACTTTCTCCACGAAGCTCGGATCGACGAGATTTTTGTTCCAGCGTGTCGGGCATGGTCCAAATACGCTAGGGGGGTCGTCACCGCAGCAAAAGGTCGAGTAAGGGGCCCAAAACCCAACTCGGCCGCATCTCGGGTTTGGTCGTTCCAGAATTCCAAAAGAAAGCTATATAACCTGACTTGCGCCCGGCCGTATGAAAACGCGTATTTCTGCCGTATAAATTAAAAAAAAAAAGTTTCAAAAAATTTTTAAATTAAAAGTAAAGAGCCGTTTTTTTTCCTCTTTCTTGTTTCGCTTGTGCTCCTCCCGCCTATCCTAACCATCCGCCATAGCTATTGGAGCCCGAGCTTGCGACCTTGCCTCCGCTTGCGCCTCGCCATCTTAGCGCCCCATCTTCCGCCTCCCTTCCAGTCAGCGCCTTTGGCCATGGCCCATACCAAAGGTACGTTGAGCCCCGCCAACCTTACCCTACCCCAGATCTATGCCCTGCTTGGGGAGCATCTGGCCACTGACTCCTACATGGTCGACATCCTCCTAAATGAGTTGGTCCAGCGCTTCAGTGATGGCATCAGGATACCCTACCCCATATTCCACCTCTCCGAACGTTTCTTGATCAAGCTCAACCTCCAATGGCAGCCTGTGGTCGCCACTGCAAGTCGATCTAAGAGGACACGCCCTAGTTCTTCCTCAGATGCTGCCTCGGAGTCCTCTGACTCTTCTGATTCCTCTGAGGACGAGGCCGACCATGCCAAAACCAACAAAAAGGATTATCAGAAAACAGTGGATTCGGCCATCACGAGCATTTGGAAGAACCGGAATCTCGCACAATTCTCAGGGAAAACCAGGAATGGAATGGATGCGGAATCATAGTTGGATGAAGTGCAGGAGTTTGGTGAGTCATATGGAATGACTGACAAAGATACCGGCAAGGTTGCCACCACCAATCTTACAGGGTCAGCACGAATTTGGTGGAAGGGATATGCCCGCTCTCATGGGCTCACAAGGGGAAGGTGCCGCTATAAAGTTTTTGCTAAAGCCTTCAAGTCACATTATGTGCCCAAGGCCCATCGTTGCCAACAGATCCAAACCTTCTACCGCCTGGAGCAGAAAAACATGATTGTCCAGTCTTATACAGATGAGTTTATGCGGTTACGCTTATACGTTCCAGAGCGTAGGGCAGTTGAAGGCTACATAGAGGGCTTATCCCCTATCCTAAGGAAAATAGTTCGAGCCATAGACCCTAAGGCCGTTGCGGAAGCGGAGGCTAAAGCACTTAGCCTAGAAGAAGATACTCCGAAGTACCAGCCGCCACGACCCTCTTCGTTCACTCAGAACAAGGAGTATACACCTTACAGAGGGCGCTCACCCAGTCCAAGGCCTCCCGCCTCTATTGGATATCAGAAGACTGAGAAGAAAGTTTCCTTCACCATGCCAGAGAAGCCCACCAACACTGCAGGAGTTTTCAGAGATATCCTCCAAGCTATCCCTAGGGACGCCCGGGCCACCGGATGCAAGAATGCCCTTACATTACACAGACAGTGGAGGCTGCCCTAGTGGATATGGATTGGGAAGACCCGGATACTGCCGTTGAGGATGACGCGCCTGACTATATAACAAGTGAGTCTCACATTTATGCTGCCATTGAAACAGGTCAAGCCAACCCCAGCCCTCTGTCATGTCTAGAATTGGTCAAGTAGATTGTAAACCCTTTGTCATTCTTATGGATACGGGTAGTACTCATAATTTTGCATCTTCTAGAATGGCGGAGGCCTTACAGATCACCCCTTTGAGGTCTAAGCCACGTCCCGTTACACTGGCAAGTGGGGCCACACGCCACACCCGTGATCATCGTATCAATTTGAATATTCAGCTGCCAGGGGCATCTGTTGCTCTAGGGGCAGGATAATGGATATTGGCCGATATGATCTCATTGTGGGGATGGAATTCTTGGCCGCTGCCAAAGCCAACATTGATTGTGAGAAACGGGAGGTCACCTTCAATGCAGCCAATGGAGCCCGAGTCACTATAGCAGGTAAGCCGGTTAATCCTATTATGCAATGTATTTCATTATGCCAGTTGCATAGGGCTCTCAGGAAATCACAGATCATAGGCATGGTTCGACTTGCTTCAGTGGAAGCTAAGTCCAAGCAGGATGAAGTCCTTGATGCTTTGTCTCCAGCAATCGCCGTGGTTCTTCGGGAATACCATGATCTTTTTCCCGATGAAATTACCCTGAAAACAGGCACCAAGCCTACCAGTAAGGCCCCATATCGGATGAGTATTCCTGAATTAACCGAGCTTAAGAAGCAGTTGCAGGAACTCCTCAAATTAAGCTTCATTAGGCCTAGTGTTTCACCTTTTGAAGCTCCGATACTCTTTGTTAAGAAAAAGGATGGCACCCTAAGAATGTGCATCGACTACCGCCAGCTAAACAAGCATACTATTAAGAATCGGTATGCCTTATCACGGGCAGATGATCTTATGGATCAATTGCAAGGGGTTAAGTACTTTACGAAGATTGATCTTCGATCAGGATATCACCAGATAAGGATTAAGGAGGATGACATCCATAAGTCCGCTTTCAGGACCCGTTATGGGCATTACGAGTTCATAGTGATGCCATTTGGCCTGACTAATGCTCCGGCCACTTTCATGAGGCTCATGAATGATTTTGTCATCATATTCTTTGATGACATCCTTATCTACAATAAGACTTAGAGGATCATGAACAGCATCTTCGGTTGGCATTACAGAAATTGAGGCGCCACCAATTATATGCCAAATTCTCTAAGTGTCGTTTTGCCACCACCAAGGTGGATTACCTAGGCCATACTGTGTCCGCAGAGGGAATAACCACCGACCCCGCTAAAATTGAAGCATTCAAGGAATGGCCAATTCCAACCAATGTGTCTGAGGTCCGCAGCTTTCTAGGCTTGGCCGGGTATTACCGTAAATTTCTCAAAGACTTTGCCAAGCTCGCCGCACCTTTAACTGACCTAACCAAGCATGATAAGGTTAGGGATTGGATGGCACATTGGAAAAACAAGGTACATTCCGGATTTCAAGCGCTAAAGGATGCCTTGACAACAGCTCCTGTTCTTACAATGCCAGATCCTCAAAAAGATAAGTGGGTTGACAGATGCCAGTAAAATCGCCACCGGTGGAGTCTTAATGCAAGAAGGTCGGGTTATCACTTATGACTTCCGAAAGATGAATGATGCAGAGCAGCAATACCCTACTCATGACCAAGAATTGCTCGTCGTTGTGCGTGCCTTACGCATTTGGAGGCACTATTTACTTGGAAGGCGATTCCAGTTGGATACTAATCATCAAAGCCTCCAATACATCTTCACGCAACCCCATCTCAACTTGAGACAAAGACGGTGGATGGAATTCCTCGAGGAATATGACTTTGGAGTCATTTATAAACCGGGCAAGCATAATGTCGTTGCTGATGCCCTTTCTAGACACCCATTCGTCATTCGAACGCATTGTAATGCTATCTCCACACTCTCCAGTGAGTTCGAGAAGCAGATCCAGCAAGCCCTTCCCACAGATTCGGAATTCCAAGAAGTATGGTAAAGTATCTCTAAGGAAGTTAGAACAGATAAGGAGAGGGAGACTTTCCGCCATTTTAAGAAGGAAGCTGAACTCCTTTATTATAAGGACAAATTATGTGTTCCCAAGACATCTGGAGTTCGTAAGCTCATTCTCCATGATACACATAACAGTCCGATAGCAGGGCATGCGGGATTTATGAAGACCTATTTCAAAATCCGCTCCAGCTATTTCTGGCCAGGCATGAAGAAGTATATTGCCAGGTACATTAAGCAGTGCCAGACCTGTCAACAAACAAAGGCAGAACAGTTGCGTATTCCAGGAGAATTGCAACCCCTCGACGTATTCAATGCTAAATGGGAAGTTATTACCATGGATTTTATCGTGAGGCTTCCGCGCACCTTAAGAGGGTTTGATGCCTTAATGGTGGTGGTCGACAAACTTTCGAAGATGGTACATTTCTTGCCATGTCGTACCATAGACACTGCATTGGATACTGCCTTGCTCTTCACGAGGGAGATCTTTTATCTGCATGGGATGCCCCGTACGATTATATCAGATCGAACCCTAAGTTTGTTAGTGCATTTTGGAAGGATTTCTTCAGCACTATTCAAACTAAGCTTGCCATGAGCATAGCTTATCATCCGCAGACAGATGGCCAAACAGAGCGTACCAATCGCATAATTGAGGATATGCTACGTAACTATGTCTGGAATAAATAGTCTCAATGGGCAGACTACATTCATTTGGTGGAGTTTGCTTACAATAGTACGAGACAGGAGTCCTCAAGAATGTCTCCTTTCATGATAAATTATGGTTATCAGTGCCTCACACCAGACACGTGGCATAACCCAGTATCAAAGGTGGAGGTTTCGCAGCAATTGCTTACAGATATGCAAGCACTAGTCGAGGAAGTTCGAGCATGCTTGATAGCTGCAAGAGCTCGGCAAAAGAGTCTGGCAGATCGACACCGTACTTCCCGGGAGTTTCAGGTCGGTGAGTCCGTCTGGCTAAAGATCAAGGTGAAGCAAGCCAAACTTAAGATTGGCAACTGTAAGAAGCTTGCACCTAGATGGGCGGGACCATTTCATATAACCGAAAGGATAGGTTCTCAGGCCTACCGGTTGGATCTACTCGCACATTTAAAGATCCATAAGGTTTTCCATGTAAGTCTTCTCAAGAAGCATCATCTGGATCAGAAGAGATTCTTGACACACCAACACTTCTAGAGATGACTGAGGATCAATTGGAGATTGTGCCCGAAGCTCTCCTTGATCGTGCATATAAGCAAACCCATCGAACTCAAATTTTGCAATACTTGGTCAAGTGGAAACACTTACCCATAGAAGACGCAACATGGGTTCTTAAAGCGGATTTGGATAAGACTTACCCGGACTTTATCAAGGAATGTCAGGGCACCATTCAAGATGCAATCATCTCCAACCCAAATGGTAAGCAGAGTGTTCTGTTAGGGCGACAGGGGTCATATGAGTGAGATCCAGCAGGGATCATTCTAGGGGGTTGGGTTACATGCATCTTATATGGGGAATCGGGCATATAGGCATTCATGATAGGACGCATTCGTCTACGGCTACTATGGGAATACTGTCACTCCTTACGCTAAGACGATATGCAAGCCTTAGACATGATAGGACATTTGCATTCATATTTTTCTTTATTTAAGGGGGTGGTCCCTCCAACCACACTACATAACTTATCCCTTAAATACTAATGTACTCGCTTCTGCAGGCCAGTAACATACTGCTAAGCTGCAGAAGAATCGAGGCCTCGCTTCGGAGGCCAACTTGTGTTTTTGAGATAAAATTTATGTTTAGCATGTACTTTTGAATGTAATTTCCTACTGTTTTGTTGAAAACAGGACTTCTTGTCCTGCTACCTCCATATGTAACACTTTGAGGTTTCTCAATAAATCAACGTTATCTTCACCATAGTTACCCCCCACTAACTCTAATGCTGAGGCCAACATTAATCCAAGGGGGGAGAATGTGACGTTCCAAGTATCTATACGGTATACGTATGCATACCATGACACGTCACCAGTACAGAGTAGGCCTAAGGGCCAAGTGAGGGGTCACCTATAGTGGATTTTATTAGATATGTTAATAAAATCAAAGGATAATTATGGATTATAATGGCATAATTAACCTAATTAAGCCATTATGGTCTAATTAACTAATTGTGACCCATGACGGGGTGCCACCTGGCCCAAATCGATTGCCAAGAGGGACTTACCATTTTGGGGCAAGGAATAGGGGTCCTACCCTCCAGTTCACCCTAAATTCGAATTTGGAGTGAAGGGGAGTAGCAGCCAGCAGCTTACACTTGTTGTTGCTAGCACTTGACCACCAGCCTCGAACTATGAATGCCTACCGTGACCATGGCTCTGGCCAAGACACTGGTTAGTCAATAGATAGCTTCTTTCTCGCTGGCACTTCTTTGAGTAGATGGAATGATTAAACTCTCTTTTGTAAGTGGTTCTGAACATTTGAATGGTAATTACATTAGTTCTTTCTGCTTCTTCCGTGTATTGGGAATTAAGGGAAGGGTAGAGACCTAAAAGCCTCTTAGTATTAGAGATGTCTCTAGCTAGATCCCTTAGTACCCGATAATTGCGGCATGTGCACAAGAGCCAACCTGGCTGTGGATGCTATGGTTCAGCACCAGACAACGAGTATGGGGGTGAATCGGG
This sequence comes from Isoetes taiwanensis, assembly GCA_021234155.1. NCBI lineage: Eukaryota > Viridiplantae > Streptophyta > Lycopodiopsida > Isoetales > Isoetaceae > Isoetes > Isoetes taiwanensis. The sequence goes on along the minus strand of JAJEKV010000014.1, from coordinate 9,738,469 downwards.
GGTGGGGTCTTGCCTAGCGCGGCTACAGGACTCCTATAGTGTGCTAGGCTTATAGGCGGTCACCGTGTGTGGACCGGGTATGGGTCTGACACTCTCTGGGCCGGAGGGCGTGAGTCATGGATAGTCGTCCTGGGCTCGAACGGGTTGGTGAGCTGACCTTTAGATTTAGGGGAGTAAGTCGGGTACGGATGCGGGGGTCATTGAGGGGGCACGTGTTCTCTAGCACATCCAAGGATCTGCCATACTCGGGGAGGAGATGCCTCTCTGACCTGCCTCATCGGACCGGGGAGATGTAACCCGGAGTAGTCCCATAGGGTGATTCCTTGGGATTGCGTCTCCGGAGGGCTACAAGCATGTCATAGCATGATTTAGCCTATCTGCAAAGTGTGTACAGGAGGGGCGGATGGAGTGGACAACCCTAGCCATTGTCTTATGTCAGCCAACGTCATGTTATACTTCCGTCTGTTGATATCTTGAGGCCCTGGCCGTCAGTTGATCCCTTGGAGTCTGAGCCCGGGGTAGTGCCTTGTCATGGTGTTATTTCATGTTATTATAGATGTATTATCTTTTCCGTGATGATGATGGATGGGCCACCCTTCGTGGTGGTATATTATTTGCATGATGATTGTATGCTAACGTGTATATATGCTTCCGCTGTATAGGATTTCCCATAAAGGACGTGGGACGAATGACACCTCCGTGTTCCTCACCCGGACACTTGGCCATTCCAAGTGGTCCGAGTATGACGTAGGGCCTTGCCATGGTGATGTAGTCGCCATGGGAGGGGAATTCCCATAGTTATACGATGGGCGCATCGTATAGGTTCTGGGAGCGTCACAGTAGCTACTATCTAAAGCTTGAGTATGAGGAAGCAATTCGACAATGCAACATGGTAAACCATAAGTTTAATGAAACATTTATAGCTTGGCAATGGTAATGCTTTTGTGGATGATGCTACGGTACTGTATCTTCTTGTTGATGGTAACAGAGGAATCAGATAATGCTACTGATGTGATAAGGCACAAGCTGCTCTTGCAGAACAGATAAAGCTGGAATGACCTTAAAAAAGTAAAGCAACTGGCGCCTGACAATATGGCAGTAATTCCTTAATTGCATGTTCTGGCTTAGCAGGATAAGCAGCTATATGAAAAGCATTTGGAACCTTATAAAGGATTGTTCAATCCGGCTCCAACATAGCAACCTTCAAAGCGAAGATGGTATAGTATGGATCTGACTTACTCACTCCTTTCAGGGAATCGTCCCTATATCCTAGGGCAGCTCAAGGCCATATACGCTCTCCACATTCTTTACCGTATATATGGGACCAGTGTGGAACAAACTCTAAAAACCTAGTATATTTCCTATATAGTTTAAGTACGCACCATTCACATTGAAATCCTCCAATACTGTCATATTTTGTACATTTGGCTGGATCAGAATCAGAAAGAGTTGCTAGACTCAAAATGGGTTGTTTTGTTTGTCAGAGTTTCTGAACAATATGATTGGATCAGATGCAGAGTTCTTCTGGATTAGTGTCTGTTGTACAAACTAATCTATCACGCTGCGGTTTAAAAAAGGAATAGAAACTGACATATGCTCTTCTTAAACCCTTCTTCTACTGTTCTATTGAAGGGGTCTTGTATTGTCATACACAATATAATTCTATGCACATGATTCTACAGAAGTAATTGTGTTACAATTTGACCATTCAATCGAGAAAAGTAACAACAATTCCCTTGACATTGCTTCATTTGACAGATTATTATATGTAGTTTATATCTCTGAGTTCATCACCTTGCCATTTATATTGCATAATTCCTCTTCTAAAGGCTATTGCCATTTACCCTTTATACAGCTTTGAACAATATGAATGGGTAAGCTATAAAGAATGGCACTGCAAGCAAATATACTGCATGAGGTTTATTCTACTATAGCTCTTCCCACATAATACATAAAGGATATATACCTTGTTTTTTGAAGAACTTGTTATCACTCTATATTATAAAGTACAATTATGAATAGTTAAAGGCCTAGTTCATCGTCCACTAAAAGAAAGGAATCTTTCTATACGTTCTTTCTTATGCGCAAACCCACTTTATAGGCAAATCTTGGCCCCTCAGGCCAGGATCAACCATCATGATGTGAACCCTAAAAATAGAATACTCAGCATATAAAATATACTGGATACATTTAATTTATATGTTGAATAATAAGGTCGCATGGGAGAAAAGTTTTTCACTTTGAAATCTCATAATCTAGAGACCAAAGCACAATAAAAAATAGGCTCCTTTGGAATCGAACCCAAGCAAGTCCACAAAGCCATTGATGACTTAAAGTGGTTAAATAAACTTTTGGGGTTGCTGGAAGCTTCGCGACCTGCCCCAAGTATGGTCCAGCCGCTTTCTCCTTTAAATACATCTATGAAGTTCAATAAATCTGCTCCAAATCTGGTACACATTGTTTGCCTGGTGCTCTGATACCAATAAAGGAAAAACTACTAGGTAATTTTACTTGTTGATCAACTTAAATTGAATTGAAGTTCTACTATAACAAGTTGTATTTCAATTGAACCCTATTAAAATTTGTTGTAGCAAAGAAATTGACCCGAACATTGTAGCTGTTTCGAGTTTTAATTTTTCGACAGCATAAGCCTTCTTAGTTACACTCCAATAGGCTTAAGAATCGCATACATTCATGTAATCAAGATAACTAATTAAAAAATACCTTTTTAGCTTTTATTTACATCGATCCAGCCCGACTAGCTAGACCAAACAAATTGAAATGAAGTGTTGGCTCCAACAGATTTCACCTTCAAAAAGGTAGTTTTTTAATTAAAAAATGCTTAATAAGGTTTTTTCCCTCCATAATAGAGAATGCATTTAGCAAAGACAACAATATCACTAACACATGTCCTTGCATAGTCTCAGCAGAAAAAAACTCCTCTGTGATATTGTGCAGGTTCAAATCTTTTTGGGGCTGCTGCGCAGGTCCAAAAGTAATGGAGTCAACATGGATATAACACAACAATATCAACATAGCAAGCATGAGAAGGTCCAAGAATATTCCAGATGTCTGCCAGAAACAAAAAAAAAAGGTAAATGAGATTAACTTTACTAATGAAGTAGCATTGTTAGCAGAATTGGATCATCAAGTAAATCATGCTAGAGATCTGTAGATAAGTTTTTTGTATTATTGTGTAAGTCGGTTAGGAATTCGCGAGCAGAATGAGCTTTATCAGTTGCTTGTAACTGGTTTTTTAGTTGGTGAAAAGAATGAGAAGGAATATTTTGAGTATAGTGAGAGATAAAATAAGGACTAGGATGTTGACATAAACCACTATCAAGAAGAGCCATAATTTAGCCAATTTTTTCCAAACAAGGTCAAAATTTCGCCATTTAGCTAAGTTTAGCCACTAATTTTTTCCATGGACAAGACCATGGATGTTGTGACGAATCCATTCATTGAAAATTGCTACTCCATTTAATGAAAATTGTAGCAGGACATTTGATGATATTCATAACAATGAGCTTGAGAGAATTGATGAGATTGATTGTACTGGTGGGAAATAATGGTTTTGTGTTTTCTTGTATCACGTGCATCTCACAACACTGACATATCCTCTCCTCCCTGGGGATCCCGTGCCCGCCATTCACCCCCCAACGACCTGTTTCAATTCTGAGGTAATGGGATCCCGTCCTTATGGCAGCAATAGCTCTCCGTTTCTTCACAGAGATGTGTACTTTCAAGTACCGATGGGGTCCATGCTCAAGGCCGGGATTAATCTGAGCGTGATAGTGCTCTGTCTTGGGCTTTGCAAGAGTAGAGGCATCCCATAGAGTGGCAGCATAGCCCGCATCCAATTGCCCATTCTGTGCATCAAAATCTGCCAGTGCCACCATCTGTTGGTAATCCATAGACCACCTCCTAAACCATCCCTTACAGTGCTCGTGCCATACCCTCTTCAGCCGTTGGGGGCCCTGCGTTAACAACACGGCCTGTGGAGGCAAGCGATGCTCATCCATCCCATCCACCTTATGGTAAGATGCGCAAGATAGCGAATCGTCAGTAAAGGCGAACCCCGTCTCATACAACAAAATCTGATACGGTACGGTGTCCTTCACTCCTAAGCTATATGTTAAGAAAGCTTTCTGCACCCTTTCCAACCTATCCCTTGTGTTTTTGCTAACTGCTGGGCCCCAAATCTCCACCCCATATAGCAGCACCGGCTCGACCAAAGCCCTAAACAGGTGTGCTCTCCTCGCCCGATCCACGGATATATCTATCCGCAACACGGCGTTTTGCCTTCGCATATAGAGCCTTCCAACCGTGACCGGCTCTCCTCTCCACACACTCATCCCACAACATGTTAGTAGTGAAATCAATTCCCGGATACTTGAAGCTCGCACCATATCCACTTCCCCGCCCCCTCGTAATATAACTCCGGGATAGGGTGTTGCGAGGACAGGATCGCGAGAAGCTTAGTTTTGTGCAAGTTCACTGTCATTCCCATTGCCCCACAGAACCCACTGAGGGCATCCAAATGCTGCTGCATACTGCTGGCCGTGTGGGCTAGCAAACCTACATCATCCGCATATAGTAATCGGCTCACGAGGTCGATCGATAATTGCACCCGGCTCCCCCATGGTGCTTTGCATCCCCGCCTCCAAGCTATCAATGTACAACCCAAAAGTGTTGGAGACAGCGGGCAACCCTGCTTAACTCCCATAGTGCTAGCTACCCGCCGATCTTCATAAGGCAGTGCAGCATAAATCCCATTATAAAGCTTGTGCACCACATTCTGCAACTCCTGTGGAACTCGCAATTCTTGCAACCTCTGCCATAGCATGTCTTTGGGGACGGTATCATATGCAGTCTTAAAATCTACAAAGCAGCAATACAAGTCCTGTCGCGCATTCCGGCTTGCCTCCATCAACACTCTCAAAGTGAAGATATGGTCGGGTCGTGGAGTGAGCCGGGCGAAAGCCTGCCCGCCAATTGCGCACCCCGCCTCCTCGGCCCACTTAGTGAGTTTTCTTCCTCCACCACTGCGCCGGGAGCTTTGCAAACAAATGAGCTTACCATAATCATCCGGTAATTCACGGCTCATCCAGATATTACCGGCTTTATGAGCGGGAACAACCTTACTAACCATCCACTCTCGGGGAGCCCCCTCGCCGTCGAGCCTTGTTAATGATCACCGCCGAGGAGGCCCTACCACGGATGGGCCACCCCATTTCAACGGCTTTCGGCCTGCAGCCCCGTAAATCCTTTGCCTTGCCATTCGCCGGATGCACGAGACCTGGCTGGACATCCCCCCCGCGTGAGCTGCAGGACCTCTCCTACCTGATCCGGGACCCTGGCATTAGCTCCTGGGGGGTCATATAACTCCTGCAAGCGGTGCATCCATTGCTCCACACACATTACCAGCCATCTGGCGCTTCTGGTATAACACCTTACGCCAAAAAGCTTTTGGCTTTGCCATGAGCATGTCAAGCAGGCGCTCCTGGGTTTCTGCCATGTATCTCCCCTTCTTGGCTTTTAGGAAGAGCTTATAGTCTTGCAGGGCCTGTGGCCGCAATTGTGGATCTATGACCAAGCGTAGCTGGCTCTTTAGAGCCTTGCAATCAGCATCAAACCACGGGTTCTCAGGAAAATGTGCGGTGTCCCTCTTTGGAGGGCCCTTCACTGCAAAGGAAGCACCAGCAGCTGCAAGCAGTGCTCTCACCAGCCATGCACACCTGTCTTGCAGTGTGTAGAAGCTATCAAACCCTTGTAACTCGCGCACCAACACAGATTCATACTGTCCCTGCTTCTGATAGCGTGGGATGTATGGTAATCCTCCACGCCCCCTTTTCGGTGTCTCCACTATTGAGTGCTCCCAATTCAGCGTGACATAAAGCGGGTAGTGAATCTAGTGATCTGACAAAGCCTCCTCATCCCCTGTGCTTGTGCCAATGGAGAAGTGTGTAACCATGTCAAGTGCTGCTACCGGAGCGAGAAGGTAATCCAACACACTAGCTCCCCCATCCTGCCTATCACTCCTGCAAGTAACACCCCCTGCGTGTGGCCATCGCTGCATACCATTACAAATTACCATGTCAAAAACCTGGCAGAGCTGGACCAGCTGCCTGCCAAATGGTCTAGCCACCATATCCTGGGAGTGCCGTGTATGCTGAATAGCGGCTGTCTCAAGCCAAAGCGGATCAGGTCACCGACTGCAACTGCGTCGTACGAGCATTGAAATCTCCTAGCAAAAACACCTGTCCCTGCTGTCTATAGCAGTCTATGTCATCATACAATTCCCTATACGGCATCTTGACATCTGTGTCTGCATCATGTACCTGGTAGAACTTAGAGCCTGCATGGGGAATGTAGAGAAACAATGGGACATGACCAGGCTCTAATACCGTTACCCACATGTAGCGGTTAAATGCATCAGACTTCTGAAGTGTGATCTTGCATGCTAAGGCGTCCCTAAAGTAGCAAGCCACTCCACCGGTATTCGCGTGCGCCATGGCGCCATTAGCAAGTGAGAAATGCCGATATCCTCGAATGTCCGGCAATCGATGCCCTTCATACTCCCATGTCTCCTGCGCAGAAGGCGATGTCCATGTCTGTCGCGATCCCATTCAAGCCCTTCGCCCTTACGCCACACGGGAAGCCCCTACAATTCCGTGAAACAATGCGAAGACACTTTCCCTATCTTTGAATGTATTTTGTGGACCCATCGCATTCACGAGGATGCCTTTGTGGTTGGAATAACTTGGGCAGCCTGTTCATGGGACCACGATGGATGTCTTTGCAGGTTGTGGAAGGCCTCAACCGCCCTCTCCCCGCCTCGCCTCGGCTCGATGCCCCCGACCGCTCGCCCTGCGGACGGCCATTTGTTGGGTGGGAGTCTTTGCCTCAGAATCATGTCGGCGAGGAGGCACATATACCTTCATCTTGCCATTAACCAAACCAGCAGCCCCTCCAAATTTTGTGAATCTCTCTTATCTTGACCAACTCTTGGCTTCTTTCCCGTTGTTGCGATGGCGTGAGATCCAGATCGGGTATATGGGCGTACCTTTCAAGCGGCGGTGCGGTGCAACAACAAAGATTTTGCCTCCCAATCCAAGGCGCAAACTTAACTAGCCAGAGGGTTTCATGTTGGGTCCTCAGGCCCGATTGGACTCTTGATAGCCAAATCGTAATTGGAGCTTTGCAAGTACCGGGGTGGTAAGCTTACGGCAAATCCTCGCCTTGCTCCTCGGCAATTCCGCGACAATAAGGTTGAGGCGGTGCACGGATGTCTTGCTCCACACGGCACCCGCTGATTCCTCGAGCCATCTCGGCCTGCGGCATGGGGGTGCTGGTGCAGACGACTGTGGTGCACTCCGGACTCGTTGCACCTCCATTCGGAGGTCCTGCATCTCTTGCTGTAAGTGGGCCATATGGTTCTCTATATGTGAGCATCTTCCTGACATCTCCTGCCTGTCTGCCTTTGCTTCATCAAGGAATTGGAGCGTCCCCCGCACCGCTTCCACATCCTTTTCCTTAGCATCTATCCGACCAGCCATGCTTGTGACTTGTACAATCTGCTGCAGCAACCCCTTCATGTCAGCCCGTGCTTGCGCCATCTCTTCCATCCACTGCTGGTGGACCTTATCCAAGTGGTGCCCCATCTCCGTGACTAGCTGCGTTGTTGCTTGTATCTCCCCTCTTATCTGGTCATGAGCCTTTTGGGCTCCCCTGCAATCATAATCCCCGAGCCGAACTTCCACAAAGGAAATTCGCTCCTTCTATTCATTAGGGATTTTTTGAGATCATAAAAGGGCCTTCTAAGAATTGCTGACTAAGCTATATGAACTACCAATCAAAAAATAGAACTGGTAATCCAGTCAGCAAAACAGTTATAACTAACTCACTGGATCACATTTTCTAGCATAAGTGTTAATAGAAAAGTCCAAATGAGCTCTTGTTTGGTGCAATAGATAGATCTCATTGAGATCTTTCCAACCTTGGGTGGTTTGCATATCTTTTAGCCCCATAGGATAGTAAAAAATGGTAAAAACCATATTTTTTAGAGTTTTGACAATCATAAGTGGTTAAAATATGTGCAAAGCACCTAAGATTGGAAAGATCTCAATGAGATCTATCTATTGCACTAAACGAGAGCTCATTTGGACTTTTATATCAACAGTTATGCTAGAAAATGTGATCCAGTGAGTTAGTTGTAACAGTTTTGCTGACTGGACCCGTCAGGCTCTGATTTCTGATTGGTAGTTCATTTATCTTCATTTGGCTTAGTTGGCATTTTTTGAAGGCCCTTTTTTAATCTCAAAAAAACCCTAATGAGAAGCTGCTTCTTGCGCGCAGCCCCTGGGAGATGGTCCCGTGATGCATCTCTAATGTTGATAGTTATGTTGATGGCCCCTGGGAGACACTCAGATGCATCTCTAATATTGATAGTTATGTTAAAAATATCAAGCGGCATCGTGGTTTGTTTCCAATTTTCTCCGCAAATTTCGTCACTACAACCTACGTTGTTGATATTATCATACACAAAACACATGTTAGCAAGACAGAATTGCGTGATTGATGTAGAACCAATCAAACTGCCAGCAATCTAGGCATGTTCTGCAATCTAACAGAGCCAATCAAACTGCCAGCAAAATCGAAAGCAAACTCGTTTCAAGCATAGACCTTGTGGGTTGCTCAAATTCTCTGTTGCCACAAATCGAAATGTCCTGGTGCTCGAAATCAAAATGCCTTAATGCCAAAATTGAATTGTGAACCTTACAAATGGTCTAACCTAATGAATAGTCATGGATGCTGTCGAAAATCGTTAGAAACCATTCCAGAAATGCCAATCCTTGTGAAAAGCAGAAGCTAGAGAAATAAAGAAGAGGCGCCCACCTGACAAATATTGGACTGGGGATAGCTACCACACACTTTGGCATGCTGCTATAAAAGACAGTCGTTGGGTAGCATAGCGGCAGCCGGCGGCAAGAAAAATCTTGCAATTTGCATTGCCGGCATTGTCGTCTTTGAAGTCTGCAATAAAAAGAACCAGGAGTACATTCGACACAAATCTGGAGCTGGAATGCTGACTACCCAAATGTTGCTCCTCAAATCCACCTGGAGCAGTTCTACGCTTCAGTTTCTACCTCTGCCACGGCTCCACTTAACCTTGGGTGCCTTGGCGATGGTAGTAGAATCCCACTAAAATCCCAAAGAAACAATAGTCCAACCAAATTAAATCGATTTTTTTCAAACTTCATTTTTTTTTTTTCTCCCTCTAGTCTTCTTCAAGGCTCTATGCCACATAACTAATGGGTCATTAAATATTGTTGCCACCTCATTAAAACAATGGGTCATTTATTATTGATGCCACCTCATCAAGTGGCATTGATTGCACTAAAATATGCGTGGCTAGATCTGGGCCATTGATGCGACACATTTGACGGTCCAAATCAATTTGGCTTAAGCTGCCCCCTTGATGTTCCAATACTTTGAGGTGTCGCCGCATGGACCGTCGATCTCAGATTTGGACGGCTCACATAGTGACACCTCAAAATACTGGAACAAGGGGGGTGCTTATATAATTGTATATATATAAGAGATATTCTACTTGTTTTTTGTTGTTTGCAGGCAACTTGAATTGTCTGTTCAAGGCTGTTGGCAAGATGGTAAGTCTGATATTGCTAAATCTGGACAAAGGGCTCCTGCTTTTAATATTTTGTATGATCCAGTTTTTACTACTTCTAAACTTGCTTTCATAAGTGCTGCTGGTAGGTCTGGATTAACAGAAGTTGCCACTAAGGCCAAGAAAGTTTATGTTTTAGCTTTTAGAACTGAACATGACTTGTTGAGTGATTCTAGAATGGGGCTCGCATGAAAACAACAAAAACCTCCCGATCACCGGGATTAAAAAACCCCGCCCGGGTTTTCGAGGAAAAACCCTAGTGATAAGCCTTCGGCAAGGGGCTTGGACAAATGTAAGGCTGAGAATTCGCTCCCAAAACCCACAAATGGAGAAGTCGAAGCTGCTGCCGCTCGCCAACCTGTACCTGCACATCACCAACACTAGAAAAAATGTGACAAAATAAACCTCCCAAAGTGGAGGGGCTGATCACGCGTGCCACGCGACAATAAAACAAAAACCTCTTCAAATAGAGGGGCTAGTCACACGTGCCAGGTGACAAATACATTAAACAAAGAAGGGGGGAAGGGTGGGTTTAAAGAAAAGAGAATAAGGTACTGCCGAGAGAGAAGAGGAAGCGCCGATGAGACGATGAAGAACCTCGCCTAATATAGCGATCTCCCAACCAGAGAAGGCATGCGCCGCATGCATGCATGCAAGACATGCATGCTCGCCCCATTCTAGAATTTCGATCCGATGGCTCGGATCGATGGGATTCTAGAATGGGGCTCGCATGAAAACAACAAAAACCTCCCGAATAGAAGAGAACTTCCTTATCAAACGAGATCGAGGACGAAGGTCAAAGGATTATGGCTAAAGAAGAGGCAAGGCCGAGAAAGGACATGCCACAGCATGAAAGAAACGCCAAATTGGTCAATCCAAGCAGGGAGAAGCCCCTCCCCTGCATGGTTTCATAGAAAAGAGAATAAGGTACTGCTGAGAGAGAGGAGGAAGCACCGATGAGACGTTGATGAAGAACCTCGCCTAATATAGCGATCTTCCAACCAGAGAAGGCATGCGCCGCATGCATGCATGCAAGACATGCATGCTCGCCCCATTCTAGAATTTTGATCTGATGGCTCGGATCGATGGGATTATGACTATGAGATTACTCATAATCTTGCCAGAATAGATTGTGCTTCTATTTGTGTTCTAAATTTGCTATTAGAGGTGCACAAAAGATTTATGCCATGATGGATGTTGATTTTATTGTTGAAATTGATGGATCATCTGAGTTTCTCCTATATAGTGAGAAGACTAGTAAGAACTGGGGCACAACTTGTACTAAGTTTGATAACAGCCACTTCAGACCTTCTATATGGAGCCATGAGGAAGATTTGCTTATGACATAAAAGCAATATGTTCGCCAATTACCTCAGAAAGAATCTGGAGACTCTCGTCCATTCTTTATGCAGTTGATCGATAGACCAAGAAACATAAGTCCCCCTCCCCCCTCCTTTGTTTTCCTTTTGTTTCTTTCTGATTGTTTCTGATCTATCTATCTATCTATCTTTCAGGCATGGTATTCAAAGACTAGGTTTGGGATTAATTAACTAACTTCTTGGTTGAAGGCAATGGGGAAATTCTTAGATGCAAAGATTTGCAAAAAAAATAGCAGAGTCTTTGCTTTTACACGAATGTTGCTTGCTAGTGTATCTTCACAAGTTGGAAAACTCGTTATAGGGCACAGAAGCACGGAATCATATCAAAAGTAAGTTGTCTTTTAATTATATTTATGTTTTTATATACATTTTCTACTGATTAATATGTTTTGTGGGTATGATTGATCATAAGATGTTCAAGTAAATGCAGTAATGAGCATCAATGCTTGTCCATACCATGAGAATGGTATTTTGGGAATGTATGAGGAAGTTTTGAAAGAAGAAACAAAGAAAGAAGCAAGAGAAGAAGTCTCTTGGTGTGTCATTCAAAGGTTTTATAGTCGATTGATCTAACCAAACAGACCGCAGATTCCGGTACGTTATTTGTATTTTTTAATTGTTCTTCTGTTTTTCCGTTAATACATGATACTTAATGCTAGGTGATAAAGCAAAGAAAAGTTCTGTACTTATTGGTATTGAGGAAAAAGAAAATATAGCTACAATTGAAGGTAAATATTTTGTGAATTATTTGTTTGTTTGTCTCAATTGTTATTAAGTTAGTTTTCTTTTTTCTTTTTTCTTTTTTTCCAGTGTTACAGTAGATAAATCTCCTATAGTTAGTACACTAGCTTTACATAATGTCTCCAGTGAGATTGCTGGAAATTAAGTTCCTACTGCTTACGAGGAGGACAATGACAGTTTCTGGAATGCAGTTTCTAATGCGCATCCAGAATATCTTTGGAGTGTTATCAATATAAATAACTTAGGAGGGCAGTCTTTTGTTGGGGCTACTCTAAACTAATGTATGATTGTATCTGTTGCTAATGCTACTGGTTTAACAGCTGTGCCGCAAAACTGCAAGAACTCGAAGATCTGAATCTCTTTTGATATTTCTACCTATTGTGAAATTTCTTTGAATGTTTTTACCATGATAAGAACGTGACTGTGAACTCAAATGTTTTCTGAACAGTAGAAATATTGATTTAAAATATAACCCACTTTTTGTGGACAGCTGAGTTTTAAAAGTGTTTTAACACTTATTATTTTTTAGTTTAAATTTTATTAAATATATATTAAGCGAGTGGCGTCGTTTAAGCTTTGCCAAGATGTAAGTTTCATGGAAGGACAAAAAGCAAAAATTGGGACGAAAAAAGCTCCAATGTTGTTTACGAAATAGTATTAGCAGAAGGAGCTTGGCTAGGGGCATCAGGTGACATTCAGGTCTCGTGCTATGGGGGGCAGATCTTGTTACTTTGCAATATCTTTGACCTGGTGATTTGGAATGGACTAATACAGTGGTCATCCTCTCGCTAGCACACTTGGAGGCAGGAGAACCAGGGAGGCGGGTCCAGTGTGGTGGACTATGTATTGGTGGCCGAGCAAGGCATACATACATGCATGTCGTCAAGCACTTCTGATTGGGAACAGATGTTAGGGATGAGGAGGTGGACTCAGACCATCTACCACTCTACTTGTAGCTGACTTGGCAGGGTGCTCCAACCATCTGTACAACACATCCTCATATGCCCCAGCTCTGATTGGACTATGAGCACGCTGATACTTACTCCCGGATGCTAACAGAGGATCTGACAAGCATTCCACAGTGAAGAAATAGGCGGGCAGGCTTATTGACGTCCTCTGGGTTGTTGCAAAAAGTTGTTTTGGGAGAAGCCACCCCTAGCAAACCTCGGGAGCCATGACCTTCCCGCATAACTAGTGGTTTGATGTTGAGTGCAAGGAACGCAAGCTGGCTCCGCCAAGTCACAGACCCCGCTCTATGCCCCGATGAGGTCAAACAATACTGCACTTTTCTTAAGGCTAGAAAGGCTAGGTACAGTGCGGCCCATCAACACGAATATTCTTCCTTCTGAAACGTCTTCCCAAGACCTTCTGGCGAAGAGTGCTCAGGAGGCCACTGGCACCCATGAGAAACATCACCCCCGAGCAGTGGAGGCAATACAGCAGCTCTACAATCCTGAGGGTGCACATGCAATATTACCCCCACAGCAGAGCCCGGTGCTGGAAATCACAGAGGCAGAGGTAGCGCAGGGGCTGTAGCATCTAGCCAATGGAAAAGCGCTAGAGCTCGACGGCATGCAGACGGAGTTACTCAAGTGGGCAGGACCATCCATGGCACCGGTACTAACCGCCATATTCAACAGGGCAATTGCAGGAAGGTTTCTCCCTGCAGTGGACTACTAGTAGGGTTGGTTCAATCTACAAAGGCATGAGACCTACGCTGCCCGGCCAATTACCGGACCATCATGATCAGTTCAGTGTTTGCAAAGCTCCTTGCTGGGATCCTCGAGCAGCAATTGACAAGATGGGCAGATGCGATAGAAGTACGACCACTTACGTACGCAGGATTCAGGTCGAGGCATTCAGCCATTGATCACATCTTCACGCTGCGGACTCTAGTTGAAGACAACAAGAACCGTCGACAAGATCTGTATTGCTGCTTCATAGACTTCGCCAAGGCTTTTGACATGGTGCCTCGGGAAAAGCTGTGGATAAGATTGCAACAACTGGAGGTCCCTGCAGAACTACAGAACGTGGTGTACAGATTATATGAGACATGCTCAGGCTGGTTGCAACCAGCGGGCCAACCATTCGAGAGCAACATCGGGGTCCGCCAGGGATGCACTCTCTCTCCCACACTGTTCGGCCTGTACATTGATCAGTTAGAGATGGCTTGCTGACAATGGAGCCAATGGAGCTCAATTTCTACAACAAACCACCAGGCAACTGATTTATGCTGATGATATGGACCGCCTAGCTCACACTCAGGCAGACACGTAACGCCATCTTGATGCCCTAGACACATTTTGCCAGGCGACTGACATGCGTGTCAACTTGGCCAAGACCAAGATGGTCCTCATATCGTCTACATGCCAACCAAGATCCCAACCCCCACTTATCGTGGCCAAACTACCGAAGTGATGTCCACTTACAAATATTTGGGGGTGGAGTTCTCGTCTGCCATGAACTAGGACAATTTCATCCGGTTACGAGCCGCAACAGGTTGAAAGGCACTCTATGCAATGCAGAACAACAGCCACAAGGTGGAGCTATATAATTGAGCCCACCAGTCGCATCTATTCAAGGTACTAGTGGAACCTGTGCTTTTGTATGAGGTCGAGGTCTGGGGCCGGTGGTTTCCCTCGCCACCTGGAATGACTTAGAGCAAGCGCAAAAAGCTTTCTTGGCATGGGACCTGTGGGTAAAGTCCACAGTTCTATATCAGATACTGTTGCAGAAGACAGGCTTCTTGCCTCTTTAGAGGGGGGGCCTTGACAGACACATCATCTACTTCCAGAAGGTGGTCAGTATGGACGCTACTTGCCTCCCTAACCTCGCTTACATCATGGCAATGGGCCCTCAACGCCTAAAGGCCTGCTGGTGAAAAAGAGAGTTCAATGGCTGGCCAGATGGAATATGGAGGAGCACAGGTGCATCCGAGTGCAAATGGTGGCAGACCGCCACAGCCTCAGACATTATCTTGATACATGCTTCCGCAGCAAGCTATGGATGCCAGCACCCTTGAATAGGTCAAGACGACACATTACCAATGCCACATTAACCCCATGCTGGAGCAGGCCCGCAATGCTACCTGCGCACCCATTTACCCATGAAAAAAGAGCAGATCCATTGCCTTTATTCGCACAGGTGCACATCATCTCAGGATTGAGATGGGGAGATGGATTGGGGAGCCGTGTAAAGAGAGGCTTTGTCAGCCTGCCAAGTTGGAGCTGTGGAGGACGAATGCCACACTGTTCAAAGCTGTCCGACATATAATGACATTCGGACAGCTGAGCTGGTCCGGCCTGCCAGCCCTTGCATGAGATATTGAGCACAGCCTCGGGATCATACCTTCAAGAGGTCATGGATAGCCGAGATCAGCTGTCATCAGGCACTCGCCTGATATGTGTACATATTTCTTTCTCCTCGTGATAGATGCATGTATAGTTTGACAACACTCTTATTCCTGCCACGATTTTTCCCCCTAAAGCCCTTCGGGGCAGGGGTTTTTTTAACCTAGACAGTAATATATTTGCTGCGCCCCTTTTTTGAGTCCCATAGGCCGATTGGTCTCTGTGGACGATAAAAACTCTATTCTATCTATTACAAAATAAGAGGTAAATGAGTCAATCGTGGAATAAATCTGATGTGGAGAAGTTCGCAGACCAAGAAATTTTCATCGCCATTCTTAGGTTCGAAAGTTATCATGTGGCATGTGACATGTCGCTATTGATGAAAAGACAGAATGTTTTTTCTGACTTTTACGTTTGGTGTAATATTTTCACGAAACTTCGAATATGGGCATTCGATTATGGTATACCCAGCAAGCTTCTGGAATCCAACCCCAAATCGGTAAAATATGGCGCAAGACGCCAAGGCAGCTCGAAGAGTCCGACTGCAAGATACGGCAGGTAATGCCGCCGAAGATGATGGGCAGATGACACAGGGACGCATACGTCCAATTCCGGGCAATGTATTGGAAAGTCAAGAGCCATTTATGGGAGTGAAGATACGACGGCGAGCTTCCATGTATCGCCAATTCCAAGGGGATTATCTTAATGTGGCTTCTAATCAGCAGATCCTTAAACTTTTGTCAAAGCAAGGTTAGTTTTCTAGTAAATACTTGCTCGGTCCCATGGTTATTTCGAACTCCTGATTTCAGGTCCTGTCGTATTCTTTTAGTTATATTTAAACTTTGATTGGATGCCTACCAGCAAAGAAGGCCTCAGATTCTATACAGTTTTTTTCTTAGTGTGGATTGCGTTACCAATTTAATTAATTAAAAAAAATGAAGCACTAGCAATCTGCCAACCGCAAACAAATAGTTAGAAGGTTTGCATCCGCCCGACATATGGTGAGCACATCAGTATGCACCTGACCAGCTTATTTCTCTGAAAGAGGATTATATGGCCAGGACGAAGACCTCTTTGGTAAGTATATTTTATGCAAGCCATGCAAGGGCTTGCGACGCTTATCAGCATACTGATATTATATCAAATATAAGAATGTGCTTACTAATGGCAAGTCATTTTTCTCAGGAATGTCCTGAGCCTTGAAGAGTTGATAATCCAACTTTGAATCTGATTCTGAAATCAAGATAATGAAGAGTTTTTAATATAGCTTGTGATTTCAAGCTTGTTGCAGGCAGCAGGAGATTACTCTGAGTTCCTATGTGTTTGACTGGAGAAGGAGATGTCTGCACTAGACTTAAATTTGGTACATGTAGAGCATGTAATTAAAAAAATCTAAGCTATTGGATTTAAAATCTTTGGAACCTTTGGCAAAGGGGCATGTAGAGAAGTCTTCCTTGTGTCTGCTTGACATTAAGCCAAAGAACCAGGGCAAATGGCGCCCTAAAAGGGTGGAACATAAGAGAAGATGGGCATTATAATAACTGATGGCTCTGAGAACAACAAGCTAATTTACTGCACTAATATTTGTTATTTCTGAAGGAACTTTAGGCTGTACAGAAGCATATGCTACCTGACCAACGAGTTCATAGAGGGATAGAGTGCTTTAACTGCAAACGGTTTGGACAATATAGCTGCAAGAGCAACTTATGTTAAGATGTCGTTTGAATCCCTCTCTGACTACTTGCAAGTAATTATGAAATATCTGTACTCAGAGAAGATGCACATATATATAAATCCACTGTTATTAATAAACAAGATACCTTTAAAGGTGCTAGTACATGGTACAAACCAATGACTTGTTATAAGCTTACAGAAGGATGTCTCTAATATAATTGCATTGCATCACTTTGGGAGAATGAGGTTTAATGTGTATGCATAGCCAAATCCAAGTAAATGTTGCAAGTTCAAGGGCATCTCACATAGATGTGGAGATATGGATATAAGCATGGTGGTGAAGCAAGAAATAAATGAATCTCTATTGAACTATGTTTATACCCGAAGGATGATGTGTATCAAATGAAGTTTGTTTGCCAGGATATTTTTATGCTCTAAATCTGGCTTTTAAAGTCTATAAACAAGTCCAGGCTGCCTTTCTTTTTGTCATGTAGGACTGTCCATCTTGTGCCTATGAGTGCCATTGGTGCTCCGATTCTCTAGTTCAAACTTGCTTGAAGAACAAGGTCAGCAGACACACCTACTATTTTATCACGAAAATTTGGACATGCTAAGTATGGCAAATTGGCACATACTTTATGATTTAGGAGTTCTTTAACTGCTAGACTAAGGATGTTAAGTAGCATTTCATGCTCTTCTATGCAGGTTAATCTAGGTGACGTTGACAAGCTGCTGACCTGTCTTAAGTCTTGCTGTGACTGTAATCCAACCAACTTTTATTGAGTTCTTCATCAGCACATTGCTTCTCATTTAAAATAGATGGTGAAGGACGTGTGCAACAATGGCTTGCCCATCGCTTGAGCTTTTCAACCTGCCACATATCGTCATCAAGGTAAAGGTATGGTATGTCAATCGAATGACCTACAAATGGGTCAGTCCAAGATTATAATGTGTCCCAAGACACATTTTTTGGACGGCAAGGGAAGTTGTCTCAGTTTTAGAGGGCCAATTATGCTACTCAGATACTATAGTCCTATGCAATCCATCATGGGCATTTTAAAGGCGTTTCAAGTGCAATGAGCTGGTATGCAAAGCGTGTATTGATGGCCTTGGAACTCCAGACTGCTGTAGAGCAGTTGGTTTAGTTGAATATTAAAAGATCAGATCAACAACTTCTTTTATCCATGGAAGTCAGTCACACCTCTTAGGGTACAATGTTAGCAATAACCATCTTGATTGTCTGAGCCGGTGATTCTTTTTCAAGCTTTGGAAGCATGACTGTCGAATGAAAGATGGTGCCAACACATGAAGAAATTAGAATGTTGATGCAATGCCGCCTCATAGCCTCACGTTATCCATCAGGGAGAATAATACATCCATGTTTCCTCGTTTTCTCATTAGGTGGGAGAAGCTCTTTGCGTTATATGGTGCATCTCTAATCTAGGATGATCAGTGGATACCGCTTCCTCCATAAGCTCCTTTCTGACTCCGCTGGTCATTGATTTACACATTCCAATACCCTTCCCTCCAATTGTACGAGGATGACGGTGTTTGGTTATAGAGAGAGGAGCAGCATTTGCACTTCCAACTCCTCACCCCACAATTCCCTGCTTCCCAAGAGCAACATTGTACTCCAACGATGCTTGGTATGGTGGATCCAAGGGTTGAATTTACCATTTTACAGATTTACAGTTACTGAATCTTCAGTATCAATTGCATGCAGTTTTGGTTGCATGGTAATGGAAGGCTCCAATTTAGATGGCACAATGAGAGAGAATGGTTGTTTGTATGATCAAGATACAACTTCAGAACTGGCAGGCAAGGAATGCAATTAGCCAGTGCAATACTCCAATCTGTTTCTTTCAAGTGTCAACTGAAATATTAAAACCAAGAATGTAACGAGTGATCGACCAAGCGTTGCAAGGAAAAACTAGGCAATTATCCAAGCAGATTGGCCCAGCAGCTATTCTCAACAGCCAGGATATCTTCTACAGATTGGCCACTTAGATGCTGGATCTGCAGCAGCGTGCAGCACTGACCAATGATTCGGCTGTCTCGCATCTGCATTCGTTTCCATTGAAATCTTGTATCTCCGACGCACGTTTAAAAAGGGTTTGCCCTACCATGATTGCGGCATCGGCCGGGTTGGGGGCCCAAGGTAATGCATGGGACATTGCCAACTCAAGCTGGATCAGCATACGAGGAAGTGTTGAGAGCTCCCAGATACACTGGACAGTCTATGAGTAGGCCACCAGCAGAAAGGTAACACATGGGACATTGCCAACTCAAGCTAGGTCAGCATATGGGGAAGCGTTAAGAGCTCCCAGATACACTGGCACGATCTCTGTGAGGAATATGCCACTGGCTGAAAGCTGGATTCCTCTCCTTGCAAGTGAACGTGCAGCCACTGCTCGCACTGCGCCCCGCCAAATTCGCCACCTGCAACTAACACTGCAATTTCTGATGGACATGGGACTTCAACCATGTGTGGGGTGTGTCATCACTAGTTAGTGCATGTTGACTTATGTAGGGTTGAAATGATGAGAGGTCATCACAGCTGATATATTTGGCTGAGTCAACTGCACCGCTAGATTCAGCCGCTTATAATCTGTAAACTCCATGATCATTCTCATCTCATCCATGCACACTCCCAATTTGCCATGGCCTGGATCGTCTTCCCATGGTACTTAATGTTTTCCGATCTTGAGCAATTTTCGTTCAATGCATCAAATTATATGCTGCTGATTGGGTGTCTTGTTCTCAGTGATCTGGAAAGGATCCTTCAGAGAGTGCAATTTCTATAGATGGGACCACATCAATGTCTCTATCATGTTCAGAGAAATCTGGAAAGGATCCTTTAGCGAGTGTTGTGATTCCTCATCATGTTCAAACAATCACAAGGACCGGAATTCGAATTCATACCCTAGAAAGTACGTGGATGTAAGCTGATGACTCCTGGATTTGCCATGGAACCGATTTGTAAGGAAGCAAAATGTTCCACACCGACCCAAATGTTCCGCGCTGACTCAGCAAAGTGTCCAGGATATCTCTTGTCATGCGAACCGCCCATTAATGTATTCTCCTTGATTGTATGTTCCCTTATTTCTGTTGGGGGCCAGTCTACCATGAGGTGCTGCAACTCCTTGCAGTAGGAGTAATCCCGGACGGGGGGCAAAGTGGACATTTGGCAGCCGCTTGCCTGCTATTTTTTGTCTGATTCACTGCCTTCTTAGCCAAGTGTAAGTTCCAGGAATTCAATAGTTACCACCTGAGTTTTGATTTGAATGAGATTGATAGAAGGTGATATTACTGCCAAGACTCACAGAGCATACTTGAGTTTACGCTTGACTGCAATTGAGTTCTACATGGACACTCTCTGACTTGGAATAATCCACAGACTGTATTTGGGTTCATGTCCAACTGTAATTGAGATGGATGACTGACCTCTCAGAAAGAAATGATTGAGGATAATCAAGCCTGAGAAGGAAAGAATTTGATATCGCACAAGCTCGGGGGTGTGGCCTACACGGGTAAAAGATCTGCCATGGGACCAAGAGACATTAATCTAGCCAAAGCTTAATTTAACAAGGAATGGCAAGGCTAAAGATTAAGGGCAATGGCGCTTCTCTAAGCAAAAATGGAAAGGTGAAAGACAAGCTACTTGTTAAAAAATGAAGGCTGATTGTTAAGGGGGGTCAACATTGAGGAAATGGGAACTGATTTTGAAACCAGTTATAATTGGAGTCCCTGGATAGAGTTCCCCTAAGCTTTTAGTATTGTTGCAAGAAGGCTTATGGTCAGGTACAAACATACACGATTCACACCAACTCCCTGGAATAAATCATGTTTTCTACTCTGACCAATGTTGTTAATAGACAGTATTTTCAATGAAAGTAACACTTTATTTGCCATCCTAAAATAAGCGCATTTGAGTTCTCAATTATCTTAGTTTCTTGAAAGTCAACCCCCTTAATATCTGGAAATATCCTCCTTTTGGCGAGCCCCCCCATTTCATCATCTCCCTGCCTTTTGCTGTTATCTGCTGTGGCCTGCCCTTCACAGCAGGAAAAAATGAAGTTCTCTGCTTGCCTTGGGCCTATTGGACTGTTTGATGCTTCTTTCTTTAAGAATCCTTCGTTTTTGAGCAAGTTCATGAACAAATAATGATACATCTAAACATCTTACCATGTCTGGAGAAGAACATATAATAGAATATCCGGAAAAACTTTGCGTTCCAAGGTTACTTTTGTTGTTGAACTTTTACACAAGTTCATATTGTTAATGCAGGAGATAAACAAGTATTATTTGCAGACAACATTATGAAGGTGAATCAAAATACTAAGCTTAGAAAGCGAGTTCTTTTAATTACAAATGCTGCCTTGTATACTTTGGATCCCAATTGGTTCAAGGTGAAAAGGAGGATATCACTTCAAGACATTGAAAAGGTTTTCTTGAGTGAATTCAGTGATAACTTCTTTGCCATTACGGTGCCAGCAGAATATGACTGTTTACTTGCAAGTACACGCAAAACAGAAATTGTGACAGTGCTCGTGGAAGCAACAAGGCAACTATCATCTACAGATACTCCAATTGAAGTTTGCTTTTCAAATAGGTCTGTTATTGCATTGTTCTGTTAGAAGTTTACAGTAGCTAAATTCATATTCAATTGCAGGTTTGAATATTACATGGATTCAGAAACTTCTCGAGAAGTTCTCTTTGAACAAGTTGAAGGTAACCTAAATTCACTGTAGTCTTGTCAAAGTATAGACGGTAGCTAAAACTCGCACAACATATTTCAGGTGGGGTGAAAACAAAATTTATTGACAAGTAACAGGTGCTTCTGTTATAGTATTGCTCGTCTTGCCCATTGTTCGAACTTCTTGGGCATCTTAGAACGTTTTTCTCCATCTATGTAAAAAGAGGCAGACATGGACCATGTTCAACAGAGTCTTGCTGGAATCAGGGATTCTGTGTCTTTATCAGCTTATGGGCACATTTGCGCCTTAAATGGGGAGGCAATCCGTCTGACAATCATATTGGTCTTTAACGGTGATTTGAATAGTCTACACACAAACGCAGGCTACATCTTGCTTTTGGGCAAATAGCCAGAAAGCGATGTGCTAGAGCGAATAAACCCTTGCTCAATTAGTTTCCTGCCTTTTCAACTCTTCCATTTCTATCACATTAAATCTATAGGACGGTCGAGATGGGGATGCAATTTTGTCTCATGGCTCAGTGGCATCTTAGTTAATTGGTCAGGAAACACATCTTTATACTCATCTACTACAGCTTGTATTGAAGGGAAGTTGCTAGCTTCAGGAAACTTAGCAATTTTTGCTCAGCATTCCAACATATAAGGTCTCACCCTTATGCACATAACGCTTGCCTTGCTAACATATTAATAGTGGTGGAGCAAAAAGCTCAAAAAGACACTTCAAGCAATGTGTAGATCCATCTAATGCCTTACAAAATGAGGGTCTTATATTTACTATTCAATATAAGCATCAAGTAGAGTCAATCAGACCGTACCCAAAATCAAGTCATATTTTTCGAAATCTAATATTTCAATATCATCATGGAACTTCAAATGGCATAGCCTAAAATCTAATTTTGACACACAACTATCTGACGTCTTAATCATACCATCCGCTAATTCTATATGTCTAGAAGGCCAAATAATCACAGACTAAGCAACCAATCTAAGAGAAATGAAATCACACTAAAAGTAAAAAATGGAGAGTTTGAATGTTACCTGGAAGTTGGATAGCATCAACAATAGGATGCTCAGGCCGGTCTCCCATAACGACATTACTAGTTCTACAGCTGCTTCAGGGTAGCATCCTAGGCATGTGCAGGTCTCTCCTCAAAATGAACACACGCGAACCATTAGGCAGATCTGCATACGAGTTAATTTATACTACTATTCTACTTTAAAGTAGAGTATCTTAACTCTCTTATCCATACTACTATTCTACTTTAGAGTAGAGTATCTTAACTCAATTGAGAATAAAATCCACATTCCAAAATTATCAAATAGCAAGGCAAGCAAGCAAATCGTCATGGTCAAGACAAGCAAATTCACAACTAGTCAAGGCAAGCAAACCCACCTCTTTCTAGATTTTTCACACCTTACATTGAAATTGCCACGTCATTTTTACTCTTGACATCTATTACCTTAACCATTTATTATTGACAATCCCCCAAACAAAAAAAAAGGGGGGGGAGAGAGAGAACCTGGCAATTAATGGACAACCTATCTTCTTGCCACCTAGCCTTCCTTAACTAATATGCCATCTTATTTCTTGCCACCTAGGCCTCCTTAATTAATGTGCCAACTAATCTCTTGCCACATGTCCTTATGCTATTAATGCGACGATTTAAAGTTTTAATAAATCTATAGAACTATATGAATCTGTAACAACTATAAAACTCTAAGGTGTCTGGGACTTACCAGCCTCGTTATAACATGGCTGATTATGATGCTAAGGTCAAGACACCATGCCTGGACAATGTATACAGGAGGAGAGGATCATTTTGTGAATTTTACTTGCCAGATCCTTATGCGCCTCCACTTGAGGGCCATGAACCACTACATATGTTGTGGCATCTGGGGTTTGCCAACTATTAGTCTTCCCATGATTAGATGGGATAAAGGCTCTAGCTAGGAAAACCTGAGGTTTTAATGCTGCTAGAACTAAATGGGTCTGCTACTTGTTTGAGCTAGATCCGACATTGATCCCCTTCTCATGCCCTCAAAATGCGTGCAAAACTCGCTGATGTGCAGTATGCTTCTCACATAGCTCCACACGGGCATTCCAAAACTTTTGCTCCTCTATGCCTGGGCAACTAGCTGCAAGATCAATATTGGCCTCTAACGCATGAAGCTCAGAGCTTAACTTCTGGTGCTTCATTTCATTATTTGTTTCTCCAACTTCCACAAGAAGATGCAACTGCTCATGTGCATCAACATGAAGGCTCTTACCATGCAAATCTATTATCTTTTCTATCTTTTCTAGCTCTTGATCTATTATGTGACCGATAAAGGCAATGTAAAGCGCAGTATTGGGAGATTTGGTTTTTTCTACAAGCACCCAAAGCGTGAGTGCATGGTCCAGTGTGCTATATTATTTTCTAAAACCTGCCTGGTACATGGAACGTTTTTCTTCATCCTCTACCCAGGTGCTCAGTCTGTTTTCCAGCAAACTACCTAGGATCTTTGCAAAAGTGTTGCCAATTAAGATTGTTCTATAATTGGTAGCCACTTTCCTGTCTCCAGATTTGTGTATTGGATGGACGGTTTATTCTCCAATGTTCGAGCAACTTGGTTCTGCACCTATAAGACTGATTTAACTCAAAAATAACTAAAGATAAAAAGACTTGAAAATAAGTAAAAAACATGCTAGAACTATACATTGGCGTGAGGATCCTCTAGGAGGAGATTTTGCATCATTCCTGTGTCTTCACGTTTTGCTTAGAATGACTTGGTGCATGCCTGCCTGAACGTTTTTGTACATCCCCGAATATTTTGTATTTTTTCATATGAGGATGCCTATATGCAAGCTCGTCGAAAGGATGTAGAGCATCCAAAGCAAATTACACATTGATAAGTCTACACTATCATGTCTTTTATGAATCAATACTTGGTTCATTAAAGCCGTCTACCTGAGTTCATGATAATCTATAAATTTCGGACTGCAAAGGAGGAAAAAATAGTAAACACCAAAGAAAAATACAGTAGGCAACATGGCATGATTCATATACACATTGGATAGATCTACATGTATATACCATCCATCTATTATGATTATTCAGATGAAGCTTGATTGTATAATGCATCCATCTCTGTATACATGTTCTAAGTTGTATAACTGTTCAAAAAAGAAATATTGATCACATTAGAATAACTTTCACCATCTTCTCCCGAGCTTGTTACCCATCTTGGAATTCTTAGAACCTTCAAAAACTTGGGCATATTTCAAAGTTTAAGATAATCAATGTCTTGTCAAGAACCCAGATGAACACAACTGGGCTCTCTATCATTTATAGTATTGGATATCTAAGCTTTCAGGATTTGGGACCCCAATTCGCCAGATATTCTGGAGCGATGAAATGAATGAAAATATTCTTAGGGAATATATTTTTCTTATCCTTTGGAGGTGTACATGACTTTGACTATTCAATATAGCCGTCTTTTTGTGGGTAGGGATCTAAGGTTGTTCAATGTGTGTCTGTCTGAAACTTATGAGAAGCTAGAATTCTGAGATCCCCTCAAGATATGTATAGATCCCCTCAAGATTCTATAGAGATTCCTCAAGATTCTCTACTTGAAGCTGTGATTATTAGGTTGAGGGCCCAGTGCTCTACCAATTAAGCCATAGATCCAAAAGCAGTAACCACCTATCTATGTATTGTATCTCTCTACATGCTCCTTAGAAGTGAAACTGTTAACTCAATTAGTAAGGCCAATCAAAGGCTCTTAAAACACCGGAGACAAGGACCATGGAAAGAAGCAAGAAAACTTTCTAGCTAAGTCTCATTGTGATTCGTTTCATCCATTGTTGACCTCTTATCCAAACACAAACCGTTCATGGAGAGTTTGCCATTCACGATGCAGGAGTTTGCCCATGTGATTGAGGTTGAGCAGATTTCAGTCTCACCCAAGGCCTTGCGACAACGGGCCGAAGGATTGCTCACAGCAAGTGGTCTCCTATCTCGACACTCATGCCATCAAGAGGAGGCTTTGTCATGGCCTATTCGAGGGCGAGGTGAAGGCTATTGTGATGGAGATAATGAAGATGCTCCGAAAGTATGGCAAGCAACTCAAAAATATACATAGAGATAGGCTCTAGTATACTGCAGCTGATGCTCGTGAATGAGCAAATAGAACGGTAATGCACATCCTGAGTAAGTCACCTCATGACGTCTAGGAGCTGTTGTCCATGTCAGCTAGTTACGAGCATGTTCTCGAGTTGCCAACCGAATGGTACGCATGTGTCCTCGTGTGACTGTATACAATCATCCATGAACTTAAATTCCATGCTATTCTTCCTATATAAAGCAGTGCCCTATTTCTATTCTCACCTATTTTCTTCCTTGAAATTACCACAACATGACACGTGTGTGGACTCATTCATTGCAGGCATTTATGGCAGACAATCCTATTTGTAAGTGCTCCCTCGTGTGCCATGTGCTCTCATGCATCTAAATATATAGCCACAAGTCTAGCAATCCTTAACCTGCTCATTAAAGTAGGGGCAAACATGTAAACACCCATATTATGCACCTTTCTTAATTAGTTACAACTCTAGACGAGCAATATAATCTCATGAACTTAGTCAATTTGTGTTAATAAAACCTACATAACAATCACTACATGATAGAGTAATACATTTCAACCATCTCAATGAATTGCAACCTTAGTAATAAAGACAAACTCTATTGCTCTTGGATTTGTTCAGTATCTCAGTCAAGTCTTCTTGGGCTAACAAACCGACAACTTGCATTCATAGCATTTACATGGCTCCTCAAAAACAAAACAAGATCCAACACAAAATGAAGAAACAGAGCCCATGAAAACACACTCTCGGGCCACCGGAGGGCAACCTCTCGTGCGCAGCATCTTGGTTTTTTTTTTTTTTTTTTTTTTGTCATGTGTAACAATACAATGTGACAATTTTGAAATGTTTTATTAAAGATGTGGGCATGTTTAACAATAAAAGAAGTTGCAAGCGTCTCAATGCCATGGTTAAATTGCATTAACATGTTTAAGACTGTTTGATGAACTAGAGCTTGCAGTACATGTGATGATAGTAAAACAACAGGAGATCTCGTCTCAATAGATGTTTTCACAATAAGAGAATTTACAACATGGCGTATTCCAATAACAATAACATTATTCAACTTCTTGCTACCATATATCACTTACACTACTATTATTAGCGGAGTCAAGCACCATGCCCTCCAGCGGTGCCCAGCATATGCCCATGTCCGAGCAGTGCACACTGATCTTAGATGCTCTGACACACTGCTACATCAGTTACTCGCATCACCTATGGTAGCGCGACTGGGAGCTTACATCCTGCAGATTTCGGCCGTCAGACTTGCTCTTCGGGGGCATGGTATTTGAGAGCCTACTGTTAGGGTTTTTCCTCCCAAGTGGGGGTTTTTTCATCCCGGTAGTAGGGATCTACTGTACAGTTACATTGTTTGTTTTTGGTGTTGGGGTTTTTGGCTTTTTGCCTGTCTCTGCATGTACCGTCTCATAGGCCTCTGGCCTCCGTGGACGTTAAAATAAACATCCTTCCTTCCTTCCTTTATCCATCTAGGATTCTGCCATACTCAAGTATATCAATAAACTCGTTGACAACTTCAGTGATGGTATATTGGAAAAAGTTCCTAATCCTGATAGGCCATATTATAGTCATGATCGTATCACTGAGCAAGATGAGCTAATACATGATCATCCATATGCGACCTCGGATTTTTTGAATAACTTTACGCACTGTGGATTCCCTAAGCACGAATTGAGGCTTAAAGTAGGGGCAATATGCTCCATAATGAAAAGACTAGACATGGAAAAGGGTTTAGTGAAGAATGCGAGGGTTGTAATTGAATCAATGCATGAAAAGTTCGTGATGGTGAGAGTATTGGGTGAGACTCAATCAGAAGGGAACATATACCCAATTTCTAGAGTAGCTTTCTTCTATAACCCAGAAAATCGTCCATGGACTAACCACAGACGTCAGTTACCTCCACAACAAGAGAATGGACATTTAGCGACGTGGGCTTGCGACGTCTGAGTCACGTGACGTCGCAATTGACGTGACCATGCGACGTCAATGCGACGCCACGTCGCAGGCACGTCGCATGCGACGTCTACTGTGACGTCTGACATCGTGACGTGGCACATCTGTCACGCCAGGTGGACGCCTGCGCCAGGTGGACGACAGGTGTCACGCCAGGCGGATGATTGCGACGTCACGTCGTGTGACGCTCCCTGAATATATACGACCCCCGGCCGTATACATACGGGGACTTTCCCCTCCCATGGCGACCATCTCGCCATGAGCAGGGCCCTCCGTCTATCCCGGGCCATCTATAGAGAGATGCCCGAGTGAAGGACACGGAGGTGTCATTCGGCCCACGCCTTCAATGGGACTCCTACGTCGCGGAAGCGTGAATACATGTTAGCACACAGCATAAATCATATATAAATAACCACCCCGAAGGGTGGAACATCCATCCAAATACCAACGGCAAAGAATATGCATCTAATCCTAAGGAAAGCACCCCAAACCCATGGTTCTACCCCGGCTCAGACTCCTGTGAGGATAGACTGACGGCTCGGTCTCAAGAGATCAGCAGACAGAGGTATAACATGGCGTTGGCTGGCATAGAACATCGGCTAGGGTTGTCCACTCCATCCGCCCCTCCTGTGCACACTTTGCAGATGAGTCGAATCATGCTATGGCTTCGCTATAGCCTTCCGGAGACGCAGGCTCGAGGTATCACCCTGCTGAGCCTACTCCAGGGTTCATGACGCCCCGGTCCGATGAGGCAGGTCAGGGAAGCGTCCCCTTCCAGGATCACAGTGGTTCCATGGGTGAGCTAGAGAATACGTGCCGCATCAGCGACCCCCGCATCCGTACCCGACTTACTCACCCTAAATCTACTCAAAGTGCAAGGTGCCCCATACGGGTCACACCTCTACACCCAGGGAGTGTCAGACCCATACCCGGCCCTCTACGTGACCGGCTATCAGGCCTAGCCCACTGTAGGAGTCTCAGGAGCCTTTTATGTTCGTGCAAGACCCCACCCCCACTTCACCACTGTGTCCCTTCTTTGGTGCTAAGCCAATCCATAGCATCTATGACCCGGTGGTCTCTTGTACACAGGCCGCAACTAATGGGAAGTACAGGGATCTACCTAGGAGCATCCTACTATCATGGCTCAGAGGTCTCTACCCCCCTTAATTCCCCCATTTCCAGAGTAATACTATGCAAAGAACTATCAATCCATCCTTTAAGAGCAAACCCGTAATCGAATATAAAGAGAACTTACCTTTACAATCAAGGGTTAGTTCCTACAAGTAAAACACAGAGAGAACAGAAGAAATACACACTACAAGTGCCCAACAGGGGCGCTACCCTAGAATTCCCAAGCTATACTAGCCACCCACCTGAGTTCCTGCTGGACCCGTTGTCATTTGGTGCTTCCATCTTCCTTGGATTTGGTGCTCAGCTTCAGCTACACAGGTACGTGCTTGGCAAAGGTTTCGGCTTCGGCAGCTTCGGCTCCTCAAAGGTGGCCTTCGGCTCCTCTTGGTCGATTTCTTTGAAGGGTGCGGGCTGCCGCTCCTCCTCCTCCATCTCCACTTGCTCCTAATTCGAATTGGGGAAATGGGGTGCAAAACCCCAATTTGGGTTCCAAGTTAGTAACTCTCCCTTGCCCAATCGATTTGGGCCGGTGGCGACTCGGGTTGGCTAATATTAACTAATTTGGTATTTTAGGCCCTTTTAATATTAGATTAAGCCCTAAATTCGAATTAGGGTTTAAGGTTAGGTTTCCACCTTTATAATTTAATTATTAACATAGCTAACCTTAGCTTATGAATAATTAATGTGCCATTAATTATTCATAGTGACGTGTCACGTATTTATACTTAAAAAGGCGTATAAATATGTGGAACGTCACATTCTCCCCACCTTAAAAGTGATGCTGTCCTCAGCATCAAGACTACTCTTGCTGTGGCCCATACATCATACATTGGGAGGAAGTCTCCCCTCCTTAAAGAGATAGCGTGAGATTATAGATCACACAGACTTTGTCACGTTCAAAGTGATTAAGTTTGAAATGACTTGTAATGTGCAATTTATAAGTCTGGGATATAGAAGGTAGAGGTATAGATTAGACCTGATCATTACAGTCAAGGTGTGTGGAAGTCTCACTGTTTTCTATTGTATTCTATTCAGAGTATGGCTAATTTTGAATTCATTGTTTCTATACACACGTGTAATTGATTATGTATTATGGACAGGTACAGACACAAGCAACTTCTATTTGTTCTTATATTATGATACGGAGTTATTAAGCTCGCACTGTTTAGTAGAAAGTGATTCTAATGATATTAACTTCTGTGTATATGTATTATATTCTCCCGTCGCTTTGCAATCCATTTAATTACAGCCAGCGCTAATTTAATTTTGTGTCAGACTTTTGTTTTCCTATGTTATTATAGTTTTGACAACTTATAAGGTCCTATCCTCAGTATTTGACATGCCCCTCACATTTAGACTTACCCTTTAATACAATTTTATCGTACTGCAGGTGACATTTTTACCCCTATACTCTAATATGAACTACAGGCACACGTTCTTCATCCATTACTAGTCCTAACCTTCTAAGATAATCTAAGTCTCGTTATTCTCTCAGAAGCTTGTGTAAGACATACATAATTATCTCCTTTTGTTATGTTTGATTATGTGTTTAAATAGTTCCTTTTAATTATCTTTAATGTTTCCATACGCTCACTCTATTCTAGTCTATCTTAACCATAGGTTATATTCACGTCGGTACGCCTTTGAATTACTTATTCATATTATTATTATTTTCGTAAATTTGTCACACATACAGACACTCTTATATTTATAGGTACATCTCACAGATACATTCGACGTAACTGGTACCGCCCGGGTCGCTATCTGGCAGTGCTATGGCCATGCAATCCTCCTGTATCACAGAAGGACAGTTGTGACTATGGTGTCCACGGCGGAAGACATGCCTGGTCCCGCTTGAGGCTATTATATAATGATGGATATTGCCATTCCACGTAGAAGGAGACTGGATATAGCACCATATATCTGATGGAGAAGTGGTTTATGATTATCTACCATCGACCACGTTAGAGAGGTACTAGGCTAAGGTGGATCTGAATTATAAGTACCCAGCTCCTGAAAGGAAGACCACTTCAGAAGTGTAGGTTTCGACATTTTATAGCTATTGCCACTTGAATGGAGGTATGACTCGCAGAAAGGTCGAGAATAATGTTGTATGAGGATGTGGATCCATAAACTACGGATTATAAAATTACGCTTCGTAAGAAGATTGGTGTTCCTGAGGTGTGCAATAACAATGCAAGGGGGTGCATGAATAAGATGACGACATAGTCACTTGGATACGCTCAATGACGTTGGTCAAATGCATGACCATTACGAAGGATATAAATTAAGGAAATGGACACATCTGATGTCTGCTGGGAACATGGAGATGCCGAATAAGAGACTGGACAATAATGTGGAACGTAGTTTGCACATAAGGTCAAGAGAAGAGGACAATTGGGAGGAATAGGCACAAGCATCTAAAAAAACTGCAGGGTATGTTGGATCTTTGGTGAAGCCAGACTATGAAGGAAAGTTGACCTCCAACTAATGATACATTAGGAAGGCAAGTAATGTACCCACACGACAAGTGGGAGACAAGAGGTGCTTGAAAGTTGTTGTAAACAACGTTTCGAATATAGAACGTTGAATATACCTAAGTCTAGAGTATGAACAAGGTAGGCTCCCAATGAACATCTCACCAAGGAGGATGTGGTGCGGACTTGGTATGGTGTGTATATTCCAAGGAGTAACTCAGCGTTGGTATATGTGTACTAGGACCATTTAATAGAAAAACATAACTAAAAGAAGATAGGATATATACTAGAACTTTTAGTTCACATTCCATATGAATCTGGAAGTAATGAAGATAAGAGTTCTTATACTAGAGATCAAACATGTCCACAAGGAACTTAAGATGGCATTTGCCCGTGTGGAAGTATGACTAGAGGTTGAGGACCAAGGCAAACTAAGACTAGAGACATGTCTAGGGCACCGTGATAACCAAGTTGAGGAAATAAGTTGGCGCAAGTAGGAATATAACTAGATGCCTATGTCAACGAGTTACATATGAGTGTAGACTTAAGGTTGGTGCACACATGTTACTATATCATATAATAACAACGTAGCGGTCTTGGATGTTGGAAGGACTTAGTAGTATCAAATACTACACTAGCGAGGATATCAAGGATGTCGATTGTGACATCCAGATGTATGTCATATTGGAAGATGGTAGAATATTCGTACAAGGCTGGTGGCACGTTACGTGGCAATGTTTACAGAAGAAGCATAATGATATGCTTATATACGAAGATATTGGGTTAAGGTATGGTCCACCAGAGATATGCACTCAAGCTATTACTAAGGGAGATGAGAAGAGTTTAAATCAATGAGAATAGCTAGAGTAAGTCTAGCATATACGGTGACGTCACATTGCAGAACATCCCGAGGATGGTTGGAACGGTATTGGAATAACCGATAATGAGAGGTTAACTACTCAAAGGTTCCAGATATGAATGAATTACTTCAACGTTATAAGCTGAGAGCATTTATTTGGTTTTGGGAATAAAAAGATATATCAAATCGCGTCCCCTTGACAGAAGAGAAGAAGGAGTACGACGACTTTGGTGATTACATCTTTAGGGATAACCGAGAAGAGGGCAATAGATAGAAATTCCATGTCCCGATAAAAATCAAGACGAGAGGTATAGCTCAGAAGGGGTGAGATTATATAGACCAGTAGTCCATATATCCTAAGAGTTACCCTACTCGGGGGGAACAATTGTAGGTACGGAAGTAGAGGCTGGAGGATCCGTTGCCTTGCGGCATAGACCCGTTAGAGATTATGACTTTGAAACCCTTAAGAGGGTAAGGAATTGGATAATCATATGGCGGTTACTAACGAAGATTGAAACATTGGGTTTCCTATTAGAAGACCAGGAGGTTTTAGTGCCTCCGCTTCATTATGAGGGAGCCAAAGACGACAACATTCAAAGGGATCAAAAGTTGAGGTTGACATGCTAATTTAAGAAAAATAGGTTAGGTGTGACAAAACATGGCGAAACGCAAATTAACTGAACGAACCTTTAGAAAAGGCCTTGGACTATGGTAGAAACCTTTGGAACTATGGCATAATCCCATGGGAAAATTATAGTTTATGTACGGGGTTAAAGTACCATAAGTTTAAATTCATCCCTTTTAGGTCAACCCCTTAGGTTAAGATACTCCATGGTGGCGTACCTTTATTGGGTGACGTGTCAGCTTATTTATACGTATACCATATAAATACGTGGAATGTCACATTCTCCCCCTCTTAGAAATAATGCTGTCCTCAGCATTGGGGTTAGTTAAACAAATGACGGTTAATCGAAAACTGCAATAGAAGGAAGTATACCTAAAAAGGAAGGTAATTCCTTATTTCCAAAGGTAATAGCATGAAAGCTTAAAACATAGAAGAGTTTAAGCACCAAGGTGCATTTGACATACTTATCATAAGAAGGTTTAAGGACGAGAAGTCCCGATATCAAACATCACCAAGAACAAAAAGGTAAATGATGTAGATAAGGTAAAACTGAAAAGTCGGGCCATCAGCAACCCTCTATACATGGGCAGGTCACGTACTGCTTACTGGCCTGCACATGTGAATACATCAGCATGTACAAGTCCAACATAGAGTTGGCCCCTGCCCATTTGGGAAGTAGGTGGTACAGCCACATCATAAGAACTACAAAGGTTACATTTCAGCTAAGTTAGAGCAGAGCTCTAGCATTGTGGGATGAGGATATATGTTTGTTATGTACATAGCATGTACACATACGATAAACATGCTGGAGAGGTAATCTAAGTGGCGACACAAGGAGAGAAAGACGAGTGTATCCCAAAGTTACTGATGAAGGGTTAAGGTAGGATGTCGAAGTTGGCAAACTTGAAATAAATGTCAACGGCCAATAGAATGAAGCTTAAGATGAGGGGGTTGAATAGTACAATAGTACAATTCCAGGATAGGTATCAAATAGGAGTTACATGCTAAAAGTTAAAATGTGTCTTGAATAGACATCTAAAACTAGCTTTCCCACATGATCCATAGCCGGATCAGACTGAGGTGACCAGCATGGGTTACATGGAGGTGTAAGTTAGGATATATAGGACCCGAACATGGATACAAGTCCGGGTTATCGCAAACAAAGGTAATTGTAGAAAGGCTCACAAAATACTAGGCAGGCACCTTGATGACTCCAGGTAATTTACGATTAATACGAAGGCTCACCCGCTCTTAGGCCATGACTATGGCTTGAACGAGTATGCCAAGTCATTGGGAATGCTACAACAATGTGATAGCATCATGACAGAGAAATGTAATAATTAACATTTCCAGGATGTACGACAATGTTAACTCATAACCCCCAATGATAGGTGGGTCAACAATATATGGAACATAAAGCCACAAGACGATTAATGAATACGTAAAGGAGTAAATGGGTTGGTGACTCTACTGAATAAAGGTCACAGCCAAAGGCCAAAGGGTGAGATGTGTACGCTGTGGCAGGCGTAAGGGTCAGAATACTGAGGACCCTTATTAAAGATGTTTAGCAATCTGAGTAGAAAGGTTATTGTCTAACATGAAGGGTAGTCTTTGCTAACATGCAAAGGTATACCTGCGGCTTGAAAGGCAACAAGAGCTGAAAAACTCTTTAAAGATTTGGTGTATGGCTCAGGGAAGAAGACTTGCATGTCCTAGGACAACATGGTGAATTGAATTCACCAAGGACATTTTTAATAAACAGATAGATAGGTAGACAGCATTTGTACGTCATGCCATATTGGCATCGTCCATGAGGACATATGACGGACCCCTAAAGACTTGAACACAAGACCTCTGGACAGAGGAGGCCTATCGTGAAAGGTCTTTGGGTGGTACGGTCCCCTTGGATCTTGACGTAATCCATTGGAATATGTAAGTTCATTTGCGGAACTTAATGACGTTTAGGCACTAAAATAATAGTTGGAAAGACTTCGGCCCAACGCGATCTAGATAGCATAGAAGGGGGTGATTAGTCAACAATGGTTGGAGGCCATTGGAATGTACGGGAGAACAAGTCCAAAAGAGGGTAGACTGCTGTCAATTTGACAGGCGTGTGGTGCAGATAACTACTCATAGCCATATAGGCGGTGAAGTTTGGTACAAAATGATACCAAGGTTTGTACCCAACACAAACTCATTACGTATTACAGAGGATGTGTCATGATCTAGGGGAAGTGGTCCATGAAAGGAACAAGACCAATGAGAAGGAATATTGAAGGGTGGTAGGATCAAAGGAATCCAAACCGATGGTCTAGAGGGTGTCTTTGCATGGCAGTCCCTAGTCGGTTGGACGACAAAGAGATCCTTTCTCTGGGAACTGAGACGAGTCAAGGTTTAGACACTAGAGAGAGGCAACGTTAATTAGAATTATGTTTATAAAACATTACTTGTATAACATCGAATAAGGTCTAATAGAAAGCATATGAATGTAGTATGGATTGAATCATGGCAAGGCCCGAAGAAATTGTGTTATCAAGGCATCTACCAAAGGAAAAAATATAGGTCGAGGAACGCCGATAACTGGATATTATTATCGTCGCTTAAGGAATATCCAAGGATATAACACATGCTGCTATCCTAGAGAATTGCCCTGTCGTTATTAATTAAATTCCGGAATTAGTCCCACCAAGTGAGTTGATGTTATCATAACAAGTTGGCCGGACTTGCTAGATTACGCCGTTTCCGGTTTATTCCTAGGGGATACTAGCTTTATATATGGTTTTATCCCGACTATGGCAGAGAGAGGTTGACTCCCGTGGCTATCGCAAGACTGCTTACTCTGGCGGCTATGGCAAGAGAGCTTGCTCCAGCGGAGTTGTTGCCTTTAACTAATTTTTTTGAAATTTTAACCCTAAAAATTTTTTTAAAAGAAAAAGTGGCGGAGCGCGCTTTTCGAGGTGGCGGGCACCCCCTACCTCGACGTTGTTGCTACTGACGCCGGGGAGCGTCCGGGTACCCCCGCCCGCCACTTAGGGGGTTTTTTTTTTTTTTTAATTAGGGTGGCGGGCACCCCCTACCTCGATGTCGCCACCGTCGCCAGCAACACCCGGGTACCCCCTGCCCGCCACTTAGGGTTAGGGTTTCGCACCGGGTACACTCCTCTTAATCCCACTTAAACCAAATTAAGTCAATCATGACGACATCTACTACACCACCCAAATCTCATACTACTCCAAAATCCTCACTCACTAGCTAACGATCTAACGAGTTTGACATGGCCAGTGCTATGATCTGGTCCACCAAAATCATGGCTCTGATACCACTGTGACGCTCCCTGAATATATACGACCCCCGGCCGTATACATACGGGGACTTTCCCCTCCCATGGCGACCATCTCGCCATGAGCAGGGCCCTCCGTCTATCCCGGGCCATCTATAGAGAGATGCCCGAGTGAAGGACACGGAGGTGTCATTCGGCCCACGCCTTCAATGGGACTCCTACGTCGCGGAAGCGTGAATACATGTTAGCACACAGCATAAATCATATATAAATAACCACCCCGAAGGGTGGAACATCCATCCAAATACCAACGGCAAAGAATATGCATCTAATCCTAAGGAAAGCACCCCAAACCCATGGTTCTACCCCGCTCGGACTCGCGGAGGATAGGACGACGGGCTCGGTCTCAAGAGATCAGCAGACAGAGGTATAACATGGCGTTGGCTGGCATAGAACATCGGCTAGGGTTGTCCACTCCATCCGCCCCTCCTGTGCACACTTTGCAGATGAGTCGAATCATGCTATGGCTTCGCTATAGCCTTCCGGAGACGCAGGCTCGAGGTATCACCCGCTGAGCCTACTCTGGGGTTCATGATGCCCCGTCCGGATGAGGCAGGTCGGGGCAAGCGCCCCTTCCGGGATCACGCGGTGGTTCCATGGGTGAGCTAGAGAATACGCGGCCGCATCGGCGACCCCGCATCTGTGCCGACTTACTCACCCTAAATCTACTCAAAGTGCAAGGTGCCCCATACGGGTCACACCTCTACACCAGTGGAGTGTCGGACCCATACCCGCCCCTCGTGGCGGACTGCCATCGGGCCTAGCCCATTGTAGGAGTCTCAGGAGCCTTTTATGTTCGGTGCAAGACCCCACCCCCCCACTTCACCTGCTTGTGTCCCTTCTTTGGTGCTAAGCCAATCCATAGCATCTATGACCCGGTGGTCTCTTGTACCAAAGCCGCCAACTAATGGGAAGTACTGGGGATCTACCTAGGAGCATCCTACTATCATGGCTCGCAGGTCTCTACCCCCTTAATTCCCCATTTCGAGTAATACTATGCAAAGAACTATCAATCCATCCTTTAAGAGCAAACCTTAATCGAATATAAAGAGAACTTACCTTTACAATTCAAGGGTTAGTTCCTACAAGTAAAACACTGAGAGAACAGAAGAAATACACACTACAAGTGCCCAACAGGGGCCTACCCTAGAATTCCCAAGCTATACTAGCCACCCACCCACGAAGTTCTCACGGACCCGTTGTCATTTGGTGCTTCCATCTTCCTTGGATTTGGTGCTCGGCTTCAGCTACTACAGTGCGTGCTTGGCAAAGGTGGCTTCAAATTTCGGTGCGCTCGGCTCCTCAAAGGTGGCCTTCGGCTCCTCTTGGTCGATTCTTTGTCAAGGGTGCCCGGCCGCCGCTCCTCCTCCTCCATCTCCACTTGCTCCTAATTCAATTGGGGAAATGGGGGTGCAAAACCCCAATTTGGGTTCCAAGTTAGTAACTCTCCCTTGCCCAATCGATTTGGGCAGGTGGCAGCTCGGGTTGGCTAATATTAACTAATTTGGTATTTTAGGCCCTTTTAATATTAGATTAAGCCCTAAATTCGAATTAGGGTTTAAGGTTAGGTTTCCACCTTTATAATTTAATTATTAACATAGCTAACCTTAGCTTATGAATAATTAATGTGCCATTAATTATTCATAGTGGCGTGTCACGTATTTATACTTAAAAAGGCGATAAATATGTGGAGCGTCACACGCCGCATCGCGACGTCTGGTGACTGGCCCATCTGCGGCGTCGACATCGTGGCCTTGGGTCCAATCACGCCAGGTGGGCGCTGCGCCCGGTGTGGACGGCAGTGTCACGCCAGCGGATGCTTGCGGCGTCCGCGTCGCTGCGGCGACGCATGATGACTTTGGCCCATCGCCCACGCCCGGTGGACTTTGTTGCAGTGGGCGCCGGGTGTCACGCCGGTGGAGCTTGCGGCGTCACGTCGCATGCGATATACTATACTTGGCCGCGTGTCACGCCCGTGTCTTTGCCAGTCACATGTGACACGGAATTTGACAGTTGACTATACGTCGCATGCGGCGTGGCGTCTTAACGCAGAGAACCGCGTCGATGCGTATTTTGCCGCGATGTCTTTGCCAAGTCGTAGGTAACCTGGCAGGTGACCGTTGACAATACGTCGCCTGCGACGTGACGTCGCATGTGACGTTAAGATTTCTATATAAGCAACTCTTTCTCGGCCTTCATTGTTATTTTCTTTCGCTCCTCTTCCAGCCTAGCGCCTTTGGTGTTCTTCTTTTTAACCATATCTTATACTTGTTGCTGCCCTATATGGATTGCCATGGTCATCGGCATGATCGGCCTTTGGAGATGGCGGAGGCGATTGATCTTTGTCTTACCACCGGGGAATTTGGATATCTTGAACCGTCACATGTAAGTGACTGATTCTTGTATTTAGTAGCCTAGACATATATAAACTAGGAGAGGACATGTACTGCGAGTAGTAAAAAAAAAAACGCAGGTGTTTTTGGTCAAGGACACGGTCGCCTCCACCTTGAGTGGAGAGGACCAGGTGTGCCAGGCCCAAACTCACCTTCATACCTTACTTAGTACAATGTAGATTACAAAATTGAGGTGTCGCGTAGTCAAGGTCATATGTCGACTTCACCTTGAGTGGAGGGGACTCTATGTATCGGGGCTAGCTGGCTCCAAAAGATCTTTATTGCAATTGAAACTTATATAAGGGTCGTACTCGGGAAAGGGCATGGTCGGCTTCACCTTGAGTGGAGAGGACTACGTGTCCGGGCCCAATTCTGTCCATTTAGGGTTTAGGGTTTAGGGTTTAGGGTTTAGGGTTTAGGATTTAGGGTTTATACTACCATATTGTATCTATCACAGCCGTTCAAACTATTGTTCAGTATATAGTACTTACCTTTTGTAATTGGCAGAGGGACAAAATAGTTTGCGATTGTAAAAGATGTATGGGGCTGAAGAGACGACTTAGAACGGTTGTTGAAGACCATTTGATAAGATTTGGTACATTTGAACAACCCACCAGATCTGGTGCTCGTCATGGATATCAGGTTGGTATACAATTATTGTTTGTTTTTTTTTTTTAAGAGTATCTCTCCCAGTTCAAGTATATATTCAAGATGTTTATGATATCTAAATATGTAGGTAGATGATGCTGATGTCTCCTCCAAACTAGATGTGGATTTTGGTTTAATGTTGTCCATAGAGGCATATGAAACCGAAGCAGTAACCCGATTCATCAATAATGTGGATGGGTGCCGCTCAACGCTGAGTGTTCCCCTGCGTGAAAGAACACGAAGGGCTACAATCATGAGAACATTGCATGTGTCGCACATTTCACAAGAACGCTTGGCCTCACTGCCCGAGCGTGAAATTCCTGAAGAATTGCAAAGATTAGTCCGACTCTTTGTTAGGCACCACAAGACATTTGGCTTGTGGCCAGTAGACTTACCTATCCCTATGGATCAAGAATTTGCTTATTGGGGAAGAAGATACATCATTATGCGGAGCCGCATTTGTCCAGAAGCTGGATTCGGCCTTATCTCCGACACGCATATAGAAGTGGAGCGAGAAACCCACATTCCATGAATGCCATATGCAGGTCCCGAGTACGATTGGAAAACTTGGCAAACTTTGACTAAATATGCTTGGCGTATGAGGATTTATGGAATGAATTCCAATGCTGCGTCGATAGCTGTGGGGGCATGTGATGAGGAGTTGAAGTTTATTGATGGTCGGCCAGGGGTTCATGGCAATATTGCAGGGTTCATCAACAGTTCTATTGACAACCGTGAGCGATGCAATTGTGAATTTTTAGAGTGTCAAGGAGGGGAGGAAGATTTTTTTACAAGATATGTAAAAGGCAGATATATCATGGTGTGTGCTATTAAAAGCATAAACATTGGAGATGAGTTATTCATCAACTATCGCTATGATAGACCTCTTCCATTTGAGATGGAACAATAGTATTGTTGTACTAAAAAAAAGGAATAAAGAGGATTTTTTTTTTTAAATATGTTTTTTGTCATTCGTGAGTCTATGCAAATGGTTGTATGTATTTTATACTTATTACATTATTTGACATGACGGTTAATACGTTACTCCTGTTTAATGAACTCATTCAGAGCGGTCTCCATCCCGATCCATTAGTTCTAAGTTACAGGCAAAGGGAAACCTATCGTCGTGAATTTCATGCCAGAGCGCACCAATATGAAGATATTGCATACGATCAATATGAAGAGGATGAAACTATTGATGAACCCGAGAACGAAGTCTTTCGTGACGAGCCGATGCTCGATATGTTGCACGCTCTTCAAGAATTACCTGATATTGATTTAGATGATGTCGAGGATGGTGGTGGAGAGGATATGGTAGAAGATGTGGGATACCCTTCGAGGATTGGTAAATCGACGATGACCCTATTGTTATCGGCGTAAACGCAGGTTATTTCTTTGTGTCTCGAACCTCTCGTTTGTCGGCGTGCCTGCTAATTCTCAATCTCCAAACCAAGTTCAAGTGGAGCAATGCAAGTGTCTCTGCTCTATTGAGGTGACATACTTATCAAGTCTTTCTATCTTACCACCATCTCCATCTTTTATCTTACCACTCTTAGATGCGCAGGTTATTGCACGAGAAGATCCTTCCAGAGAAGAACAATATGCCTACCGACAGATCTCAAGTTAAGAAAATGATTCAAGCGACCGGCCTTGGTTATAAAGTCATACATGCATGTCCAAATGATTGTATGATCTTCTATCCCCCGCCCGAGCATGAGAAGTCCACTCATTGTCTCGTATGTAATGAACCAAGATACTGGGGAATGACCTAAAGGGAAAAACGGTACCTCAGAAGGTTATTCGACACTTTCCAATAATCCCAAGGTATATGCATCACCACTTCTTACAAATAGTTGTAAATTCACTTATTTTTCGGTACTTATATGTTGCCTATAATTTATTCTATAGGTTAAAGTTGATGTTCCGTTGCAAGACATTGGCTAGCCTAATGGACTTCACGGCTACACATGCATCTAGTGATGATGTGATGCAGTCCCGGCGGCGGTCGCAGCTTTTGGAAGCATGTCGATGCGACATGGCGACTTTGGAAAAGAACCACGTAACGTCGCGTTTGGGTCTGGCCACCGATGGCGTAAAACCCATATGGTACACAATCGACCGCATGGTCTACATGGCCGGTGATGATAGTGAACTACAACATACCCCCATGGTTGTTGATGAAGAGTGGGCACATTATGATGACTTTATTGATACACGGGAAGAAAAACCAAGTAATTTAGATGTGTACCTAAGAATAATTGTGGATGAGTTCACGCCTTTGTGAAACACGTATTATTGGTCACGATGCACATAAAAATGACGTTTTTAATCTTAGAGGTATACTATTGTGGACTATGCATGACTTTCCGGGCTTGCCGAAAGTGTGTTCGGGTTTATTACATCCGGGGCACTTCCCTTGCATGATATGTGGGGAAAAGTTGCAGCACCGTCACTCTAAGCATCTGAAGAAAGTAGTATACGAGGGTTTTAGGAAGTATTTGCCGCTCACGCACCCCTTCAGAAAGCAGCGTGCACAATTCGATGGCACTGTAGTTTATACAGAACCACCAAGCAGAATTACCATACGAGAATGGGGTGAGCGTTGGGATAAGAAGGAAGAGGGGGAAAATCCAAGGGGGGAAATCCTTGAGGGGGCACCTCAGTG
The DNA here is from genome assembly GCA_021234155.1 of Isoetes taiwanensis. Classification (NCBI taxonomy): domain Eukaryota; kingdom Viridiplantae; phylum Streptophyta; class Lycopodiopsida; order Isoetales; family Isoetaceae; genus Isoetes; species Isoetes taiwanensis. Next base: position 9,696,694 of record JAJEKV010000014.1, on the reverse strand, counting down.
GAGGAGGAGGTCGAGCCGACCCAGACAAAGGAGGATGAGGAATTATACAGTGGTGGCGAGGAAGCCGCGGAGGAGGAAGTCTTTACTGCCAATATGAAAAGGAAGTCTGTTTTTTATAGACTACCATATTGGACCGACCTATTGATTCAACACCTTTTAGACCCGATGCATATCTTCAAGAACGTGGGAAACTCTTTATGGAAGCATGTATTTGGTCAAAAAGACACAACAAATGCCAGGATGGACCTTAAGGTAAGTAATACAAAGAAAGAGGCATGGATCCGAGGTGAAGGGCAACCACTTCCTCCGGCAAAATGGGTTATTGCTAGGGCTGACCATCGAGCTATTTATGATGATTTAAGGGCCCTTAGAACACCAACTGGTTATATGCAATCATTGCGAACCGCATTCACAAGTCTTGGGAGTTGGACCGGGTTTAAAGTCCCATGACTGGCATAAGTTCTTGCATGTAAGCAATTGAAGTCCACATATATGCACTACTATTAAATGTAACCCATACTTATATTTGGTGTTTGGATCATGCAGTTCTTCATGCCCCTGACCTTTAGGGGAGTTTTAGACAAGGGACCATTGGAGGCAATAAGTGCCCTATCAAAGGTCATAAGGTTGTTACCCATGTTGATTTAGTGGTCCCCCGTCTATTTTATTTGTGGCTAAGTTTTTTTTTTTTTTTTTTTTTTTTTTTGGGACCTCATAGGTGGATGTGTAAAAAACTATACCGAAAAGACTAAATTGAAGAGATGAAAGTGAAAATGGCAGAGGCATGTTGCTTGTTGGAGAAGGAGTTTCCTACGAGCTTTCTTGACAGTCAAACCCATCTTTTGGTACATCTTATTGAGGAAGTGGAGCTCGCGGGAACTGTACATGCGAGATGGATGGATGTTTTTCTTGGAAAGGTTTATGAAGGTATTGAAGGATATGGTGCGTCAAAGAGCACGTCCTGAAGGTAGTATGGCAGAGGGATGGCTTGCGAAAGAGTCACTTTTTCTATATGTGAGAATATATTTCCGCCGTACATCCAGATGCACCTCGCTTATGGAGTGATGAAGGGGACGAGAAGATTGTGGGGGTAATGGCAGAAGGCAATGGTATGTAGAAGTCATTTCCGCCTGATATGATCATTAAGGTTAATCAATTTCTTCTTTACAATTCGGCACCAATGGCAAAATGGATTGCTCGTTATGAGAACGTAAAGGAAGAAATGGAAGAGAAGAGGCATGAATGGAGACGACATAATAGACGAGCCCGTACCTCGATGGATATGAACCCTCTTGGGACAAGATGGAAAGAGAATGGGTACTACTGAGGCTTTGACCGATGCATATTACAAGGGGAGTATATTACAGCTACGGAATGGGCATACGCACAAGGTGTCATGAAAAAGGTAGTTGCAACAAATTATGTTGATGTCGAAATCAGTATTTACTTTTGATGTTATTGTATCTATTGACATTAATGGTGCTTTTTGACGGTATATATCTTACTCCTCGATATGGTGGCATGGGACCCACTATCGTGTGAGTTCTCTTGACATACGGAAGACTTGTGGATAGCGGAGTCATGGCATCATTCACGATGGAGTTTCAATCAAGTGTTGCCGATCGTAATCGTCCGGGAAGCCACCCGTGATTGGGCGGGAGGTTAAAGACTATAATGGAGGTGGATGTTGGTGGCAATTTTAAGACCTTCATATTCGATGTCGATTGGTTTGACCTTCAATTAAGGGGGCGGGGCCTACAAAGAAAGTATGATAGAACAAGTGGCTTTTTTTTGTCAACTCTAGCAAGATGTACCCCCGGTAGTGAGGCGCTTGTCCTTCCGGATAACCGTGAACAGTACACACACATACACATATCCACTTCAAAATTTAGACCATCAATATCAATCTCACGTAAACTTCTTTGACAGATTTTTTTTTTCTTTACCGTCGACAAGACCCAACATGGTGGTTTATCATACAAACTACATCGAGGGGCGCCCAATATTCCAAGGTGTTGTGCTAGAGGAGTCAATAACGTCGAAGAGCCCTGGCGAGATCAAGGCATTCAAACTCACGGAAAAACGAGCATCAAGAGGTTGGACCACCAGCTCTCATGCGGCATCTTACACCGAGCAATTCCACGAAAAATACGATGTACTTCGGGCATTTTAATACAAATGTTGGCAATGCTAACAATGACGACTCCTAGTTCGCACCTAGAGAAGACGATCATTAAATTCTATATGTCAAATATTATGCACATCCTCAGTGCAATCCTTCTGATAGGCTATGTCTATTGGTCTTCGTGTGCAATAAAAACCCATTCAATTCAATTCTTTTTTTTCCCCCCTTCCCCTTTTGGTATACATTATATCGGAGGAATAAAGAATGGGTGGAACATGGGCTCAAAGAAGCCACATAGGCTCAAGCATTGCCTCTAGACTAGAACATGCCACCTAGGCTCCAATAGAAGATCAAATATATGCCACATAAAGTAGAGAAAAAAATACAACACATGACGTCACAATGACATGTTGCCAGGCCAGCAAACAGTTTGCACAAGCACTCAAATCTTTGGTAAGGATTTGGATTTCAACTCGTCCAAAGAGTCTTCAATGGTATCTTAGTTACTTCCGATTTTCTCTAACCTTAAACCAGTGCCACCACCAAGTTAACCTGATCGTTGCTTAATTTGATGCTATCCACTAGCTTTCTGTTGTGGATCACTGCTCTACCTTTCAAACAGATAATAATAATGGTATTTTGCAAGGTGAACAACTCCAAATACATAGAGTGAAGCATGAGAAGCCTACAGACGTTGAACGTGTAGGCGTTGCATTTCCCTTAGGGTCGAACATGCCACCTAGGTTCAAACAAGCCTCTTAGGCTCAAGCATTGCCTCTAGGCTCAAACATGCCCCAGTATCAAACATGTCACAACAAAAATAAAAATAATTTAAATGACGTCGCTATAACAAAATACGTCGCATGCGACGTACTGACGTCGCATGCGACGTATACAGCGACGTCAAAAACTCATTTCTTAATTGGGTGAACATGAGTGGTCTTCTGGCCACGGAAATTGGTCCCCAAGGCAATGTCGACGTCCTGAGTCCATTGGCAGAGACGAATCGCGGTTCCGGGGAGGCGAGATTGTCCGTCCGTCCCCAGGGCCTTGGGGAGAGGAAATTCGGGGCAAGCAGCTTCCGGGGGGATTTTAGGGTCTCCTCTCTGGCGTCAACACTCTCACTCCACGTCAAGACACGACGCAAGGTCCCGGCCGAATCTGATAAGGAGAGGGCCTCTGAAACGTAAACCCTGTGGGTTGCCAGGGTTTGCGTTTTGGGGGCCGAGACTTGGTCTGTTGCACTTGGGACCTGGCCGAGAAGTTGTAGCCGAGAATAAGGAGCAAGGGGAACTGACGGAGCGGAGTTTGGGCCTGTCCTCCTCCCGATGTGGCAAGTAGAAGTCAGGGGGACTTTTGCAGTGGCAAGACATTCATAAATTCGCAATTAATGCATTGTACGAAAATAAATTCTGATTTTTTGCCATTTTGGATTCCTAATTCATCTCCAAAGACACAGCCCAATTTTGAAATTTTGAGGAGAAGGTCTAGGTCAAAGGGTTAGCATTAGAAGCGGTCGGGATGGCCCGTTGCGTGGGCAACCGAGGTGGCACCCTTCCCAAGTCAAACGAGGCCAGGACCTTGCGGGGATCCCTCACAAGAGGGGAGAGTCCAGGAACCCAAGAGGCGGGATCCAAAAAAGTTCCGAGGCAGCCCCCCTTCCGGGCGCTCCGGGGGCTGACGCTAATGACCACCCTCCCGGGGCCGGTTCCCTATCCGACCGTTGGATCCTCCGTTCGGGGGCCCCCCTTGAAGGGAAGACCCAAAAGATTCCAGATCGGTCGGGAGAACTTGTCAAACGCGGGGCCCCGAGGTCGACCTTGTAGAAACCGGGATCTTTTTTTGTCGTTCGGGCACCGGGGAGGCTTCAGAATGGCAAATAGACCCTGCCAAATCATCCGGAATGGCGAAATTACCCTAGGGAGCAAGTTAGAAGGTCGGTTTTGCAAAAGAAAGAAACACTCACGCCCTCCACGACAATATCCCGCATCCACATCCTAGGCCAATTGACTACGAGTGTGATGGAAGTGAGCTACTTTGGCGCTTCTTGGAGGTCGGGTGGTCTTCTGGCCACGGAACTTGGTCCCCAGGGCAATGTCGACGTTCTGAGTCCATTGGCAGAGCCAAATCGCGATTCCGGAGAGGGGAGGTCGCCCGTCCGTCCCCAGGGCCTTGGGGAGAGGAAATTCGGGGCAAGCAGCTTCCGGGGGGATTTTAGGGTCCCCGCTCTGGCGTCAACACCCCCACTCCACGTCAAGTCACGGCGCAAGGTCCCGGCCGAATCTGACAAGGAGAGGGCCTCCGAAACGTAAACCCTGTGGGTTGCCAGGTTCTAGAAGGGTTTGCGTTTTGGGGGCCGAGACTTGGTCTGTTGCACTTGGGACCTGGCCAAGAAGCTGCAGCCGAGAATACGGAGCAAGGGGAACTGACGGAGCGGAGTTTGGGCCTGTCCTCCTCCCGATGTGGCAAGTAGAAGTCGGGGGGCGCTTTTGCAGTGGCAAGACATTCATAAATTCGCAATTAATGCATTGTACGAAAATAAATTCTGATTTTTTGCCAGCTGGATTCCTAATTCATCTCCAGCACACAGCCCAATTTTCGAAATTTTCGGAGAAGGTCTAGGTCAAAGGGTTAGCATTAGAACGGTCGGGGCAGCCCGTTGCAGGGCAACCGAGCTGGCACCCTTCCCCAAGTCAAACGAGGCCAGGACCTTGCAGGGATCCCTCACAAGAGGGGAGAGTCCGGACCCCAAGAGGCGGGATCCAAAAAAGTTCCCGAGGCAGCCCTTCCTGGCAGCGCTCCCCCGGGGGGCTGCACGCTAATGACCACCCTCCCGGAGCCCGGTTCCCCTATCCGACCGTTGGATCCTCCGTTCAGGGGCCCCTCTTCGGGAAGGCCCAAAAGATTCCAGATCGGTCCGGGAGAACTTGTCAAACCGCGGGGCGTCCTGAGGTCGGCCTTGTAGAAACCGCAGTGTTTTGTCGTTCGGGCACTGGGGAGGCTCCGGAATGGCAAATCGACCCTGCCAAATCGTCCGGAATGGCGAAATTACCCTAGGGAGCAAGTTACAAGGTCGGTTTTGCAAAAGAAAGAAACACTCACGCCCTCCACGACAGTATCCCGCATCCACATCCTAGGCCAATTGACTACGAGTGTGATGGAAGTGAGCTACTTTGGCGCTTCTTGGAGGTCGGGTGGTCTTCTGGCCACGGAACTTGGTCCCCAGGGCAATGTCGATGTTCTGAGTCCATTGGCAGAGCCAAATCGCGATTCCGGAGAGGGGAGGTCGCCCGTCCGTCCCCAGGGCCTTGAGGAGAGGAAATTCGGGGCAAGCAGCTTACGGGGGGATTTTAGGGTCCGCGCTCTGGCGTCAACACCCCCACTCCACGTCAAGTCACGACGCAAGGTCCCGGCCGAATCTGACAAGGAGAGGGCCTCCAAAACGTTAACCATGTGGGTTGCTAGGTTCTAGAAGGGTTTGCGTTTTGGGGGCCGAGACTTGGTCTGTTGCACTTGGGACCTGGCCGAGAAGCTGCAGCCGAGAATACGGAGCAAGAGGAACTGACGGAGCGGAGTTTGGGCCTGTCCTCCTCCCGATGTGGCAAGTAGAAGTCGGGGGGCGGTTTTGCAGTGGCAAGACATTCATAAATTCGCAATTCAGACTGTAGTGCTTGTTTAACATTGCTTCACAAAAATCAATCATTGAAATCTCAAAAAATCAAGAAAAATAGCATTTCATACTAGAGTTTAGTCATCTAGCACTTGTTCTCATGTCATATAGGCCATCTTCATCATTCAAAAGCTAAAAAATCCTGTAAAGCTAAGATTCAAAACACCTTCTTTAGCTCTGTCACAGACTGTCACAAAAAAACCCATAAAAATGGCATTTGCACAGATTTCTGCATACTTCCTGTTGTTTCTACACGATGCACGTGTCTTCTAGGTCAGGTTGAAAGTGTCAAAGAAAGAAGTTCCAAAAAAATCCTCGTGGATTCTCATCCACAAATTATTGACCCAAAATTGACCCAGTCATGCAGCTTTTTTTCACCTAGCTCTGGTCAGCCTTTTGCCTCTGACTTTTGAAGGCATCTTTTGAACTCCCTTGAGCATCAACATGTTGATAGCCAAAGTAGGAAGAATCTATCAGGATCTAACATCAAACATGGCAGAATATAAGGCATTAATTGCAGGTCTTCAAGAAGCTAACCATTCGGGTGTTACTAACCTTGTTATCTTTGGAGATTCACAACTCATATGCAGGCAGATTGAAGGGAAATATCAAGCAAAGCATGAAGAAATGGTAAAACTCAAAGATCAAGCATTGGAGGCACTAGCAAAGTTCACAACCTGGGAAATGCAGCACATACCTAGAGAGCTTAACTCTGAGGCAGATTCCCTATGCAGAGATGTGCTAATGGAGCATCTAGCTGAGGGAGCTATCAAGGAGGAAGATCTGGAAGATGAGGAGCTTCAGCAACTCTATCCAATCTTGGTAATCAATGCCAGCTCTAAAAAAGAGGTAAAGGAAATCAAGGTAAGAAAAAACAATGAAGATAGAGTCTTATATGTGGGAGATTTGTTCAAAGAAGAGGAAAGGGAAGCATTTTTAAGTTTCTTTAATACTTGGAATGATGTTTTTGCTTGGGATTATAAAGAATTGTTAGGTGTTGATAAGAGTGTTTGTGAAGTTGAGATCAAGATAAAAGAAAAATCAAAACCAGTTGTGCAAAAACTTAGAAGAATTAAATTAACAGCTCTTTGTTGGATCTTATTAGGGAAGAACTCTTCAAAATGAAAGAGGCTGGAGTTATAAAGGAGATAATCAATCCTGACTGGTTGTCTTGCATTGTACCGGTTGAAAAGAAGAACAAGACCATAAGGATATGCATTGATTACAGGGATTTGAACAAGGCTACAATAAAAGACTGCTATCCTCTACCTTTTCTTGAAGAAGTGTTGCAGGCAGTTGCAGGAAAGGAGGTATACTCATTTTTGGATGGTTTCTCAGGATTTAACCAAATTAGCATCAAGGAAGAAGGTCAAGCCAAGACATCTTTTGTCACGCCATGGGGAACTTTTGCCAAGAAAAGAATGCCCTTTGGGCTCATGAATGCATCTGCCACATTTCAGAGAGCAATGGACACCATTTTCAAGGATATGGATCCTAAATCATTCAGAGTTTATCTGGATGATCTGTGTCTCAATACCAAGCTAGAAGATCACATGACTTATCTCATACAACTATGTTCTTTGTGCAGAAAAGGAGGAGTGAGCTTGAACCCTAGGAAATGCGTCTTCTTTTGCTCAAAAGGGAATCTACTTGGACATGAGGTCTCAAATCAGGGGATTCAAGTGGCAGAAAGTAAGATCCAAACTCTTAGAAACTTAACACCACCCAAGACTATCAAACAAGTCAAAAGCTTTCTAGGCATGACAAGCTTCTTAAGGATGTATGTGCCACATTTCTCTCACACAGTTCATCCCATTACAAACTTGACCAAGGGAAAGAAGTTCTCAAAAAAAGAGAGCAAGTTCATACATGTGGAGTGGACAGAAGCATGCCAAACTTCCTTTGAAGCAATAATTGAGGCCATTTGCAAATCAACCTTGCTTAAGCCACCAAACGTGTCTGAGCCCTTCAAAGCCTACTTGAGTGTAACCAAAAAGGCTGTAGGCCTTGCCTTAATGCAAGGGGATGACATTGTAACTTTCTCCAGCAAAATTTGGTCTGACACTGAAATGAGGTATGCTAGGCTTGAGAAGAGTGCAGCAGCTTTAATGTATTTATTTGATAAACAGGGACACCTGATCCAAAGCAGCAAGACTCAGGTGTACATGAAGTAAAATCCACTGCCCCTACTCTTTGCAAAGAAGCCACAAAAAGCCAAGCTATGCAGGTGGGCCTGCAGGGTACAAGATTATGACATAGACATTCAAGTAACTTTCGAATCCAAGGATCCCAGCTCTTATCTTACTGATGTTTTGTTTAAGCATGAAGACTTGGAGGATCTAGATAGCACTCACATGGAGGCTGCAATTAATCTACTTGAGGAGGAAAACTGGCAACAGGCAATTAGGGAGTACCTTGAAAGAGGAGAGTTGCCAAAGAATCAGAACCCAAGCCAAAACAGGAGATTCAAGGACAAGGTAAAAAAATTCAGGCTAATTGGTGATGTTTTATGCAGAGTAAACAAAGAAGGTATCTTGCTAAGGTGTGTGGACAAGTTTGAGGCAGAATTGGTGTTAAAAGCTTGTCATGAGGGCGTATGTGGAGGCCACTTTGCTGCAGACACAACTGCCAAAAAGATACTCAGGTCAGGTTACTATTGGCCTTCAATCTTCAAGGACTGCTTTGAAAACATTAGAAGTTGTGACAAATGCCAGATATTTGGAAGGAGAATCCTCCAGCCTGCTCCACTGACAGCCATAATATCTCCAGGGCCCTTTCAAACCTGGGGATTGGATTTTATAGGGCCTATAGATCCCCCTTCTTCTGCTCAGCATGAGTTTATACTGGTAGCTACAGATTACTTCACAAAATGGGTAGAAGCAGTGCCATTGAGACAAGCAAATGCCATAACAACAGTAGATTCCTTCATGAAAACATCTGTGCCAGATTTGGCGTTCCCTTGAAACTAATATCAGATAGAGGTTCACAATTTGTCAATGAAGTGATTGAGCAGCTACTCTGCACCCTCAAGATCAAGCACACAAAGAGTTCAGCATATTATCCCCAAGGAAATGGCCAGGCGGAGTCAACAAACAAGGTACTCAAGTCAATTCTGCAAAAAACAGTAAGCATGTCCAAAAAAGACTGGCATTTGAGATTAACTGATGCATTATGGGCTTACAGAACTACCATAAAGCATGCCACCAAGCATACCCCATTTAGTTTGGTTTATGGCATTGAGGTTGTCTTGCCTATAGAATGAGAACTACCCTCTTTAAGAATGGCACACATTATTAACCTCAAGATGGAAGATGCTTTGCAAGACAGGTTTATTAGGTCGATGCAACTTGAGAAGCACAGGTATGATGCTGAAAATGCAATTTTACTGAAAAAGGCTAAGGATGTGGGAGCATTCAAAGCTGCTTACATATTACAAGGCACCATGAAAATAGGAGAACTCGTGTTGAAATGGAACAAGGCTAGAGAGAAAGTTGCAGGGAAGTTTGAGAATTTGTGGGAAGGGCCCTATGAAATTATTGGTGAGGCTGGCAAGGACTCTTATTGGCTCAAGGATCTCACAGATGGCCACGAACTGCCAAATCCTTTCAATATCCTTCACTTAAAGAGGTACTGGCAGCAGCATGTTGCCTTAAGCCTATTTGAATAGTCCTGCTTGCAGAAGTTAGGTAGTTGTAGGTTAGAAGAGAGTTAACTAGGCCTAGATTTTACTTTGTTATGCAAACATCACTTTCCTTACTTCCTAATCATGTTTAATTCTCAGCAAAAGCAGCAAAAGGAGCTCTAAACATGCTTAAACCAATGGCAGGTCACAGACATTTCCATGCAGGTCCACCCTTCAGAACACTCACAAGCACATAATCTGCTCAAAGTTGGCCAAAATCCATTACAAGCCCTTCCTCCATCTTCATTTCATTCAAAACCAGGTCAAAAACTGCCACCATACCTCCACATGGTAGTCAAAGTACTAACAGATTTATCATTCTGTCATGCAGGTTCATCACTTGACTCATTCATGTTCATTTGAACAATCAAGCAGCCTACTTCCACCACCCTTGTTCCCACATGCACATAAGCCTCTTCCCTGATTGCTGCCAACCATTCTACCACATTGGCAAGCTCATATGAAGAACACCATCTCCACTCCACACTCCCTCTGTTTGTTTAGCATGATGCTGCCACCTTGTGGCAGCATGTAAGAGCAACTTCACAAGAAAACACAAAAGATCAAAACACACTTGCAAGGCATTTCTGTTTGGAGCTCATTGTTTAGGTATGAAGACAAATCTTTACACCAAGTTGAAGACCAATGGAGAACATTCAAAGGAGCATTCAAGTTAGCAAAGGTAAACAAGACTTGAGTCAAAGATTGGAAGGCAAGTCAAAAAGAGAAGACCCCAGTCAAATATTGGAAGACCCCAAAAGAAGTAGGTTATCTTGCCAACTTTTGAGATTTTCACACTACCTTAGAGATATTGGCTAAAGAAGGCATTGCTCACACCTATATTGATCCCTCATACCCATTCCTCATTTCATTCATCTCTTTTCAATGGCTCAAAGTTTTTTCCCTAGGGCAAAAATCTCACACACCACATGTTTCACACATGTGCACCATTTACATCACACACACACTTCATGTTCCATGACCATGCACTTGACAAATCATTAGAAGTACACTCTCTCTCTAAAAAAGAGATAGAAAGAGGAGAGAAGCTCCACTAGTCCATTACATGACCAATTCAAGACCAAAGTATGGGTCAAAGATCAAATCCCAAAGGTCCAAGGTTGACTAAGTTGAAAAAAATCAACATCTAGTGCCACCTCACCTTCAAAGTTCATGCACACATCATCCACATCATCACCAAGACACCCAACACGTGTCACCCACACCTTGTCACACTTCATCAAGATTTTACCTAGGGAAAATTTCTTTGACACCTTGCCTTCCACCTCACCATGCCACATCATCAGCATTTGCCTAGTCATCCAACATGTGCCACATCCCCTTGTACACCATGGAAAAAAGGCCCAAAAAATGAAGTGCTTATTTTCAAAATTTGTTTTTTCCATCTGAAAGCCCATAAAAAATCATGCAAAATGGTGGTCAAAGATTCCTACTTTGACCACATCTAGCCCTAGTTTTGGGAGTTCTCGGGATGCGCGCCATACCCCTAGTTGCATTGATATTTGGCTTAAACTACCCTCCAAAAAAACCATATCACGCCTCAGCCAACCACATTCAGCCACGTGGGATCAAGCCTATTTTTCGCTAAATGCCTGTGGGATATATCCGTTGTCATGAAGAACCCTAGAAATTATGGCAAGATCCGAAGAATTAGCCCCACTGACTGGCAAATCATGATTAAACCGGCCGAATTAAGCCCTTTGATGCCAAGAATCTCGCCTAAAGTTGTTAAAAACTCATTTATTAGTGCCAGACAAGAGCAAGGCCACGATAAAGGGGATTATTCAAAAAAGGGGTTCCACTTTGAAGAAGAAATCATGATTATTACACCACAACTGATTGACTGGCAGATCAAGAACTCATTTACAGGCGGAGGAGGCAAAAACCGAACTGCTTTATCAAGAACTGACCGGAAATTGCCAGATTTAAGAGGTCGTTGAGGTCTCAGAGTTTTTTCGAGCATCCCAGTACTTTGAGCGATCTAATCCAGCATACTACTGTTGGGAATGACCTCTGACTGCCCTGTACTGCCTCCTTGTGTCAGATTTCTTGAAGATCTGATGCAATAAAGTCCTTTATTATCATTTGAAGATATGTATTACCTTTGTTTACTTCATTCTATGAACTTCTCCATGTTAAATCGCTGGGAAGTTCACTCATTGTAATTCTTGACGGCTCCTTTGAATGAAAATTTGAAGTTGGTAAATATCACGTCTGCTATTTCTAAAGATCAATCTTGCTGGTTCAACTCATGCTGTAGCAGTGCTTGATTTTCAACAAGGAACACAAATGTGGTTTGTATAAGTTATTCCTTAGCTTAAACTTCAGACTGTAGTGCTTGTTTAATATTGCTTCACAAAAATCAATCATTGAAATCTCAAAAAATCAAGAAAAATAGCATTTCATACTAGAGTTTAGTCATCTAGCACTTGTTCTCATGTCATATAGGCCATCTTCATCATTCAAAAGCTAAAAAGTCCTGTAAAGCTAAGATTCAAAACACCTTCTTTAGCTCTGTCACAGACTGTCACAAAAAAACCCATAAAATTTGCACAGATTTCTGCATACTTCCTGTTGTTTCTACATGATGCACGTGTCTTCTAGGTCAGGTTGAAAGTGTCAAAGAAAGAAGTTCCAAAAAAATCCTCGTGGATTCTCATCCACAAAATCCAGCTGTCTGGCAGGGTTATTGACCCAAAATTGACCCAGTCAGGCAGCTTTTTTTCACCTAGCTCTGGTCAGCCTTTTGCCTTTGACTTTTGAAGGCATCTTTTGGACTCCCTTGAGCATCGTTTGCAAGTGTTCCCATCAAAAAATAATCAACCCTCTTCATTTGGCAAACAATTTTTGGCAGACAGTTTTTTCTTGTTTAGGGACAAGAGATTCACAAGCTAGTTTGAGTTGAGTTGTGCAGGGATTTGGCCACAGATTGGTTGCCTTAAGCAACCTGGAGGTTCTCAACCACTGAGTTGAAGGTTTGCCAGGTACACCTTCAACAGTACTCACGAGAAAGTATTTGAGAATAACTCTCAGATCAAGCATTGTGGTCTTTTGTTCATATTTGGAAATTAGGGACACACTTTTTAGTATGATCCTTATACAGACATGTTGTCTGTGCAGCTATTTGTCTATGTGATTGTTTTTGGGAAACATGTTTTATCTGGATTTTTGGCCATGTTTTTCCTGGGGTTTTAGCCAAAATCCAGAAAGGTGGACGTTGATTAATGACATATAAATTATACTTCAGCAAATAGACAGCTATATAGATGGCCATGTTATTTCTGAATTTTTGGCCAAAATCTAGAAAGATATGCATTGGTTAATGACATATAAATTATACTTCAACAAATAGATAGGCATATAGATGTCATGGAATGGAACTATACATAGTGCCAGGGTAAAAATTAAGGACGATTAATCGCAAATGGGCTATTTTATTTCTAATTCTTGGATTAAGATTTGCGAGATTAGTAGGATCAGTTTTGCATTTTTGGTATGTGCAATCGCCCATGTGTAATTCTTTTTAATCTTGCCAGAAGAGAAAATTGCCCATGTCATGATTCTTTTATGGGTATTTTAAAAATGGATTAGCCCATATATGATCCTCAAAAATAATAAATTTAAAAAATTGCATAAAATTACTGATATTAATGAAGGATAATCTTCTTCGTTATAACCATTGTTCATAATTGACATAGGTATTTTCGAACTAGACCTGATTTAGCAAGATTTTATGGCAGATATTTCATAGCAACGACCTCTGTAATGACTCAGAGATTTGGAAGTAGAGATTTTCTAGCACCAATTGTAGCACCGGTCTCTTTAAGCTCATAGAGGTTTGTAGAACCCATTGTTTATGCACAAAGGAAATATCAAAATGTTTATAGAAACGCCACCATAACAGTCAGTACCAGACCACCATAAAAAACAGTTGGTGTGGAAGATATGGGGGTGTGATGTTCAATGTGATGCGAAATTTTGGCCATGACTATGGTAATAAATTGTATTTCATTCCTCAATAGCTGATTTTATTGAAGTTGTGTAAGAATGGGAAAAAATAACTTGTAAACCAAATTGTATTTTCCATCAAAATAAAATATTTTTTTTTTGTCCATAAAAAATTGCCCGCGTATTAATTAATAAAAATATAAAGACACTAGAAAATCGCCCATGGTTAATAACATAAAATATAATAGGTGCCTATAATTTTTACCCTGCATAGTGCGATTCTGGCGATCTCGAGCTCAAGACATAACTCTTCTATGACTAATGTATTATCACTAGACCAAAGGCCCAAACACTATGAAAATCCACTGTCATAAGAACATAATTATAAAAACATTTCACATGGGCATACGACATATGTGCATGGCAAAAATGAACCTTGGAAACCACGGTCCGCATGAAAGAAAAACCTTTTCGGCTATCAAAAAAAGAAAAGAAATCATTCCTGAACCTTATGCAGGTTGCAAATCCTGGACTTGATCTTAAGATAAATTTTCCTAAAGGGGCTTTGACATTTGTAAAAAAACATCAAGTTGATTACTTTCTTGAAAAAGGTTGAAGTGGCTTCTAGCAATAGCAATACCAAGCAGGATAAAACTCAAAGCCCAAAGTCTACTGCCAGCGTGCAGTCTATAAGCTTTACTCCACCACCTTATTACTAAACTTTCAAGTGGAGGGTCTTCAAGTATTATAGTCCATCTGTGAAATGTTGGGGGACACCAAGCACTTCAACTACTAAGGAAGCTAGAGCTGATGATGATACTGCCTAGAAGTTAAAGCCCTAATGCATTGGTACGTTCTTACTTAGGATTTCTTTAATGTTCTATAAGGGAATTATTTCTATTTTCTTACTATTGACAGTTCATTACAGAGATTTTAAGTTTAAATTTAAAGGTATCCATGGGCAACCTGACATACTTTCATATATGCTTGCATGAAAGTTAAGGTCTACAAAATGCCTCTTGGCATGAAATTATAAAAAGTAGAGAGTAGCCAAGGTTTCCTACCCTTAATCTACCTTTCTCAGTTCCAAAGCCTTGGATAAATAAGAGAAATACAAATCAAGTTGCTTATAAGGTATTCAAAAAGTCATGTTGCAATAATGGTAGTCAGTTTTAGCTTTATTTGCTGAGTTAGATTGAGAAGATTGGGTTATTACATTAATGGTCAGCCCTTAATGTAATAAGTAGGGGGGGACCATCATATTTATTAGAGTATAAAATGATTCATGTGTGAAAGAACTGTCCTATGGATGGAGGAAGAATTTTCGAAATAAGGCTTTGTGTAGTGTTAAATGACCAGCTTAATATCGAAGATATCTCAAAAGAATATATTTTAAAAGAAGTTTATATCTCAAAATATCGAAGATAATGTCTTCATCAATATTTTAGGTCAATCGACTAATAAAGAATGTTTTATCAGATTGGTATGGTTTCTCGCATTGATTGTTTGTGTTGGCGACAGCCTTTAGCAAGCTTATAACTGGTATTCAAATGGATTATCCATCTGATAGTAGCGCTTCAAGCGCATAAGCTTTAATAAAAGGCTTCATGATTTGATATTAGACAATAATTATATGGTCTGCTGCTAACTCTAAGGATTATATTCATGGGCAGTAGAACCATATGATTTAATTTTAAAAGAAGTTGAATGATGGACAGGATTTACAAAGCTCTTAGAAAAGAATGTAAAATTTAAAAGGAAATGGTAATCTAATAATTTCCATGGGAATGCTCCTAATGGGCATTTTGTACCAGAGACACTATATCTGGATGTATCAGATGAAGATCTTGATGATGCTCAAGTATTATCAAATTTGCTTTAAGTTTTTAATGCCATGATAGCATGGTTTTTGGGAGGTAGGGCCAACCGAGTTAACCAAGTAAAACTAACAAAAGAAGGTATGATGAATTTATGCCATATAAATCTAGATTGTTATAGCTCTTTGAATTAGGAGCCATATGATCCTAAAAATATACAGTTTAGTAATATGAAAAGTTCTTAGTTCCTTTTGGAATTTTACAATTTTTGTATATTTTATCATGGTAAAGTATGGATTCTGTACTAGAATAAATAGACGTGTAGTTTTTTTTTACTTAATTTCAAACTCGAGTCTTAAAACTTCAATATCTGTTGCGGATGGATGATTTTAGGGCAGAAATGGTACCTTGGTGAAGTGTGAAAAAACAAGACACACTTATGTTCCAGATGGACCTCTGGAAGACTTTTTGTAGATTTTATTCTGGAGTTTCCACTCTGTCGGGATCATGATGCCATCATTGTCATTGTTGATCGCTTCTTTAAGATGGCTCATTTTATTTCCTACAACATCACCATCACCAGTGAAGGAACATCCGACCTTTTCCTTCAGTAAAGTAGTTAGACTCATGGATTGCGAGACACTATTGTTAATGATCGTGGATCCTAATTCGTCGCAGGATTTTTAGCGGCCTTTGGAGTTATTGCATATTGACCCTTCACTGACATTCGGTCATTATTCAGAAAGCAATGGGCAAGTGGAGTACACTAATCAGACTCTCGAACAATATTTGAGGTGCTTTATCAGTTGTCAGTAGGATGATTGGGTCGATTATCTTCCATTAGCTGAGTTTGCCTATAATAACTCAGTTAATGGTTCCACTGGTCAGACTCTATTCTTTCTGGCCATCATCCTCGTTAGTCTCTTAGTGTCACTGGCCGTGACTCTGTCAATCCTAGTGTCGAGTCTCGATTTGAGAAACTCTAGGCTCTTCAATCATCAGCATCATCTTCTCCGGGCACAGGAGTGTTAATGGCATTATGCCGATTTACATCGGCAGGAAGCTTCTACATTTCATGTTGGTGACCTTGTCCCTTCATAAGGACCTCCCTACCTCGCGTCCCTGCAGCAAGCTTGACTATCATCGCCTTAGTCCGTTATCGAAATTGTGGAGTTCCACCGTCGTTACCCAGATAAGCGAAGTTCGAGTACTCCAGCTCTAGCTTTAATGACTTGTCGCCATCATAAGAGAGGGATAATGTGATGGCCATATGGGTATCCATGCCATACAGGTATTCTACCCATAAGTACAAAAGATGGTCATCACAAAGATGCAAAAGTATAGTTGGACAAAACAAGATTTGAACTTGCAACCTTTTAGCAACAAGTCAATCACTTTTGCAAGTGTGCTACTAATACTTATTGAAGATATTGTCTTACATCTTCTTCATATGCATGGCTGATTCCAGAAGAGTCTAGAATATTATAGAATCTAGATGCTTGCGCGACACTTGGCATGATCTCGTCCATTGGAGTGGCGCGATCCTATTGGCCTAGATATATATAGAGGCACATTCTTCTTGTCGAACCATTCTGGTCCAACGCCAGTCTTGAGCCTTCTAGGCATCTGTCTCGTGTTCCTTGCTTGCCTTCAAGCCATTGCATTCTTGTTTCTTTATCATATATCATATTCTTTGCCGATCTTGGCATATTTCTTTCATATTTTTTGCGTATTATTTGCATATTTTCTTTGTTCTCGCATAGGTTCATGACAACTTATATGTCAAAGTTTAAGAAAAGATGGTGTTGCTAACTATGCCTATGTTGACTAAGTGTTTGTGATCGCTGGCTATATACATTAGTTACTCTTTATCTCTTAAACTTGATATGGCCTTGGAAACTGCTTGAATAAAGTGTTGAATAAGTATTAATAGTTTTGAAATTGGTATCAAGAATTGGTAGCACTGAGCAATAGGGATTATATACCGCTTCAGTAGTGGCATACAATAAAATTTAAGTCAACTAGTTTTGTTGTAATACTTTTAAAATGATACAGTTTGCAGGATTTTATATTCTGTCTAAATCTGGCTAATTAGATCTTTCATGATTACATTCTCTTAGTATAAATAAATGATCTTAGAGATAGTATGACGCCTGTGTTTAGCTCAACACACGATATGAGATGTTAAGACTATGAAGCGATTGGCCGAAATAGATTGTATGAATAATAATGATTGAACTGCATTGAATTGGATTTTATTGTTCATAAAGACCAAGAGGTCCATGGGACCCAAACCAAGAAAGTAAAAATGCAACACGCTTATTACTGTCCATGATTAAAAAGGCCCGCCCCGTAGTGTTTTCGAGAAAAAAAACCTTAGATTAATAAGCTCGCTGATAAATTGTACAGCTATACATGTAAATGTGGCGAGGGACACAATTGAGTTCGTATGTCTAGCACCTCCTGGATATGTGATGTTATTGTCATTACTGAAAGTGTATGCAATATCATATGTAGTAGTTGGTTAGGTGTAACTAACCTGCTATATCGTGCTTGAATTGCCTAATAGGTGCAAATGCTAGGTAGTTCTGACGAGTGTGACACTCATCTTCAATTACTCCCATTTGGAAGCAATGGCAATTCCTCTTCTTAGTCCCATCTTCCTATCTCAATTCTGAGGCAGTTTGCCCCAATTCGAATGGATAGAGTCGACTTTGCTTCTTCATGGGCAACTATGTTAACAAGTACCATTGTGGAATAATGTGATGTCCTTACCAACTCTAAGGCACTGGCATCCCAAACTTACTAAGAAAGCATGTGTCTATGTACTGCCTGAGGCGATTGTGATTCTTTGCACCTGTACGCACACATGTTCCTCCACATTTCATCTAGAGAACCAAGTGGCTCGCTTCTCCTTCCAGTAAGCTTTAAGACACTGTAGATCCATAGCAATTGTAAAGGCGAGATTTGGAAGGTGAATGTCTCCCATGTTTATCACCTTCTAACAATATATTACCTGACATTCCTGAGTAGCATGCTAGAGAGACAAAAACGATGTCTCTTGTAGAAGAATTTGATACAAGAGCATGGGCTTAACTTGATATGGTGATGCTAGAGGGAGTCTATGGGAGCAAAAAAAAGAGAAAGAAAGTCAAAATATTTAGGCCAAATTATAAAGATGACATTGTTAGTTCAAGAATATGTAGAAGATGGTTTTAAAATTATAGACAGTGGCCTTTAAACTTGAATATAAGAAATTGAAGGAGATAAGAAAGTGTTGCGATCAGACCTATTTTAGAGGTAAGCAACATCTTTTATTAGAACAAAGCAACCAACCTTTTCAAAAAAGTAGTTACATTGCATATTTAAGGTCGAACAGTAGCCAGCATCTGGGACCAGGTCGGCGGATATCTTCAGGAAAAATGGATCTGCTATAATAGTTTCTGGACAACCAACAAGTGGATCAAGCTTTTCAAATATCTGCTAATGGATTTGGCGACAACTGCCTCAACATCTGCAATCAACTCTTGTGAATTGGCAACTGACCTTGAACTTGAATACTTCATCAACAACCCTTGATTTCCATTCCAACCATCCTTCCTGACAAATCTTATAATCTTGTGTTATGGATTGATTGTTTGGAGAAACTTTCAATCCTCTGAAAATTTTTAGTTATCTTGTCTTAGCCGATTCCTAAGCTTAATTGCTACCTTGAATTTGCAAAACTATTAGAGAATACTCTCTAGTGCTAAATTGGTTTCCTTTAAATCTTTCTTCTTCCAAATTTAGCCTTTCTTAGAAGGATAGCCCAGTTGGGTGGTGAACTTTAACCTTAAGGGTGGTATCGTCTTAATTCCTTTATTTTCCAACAATTGTATTACACATCATATCAAATTGGTATCAGAGCCAAGTTCGCTTCTTCATGGGCAACTATGTTAACAAGTACCATTGTGGAATAATGTGATGTCCTTACCAACTCTAAGGCACTGGCATCCCAAACTTACTAAGAAAGCATGTGTCTATGTACTGCCTGAGGCGATTGTGATTCTTTGCACCTGTACGCACACATGTTCCTCCACATTTCATCTAGAGAACCAAATGGCTCGCTTCTCCTTCCAGTAAGCTTTAAGACGCTGTAGATCCATAGCAATTGTAAAGGCGAGATTTGGAAGGTGAATGTCTCCCATGTTTATCACCTTCTAACAATATATTACCTGACATTCCCGAGTAGCATGCTAGAGAGACAAAAACCATGTCTCTTGTAGAAGAATTTGATACAAGAGCATGGGCTTAACTTCATATGGTGATGCTAGAGGGAGTCTATGGGAGCAAAAAAAAGAGAAAGAAAGTCAAAATATTTAGGCCAAATTATAAAGATGACATTGTTAGTTCAAGAATCTGTAGAAGATGGTTTTAAAATTATAGACAGTGGCCTTTAAACTTGAATATAAGAAATTGAAGGAGATAAGAAAATGTTGCGATCAGACCTATTTTAGAGGTAAGCAACATCTTTTATTAGAACAAGGCAACCAACCTTTTCAAAAAAAGTAGTTACATTGCATATTTAAGGTCGAACAGTAGCCAGTATCTGGGACCAGGTCGGCGGATATCTTCAGGAAAAATAGATCTGCTATAATAGTTTCTGGACAACCAACAAGTGGATCAAGCTTTTCAAATATCTGCTAATGGATTTGGCGACAACTGCCTCAACATCTGCAATCAACTCTTGTGAATTGGCAACTGACCTTGAACTTGAATACTTCATCAACAACCCTTGATTTCCATTCCAACCATCCTTCCTGACAAATCTTATAATCTTGTGTTATGGATTGATTGTTTGGAGAAACCTTCAATCCTCTGAAAATTTTTAGTTATCTTGTCTTAGCCGATTCCTAAGCTTAATTGCTACCTTGAATTTGCAAAACTGTTAGAGAATACTCTCTAGTGCTAAATTGGTTTCCTTTAAATCTTTCTTCTTCCAAATTTAGCCTTTCTTAGAAGGATAGCCCAGTTGGGTGGTGAACTTTAACCTTAAGGGGTGGTATCGTCTTAATTCCTTTATTTTCCAATGATTGTTCTTGCAAATACATCTTTGAGATTACACATCATATCAAATTGGTATCAGAGCCAAGTTCGCTTCTTCATGGGCAACTATGTTAACAAGTACCATTGTGGAATAATGTGATGTCCTTACCAACTCTAAGGCACTGGCATCCCAAACTTACTAAGAAAGCATGTGTCTATGTACTGCTTGAGGCGATTGTGATCCTTTGCACCTGTACGCACACATGTTCCTCCACATTTCATCTAGAGAACTAAGTGGCTCGCTTCTCCTTCCAGTAAGCTTTAAGACACTGTAGATCCATAGCAATTGTAAAGGCGAGATTTGGAAGGTGAATGTCTCCCACGTTTATCACCTTCTAACAATATATTACCTGACATTCCCGAGTAGCATGCTAGAGAGACAAAAACCATGTCTCTTGTAGAAGAATTTGATACAAGAGCATGGGCTTAACTTGATATGGTGATGCTCGGAGGAGTCTATGGGAGCAAAAAAAAGAGAAAGAAAGTCAAAATATTTAGGCCAAATTATAAAGATGACATTGTTAGTTCAAGAATCTGTAGAAGATGGTTTTAAAATTATAGACAGTGGCCTTTAAACTTGAATATAAGAAATTGAAGGAGATAAGAAAATATTGCGATCAGACCTATTTTAGAGGTAAGCAACATCTTTTATTAGAACAAGGCAACCAACCTTTTCAAAAAAGTAGTTACATTGCATATTTAAGGTCGAAAGAAAGCTTGATCCCATCCAGGGACCAGGTCGGCGGATATCTTCAGGAAAAATGGATCTGCTGTAATAGTTTCTGGACAACCAACAAGTGGATCAAGCTTTTCAAATATCGGCTAATGGATTTGGCGACAACCGCCTCAACATCTGCAATCAACTCTTGTGAATTGGCAACTGACCTTGAACTTGAATACTTCATCAACCCTTGATTTCCGTTCCAACCATCCGTCCTGACAAATCTTATAATCTTGTGTTATGGATTGATTGTTTGGAGAAACCTTCAATCCTCTGAAAATTTTTAGTTATCTTGTCTTAGCCAATTCCTAAGCTTAATTGCTATCTTGAATTTGCAAAACTGTTAGAGAATACTCTCTAGTGCTAAATTGGTTTCCTTTAAATCTTTCTTCTTCCAAATTTAGCCTTTCTTAGAAGTTCCCTTGCTCAGGATAGCCCAGTTGGGTGGTGAACTTTAACCTTAAGGGGTGGTATCGTGTTAATTCCTTTATTTTTCAATGATTGTTCTTGCAAATACATCTTTGAGATTACACATCATATCAAATTGGTATCAGAGCCAAGTTCGTTCCAATTTCTTCTGGAACTTGTGGATTAAGTTGGATTCTTGCTAGAATTTTAATCAAGTAGAACATAGAAAAGAAGAATTAAGTTTCTAGAAATGAAGAACTAAGTTATTTTTACAAACTTGCAGCACAAATCAGATGCAACCAATTAAGCTCTCGTCCACATCCTCCATCTACTACAACATTGCCTATTGAAATTATATGTGCTAATGTGTTAATTTGTTGTAGAATGCAGGAACTGATTAAGACCATATTTCATAATCAAGGATAGAGTGAGAATAAGTGATTCAATACCAAAGAAGAATTTTATTGGAAGAATTTACTGTCAGATTAGCTTTTAAAGAATTTATAGACATAACTCCTTACAAAAGAGTTGCAACAAGGAAAAGGAGAGCAAGAAGTTGCTAGAAGAGCCGATTAAGAAAATCATAGAGAGAAAGGAAGATTCACAGGATCGTAAAGGCGAAACATAAACACAGGATTTCGGCTTTATCTCATAAGGTTCGGGAATGAATTTGTAAAACTTTTTTCTTTTTTTGGCCAAAAAAGCTATAAAGCCAAAAAGACCCCTTTTTTTCATGAGGCATTCCAAGGTCCATTTTTGGCATGTGCATGGACGCATTTAGACATGCGCATGAGAGATGCACATGTCGCATGCGCTTGGGCCATGCTTTCTGGGGCCAACATCCAGCATGCATCTTAGAAGAATATACTACATTTCTATCGCACTTGGGCCTTTGGTTTAATTGTAATACATTAGTTCTACTACAACAGCTATGTCTCGAGTTTGAGACCGCTCAACGTCGCCATGAAAGAGTTACATAAAGAACCAAAATGGCGTACTTATCTTAAATGTGTCACTTTGTTGCTCTGGTGCTTGTAAGTAGAGACTTTGTAGTCTCTGTCTATCACTAGCAAATGGAATGTGCTTGCCTTATTGCCTAGTCTTGGACATTCCTTTGCTAATCTCATGATGATTTGATAATATTAATTAAGCTCAAAAGTATGTCATTACATTTTCTTTATTTTACTTTTTATTGTTATCATGAGTAATTACAAAGGGTCCAATTCATACTACCCTAAGTTCTTAAAAAAGTATGATAGGAAAGCATGCTAGGACTTGCAAAGAGGAGGGACTGAGTTTGTACAAACACTTATTTTGGTGGTCTATTGCAAAAATGTCTCTTGCTGGGCGCATCACAGTGGCCAAGTCAGTCCAAAGCAGTACCCATGTTTATATGGCTTTACTATTGCTAGCCCCACATGCCAAAGTATATGAACTCATTGCAATAATTCGGAACTTCATATGGGCTAGCACTGAGGAAGGGATTGTGGTTAAAGGTGGCTTGGTTCAAATGCATTCTTCTAAAATGGGCAGATGGTCTCGGCATGATGGATTTCTCACTTCAGAGCAAAGTCTTCATTTCAAAATTCATTTGGAGGATCTTGAATGATGAAGATGACTCTCCTGATTTACGCCTTCTCAAACTATCTCTTAGTCATTGTATTCCTCTCGGCAAGAAGGCCATTAAATCAGTTTTGCCTTGGGTATTATTTCATTGTTTGCAGCCTTTTCCAAATGCTTCCCCATTTCTACATGGACTTTTGGCAACATATAATGCAGTCAGACATCTTTTTTGGCCATGCCTTTCCACCCATGCCCTACTGCAAATTCTGTGGTTGTGGACACCATTGCCAACCTCTCAATACCTCCACTTGCTGCATCTGTCCATCCTCTTACACGAAGGCGATGGGTCCTTGCAGGTGTTGTTTCTACTCAAGAATGATATGGAGATGGTCACTTGCTGTCTTGGTATGAGTTTCAAACACAATTTTCGGTCCCTTATTGGGATATGTCCATTTGAGAGAAGGTAACAGAAAAGCTGCCTCTTATGGTGAAGGTCGGCCTCGTAGAAAGGCTGGCTTGGGGATGCTACAAGTCTATTTGCAAAGGCAAGGACCTTGTCAGCTCCATATATGATATCCTCTTAGTTCAGCAGCCCCTCCCATTGCCAAATGGGTGGCACATGCAGATTCCAGAACCCAACTGGTTTCGTACATGGAGCTGTCTTTGGGATAAGTTGCTTCATCCCAAAGTGTGTGTTTTAGTGGCAGGCTATCCATAGGTGCATGCGTATTAATGCCTTGAGGCATTGGTATGATCTTGGCATATCTGTAGCATGTTCGTTCTGCCTTTCAGACGTTGAGACTATTGAGCATTGTCTCTTTGCTTGTCCAGAAGTTCAATCAACATGGTCATGATTATAAGGTTTATTCAGTGCACTAGATTGCCAATGTCTTCTCTTGGCGTTCGACCCTGCTGCATGGCCCCCAACTAAGCAAAAAGCATTTTATCTTGGTTCTAATTGGCTCCTACGGTCAATCTGGGAGCGTTGAAGACACGATATGTTCCAGGGCATTTATTCACCTGCTTGTGGAGTCATTGTTGTAGTCCATGCTAAGATACAAGTGGCTTATAGATGTTCCTCCCTGGAGTAGACTTGAAAGAATGTATTTGGGTTCAGTGCCTTCAAATTAACTCTTGAAAATAGCCTCCTCTATTGGAGTAAGTACAAAGTGCTTCAGGCTCATATTCCAAAGGCATCTTCTTGTGCTTACACAAATAGACGAGATGTTTACAATGTATGATTTTTACTCGTTATTGATAAACTTTTTTTCATCCTTTAAAAAAATTTACTAGAGATTATCGTTAAATCAAAATATAAATAGATTTGACCACTACTTGATCATTTATTTCACATCAATTGCTAGTCAATTCCATTGGGAAAAAAGAAATACTAGTCGATAGACATTTTGAACAACACATAAAGTGTTTAAAGGAAATTCGAAGAAAGACATCAGAGCTTTAATCTCAAGCTCAGCTATCCCATTCTAAAAAGGCATTGTCATTTCTTCATCTCTTTCATACCCCTTCATAGTGACACAACTCACCATAGGCGAAAGCAAACTTCTCCAACTCTAAATTTTTAAATATAAGGTGCAATAAGATGAACATTAAAATAACATACCTGTTAAAATTTACCGTGTAATATTAAATATTCTCTTATTATTATGTGCTCTACGTTAAGGTAGATGTTCAAAAGTCATAATTGATCTCTTGGTTAACTTTGGGAACAAAGTCTTAACTTTTTTGGCATAACTTTGAGAAGAAAGTCTTAGTCTTGGGACCTTTGAGGGGAAAATGAAATAAAAAAAGCACTTTTGATGTCCCAACAAACAAAAAATAACACGCCCCCATAGGTTTTGGTTTTGGTTTTGGTTTAGATCAGCATCGACTGACATATGCAAGCACCATTTGCTATTTGTTTACGTGCCTTTGATCATAGTTCCTCCCGACTAGTAGTTCTTTGCAGTGTTTTTTATGGAAAAAAATATCTTTATCAGAATCTAGTTTGAACCAGAATCTCTTATCGATTCTTGCTTGCTCCGAGCTTAAGTATTTCTTTGCCCATATTTGGTGTTCTTTTTGCTCTATGGAGGATATTCCATTCTTGTTACAACAAGTCCAACAGCTTGTTCAAGCTGGACAATAAGGAGCTCAAAGAACGAGTAGTGTCTCTTTTGAATCAGCCTCTAACTCCGAGAGGAGGCCTTCAAAGCCTAAGATTAGTTTGCCGAAGAAATTTGATAGCACTCGATCCAAGCTCCAATGGTTTTGAATTAGATTCAACTCATTCTTCAGCTCCACCCTCATGGTATCCCACGGATCGGGAACAGGTCAGACTAGTTGGCTCTCTACTTCCTGGGTGAGTTTTGAGTTGGTTTGCCCCCTTGCTAGAGAGAGGGATTCCTAAATTGCAGAATTTTGCTACACTCACTACTGAACTTGAGGCATATTTTGAAGACACCGATCGGCAACACACAACAGTTATCAAGCTCGACAATCTCAGGCAATGTTTCGTCTGCCTTTATTTTATGCTTCTGAATTCTGTCAAATTGCTATAGACACGTTCTAGTATGATGCCGCCCTTCAAGACTATTTTTGAAAAGGCTCTTCGAGGATGTGACGGATATGTTGTCGATCATAGAGGATCCCAGAACTTTGAATGAATCTATAAAGTTTGCGATTCGTTGTGATAATTGTCTTTTTGATCATAGGCAAGTAAGATTGCTTTCCTCTTAATTTTTGGACGTTGGTCCTTGAACCTCTTGAACAATAGCATTGGTATGAAGTGAACACTAGACTGTTATGACGTGTACACACATATACCACACTACATACATCATATCCAATAGACTGAGCACCTTAGTGACGTCTACATACCATGCACCACACCATATCATGCGTCACACAATGCCCCACACACATCATATTCATTAGAATGAGCACCTTAGTGCGGTGCTGCCCTATCCATATTCTTGTTTCTGTAAAAGCTTCATGATCTCAGCTGTGTATCTCAAAGATTGATGCCCAAAGTTTATTAAATCTGGAAGACAAGATCCCAGTTCAACATTTGCGATTCAATGTCATCCATCGACTAGCTCTATCCACCCCTGCCCTTCCTGATAGGTGTAAAAATTTTGTTTTTTAACCCAGCAAGCATCCAAATCATCATCCCTATAACTGCCCCATCGATACCCAGCCAGGAATTACTCCAGATTACGTACTTAAGGTTCATCGGCACTCATGATGGTGCCTAGGGTTTCAGCCCCACTCTTTTGCTCATAGCTCGGGACTCCAGTGTCAAATTTGGATGTTCTTGGGCTCGTTGAAAAGCTTGTCGCACGATTTTTTCGTGGTGTATGATTTGTATGGTGGTTTTTGCTGTTTTGGTAGAAAGAATCTGCCTGACAGTCTCAGCTGCAAAGGTTTGACCTGACTTCAATTTTCTTTTGGTCATAACTTCTGCATCTGGTGGCAGTTTTGGGCATATTTGGGGTTATTGGAAAGCTCTTTGAGGATTCCATCAAGTGATGTCTAATCTTTTCAAAGTTTGGCCTATTGGAAAGGACTGTTCGGCTCTGAAACTTCGGGCCTCTTTTGGTGGAGATGACAAGATCCAGTCGCAGCCCTCCAAAATGTTCTTCTAGTAGTTCTACCATAGTACATGGTGGAATTGAAAAAGAATATACTGCAGATTCTCCCAAAATAAGTGTATGTGATGCACACAAAATGGCTCGTGAAGGTTGCTCTTTCAACTCCTGAGAGTTTGGTTTCTTTGGTGCACCTCAATCCTTTAGTGTTACCCAATATGTCTTCTAACGGCACGAATAGGGCCAACTCAATTGAGACAGGAACTTCATCTCTCTCCTCTTCTCAGTTACTTGATCCAATTTTTGTTCCGTGTAGTTGCCTCGACAATTTGCGCTTCTGCCCATACATTTTGTGAGACTGGAAGATGTGTTGAACATGTGCCCTTGGAAAACTCTTCTGAGAATGTCGCACCTCCAACGCATGTTGGAGGTTCCTCATGTCAGGTGGTGTGCTCTGGCCAATTAGCACTTCCAACACTTCGTTGGAAGCTATATGGATCAGGCAGGACCCTCTTTGTCTGCTGAAGTTGCTTCAGGGCTAGCAGCACCTCCAACACATGTTGGTGGTCCCTCATGTCAACTTGAGATCTCACATGCCTGTGGAGTGCCCCTCTAGACAGGTTGCACCTAATAATGTTGCACAGGCGACACCTCCAACACAGGTTGGAATGGAAGTTCTTTGGCAGTTCTAATCGTGGATGTAGTACTTGTAAGGTTTATTTGGTTAATCAATCAAGCATTGACAACTTTACAAGATAATATTATCTTGTTCGCTTATGTTTATCATAATCTTCATCTACGTATGCAAAACAATGCATAATTCACATTATCTTCAGCATTTCTCTATAGAGTTTATAGTAATCCATCAAATTTCAACAAGCCACACTGTAGAATATATTACCACAACCATTAAACCAATAATGTCAATGGTTCAAATGAATTTCAAAGATCAGACCTTTCTCGATGCTCTGAAGTCTCGATCCACCAGTGCAAATTCAATACTTCTTAGCTTAGATTATATGGCCATCAGTCCGGCGGTGTTGCCTAACCGATGGCCTCACCGATTTCTTCTTTCTGATTCTGGAACCGGGTCTGTCCATTTTGCATTGGACCGAGTATTTAAACTACGGTTCCCTCCGAAAACCTTCAACCTAAGGTCAACTTTCTAATATTACAAATTTTTGCGTATGATTTCGACCATGGTCACTCAACCTTTTAATATCACAAATATGTTGTATAAGGTTTTAATCTTGATCACTTAAGTATTTGACCTTGCCCCATTTTCATGATTCGAAGTGCATAGTGAATAATCATTTCTCCTTCCAATCTTGCCACCATGGCATTTCTTTGTTCAAATGCAGATATTCCACCCAGTATTATTGTTTGCCTCCATAATTCACTTGTAAGCACAGCTATTCACAATAATCAAGAGAGCTTTCTTTTCTATGCTATCAATCTTTTTGTCTGCATGAAATTATGATATGAACCTCAACAACTTACATTCCCCTTTTCAGATCATAATTTCATAATATCATGACAACTTAATTTTCCAGCTAAACTCTGAAATCTTTTCCAACCTAATGCTTTAGTTAACATGTCTGCCAACTGATTTTCACTTTTAATGTATATCAATTGAATATATCCCTTTTCTACCATATCTCTGATATAATGCATCTCCATCTCGATATGCTTAGTTCTTTAATGAAGAACTAGATTTTTAGTCATGGCAATACAACTTTGATTATCACAAAATAGCTTGGTACTTCCTTCCTGATTAATTCCCAATTCATCTAGTAATCTCCTTGTCCAGACAATTTTTTTAGCTGCCAGGGTAGTTGCAGCATATTCAGATTCAGCTGTGGATAGTGCTATTGATGTTTGTTTCTTGCTTCTCCAACTTATAGGTGCTCCTCCTAACATTAGAACATATCCAAAAGTTGACTTTCCCTCATCCAAATCTCCACACCAATCTGCATCTGCATAGCACTTTAGTTCCAAGTCATCTGTCTTATATATTATCCCAGTTGCCTTTGTCCCTTTTAAATATCTCAGTACCTTCTTTGCGGCCTGCCAGTGTTCAAATCCAGGATTATTGTTGTACCTGCTCAATACGTTTACAATATATGCAATATCAGGCCTAGTGTTGTTAGCTATGAACAGTAAGCTTCCAATCAGCTGCCTATATGGAATCTTCTTCATTTCTTCAGCTTTCTCATCTGTTTGAGGACACATTTGTTTAGAGATCTTGCATCCTGGGAGAATAGGTGCCTTGACTGGGTTGCATTCCTGCATGTTAAACTTTTCAAGCACAGTATCTATGTATTTGCTTTGGCACAAGGATATAGTTTTCCTGGATTTATCCCTTTTCACTTGTACTCCAAGATATTGTGACAGCTCACCAAGATCTGTCATCTTGTATCTTCCTTTCATTAATTCTTTGCATTCCTCCAAAAACTTTGTATTATTTGCAGCTAATATACAATCATCAACATAAATAGCCATAATATAAAAATTCTCCTGCTCCCTAAGAATGTATACATTTCCATCATTTGTTAACTTTGTAAAACCCTGTTCCTTCAAGCATTCATTTATGCAAGCATACCATTCCCTGGGTGATTGTTTTAGGCCATAAACAACCTTTTTCAATTTCCATACCTTTCCAATTCCCTTCTCAAAGCCCTGAGCTTGATTCATGTATACCTCTTCCTTTAGATCTGCATTTAAGAATGCATTGCACACATCCATATGATGTAGGTCCAAGTTTAAAGCATTAGATATTGCAATAATTGTTCTGATGCTGACCAACTTGACCACTGGAGAGTATGTTTCTTCATAGTCAATTCCTTTCCTTTGAGAATATCCTTGGGCAACTAATCTTGCCTTATATTTTGGAGTGCCATCTGAGTTCACTTTAAGTCTGTAAACCCATTTGTTACCTATTGAATGTTTTTCCTTTGGTAAATCTACCAACTCATATGTGCAAGTCCTCTCAAAGGATTCCATTTCTTCTATCATGGCTTGTTTCCATTTATGCCCTTCAATACCACTTATTGCTTTCTTAAAATTTTCTGGTATTCCTGCTTGCATTATCATTAAGACCTCATCATTGTTTAATTATTGATTTTCCAGTCTATTGCTTCTTCCATCTGCTCTTCTTCCATACTTTGTTATATCCATTTTTAGCTCTTCTCTAAGTCTTTCCCCTTCTGGTTTTCTCCTCTTTGTTTTCATGCCTTCTTTTATTTCCTGATGCTCAACATTTGTCTCAGGAGTTTCAAGAGCTTTTGTGGCTGTTTCATGTTCATTCATATTTGCATCTCCTTCTTCTGAATCTGTATCAGACTCTAATCCTTTGTCTGAATTTTCCACTGTAACAATCTCCCTATTTGTCAATGTATATCATTATTGTTTGTATTCTGTTTTCCCTCCTCCTTTTCTTTTTCAGGCCTGTACAACACATTTTCAACAAAGCTCACATCCCTACTTACTATAATATTTTTCTTTAACGGATTGTACATTCTGAAACCCTTCAAGTTATCACAGACCTGTCATCCAATTTTCTTTTCATCTCCTGAGGCACATGTGTGTAACCTAGACATCCAAACACCTTAAACTTTTCATAATTTGGTAATTTTCTTGACCACATTTGTTCTGGACATTTTCCTCTTAGACTTACAGATGGCAGAGTGTTTTGTATCATAACTGTTGTCTTGACCACTTCTTCCCAAAGAAAATTGGGCAAGCCTGCTTGTTTAATCATAGATCTGGTAGCATTTAATATTGATTTGTTCTTTCTCTCAGCCACACCATTTTGCTGAGTTGTGTAGCTACAAGTGTATTGCCTTTTAATGCCTCTATCTCTACAATACTTCTTAAATTTAAATGAAAGATACTCACCTCCTCTGTCAGACCTTACACATTTGATTTTCTTCCCTGTTTCAAGCTCCACCTCAGCTGCATATTCCTTGAAAGATTCAAATGCCATCTCCTTTGTTCTCAGGCAATAGATCTTGGTCTTCCTGCTAAAATCATCTGTAAAGGTTATGAAATACCTTTTTCCTGTCAAACCTGTCACATTTATGGGACCACATAAGTCAGTATGGATTAAGCCTAAAATTTCATTTGATCTTCCTTTGGCTTTTGAAAAAGGGAGTCTCGAGTGTTTGCCTAGCATACAACCTTTGCAAGTGTAATTTTCCAGTCTGCTGCCTGCAGATTTGATCCACCCATTCTTGATCATTGCTTCAATATTTTTAATATTTGTATATCCAAGCCTTTGATGCCATGTTACAATATTTTGTGTTGTGGATAAGTTTGCACTTCCAATACATTTTGCATTTATGCCAAACAAATTTCCAACTCTTCTCCCTAAAAACTTTAATTTATTTCCTTCATAGATCTTGCAGTGCAATTGCTCAAATACAACCTTGAAACCCATGTCTACAAGTTGAGATATGGATATCAAATGACCAAACTTGGTACACAAAGTACATTTTGCAAGTTTACAATCTCCCCTTCCAAAGTGAATAACTCAAGAATTCCAGTATCTTCCACCTTTTGCAAGTCTCCATTTCCAACTTGGATGTATCCTCCTTGATTTTTCAATTTCTCCTTTAAGATTTTGGGGTTGCATGCAATTGTTTTTTCGGCTCCACTATCTACGATCATAAAATAATCACTGACAATGTTATTATTATAGCAAGAGAAAATCTTATGTGAGCATACCTCTTCAATTTCTTCCCCTGTATCTTCTTCGAGCAATATTTCTTCAGCAACATTTGCTTCATGGTAAGAATTCCTTCCCCTGCCCCTGCCTCTTCCTCTGGTGCCTGCATTACTTCTGCCCCCTTTTCCTCTTCCCCTTGAATTAACCTTTGGAGTTGAGCAATTTGAGGCATAATGACCTCTGCCTCCACAATTATAACAGTTGATTTCCTTCATTAGGCTGGGACAGTTAATTTTCAAATGTTCAAATTGGTCACAATTATAACATGGACCTATTTTTCGATCTTCCCTTTTTCCCTTTTGTGAGCTTTCCTCTTCTTCTAGAACTCTGTTTTGTTCCAGTTCAGTTTTAAGCATCCTTTCTGCTTCTATTCTTGTTTTAGCTATTGTTCTAATAAACATTGCAACATTTCCCAAACCTGCAACAGCTCTGGAGATTGCTAACACTTGCTGTTGCTGTGAATAAAATACTCCTGCCCCTTCTAAGCCTGCCACAATGTTGTCAAAATTTTGAAAGAAATCATTAACGTTATCTTTATCATTAAACTTCAATCTTCTCAGCTCGTTTTCCAAAACATCTATCTGAGATGAAGTTTTTTCTTCATAAGTTAGCAGCATATACTTCCACATTTGACTAGGACTCATGCCTCTTAATTTTAACACTATACTTGAGCTCACCTTGCTCATTATGATTCCTTGTGCTTCTCTCACATTTGAATTATCTTAAAAGCTTCTCCTAGATATTTGACTTACTTCTCGTGTCTGTTCTTCATCAGCTTGTTCCTCATTAGATGAGGAGCTTCCTTCTGCTGCAATCTTTCAAACCACACTGCCTTCTGGGCTTCTCAGGTTCCCATTACTTCCTTCTATAAGATCCCAAAGATCTTCTACCTGCAAAACATGCTTCACTTTTTCTTTCCAGAGTTTCCTTTGAAGACTTCAAATGCATTTAGCAATCCTGCACCAAACCTGCTTGCCATAATGTGATCTAAACCTGCTCTGATACCAATGTAAGGTTTTTTTGGTTAATCAATCAAGCATTGACAACTTTACAAGATAATATTATCTTGTTCACTTATGTTTATCATAATCTTCATCTACTTATGCAATATAATGCATAATTCACATTATCTTCAGCATTGCCTCACCTTCTGTTGCTCGCACATCTCAGGCTGCTTCCACTTCTGCCACCCCCCCTTCTGCTGTCGCCACTGAATCCCCACCTGCTGCCCCTGCCAACAAATAGGAATTGTGCATGGTCTCCTGGAATTGTCGGGGCTTCCCATGGCAGAAGGGAGATAGTCTCAACTCAGTTGCCGCAAACATGGATCTCATCTTCCTCATGGAAACATGGAAGCATGCAGGACACAGGATACCCGACTTGCCAGGATACCAGCACTACTCAATCTTCAATGATTGCACAGGAAAGCGGGGGCATGGGGGGGTTGCCTGCTACTACCGAACAACCTTGGCACAGTCAATCTCCTTGTTCAAGGATGCATAAGCACAACCGGTACTTGTGGGTGCGTGTGCAAAACTGCGATGAGAGACCCTCTTTGTGGCGGCGCTACTTTCCACATGCGTAGCAACTTCTATCACACCCTTTCGGATGTGGATAGGTGGACCCCTATGTCGATCTATATGATGACATACAACAAAGATAAGCAGGTTGGGCAGTATCATACTCCTTGGAGACTTCAATGCGCGCACCGGGGTAGAACAACCCATGAGATTTGATCCCTTGACTGACGATATATTACAGTTGCGTCCTGCAGAAGGAGCTTGGCCACGGACATCAGATGACAATCAGGTCACGCGCTATGGTCGACAGTTGCTTTTGCTCTGCAGTATCTTTGACCTGGTAATCTGCAATGGACTGGCACAATGGCCTTACACCTGCAAGAGCACTTGTAGGCAGGAAAACCAGGGGGGCAGATCTAGTGTGGTGGACTATGTGTTGGTGCCTGAGCAGGATATGCATGTCATCAAGCACTTTCAGGTGGGAACAACTAATCGGGATGAAGAGATCGACTCAGACCACTTACCACTTTACTTGAAGTTGGCTTGGTAGGTTGTGCGAACCCCCGGTGCAACAACTCCTCACATGCCTCAGCTGCGATTGGATTATGAACATGCAGGGGCTTATGCCCAGATGCTTATAGATGACCTGGCAGAATTTTTGCAATATCCTACACTAGAGCAAATGACAAAGCCGGTGGGACCGATTCGCTTAGGACTGCGGCAGAGAGGCGCTTTGGGATAAGCCGCTCGCGACAGACCTCCAGGAACACAACCTTCCCACGTAATCAATGGTTTGATGCAGAGTGCAAGGAACACAAATGCTGGCTCCGCCAAGTCACGGAACCACTTTTACGCACATGCGATCCGGACAAGATTACGCATCTTTGTTAAAGCTAAGAAAGCCAGGTACATTGCAGCGCATCAAAGGGAAATGTTTTACCTCCTGGAACGTCACCCCAGGACCTTCTGGCGAAGGATTCTTAGAAAGCCAGTACAGCCCACAGGGAATATCACTCCCGAGCAGTGGAGGCAATACTTGCAACAGCTATACGACCCTCAAGGTGCACATGCAACATTACCCTTGCAAGAAGGCCCAGTGCTGGAAATCACAGATTCGGACGTGGAACAAGGCTTACAACGTCTTGCCAATGGGAAAGCCCCAGACTTGGATGGTATGCAGGCAGAATTGCTTAAGTGGGCAGGGCCGTCCATAATACCAGTGCTGACCGCCTTGTTCAACAAGGCATTACAGGAAGGCTTCCCGCTGCAGTGGACCAATAGCAGAGTTGTTCCCATCTATAAGGCAGGTGACCCACACTGCCCAGCCAATTACCGAACAATCATGGTCAGTTCGGTGTTTGCAAAACTGCTTGCTGGGATTCTCGAGCAGCAGTTGACGGGCTGGGCAGAGGCAAGGTGCGGGCCCTCACCCCAGTGCAGATTCGCACCCGGCACTCAACCATTGACCACATCTTCACGTTGCGAACTCTGATTGAAGACAGCAGGAACCGCCGTCAGGATCTATATTGTTGCTTTGTGGATTTTGCGAAGGCGTTTGACACTGTGCCTCGGGAAAAACTATGGGCAAGACTGCAACAGCTGGGGGTTCCTGTAGATTTGCAGAATGCAGTGTACAGGCTATATGAAAGATGCTCGGGTCGGTTGCAGCAGACAAGCCAACCATTTGATAGTAGTATCGGGGTTCGTCAGGGATGCCCTCTCTCCCCAACATTATTTGGGCTTTACATTGATCAATTGGAGAGCTGGCTTGCTGATAATGGGGGCGATGGAGCTCACCTTCTCTATCGGTCGTCGAGCCGGTTAATATATCGATGATGTGGACCTCCTAGCTTACACACCAGCAGACATGCAACGACATCTCGATGCCCTGGACACATTCTGCCAAGCGACTGATATGCGCGTCAACTTGGCCAAGACTAAAGTGGTTTTCATATCATCTTCACGTCAGCCGAGGGTCCCCTCCTTTAGTTACCAAGGCCAGAATGTGGAAGTTGCATCCACATATAAGTATTTGGGAGTGGAGTTTCCTTCTACTATGCACTGGGACACATCCATACGGCCACGAAAGTGTGGCAGGCTGGAAGGCACCGTATACAATGCAAAACAATAGTCATAGAGCGGAGTTGTATGATTGGGCCCATCAGTCACACCTGTTCAAGGTCTTAGTAGAGCCTGTCCTTTTATACGGGGTGGAAGTATGGGGCCCAATAGTATCACTTGCTACTTGGAATGACTTGGAGCAGGTCCAGAAAGCCTTCTTAGTACGAGCACTAGGGGTGAAGTCCACAGTCCCATATCAAATTCTACTGCAGGAGACATGATTCTTGCCTCTTCAGAGGGCGGCCCTTGATCGCCACCTTGTCTATTTTCAGAAGGTGGTCAATATGGACGATGCTCGTCTCCCTAAACTAGCTTATATCATGGCAATGGGGCGCAGCGCCCTCAAGGCCCTTTGGAGGGAAAAGAGAGCTCAATGGTTGGCTAGATGGAATGTGCAGGAGCACAGGTGCATACATATGCAAACAGAGGCAGATCGCCATAGCTTGAGGCAATATCTTGACGCTTGCTTCCTCAGTAAGCTTTGGGATGCCAATGCCCTTGAACATGTCAAGACAAAGACACTATCGGCGTCACATAAATCCCACATTGGAACGAGGCCTTAATGCTACTGCGTACTCCACTTGCCCATGAAAAGCGCGGACTCATTGCCTCCATTCGCGGGGGCACATCATCTTCGAATTGAGAGGCGGATGGATTGGTGAGCCACGCCAGGCAGTGCTCTGTCAATCTTTGTCAAATGGGAGTCATTGAGGATGAATCTCATACCCTTCAAAGTTGCCCAAAGATATGATCAAATTCGGACGCCGCTTATCTTTGAGTTGGTCGCTGGCCAGCCATTACATGTGACATTGAGCACAAAGATCCGTGCGGACGGTTGGGATCATACCTTCAGGAGGTTATGGACATGCGAGATCAGCTATGTCCTCAGGCACACACTTGACATGTATATATACATTGATGTATACTTGTACAGTTTGACATCATTCTTATTACTGCCATGGTTTTTCCCTCGAAAACCCTTCGGGGCGGGGGTTTTTTAACCCGGACAGTAATAAGTTTGCTGCGCTCCTTGTGGGTCCCATAGGCCGATTGGCCTCAGTGGACGATAAAAAATCATTCTCATTCTCATTCTATAGAGTTTATAGTAATCCATCAAATTTCAACAAGTCACACTATATAATATATTACCACAACCATTAAATCAATAATGTCAATGGTTCAAATGAATTTCAAAGATCAGACCTTTCTCGATGCTCTGAAATCCCGATCCACCAGTGCAAATTCAATACTTCTTAACTTAGATTATATGGCCATCAGTCCAGCGGTGTTGCCTAACCGACGGCCTCACCGATTTCTTCTTTCTAATTCTGGAACTGGGTCTGTCCATTTTGCATTGGACCGAGTATTTAAACTATGGTTCCCTCCGAAAACCTTCAACCTAAGGTCAGCTTTCTAATATTACAAATTTCTGCATATGATTTCGACCATGGTCATTCAACCTTTTAATATCACAAATATATGTTGTATAAGGTTTTAACCTTTGTCACTTAAGTATTTGACCTTGCCCCATTTTCATGATTCGAAGTGCATAGTGAATAATCATTTCTCCTTCCAATCTTGCCACCATGGCATTTCTTTGTTCAAATGCAGATATTCCACCCAGTATTATTGTTTGCTTCCATAATTCACCTGTAAGCACAGCTATTCACAATAATCAAGAGAGCTTTCTTTTTTGTGCTATCAATCTTTTTGTCTGCATGAAATTATGATATGAACCTCAACAACTTACAGTACTCGGATGGTGATGCAACCTACACAAACTGGTGTACCCACGGAGCAAGTGGTATATCCAACACACGTTGGAGGTTCCTTAGGGCAGGAGAAGTTCTCCCTCTTCCCCCACGGCAGCCTAGAGTGATGTCCTCTTCCACCCCTCGACCTGCGTCGACCCATTAGGGCGGATTTGGGGTCTGAAAATGGCCCTTATCTTGGGCTAAAGATTTCCACGTCAGATTCGCCAGGACCAATCAGGTTTGCGCCTTTTTTACGAAAGTCAGTATTACTTGGCAGGTAGAAGGATGAGCAGGCTTACTTGGCATCCACATGGCGTATTTTCATAGGGGATGCCTGCGCTTTTATTGCAACCATTTTAATGGCCCGTATTTTTTGGGAGTCGCTTCGCCGCCCAAAATAATGGTGACTTTGACCGCCATCGGCGTCACCAACTCCCTTTGTCAAATTTTGGCGCCAAACTTCAGATCTTTGTCCTCCGGCGCCTCGTGCATCCTCTCGCCTTCACTCCTCATCGCAATCCATGTCTCCTGTAATTTTCGTGTTCTTGCCCCATTTACGAACTCCCAAGGTCAAGAAGTGGGAGGTTTTGTCTCAATAGGTTCGTGGGTGAGTATGCTGCCATCAACGAGGGGCGAGCATAGAGTTAAGCGACAAAGGCGATCGACGGGCGGACACATTGGATAGGTAGGATAAAAGAGTTCAAGTTGAATTCTAGCGGTAGGAAAGTGGAAAGTATAACAATACGACATGCATATACCCCTTCCGATATGGCCAAAGAGCTAATCTCCACAAAAACAGCTTCCCAAAATTGCCCGCAAATGGTAACCACCTTAAGCGGATCACGACGCCGGGCTAGTTGCCGACTAGTTTCGCCGCGGTGATCTATCTTTTTCATTTCTTTTCGTTGACACGTGTTTACAAACAAATTTATTGTGCAGGTTTATGTTTATCGGGGCGTCGTGGATGTCATTCTACCGAAAGTATTAGTAGTGTACTTGTCGTGTATCACATAGACATCGGAATTGTCCTTTTCAAGGTATGGATGCCGTGACCTTGCGGGGTATAGGCATCCGGTTTTCTGGACATGATTATAACGTAAAGGTCGAAACCGGAGCTTGAGGCCGGTTGAATTGCCCCTTTAAGTGAACTTTGTAAAGCCACGGACTAATGAGAACAATGTAATTGCAATGAAGAAATGCATGGTCGACGAGGTGCAAGCGGGAATGTCCAAAAGCGGGCGTGAGGATGAGTTTCAAAATCTTCACACCGCTTGAGGTATTTGCTAACATATTCCGGATGGCGCAGAAGTTCGAAAAGCTTCAAGACATATACGTGCTTTCTCCCCCCCTTGGATTTTGTGGATGGCTTATTTTTGGTTCCGACACAGGATGTTCGATTCCACGAATCATCCGGTCAACTAAGAGGTCCGCGTAGTTAAGTCCTCCTTTAAGTTCAGATACTTTCTTCCAAAACAATATTTATCGTTAATTGTCAACTAGAACGAAGGAAACAGAAAAAGAGAGGTCGCACAACTTTTTGGGAGCCGTTTGAGGACCATAATAGACACTCCGGCGGTGGATATCGAGTATGGAGAGGGGAGGAAGTCATTTATACGACCCACCATGGAAAGCTTAATGGCCATTATCGAGCTAAGAGTGCTAATGGAGACAGAGGAAATTGGCGAC
The DNA here is from genome assembly GCA_021234155.1 of Isoetes taiwanensis. Lineage (NCBI taxonomy): Eukaryota > Viridiplantae > Streptophyta > Lycopodiopsida > Isoetales > Isoetaceae > Isoetes > Isoetes taiwanensis. The sequence goes on along the minus strand of JAJEKV010000014.1, from coordinate 9,658,260 downwards.
GACTTCCATTATTTTATTGATGGCATTAGGGTTGGTTTCGTGCAAGAGGGAAATGTAAAAAGTTTAGTGAGTTCGCGATCAACAAGAAATTGTCTATCGGCTAGCGCTTTGAATCGGTTTTTTTATTTGTGTTTTTGTCGATGTTTTTAGGGTTCCGTATTTTGTCCGATATTTTTTTAGGGTTCCGTACAATTATTTAAAAACGTTACCATCATATTTTACTTTAACTTCTGTTTTTTACTTTTTATCTCCTGCCTGTTGTCTATTTTTGTCAGTGGTCGTAGTATAAAGCGTCATCCGCTGAGAAGCCATGGCAAGAACTAAGCAAACCGCAAGGATCCATCCGTGGTGTAAGGCCGTGTGATTACATTAGTCCGCTTCTTCATCCGACTCTGAAGTCTCGATAGAGATTCTCCTCCTCCCACCATGCCTACCGTAAGACCGAAAAGAAACCGCATGATGCATCAAGGAGAAGCAGCCCGAGTAAGTAGGGAGGTGCACTGCCCGAGACGAGGATGAAATGTGAGAGTGAGGGCGAGCAGAATATGATGCCGGATTAATTATTGGGCAGCCGCTTCTTCTTGCTCTTCCTCAAGCCTCCCTGTTCCTCCTGTGGAGGTGCCAGGACCTTCAAATCAGAGGAGGAGGCCCAACGCCAGAAAGGGGAAGGCGACCAGGAATGTGAGGAGACGGCCGGAAGAGTCGGCCGAGGAACAGCCTGCAGATGCTGGGGTGAGGAGGCGGCCGGAAGAGTCGGCCGAGCAACAGGCTCCAAATGCTGGGGTGGGTGAGGGTAGAGGCCGGAAGCGGAAGACGAAGCCTGGTATTAAAGCGCTTCGCGAGATTAAGAAGTATCAGAAGAGCACTGAGATGGTCATTCCGCGTCTCCCATTTGCCAGGCTCGTGAGAGAGATTCTGCAAGAGTGTGGTGCGATACATCATACCAGTTACAGAATTCAAGCAACTGCCTTAAATGCTCTTCAAATGGCTTCGGAAGCAGTTGGTGTCGATTGATTGTTCGAGGACTTCATGACTTGCAACAATACATGCCAAGCGGGTGTTGTCATGCCCAAGGACATGCGCCTCGTCTTACGATAAGGGATCCCGAGTACTATGGTCAAAATTTTATGGCTGAATACAACAAGAAGAAAGACCCCCCAGAAAAAAGGCCGTGAAGTGCCTTTGTGTTTTTTTCATATGTATAATATTTCTTAATGCAATGGCTTTATAAGCTTAATCTCTTAGTCCATTTCTTTCTTAGAAGCCTAGCTTCGCACTTTGCATTTTTTTTTTAATGTTATCATTGAGGATCACACGACGCGACAAGCATTGTGCTTTTTGTTGCACATAGTAGTCTTGGCGTCGTGTGATCCAACCCTAACCCTAACCCTAACCCTAAAATGTACGGACAAATCTCCCCACAACGGGTTGTGTCCCCTTTCATAATCGACAAACGGCTACTTGAGTTCAAAAAGTGATAGCGCCTTACCGCTCCTAAACATCTTCTTGTTTTCGCTGTTTGCTTCGGCCATGGATTGTTATGTGAAGTTCTGGGAATGGTATGCATCCGCCCCTCATGACAACGAGGAAGTTCGCCGACAGCGATTTATCCGTTCTATTGCAAGGAGTTGGACATCATGGCAAACATGGCGAGCTTGGATGCTATCGCGAGGTTGCTTTAGCTTTCACCGCACCGCTTGGTCTCGGCCAAGACGTCCTTGCGGATGTCCCCGCTCGTGGATTCCAAAACCAGCTCTAGAGGAGGGCTTCCCATTTGCAAAGCAGGGAAGATGTTTTTCAAGAATCTTTAGCATAGCGGGCTCCTCCTCGGCCGCGTCCTTGTGCTTAAGAAGGTATCTTATTTCTCTTTGCCGCTTGCATTTGCTAGTTATTGCGACGCTCGACCAAACCGAAGATACACTTGGAAACAATGAAATCTTTAAGCCAAGGGGGGTCCGGTTATGTGTGATGATCTTGACTATGACATAGAAATGGAGATAGATCTACAAGAAGAAGAGCAAGAATGTAGGAGTTTTAGCTTCGACACGACTGGCCTTGGGTGAACCAGAGGAGGAGATGATTATTCAAGGTGATGAGGATGGGGATGAGGATGAAAAGAAGTTGTCCGACATAACGCCAATTTTAGTGGAAGGCAAAGAATACTTATTGCTAAGTGATATCTTGAGGAACCCGTCTATGTTAATTTAATGTGTGCTAGGGAAGGCGAGCTTATCAAGCACCTTGGCAATAATGGGTAAACTTAGGCCTAGATTTTGAAGAGGATTTGGACAAAGAGATGTTTGAAGTATCTAATTATACCGCAATGCTATAAAGCTTAAAGAAGCATATGAGAGGTGGAGTCTCGATTTGCTCAAGATGAGGCTTAATCTACCAACGGAAGAAGAATTGAATTCTCTCCGCAAAGCTGCCAACAGGATCTATGTGTTTGGCAGGCCCTTCAATCAATGGCAAAGATAAGCTCCGGTAGATGAGGATAAATGTGAAGAAGATAATCTTGAGGGTTCTTATTTGTGGGAAGTAGATGATTTTTCTTTTGCCGCACATGCACGCGGGGGCGAGGGAAAGATTGAAGGACTCTACATTGTTAAGATATATCTCAAGATTCGTTAATGGGGAGATAATCGTCTTCAAAGAGAACTTTCAGTCCAAAGGGTGCAGAGTTTGTCTATTACCTCGCGTGCATTATGCATGTTCGGGAACCATTCCCAATTGGCATCAAACACCGAAAGGGTGATAGCAATTCGGTTGGGATGTCGTGTTACAATATTTTGACGACCAAGCCGTCTGCATGCAAGCAGCAATATGTTAAATTTTTAGCTGGCGGTTTGACTCACCCAAAGGTTGGAAGGGGGGTCGATAACATGGAAGTCATTGCCTTGTTGGATCAAGTCTGTGAGGGATTGAAAGAGCATGAAATTGATTTGACGAAGCTTGAGAAATTGGAAGTTATATGTTTTCCAACTTGTATCGGTAAAATTATTTATGTACAGGATTGTCCTTCCGAAATTCCTAATAAAAATTATTTTATTTGTATTTATTCACATCACGCGAAATACATCAGTCTGATTTTCTGTCATATCTAGGTTTTCGCGTCGTGTGATATCTATCTCGAAGAAATGAAATATTATTGGAAAAAGACAATTAATTTATTTATTCCGCTCGTGTGACTCATGTTATAAATAGAAGACCGATGTCCACGCTGACCTCCGATCGCCTTCCGCCTTCTGCTCATCTTCTACTTTAGGCTTCGCCTTCCACCTTTCCGCTCCGATGGCATCATCATCTTCCTCTAGCAAGCGACCACGCCAAGATAGCACTCCCCAGCCCCCAGAGCTGCCCGTGGACATCACCCTTGCAGTGGTGATGAAGAGATTCAAGGAGATCCATGATGAAAACAACCGTCTCGTCGCCGAGAACAATGAGGCGGTCGACAGATTAGCCTTCACGAGGGGTTGCCGCGCTGGCGAGACGTTGAGCTCGTGGAAACATTCGCCATGTACCAAGAGGCGCACGAGCCAAGCAGGTCGTAGGTAGTTGAAAGCTGCTCACATGATTTCGGAGGCCTTAGAAGATATGGAGAAGAAGCCCGAAAGCTGCGGAGGATGAGAACGCCAGCCCTTACGGCCACCGCGGGACATGAAAATCAGCTAGAGGATCATGAAGATCCCTAGCCGTTGTATCTATCTATTTTTGCTTCAAAGAAAAGTTTTCTCTATTTTTGCTTCTATCTATCCCGTTGTTCCAATGTATGTTACTTTTTATTAAAATATCACACGACGCTGAAATGCCTTGCTTGCAATTAGGTAGCAATCAATGGATTTGGCCGCATGTGATCTCCATGCCGATTCTATTTTGCTTCAATGAGAAGTTCTATCTTTAGTTATGTATCAAGAAAATTACTTATGTATAGATTGTATCAAAATTATCAATAAAAATTATCACACGAGCTTTCTCTGGAAGAAAAGACGTTAGAAGAAGTAACGGTCCTTTTTCCTCACACGACGCGAGAAGTAACGGTCGATTTTCCTGACCCACGGCATCCTTCGCGTCGTGTGACTCAAGCTACTACGAAATCCCTGTTATAAATAGAAGACTTTCTATCTTGCCTTCGACCTCCGATCCTCTTCCGCCTTCCGCCTTCTTCTGCTCATCTTCTCCCCCTTCCGCCTTCCGCCTTCCGCCTTCTCCTCCGATGGCATCTTCATCCTCCTCCAAGAAGTGCGATCGGCGCCCTTTAATCGCTGCATGGACATCACCCTTGCTGTGGTGATGAAGAGATTCAAGGAGGTTCACGACGAAAACAGCCGTCTCGTCGCCGAGAAGATGGAGGCGGTGGACAGGTTAGAATTCACTAGGGGGCTGCTGCATGAGCGAGACCTTGAGCTCTTGACAACATTAACTGAATACCGAGAGGCCAATAGCCGTAGGGTCGAGGCGCTTTTAATCGCGACACAACATTTCGCAGCGCTTAGAAGATATGGAGAAGAAGCTTCGAGCTGCAGGAGGATGAGAACGCAGCTTTACGGCTTCAGCTACAGGATCATGAAGATCCGTAGCCATTGTATATATATTTTTTTGTTTCAAAGAAAAATTTGCTCTATTTCTTGCTTCTATCTGTTTCTCTTGTTTTGTTTTATTAAAGATCACACGCAATTAAAATGCCATTCTTGCAATTAGGTAGCAATCAATGGATTTCAAGGTCAGATGATTCCACAACGCATACACCCTCGTTGTATGTATAAATTCATAATTTATTAATGGAAAAGTGTATGTAACACAAATATCTAGCTAGATTATGTGATATAACTTGCAGGTAAATGCGAATTTGCATGTGGATGACAACGTCTATTCACATACGTGGCTTGTGGATGACAACGTCATGCCAAGGACGTGGCATGCGCTGCCACAATAACACTGTCTTTTGTACGGCCTGCATACAGTACGGCTAGGATATGACGGATCCCATGATGCGAACATAGGCTACCGTTGCCTAATTGAATGCTATAATTTCGCCTCGTAGGATTATTACACAACTTTATCGGTAGTCGCAACCGTAGATTCCAACGTATCTCTAGTTTCTATATAAAACGTCGGAGGCCTTTGTCTTCTCCTATCCGCCATCTTCTGTTCTACCACATCCGCCCTCAGCCATCACTCCTGTTCTCCCATCACTTTCAATGGCCTCCAGCTCCAGTTCCATCCCTGCCGAGATCTTGTCTCAAGTTTTGGTCAAGGAAATTCAGAACATTCGCGCTGAAGCGGAGGAACGGATCCGCCTTCTAAAAGAAAAGAATGATGAAGACGTCGCCAAGCTGGTTGCGGCAGAGGAAAAGGCCGCCTTCTACAGGGAGGTGATTTTAGTGCGCGACAATCGGGCTGGTCATTTTAGACCGCCGAATTGCGCCGGGCCACGAGATATAACCTCCAAAGAGAGGCTTAGGCCGCAATCAAGCGGGAGAGGTTGCCCGAGCCCAACTCGATGAGCGGGAAGATAAGGTTGCGGGAATATGAGAACGTGGTTAAGGGGGTGCAATCATGTTGGAGGAGCAAAAAAATTATCACCGCCTCCGTGAAGAGCTTTGCCCTACGACATAGGCATCGGGCTCCTCCTAGAGGGGCCCGCTTTTTTTTTTAATGTTTGTAATTGGTTTTATTTTTCAATGGGAAAAGTTTTTGACAAATGTACCCAATATTACGCTTTCCTATTTTTAATTTTCAATATCCGTGGTAGAGAGAATGACAAGACAGATCCCTTCATAGGGTTTTAAAGCTCAGGTGCGATTTCGTGGTGTGATATACAAGTGTAGTTAGAATAGTTATTAATGTGTTCCAAATGACAAGCATTTCCATTAATGTGTTCTAGCGGACAACCCACGTAATTCCCTCGACACGCGGCGACAAAGAAATGAGTGTGTTTTAATATATTCAAGCTAATATGTATAAATTGAGGTCCTTGCATGTGCTCCTTCCGCTTCGGTTAGAGTCTTTGCTCCTCACTTCTATAATCTTAACGCCCCTCCCATTTGTCATCTATGGCCTCCACATCCTCAACCGCTGATAATGGAAACGCAAGAGGATAGAACTCCCTTCCTCGACATAGTGTTGGGTGTTCTAATGAAGAGGTTGAAGGAGCAAGATGATCTTCTAAAGGAAAAACGCCTGCTAATTCAGCAGAAAGAAGAAGAGAATGAATTCAACCTTCTCATGCTTCAGAGCCGTGAGAGGCAAATCAAAGGTTGAATAGAAGGTCGGACAGATGACATGCCCCAACAACCGCGACCGAGGTGGTTATGACGGCAACGAGGATGCTAATTCAGCAGTAAGAACACGTTGTGCTATTGGGACAGAGCGGGACATGTACAAAGAGATGGTGGATGATTGGAGGAACGCTTGATAGGGTGATTGCTCGCTTGAGGGAAGAGATGAAGACGAAGACGAGGACGAGGACGGAGCTGATGATGATGATGAAGATAATGAAGAAGAGCTCGCGACCGGAGCAACAATGAGTCGCTGTATTTTGTTTTTCAATGTAACATCTTTCACAACTTTAATCAAAAGTAACCCTTTTTATTATTATCTTGTAAAGCTTCACACGACGAAGCCACATAAATGCAAGCAATAGCTTAACTCCAATCGATCGTCATACTGATGATGATACAAATAAGATCACACGACGCCGGGCTACAGGGCCAGCAAACAAGGTTGGAGGCAAGTACTTCAAGGTCGGTGAACATGCTACACATTACAAGTATACTTTACCGATTCTTTGTCTCTTAGATCTCCACTGTTGCGATGCTAGTGGGGCCCTAGAATTTTGCCAAGCAACTTTCCGTTTTCTCTTCAGCATTATGCCAATGGTGTTTACGACTTCTCGGTTGCTCCTTAAAGCGACCTTCTTGTCGTATTTAGCCATCGCCTTCTATAAAACCACTGGTCATCGTCTTGAGGGTTGGTTCCCACATTTCCACCCCCTCTTTGAGTGTTACGATGAAAGGCTATTTTAGCTTGTTTATGCGACTTCTCCATGCCTTGTGCACTCCACACTGCTAGGCTTCCATACTTCCTAAAAAACCAAGGTGCATGAGCCCAAAAGATGTGCAAGTAGTGCGTGACTTCACTCTCTCCCCATGCGTCTATGAAAGCTTTAATAAATTTGTTATTCGCACCTAACATTTTGCATCTTCTCTTGTGAGGTCCATTCTCGAATGTATGGGAACAATTCGAGACAATGCATCCCATGCTTTTTTTTTTTCCTCAATGCCGAAACGAACGCCATCATCAGGCGGTCCTCTGCTCGCGATCAACCAGCAATTTTCCAAATTCATAGACCTTTTCTCCCATCTGGTTTCCGCTCAGAGCCTCTTTATGATTCTTTATGAAGCGCCGAAGCTTTCATCCCTCCAATTGACACCTTCACGAGGCACACTTGTTCTTCCCGCCCGTTTCTCATCGAGCTCTAATCTTACATTGCCACCATGCAAAAACCTCGCCGATAGAACATGTTCAACTCTACTAATTCCTTCCTCTCTTCTCTTCTTGTCCGAAATGTTCCACACCAACCAGCACTCAAAAATATCATCTTGTCGATGATTCTCACAAAGCCGTGCAAAGTGCAGATATGAACCCTCTCTAATGGAATGGGGGAAATGCCATGGAACTTGGGATCTTCTTCTCCTCTATTAGGAGCATTTGCTTGGTTAAGGGACAAGGTTGAAACAGTCTTCCCGCATTTTGACTTCCTTTGCATGATTGCGATCTGATGCATAACTTTTGCATGTTCCTTGTCCTCCTCCACTTATGTTGTACATTGCTTTCTCGGTTTTAAATCGACGCCAAGTGAAAAATTACTTTGTAAGATCCATAGTGATCTACTTGCAATTTTTCCCCTCCTTCGAATCTAGATATTAGACTCGGGATGTCGGTTTGATTGAACACCCATTTCAAAACCTCGTGGGTTTTTTTTCGAACTTTAAAGAGACCTAACCACCGTGTGTCATCTTCGATTGACATGAGAACCATTTTTCCAAGACGCTTCTTCTCCTCGTCGTCCCACCTCTACATCTTTTTGTTATTCTTGTTGCTCTTTGATTTAGCATGTGCAATTGCATTCTCAATTGCTCTATTCATGATGACAACGGATACCCTCTCATACTTCTCAAACTTGGTCAGTTCCATTTCATCCAATTTTATGCAAACTTCAATCTCACCATTAGTTTTCGTGAATCGTTAAGTCATAATATTTGACAAGGAATTGTAAGAGAGTAACCAAGGTCAACCCAAAGATTATTATGTTCATTCATTCCAACTATATCACAACAATCCTTGCCATTCTTATCTTTTTATGGCTATGGCAGGACCAGCACATTCAACGTGGTGCATCTCTCCTAATATGGCATACACCATCTTTGTCCTAGTAACCCTTGTATTCTCGACAATTTGTGGACGTGGGAGCTAATACTTTTTGTGCCCATTCTTTTCAACGCTTCGTGGAATGGCTTGAATAGAGAACGTAACCAAGCCCTCACCGATGCCTACATCATCACAAACAGCCTCAGACATCCGCTTCTAACTTCTTGTAGATCTCCCCTAGTACCATTTCCAATACCATCTTCTTGAGAGGAGAGTTGTAGGGCTGACAAATCATGTCCACTATCTCCTCGCTCGTCGCTAGGTTCTTCACACGTGAACCAAGATTGCTTCTAGTTTCCCCGGATCTTAACCGGCATTTGCTAGTGTTGTAAACGGACCTTGTGGTCGTGACCCGGTCTGAATGCACCTGATCCAAACTTCAGCCTCTATCGGCCGATAATGCTTCTTCCTTTCTCGCAAGCCAAGGGGTGTTTTCTTCAAATTCTTTAACCTACATTGAAGCCCAAAGTTTGCTCTTTCGAGCTCTTGGATCTTTTCTTGCAGCTGCCCTATCACCAATTTGACTTCTCCCTTCAGATCTCAAAGAAGTTTCCCTCCCCAAGCCGTCATTCCTTTTCCTTCATCACAATTGGAGTAATGAAGCGCAGAGAAAAAAGAGCTGCTGGTTTAAGTTATAATTCTCTTGTGACAATCGGAAGCAGCTCATCTCAAGGAACCGTATTCGATTCAATGCCCTTCATCCTCTCTCAATCTCTCACAATATCCCAAGAGGCCGAGTTACCGTCACCACAAAATCGGACTAAACTTGAAACGCCCGAAATGGCGGTTTCGCCACTCAACGGATCCAATGGATATAAACCGCCATCATCCCGGATGTCGATACTTTTTGAGCCCGCAAGGCGCAACATGTCGAGGTCTAAGTTCTTATTTTTTAGACCTCTTTTTTTTTTGCATTGAAGACCGGAGCATATTCTCGAGTCGGTTTGATCCTTATCCACACATCATTTGGAGCTTCCATACCGCGTGGATCGCACTGGGCGCCAAATGAATGTGTACAATTTGTATGCCCCAAAGACAATTCGGCCGTTTGAGACTCGGTCCAAGTACTAACCTCGTTTTTGAAATTTGTAACGCAGATATGGAAAAGTCCATTCTCCTACAATCCATGCTTTTATACAAAGCAAATTCAAAAAATTGTAGGGGGCGGGAAGCCCTGTATTGGGATGAAGTAAAGATCCCGATTTATTTAACTTTTAAGGCTTAATCGCAAATAAAAAACGAAAAGTCTAATACAAAGCTTCAACCTACACATTCAAATTTTGAAATGTAGAAGGCGGAATGGACTCTAAATGAAAATAGGGCAAGACAAGAATCGGTGATGCGCATGATTGGTATCCGACAAACCAAGAGACACCGCCATGAGTTGCCGGTATGCTATAATGCAAGTGGCTTTTAGAAGCCCACGTGTTAAGGCCAACTGTCGACAACAAGAGAATTAAATACATATGGCGCCATAGATATGCGATTTTATTCCGGAGAATATTCCAAGCAAATCTGACGGGAAAAAAGGGGCGGAAATATGACGTGGAATGGCTGATAGGAGGCCATTTTAGTTCATAAAACATAATATAACTTGGAATGATAGATATTTTATATGCAAATGGGAGACTATTGACGAAGGACTTGTGTTTAGTTTTAATTTGACAACAAATAAGAAAGTGGATCACACGATGCTTAATTTAGTGTGTTCCATTTTTGTTGCATATGTACTATTCGCTTGGTGTGATCCTTGAAAAATAATATGCTCTTTGAAAAGGGATGATGACTTATGTACTTAAGAGTGATAACACATGTACAGTAAAAAAAAAGTTAGGTATTCAAATGGAATTAGAAGCAAAAAACTTTTTACATTCAAAATTTTTATGGCAGTATGGTTTTTACATCATTTTGTAAATTTAAATGCCCGGGAGGCTTCAACTATTCACAACAAAAAGCCCGGAGGCTTGCAAATATATGGTAAGAAGTCGGAGGCAAGCTCGACTAAGAACAAGGAAAAAAATAAGAGGTGCTCTCGCCCTAACAAATTTCATTCATCTCGCTTCATCATCTCAAAAAAAATAAGAAATAACCAATTAGTTGAATGCTTAAGAAAAGAAAGAAAACATGCATGTACCATGAACTAACGCCATGAGCTCTCGAAGTCGACAGATTCGTCTTCAACTTCTTCATCTTCTTCATCATCTTCGGCTTCTTCTCCGCCGGTAGACCACTCATTTTCTCAAGAATCTCCTATCCGGCCTTCAAGAACACACTGTGATGAACTCGCGCTCGGAAATTTCCTCGATTCCTCATTCTCTCGATTCCTCGCCAAAGGAATCGAGGAATCGAGGCATTCGTGAGCAAGAACCGTAAGGGCCGGAGGGAGGCATGGAGGGAACACCTCTTCCGGCCGCATAGGCGCTCTTGGAGGACACCTCCGGCTCTTCCGTGAGCTGATCTCTTCATGGCGATGGACTAGAGAAATTGGGCGGAGGATCTAGCAAAGATTGGGCGGAGATTGGGGAGAATGGGCCAATCTAGGCTGGAATAGATATAGGCTGGATTAGACGTGAAAATCGTAGGAATGATTCAGTATTCCAAGTCCTATCAACCATCATTACATGCCATTATGTGCATATCTCGAAATTTGAGCCATATCTAATATCTTCCTTTTTAACCTTATACCTAAATATCCAATATCTTCCTTTTTAACCTTATTCCTAAATAGCCAATATCTTCCTTTTTTTAACCTTATTCCTAAACCTATATGATTTGAGTTTAACCAGAACATGAACACCGATATAATTGAATTTAACATACTATTTAATACCAAGATGCTACGATCACACTATGTCGATAATTGGGATTTAAAAAAAAACACTCCAAACCCTCCTCGAGAAAACCACGTAAGTGCCGAGGCCTCACTTGTGTTTAAGTTTAATTTGACAACAAGCAACTTCCATATTTAGTGTAGATCGTGACGGCGCGAAATCAAGGTGTGGTATTTTATGCCCCAACACAATTCGCCGCGGTGAGCCGAACGTCCGTACTAACTTCGTTTTTGAAATTTGCAACGCGTATATGGAAATCGAAAAGTCCATTCTCCTACAATCCATGCTTTTATACATTAAGCAAATTCAAATTTGAATTGTAGGGGGGGGAAGCCAGATTAGGATGAAGTGAAGATCGGTTAAAGAAGCAGTTCCGCATGGCCTTCGAAATGAAAGTCCGATCGATACAAAGCTTCAACCTACACATTCAACTTTTGAAATGTAGAAGGTGGACGCCAAGACGCTTTACCAAGAGACACCGGCCATGAGTTGCCGGTGATGCTATAATGCAAGTGGCATTTTAGAAGCGCCACGTGTTGCATCAGTCCGTCCTCGACAACCAAATGTAATTAAATACATATGGCGCCATGAATGTGCAATCCCCCTTATTCCGGAAGAATATTCCAAGCAAATCTGTAATTATGAGAGTTTGGTATCCTAGGTGGCATGGGAAAAAGGGAGCGGAAATATGACGTGGAATGGCTGATAGGAGGCCATTTTCAGACCCCAAATCCGCCCTAATGTCACCTTGGAGATCATTTGAGACAGTGGCTCGAGTTCTAGGTGTGCGATTCTCTGGATGGCTTTGCAAGGGCTTGACGACTCCCGCCACCTCAGTTCATGTCTCAGAGGCCATTGTCACCATGGTGGATGATAACAGAAAAGAAGTTATGTCCGATCTCCAACAATTGCAAGCCAAGCAAGACTTCATGGATATCTAGCTCCCATCAAACAAAATCTTTTATGAGGTTCGGGAGTGCAAGGCAACTTTTGAGCATTTTGGGGCTCAAGTGGTGCAGATTAGCCATGAAGATCATTGAAGACATGTGGAGCAGTTGGTTACATATTCCGTAGTTTGCCACTTCAGTGGACCTTTTTTAGATCTAAAGCATGTGGGATCTTGGCTATCTAGGCAACTTCACAAGCCTTGGCTTCCTGCTTATCAATCTATCAAGCTTATGGCAAAAGATCAACATTGCTTTCTTTCTATATTTGAATCTTTTGAGCCGGCTGCTCAACTCATAGAACGAGGTGTGGGTCCTCTTTTAGAAACACTTCTTGCTCTATTAGCAATATGTTCTTGGATCCTTTCTAGCTAAGCCAGATGCCTTACTCCCTCATTTTGGTTCGCTATTGAAGATTTTCATCCAGAGACATGATTCCAAGTTCATTTCTACCATTGCTAATGAGATTGGACTCCATAACCAATGGCATCACTAAGATTTGTGTGCAGGGCCCATTCATCATGATTTGCCTCAAATAATTGTTGTCCAGAGCGGGCTCTTGTTCTTTCCATTTAAGCTGTTCTTGTTGAATGATTCTGAGATATCTCTCATGTTTCTTGAAGCCCCTCTCTTTGCTCAATATCACAAGGTTCGCCAGCAGGGTCCTCCATCTGCTCCTCTGGCATTCCATGCTCCTAGATCAGCTCTCACCTCAATGGTTTTGGGGTATGTCTTCTGGAGGATAGGCATTAGCATAGGTCCACCCAGAGGAGCACTGCCTAGAAAGGCTAATTCGAGACCCTTTTTTTGGGTCCACCTTCTGGGATATCGCCTCTCCTTATTGGTAAGGCAACCACGTGAAGTTTGAGCCTTGTTCGACTTGGGGAAGGTTGCCAGCTCGACTGCCAACAATAAACTGCCCAAAGTGGAGGAGGGGGGTAAGTGTTCTGGCATCATTTCCTACGTCAAATTCAACCAGGATCTTGCACCATGTCATCACATACAGGGAGGGTCCTAAGGCAAGAAGACGGTCATTAAAACCCTCTGGAAGCAGCTTGCCTTAAAAGTCCCCTTTTGAAGGCCCTGGTGATGGACGACTACACCTGCTTATAATCCATGCCTCAAAAAACAGACTTCCCTAATAAAATAGCTACTTAGAAACTACACCTAGTTATAAATCACACCTCGAACAAAACTATACCTGCTTAAGAAAAAACCGCTTAAAAACTACACCTACTTATAAACCATACTTCCTTAAAAAACCACCACTTAAAAACTACGCCTACTTATAAACCATACCTTAAAAAACTACACTTTCTTAAAAAACAACTACTTAAAAACTACACCTAGTTATATAAACCACACCTAAAAGAACCACACTTCTTTAAAAAATAGCTTACTAAAAACTACACCTAGTTATAAACTACACCACTTCAGAAAACCATACTTTATTGAAAAACAACCACTTAAAACTACACCGACTTATAAATCACACCTCAAAAAACTATACTTCTTTCAAAAACAACTACTTAAAAACTACACCCACTTATAAACCACACCTAATCAATTATAAGTAGAGCCAACATTGTATTATATGGGATTTGGTATGATGGTACTGTAGAAAAAAGGGTACTAAGCAAGGAGAAGAGTCCCTCATCTCAGTTTCTGGATCATCAAATGTTGAGAACTGACCGAGATTCAGAGATTGCAAGAGCAAATCCAAGAGGCTTGTGGTTAATACATGAACATTGATCGAGTGGCATCTGCCCACTACTAAAACATCCACCGGCTCTTCGTTAGCCATGAAAATAAGCTAAGGGATCTAACTCTTATGCATCCCAACCCTCAATTCCTACTTCATGTAGCTCTGCTTCTCTCATTGCATCCCAGGGTGGTCGTTTTGATCCGTTTCAGTGGGTTGATTTGGTTAATGAGGTTACTGTCGTGCCAGATGTCCAGGAGACAATCTCAAATTTCCTTGAGACACCACCGGTCTCATCTGAATTGGCCTCATCACAAGGTCAATGCGGTTAGTTTCATGGAATGTTCAGGGGATAGCCTTCTCCCCTCCTCAAGCGGAATTATATTTCTTTTTGTTTATCTAGATTGGATGCTCATTTTGTATGTCTCCAAGAGCACAAGTGTCGCAATAGAGATATATCAAAGCTTGTAGATATGATTAGTCGAAGGTTTAGTGTCATTGCAACAACTGATTCTGCTAGTGCAGGGGTGGTGATAGCATGGATTCCTTCCTTTCCAGACATCCTCACATCTTCACTCAGGCTGATCGTTTTAGTCTTTTCATTTTAGTCATTGGGCCCTAATTGTATGGCGAAAACATGAGGTTAAGTATGGTCAAATTAATATTTACGCCCACAACAGACCCCATCAGAGAGCTTCATTGTGGACCTCCTTTCGAGGAAGGTGCTCAGCTTGGGCTATGACACATTTTATGGCTTCTTGTTGGGGATCTTAATATGTTGGAAATGGAGTCCAATTAATTGGGGGCTACCTCTATAATAGTGTCTAGTTTTGAATTCCAACAGTGGCTCCATCTACTCCATGACTGCAATCTCTTGGAGATTGATGGTGAAGGTGCTTTTACTTAGTGTAATGGTCAGGTTGGTGGGGGTCGCGCAAGCTCTCGGTTGGATAGAGCTTATTCGAATGCAGATGCAGTTGTGGCACTTGTGGCACTTCCAGGTCTCTTTCTTTTCTATATCAGAGACAACTCAGTTTTAGACCACTATCCACAATTCCTTTCAAATGAGCCTTTGCAGCATCGACGTCCTGGACGAACATGTTTTCACTTGAATGTAAAGTTCTTGAAGGATGCTAACTTTCAGGAAGGCTACAAGAACACTTGGACAAATGCCTTCAGCCGATGTTGAGGCATGGCTGGCATAGTGAATGCAATTGCAGCAGTCAAAGGCTTTGTCAAACAGTGGGCCAAGAGTCTGCAACAGCAGATCGCGCTTTATTGGACACCTTCTATCAAGACCTGCTCCATTCTCGATAGGAATTCCTTCCAGGTGTTCATGATCGAGATATTCTGGTACAGATCCAAGCATTGGAGAAGGAGCAAATCTAGCAGGCAAAGACAAAGGCAGGTTTGCAGTGGTTTCGTGATGGAGACCGTTGTACATGCTTCTTTTTCTATGCGGCTAAGAGGCATCACATGATGTCAACCACGTCCTCATTACTTTTGCCATATGGTTCGGTACTAAGAGAGACAACAAAACTCAAGCAACATCTGCATCATCATTTTTGGACTTTTTTTCGCCGAGAAACATCTTTCCTTTCAATCAGAAATGCGAGATGCCGTTTTGTCTAAGATTTCCCCCATCATCTCTGACAAGTAGCGTGTATCAATAGAGGTGGCTATGACAGCTGGTGATTTAGGTTCGACAGTCTTTGAACTGAAAAAAGGCAAATGCCTAGGTTTGGGTGGTTTGTCAATTGAGTTCTTCCAGGAGTATTGGGAATGGCTGGAGCCAAATGAATATGATGCTTTCTGTGAGTTTCGGCTGGGAATTTATGCGTCAATATATGCTAAGACTGGGATTTGGGGAACAATATACATCAGACATTATGAAGCTGCATGTCTCTGCTCGGGCGACTGTTATGTTCCATGGTGAGCCGTCAGATGCAGCCGTCAGACGCCTTCTCACTTGGTCGTGGTATTCGCCAGGGATGCCCTTTAGCACCACTGCTTTTCACAATTGTCACAGAGGCTTTGTCGCAGTTATTCACCGTTGCAACCATAGAGGGACTTCTCCATGGTCTTGCAATGGAGGATGGCATACAAGAGGTTTGCAATCAATATGCAGACAACATGTTCCTCTTCCTGGTCGCTAATGTTGAGAATTTAGAAGCTGCCATTCTTACTGGCTTCCGGTGTCCTTGTGGTGTGGCAGAAGTGTACAGCTTTATGGACACTGAACACTCCGCCTTCGGCGTGTCTTCATGATTATCCATGAAAATTACTTGCTCATGGACATGCCATCAAGTTGTTGGGGATTCCAGTTGGCATCCATGTTATTGTTGGAGTTGCATGGGAGGAGATCATTAAGGGTTTGGAGAAGCACTTGTTCTGGTGGTCCACGACAAAGTTATCTCTTGCAGGTCGTATTACAGTGGCCAAGCCAGTTCTTAGTAGTACCCATGTCTATATGGCATTCTTACTGAGCAAAGTACGTGAGCTCATTGCAATAGTCCGAAACTTTATATAGGCGGGTACTGAGAAAGGTGCTGTGATTAAGATGGCTTGGTCGAAGTGCATCCTTCCAAAATGGGTAGGTGGTCTGGGTATGATGGACTTCTTACTGCAGAGCAAAGTCCTTATTTCAAAGTTCATTTGGAGATTCCTGAATGGTGAAGATGACTCTCTTAATTTACGCCTTCTTAGACAAGCTCTTGGTCACTATATCCCTCTAGGCAAGAAGGCAGTCAAACCAGTCCTACCTTGGGCATTATTTCAGCCTCTGCAGCTTTTTCAAGTGTTTCTTCATTTTTGCGTGGATTGTCGACAGCATGGGATGCAGTCAAACACCTCTGTTGGCCATGCCCTTCCATCCACACCCTATTGGAGACTCCATAATGGTAGGCACCACTGCCTTTAAACCCCTCAACACCTCCACTGGCAGTATCAGTTCATCCCCTTACACAAAGACGATGGGTTCTTGCAGGCGTTGTCTCTATTCAAGCATGGTATGAAGCTAGTCGCCTACTGTCTTGGCCTGAATTTCAGGTAAAGTTCCTACTCTCAGACATTTAAGCCTTTCAGACATTAAGACTCTTGAGCATTGTCTCTTCTATTGTCCAGAGGTTCAGCCGACGTGGTCCTGGCTATAAGGTTTGTTTAACAGTGCATTGGGCTATTGATGCATCCTCTTGGCATCCTATTCCAATGCATGGGATCTAGCTAAACAGAGGGCATTCTATATTGATTCTGGCTGGCTCCTGTAGTCGATATGGGAGCATCGCAGATGCCACATTTTTAGGGCATTTATTCATATGCACGTGGTGTTATTACGGTGGCCCAGAAAAAGATACTGACAGTTTATAAATGTTCCTCCCTTGAATCAAAAATAATGAAATGTATCTGGATTCAATATCTTTAAATCGATTCTTATCATCAGTCTCCTATTCTGGAGTAAGTACATCGTGCTCCAGGCTCGTGGACATATGTCATCTTTTTATGCTTACACAGTTAGATGAGACATATAAATTATGCTTTTTATATCTGGTTAATATACTTTTTGGCTTTTATCCTTCAAAAAAGAAAAAAAAAAACCATATGGCCCTATCTATGCCTTATCTTCAGTAGATGTAACGTTCCTAACCGACATGCCCTTAACCAACTGGGAAAAATCGTCTAGAGGTTTATGAGTAGTCGCTTCTACCTATTTATGCCGGTGTCTCAGGAATGCAACATCAAGATCTACTTGAGCGATCTCCCATGGGTCCGTTACAATCTCTCCCACTAGACTATGCTCGTTCTCGAGCATCACAAACCAAGTCATGACCTACCATCCAACGGTATTCCGAGTCATACTTGGCCCCATGAAGACTCGAACTCGAGCCCTACTTTGATACCAAATGTAACGTTCCTAACCGACATGCCCTTAACCAACTGGGCAAAGCTGTCTAGACGTTTATGAGTAGTCGCTTATACCTATTTATGCAGGTGTCTCAGGAACGCAACATTAAGATCTACTTGAGTAGTCTCCCATGGATCCGTTACAATAGAGTTCTTCGCTTTGATAGACTCTATTGGTAACAAGCAGACCTAAATCAAGGAGAATCTTGCGATTGGGTTTATTCGACATTCTCAGTCACCTGCAGGAACTGCTATCTTCTTTGTCTCCAAGAAGGATGGTTCTTTGCGGTTGGTTGTGGATTATCACGGCCTTAACAAGACACTGCGTGCAATTTAGCATCCTCTTTCTCTAATTCCAGGGTTACTTGAGTGGCTGCAAAAGGTGCACAGTACTTCATTCGAGATGCCTATAATCTTATTCGAATCAAGGAAGGTGATGAGTGAAAATCTTCCCCGGGGGGATGCACCTATCATATAGGGGCTAATTCATGTGCGTGCAAGGGGTCGCAGAAACCCCCATTGTATATGCCTTATAAATCTTCCAGAAACCCCCATTTCAGCCACATATTGAACCAGAGTCACCTAAAAAAGCCCCTTAGATAAGAGTATATGTATGGTTCAAGCCCAAAATAAACCCTTTTGGGTCACTCACCTAAATTGTATGGCTACAACTATGTGAATCACCCTTGAATCTTCCGAACTCGATATGGTCATTTTGAGTATACTGTCATGCCCTTTGATCTTACAATTACTCAAGTGGTCTTTCAACACATGGTTAATGACGTCTTTTGAGAGATTTTGGATCTTCTTATTATCATCTCTTTAAATGATATTTTAGTTTGTTCGAAGGCTCTAGAAGAGCATGAATAACATTTTTGGAAGATCCTTCAGAAGCTGCAAGAACATGGACTTTTTGTCAAGTTGGAGAAGTGTTAGTTTTGAGCAGGATAATGTCAAGTTCGTTGGCTATCGTATCACTTCTTAGGGTGTCTCCATGGATCTCGATAAGGTTAGCTAATTTTCATCGCTAGTTCATCAACGACTATTCAGAGATTCTCTTGGCTTTGACACGTCTCACCAAGAAAGATGTTCCTTTTGAGTGGACAGTTGAAGTAGAATCATCATTCATCATTTTGACATGATTTCATAGCAGCAACTATTCGCACACTGAGATCCTTTGCATCCCTATGTTCTCGAAGCTGACGTATCAGATTTTGTTCTTGGCGGCATCTTGTTTCAAGAGAGGGATAATCACGAGCTGCACCCGATCGCCTATCATTTTTGAAAGTTCCAGGCTGCTAAAATCGACCATCCTATATCTAGCGATTGCTGACTCTTTTCAAGAGTGGCAATGATTTCTTGAAGGCTCTTATCTTAAGGTAACTGTGTATACTGATCGTCATAACTTGGAGTATCGGTCTACTCGAGTTCTCAGTTGTTGCTAGGCTTGATAGCATAGAGATGTTATTCCACTTTGATTAGTCATCAAATTTTGGTCAGGCATGCTTCAAGTGAATGCATATGCTTTTTCTCGTAGATCGTATTTTGAACTTAAGGGCAGGGGAGCCAATATTTGATCAACAGCCTCAGATCATTCCTGGTGCCAATCGATTGCAGCTTCTAGCCACTTCTTTATTCGAGATCCCTCAGGATAGCACTCTGATGGATACAATCGAGGCGATGCTTATCACGGATTCCTTGGCTTAGTATATTCTTTCTCATCTTGATTCGGGCTCTTTCTCGTATGCTCCATCTCAGTATTTAGACTATGATATTTTTCATCTTCGTGATGGCTTGATGTTTTCGGCACAATATCCTATATGTTCTTGATGATGCTCCTTGACTTCAAGTTTTGCAGTCCCGTTATGACTCTGCACTCGCCGACCACTTTAAAATTGACAAGACCCTAGAACTCATTGCTCGAGATTACTGGTTGTCATGTCTCCGTTGCGCTGTCGAGACTTTTATACCCTCATGTCATGCTGCCATGCAAAAACTCCTGAGCATCTTCCATATGTCCTGCTTTAGACATTACCAGTTCCAACCGGTCCCTGAAGAGCACTTCAATAGATTTCATTGTTGAACTTTTATCTTCCCAGGGCCACGATGCCATCCTTGTTGTCGTTGACCATTTCTCTAAGATGACACATTTCCTTCCTTGCAGCACCTCCATTTCCAGCGAATCCACAGTTGATCTTTTGTTTCGAGAACTAATTTGACTCCATGGCTTATCAGATACTATTGTCACTGTTCACAGTTCCCAATTTATTGCAGGCTTCTTAGAAGCATCTTCTGCAACTCTTACATGTGAAATGTTCGCTCGGACATCACCCAGAGATCAATAGACAAGTGAAACGTACTGATCAAACACTTGAGGGGTATTTGCACATTTCATTGTTTGCCAGATTCGTGATGCCATCCTTTTTGTCGTTGACCGTTTTCCTAAGATGGTACATTCCATTCCTTGCAGTACCTCCATTTCTAGTGAATCCGAAGCTGACCTTTTGCTTCAAGAGGTAGTTCGATGCCATGGTTTACCGAATACTATTGTCAATGACCGCATTTCTCAATTTGTTGTGGACCTTTGGAAGCGTCTTCGATCTCTTACATGTGGAACATTCGCTCTCTTCTGAAAATCACCCAGAAACTAATAGGGAAGTAGAGCGCATTAATCAGACACTTGAGCAGTACTTGCGATACTTTATAGAGGATGACTGGGTTGATTGCCTAACTCTGGCCAAATTTACTTACAATAATTTTACCCATGCCTAACACCTTCATTTCCAACAAATCCAAAGCTGACCTTTTGCTTGAAAAAGTAGTTCAGCGCCATGGCTTACCAGATACTATTAGCAGTGACCATAGTTTCCAACTTATTTCTGGAAGCATCTTCTGCAACTGTTATATGTGGAATGCTTGCTCTCTTTTAGACATCATCTAGAGACTAATAAGCAAGTAGAGTACACTAATCAGACACTTGAGCAGTATTTATGATGCTTCATCACTTATCAGTAGGATGACTGGGTTGATTGCCTATCTCTGGCAGAATTTGCTTAGAACAATTTTGTCCATGCTTCTACGGGATAGACACCATTTTGACGCATCCTTGTAACGAGCTCGATTACTGGCGCTTGGATCCCTATCCGATTATTGATCGAGTTGGTAATGCGATTATTGATCGAGTTGGTAATGTTGCCTTTCATATGGAGTTTCGGTCGTCAGTTCGACTTCACCCAGTATTTCATATCTCTTTATTTTACCTATACAATCCATTTTCAGATTGAGTATCTCCACCTCCACCACTAGTCGAGATTGATGATCACAAGGAAATCAAAGTTCAAAAAAAATTGGACCATGCGGTGTCATCTTTATTATTTGGTTGATTGGGAAGGATATTCTCCAAGTGGTCGAATCTGGGAATCTGTTGACAATTTTTCTAAATGCTCCTGACAAAATTGCGGAGTTTCACTGGTTCCAACTCCATCTCCACAGACTCGTTGCCATCGTGGTCGTAGAAGGAGGATGTCGTGATATTATACGGACATTATACTCATTTCATCCCCATAAGAATCCCCCAATGGAATGGCTACCCTCTATTAACTGCAATTAATGCAGCACCAACATCTTCATTGCTGTTGTTCTTCCCCCATAACTTTTGATCCACTTGTCAAAATGTTGCGGCATTTATTGCATTAGATGCGGAATGAAAAGATCTTTCCAATGATATATGGTTATGATGTATTTCAATATGGTCATATGCGTTAACCTTAAAAAAATATGATTTTTTGCTTATTTCTTATATATTTATATCGTAAAAGATGTATGAATGGGTTATCATTAGATAGATCTTGTGAAGACGAACCCATTGCTACAAAAAGTTTTTGAATCGAAGTTCTGGATCAAAAGTTATAATGAAAAAATGATACTACAGAAGTTAGTTGCAGCTGCATTAATTACAGGCTGCCACATAATACTGGAATGAGATATACTGGAGCTCTTCTCTTATTGGACAGTTTAAAAAGCTGACATGGCATTTTAAGCATCCCCTCTCTTATTGGACAGTTTAAAAAGCTGACATGGCATTTTAAGCATCCCCTAATGGGACAAAATATGATCTCATTTTTCCTCTAATGTGTGTGCAAAGATGGCCACCACATGGTAGTTGCATGAGGATGGGTTCGAACTTGCAACTTTTTAGTTGCAAGCCACATACCTTTGCAAACTGTGCTACCTATATTCCTTATGGATATTATCTTGCATCATTCTCATATGCGAACTGGTTTCCAGGAGGTTCTAGAACACTCCAAAACCTAGGTGCATATGGAACACTTAGCACGATATCATCCATTAGAGTGGTCTGATCCTGACCAACAGTCTAGATATATATAGAGGAGTCTCAAGCTTGTTGAACCATTCTAGTTCAACGCCAGTCTTGAGCCTTCTAGTTCAAGCCCTTGTATTCTCCTATACGTAGGTTCAATATTATGGCGATTAAAGAAATATTATTGAAATTACCATTGTATTTTTCGGATGTACATCGAATAGGATGCTATTCGATAGAATGGCATCTTTTACATAAGGTCCGCTTTCTCTTTACTATCCTTCATGGAATGAGACCACCGATCTTTCTGATGTAGGGAATAAAGATTCCCGTGGCTTTTGCTACTTCAACCTTCCCATCCACGAATTTTTTGGATTGGGCATCTGCTCAGTGAGCAAGGGATGGGACCTTGAACTGAGAAAAATCCGGGATTCCATCGTTTCTATAGTTTCTCCTTAAACGGTGGGGTACCCCCTATACGCCGGAGCCTCTTATTTCTCAAAACGAAATGAGAATGTTACCAGTGACTCGTATAGTTTCTGATCCCCAGCTCTACCCGATTCATCGAGCAAAAAAAGTCTTCTTACAAATCCAACAAATGAAAGAAATTAAAATATTGTTATATTGCAAAATCTAGAGTATTGACAATGACCTAAAACCTATTCTACATGATATGAATCTAGGCTAGAAAAGAGTCAAATGAAGCACATAAAGCAACTTATTTTCAAAAAGATTTGAAATTCAAGCGGTCACCATAATTATTTGCATCTAATATTCATTATTAGAGAATGAAGCACTTGATGCAATGATGTCGATCGGTTTTTATCAGTAAAATTGAGAAATAGAAGTAAGCACTTAGACAAATACTTTTGCAATCAATCAAAGACCAAATTTTTGAAAGGCCTAACAAGATGGGCAAACCGCCTACAATATTTCAATTGCAACAATGATTGTAGAAGCCACATGACAGAGAAGTCAGAGTTGAGTTCTCTCACAACTAAGCGTTGCAGCCTAGATCAAGCATGAGAAGATATGGATGGCTTGGATTGCTTCCCAAAGGTCTTGGGTCCAATTTCAAGGTCAAATTGAGCCATTTAGTAGAAGAGCCACTATTCTAAATTAATTTCCAAAGCTAATTGATTCTAATGGAATATAGTGCGTTAAGCCATGGGTGCAGCATGTGATGGCTGGAGGCAAAAAAAAAAACTAGGAAGGAGAAACATAAGTTATCTTCTGTCACGCACCATCAGCTGCCGTCTCTTTCTCTTTCTCTTTCTCTGTGTCTGTGTGTGCGCCAACAAACACATCCGTTCCTCGGCAAGGAGGGGCAGCAAGGAGGAGCAGGGTAGAAGCATTGTTGGACCATTGTGGCCTCGGATGTGGTGGGGTTCAGATGGACATCTGCTCGCGATTGTTGGGGCTGATAGCGCCCTTTGTTGCAGCTAAACCGGTCACCTGGACGAACGCTTCAAATGGTTGCAGATTTCATTATTGCCGTGGTCATAAGAACAATGCGTGTCCTTTTGCATGTAATAACAGGCACCAGTTATAACGCAATCGAATGAGGTTCAGTTCTATGCGTCTAGTTGAGCCCAGTGCCGAATGTAGCACATTGTACATCTAGTGCTTAAGGTGATCTACTTTTGCATCACTTGGATGGATTTAGTGAAGACACGCTACCATGTACATATATATCACTGTCAAAGAGCAGCCTGGGTAAATAGAAACAATAGTAGCTTCAGCTTACTAACAGTATTTTCCAAAATGGGATGATTGGTATTTGTGGCTTGCAACCAGCAAGTAGCCATGCATTTGAAGCTGATACTCCACAAGACATTGCATTATTCCTTGAATTATTAACAGAAACTATGATGCCCCTAGTAGGTTACAGTGAATTGCTTAGCATAAGCTAAAGTTCCAAAATGAGTCGATCTGCGCGGGACATTAGCCATCATAGGCGGGGGCACAGTGAGGGCAGCATGGTCAAAGAACATGACGAGGATCTTGCATTATTTAATGAAATGCGGACGCGGGAGCGCAATAATTTCTTGCATCCCTCAACTGATGACATCGAAGCCACCCTCAGTATGTTTTCTTTGGTACTTTTGTAGAAAAGGTCAATGCTAAAGAGTTGATTTTCAGTAACTGATTTTGATTTAAATTCCTGTCACAGCAACAAAATTTGGCGGTATTTCTGGATATAGAAGTGCAGCAGCCACTCCATGTAAGGGGACCAGGGATCTTCTCGCTGAGCCAGAAAAAAATGACTATGACTGGTATATATATCTTTTCTTGTCATCAATGAAAGGAAAGTTTTAACAATAGGATCAGGGGTCCTCAGATGCACTAGCCTGTGTAGGAAAGCAGGAAACTTGACAGAAGTTTGTGTATAAATTCAAGTAGTTTTTCGAATAGGGAATTTTGTCACAGTAGCGCTATAGTTGGACTTCACTTCAAGCTCAAAACCTTCTATTTCGTTTCTGATTTCCACAACAGCCATTCAGGTTAGATTGACTACTGAGGGACAAGTGTGCCGTATGATATATGCTGTGCTAGGATGTGTTATATTCGTTGGATCCTGCGTAGAAAGTTTCAGGGTGATAATTTTTTGTTGGCTTAACATGAGTTTGGGCGTATGAAACTTGATTTTCCTGTTTACAATTGCCAGGCCTAGACCTACATTCTTGATAACTTCTAGTCTTTCATAACCGCAAGTAATTCAACATAACAGCCTTCCATTATTGCAAGTAACTTCTATTCAATACGACAATATTGCCGAATACTGTTCTCATTAAATGTTTTGTGTTCATCATCTAAAACTAGTGCTGTCAGACAAGGACTTAAAATTTGTAGCATACGGGAATGTAATCTGAGAAAAAGCATGCCACTTTTATATAACTAATACAGTGAAATTATCACCGTATCCGAGTCTACGTACATAGGAAAGACGCTATGTAACATTAGCAATTTTGGAACCGTTCTTTACATGTTCTTGATTCCGTTTCAGAGCTGTCTTACCTGGATTTTTATTGAAATGCAAGAACAATTTCAGTCTCATTTTCACATGTTCATCTTTTGATTTCTGAGAAGTAGAAATCTGTGTGAGGAAGTCTGTAAGGGTAGAATTCGTTTTACCGGCCCCCCTCCTGACGTGGCATACAGCTCAGCCCTTGATGCGGGTGATTATGTGGTTTGGATCTGTGCCACGCAGGTGGGGGGCCAGTAAAAGGAATGTCTCCCGTCTGTAATTGTCAGGCAATCAGGATATCTGAAGATCAGCGTGTGGGTGCTTCTCTGAACACCAAACTTCAGGTTTACATGATGATATAAAATGCCAGAAAGAAAGAAAGAAAGAAAGATTATATTAACGTCTACGAAAGACCGCTTGGGTCTATGAGACCAAATATACATCAATCATGTCCAGCTAGGGGCGCATTTGCAGCCACCTAGAGATATTGCATAAAAAAGGAAAAAGAAAACTAAAACAATGAGATTAAGAAACTTTTGTCTTCTTGGCCACGGGCTCAAAGTATAAAGTAATGTCAGACTTGTTTTCTCTTTTGAAGGACTGCTTATGTTTATCCTTTACCGTCCGCTTTCTTCTTCTCGACACTTTCATGGTTACTCCTTTTGAGATTGGATGAGATGGTCCGGGGAGAGAACCTGCCTTCCGTTTATTATCATTATCACCTCCAATGAGAAAGAAAGTGATCAGTCTTTGCGTAGGATCGTTTTCATGTCCTGCTCTTCCCCAGCTTGCTCCTTTTAATAGATTTCTTCTATGCACAGTCATTTGGTGAAGAAAAAGAGCTATACATTTCTGATCCTCATAGGCGATCAGTTTGGAGAGGGAGGTAGGTTCCGAAATAGGCAATGGAATCTGCCCCGTATTTCATAATAGACTGGACATGTGAAGATGAAATGTTCCTCCGACTCAATTACATTCAAGTGACATAGTCTGCAGATTCTTTTCGCGCTCCACCTTCGGGTCTACTAGCACGACCAGCTTCGATCTCGAGCTGATGAGATGAGACCCTGAGCTGACCGATAGCATGTCTCACCTTATGTGCGAGGTGAATATTCAAATATCCTGGTCGCTCGATGAAACCATCTTCATTGATCTCAAGGAAGTGATCTTTGTAAAATTGCATCTTGGTAGGAAGATCACTTGGGGTTAACCATGTCCTTGATATGTATAAAATTTCCAGATCGTGCCGTATGAGCTGGTTCTTCTCCTTTTCAAGTCTCTTTTTTGCTCCAGGTTTTACCGCCGTATTAGCTGCAGCTACATTATGTTGAAAGGGGGGCAGGTTTCCCAAGCCAAATCCTAAGTAATTTGGCTTGCGAAGACACATCTAGACAATATGAAGGAATTTTCATGTTCCTGCCTATGACAATTGCGACCATCATGTTGTTCCAGAGTCAGCAGTAGAACCTGCTTTGTATCTTCAGTTTGTCTTGTGTGGGGCAAAATCTATGAAGGGATTCACATTGCAAGCAAAGCAGGAGCGTGCTTGGAATTGAAGATCGGCGGCCAGTAATTAATTGATCAAGTCAAAAAAGAAATATTTATGTTGCAGCATCTAAGTTACCCTTCATTTTTTTGGTGGTACATTGGCACAAGAATGACAGCAATTGGTGGGGAATAAAGATTCTACTTGATTAGGCTCCTTGAGCAGTGTCTTTTAGATTGAGAGTTTAGGGGTATCCATTTATCCAGTTTACTGGAACAAGGCTATCTAATGAATGACAGACTTCAAAGGTCCATAAGGGACCCCAGAGTTGAGAGTCAATTTGGGAAAGTGCGGACTTTTGGAATATGGGATTGCAGAAACAAGATTATGATACATGCTCATTGAAAAGCTTCAGAGTCAGACATACCATTTATCAAAATATGAGACATTTTTCCTTTATTTAATTGCGGGCTTGAAGAAATGAGTTTATTAGTGGCATTAAAAGTTTTTCTCTATTTGTTTGCTGGTTCTTTGATTATCTCGACATCAATGCAACTAAACAAGCCTCTTTTCCCAATCCGGTGTTAGTTTTACTCTAATATAACCATATAGCCTTAACGCCCTTCAAGCTGAAATGGTTATATATGTGATTGAGACATTAACACCTATCGCTTGTGCTTGTTTTTCCAAGATAGGTTGAATAATGTTAAGGGTCCCACTGAGGACCCTGTAAATCCTCTAATTATCATCCTAATGATTGGACAAATCATGGTCATAGCAGCGCTATACAGACTGTGCTAAAACTGTTAGCAATTCTGCACAGAACATGCACCTAGGGCTAATGGGTTAAGGAAACATTCTCAACTATTGACCGTGCCTTCAATTTGAAAGCAATTATTGAAGATAGAAGCGTATGTTATATTGCTGTTTTATTCACTTTCAGAAAGCTTTTCATACATTTGACGGAGAAGCTTGTTTAAAGGCTCAAAGTATAGGCCTTCCCAATGAGCTAATACAACCATTGGTCTTCACATTTAGAACTTTATTCAGGTGGAGGGGTCCCAAGAGTGCATCCGTTATATGCTAGCAACGTGATTTGATCTCTTTGTCCCCCAAGGTTTTTAGAACACCCGACAAGTTTAGATGCATTTTGTAAAGAAAGGGAAGTGCAAGTAGAAATTATTGATCTTCACCATCTCTGGGGAGGGGAATGCAGAACTAATTTATTCTTGTTTCAAGGGCAGCCTGTGGAAAAAAGGTTATTTTGACAAAGCTCCTCTTACTGGTGAAATCTGCAGCTCAATATGGGTTTCAATTTTGAGGAGTGGATTTGCTGGTTGACGAGTGTCAAAATTGGAAAGGTTTTGAAATCTCCATTGCCTAGAAAGATCAGGAGCCAACCAGCGTGCTGGTTTTCAAAGACATCTAAACTGCTCAACTTCAGCTTTTCAATGGATAATATTCGGCCATTTCAACATGACTTAGCGGGACCTAATCTGAAACTGACTCAGTGGTAGGTCAATCAGTTTATACTAACGATTTGGAGCAGCTTTAACTCACTAACAGGTCAGTCAGCTTATATCTCATGATTTGGAGCAGCTTCATGTCGCGAATACATGGGCAATATCTCATGCTTGTCGGAGCTCCTGGTGATTCCCAGAATAAGTTGTGAACCTGCACTTGCTAAATGATAAGGATGCCCTACATTTATGAATGTTTGCTGCTTTCTTCTTGCTTCCCAGTCAAATTTTCACCTTTTATTTCTTGAACAAATGCCGTGTTTGTACATGATATGAAAGACATTGATAGATGAGGTTACTTTACTGCAGCATGCATAAAAACTTAGGTAGAAAGAGGATCCAAGAGCCATAGCATAGTTTAGGGATTCACAAAGCATGCTTTTACACGTCAAAGGGGATCATATAGATATTGAAGGTCTTGAACATCCACAAAATGAAGACTTTACAGGTAGAACATTTGGATATTTCGTTTCATTGTAAGACCTGGCTAATCTGGTTCTCTTTCTCCTGAAAGGAAATCATGTTTCCCTAGCACCACTTCTACATTATAAGAGGAAGAGATCGCTTTTAGAGATCCAACAACTATGACCTAAATGTGTAGCTCTACTTGTCCGAGCAACTTCAACCATGACCCTAAATGGGCCAAGGCAAAGCAGAGTTAACGCCATTTTTCTCAGCTAAGGATGAGCCTTCACATGTGACATTATAACTGAGAAGTCATTAAAGTCTCCAATCTCGAATGGGAGTAACATTAGCGATGTTCAAGAAAATAAAACCGACGAGCAATAAAAATTTACAGTCCTTTCACAAGAGGGAGGCTCAAAAGAAAATAGAAGGGGTCTGATGCTGACATTAAGGCTTATTTTGGATCCGCTAGAATGGCAAATGGGACACCTCCCACCAAGTTCACAAGCTTTAATTCAGTTTTCTTGCGATAGAGTTTCTTTCGGATATAAATTTAATGACTAGGGGACTCATGTCCTCCTGGCAAGTTCCAAAATGTTGTCTGTACTCAACTCTCATGGACTTTGACAAATCTTTCTTTTTTTTCCAAAGCTTTTCAAATAAAAATCTATTGCCTCACTCTATATTACGTGTCTATTCTTTGTCTAAAAGTACAGTTTTGCAGGCTGTTAACACCACCTGGTACACCATTGTTCCCGTCACTGGATCAAGAAGCACCAACATGCAGTCTAGCCAATCAAGATGTTTCTATTCGATATAGATCATCCACCAAAAAAACCAAAGTATGTACAAACTCCCAGTAAGAATTTGTGTTATAAGGAATGTGGAAATTGACTAAATAAACAATGGAAAATTTCTTTAGCTATCATCAGACTGGTATTGATCAATCTACAATTTTAATTTATTGCCTCCTCTTTTTGGGGGTAAACCAAGCTTTATTGCAAAGTGCCGTCTCTTTTCTCTAAAATCCATGTTGGAGTTTAATTATTGTCTTTCGTTTGCTAATGAATGCATACCATTGGTGATCATGCAGCTAACACATACACCAACCCTGACTCAAGCCCAGGTGACTTCTAGAACTTCCAGAGGTAGCTCGAGTCCAAATAGAACTTCCAGAGGTAGCTCAAGTCCAAGACGCTCCAATACACCACCTAGAACAACTTCTGCTGCTAATGTTTCAAGAACAAGAGCATCAAGTGCACCTCCAGTAAGTACGGGTTCTTCTAGGCCCTCTACTCCAAGTGGACGACCTATGGCATCACTGCCTTCTGTACGTCCATCGACACCAAGATCGTCAACACCCACGCCAACAACAAGAAGAGTGTTAGCAGCATCGACAAATTCAAATGGTAAAACAGCGCCGGTTGTGACAAGCCGTGGCAATTCTCCATCAAGGAAAAGCAAAGTTCATCCTCCAGCTATGCCTGGCTTCTCTACAGAGCCACCTCCCAATCTGCGAACAACATTGCCAGACCGTGCTACTTCCAACTCAAGGGGGGCATCTGTGTCACCAAGACTTGGAAGGCACGTTTCTGCAGCAGCTAGTGACAATGGATGGCCAAGACGTACAATATCGCCAAATCTATCTAGAAGTTGCTCAACTGCCAGTCAGTGTTATGACTATGCCAGTTCTCATTCCAGTAAAGGCTCTGTAACATCACCTCGGAACACTGGACCTGAAGTAAGCCAGGCCATTTCATTAAGCAGTAAGATTTCTGCGGATTCTGTTACCTATGCCAGGCGGAAAATGGAAGAACTATCATATTCGTCTACAAACCACATTAGAAAACCAGCACGAACATCTCCTTCCAGAGACCCTTTTGCATTAGCAGGAACCGCATCAAGGAAAGCCACTTCAGATGCAACAGCACGGCACATGGTATACTTCTTATATCGTAGGTTAGTTACATGCTTCAGACTCCATGCTGATAGAACTTATTGATGCATACAGGACTTCAAGCGGACAAATTCGACTTCAGGTGGATTTCGACCTCTCATGACAAATAGTCACATATCATCTTTCTATACTCGTGCTAGCAGCTCATTGCTGAACCGTCCTGCTAGCTCAATAACTGATTCTTCAATAAATAGCAGCAGTGTAGCCAGCTCAGAGCATGGAATGAATATTGTGGAAGGCAGCGACCAAGAAGAGGCAGAGGTCTCTACTAAATGGGAAATAAGACCATCTTCAGGCCATGAGTTAAGCGAGCTTGATCTGGACGAACCAAGTATAGATACTGTTTCTTTGGATAAAGTGCCTGGTAAAATTTTTATAAGATATGATCCTGAAGATCCAGATGACAGCATAAGCATGATAAGTAATGGAGATGATCGTGTTGACGAGTCTAGTAATAGTCCGCTAGAAGTTGTCACTGTAGATAATCCTGTTTCAGGCAAATTAAAACATATAAAACTTGGCAGTTCGAACAGTTCAGGTTCTGTGCAACATATGCCCATGGAGATATGCAGCTTGTTGATAGAACCACCAGGGATTTCTGATACAAGTAAAGAGGCAGCAGCCACAGTTCTTGAAAAGGCTTCAGGTGCTTGTCCATTTCATATGAAAGATGTTTCTATTAAGACCACTTCATATATAAGTAAGCAAGCAACTGAATCTTTACATGTAGAGAATGATTTGGTAAGTCCCACAATGATGGAATCCAGTTATAGACATTCTGAAACAGCGGGATGGCCAGAGTCCTTTGAAGCCTGTAGCCCAGCTCATTCAGATACTGCTGCTCGTGACCTCAACTGTTTTTCTCAGCTTCTAGATTCTAAATATAGTCTTAGCTCAATGGAAGTATATCAGTTCAATCAGGAGCTAGACTTGGCTGGAGTTGCAACCGAAGTCCCCATTGTATTTGATCCAGCTGATGGAAAGTTTAGTCAAGATTTCACGATTAATAAACAGGTAGATAAATCGCTGGTATCTATGAAGGTTTCTGAGGCAATTACTTCACATGTGGCACCTAGTTTAGAAAGTCCTCCCATATTTCACAAAGTAGAAGTGACATCAAGAAAACTCTCAGTTGATGAATCAGATGTGCTTAGACAAAATCATACTGGCAAAATTAAACAGATGGAGGCGACGCATCCAGAAGTAATGAAGCCCTATGATGGAAAGATGCTAACCAAAGTTGAGAGCTTAACATGGAAGTCCCAGGATGAAGATGAGACAATATCTGAATCAAGTTGTGTTGATTATTATATTGATTCAATCGAACCTCAAAGATCCATGAATGCCAGATCTGAAAGTAACAGAGTGTTTACAAAGATATCTCACTTAACAGAGGAGATTGAAATAACCCAGATCCACGAACCCTATGTCTCATTGCCAGCTCGAGAATCAATTGCCATTGGAAAGGGAGTTGGAGATGTCGAACTGGCAACAAAAAATCCAGCAGCTAACTGGCCAAAAGACAGTGAAGATAGGTTTGTTGATTATTATATTGACTCTGTACTCTCTGATGAAATTAAAAGAACAAATCAAGACATCCTTACAGCGCCCGAAGTTCTGCCAATTAATGTGTTGGAAAAAGAAGATACTGTGCAACAAGACCATGGCAAAATTCCTATCCCTGTTGTAGTTAGTTCCGATCAAGTTTGCTATACTTTGGAAGAATACAACAAAAAGATGATAGAAGATAGTAAAAAGTGGATGGCTGTGCAGAAAGGATCATTTAGCAATGCGGAGATTTCTGGTCTGGAGATAGAACTTTCCATGGACACAACCCAAACTCAAAGTGATAGAGAGTCTAGCAAGGTTGATGTGAGCAACAGTGTTGCCTGCAAGGATGAACCTCTTGAGACTTTACAAGAGAATCAAATTAAAAGCAACAAGAAACCCTCTTGTGGCAGGATTATTTGTCAAACTGCATATTTAGAGGATAGTACTTGTAACGTATCAGTTAATGGGGCCTCAGTACCTGGCAAGACATGCTCCAATAACTCCAGGGTTATGTCTCCTAATCAGCAGCCTGTGGACAATGATGATGAGCAGACATGTAAATTACAACAATTGGAAGACCAAAACAATCTTCGGGGAACAGCTCCTCAAGGTAGTTTTATTGCTTATATTTTCTAAGTACACTCCTAAACAAGAAAATGCAAAACAAAAATGTAAAAAAAATGTTCTGCAAAGATTAGGCTTCAACTTGGATCTTGTAATGAAAAATTACTTGGAAACTAACTAACTTAGGAGAATTTTCCAGGAACATCTGCAGCAGCGGAGCATGCTAACAAACCATTGAGCAAGTCTGCTGCTCTGTCCCGGAACACCACATTAAAGGAGGCCGCGGATACTATTTTGTTCTGCAGCTCCATTGTACATGATCTCGTATACCGAGCTGCAACTATGAGCATGGAGAAACAACTTTCATTTCCCGCGACACCAGCTTCGGCGGAGGAATTTGTTACCCTTCTAGGTATATCTAAAACAAGAAACAACAGCTTCCGGGAGTTAGATTCTTGGAAGAAAGGACAAAAAGAGGTGGAATCTACTGTCCGCCGTACTTTAACGTACATGCAGAACCAAAAATCCATGCAAAGTCCTACGGTGGCATACTTGCCGAGTCCCATTGTTCGCGTAGAAGAAGATGTTAAAGATCCCGAAGTCTCAATCCAGGAGAAAGCGAGGGAAGAACTGAAGGTCAAGTCAAAATGCCGATGCACTATTATGTGATTAGTGTAAAATCATGTAATTTGTTGTCTTCTATAATTCAATGTTAATTCCAAACAACCGACCATCCCTTTTCCTTTTTTTCCTAATACGTACGAGAGTTGACATCGCTAGTAAAGGGCCACATGGCATGCTTAGATTTGTAAGTGTCATGCACATCGGGATGGCATTCTTGCAGGTTCCTGATCTTAGAATGGAGATTGGCAAACCATTCTTCGATTTTTCCGGTTGCACCAGGTATCTATGTCCATGAAGCTCAGTGTCTACCGTTCTTGGTTGTACTCCCTGCAATAGCAAGTTGCCCCTAAGGTGGGGTTCGCATGCACGGTCGCCTCTATGGTGCCTTGTTTTACCCTCTGTAAATTGAGCAACGCATGACGTTGCTCATTGCGAGCCATTTTGCATGACTTCATATATATTGACAATGTATGTGTGGGTCTATATCGTAGAGCTGGAGCCAAAGAGATTTTGGAAATGTTCCAAGAAGAATGTCTCTTGGAAACATACAAATGGAGGACCTAGAAACTTGGGTTGTAGAACTATATAATATGCCATGTATAGACCAAATATATTATGAGGGGGGACGCGTCCTATTTTTACAATCCACAAGAAGCCCTTAGTCGATGAGGGGGGACGCGTCCTATTTTTACAATCCACAAAAAGCCCTTATGCACAATGGGAAATCAAGTGACTCTTTTGGCATTTCTGAAGAGTTATTTAAATGGGGCGGGGAATATCTCCATGCTATACTAGCTGATCTATTCAATGAACGTCTCCTTAGATGGTTTCCAAAAGACTGGTTTTTGAATAGTTTCAGGATTGGGATGGCACCCACTCGTAACTCCTTACGATTAAGGAGATATTGCAGAAAAGGTGGACACGGATCAAATAAGATCGCACGTAGAAGATCCTTTGGTGGGTGAACCATAGCTGGAAGCCTTGGAGTCTGTGATGGCTTATGCTGATTTTGCTTGTTTCCGTTTTTCCTTTTAAGTTCATGTTTCGTTGTCATGACTCGTATGCCCATAAGTGGAGCAATAAAAAGATAAGAAGTATCTACTTGTTGAACCCGTCCCTTTGTCGATGCCGAAGGGATCCCAAGTGGTTGAGCAATGTGCATACTAGGTGATTGATATATGAACGTATATCCGTGTCCGGAACGGTATACATGAAAACCTGGATAAGGGAATGATCATTCCTAAAACAATAATTTCTAATGATAAATTGATTGTTACTATATTTTCCAGATTTCCTTGTCGAAGGTGAAGGTTTCCCACTTAGTCCTTCCCCATGACTAACCTCATCCTTTATTTCTTCCTTTCCAGATGGAGTCAAATCAGGGAACGCCGCTGACCGGCGAGATTAGAATCAACCTAAAGGAGTTCTGGAGTTTTCTGCACGTTGCCTTGCAACATCATGGTTGTGCATGCGACATGCATAACATTCTACTTCAGTTCTTTAGAGAAGTTTTGTTAAGGGATTAGGATCATATTATCCTAACCTCTAGGGATGAGGATTATAAAATCCTTGATGTGTCAAAGTGCTAGTTAATAACTATTAATTATTTTTATTTTGATATAAATGATTCCCGAATTTAAGTTATATGACTCAAGTCTAGAGTTTGTGCTTTTTATTTATGATCTTCATGGTGCAAAGAAGTCTTTTTCTTGATAAGTCAATTGGAAATATGATATAAGCATATGGAATCTTTGCTAAATATTGGTGCTAATGTGATACATTGAATACGATGTAGTTAAAGGTATTACAGGAGGTATTATCAGTGGTTAATATGATAGGCTTCATCAATGAAAAGCGAATGCTTCTATTATTGAGGACCATATCTTAAAGTAGACTGCCGAGAACTAAATGCAAGAGGAGACAGAAATGATTGAGGTAACTGAGATGAGCAAAGGGCAAGGGGGGTTCACATAGTTGTAGCCGTACAATTTAGGTGAGTGATCCAAAAGGGTTTATTTTGGGCTTGAGCCATACATATACTGTTGACCCCAAAGGGCAACATGCTAATTGTGATCTATACATTCAGACTAGGTCAATTCATCTTGGAAGACTAGGTAAAAGATTGGAAGATTCTTGGTATTCAACATTGATATGGAGGACAAAGGATGTTCATGCTTCAAGTCAACAAGAGCTCAAGGTTAAAGTTCACAAGAGGTATTTTTTGCTTAGTTAAAGAATATGCTCTAGAAGAATCTGGGTTATGAAGTTTGGAAGACATATTTTGAAGATTGGAAGTTAAGAGTTTGGAAGACCCCCATGGTGTATAGTTTCTAATTTTTCCTTTGCTTCACCCCACTACCCCCATTTTAGCACTTTTGGCTCAACATTGTTTTCATATCCATTGTTCACTCCCCTGCCATGATTACCTTGCCATAATTGCCATATTCCTCAAATTCCCTACTACTTCCTTTGATGTGCCATCATCTTGCCTATTTTAAAACCTCCTTAAGCCTTTGTTTCAAAAAAAGTATCATCCCTTTTTCCTTATTTTTCTTTGCCCTCCCAATGGTCCCTCATAATTTCTTTTGCCTTCATTCTCATTCCATCATATTTTCAGTGGTATATTCCCAACCTTGTCAAAAGATGCCCCAAAGATTCCCTATTCTTTTGCACGTGTGGGCAATCTTCTCTATGGTCAATAGGTTCTAATCTCCTTTAAGTATTTTATGGGTAAACACCTTTGAATCATTGGCCAAGCTTTTAAAATGGCCAAATACGGCATATACGGAGCATATTCCTGCAAAAATACGAAACCGTATCGCGCAAATTATGCGAAAATACAGCCAAAGAACCCTAAAACTGGAAATTCGGCTCGAATCATGCCTTCCTGCGCTCTATTCTTCTTGACACTACCCTATTCTTGGATTCCGGAACTTAAGCAACAGATTGAGCCTAAAATTATTACCTAAAATCACTGAAACCGAAATTTGAAACTATATACAGGGGGAAAACAATCTTGACATTTTTGAAGGACCAGAAGTATTCAGATCCTACATTGATCATTGCTGAGCAAGATTTGAACGATCCTTGAAGTTTCTGAGCTCTCCTCGATTGGATTTACAAGATCTAGTTGACATTACTTTCAGAAATTATCTTATGACTTGTGATTATTATTTTCCTGTGATTAAAGCTATGAAGCATCCTTATCTATTGTTATCATGATATATTTACCTTCATATCAATTTAAATTGATTGCCAAATTGTCAAATCCATCTCTGATATTTTTCTTAACAATTCTTGCCACAAAATATTCTACAGAAAAACCTTGTGTGTTTTCCAGCTCTTTTGGCCCACTTGCAAGCTATTCTTAGGACTTGTGTAAGCCAAAGGAGTTGAAATCATCCAAAAATACCACGTCTAGCTCAAGTTCAAAAAAATTGCTTTCTGTTTTAAACAGTTTTGATGTATTTTGCCAAATCCAGCCACAAAAAATACTTTTACATATCCAAATAGGAATTTGGCTGCTTGCCCCTCTTCCTTAGCACCATTGCAACATAGTTGCTTCGGAAATTCCCAAAAATATGCTTGGCAACTCCAAATCTCATTTTCTGATCACTGTTTCCCATATTTGACCTCTATTGACCAAATTTTGACGGTGCTTCGAATGGCACCCGAATGGAAGTTGGCCATCAATTGGGTTTAGCCCAAGCGAACCACAACTTTTGACCAAGTGTATAAGCGAACCAAAACCAAAAGCGATATCTCAGGCGATGGCTATGGCGGCCGGCTTAAAAAGCATTCTGCCGGGTTGGAAAGCGAACCCCTAACAGGAGTTACATTGGGGGGCGTCGGTGGAGGCGTCGGTGGTGCTGGCCACCCTTTTAAGGGTTCCTGGAGGCTAATCACGGTTGAGGCATGATGGCGGGCGTTGGTGCGTTGTGGGTGACCGGAGCCACCCCCACCCGGGTCAACATTTTGGAATCGGGTGGCCGAACCCGTCTGGATTTTAAGCCATTATGGCTCCAAAACGTAAATGGCTAGCGTGAAAGCCCACCCTACGGGTCCTTGAGGCCCGAATCCAAGGATAGAGCCGATACAACAGCCTATTATGGGCTGCAAAGTTTGCCTTGAGGCGTGAATTGGCACCCTCTGCCATTACCCAGGCCCGAATCGAGAACCTGAGTGCTACCCGTTTGGTGGAGGAAATCCAACTTTCGGTGCTGCTGAATCCAACTTTCGGTGCTGCAATTCACGAAAAGGAATCTATGAACTTTGAGTGTAGCGTCTCGAGTATATATTCATACCTTCGGTGGCGCTTGAGTTTGTATGTGAAGCCGTGGCGCCGAGTGAAGTTCAAGTTCGGGCTAACGATCTTGAAGCCAATCTCGTAACGCGTCTATCCGCTCAAGTGAGTTTCTATCCGCTTGGTGGGCAATTTTTTTCTTGTTCTGGTCCATATTTTGTTAAAATGTTTTATTCTAAAAATGGCAGGGAAATTGCTTGATATTGTCATTTTCTGTGGAAAACTGTTGCCATTCTTCTTGCCCATCTTGTTACAATGGTCCGCCAGTTGAAGACCGTCTTCGCACGTTGTGTCCCTTCTAGCAGTAATGCTCCTCCTCCTCTTCCTCCCAGGGACATCTCCAGCAATCCCCCGCTTCCTCCTCCTCCTCCTCCTCTAAGGGACATCAGTCCCCCTACTCCTCCCGCTCCTTTCACCGTCGTTGCAACGATGAGTGAAAGGGAGCTTCTGATTGCTTTAACGTCCGTTCCTAAAGGGGAACAATCGGTAGAATGGCTCACCGAGCCAAATAAGGATGAAACAATGTTGGATGTGCAGATAATGATGCAAGTCGTTGCATCCAATTGTCAAGTCCTCAGAATGGACAAAAACAATGTATAATATTTTTTATGAATGGGAAACAAGTAGTATAATGTGTTGCTTTATAATTCATATTTGTGTTTTGTGAAGACCCCAATGTATCTATAGGTTTGTACTCAGGCTTGTGTTCATGTTCGACTGTACCTCAGATATCTATTCGAGATCGTCGGTGCTAGAGCAGGCGCAGTTGCTATAGCAGGAGAATGGCTGAGGTAGTCACTGACGACTCAGTCAGTGAGATGTCAGATGAAAATGATAGTGAGTATGACCTTCATGACAACGAGGATGACACAATGTTGGAGGAGGACACCGGGGATAATGTAGATGACGGGTGGAACCCGCCTGGTCAGGTTGCTCCACAAGTTACTCCCAGCCAAAATTCCCAAGAACTGCTTGTACATGAAGTGGCCGGTGTCTACCCGGACCCAGTTCAATGGCTCCGTGTTGCCCCCCAGGGTGGTTATGCCCTCAACGAGTCTGTGTATGGGTTGATGAGGCGCGTGCCCTGAGAACACTATGTTCCCCACCCGCCGGAAATAAGTGCCGCTGATCCCCTCTGCCCCCCGGGCCTCAGAGAAGCGGGAGGCCACCCATCGAAAGCACCATGTCGTTGATGTACCCGATGGGCTGCATATTGTGAGGAGTTTGCAGTTGACGATGACTCCAACGGCTGGTTGTACCGGCGCGTAACTGGGCCTCATAAGTTAGTCCCTTACGTGGAGTTTTGGAGCCAGTTGGTTGCCATGGGCCACTTGAATGGAAGCACCCATCGGTCCCCCACTGCCACGTTTGAAAAGATTTCAGAGGAATGGGAAATTGGTCTGCGGCGCCATGGCATCCCACAGGAATACATAACTGCATGCATGGAAGTGTGCACGTGCAAAAGTGGTCGCACCATGAAGGACAGCGACTTCAACTACGCGGAGGAGACCACCGTGGACCTCCTCGAGCAAAGGGTGATTGAGCTTCAAACCACTCATCGTGTCCGTTTGGTCCATGGACATCAACGTGTCAGGGCGGCGACGGGCGAGATTGTGGATGACTATGCCTGCCACCGATGGAGGCAACCACGCAGGAGAGGGACCCGGGGGGATAGGCAAATCAGACGGTCCCACCGCAGAGGTTGCTTGTTTCGTTTGCGGACAGTGAAAGATAATGGAAATGGTGCACGGATATACGTTAGCACCGAACACACTGGCCATGATCCTTTCACCAATGCGGAAGATTGGTCCATGCCCGTGCATCCTGAACTCCTTTGCGTCGCCGCGACTAGAGCTTAGAAGTATTGGAATGACCCGCTTTGCGTGGGACATCGCGCAAGAGCACGGGACCACAAAAATACGCACGACGGTGAGCCAGCTTGAGAGAGTCACATACCGCTTCACGATGGCAGGGGAGGATGTGTGGCAATTGGCCTACCCGTAGAGAGAATACTTCGGTAAGCTCCACCGATAAATCTTTTACTATGGAACAGTGATGTTGTTGTAGATTTATGAGAATGCTTAGTTTTTGGAATAGTAATGAATTTGAAGTTCTCGCGCAACTTTGTCATTCTGGATATGCACCGTAAATATTTTATCATTTTATGCATCGTAGGGCGGGGAGTTTGGGTAATGGACGGATGGGAAAGCCTCGAGCCGGATTGACGATTGGAAAGCCTCAGGGGAAGGTGATTTTTCACTAGCCTTGGAATCCGCGATCTTCGCCGAGCCGTTGGACCCGACCATGGATCCTAGTCATCCAAGATGACAGGATGTTGAGGTCTTTGTGGAGATGGAGCGCGCCGGCGGTGGTTGGGCCATGGATTCAACCTTCGCATAAATCTGTGGAAGTTTCCCGTGACGCGAGCGGTTGTACCGATTGCCTGGGGTGTGGGGTACCCAGTGTTTTACATGCTATGCGGCGTGGAGGCCGGCGAGGGGCACCAACGACATGCCCCCGAAGATAGCGCCACGCCTTGTCTTCGGCGAATGGGCACAATCGCACCGAGGTCAATCACCATTGACATGGACGGGCCGTGAGAGACGGGCTATCACCGAGGTTGTGTCGGAAGAGCTAACATTGTTGGGAAGATGGCGGCGGGTATGCCGACCGTGCATTGATTGTATCAACACATTGGTAACAATAGCCTCGGTTTTGCAAAAGGTTGCGGCAATGTTCTTGCATGTTGGTTCCATGCGCGGCGTCGCGTGGCAAAATATCGTTCCCGCCACCGGCCGGAGATGCTAAAGAAAGACGTGGCCTTGCGGCCGCCGGTTGATGCAGAGCCAAATGCCAACGCCTACAATGCCCACCGGCACAATTTCAGCTTCTCTACGGACAAAACCACATCATCCAAGGGTACTTGAATCACAACTGGTTGAATGGGGCGGCGTGGGATGGTAAATGGCGAGAGACACAAACGGCCGTTCAACCATGCCAACGCCGACACAACAAACTACGCGGAGTCACACCGAAAGTTTTGAAGACTCAAACCTTGCAAAGGCAAAGTCAATATAAGGATGTACACACTAGTGTCTCATCTCATTGGTTTTCCTGGACGGACGATGCCACCGGAGGCACAATCCTAACTTCGGTGCAAAGAAAGATGGAGTCTTGGTAAGTACAAAAGGGTGTAACTCTCTCGTGTTGGCCGTAACCTCTCTTTTCCATGCGGCCGAAGTTTGGACGCTTATAGCACGGGCCATATCCAAAGAGACATGCCGGTGCTCACTCCATTATCCAATCATTGCACGATAACCCCAACGCCATCCGGTTGGAAGATGCTGCAGACGTCAGGTTATCTATGGCTAGCCAGTCAACGGAGGGACTGAGATACACTCAGCATATGAGGATGCGATATTGCGACTGCCCATGCCCTCATGCGTGTAGGTGCAAACATCTCATAGCGGAGACTATTTCCTTACCGCAGCCACCCCGATTGTACAATGAGTCGTTTCCCAACCGACAATTCATTCCGCCCATGCCTCCGCGACCGCCCGCACCAATGAACGACGTCGATGTCCTCATGCCGCTGCTACAACAATGGGATGCGTTGCTCATGGCCGAACGTCAGACTGTGCAAGCCACTATGCAAAATGCTCATGCTCTTGACCCAGGAGATGTGCGTGAAATTATATCCAAGGTTCGCAGGCAGATACGATTCTATAGAGACGCAGCCGGCCCCCCGGTTCACGTCTTTCATGGCGGTTACGATAGACAGCAAGAACATGCCCGCAGTGGAGTCCACAGATGGCGTGCAAGGCCGACCGCAGCGAGGGACCAACCACCACGACCTCGCGCACGAATGAGAGGCCACACAGCAAACTGATATGCCATCACTCATAGCATTATCACATAAATAATGTCGCATATAATGTTACATACATGATTACATGATTACGGAGAAAAGCTTCTAGCTAGATAGATCCCAAACAGCACTAACAGTGACCACTGAGTCTCTGTTGGTACCAGTACACCCTACAATAAAGCAGCCCGACTACTACGGGCCACTCACTCCTCCCAAGCGATTCGACATCGCCCGCCGTACCAGGCCCTACTTATCGGTATAACAGTATCCGGCCGGGTTTGCCACACGTCCCGCACGAGGTGGCGCATGATGAAACCAATGTGCATGCCACAGGTATTGTTGTCGACCTGCAGCGGGCACAATGCAGGCCGCACATTTGAGGCAGCACCCCATCGGATGTAACCCGCTGGTGCCCAGTCGCTTCGAAGACCTGCCGCCGCTACTGCACAAAGAGAGTGCAGTGAGATCACTAGTGGCGGGCACGCTGGGAAAGACGGGGGACTAGAGACACTCACGATTTAAGCGGTGGTAGGTGGATGCGCACTCTCGAAACCCCGG
This sequence comes from Isoetes taiwanensis, assembly GCA_021234155.1. Classification (NCBI taxonomy): domain Eukaryota; kingdom Viridiplantae; phylum Streptophyta; class Lycopodiopsida; order Isoetales; family Isoetaceae; genus Isoetes; species Isoetes taiwanensis. Next base: position 9,616,328 of record JAJEKV010000014.1, on the reverse strand, counting down.
CCGTGAAGGCATGTTGTCGGTACCACCAGCCCACATGGATCGTCATCTCCGAGGCCTAGGCGGGTGCGCACGTCGGCGGATCGTATGAGAGCAACAAGCATCCAATGACCACTGCACACGCCAAAGATGTATGACTTTCGGTTCCCTTAAGTCAGAGGATTGCCTCGGGAATTGAAAGTAAAGCAAAGAATCGAGTACTTACCTTGTGACGATGGGCCAGAGCACCAGACGTAGTGCACCCCAGTCAGGATGCTCAGCGGGAAGAAGGTGGGAGACGCACTCCTCGGGAGGGACGTTTCCTGACACCGACTGAACATAGTCGTGATAGTAACGGGGTCTATCATCAACACTCACCTTTTTCGCCTCTCCAAGCATCTGCCGCAACACGCTACATATAAGCACACGCCAAATATCAGATTTTGTCGATCCATACAAACTAAACATAAACCCGACACGTACCTCATCAACACTCGAATGTGCCCCTCCTCCCACTGTCCATCAGGGGCGCACGCCTCGAGGAGGTCAGATGTTAGTCAGACGCCGCGATGCTTGTAGCCCGGCGCCCTCTTGCAATATCAAGTCGCCGCACCATCGGGCCGCCGCAAACCATGGCAAAGGTGTTCGTGATCTGGCTGGCCGTAAAAGTGCGTGAACACCCTAACCTCTTCCCAGAAAAGGGACTGAAGATGTAACCTAGCCGGGATCTGTAAGTGCTCTGGGAACTGTGCCGACCGTCTGTGGGGCTGAGACCATCCTCGAATGGGTACACACACCAGGTAGCTCCAGATGGTGTGCCTGTCGAACTCTCCAGCGTGGTACATGAAAAAACCGCGTGCTCGGTCTCTTATCCATGCCTCTGCTCCCTCGACATTGCGATCAGGCGGAAATGGGGAAGTCAATGTGTGTGCCATGCCCGGTGCCTGCCATCGCCGTCCTCATGATATCATCGAGGGACTGGCGACCCTGGTCAGCTCCCGTCACCGGCGCCCTATGGAAGGGGGTGGCCATGTACGGATCGGCCGGGCGGCCGGACGCGTGTCTCATGACCGGAGGTTGATCGGACGCGGGTCCCTACCTCCGACCGAACTCTTCCCCCTCGCCGCCGCTGCAAGCCACTCACCTCCCGGGCAATGGAGGGATCAGTTGGAGTGTGGATGCTCATATCCAAAGAAACTGGTGGCAAAGATGACTCAGAACCCTGCATTAGAACCGGCCGAGACTCCAGATATCTGTGGAGCTCGACTAGCAACTCCTCCCTGTGGGCAAATGGCCACCGATCCTCTCAGGCAATGGCCCGGTCATTGAGCATAGCATGTGCGGTCCAGTCTTTCCTGCCGAACGCCATTGCGCCACTAGCTCTTACTCTAATCGACCTTCATGATAGGGTGCATCCTCTCAAGGCCCCCTCTGTCGCGTGTGCTGGCCTCATAAAACATGGCGTCCGCCCCTCGGGGAAGGCATCTAGGGCCGCCTCGGGGGGTAAGGACATCTTTGTAGGGCGCATCGTTGTTGCTCCTTGTCTCCTCGCCTCTCTATGTCTCATTGGCCGCGGCCTCCATCATACTGCGGCTTTGCAGGATCTTCTCGACGTTTTGCAGCCCTCTCCCGCTCGGACACCACTCTCTCTGCAATTCGCGGGGTTGCACCCCTTGGCCCGGAATGTCTGTCTGTGGGCCACCATTGATCTGCATGGTGGCTCTGATGGTGGCCCCAAGCTCCATCGCGGGTCAATCCCGGAAATCCGGGGTCGCGGCGACTTCTATCCACAAAGTGTGTACACCTGTCTTGTGCAAATCCATCACTGGGCAGCGGTGTGGGCCCGACAGGGCTCTCAACGAGGCGTGACCACAGGCACCCGGACACCAAATGCCATGGTATTCCCTGTCACAAAACAAATACGGTTAACAAGCACCCTGTCACAAGTGCCAGTTGGGGTACCATTCAACAATGCTACCGATGCGTCCGGGGACATCAGCGCCGCTCTGCAGGCCAAATGGCAAGGGACGCTCATCCATGCCGACTGGGGGAACTGCCTCTGGCTGAGACATGGTCTCTGGCGGATAAATGTAGATTGCTCTGAAATAGATATCTGAATTCCAGGTGATTATGAGTCAGACGAAGAGAAGCTTTAAGAAAAAAAGGAGAAGCTTCAACAAATAAAAAGAAGCTTCAACAAATAAAAATAAGTTCAACGCTCAAAGAAATAAAAATAAGCTTCAACAAATATAAATAAGCGCCCACTTAAGGAAACAAACTTTATTATGATGGGCAACTCTCACCAACTGTAGCAATAGGGATGGCAATAGGGAACCTAGATGCACTTGTACGAGCACACTTATAATTTTGTCAATGGAGCTCAAAACAAGACTCAAAATCGCTCAATGCATCTCAAAATCGTTCCAAACAAAGAAAAAAGGAAGGCGAAATACTTGTTTTTTAATGGGCTAAGGAGCCACGTTCTCCAATCGATCCAACTGTCGGGTAAAGATCCGAGCTTCTTCTTGCTTGAGGAGCTTGTTCTAGATTTGCACATTGGAGCGTCAGAGCGAAGAGCTAGTTGAAATTTCTAGAAAAAATTTGCCTACCATTGTTATAATCGGGGCGGGGATCTAGGCGGAGGGCGCGATTCCATGGGCCCGATGCTATACGCAGACTCCATAACCGGGGTGATTGGCCGGCGACCCGCCCGTCGCCCCACCGCCCCGCGCCGTGCAAAGAGACCGGGGTTGCGGGGTAAAAAAAACCGGTAGCATCTGCCCACCCGGCGTTTGCCCCTGCAGCCCTGGCCAGCTATACTTAGGACCGGGGGTTAGCCCGAGCCGAACCCGAAATCATCCTGGTCCCGCCACGCCTAGCCTAAGTTCAAAAAATTGCTTTATGCCAAACACGCAACTAACCGGGTTGGGTTCGCCAGCGAATCGAACTACAAAGGGAGCCACCGATCCGCCATGTCCCCGGACGCTCACGCCACTCCCCGGGCGAACTTTTATGGGTTCGCCAAGTTTAATTTTCTGGAGCCGGCCGGAACCCACTTGGTTCGCGAACTTGGTTTCGGGAGCCAATAAAGTGGGCGAAATTTTGACTGCACTTTGAGCTCGAATAACTCCTAAATCTAGTCTCTGACTTGGTCAGGGGCTTTACTGTTGGATACCTACAACTTTTTTGACCAAGTGTATAGTGCTTGACTCAAAAAACCAACTTATATCTCATCACCACATCTGTTTTAGTAAAGGTGCCAGTTTTTGAAAATGGGAAAGGTATAGAACTTCAAATTTTTGAACTTGTCTTTAAATTTATCTTGCATAGACTGATCACCTTAAGTGATCTGGAGGTTCTAACCCCAATTTGAGTGAAAACTCAAATTGGTTCCTTGTGGTTGACCTTTAAGCCAGGTTTAGGGTCAACATTTTGGAGGTTCTACCGAGGTTCTACCTGGATTTTAAGAACTCATGGCTCCAAAACAGAAATTTCTAGCAGAGCAAGAACCAATGGAAGATCAGGAGACTTCAGAACTCTGCAGAGATAGATCTCTCCCCCCAAATTTTTCAGCTGGATTACTTCAAAGTTTGCCTTACCAGTTTGAATTGAATTTGCCTACTCCATTACCTACTTTTGATTCCAGCATGAGTGCTAATACTTTTCTGAGGATTTTTGAAGATTACTACAGGGATTATGGCTTCAAGAAAGGATGCAAGTTCTCACAATTTGAAAAGTGCTTTAAAGAGGAGAGTGAAGCTGGTGCTTGGCTGACTTATGAGAAGCTTATGGGAACCACTTCTTGGGATTACCTTGTCACCAAGTTTTTGGATAGGTTTGGAAAGCTTGCTGCTTCTAATGACCTTGTTAATGAATTGCAAAATTTCTCCATTTATGCAGGTGAAAGTGTTAGTCAGTACAAGGAAAGATTCAGCACCTTCATGAATAGATGTCAGAGAGGTCAAGTTACTGTCCCCACGCTCTTTTTGGTGTCTTCTTTCATCAAAGGCCTATCTTCTAGACCAGAAATTCATAGAAAACTTATCAAGATTCAAGCTGCAGAGTTTTTGCCAAGACTACTGAATTGACTAAAATGCTTTCTATCCTACCAGAAAAACACCATAGCTTTCATCATGATCCATTTTACCCTGATGCCATTGATGGCCCTTATGAACCTCATCATTCTGTTCCTGTCTATGCTGTGCATAAAGAAAAGAAAAAAACCAAAGATGAAGAGGTTGATTCTCAAATTTCAGAGGTGAAAGCAGACTTGACAAAGGTAACTGAAGCTTTAGCAGAAGTGACTAAACAACTTGTGGAGCTCAAAGCAAGCAGGGCAGGTAGAACTTATCCTGAATGTATTCATTGCAATAGAACTTCACATCCAGCTGATATTTGTTATTGGCAAATATGTCCTAAATGTAAAAAAAAGGGTCATTTTGGTAGAGAATGTCCAGTTCATGGAATAAATTACTAATCACATATTTCTTATTAGCCAGAATGACTTTAGATAAACTTGCTCGATATTAATCCCAAAACTTTCTGTGGTTTAGCTAAACTCTATACATTTTTCCTCTCATATTTTCTAGCATTTAGCTAAACTAACCCAAACATCATCCCAAAAATTTCTATGGTGTGGCCAACAGAAAATATTAAACCAAATTATTATACTTTTTTTCAATATATTCTACTTATTTTAGTCATTTTCTTTGTGAAAACATTATAAAATAATGCTAACTAGTAAAGTCTAGGACTCAAATTAATTCATAATGCTAGAAACTAAACTACTAGTCATAAATTTCATATAAACTAGAATGATATTAGCTAAACTAGCCCGAAATTCATTCTAAAAGTTTCTATTATTTAGCTAAACAGTACAAAATTTCACGCTCTTACTTTCTAGCGTTTGGCTAAAGGGCTCCAGGGTTGGTGCAGTCTCGAAAAAAGTTAAGCTAAAATTATTATTTTTTTCCCAATTTTTTCCATTTACTTTAGCCAATGTTTTTTGAAAATGTGCTAAAAAATCGCCAAATAGCTAAGTTTAGTCCTTAAATTATTCCATGGTCCAGTTTGTGCTTTTTGCAAGGAGATTGGTCATACTGACCTTAGGTGCTCTGTCAAAGAATATTTTGCCAAGCAAGAGAGGGAGAAGAAACCTGAAGGAACTCCACATGTAAGGTTTGCTGAATCTACTAGTTCTATAAGGTTTGTGCAGGCTACAGAGATGCCAAAGACTGAGGAGGTGATGGTGGTACAAACCAGGAGCATGGGGGATACCCATAGACCTGCTGAGCCTAACAAATTTGTTCCAGAGCATTCCAGGAAATCAACATTGCCACTACCCCCTGTCATGGAAGCTCCTCCCCAAGAAATAGCTCCACCTCCTCAACAAAAGTATGGTAAGAGAGATCAAGATCTCGATGAGTTGGATGTTTTACTAAAAAATTCCAAAGTAAGTGTGGATTTATTTACCTTATTATAAATTGCACCTGGTTATAGGAAAAAGTTATTGCAACAAACTACTTTTAGTGAGGCAGTGGCTTGTGTAGGTGTTGCAAATGCCACTAATCTTATTTTGGCTCAAAATGAAGAAGACCCATGTGCATTTATGTGTTCAGCTACTCTAGGAGGTTATTCTTTTTCCAATGTGTTGCTGGATGGAGGCTCACCTCTAAATATCATGCCTTATCATGTTATGAAAAAATGTGGGCTCGAGATAGATAAAAGGTCATCTCTTTTGTTAAAATCCTTCTCTAATGCTAAAATAGAGCACCAGTTGGAATTGTGACCAAAGTTCCTGTTAACACTGAAGGCATTGTTGTAGCTGCCAATTTTGTTGTTGTTGCTTTTGAAGATTTAGGAGAAGATGCAGATATATATGATCTCTTGCTAGGGAGAAGGTGGATGGCTACATTTGATGCTAGGCCAATCTGGTCTGAGGGGAGATGCACCATTTCAAATGGCACTCAAGTGGCTACAATTTACAACCAGGATGGTCCTTATGGCTTCAAGGAAGAGGTACACTTTATTAAAGAAATGCTTATAGAAGAGCCTCTAGGATTTTATAGTCTAGCAACCCCTAGCACAAAGAAAACTGATCTGAGAGAGTGTGCACTACCTTCTGAGAATGGAAAAGAAGGGTGTTTATGGTTTGATGGAGGGATTTCAAAGAAACTAAATGTAGCTTCATCTGCAGCTATACTGAAGGATACCTCCAATAAACTCTTGGCTAAGGTAGGAAGGATTTTTCCCCAAATAACTTCTAATGTAGCAGAGTACAAGGCTTTGATTGCAGGTCTTCAAGAAGCTAAGGCTATGGATATTTCAATCATACACATCTATGGAGATTCTCAGTTAGTTTGCAGACAGGTTAGTGGTGAGTATCAGGCCAAGAATGCTGACATGGAGTCCCTGAGAAATCAGGTAATGGGAATGCTTGCTTACTTTACTTCTTGGGAAATTACTCATATCCCAAGGGGGCAGAATTGGGAAGCTGATGCTTTGTGCAGAGATACTTTAATGACTTATTTATCTGAAGGAGCTATCCCAGAGGAAGATCTTGATGAGGACGAGGCTAAAGAATTCTGTCCTATATTAGTTATAAATGCATCATAATAAGAAGCAACCAATGAGGTTATAATTAATAAACATGGCCAGCAAAGAACTCTCTTTGACACACAAAACAAGGAAGAAATTACCAAATTATTTGAAGAAAGAAGTGATGTATTTGCTTGGGATTATTCTGAGCTCATTGCTATCAAGGAAGAGGTATGTCAATTTGAAATTAAAATTAAAGAAGGGTAAACCTGTTTTCCAGAAGTTAAGGAGGATCAATGCTTCACTTTTAGATCTAATCAAGGAAGAGTTGCATAAAATGTTGGATGCAGGTGTTATTGTGGAAATTATTAATCCTGAATGGGTGTCATGCATTGTCCCAGTGGAAAAAAAGAATGGTGCTTTGAGAATTTGTATAGATTATCGAGACTTGAATAAAGCCACCATAAAAGATTGTTATCCTTTACCTTTTTTAGAGGAAATTCTATATGCTGTTGCAGGGAAAGACATGTACTCATTTTTGGATGGTTTTTCAGGGTTTAATCAGATCAGCATCAAAGAGGAGGATCAGCCAAAGACTTCATTTATCACTCCTTGGGGTACATATGCTATGAAGAGAATGCCATTTGGCCTAATGAATGCCCCAGCCACTTTTCAAAGAGCAATGGATGTTATTTTCAAAACCATGTCTGCTGAGGAGTTTAGGGTGTATTTAGATGATCTTTGTTTGGGTTCTCATTCTACTAACCATGTGGAATTACTTGCAAAAATTTGCTCTTTATGCAGGACTTCAGGAGTTAATCTAAATCCAAAAAAATGCATCTTTTTTGCATCTAAAGGGCAGCTCTTAGGACATGAAGTATCCAGCCAGGGTATTCAAGTTGCTCAGGATAAGATTGAAGCTCTCAAAAAGCTAGCACCTCCCAAGAATCTAAAGCAGGTTAAGAGTTTTATTGGTATGACGAGTTTTCTTAGAATGTATATTCCAAATTTTGCTCATACCTTGAGTCCCATTTCTAAGTTAACCAAGGTAGGTAAATTTTCTAAATCTGAAAGCAAGTACATATCCATTACATGGACTCCAGAATGCCAAGAGGCTTTTGACTTTCTCATTTCATCTATATGTGAAGCTACCCTTTTGAAAAAACCAGATCTGAGCATGCCATTTGAAGTTTATATCACTGTTACTAAAAAGGCCATAGGTTTAGCCATTTTGCAGGATAAGCATACCATAGTTTTTGCAAGCAAACAATGGTCTGCTCTTGAAGAAAGATACACCAGAATAGAAAAAAGTGCTGTTGCTCTCATGTTCCTTATTAATAGACAAGGACATTTGCTTCTGAAAAGCCAAGTTCAAGTCCACATGAAGCAAAACCCAATGGGTTTGCTATTTGGTAAATCAACTAATAAACCAAAGATCCAGAGATGGGATTGTAAGTTGCAAAGTTATGATATTTCTGTAAAAGAGTTGCATTTGACACGAAATCCTAGCCTCTACTTGCCTTATATATTTTTTGATCATGAAGATGAATTGAATACTACTGACACTTCACTTGCAGTAGCACATTTAGAAGTAACTCAAGGAGATCAAGCCAAAGGAGGATGGCAGCAACCTATTAGAGATTTTTTACAACATGGGATCATCTCTCCAAGCCTCACTCCAAGTCAGAGAAGGAGACTCAAGGACAAGTGCAGACAATTCAAGCTGATAGACAATGTCTTGTGCAAAGTTAACAGGGATTGAATCTTGTTGAGATGTGTAAATGAAGATGAGTCTGCCTTGATTATTAGAGAGATGCATAAAGGTATCCGTGGAGGACATTTTGCTGGGGATACCACTGCAAAAAAGATTCTCAGGTCTGGATATTATTGGCCTACTGTTTTTAGAGATTGCTATGAGGTCATAAAAACTTGCCATCAATGTCAGATTTTTAGTAAAAGAATTTTATTGCCAGCTGCCTTGAATCCTATCATATCTCCAGGACCTTTTCAAATTTGGGGGCTAGATTATATTGGTCCCATTAATCCTTCTTCTACAGGTCAACATCAGCATATTATTGTGGCTACAGATTATTTTACTAAGTGGGCAGAGGCCATACCTTTGAGGCAAGCCAATGCTCTCACAACTGCAAGGTTCTTACATGAATATGTTTGTTCTAGATTTGGTATTCCTTTCCAGTTACATTCTGATAGAGGTACCCCTTTTGTTAATGAAGTCATTGCTAATTTGTTGAGCATTTTGAAGGTCAAGCATACCAAAAGCTCTTCATATTATCCTCAGGGTAATGGACAAGCTGAAGCTACTAACAAAGTGTTGAAAAATATTTTGCCTAAGACAGTTGAGGTTAACAAAAGGGATTGGCATATCAAAATAGTGGATGCACTTTGGGCTTATAGAGTCACTATCAAAACAGCTACAAATCACACCCCTTTCAATTTGGTTTATGGCATTGAGGCAGTTCTGCCAGTAGAACTTGAGTTACCTTCTTTGAGATTAGCTCATAAATTGTGCTTACCTTTTGAACATGCCTTACAGGAAAGACTGGACGCCTTGTTACATCTAGATGAGTATAGGATGGAGGCTGAGAACACTAATTTGCTGAAAAAGGCTAAAGATCTGGCTGCATTCAAAGCTGCTCACAAAATACAGGGTACTTTTAGGAAGGGAGAGCTTGTTCTCAAATGGAATAAGTCAAAGGAAGACTCAGCTGGCAAATTTGATAATATTTGGGAAGGACCCTTTGTAGTGCTAGAGTCTGCAGGTACTAATTCTTATTGGTTACAAGAGGTTGCTTCAGGAATGCCATTGCCAAACCATCAATATTCTGCATTTGAAAAGGTATTGGGACCAGCATGCTTGCTTGTCCCTCTTTTTACATTAAAAAGCTTGGAAATCTATAGTAGGTTTAAAGTAGTTAGATCAGTTTGACTTTTGAGCACATTACTCTAGTAGTTAGGACAGTTTGACTTTTGAGCACTTTACTCTAATAAGTTGGTTTCATGTTTATAGAGTGATCTGGCCAGATAACAGTACAGATGATCTCAAGAACAGGATTGATACTAATGATTACCAAGTGTCATATGCAGGAGCATCCTTCTTCCATTTTCATTCATCTGTCTTAAAGCATTCCTACCATCCATTCAGCCTCCTATTCTTTTTTCCATACCTTAACAGCACTCTGCAAAATCACCTTCACCATCATAGCAGAGTTGCAAGGATTTGAGACTAATTGGTTTGTATGTTTCCATGACAGGTGCACCCTTTCTCCATTTTTTTTTTCATTTGTCATAAGTAGCCCTACCTCCCATTTAAACTCCGTATTCTTGTTCTCATTCCCAAAAGAAGAAAAGCACTCTGCAATTTATCTTTACCACCATAGCAGAGTTGCAACTCTTGAAGACCAAGAAGAAGACATGCATGTTCTTGTTTTGGCGAGATCTCAATACTTGCACACTCACTTCATCTCCATTCCATCACCATCCTGCCTTTTATCACTCACCATACTCTATTCACATCATTTCATCACCACATTCACACTCATTCCATCAACATTTGCACTTTACACTCTCATTCTATCATGTTTTCACCTAGACACTTTGGTACACAATTGAAGACCCCTCTAGTTATTTATTTTTAACATCATATGGCTGAGGGGACCAGCTTTTTTCTTGATTTGGCGAGATGTTGCCCCCAAAGGGCAACATGCTAATTGTGATCTATACATTCAGACTAGGTCAATTCATCTTGGAAGACTAGGTCAAAGATTGGAAGATTCTTGGTATTCAACATTGATATGGAGGACAAAGGATGTTCATGCTTCAAGTCAACAAGAGCTCAAGGTTAAAGTTCACAAGAGGTATTTTTTTGCTTAGTTAAAGAATATGCTCTAGAAGAATCTGGGTTATGAAGTTTGGAAGACATATTTTGAAGATTGGAAGTTAAGTGTTTGGAAGACCCCCATGGTGTATAGTTTCTAATTTTTCCTTTGCTTCACCCCACTACCCCCATTTTAGCACTTTTGGCTCAACATTGTTTTCATATCCATTGTTCACTCCCCTGCCATGATTACCTTGCCATAACTGCCATATTCCTCAAATTCCCTACTACTTCCTTTGATGTGCCATCATCTTGCCTATTTTAAAACCTCCTTAAGCCTTTGTTTCAAAAAAAGTATCATCCCTTTTTCCTTATTTTTCTTTGCCCTCCCAATGGTTCCTCATAATCTTTTGCCTTCATTCTCATTCCATCATATTTTCAGTGGTATATTCCCAACCTTGTCAAAAGATGCCCCAAAGATTCCCTATTATTTTGCACGTGTGGGCAATCTTCTCTATGGTCAATAGGTTCTAATCTCCTTTAAGTATTTTATGGGTAAACACCTTTGAATCATTGGCCAAGCTTCTAAAAATGGCCAAATACGGCATATACAGAGCATATTCCTGCAAAAATACGAAACCGTATCGCGCAAATTATGCGAAAATACAACCGAAGAACCCTAGAACTGGAAATCCGGCTCGAATCATGCCTTCTCGCGCTCCATTCTTCCTGAGACTACCCTATTCTTGGATTCCGGAACTTAAGCAACAGATTGAGCCTAAAATTATTACCTAAAATCACTGAAACCGAAATTTGAAACTATATACAGGGGGAAAACAATCTCGACATTTTTGAAGGCCCAGAAGTACTCAGATCCTACATTGATCATTGCTGAGCAAGATCTGAACGATCCTTGAAGTTCCTGAGCTCTCCTCAATTGGATTTACAAGATCTAGTTGACATTACTTTCAAAAATTATCTTATGACTTGTGATGATTATTTTCCTGTGATTAAAGCTATGAAGCATCCTTATCTATTGTTATCATGATATATTTACCTTCATATCAATTTAAATTGATTGCCAAATTGTCAAATCCATCTCTGATATTTTTCTTAACAATTCTTGCCACAAAATATTCTACAGAAAAACCTTGTGTGTTTTCCAGCTCTTTTGGCCCACTTGCCAGCTATTCTTAGGACTTGTGTAAGCCAAAGGAGTTGAAATCATCCAAAAATACCACGTCTAGCTCAAGTTCAAAAAAATTGCTTTATGTTTTAAACAGTTTTGACTATATTTTGCCAAATCCAACTACAAAAAAATACTTTTACATATCCAAATAGGAATTTGGCTACTTGCCCCTCTTCCTTAGCACCATTGCAACATACTTGCTTCGGAAATTCCCAAAAATATGCTTGGCAACTCCAAATCTCATTTTCTGATCACTGTTTCCCATATTTGACCTCTATTGACCAAATTTTGACTGCACTTTGAGCTCGAATAACTCCTAAATCTAGTCTCTAACTTGGTCAGGGGCTTTACTGTTGGATACCTACAACTTTTTTGACCAAGTCTATAGTGCTTGACTCAAAAAACCAACTTATATCTCATCACCACATCTGTTTTAGTAAAGGTGCCAGTTTTTGGAAATGGGAAAGGTATAGAACTTCAAATTTTTGAACTTGTCTTTAAATTTATCTTGCATAGACTGATCACCTTAAGTGATCTGGAGGTTCTAACCCCAATTTGAGTGAAAACTCAAATTGGTTCCTTGTGGTTGACCTTTAAGCCAGGTTTAGGGTCAACATATACTCTTACCTAAGGGGCTTTTTTTAGGTGACTTTGGTTCAATATGTGGCTGAAATGGTGGTTTCTGGAAGATTTCTAAGGCGTATACAATGGGGGTTTCTGCGACACCTTGCACGCACATGAGGTAGCCCCTATATGATAGGTGCATCCCCCGGGGCAAAAGGAGCAAGGCACAATGGAATACAGAGCAAATCCTCGCTTTATGGGACCCGTAGTCCAAGTGTTTCAAAGAGAAAAACTCTCGCCTAAATCAAGCACCAATACAAACAAAAATATTTCATTCATTCATGGACGAAGTACAAAAGGAAAAGCAGACATTGCAATTAGTTTTAGTTAAGTTTGTTAAGCAAAATAGACCAAACCATACAAGATTTGAAGGCACAACTTGCCAAGCAGTACAATTTGCTGACGATGCACACCAGCTCATTGAAAGATACAAAGTTTTGGCAGTGCAGTTTGCAACAGATTTTCCTCCATCCATACTAGCTATCTTGCCTATATGAAGTCACGACGCCATAGCTTTCTTTTAAATTGATTGGCTCGATGAATCTGTTGATACCTCTTTGACGATCAAAGATCTTATGAGCATTTGGCCTGATCTCCCTATTTTGGATAAAAGTCTTCTCTGTACTTTATTCAATTATAAATTGATTCTTTTTGAAGATCCAGAATTTTTTGTTCTATGCACGCTCCAACCAATGGCTTTCATCATGCACGACTTTCCTCTCGTCTAGACCAATCAAGCTTTCCTTGAAGGGTGAAAGCATGTTGTAGTGGAACAAAAACGTGCATTTTAGCACCACATTTTTGGGTGCTAAGTGTGGTGGGAACTACCGAATTTGTAGTGGGAGAGGCAGTTATTTTTTCAAATATACACATGATTACTTATTCAAAATTTTGTTTTTTCTTAATTACACGATGCCTGTTTTCATTTTCCCCCAAAAACTCAGATCCCGCTCCCTTAATCCGGCAAGACCATTTCTGATTTCTGGCAAGAAGATCGATCACGAAATGGCTCTGATCATACCGGACTTGAATGCCACGGGATACACCTACAAGGAAATGGGCAAGGCAAAGAAAAGCATTACGCCACACAAGAAGAAATCGAAGTCCGTTTGGGGACCGAAAGTACGTGGAAATCCACTTACGGGTGGGTTGCATTCTAGATCGGGGATGCCCATGATTCTCTGTTGTTTAAAATATTGTTTTGTTTCATCATGCAAGGTTGAAGAATCGAGCAAGGAGGAGGTATAATGAATATATGTCCCTTTCTGGGGAAAATCACACAAAGGGCGTGTGCACGGGGAGGCATGGCCTCACTGAGGCTATGGTTGTTAGCGTATTACCTTCACACAAAAGGAAAAGAAATAAAACCGGTTGAGTTTCGGCAACTTGATTAAGAGAAAAAAGGGTGCAAGCCCTCTCCCGTCCCAATGTAAGAGGAAGCATGCAAGCATTTCAAATAGTGAGGAAGTAGAGCAAAATGCCACAGATGATGCTTCCTCTCTTGAAATGACTAGGCCACAATTCAAGCCTCCTCAAGCTGTCGGAAGAATCTCGGGGAAAATCACTGAAAAAATAGGTACTTTTCAACCCTCTTCTTCTGGAACCACCATATGATGCAATTTAATATTGGAACTGTTATTTTCCAGAAAGGTCTAGCAAGCTTGAACAATCAGGTACACCACTTACTTCTTCATTTATGTGTAGGAAATTTGTGCTGCTAGTTTCGAGATGTGGTGGATAATTTCAGTTCACAGTAGTATGTAGCTCCAAATATGTTATAGGACAGTCATATGGTGCCAATTATATGTTAATAATATAGTTTGTAGCATATGTAGTGTCATATATAGTACCAAACGTGGTACCTTATCTGAATAGTGAATTGGCTTCCATATGTTTCTATACTTAGTGTCATATGTGATGTTAGATATGGTGATACTTGTGAATGGTGGATTATGCGCCATATGTGGTGCCAAGCTAGCTGCGCTAAATATTGCACCACGCTATGTGCCACATATGGGGTGGTGGATGTCCACGGATGTGGTGCTTTTACGTGCATTGTGGTGCCACATGTGGTGTCTAATGTGGCACCACTATGGATCCACATTTTGCACTACATGTGGTGTCTTTGACGCCATTTGTGGTCTTGGGTAATGGATGTACGCCATATGTGGTGCTTTGGGTGCATTGTGGTGCCATATGTGGTGTGGCATGTGGCACCATTTTGGTGCCACATGCCACACCATATGTGGTGAATATGACGCCATTTGTGGTGCAAAGTTTGTCATGATGGAATTTGTGGTGTGTAAAGTGGTGCCTGTTGTGTCATGTGGTACTAACCTTGGATTACTTTCGGTTGAATTCAACAGGACACCTTTGGGAGAATGGATCAACTCTACAAGATCGAAGTGATTGATTGTAAGGCAAGGTTGCAAACTTGTGATCAAAACTGCGAGGTGCTACAAATGAAGGTTCAACACCTTGAGTTCCAGGTCAGAAGATGAATAAAGATTTAAAAAATGGGAAGGAATGATTAAGGATAAACCAAGTCGTGCAGACGGTATTTGGGCTATATGCCAAGATACAGAGGCTGAGCTCAAGGAACTATTACCAGAACTTGAGCAGACAAAAATCGAGGAGCTTAATCTGCTGTCAGCAGGGAAGCAGACACAATAGCATTGAAAGTGCTGGAACCAAGGTTAGAGAGGTTTCTGTCTTGCAAGGACCATCTTCCTTTATTTGTCTTGGATCCACTACTTCCAGACCTTGATAAGGCTGAAGATTATGGTAGTGGTTGTCCATTACGTGGCAAGATCCTCCGGTGGATGGGGAAACCACTACCAACTTTGATTCTTCGAATGCGATCACCAATACCATCTTCCATGTCCTTTCGGCCTCTTGAGGTACTTCATAACAAAATTCCTGAAGTGCTTAGTATAATTGTATTCTCATTGACAAATTTGCGTTCACTTTGCAGGATTTGTAATCACTGTTGCATTGAGAATTGCTGTCATGAATTTTCTACAGCATGGGTACAAGCCTTAGGTGTGAGTAGGGAGGATCAAAAGCAACTTCAAGCTACTGAGGCACTTATAGATGAGCGCCCTTGTCATATTGAGATGCCCAAGCATAGTTACAATCAATTGTGATTCAATTCCAGAAACACCATGATCTGTCCAAACAGCTGGAGCCCTGACATAGTAGATGGCAATTTCCTCGTGAATGATCTAAAGGTTTGGCTTCAGGGGTTGCTGAAGGCAGAGAATGTGCAAAGTTATGTCGAAAGCAACAAAATGCTGAATATGGACACTGAGAGTCAAATTTGTATTAATATGATGAAAAAACATAGAACTAAAGCCTAGAAATAGTATTATTGTGTATATGATGTAACCTCTCTATACTTTTTAATATAAACAAAGTTTTACTTCAATTGTTCATTTCTTGGCTATTTCAATGTTCCTCAAGGTTTTCAATGATCTTCCATTTGCTGAATGTAAACTTACACCACCAGCACGAGGACTGCAGTGTTAAGAGCGCACATCTGACTAGAACACTTGCCACTTAAAGTGTTTAAAGGACAGCAGGAGCCTCTTGTACTTGATCAAGATTCAATCAGAATATTGGAGAAAAGTAGGGATTGGTTCAGTGACAGGATAGTCCATTTCTTCATGAGGTTAGTAATTTAATATAAACAACTCGGATTTGAAGTCTTACGTTGTTTTTAAATCATCTTGTTTTACCGGACCTTGGACTTTGGCGGTATATGCACCAATTACGCATCATGCATGACATGGAAGCGAGGTTCCATTTCATGGATCCGCTCATTTACACATTCTTGTCGAAGCGAGCATGCTTCAAAGGACAAACTGTTGAACCCTCAACTTGCAATTTTGAATGTACCATTACGCGGCAAACATGTTATCGGCGACCTTTGGGCGGTGTATGTCATTGTAGGTCTTGGAGGTCAGCCCGGTTAAATGTCAGCCCGGTGTGTACCATTTTTTGTGACCTAGAAATGTATAAGGGCTCAGAGCTTTGTCATGAGTTTTGTTGAGGATGCAAACACAAAATTCCCAAGCACCATAAAAGCTGCACCACAAGAGAATTACAAGTTCCCCACTCACGGTCGATTCTTGGTCGTGTGATCCCCGCTATATGTGTCTTTGTAAAGAAAGTTGTGGCTGCAGTAATGCGAGACTTGGACATACTATCCCAATGCAAGGTGAGTTCATAAATTTGAAGGTATTACTCATCCAATGTGAGGCCTGATATGTTTGTTGCAGGGTGTACCAATTTCTAGTGGGGAGCTGTTGGACACGCGCAGAATGATGATTGATGTTGTGAAGCACAGTTGCTCTAGTAATGAAGCTGAGGTTGACAGATCAATAGATCTTTACTTGTAATCTATTGTTTGTATTATTGTAACCAAAGAGGTTATTCTTGTAACCTATTCTTTCATTGACACTATAATGTACATTGTTGTATACTATTGTATACAATAGACTTTTTTGGCTGACCAGAGCAACACTCTGGTGGAGTTCAAATCTCCAGAAGAAATTGATGTATTCAAAGATTCAAAGATGTATTCAAAGAGACATCTAGATGAAAATGACAATGTGGTGATAGATGTGGTGATGCAAATGGTGCATGTGGTGAATCATGTGGTGCATGTGGTGAATATTACTGTGGTGATACTGTGGTGATGCAAATGGTACATATGGTGAATCATGTGGTGGGTGGCTCGGCTCCCGAGGTGTGCAATCGTATGCATGCAAACGCCCTTTCCTCTTCTGCCTCATTTCCCAAAATCGTATGCATGCCTACGATTTTGCATCCCTTTTATTCCCAAAATTCTGCCCTGCAGCTTCATTCCGTCCATTCCGTCTATCTCGTTCACTCCATCCCCATCGTTCATTCCGCCATGGCCAGGTTCAAGACTACAGTGCGCAGGAATACTATCCCGGCCATTGTGCCTGCTCGTTCGCCGCCAGCACGGTCAGAATCCGTGTCTTCGTCTGGAGGCCACCCGATTACAGTGGTGGCCAAGTTCACTCCGCCAGAGGTGGAAAAGCTCATCATGGAGGCACATCCTGTCTGTTCGATGCGGGTGCTCGAGTGGGTCGATCGAGGTTATCCCGACGAGGAGCGACTGCTAGAAATGAAGATGTATGCTATGGAGGACGACCTCCATATAGAGTTGAGGATGGCCCCCGCCAGAAGATCAAGCCTGCCCCAGGCCTGATTAGTTTAGATTTGTTTTTTGTAATCCCTGGTTTCAATTGTTTTGTAATGGTCCTTGTGACTATTTTTTGTAAAGCTTTTTCATTAAAGACAGAACTTGTTTTGCAATAGTCCTTGTGACTCCATTTTTTGTAAAGCTTTTTTATTAATGACAGAACTCCTCTTCTCTACAACTGTTGTGACTATTTTTTTTGCTTTAACTGTTCTCTAAGTTTCCACTGTTCTTTCAGTTAACTGAACTGTTTCTATCCTTTTCTGTACAGATATAAGTCAAGTTAATGAAAGTTTTTGTCATTAATTATAAAATGCAAAGTACAAAGCAAAGTATGCCTTTACTGAAATAGCACACCAAAACAAACATTAAAGCCAACAAGGAATTTCAAGGTGCAAAATCTATGATCTGCACACTAACAAAATATGGTAACCAGCAGCAAATAGGAAAATATGAGATGGGTGGCTCGGGTTCAAAAGAAATAGAGTTCAAAAGAAACTGAAAAGAAAAACACAGAATTCCCTGAAGCAAAAGTTAGTGGCCTTGCAAGAATCTTTGCACAAAGCAGAGCTTAATGAATTTTGGCCTCATATCAATTCAGGGACCTAATTTGGGATCCATATATTGCTGTCACCAAAATCAGTCAAGATACTGTGAGGAATGTGAGAGCCATTCCATTTTCTGACCGGGTCAAAAAATGGTCAATGCCCCTGGCTGATTGTGGTGAAAACTGTGGTGATGCAAACGTTGTTTTTATATTTCAAATAATAAAAATACATATGGAAATCTACCACAATAGGTAGAATAGTAATTACATAAGCACACATGGAATACAGATTCATGGGCCTTTTAACAAAATTATCTAGATGTCTTACATACATATCGATGAGCAAAATTTTTGGACCAAGTTTTTCTTTTTTTCAAGTTCAGTTCTAGACCATTTCCTCCACATCCTGCATGGTTAAATCAGGGACCTCATTCCTGCCAAACATCTTCAGCAACATGTCTAGCGTGGTAGTACTGTAGTTAGTGAAGTCCAATAAGAGGAGGACATGGGCCTCCCTTCTTTGCTGCCATTTGTGGTATAAGTTCTGAAAGTAAGGCTTCAGGCTATTGAACCTCCACAATTCATGCTGCTTCAGCACTTTTTTGATGGCTTTGGCATGCACCATCTCCCTTCTAAGTGCCTTAAAAGTTTCTACCTGCTCAAGCTCAGAAAGCCGGGATTCTTCTTCATCTGAGTATTCAGCATTCCCCATCATCCTATCAGCAGCACCAAACCTATTCAATCTACTCTGCCCATCTGTGTAGCACATCAGCACAAATATTAAGATTAGTAATATAGAAATCACGTTCTACTACAAAGAAAGGGAACCGCCTGTCACTGCCTTGGCTTCTAAGTCTTTAAGCCTATCAGGAATTAACCTATGTTTTAAGCCTAGAATACCTCGGAATTCATGGATCCTCCGGTGGCCCTGCTCCTCTAATATCCGCCTCTGTTCCTGGTTTATTTGCTCCAGTATAGGTTCTACCAGATGCGACTGCATTTGAACTGGCGAAATTGTTTGTGCTCGTGTTCTCCTTCTGTCTTCTTCCGCCATAGCTGGATTGGGATAAGCCAATGTCTGCATGCAAAACTAGATTTAGGGTTTCCGTCCAATGCTTCCTGCCGAGCCAGCTTGTGAATGATTGACCCTGCATTTGATGTGACAGATTTCCAATGTTGGGTTTCATCATGTGTTTCTCTGTCCCATTATGTTCATCCTTAATGTAACTTTTCTATGTGTCACTTTCACCCTGCTCCCACCAAATCCAGCCACTGTGACTGTACCTTTCCCCTTAGTCTATTAAAGAGTGAAGATTGAAGACTGAAGATTTATATTAAACATATAAAATGATTTGTATTAAACATTTCAGATTACATGAGAAACAAAACTTCTTATATACATTGCTTTCATTCCTGGTCTTATATACATTGCCTTACTGTGGATCTATCAAAAAGAGATTTGGGTCCAGCTCCTCCTCGTCCTCTTCTATGATCACTAGATCAGTGGCCACCGGGTCAGCTTGCCAGCCTATTTCCTCCCATTCCGGAGGGAAAGCAAAAAACCATAATGGTGCAGTGTTACCAAACAGAATGGCAGCTTCTCCATGTGCATCCTGCTTGGCCTTGTGATGATAGAACATATCCCTGAAGTGAAGGAATTGGTCCTCTGTAAACAACCTATCATAACTAAACAAGAACCTGTCTAGCGTAAAGGCTTGGTAGCCATTAAGGAGAAAAGGTTTCAACCTTTGCAGATCCTGGTCAATAGTATGAGAAATAGGCCAAAGATGCTCGTTCTTAAAAATTTCAGTGGCAGCAGAGTAAGGAGAGAGGTTCTGGAGGTTTGATGTACAATTCATCCTCCTGGTGAGAGCTTTCAGCATTTCTGTGGTCATATTTTCATCCGGTGAATAGAGAAATTTCTGTTGCCTGATGATGTCCATCTATTCTGCATTGGTGAAAATCGGGACAACACGCCTAGGTATTAGGGGCTCTTCTTCTCTGGTCACATTATCCCATTCCGGTACTCCTTGGTTTTACAGCATCCAGGAGGTGAAGTTGGCCATGTCGAAGCACCCGAACTGTAGCTGCTGTAAACTGTAAATTGCTTCCCAACTGTAAACTGTAAACTGCTTCCGAAGTAGATGCTGCTGTAAACTGTAAGCTGCTCCCGAACTGCTGTAAACTGTAAACTCGGTCGGGAGCCAGAAGAATGGCACCTCGGGCCTTTTGGGTTGCCCGAGGTCATTAATTTTCGCCATCCCCTAATGATTTTTGGGTATAGATGTCAGCCAAAGGATGACGAGGGGAATTGATGGGACCGAGAGAAGTTAAGGAAAAGGAAAAGAAAAGTGGAAAAGCTGTTCAGAAGGATCTATCTGGCTCGGGGGAAGAGCCAGAAAGTGAAACATGTGGTGAAACATGTGGTGACACATGTGGTGACACATGTGGTGAACCTGACGTGGTGACTCATGTGGTGAAACATGTTACATCAAAGACATCAAAATACAACTACATATTACATCAAAAGCAAACATATTACATTGAAACAAGGGACATCAAAATGCAATTGAGCATGGAATTGAGTTTCTTATATTATTCCCAAACAAGGCAAGACACAACAACATATATTCAAAATTTCTGAATCATTTCCTAACCTGTAAGAATGTGTTCAACAATGAATTTAGGATCTCAGCTGACGTCATACTGTAGCTCTATCAAAAACTATTCTTCATCAGACATGATATCTTCATCAGACATGATATCTTTATCAGATAAAACCTCGGGCAAGTTTTCTAGAATCTTTTTCTCATCTGCCTGGTCTAGCCTGTAAACAGTTCGAGCACCTTTCTTGATCTGCTGCATGGGAACTCGAATAGCACAAATTTGAGTAGAGAATACAAGTGACTTAGATTCGTTTGTGCACAGCTCATACATCACCTTTGATTGAGGCTTCTTTCTATAGTAAATGCCCTCCACAACGGTTTCACCTCTCACAAACCAGTTTCCGTTCTGCTTGAAGTCATTTTCAACTTCAAATTTTGGCTTGGTGCATAGCAACATCCAAAATACAGAATCCTCCTCATTCCCTTTAGGTGCAGCAACTGCAAAGTTGTCTCCTTTTCTGAGTGCTTCTGCAAGTACATTTGCCAAGGTTGAGTATAGTGGCCTGGTAGACTTGCGGGTCTCTTCCACATCTGCATGAACATTGGAGGATGGTTCAACGACTACAAGGTTCCATTCATCTACATACAATTTATTCTCACACATGTCTCATTTTCCATCCAAACAATTGCTGCAAAAACATGATAGCTTTCTGGTATGTAGTTGTGTCAGATTTCCTGTGTTGAATCCATGGACTGAATGAATTTGCCTGGTTTCTGGAATTGTCTCTGCACCCCAAGCCTTTTTCCTGTTGATATCCTCAGGTTTTATTTCCCAGAAGTATCTCCGAACTTTTCTTCCATTTTCAGTCCACTCAGATGTACCACATTGAAATTGTTTCTCTGCAATTTTCACCACATCATGGGCATTATCTAGTTTAATGTCAGGATGTTTAAGTTGTAGACCTCGTATCCATCTTTTCAATTCTGCTGCCTTCCCATCATGTTCACCTTTTCCATGGTTTGATCCAAAGAAGTTCCACATCATGTTGACCTCTGTATCACAACTGTACCTTCCAACAAAATAAAATGGTCTGGATGCTTTGAATTGTGATGCAGCACCATCTGAAAATACGTAGTGCTGTTTGGGGACATTGCCTTTCTGCTTTAAGTACTCAAAATGTTTCATAAAACAATGTTGAACAAAAAGTGTGTCATGGATTGAACTTCATTCTGCTCCTTAAAAGTATAATTCTCTGCGAAGTCAACCACGGATAGGTAAGCATCTCCAGGCAAGTTATCAAGGAGTTCTTTGTACTGGCCCACCTGCCACTTATATCTGAAGTTGTGTAAAGGAAAATTTGGAAGCTTCTCCAACATTTTGTTCATCAGTGGAAGACTTGCAGTTTCATTGTGTTGGTGAACGAGCTTAGACTTTTTGCTGCCATCTCTTAATTCAGTTTTTTCATAGTCTAGGTATTCCCACTTCACCATGCCACTATCACTAGATTGTTCATGTGGGCAGATAGGGAACTTCTTAATCCCACACTCTTTACACTCACCCAGAATGCATTCCTTCTTATGGTAAGGTTGGAAGCTAGTTTTCTCACATAAAATTCCCTGCCACAGACTTCTTGTGCTACTTTATTTTGTATTCGGGCCATGCATTCACCATATATGTCTGACCTGCAAAGTTGACAAGTGCAGCTGCAGCTTTTTGGGTGCTTAGTTCTCATACTATTGAAGCCATCTATTAGCATCTGCATTCTAACATGGTATATACAGCAGCAACTATTGAAGTCCTTTAATTTTACAACAAACCATGGTTTCAGCTTTTCAAACATCCTCTATTTGATCATAACACTAGGATGTTCCGTCTTGAATTTCCTGAACAATTGCAACTGCAAGGAAGATAACAAGGTGATCAGCATATTTATTGCACACTACATTTTCCACCACACTAGGCACCACATAGCATATATTACAGACATTTATCTTACACCTCGTTATTCACCACACTAGGCACCACAAAGCATATATTACATAATTTATTGTACACCATATTTTTCACCACACTAGGCACCACATAGCATATATTACAAAGATTTATTTTTACACCATATTTTTCACCACACTAGGCACCACATAGCATATATTACAGCATTTATTTTACACCATGTTATTCACCACACTAGGCACCACATAGCATATATTACAGCATTTATTTTACACCATGTTATTCACCACACTAGGCACCACAAAGCGTATATTTAGAGCATTTATTTTACACCATATTTTTCACCACACTAGCATATATTACAGCATGTATTTTACACCATGTTATTCACCACACTAGGCACCACAAAGCATATATTTACAGCATTTATTTTACACCACGTGCCTCACTACACTAGGCAGCACATATCATATATCACAGCATTAATAGGCACCACATACCACAAGCAATCACTAACCACACCAACCACATATCACAAGCAATCACTAACCACATACCACATACCACATTAACAATTAAAAATGTGGTGAAGATGAAGAAATGAAATAATCTGTGATTCTTCCAGATAGTGAGGGCATGATCCTCTCTTACATTTCGTTCCAATATTCTGAACTTAACATCCTTTGTATTTGGAGAGACCCTACTGTTTTCGGTCCAAAATTGCTGCACAAGTTCTATGACAGAATTGGGAATTGCATCTGCTCTTCTAACTCTTTTGTACAAAACCCATTTCCCCCCTTTGCAATCTATCTCTTCCCTCTTCAATTTTGCTTTGGTAAGATTCCTAGGATGAACACCCAGCAGTTTACCAAAACCCCGAGCACTGACAGGATTAGCACTTTCGGTAATGCTTCCTCTTATGGCCATAGCAAGGCAACTACTCTTGGCTGCTAAACTGTCATTGCTGTTAGACTTCTTCATAAGTTGAATGGAAGCCCTGAGGTTGCCGACCACAATGCTTATGGCTTGCAAATCTTTCAGCTCTTCACCAAGTACGCTGTCCATTGTGTCATCTTCCAGGAAATCTCGTAAAACCTCTTTCTTATCACTTTCAGCCAAGCCTTTAGTGGTGCTATGAAATGAAGATAATAATTTCAACACCATCCGACGCCTAGTAGAGGCCGTTCTGGTGGATCCTCCCTCAGCTGATGCAATTTTTGCTAATTCTTCTTTAGCTTCCCTTTTTCTTTTCCTTTGGCGTCTTTTATGATCCCGTTCTTGTTCTGGAGTTCTCTTTCTCACACCTGTGCTCCGGTTTGAGATTTTAGGCAGATTTGCTTCCAAATTAAATGATTCAAAGTATGAACCGGATTGATCCACAACCGGATTAAGCGCCATAGCCGTGTGCTTCAGAAAAGGCGCGGGTGGGTTTAGGAATCGGTTCGGTGGAAATTGGAATGGGACGGGTGGCGTAGGAATCGGGTTGTTGCAGTTCAAGAAATGATTGAATCCGGGCAGTTATGCACTAGGCGCCAAACAAACATTTAAAATCGCACCACAAATTTGATATCTCCCACCACATTTTTAGGGGGGACACCCAGGGTGTTCCACTACAACATGCTTTCACCCTGAAGATCATGTGCCCTCTGGCTGGGTCAGGATGAAGATCAATTTCTTCTCATTGAGGCAACAAATTTCTCTCTGATGTAGACTGGGCCCGTGCCCTACAAAATGATTATATGCCAGAATTGGCTAGTCTTCTTCCTCTTTGGATCAATGAAGCTTTGGATGCAGTTCAACAGCACTTATATGCTCCCAATGATCTGGCTATGCTCAGCTCCATTTATAGCACGCAGGTACATTTAACATTCTCAAGTCTTACTATTACAATCATGTCCTGTCGGTCGATTGGGAACTATCTCTTTTATTTGGTATTCAAACAGTTGGGATACTCCTCTCATTTGGGATTCTCGCTTACTTGGGATGATGCTCAATTTTGAATGGGAAAATCTCTACAAACAGTTGGATACTCCTCTCATTCTAGAATTCAAAGCAGCATCTCTGCAGGCCTTGGCACATCTAGCTATAGCTGAAGCAAGTCCACATGCTTCCCTTGGTGCCCCGCCTCGCTATTAATATCCCACTACAGACTGGCAATCCCAATTTTGGATAGACGCCATGACCCTTCATGTGGACTGGGCGCCTGCCCATTTTAGCATGGACCCCCCCCCCCCCTTCCCCGATCCTCGATTTGTGATGCCATGCTTGGCAAGAAGGCATTAGGACGGATTTGGGATCTCAAAATGGCTCGTAACTTGGGTTAAAAAATTCCACGTCATATTTGCCACGGCCAATCAGGTTTGCTCATTTTTTACCAAAGTCAATATTCGTTGGCAAGCAGAAAAATGAGCAGGCTTACTTGGCATCCACATGGCGGATTTTCGTAGGGGATGTCCGTGCATGCATTGCAACAACATTAATGGGCCGTATTTTTCGAGAATCATACCGCCGGTCAAAATTATGGCTACTTTGTCTGCCTGGTATCAGATGCATCAACCCTCTTATCAAATTTTGGCGCCAGACTTCTCTACTGTTCACTCGGGTGTCTCTTCATGCATCCTCTCAGGCTTCACTCACTTCTAGGATCCATGTCTTCTATAATCTCTGTATTCATGCCTCATGTACAGAGGAATGGCTAGGATTTTTCCTCCCCTTTTGATCTATCAGCTAAGATCAGCTACATCAAATCCACCTTTTTACCGATGGCCGAGATCAAATTCCCAAATCCGATGGCCTGGATCAAAAGCCCCAAATAAGGGGGTTGCTTGAGGAATCATTAGGTGGCACCATCTGGCACGTCCATCCAGGACATTCGACGGCCCAGATCAATCCAACTTAAGTTACCCCTTATAAGTAGAGATTTGGGTGTCGCCGTCTAGACCATCAATCTCAGATCTGAATGATCCATGCGCGACACTCAAATCTCTGCTAACAAGGGGGCAGCTTATATAATTGTATATATGTAAGAGATAATACAAGTTATTGTTATTTAGGGTCTACACCACTGGAGAAATCTGTGACAAAAATGTGTAATAATTCCCCTAGATTCTTACGAATCTACAAAGATTCCCTTAGCTTTTCAAAGATTATCCAAAAAGTCCTCCAAATTCCCCAAGATTCTATGTATACTCTCCTAGATTTTCTTAAATTCTATGAAGATTCCCCTAGATTCTCCAAGATACCATCACGGTATCCCTAGATTCTCAAATATTTGAAGGTTCTGTTGGATTCCCCTGCATTCCCAGACATTCTCCTGAGATTCCCATAGATTCTCTAAGATTCTCTTGACATTCGTCTAGATTCCCCAAGGTTCTATGTAGATTACTCATAGATTCCCTTAGATTCTATGAAGATTCCCTTAGATTCTCCTAGATTCTATCAATATTCCCTTAGATCCTCAAGGATTCTATGAAAGTTCCCTTAGATTCCCCTAGATTTTTAAGATTCTACAAAGATGCCTCTAGATTTCAATATATTATCTGGAGATTCCTCTAGATTCTCAAGATTCTATGTAGATTCTCCTAGATTCTCTTCCCATAGATGCTCTAAGATACTCTTGAGATTCCTCTAGATTCCCCAAGGTTCTATGTAGATTACTCATAAATTCCCTTAGATTCTATGAAGATTCCCTTAGATTCTCCAAGATTCCATCAATATTTCCCTAGATTCTCAAAGATTCTATGAAAGTTCCCTCTACAAAGATGCCTCTAGATTTCCATATATTATCCCGAGATTCCTCTAGATTTTCAAGATTCTATGTAGATTCTCCTAGATTCCCTTATTCTCCAAGATTCCATCAAGATTCCCCTAGATGCCTCTAAATTCCCTAGGATTCTATATAGATTCTCCTAGATTTTCCAAGATTCTAAGAAGATTCCCCTCGATTCTCTAAGATTCCATCAAGACTCCCCTAGATTGTCAAAGGTTTTATGAACATCCCCTTGGATTGCCCTGGATTTCTAAAGATTCTTTTGTGATTCCTCTAGATTCTTTAAGGCCTTATCAAGATTCCCCTAGATTCTTCCAATATTGTCTAGCAAAGATGTCTTTGCCTTATAAAGGAAACAATAGAAATGGTCTCCATTCCTTCTAAATGCTACCATAAAAAATATTCTATTAGCATTTATATAGATTCCTTAAAATTCCATAAAGGCAAAGGGAAAGGAACAATAGAAATGGTCTTAGTTTTCTCGTAGATGCTATCTTCTAACATATTCTATTGAGATCTATGTAGAATTCTTAAATTTTCGTGAAAGCTTTTTGTCCTAAGTCATTTCCTGAAAGAGAAGTCCATAACGTACCATGGATTTATAACTTACACGAAAATAATGTGCAATCAAATTCTAGAACTCATATGCTTCAACTAGTCCAGCTTCCGAACTTGGTTTTCATGTCCTTGCTACTCTTATTTCTATACCTTTCTAATTTTTGCTTTTAGCATTCCAGTTACAAGACCTAAGTAGCAAACCCATGTTGATGTTGCATTACTTGCAAATAGAACGGCTTAATATTGGATTGACTCACATATCTGGATGTTTGTACAACAGCTATATTGTAACAGTTTTCCAAAATTCTTGTTCAGCTTGAGGGTACAGGAATAGCCACTTATAACTTTTTCAAAGGAAAATGCCACTCAAAAACTTATGTCAACTAGATTTCCTATGAAGATTCTCCTAGACTCCCTTAGATTCCATCAAGACCCTAGGTTCTCAAAGAGTTTATGAAGATTCTCGTAGACTCCTTAAGATTCTCAAAGATTCTTTCAATATTCCCAAGATTCTCCAAGATTCTATGTAGATTCTCCTAGATTCTCTAAGATCCTAGGAAGATTTCCCTAGATTCTCCAAGATTCCATCAAGATTCCCCCAGGTTCTCAAAGATTTTATGAAAATTCCCTTAGATTTCCAAATATTCTCTTAAGATTCCCATAGATTCCCTAAGAGTCTCTTAATATTTCCCAACATCCCCAAGGATTATCCCAAGATTCCTCTAGATTTCCTAAGATTCTATGTAGATTCTTCTACATTCTTTTAAATTACGCTAGATTCCCAAAGATTCCTCTAGATTTTCTAGGATCCCCCTAGATGCTCAAAGATTTTATAAATATTCCCTTAGATTCCTGAAGATTCTCCCAAGAATCCCATAGATTCCTTAAGATTAGATTCTCTTGAGGTTCACATAGATTCACTAAGATTTTCTTGAGATTCCTCCAGATTCTCTAAGATCTCATGAAGATTCCCCTAGATTCTAAAAAGATTCTTAGTATTCGAACACATCAGCTTCAACTGCGACAGAACAATGCCAAGACACCACTTATTGAAAAGTCTCAACAAGTGGAATCCAATGGCATAGGCCCCACCCTAATCGGACCCCTCCACTGCAAGTTACGGGCCTCTGAAAACAATTAAAAAAAAAAGTCAACATATTAATTATTCTCATCAAGCAAGACACTACATCTTCATTGCACCTTCTTATGGAAATTTAATGGTTATGATTTCTCATGATCTTTTGATCTAACGGCCAAGATTGGCTACACCAAATCCACTTTTAAAGAAGCTTCCTGACACCCTTCAAAGAAAGACACATAATTAATTGTTACATTAATGTTGAGTGACACCTCAATATTGCCATAAATAGGTGCAACTTCCTAGCACTTTCCCTTAAAAATTAACTGACCAGGATCACATCTTCCTTTTTGATCCGACGATTCATTGATAGAGTGGATGGCCCCACGCATGCCCATGGATGCCCATACATCTAAACATGTGGCCGAGATTTAACCTCTAAAATTCGATGGCTCAGATGAAAAGGAGCAACTGATGTATCCTACACATCAAAATGTGTATTATATAAAAGATATAATAGATATACAAGTGCTTGTACTATGAGGGAGTGTATAAAGCCGACTTAGGCCATTTGTGATCGAATTTTTCATATGATCATCCTATTTGCAAGGTGGCCAGAGGGACAGATGCAAGAAAGACGGCTTCCATCCTCCTTCTTCAGAAGGACAGAACCTCCCTTGAAGATCTGAACCTCACAGTGCACTTGCTGGGCACTCCGGCCGTGCTGCAAGGCATCCGTGACCTCAGGGCTGCAAGTCACTAGAATGGTAGAAGACATAACAACATCCACCTCTTCTTGCATTACTAGAACATTGCAGAATGTCACAATGGAAGAAGTCATCCATGCGAAATGTCTGATAAGGATTAGTCGGCCTGCTCTGCTTGTGGTGCTCGATCTGTCTCTCGGCTGTTGCATGCGAAGCATTTGATCTAAAAACCGACTGATCACAACCTATTATTTTACAAGAAAAAGGTTGAAGTGACAACCATGTAGGCTACCAGAGTGGCCATTTAAGGCTGCCATGCAAAATTGTAAGAGGAGGGCATAAACAATATTATTATGGCATCTGTGCGTGGCTTGGTTGGTGTGGCTGATTTGGAAGCGGCGGCGGTTGTGGATCTTTCAGGGGATTCAGCAGCCTGCAGCCTCTCTGATTCCTCGACTCAGGTACAAGCTATTTCAAAGCTTTCTGGTGTTCCCGGGATTAGTAGAGCGGAAGTTTGCCATTTGGCGGGACTTCTTGGGTGTTGTAGATGGTGATGGTAGGTTTGTACAGCAGTAGAGTTGCAGTTTTTCTGTGAGTTTGTTGTGGAGTGTCGAGGTATCGCTGTCTCTTTGGGGCAGTTCTCCTTCCTCCTCACTTGCTTTGTAACATTACCATTCTTTTAATATATTGATGACACAGTTCTTCAAAAATAAAAATAAAAAATAATATCAATCAGATATAACCAATCAAATATGTTATAGTAGAATATGGAAAATCTTGCTTATGGTTGAAGATAACATTTTAGAACATGTCTGATAGTAATCTGAGATTATCCCCAATAAATTATAACAAGCAAGGAATACCATGCAAACTTTGAAAAGACAGGCTAGAATTTCTGGGAAGAAGTTTTGGAATGCATGTTTGAACTATCACATCATAAGAACAATAGCATAATAGTAAGAGAAAAATTCTCACCTCTATGTAAAGCTCTCATTTGTCCTGCAAATTCTTCAACAAGCAAAGAATCATAAGCAAACTAAGAAAAAATAGACCAGAATTTTGGGAAGAAGTTATTGAGTGTCTATTTGAACAATCACATTATAAGGGCAATGGTATGATGGTAAGAGAAAAAGTTCTAAATCTATATAAAGGTGTGGATTCCTCAGTGCTCAGGGCAAACTCATTCCATTGCAAGCATAACGGCAGTAACATAGTTCTGTGCCTGCTTATTGGAGCCGCCTTTGTCCAGCAAGCGGTGAAAACCCTAAACAGCCATCAATGGCTTTTCTCCACAATGCGAATAGCCTCAGAGTGTAGGAAACTTGAATTTGCATTTGTGCAACAATGCTAATAAGCACAGAAAAGAAGAAACACGAAGGAATAGAATAGAATAGTTTTTTTAACGTCCACGAAGACCAATAGGTCATGGAAATATAGGCTCTCGATCTGGACCTCGATTCCAGTAAATTGTAAGCCGAATACCCTCGGAAGGTATTCGGCTCGCATCGTCTATTTTTTTTTTCTGGTTAAAAAAAACCGGAAAGGGGGTATTCGACCTGCCAATTTAACCATGCTAACCTGTAAGCCGAATACCCAATTTGCGAATATGTGGGCTGAATACGCAAAAAAATTGGCTGCATTCCCTACCGATTACGGAGTTTTTTTCCTTCAAGCGGAGATCCGGCGATGGTGCTCGGCGGCTATGGCGCTTTGCAACCCCAGGCACACGGTGGCTATGACAATCGTCATTCCTCAGCTTTTTTGTGTGTTTAAAGTGTAATATTTGTTGTCAGAAGCTTAGAGCTTGCAGCTAACCATTTCTTGTCGATTTTTAGAAATCATTTCGATCATTGACAGAACTGTATAAGCCATAGTCGATTGAAGATTTCTTGTAACAAAATCTTGTGCCCTTAGTCAATGAAATCTAAGTTTTTCTTTAGTTTCAATTTTTGTTCCTAAATTTTATTCAAATGTGTTAATCCTAGGTTCAATCATCTATATTTTTGAAGATTCAAACCTCACTTGATTTTTCAACCATATGCCAGCATACGAAATGATCATGAGGAAGTATAGCGAGTTATTTTCCCCCCTTTTTCAGACTCTACGTTGTAAAGTAAAAAGATCCGGTAAATCCGGCTAGATAAATCCCTTCTCAGCATTCAACAGAAGATTACTGTCACATTTAAGGGTCTGAACGGACTTGAATCCACTACCTCTGGAGTGGTAGCTGTGCATCCTAACTGAAAAAGCCATAATGATTTGGACGAAACCGAATCACACGCTCCAGACCTGATGGTTAATCGTCACACTATCCTCCCCTCAAGGCCCCCCTCCTTGAAGGCTTGCAACCGGGGGAATTTGGGGCGGTCCGAAGTCGATCTGCAAGGGACTGAAACCAAAGAATGTGACGACAACCATCTCGACCCCCAACCCTATTACGGGTTGCCCACACCATTAAGGCATGGGTTATCCAAATCATACTGTCACATTTAAGGGTCTGAACAGGACTTGAACCCACTACTTCTGGAGTGGTAACTATGCATACTAACCGAAAAGGCCACGACGATTTGGATGTAATTGAATCACACGCTCCAGACCTGATGGTTAATCGTCACAATTACCTTTCTTGATTTTTTATGGAACTAATCATATCCCCTGTTTTGGAATAAGGTCAAGTTTTTGACCTATGGGAATAAGATTTGCAGCTGGGTTCTAGCTCAAGGAACAAGGCAAGCCAATGTAAGCTATAGACCATGGGTTGGGTTTTATTGTGTTTCATACCTTCTCTTACTTAACTGCTCATCCATTTGAGGAACTTTGAAGATTATAATCAATCATTTGCAAAACTTTAAAGCTTATAATCAATCATTTGCATGCTGTGCACTAAAAAAAAGGAACGCTACTCAATATTTTTGGCCAAAATATCTTAAAGATTCTATGTCTTTAACCTCTTTTTGTAAGAAATAATGTGGGTCTGCTCAGTTTTTTAGTTTTTCTTGTTCATTCTTGTAGGTTTTTACTTTCTATATATTTGTTTTTGTGATTTTAGAGCTTCGTCTAGATGCCACTGAGGAGATATATGTCGCAAGGGGGGTATGATAATTCTGGATTTGTGGGTTCAAATCTTACAATAGTAGTGTTGGTCATGTTTTAACCTGTTGTAGCATCTAACTTTCACTGGGCATGGAATTGGCTTCATACTAATCACTTTCAGACAATAAAAGCGACCCGATTTTCATGTTGTAAGGGGGCTATTCGACTTGTGGGATAGCCGAAGGGGATATTCGACTTGCACAATACATAACTTAGTTTAGGCGAGCCTAATACCCCCTTGGGTATTCGACTTGTGTAATGCAGGTGTGAGTTTAGACGAGTCTAATACCCCCTTTTTTGGGGATAACAATTCCGACAAAGGAGTTTTCCCATCTTGGAGGTATTCGACTTGGCTAATATTAATTTGAAATTATGGGTATTCAAAACGTGGAATAACCATACATGCCAAAACCACGAGTCTAATACCCCTATTCCATGAGTCTAAATCCCCCTGGAATCCAAGCCCAAATCGGGAGCCAATAAATGCATCGGACCGGTAATAATATTGGACTTCAAGAAAGTTCGAATCATCTCAAATCCTTTTTTCTATTGCCACTAGAATTAAGTCAAAGTTGGAGCGAAACTTCCTCCAATGAAGACAATGGAGTTATCCATCCATTTCATTCACTGATTGTCCAACCATAGTTTACCTGCTAATTTCTGGCATATTCTGAAATATTCGGGCAACCTAAAAAGGCAAACTCAAGGGAGACCGAAGATGACTTGTTCCTTTTGAAGACGGAGGTGGGAAGCAGCGAAATTGAGCTTGTTAGGGTAAGGCCAAAGGCATGTGACCCAATTGATGGGTGATTGATGCCGCCAAATAATCTAGAAGGAAAGAGTATAAGAAGTATGCAACAGAAACTGAATGAGGCTGCTGAAACATTAGGGAATAGCGAAGAAGAAAACGGCGGCAGCAGCAGCAACAGTCCTCAACATGATGCCCTTGTTAAATGGAGCTTTAGGGGAGTCCAATGGAGAGTGATGCTTGGAGTACTGCCTTCAAGTTACCAGAATGTCGATGGATTGCGTCGAGTCACAGCCACAGCCCGTCGCAGGTTTGTTCCTTATTTTGTTTATTTGTTGACTAGTTTTTTGGAAATCCCATACCTTTTACTCACAAAGTAGGACTTGCTGCTATGTCTAAAATTTACACAAATAAGCAAATAAAGCTGTTTATTTGCTTTTGGTTCACGTCAAGCGCAGCCAGTTTGCGTTTCTACCCTTAAATACCTGGATCATTTTCTATTCAGGTATGCAGAATATAGAAGACGGCTACTTGTGGATCCACATCTTATGGAGGAGGGCCAAAAACCGCCTGATGCCAGCATGGACAATCCACTTTCTTTGGATCCTGGTGAGAAGCTTTCTTTGCCATCGAAGTCTTACCAAAGGGAAATAATCAATTCAACATATAAAGCAATAATGCATTAAGAAATCAACCTTTCATGCTGAAAAATGTTGGAATTTCCATAATCCTTCGATTCCCATCTCATGGTTCTTATCTGGCATTGCAGAGAGCATTTGGGGTCGGTATTTTCGAAATGCTGAGCTGGAAAGGATCATTGATAAAGATCTTGCTCGTCTTTATCCAGAGCATGGCAGTTTTTTCCAAAGCCCATCATGCCAAGCAATGTTACGAAGAATCCTCTTGGTTTGGTCATTAATTCATCCTCACTGCAGTTATCGACAAGGTATTTTGTGGTCCAAGTTGTGTTTGGGGTGTTAGAACTTTATTGGAATACTGTTATGCTTCTATATGCAGGAATGCATGAACTTCTAGCGCCTCTTCTGTATATCCTTCACCTCGACGTGATGCATTTCACTCGGATAAGGCATCGGTACGAAGACTTATTTGATGATAGGTTTGATGAGGAGACAGCATCTCAGGAGGTCAGAGAAGCCAAGTTAAAGGCAGCACGACTATTTCCAGATGGGAAATTGCCAGCATTAGCTGGCAATGAATGTAAAAAATCTACTGCAGATAAAGAGGGTGAAGATGCATTAGGTGATATATATCAGGCTAATTCTGATATAGATGTGAAAGTGATTGTGATGGGCAGTGATATGTATGGGGCTGAAGGGGAACTTGGGGCTCTGGTTTCTTCAAGATTCCTTGAACATGATGCATACTGCAGTTTTGATGCTTTGATGACTGGTGAGGGTGGGGTAGTTGCCATGGCCGATTACTTCATGGTAACAGGCCCAGGATCAGCACTGGGGTTTCCACCAGTGCTTGAAGCATGTGCTGCATTATACCGTACCTTAGCTGCAGCTGATGTATCGCTGTATACTCATCTTGTTGAATTGGGGGTGGAGCCACAATATTTTGCATTGCGCTGGCTACGGTTGCTTTTTAGCCGTGAATTTGTTTTGGAAGATTTATTGCTTGTTTGGGATGCAATTTTCTCAGCTTCCAATGCAGCACTCTATTTAGAAGGAAGCAACGATGACAAAAGCAATGGGAGCCTTTCATCTCGTAGTGCCCTTATTTCAGCTTTGGCAGTGTCAATGTTACATTATGTACGAGCAGCATTACTGGCTGCCCCAGATGCTACGGGATGCTTGCAGAGGCTTCTTAACTTTCCTCAAATTCAAGACGTGCGAAAGCTGATTGAAAATGCAAAGCTTCTTCAACCACTTGCTGAAGCAGCAGGAAGAACCCTACCTCATTCAGTTTCCAAAGGTGCTCGGCATATGGAACATGCCAGACAATCTCGTACTGGAAGCACTTCACCACCTGCTAATCAAAAATCTGTTGCAAATAGCAAAGGCTCTGCAATACGGCATCAGGCATCGGCTTCCTCTTCTCCAGAATTGTTGAAATTGACTCTACCTGGAAGTTACTGGGAAGAGAAATGGAAAAGCTCTATGCTTCAAAAGGCCACTTTTGATGAAGTTCTCGGTGGACAGAGTAATGGTACCATTGGGAAAAAGGCAAAACATTATGGAATTAAGGACAAGGGACTGGTGGTGCATCAAACCAGTTCTAGCAATTCCGAAGCAAGTATCGACATAGACAATGCAGCTGGCGCTAAGGTTTGCAACCCTAATGAAGCTGACAATACCATACTGAAATCCACAAATGTGTCAAATTTATCTGGAGATGATGTTGGAACTGTTTATGGAAAAGGAATTATGGAGGAATCAAGAAGTCCTGAACATGGTGAAACTCCATCCACCGTGACAGATTATGTAGCTAATGAAAGCGAGCCCTCTAAAACAGCTGATCTTTCACAGTCTACGTTGTTAATTTCATCTGATAATGAACAAAGTAATTTGCCAATCCAAAATCGTTCCGAAAATTATAGAGACCCATGTGCAGACCTGGACCAAGTCAATGATCTCTCTCGGAGTGATCCAGTCAACGCATTGTCTGGTGGTTTTGTACCAGTTGAAGAGTATAAGTATCCTCTATATGCAGACCCTTTGGAAATAGGTCTTTTTCAAGATGTGAAGGACTCCACTCCAAGAAAGTTGTTGGGTCATGATCATCAAAATGCTTCTCCAAGTCGTGTACAGGAAATAACGGGGGTTGTGAGCAATATTTCAGAACCTGTTGCAAATTTGAAGTGTGGCGAATCCCCAAGGAAGATAAAAACTGCCCCATTGGCACTGCAGGCACTTGGCCAGTCAATGCTTGATCATATTCAGGTAAACAGTGTTTATCTTTATGGCAGAACTTTGTATTAGGGATTGTATTGACTTTCTGTAATTCAGGTCCTTGAGTCAGTATTAACTCAGAAGGTGAGGGAGGGTTCTACGTGGAATGCTCCTAAGGATAGAGCAGGGCAACCACCAAAGAGTGTTCTTGGTGGAAAAGGTCAAGTGGCAGCCCTTGTCGCGCTTGCAGAACTAAGAAAGATAAGTAATGCTTTACTGCAGATGTAAAATTGTTTGCCTATACATACATACCATCCAATGCAAATGTATAAATAGCTTATGCTTGCACATTGAATATTATAATGAAAGAGAAGAGTAGCCAACTTAATTGATAACATGGTTTTGTGCTTGTTTTTGGTTTCTCTCAGGGTTGGGAAAATATCGATTTAGAATAGTTTGGTTAAATGACATCATTAGCTGTGAAGCTTCTTACACTTTTTCTTTCTGAATTGCATGCCTAAAACCAAAAGTGTTATCTCATGATGCTGTATGTCGCATGCAGTGGAGAATTTTGATTGCTCACGAGACCAAATATGACTGCTGGAAAATTGTGCATCTGGTTTTATATGTATCATCATTATTATATTCCATATGTGTTTTGCTCGGAACATCAAAAATATTGATTGGCTACTGTTTGGTAAATGGGTGTCTATTCTAGATGCTGTATGCATAAGAGCTATTGATATTTAGATTGGAAGGAGAGTTGCATGGATCGCAATGGATTTTTGGAAGGCGTTGCCCTGTTATTGCTGCAGCTGTCTACGAATGCAAACAGTATGCCAAGTATGCAGGTTATTGCATTCTTTGTATATATGATCATCAGGTGATATTTTTATTCAACTACGCAGAATTTAAAGTTAAAAGGATAATTGAGCATGGCACACAGCTTCCTTTCCTTTTTTGACTTTTTTCTCTCAATGGTTGAGATGAGAACTCTAAAGGAGCCATGTAATGATGGTTATGTGGAAAATAACTGAATTGGGCAGTGCAGGACGATATTGAGATTGTGCATCTTGGAGATTATTTGATGAAGTTATGGTGCAACTATTGTAACAATGAGTTGGCTGTGTGGTGGTTGGCAACCCAAAACAAAATTTCTTAGAATATTGGTTTATGAAAAGCTCCACGCCATCATGCACTTTTTGCACTAGTGTTACGAGGAGGTTAACCCCCTCCCCTTCGGGGATTATGGGAAATAACCCTGAGGCTGGGAGGCTAAGAGGGTTATTTCCCATGATCTCGGAGAGGGGAGGGTTGACCTCCCTTAAACCTAGGTCCAAGCAAGTTCTTAACGTGTTAACTACGACAGAGCAAAAAGAGGATGATCCCGAAGAACAATGGTAATGCTGTACAGTGTGAACTTTTAGTGGATTTTTTTGTCTATTTCGCTTCAAAAGACAGAAGAAAGAATGCTCAAATTTAATAGGGAGTTTGCCAGAGAGATCTTATCAATGGATGGTACATGCAGTTCATCATCTCTGGATTCTTTCACATAAACACTTGGCCCTGTTATGTTGCCATCAGTGCCTCTGTTCTTAACACCCAACACTTACCTGCAAAATTTATTGAAACTTAAATTAGGAACATCTTCTCAATCTGATGTATAAATATAATATATGCAGAAATCTGGATTCTGATGTATCAGACAAAAAGATTGGGAATCCTAATATATGAAGAGAACAGGGGATTCAAGATTCAAGACTCAAGATCCAAGATCAATGGATTTATACATTGGGCTGAAGAAATAAGCATCAGACACAGCCGCAAGAACAAGATTCTAAGAAGAGATTTTGAAGTTTTTTTGTGCGAAAGAGGTGCTAGTTTTTCAGGTGCCGGACTGAGTTCCCATCCCAAATTTGTGGCAAAAGGATGCAGACAGATACAAGCACGGCTATGGCAAAGACATAGCTCATCCAAGCGCAGTTATGGCAATATAAGCACGGATATGGCAAAGGCATACCTCATCCAAGCGCAACTATGCCGCAATGCATATTCTCCTACAGGGAATTTCCGAGAGATTATTTCATAAGATATTCGTTAGAAGAAGAATATTCGGGAGGTTACATGAAATAACCTGCTAGGACCCAATAGTTGTGAATGGTCTGATCCTTAGAATTTGCAAGGACCTGGGTTTAAAGGGTATTCTGCATGTATACGTAAGTTCAAAAGTGTCAAATCCATGTTGCCATGTGAATGGCATTTGGGTGGAGGAAGTCTGCAATGCCGGCAGTGGTGGGATTGGAGGGAGTGATTAGATTTATTTCTACATTAGGTTTTGAGGTCACTGTTTAGAAAGGAGTAATTCTAGGCTGCTTAAAATTTTGTTCCGAAATTTTCAGCCGACTTCACAGCCCACGAGCGGAGGAGCCGCGAGTGGTGCTGCCATCTGCTGAAAATTTGGAACGAAATTTTATGGTGTATAGAATTCTCCAACGAAATTTCAGCCACCTTCAGCTTGAGGCATTCATCTTTGTAGCAGTTTTTGGCCTTTAGTTCTGCATTCTAAACTTCGTCACTGATTTTTCCTTTAGATTCAGGCCTTGTCTATGCAGCCAGATGCACAAAAGCAAGCCTGGCTATGGCTGTCGATACTGTGTATGACCTTATGCTTGGTTCTTCTGAGTTCTCATGTTCGATGTGCTGGCCGGATTGGGACTCGTCAGAGCACTCGGAAAGCATCTAGTAATCCCCTTTTCCCTTCAATTTTTTTTTGCATCGAAATGACATTGAAATTTTTGGCCAAATAGATCCAAATTTCTAGGTCCCTTCTGGAGCACAGCAGGATTATCAGTAAATTCATGATTCTTCTTGATCCGGCAGAGTTAGGATGTGGCAAACTTATCAACAAATCCTCTTGATGCGGCATAGTTGGAAGGCGGCAGCCCATGCAGAGTTAGGAGGGGAAAATTTTGCTGTTTAAAAACCTGTCGAATAAGGGCGAAATTTGAAGATGGCTAAAATTTCAGAATAGATAATTCTTGCCGACATAAAATTTTGGGGCGAAAGCCCTGGCGAGCGGCAGTCGCGACCCTATGCGCGCCCTAAAATTTTTTTCCGGCAAGAGCTTTTTGACAAAAGAATTGCCTTTCTACTATTCCCGGCGTTCCCAAATAAATTTGAAGCGTTGACAGAAAGTTCCACTTTTTATTTTAGGCGTGTTTTCGGCGTAAATAAATTTGAAGCGTTGACAGAAAGTTCCACTTTTTATTTTTTTGCTAAAAATGCCCGAAATAACAGGGCGGCTTTTTTTTCGGGAAATGAAACTATATGTGCACTAGACAAATTTTACTAGAAAAAAAAATCGATTGATGGGTCTATAAGAAATCACTGAAATGTCCCATGAAACTTGAATAAAAAGAAGGCATGTTAAATTGGGTTGGCGTGTCGTTTTGATGATTTTCTGTTTTTACCAAATGAAACTATATGTGCACTAGACAAATTTTACTAGAAAAAAGCTAGTGTGGGTCTATAAGCTCCCATACTTGTAAAAAAGAAGGCATGTTAAATTGGGTTAGCTTTTGATGATTTTCTTTAAAGTAGTCAACTTCTGACCCTAAAGTAGTGTTGTTCAACTGAGCTAAAGTAAAGACCTAAAGTAGTTAACCTGAGGCTGACCTAAAGTAGTGTTGAAGATGAGCTAAAGTAGTTAACCTGAGTTGAGATAAAAAGGGGAAAACTGCAAAATATCTTCATGTTTTACCAAATTTCCAAAACACCTCTTGAGTTTTAATAATCTCATTGCCTTTAGTCAACGTACTAAGTATTTTGTATAATTTGAAATAGTTCAAATGCTCTAAAAATTTACGTTAATTTCTCTAAGTTTCTTGTCAATTTTTAGATGTCCTTGAGACCCTAAACATGAGAAGTTTTTTTAGTTTCAAATGCTTCAAAATTCACTACATATCCCTAAGATTTAACTAGAACTTGTAATTTGATTGCTTTTCCACGAAAGAATTGTTGCCAGGATTTCTTGAAAAGGCTGAAAACATATTGAAACATTACAAGCAAAATTCTTATTCTCGCATTGGGATGTAACTGTGTGGGAGAAGGCAACAGACATCTTGCCTCTTATAGTGGAGGGTGTCATGGGGCTATCACGATGATATTCACAAAGGAAACACTTTTTAAGATCTATATATCATCTCCTCTTAGCTCTACGGCCTTTCACACTGCCAAATGGATGGCAGTTGCAGATCCCAGAACCCATGTGAGCTTGTACATTGTGCTGGCTTTGGGATAAGTTGCTCCACTCTAAAGTTTATGTACTTTGATGGCAAGTTTGACATAGCAATGTGCATGTAAAGGCCTTGCATCATCACTATGATCTCCATATCTCTGCAGTATGTTCATTTGTCTTTTACATGTTGAAACACTTCCGTATTGCCTCTTTTCTTGTCCAGAAGTTCACCACGGTCCTGGCTACAAGGTATATTTGACAACACATTGGATAGCCAATCTATCCTTTTGGCATCCCTACCAGGTGCATGGACCCCAGCTAAGCACAAGGAATTTCATGTAGGGTCTGATTGGTTACTGTAGTCAATTTGGAAGCACCATAGGCGATAGCTTTTTCAAGGCATTTATTCATCTGTTCGTAGGGTTATTGCTACAACTCAGCTAAGATACTGATGGTTTATAAGTTTTCCTCTCTTTACAATATCTTCAAATTTATTCTTATCATTAGTCTTCTATGATGGAGTAACCACATAATGCTTCAGGCGCATATTTCATGACGATTTTCTTCTGCTTACACAACTAGATGAGATATATCCATGTTGTAGTATTTACTTTTGATTAATAAACTTTTTTTCGTCCTTTGAAAAAAAAGGGGATCCTGAAGCAAATCGATAGGCATGTAATTGGAAGCAAATACCTGAACCAATTTACTCCGGAATTGATGTTCAAAATCCAAAGAATTGCGGCTCCAAAAGGCTACGCTGAGACAAATTGATGCATTTCTTTTTTTTTGAGGAAAACAAAATAGTAATAGTAGCTGCTCCAAAAAGATGCAATAAGAAGAATAGTATCCATTGCACATGGATTTTTTATGAAATACAAAAATCTAAAGGGCATTTGGTGATATCTCTAATTCTACATGGCCATATACGTTGACTAGGGCATCTCATGAACTAAACAAAACTCAAGGGCATTCCATAAAATTCATCAAAACATAAGGGCATTTTTAGTTTTTCGTTAAAACAAATAAGCAGAAGGTGGAGGTGGTATTATTGTTCCAAACACTCGAGATAAGACACCACGCAAAAAACTAGCAGTACTAGAATTATTTGGCAATGCATCATAACTTGACTGCCGTTACCCTTGAAAGTATGTGTATATAACTCTAATATAGTAATACTAGCAAAGTGCCCAATGTTGTTAGACCTATGTTGGGACCTGGTAAGGTTTTGGAACAAATGTTGTGTGACTTTATTTCTAGAGTTTTAATTGACTATCTCGAAAGCTACTATAGAAAAGTCTCCGGAACGTTTTAGAGCATATGACAAAAGTTGATGTTTTTAGAAACTTTTCAGTCTCTCTCTGGCAACCCCAGTGATAGAAGAGTCGGACGAGCCCTGTGTTCCTTCATCCCACCCCACTGATATGCATGTGGATGGTGCTGACATGCAGTCCCCTCTACCTAGCACAGCTATGGCAGTAAAACTTCTCCTATGAGAGTACATAGATGCCATCCCCAATCGCAGACCAGATGACAGGAAAAATTGACAGGTGCACACTCAAAAGAGAAGCGCGGGCAAAGTCTCGTGCAACAAGCATAGCTCGGTAGGCACATGACAGATACTCTAGCCTAGCGACAAGCCATATCCATGCATTGCCGCCAGCAAACCAGATAGTTGAGGAGCACTGGAAACAGGTTCAAGCAATGGAAGAGGGCAACATAGCTCGAATTGCTTGCTTGGCAGAGGAGATGCAAGCCTCCGCACCCAAATTGCTCAAGAGGCAGCTGGCTACTGAAAAGCAACGTGTTTCCAGCATGGAGACCCGCCTACAGCACTCTGAAAGGCAGAAGACAAGAAGAGTCTCGCTGACATGCAGGCTCACATAGATTTTTTGTCCACCGCCATTAAACCATGGCACAGGACATGCAACGTGCTGAGCAGGAGACAATGGCAACCATCTCCCGCCTTTGATCAGAAGCTGAGGAGGCTGCTACTATGGTACGAAGAGTCCAGGTCGCTTTTGAAGAGACCCAGTCACAATTAGGAGCCCTTCAAAGTAGGGTCGAGACACAGGAAGTGGCCTCATCTACAATGAACCCTATGCTGGACTCTCACTTACAGACATTGGAGCATAGCTCCGCAACTCGAGATCAGAAGGTGCAGGAGTTGCGGGTAGCCATCGCTCAACAAGGCAAGGGCCTCTATGCAGAGGCTCATGAGCAATTGCAGGGGGGCATGCATGAATTGGCAAGACAGCAACAATTCCAGCAGGAGCTAAGCTCCCGACTTCGGGAGGGAGAGGCCACTACACCTGCCACGGCAATCCCACTTGCCCAAGGGTTTGCGCAACGTCAGCTAGGACTGCCTATTACTGCACCGCCAAGCCGCCCCATG
This sequence comes from Isoetes taiwanensis, assembly GCA_021234155.1. Classification (NCBI taxonomy): domain Eukaryota; kingdom Viridiplantae; phylum Streptophyta; class Lycopodiopsida; order Isoetales; family Isoetaceae; genus Isoetes; species Isoetes taiwanensis. The sequence goes on along the minus strand of JAJEKV010000014.1, from coordinate 9,574,390 downwards.
CCACCACCACCCCAACGTAGGCCACAGCCTACGCCTCGCCGACGGCAAACAACACTTATTGCGCCGGGCAGCATTGACCCGAGGATTAGAGAGCTCCAGGAGCTGAGACAGAGAAGCCACAATGTGGTGGTACGTGGCCTGACAGAAGAGGTAGGGAAGACCTCATTAACCGGCTCCAGATGCGGATCGTTGCTCGAATGACATTCCACACGACGGTACACATTATTAGGGCAAGCCGCCATGGTATTCAACGTCTAGACCACCCCCCGGTAGTCACATTCACAGTACGGGATGCTTCCCTCTTTTTGTGGACTTCTTAGCACTCAATAGACTATAGTTCATATGTGATGCAAGATCCTTATAGGTTATTCATAGGCTTGTTCAATATGTTAAAAGCCATTTGGTGTTTCTTAGCATATTACATTTATCGTCCTTAAATGAATGGCATTGTACGATTTTGTTTGCAGTGATAAAAAATACATGTTCCGAAGTTTAGCCTGTCTAAAATGAAAAATGAGAGTCATGAAAAACGTTTGTCTATCTTGCTCTTTCTTGCTTTGAAATGGGTTTGCAACATCTCTTAATCGACATAATTGTACACATTTCACATGTACAGCATATCAAGCCTGGTGGATTTTCAAAAACTCGGGACTATCAAGCTTAAGTTCTTAACTAACCCAGATACTCTACACCTATCTATGCTTTCACAGATGCCTGCACTAGTAGTAGTACCAGCATCTTATATTATGGAGTAAAGAAAGTGATATGAAGAAAATCACAAAAGATCTTACAGAGCCAAACCCATTTTAATCCACCTATTTTTATACAGAACAGGTTGGAATGCAATAAACTCAACTGTTTTTGCTTCAATGCAAGGAAAAACAACACTACAACCCTAATTCGAGTACTCTGGCATCGTACAAAATGGAATGGAACAGGTCGAGATATCTAGACAGGTCAAAAGGTAGAAACTAGAAGCTGCAAAAGCTGAGAGTCCGACCATCCGGGTTTTCTTGAATGCATTGTTCTATTGTTCTGCAATTCCGTGGTAGTTTTCGCACAGGAAGCAGCCGAAGCTTCAGCCTTGCTCTTTCCCTTGGGTCCCATAGGCCGATTGGCCTCCGCGGACGCTAAAAGAACCTTCCTTCCTTCCTTCCTTAAGCTAAGATCAGGAAACCATGAAGACATGACAGATCTTCAATCATGTTTGAAAATTTTGGCATAGTTAAGAGCCCTGGAAGCAACGAATTTATCACTTATTTTAACGAATTTTAGAGAAGACACTCTGGCGCACGTTTTTGCGATCATCCTGCATTGATTTTAGGGCAATAGAGCTGGAATTTTTAGACCACCTCAACTGAAGATTTGGGCATTTGAGGCCGCCACAACTGAAGATTTGGGCTATTTGGGAAAACAATGTTACATTTTTGTAAGAAACAGGGGATTTTTCAAAGTCGAGTAGAGGAGGTCTATGCTTGTATTGTCTGCCATTAAATGCATCCAAATTCCCAAACGAATCATACTCCCATGGAGATCCATCTTGATACGAGCAACGCCAATTAAACCATTATAAACAGGACTCAAATCTGACAAAAAGGCATAGAAAATTAAATGGGCAGGAAAATTAAATGCGCTAAAGACGCTAATAGCCATAGCTCTGCTGTTGGCTTGATGTACACTCGTATGTTGGAATAAGGTAGACCCTGTAGCAAGGCATAAAGCCCCAATTCCTTGGTAGCAAAGACTTCTTGTGGATCTCTGAGAAATATTGATGGCAGAGGATCTACCGAGGAGCCAGATGATTCGACAAATCCACAGCAAGAAAGTGCCAGGATGTCTCATGGGGAAGATTTGATTATGAATAAGGATAGTATGGTTAATAGGGAAGACCCGTAAAAAAAGGCAGATGTCTCATGGGGAAGATTTGAATATGAAAAGGACCATATGGTTAATAGGGCAGATCCGTAAAAAAAGGCGGCTGAAAAACCTCCTTTAATACGTGTCATATTAACACGCATTTCAATTGCGGCGGAGAAAAAATACTACCACGGAAAAAAAAAAGAAAAAAAAAGAAAAAAAGAAAAGTGAGAGGCTCGATTATATATGTGTATAGATACAATTATTAATTGATGTGCTTATCGGGGATGAAAGTTATGTAGAGATTGATCCTACCGGTCTATTTTTCGAGGTGGCAAGACGATGGCCCTTGGATTTAGTGGGGGGCACCCCATCCTTAGACCATTGATCAGGCACGTGAGAAATCTTGGCCCGTGATTTTTGTGGGAAGGTGCAAGGAATTTGATATAGCCAATCTTAGCCATTAGTTCAAAAAGGGAAAAGAAATCCTAGCCATTAAATATTTATTATATTGCAATTTTTTTAAAGGAGGTGAGGTGGCATCCTTATTTAATAAAAAGGTAGTGATGTGGCAAAGCTTTATGTGTGTGTAATCGCCTTCAAATGGCTATAACTTGCAGTAGAAGGTGAGGTCCACATCTTGAATTTCTCTCGTCGAGAGCTTTCCAATGAGTGGTGCCTTGGCATTTGTCGCAGCTAGAGCCAATGTGGTCGATTCCAAGAATCTTTTTGGAATCATGGAATCTTACAGAATCTATGGTAATTTAGGAGAATCTACAAGAATCTTTATGGGATCATAGAGAATCTAGAGGAATTTGATGGGAATATTAGAGAATCTACAGAAATCACAAGAGAATCTTTGGGAATCTAAGGAACCCAAGGGAATCTTCATAAAATATTTGAGAATCTAGGGGAGCGTTGGTGGAATCTTGGAGAATCTAAGGAATCTTTGTAGGAACTAGAGACGAAGAATCTACATAGAATCTCGATGAATCTTGGGATAACCTTCGAAATCTAAGCAGGAATCTGAGGAAATCTTCATAGAATCTTGGAGAATACATGGGAATCTCAATGAAATCTTAAAGAATCTAATCTAATGGATCATAAAATCTTTGACAATTTAAGGAAATCTTGATTGAATCTTGGAGAATCTAGGGGAATCCTTATAGGATCTTAAATAATCTAAGGGAATTTTTATTTTATCTTGAGGAATCTATGGGAATCTTGTTAGAATCTTTGAGGACCTAGGCCAATCTCAAGGAATCTCTATAAAATCTTTGAGAATTTAAGGGAATCTTGATGGAATCTTAGAGAATCTAAGCGAATCTACATAGAATCTATGGGAATCTTGGGAGAATGTTTGGATATCTAGAGGAATCATAATAAAATCTTTGAGATTCCAGAGGAACCTTGATGGAATCTTGGAGAATCTAGGATAATCTTTATAGAAGCCAAGGGAATCTAGGTGTAATCTACATAGGATCTTGACAAGTCTAGAGGAACCTTGGAATACTCTTTTGAAATCTAGAAGAATCTCAAGAGAATCTTAGAGAACCTATGGAAATCTCAGAATAATATTTGAAAATTTAAGAGAATCTAAAGGAATGTTTATAGAATCTTAAAGAATCTCGAGAAATCATCAATGGATCTTGGGGAATATAGGGGAAAATTGATGGAATCTCAAAGAATCTAGGGGAATGTTTAAATTGCTTTAGAGAATCTAAGAGTTTTTTAATCCCTTATAGTATAATCCTTTTTAGAATCTAAGGAAATCTTCATAAGATCTTAGAGAATCTAGGAGAATCTACATAGAATCTCGGGGGAACTATGGGATTTTTGGGAGAATCTTTGAGAATCTAGGGGTATCCTCATAAGATCTAAGGGAAGATAAGAGAATCTACATAGATTCTTGAGGAATCTATAGGAATCTTATTTGGGAATTTAGGGGAATCTCAAGAGAATCTTAGGGACCATGGGAATCTCAAGAGGGTCTATGGGAATCTGGGGGAATCTTCATAGAATATTTGAGAATGACGGGAATCTTGATAGAATCCTAGAGAATGTAGGGCCTCTAGATTCTCCAAGATTCTATATAGATTCTTCGAGATTCCATAAAGATTTCCCTAAATTCTTCAAGATTCCATCGAGATTCCCCTAGATTCTCAAGAACTTTATGAAGATTTCCTTAGATTCCCTAAGTTCCCCAAAGATTCTTTTGGGATTCCCATAGATCTCTAAAGATTCTTTTGAGATTCCCCAAGATTCCCAAAGGTTACCTCTACATTACTTAAGATTTTGTGTAGATTCTTCAAGATTTCCTTAGATTCTATGAAGATTCCCCTACATTCTCTAAGATTAGATTCCCTAGATTCCCCAAGGTTCTACGAAGATTCTTCACAGTCCTGAAGATTCTTTTAAGATTGCCATAGATTCTCTAAGATTCCATCTAGATTCCCCAGGATTCTCAAAGGTTATCTTTAGATATCTAGATTCCCCAAGATTCTCAAAGATTATCTTTAGATTCCTCTAGATTCCCCAAGGTTCTATGTAGATTCTCATAGATTCTGTTAGATTCTATGAAGATTCTATAAGATTCCACCAAGATTCCCCCAGATTCTCAAACATTTTATAAAAGATTCCCTTAGATTCTATGAGGATTTCTCTAGATCCTCCAAGATTCTCTCAAGATTCCTCTAGATTCTTAAAGATTTTATGAATGGCTTCCTTTTGTAATCGCCTTCAAATGGTTGTAACTTGCAGTAGAGATGGCAGCTAAAGGTGAGGCCCACAGCTTGAATTCTTCTGATCGAGAGCTTTCCAATGAGTGGTGCCTTGGCATTATTCTGTTGCAGCTTGAGCCAATGTGGTCGATTCCAAGAATCTTTTTGGAATCATGGAATCTTACAAAATCTATGGTAATTTAGGAGAATCTATGAGAATCTTTATGGAATAATAGAGAATCTAGAGGAATTTGATAGAAATATTAGAGAATCTATAGAAATCACAAGAGAATCTTTGGGAATCTAAGGAACCCAAGGAAATCTTCATAAAATATTTGAGAATCTAGGGGAGCATTGGTGGAATCTTGGAGAATCTAGGGAATCTTTGTAGGAACTAGAGACTACATAGAAACTCGATGAATCTTGGGATAACCTTCGAAATCTATGCAGGAATCTGAGGAAATCTTCATAGAATGTTGGAGAATACATGGGAATCTCGATGGAATCTTAAAGTATCTAAAGAAATCTTGAGAAAATCTTGGAGAATCTAAAGGAGTCTTTGAGAATCTAATGGAATCTAAGAGAACCTTGGGGAATCTATGGGAATCTCGAGAGAATCTCTTTGAACTTCATAAAATCTTTGACAATTTAGGGGAATCTTGATGGAATTGTGGAGAATCTAGGGGAATCCTTATAGGATCTTAAATAATCTAAGGGAATTTTCATATTAACTATGGGAATTTTGGGAGAATCTTTGAGGGCCTAGGCCAATCTAAAGGAATCTCTATAAAATCTTTGAGAGGTTAAGGGAATCTTGATGGAATCTTAGAGAATCTAAGCGAATCTACATAAAATCGATGATCTTGATGGAATCTTAGAGAATCTAAGCAAATCTACATAGAATCTATGGAAATCTTGGGAGAATCTAGGGTAATCTTTATAGAATCTAAGGGTATCTAGGTGTAATCTACATAGAATCTTGACAAATCTAGAGGAATCTTGGAATACTCTTTAGAAATCTAGAAGAATCTCAAGAGAATCTTAGAGAACCTATGGAAATCTTAGAAGAATATTTGAAAATCTAAGAGAATCTAAAGGAATGTTTATAGAATCTTAAAGAATCTCGAGGAATCATCAACGGATCTTGGGGAATATAGGAAAAAATTGATGGAATCTCAAAGAATCTAGGGGAATGTTTACATTGCCTTAGAGAATCTAAGAGAGTATAGAATCTTTATTGAATGCCTCGACATTCGGCTTCTGGTCGAATTTGTATAATCTCTTATAGTACAACCACTTGTATATATATACAATTATATAAGATGCCCCCTTGCGTGTAGAGATTCTGATCATGGTCGTCAGTGCATGAAATCAACGGTTCTAATCAAAAGCTCCAGATAAAATTTGGGGCTTTTGATCTGGTCCGTTGGATCAAAGGTGAGGGAGAAATCCTAGCCCTTGATGCATGAGGGCATGCACTATGTCTCTAAGCTTTGGGATCAAAAGAGGCATGTGAAATCATAGCCCTTGATTTTTTATAGGAAGGTGCAAGGAAGGTCCCTTAAGGGTGGATTTAAAGGAGCCAATTTTAGCCATTAGATTAAAAGAGGGAGGATAAATTCTAGCCATTAGTTTTTTTTATTAAATTGAAAGTTATTTGTATTAAAGAAAGTGAGGTGACACACGTATTTAATAAAAGGGTAGTGAGGTGGCAAAGCATTTATAGATGGATATTATAGGAAGCTTTCCTTTTTTACATCGCCATCAAATGGCCATAACTTGCAGTAGAGGTGTCGGTTGAAGGTGGGCCCACGCCTTTAGGTTCTTCTCGTCGAGAACTTTCCAATGAATGGTGTTTTGGCATCGCTGTCGCAGTTGGAGCCAATACACTCGAAGTCTAAGAATCTTCTTGGAATCTTAGAATTTTTGAATTTTTTCCTTTTTCCTTTGTTGAAATAAGTAATTTAAGTTTCTCAGAGTGTCCATAAAGTTGGTATTTCAGGTTCAATTGTAGATATGCGACATTGCATTCTAGCAATTGTAATTGCATTCTAGCACTTGTGATGCAAAGTGTTTATCTAAGTACAAAAAGCACATGCATGCACTTTTTAAGTGCATGTGTGATATTTGGTGTTCGACATGCAAAATGGGTATGCATGCACGTTTAGAAGCCTCCACGAAACTCTCTATGCATCTTATCATGGTGATGGAATGACACCTTTTTCATAGTGCAAGCATATGGCTTAAAGGCGTGCTATTTTGTTTTCAAATATTTTTGGACTTGGACATGTGAACAGGCTTTGAAATCCCAGGTTGTGGCTACTATAGAAATTGGCACCTGAATTAAACAACTACCATTTACAAAATTAAATCAAAAGCCCCATTTTCATTATAAATTTAAAAAAATACCACCAATTGCAAAAATTTGAAGGCTACAACTGAACTAGTCAGTACTTTATAATCTCTAAGCCAATTTGGAGGGGCGTCCCTGCCCTGCGACTGCCCGAAACAAGGAATATGTCATTACATCAACTAAAATATGAGAGGAAAATTTAAGAATTCGACCTTCTGAAGGACCAAAATCATGACCATAGATTGTGAAGATGATGTTATCCAGACCCTAACCATCAAGCTCCCATTGCCAAACTAAAGAAAATGATATCTTCTCCTTAAACTTGGGGTCTGCAATGGACACACTGACGGAGAACTTTGACCTAATCAGAAGTGAAATCAAGAAATCACAACAGATAGAATATATAGGAATGGCCATACGAACGGCAAGAAACAAACACAGGCAGGCAGGGGTTTGAAGGTTGAGGGACCTCATTCTGCCAAAGGAGGCACGAATTTGTTTGCTTCCTGCTCTTGTATTGAATTGTCAAATTTGCCTGACGATTTGCCTTTATAGCCTGAGTTTGATTTTTAAAGAAATACCCCTATTACATTCATTCTACAGCTGCAACAGAAGCACACCAAAAAAGTGAATATCAAACCACAGTGGCCCAATGCTGCATCATTGTTGCCGTGGTGTCACCCGATTATTTGCAGAGAAACACCGCCCTCTAAACTTTTTTTTGTCCATAGTTCATACGCTTCTGTATTTTTTTTCCCTGCACCCAAATCACCCATATGCATTAATTGCCATACATGGCACCCTTTCACTAAAAGGACCCTTTCAATTGTCTTATGTGGCACCTTTTAGCAGTATGCCATGTGGCACACTCTCAGCCATCCATGCAGGCAAAAGGACAGCGAAATAATCTGGGCCGTCGATAAGGGCAACGGTTTTATAATATAAGATTTTTGCATTCCACTTCACTTCTTGCTTGAAGTTAAGAGCAAAAGGCACAATGGTGAATGATAAACTGAGAGTCCAAAAGTACCTTTTGGGCCTTGCACGTTTACCATCATCATGCTAATAATGTATTGAATGGCCACAGGTAGGTATGGGACTATCCTCTCATTGTATCTTATGCTTTCAAACTTTTTTTTGGCTTGAAGAGGGAAAGGCTTTAAAGAGAAACATGTCAAGGATTTGCTACTTGAAGTTTTTGTGCAGTTTTGATATGAGACAAGATAGGATCTGGGTCCATTGCATATTATTCCTATACAATGAATGGTAGTGAGCTATACTCTACAGTTTGTGGTAAGCCTTATATGATTTTCTTACAAGGCATCTCTGATGTTTGTTTTATCCTCCTTTTCTTTACCCTCTTTTCCCTAACCCTCTTGGTGTTAGCGGGGACTCGGATTGGCATGCCATTGCCATATTGCCTAACCAATCTAGTTTGCGCCATCAAATTTTGCCAATGGTAAATTCGGACTATTCTTTGTATGGAACTATAGAAGTTAGAATGATCAAACCAGGTGTTCCATCTACTTTATTTGAACAAAAGGGTATTGATGTGTCTGCCAATTTCAGCATAATTGCATTGAATCGCCCAAATTCGAAGAATTAGGCTGTCAGAAATGACAATGGGGTGGAACGAAGGAGCTATGCATCTCGATGCAGAGGAAGTCATAGTCGGTTCATCAGAGTACGTGTCGCGGTAGAAATTGATACCCATGCAATGCCAGGGGTTACACGGGACTACCAAGGGCAGCTAAACCGCAAACATGGGCAAGAATATAAAAGAAAACTATAAACACTCAAAGTGCAAAACTGAATCTTCTTAATCCCTAAGGAGTTGCCCAACGGGATATTCCACTTCGCGCTACAAAGATGGACACTTAAAATTAATGTTGGCAATCAATGATCTTAATTGATAGAGTATAAAGTAACCTACGCCACCTGAAGGTTTCTGGAAGAAACCGGGCGGCGGCGCCACGAGCGGCGGCAGCCGCGAGTGGCGGCGCCGCCAGGTTTCTTCCAGAAACCTTCTGGTGGCGTAGGTTACTATACGTGGCCTTCGTTACCTCCCGATTACCCCAAAAGCCAGAGATCCAGAAGCCATAGCTGAGATCCAGAAGCTTTCGAAGCTGTTTTCGTTATTCCAGAAGCCATAGCTGTCTCAGCATCGTTGAGAGCCAAAGAAACACAAAAATCGCTTGCAATCGCTGCCACAGAAACACAGAAATGTAAGGAAAATTAATCTTGCATCATTTTTGAAGTCCGGCCAGTGTTTATGAGAAGTAAGTATGCTGGATAGGTCTGTGTTTTCAGCAAAGCAGATCCTTTTCCAAACTCGTTTCAAGATAGAGTTTCTTCTAGGCTATGCGTTCTTCCATTCCGGCGAGGCTATGACGACATGAGATGCTTGGCTATGCTTGGCTATGGCGACCTGGAACCCTTGCAATAGGGAATGGGGAATGCCCAGAGAACAGAGAACACTCTGCCCATCGCTGCCCAGAGAACACTCTGTTGGCGGCGCCACCAGATCGCCGCCAGACCAGGAACCCAAAAATTACTTAGAAAGAAAACCCCCGATAATCTTAAGTAATCGGGGGGTGACGAAGGTTACGTTGCCCACAAAGACAAAAGTGCCCGGTTTGCAATGGTTTGCAAAATGTATGGGTTTGGAAGTATTTGTGGGCTTCATTGGGAAGAAAACCATTGTGTATTTGGGAGCAAGAATTAGGGCTTTTGTGTACGATTGGTATTCCGCTAGATAGGCGGCAAAAAGTTTGGAAGACTTTTTTGCAAGTGAGGGTAGGTCATGGCAGGCAGCCCGCATTTTTCAGAGTTTTTAAACTCGTGTAAGCTCCCCTTTGTATTTTTCAGTTGCACAATGGCGACGACACAGGGGCGGTTGCATAGGGGCTATGCTTCTCTTGCACAAGAGTTGCAAGCAGTGTTAGAGTCGTTGTTGCAGATTCGGAGACCGCAAGTCGCAGTTCCTTCAGATTCCATTATTTTCCCCTTGCAAAATGATCGATTCCATCTGCTCATCCGAGTTCCCATTCTTCTGTGCTCCTCTTTGTCATTTTCTTAGGTTATGCTATTACCATCATATGGTTCAATGTGTCAAGGTTTTGGTTAATTCTTAGTGTTGCAGATCAGTGTTGTTACTGTTGATGCAGCCATGAAGCGTTGAAGTGAAGCTTCTACTCATAGTTATAGATCTTTATGCCGCGCAAGTTATAGCTCATTTGCAAATGTTGGACTAAAAGCCCAAAGTGTCCATTAGATTAGATGGCTTTAGTCCTAACCTCTGCAACAGGTTTTAAGGATCTTTGCCCTTCGCTTGTTGCTTAGCAGGTTTCGGGGAGCTTTCCCTTCGCTTCTCGGCACAAGATCTTCATTGGCTTGCCCCGATCTTTTGTGTTTTATGCCTTTCGGTTGTACTTAGAAGTTTGTGGAGCTATGTCAATGCATACACCATGATGAAGGTAAGGCCCATTCAGATCCAGTTGATTGATCATATCGAAATACCACTTGTTCTGATTGTTTAGCTTGATGTACAATTTTATTGTAGAAAGATAGCTTGGTTTATTGCTTGATGCTCATTGGTATCACTCAAGTTCGAGTCCTTAAGCAACTTAGATAATTGTTTAAAGGGAAAAACTACAAAATAGCCATATGTTTTGACGAATTTCACGACATACTCTTGAGTTTTCATAAATTTTTGTAATGCCCTTGATCCAACGTATTTGGCCCTATAGAATTTTGTATATCATCAAATGCCCTTCTATTTTACATATTTCATACGAAGCCCTTCTAAATGGATGTGCTTTTTTAAATAATAGCAACAACAACTGGTTTTTGTCATCGATTCTGCATCAACTAAGTTCTGCCACAACAATTCTCCCATTAGCAATTTGCAAAGAGACTTTTAATGATTCTATCAACAATTTTCACAAAAAAAAAAAAAAAAAAAAATGCTAGCAGCAATTTTGCAAGTGATTTCTGGAGCAAGGATTTGACATCACTAGTTTTTATTTTTGAATAGAAAACAGAGCAAAGATTTAAACGTTCTAACCTGATGGAATCCCAGTGGAAATCCTAATTCGACCTCACCTGATGGAATCCCAGTGGAAACCCTAATTCGACCTCACATGCTTGAATCCGCTCTTCATTGCCGTATAGATATGAATATCTCTGAATACATTAATCTTGCATTTTTTCAAGGGCATTTGCCAAAGCAAAATTGAATGCGAGTCCATCTCCTTCAAAAGCCATATAGTAAAACTATCTAATATTCTGATCATGGCTCTCGAATTTGATGGTCATATTTAGAAAGAACCCTAATCAGATTATCAGGATAGAAACTGTATCATCTCTCATCTAAAAAGTATTTGATGAATTGTGTAGAATCTTAAGGGCATTTGAGTAATTAAGGTACGTCTTAAGGACATTTGAACAATTTTCAATAACACAAAATACTAATTATATTGACCAAGGGCATTACAAAATTTTATGAAAACTCGGGAATGTCATGAAATTTGTCATAAAACTATTTTATAGTTTTCCCACGTTTAAACCATCGTTACTTGACATAGAATCTTATTAAATGTTTAGACCATTATTATTTGATGTGAAAATTCCATTGTGTATTCAATCATTTTTTTAGGCATATTTTTATGCTGTTCATATTCCAATTTTATGGTTTCCATCATAGCGGCTAGATTTAGCCTCAGATTTATGGCCATAAAGCAGGATTTAGCCATACTTGTTCAGCCAGACCATAATATGAAAATTTTATCTGTTAACCAATTCAAAACACATGTCATGCAGTTGCATGACAAAAAGGATTGTGCTTACTAACAGCGCAAATTCAAGTCACAAAACACAAGCATTGATAACAATCCATATGATGAACCAACATTTTTACAGAAAGTTCATGTTCTTAGGGACTTTATCGAACAATAACTGGAGGCAAATCTAAAATTAGATAATAAAGACATCTCCAAAATTGACAATGGTATAGCACTCCTTGTGATCTTGAGCATCTGATATCACAATGGAAGAGACTATCCATTGTCAACAAGATGTAATTCAAAACAAGGGAAAACAATAACATACATTGGTTCACAGTTAAGGATCAGGAATCAAACTATGGCCAGAGCGAACACTTTGGTTACTCACATTGAGCCACTGTCAGGCCCTTGTCTTAACTTCTAAAGAGGACAGACACACTTCCCTTACTAATATTTGCAAAGCCGCACTCTTTCATTACCATTTTCTGCACAGGTTCTATTCCAACTCCAAATTCTTTTTGCAGTTGAACATTACATCTCTGTATCTGTAAGAAAGCTCAACATTTTAATGAGACTAACTCGATCTTACACTGACTTGGTAGTTTACATAGATACCTGCTTCTCGCGGAGCATTGCAACGAAAACATTCTATGCGACTTGCAAAGTTGTGCTCATTGCATCCTGATCTGCTTGACATCAGCCAAAGATAACACCAGTATTTAGACGTGGCTTACCAAAAACTATACTGTAAAGAAGCATACAGTACGCTGAGACATGCTATTTGTATTTGGCAAGGCCTCCAAATTCATATACCACAAAATATTGGTTGTCAAGACTAAATAGCAGGTTTATTTTACATAACCACTTATATCCAACAAAAGCAACAGAAAGGGCAACGATCAATATAAAACTCAGTTAAAAAGGAAGAGTCAGGCAAGTAGCTCAAAAAATAAACTTACCAAGAGAAAGAGTTATTATATTTGCAGAACGGGAGCCTTTATTATATGCACAAAGGATGCTTTATAAAATAAGTTACCTAGTGCAAATCCAGTCGCCAGATTTCCATCCCGATCTTGCACCGCCTCCTCCACTATTAAAAGACGATCCAAACCCATAACTTCTGGAACCTCTGCCTCCAGACTCAGGGCCTCTATCATAACCTCCCTGAGGACCCTCCAAAGACTCGTCTTTGTAAGCGCCACATCGAAAACAATTATTTCTGCTGGCGAAGTTATGAGCATTGCAGCTACCGGCAGAACAATACCAGTCACCGGGTCTAACGTCACCGCTGCCAAAGCTAAAGCTTCCGCCATAGCTACGACCAGAGCCATAAGCAGGGGCTGAGGATCCATAGCCATATCCACCGCCACGGCTAGGGTAGGCATCAGAACGGGCGGGGGGGCCTGGGGGTGCCGCGGGGCCTCCGGCGGGTCTCAACTCCTGGCAACGCTGGCACGATTCGCGACGGCTGAAGTTGAGGTGCTGGCAGTTTGGGCAGTCCCAATCGCCCGGTTTCTTGCTCATCGCTCCTCCAATTTGCTTCTGCTTCTCCGCCTGATCATACGATGATGATGCTGATGATCTAGGGCCCCTTTCCCGTTTGGGAAAGCAAAGAAATGAAGCGGCCTTGCCTGACGGCCGCCCGTCAATGTGATGCTCGCGCGTACTTTTTCCTCGTCAACATTTCAAACAAACACCACCCCCAAAAATCCCCTACCCGCTCCTACAGCCCTCATATTACAACTTTTCAAATGGCTCTAAATTACCATTCTCCGTGTTTCTTGTCATTTTGGCTTCACCGGGAGCAAATCCGGTGTTGAGACCACGCTACAAGAATTAATGCGGAGTTGCCCACGAACACTAATTTTCTCCTTTCGATGTTTTCCATACAATTTGCATTGAGCTGGCGGTGCCCAAGATCTTCGCTAGGAGTAGTCACCATCTAGGATATTGGAGCATTCCCAAGAAGAAGTATAATGTATAAGATAAGATAAGATAAGAATTTTTACGTCCACGAAACCTTCTACTTGCAATTCTGGGCTGGACACGCTTGACAACCCAGAATTGCAAGTGGGTCTTTCACTCAACGTAAAAACTAGGTATGTTCAATTCTTGCCCCTGCGCTAGTCAGATCATGCCATAATGGCAAGTTTCAAATCAAAAATCCTACCTTCATCACTGCGATTCTTGTTTTACTTGCATTCCGGAAGGGCATCCCTGTTTTACTTGCAATCTGGCATGATTACCCTGCATTCCGCTGATTTACTTGCATTCTGGCTGATGTTTACTTGCATTCTGGCTTCAAGAATTGCCCGCATCGCCCTGTTTCCACAGCAAGAAAGCCCACTAAATGGGCTTTCCTATATACTAAATTGCAAGTAGAAGAAAATTATTGTATACGTGAAGGCAGGTGAGAGGAAATTTAGATGGGTAGAAAAAGGAGAATTATGGGTAAGAGCAGCAGAATTGCAAGTAAAATACATCAGAAACGCAGGTACATAATTGTCGAGTAAAAACAGTGAGGAGACTTTTGCGCCCGTTCAACAAATTTAAAAGAAATGTTGCCATGTCGTGCATCATGGTTGGCTCTATAGCCTGAATTTCTTCTAACCTGCCTTTACGTTTTAAGGATATAGAGGAAAAAAGGGTTTTCCCAAAACTTGGTTGGGCTATAGTGTGATTCCACCCTAAGATCTAGAATAATATTTTTGACCAAAAACAGTAAATAAAAAGGGGAAAAACCACAAAATACCCTTATGATTTGACAAATTTCACCAGATGTCTCTAACTTTTCATAATTTCATCAAATGGCCTTGGTTAACATATAATGTATTTTGTATTTTTTGTAAATTATTCAAATACCCTTAAAATTTATGTTAATTCCTCAAATGCCCTATTATTTTTATTTTTATTTTTTTTGAAGGACGACAATCTATTATCAAGGAAAATCAAGATACATACAAGGAACCTGTGACATGGGACTCAAAGAGGACGAAATGGTCCACTAAGCAAAACCACCCATACACAGTACATAATCATATACCTTGTGCCACCTTGAGGCATTTAATGGCCTCATCACAATCAACATGTTCTGCAACATCGAGATGATCATCAACAGACATCAAGTTATCATACACCTAAATAGAACGAGGCAGGATAGCCTCATGACATGACAAAACAAACTTCTTCCTCGCTGCCTTCTTCCAATTGACCTGTTGCCATGACTCTTTAGCGCACTGAAGATTAGGACCATCAGCCATAACAACCTCAGAAGCATGAGAAGCAGAAACAACAACGGGGAGAGTGGTAGGACCTATAGCTGCAGCTGACGGTGCTAAGGCCGGCACCATTGAAACTGTGTGTAGAGAATCTTCTATAGCCGAGGAATGCAAGGCAACTGGCAAAGGTTGATCATGAATAGATGAAGAAACAACAATAGGAGCTTGAACCTGAGAAGAATATTGAACAGATGCCTTAGATGTACGAGTACCTCGACGAAAGCTAGCAAAAGCCTCCTTATCAGGAAACAAACAGGCTAATTCTGGACCGTTCAGAAGCTTAAGATCCAACTTCTTATATCAAGGCCCGCTCTTCACAACTACACAATCTGGTAAAGGCGAGTCCACATAGAAACACAAATCCTTGGACCATTCATGAGGGAGTGTGAGATATGAACCCCAAGTCCCGTTGCAATTGCAACTAGAAATTGATGAGCCATTAGATCAGGAGGAAGATTAGGTAACGAGAACCAGCAAGGCATCTTTAATGCATGAACTGTATCTGGTGTAAAGCCAGGATAGTAATACTGGTACATTATATATTCCCCACCAAGTGGATCAATCCCTCTTGATACCAAAGAGTCCACTGCATCACTACTTTCAAACATAATGAGAACAAAGTTTTTTGCCAACAACTTGATGGACTGGAAAGGAGGAAGTTGAAGGCGTGTCAGAAGCCGCGATAACCAAACACGGAACCGTGAGAAATCTAAATAGCCACCAGTAAAATACCCAAGAACTGCACAGGAAGATAAGTTCTCAGCACACTTAATATGAGCTTGATGGTCCACCTCAACCACAGGAATACCAGAAGCTTGAACCACATTCTGACAGTCAGACTGGTAAAATATGTCATCTGGAGACAATTGTTGTTGAAGTTGAATCTGTCGGGCTTTTAATGTGTCCAATAATGCGGACAACTGATCCTTACTTCCTTCAGACAATACCTGTAAAGCAACTGCTACCCTTGCCTTTCTAGATGCACTAGCTATATCCTTACAAAGCCAATCGCTAAATCTTTGATATGAAACTTTTGTAACCGAATCAGATGATTTCCAAGCACTGTTATTTGCCTGAGGCTGAGGAACTACATTAGGACTGGAATCTGTACCTGGTGGATGCAAATTCCCATTAACTTTTGCTCCCTTACTCGCAGCGCCTTGCAAGGGAGGAAAATCCCTTTCTTCAAGAACCACTGGAGTAGCCAGCGCCGAAGGCAAAGAAGTTTCAACTGAATTATTTACCTCTTTTTGCGCAGCAACTGGGGGATCACGTATCACCAAATTGGTGATAGACTCACGCCGTTTTGTCGCTGCCTTGGATGCTGGAACCATATCTGTCTTCCCCATCCCTACTATAAGTGGCCGAAATCAGATAGACCCAAATCCGGCCCCTAACCTGATAGCAAACCCTAACAAAATTGATGTTGATGGAGAGCTCTCGGAATAAGCTTTCCAACGAACTAAAGATCATCAAAAACGGAGTTCAGATGCTCAAGTTACAAGGAAAAACGCCGGCAACCCTAAGCGTCGTGCCTCAAAAATGCCCTTGAGACCTATAACGTGTGTTTTTCTCCAAATTTTAAAAGTTCCAAATTCGTAAAATACTCTTAAGTATTAACCAAATTATTGCAATGCCCTTGAGCAATGGCATTAAGCATTAAAAATTTACATAAATTGAAGGATATGCGTTGACCAGTGACATTTTGTGAAATTTATAAAATGTTAGGGGCATCTGGTGAAATTCATCAAAACATAAGAGTATTTTGTAGTTTTTCCCTTAAAAGGATACTAGCTTAAGACTCCTAGATCACTTTTATACACAAAATATTTTTTTTTTTTGAAGGACGACATACTGTTATTCAATATTTCAGAAGAAGTACACACATAGATGCAGAGACAGAAATAAAATCTCAGCAGACAAAGATAATCCACTGAGTGCAGCCACCTATCTATGCATAAGATAAGATACCCAAATGTTCCTCAAAAATCAAACGTTTTTTCTCAGGAGCAAGCTGAGAACATAGGTATGCCTTCACCAATCTGTCTTGCGCCTCGTGAAGAAGTTGGTCGACACTAATTGATAAGCCTTTGAAGATACATATTCGCCTTCTTTTCCAAATAGACCACAACAACCAGCCTGAAGCTAAGTGGAAAGCCTGTTGCTTCAAGCTATTCCAAGTGGAAGGATAAATGGCGAGAAGCACCTGCTGGCTAGTCAAGACCACATGGAAGAGAGATCGTAACCATGACCAAACTGGCTAAACTTGGTCACATAGAAAAAAGCAGTGCTCGATACTCTCAACTTGCCACTTACACAGTGGATAGAGTTCTGAAATGCGGGGATAAAACTTATGAACCAGCACATTAACCCGCAGACATCTGTGAAGGAGTTGCCACCATAAGGTAGAAACTTTGGGATGCAGCAATTTATTCCAGACCCAGGACCACATACGCTTCCACTGAGGAGGGGGAATGCGGAGCTACCAACCAGCCCGAGGGGGGACAATGTCAACATCAACCAGCTTTTGATATAATGAATGCACAAGACGACGTGCATTAACAATTTGGGGACCAGTCCAAATAGGCATATCAACTGATTGTGAAGGAGCGTTTGGCAGAATGCCAGCCAACTTTTGCCACAGAGCTCTGTCCCATCGAGATGGCATAAACTTAGTCTGAAAAGCATCCCAAGTCAACAAGTGTCCTGCCTCATACCAAGCACCAACTGTGAGAATACCAGCACGCCTCCAACGCCGCTGAGTCAATGGATGTATAGTAGCACACAGAGGCGTGTGATTATCCAGAGGAATCCACCAACACAGAGAATCTGCCTGTGGACATACACCTGGATTAATCTTAAATAACACACGAACTGTCTCCCAAGAATCAAGTAGTCCCTTCAAGAAGGGGAAAGCATTCGGATATGGACGAAGCTGATCAAAGAGACACCAGGAAGAACTGCCCTAAGTGCCGGTTTCCCAAAAGGAATACACTGCCCAAGTGCTTGCACCAATCTCATTCCAGGCGGATGTACCATACCCACCAAGTAGCGACAAATGAATTTAGATATCATAATTTTACTCTGTAAATGAAAGTCAATCATACCTAGACCTCCAGCAAATTTTGGTTTGATACATGTGGACCAAGTGACCTTCACAACTACACCTATCTCAGTACCTGCCCAAATGAAGTTACGGACAATTGCGACAACCTCTTGAAACTTTGTTTGTGAGGCAAGCACAGCAGATGCCATATATACATGAGTGTTGCTGAGAACCTGCTTAGCAACTACTATCCGCCCTGCCAGAGAAAGCTTAGCTGTATTCCACCAAAAAAAATGCTTACGCAGGCCTTTCACGATAACATCCCATGCATCTGAAGTAGAGATATGTATACCTACAGGAATGCCCAAGAGTTTAGTGGCCTTCCCTTGAGGAAGCACTTTCCACGGATACTCGTAAATACAGGGAGGAACATCCACATCCAAAGTCCATAAAATGCATCATTAAAAAGATGTATCTTCAAAATATGGGTCCCATTAAACAATAATTGATAAGAAGCACCAAAGATGAACCATCAACAACATAGACAAGGTTCTAAAGAGGAATACAAACAATATCCCTTTGACCGAGAGAGAGAGAGAGATTGAACAATATGTAAGGACACTTAAGCGACACTTACGTATTATGCTGCCTTAATGTCCAACCTTATATTGACATGTGACAGTTTTCTTTGTGTATTAAATTTACTTGCATTTTGTTTTTTCTTAGCATTTTGTTTTCTACTTACGTTCCAATTTTACTTGCATTCCAAAAACACAGGTTCAAATACAAAGCAACATTCTAATTTTAAATACAACTACCAACATAAATTCAAGGATTTCATTACTATTCCCGATAGCAAAAAGTTTATTCATATCAAAATTGCAGTGTAAAGATAACACCAGAACATTGTCGAACATTTTAAAGAAACAGTATCAAAGGCTACTCAATAGATTATCCAGTAGATTATCAAAAAGTTCTAAGACTTTATGGCAGATTATCAAAGATTATTAAAAGCAGCTAATTTACAACATGTAAATCGAACACACAGTTTTGGAACGTACGGCCTAGAATGCCATTGAATTGATGTAATGCCACCTTCTTCTTGAGATTATCCCAATAGCAATTAAAAAATGCATCCTCTTCAATATCCTTATCTTCCACACTAACTGACTGAACCATCTGGTTAACAGATTTTAAAAGTAAAACTAAAGCAGACGAAGAAGCCAAGACTAAAACAGATGCAGAAGGTAAAGTTGCACGATTATTGTAGGGACCTTGAACATTTTTATCCAATTGTACTTTATCGTGGTCATGCAGCTCTTCCTTGTAAACATCTTCAAACATACATTCTTTATAAATATATTTTAGTACCATTTGAATCAAATGGCTTTTTAAGATTTCCTTGCAACCTTTACCCATAAATTTGCAGTCTTGTCATACATGACAATCAATTAACAAAGACACACTACTAAAAAACATCAATAAAAATGCCCCTATCATGTGATGTCTAGTGATCTTCATTCCAACATTAATATGAACACCGACTCGAGACAACTTAGAAATCAAGGCCGTCCGCCCATTTTTCCCTTGAATGAGTCGCCGACACCAATCAGCTTCATCATGTATTTCAGCCATATTGACGTCTTTCTATCACTAATACGATGTTTGACAATAAACCATGTCTATTCTAAGAATGGGGCTCGCATGAAAACTACAAAAACCTCCCTAGATAGGCTTCTCATTCATCGCAGCAAATTTTCTACAATGGTAGATAGTGGGTAGTCGCACACATGAGAACTACCCACGAAAAAATAAAGGGAATGTCCAATTATACAACTTGGACCCTAAAAAATACAATGCTAATAGATATTTGGTTTGTCTAGCTACTGAAAGCTTATCATCGGGACTAAAAAACCCTGCCCTTTTGGGTTTTCGAGGAAAAACCCTAGTGATAAGCCTTCGGCAAGGGGCTTTGACAAACGTAAGGCTGAAAAATCGCTTCCAAAAAACCCACGAATGGAGAAGTCGAAGCTGCTGTCGCTTGCCAACCTGTACTGTTATGATTTGAATAAAATGTCTAGCACAATCACTTAACAAGAGCTATGAGTTAACTTATTCAAAGATGACTATAACTTCACAACTGCTAGATAATTAACCATTAAATTGATTTTACTGTAGCAATGAAAATTATCACTGTAGCAATAAAAACCAATGGAAGTTCAAATCTTAATTCTCGATAGCCCAGGCATTCATCATGTGATGAATCCGCATCAAATGATCTATCTTTTGAGTTACAATCAATACTTCTTAAATACTAGCTAGGTCGGCACCGATTCACAGAGAATCGGCCCATATTTCTTAGTCGTCGGTTATGCTCCTTCTATTTCAACTTTTGAATATGTCTTGCCTCCATTTGACCGTCAATATTTCATAATTTTAAACTTTAACCTTATAGGTTAACATAACCATTGCATTTTAATTTTTATACTTAGGTTAACCACCATTATGGTTAACTAGGTTCAACTCTGGACAACTGAACCCTATGGTATACTGTGTATTCTCACAAAAATACCTCAGTTATCACATGGATCTACTAAGTATCAACATATTATAATATGAACACAATCTTTCACTCTCCCTTCATACTTAATCTGTGCAACTTATCATGCTCCTCATATTGCTGAACTTACTATCAGATAATGGTTTAGTCAATAAATCTGCCAACTGCATATCTGCATGAACATATTGAACTTGAATTATATTCCTCTTCACCAAATCTCGAATAAAGTGCATTTCAAGTTCTATGTGCTTTGTCCTTTCATGCATCACAGGATTTCTTGTCATGGCAATACAATTAGTACTGTCTGATTGTAAAACTAGAGGATCTTCTTGTTTCATGTTAAGTTCTTCTAATAGTCTTCTGATCCAGACTAGTTCCTTTGCAGCCAGAGTAGTTGCTGAATTTTCAGCTTCTGCAGAAGATAATGCAATAGATTTTTGTTTCTTGCATTTCCAAGAGATAGGACCTCCTCCCAACATGAAAATAAATCCAGATGTAGATCTTCTCTCATCAAGATCTCCTGCCCAGTCTGAGTCACTAAATGAGTTGAGATCTAGATTTTGACTGTTAAACATAATTCCAAAGTCAATTGCACCTCTAAGATACCTTAGAACTCTTTTTGATGATTGCCAATGAGCTGCACCTGGATCATTGCAATACCTACTTAACATGTTAACAGCATAAGCAATGTCTGGTCTGGTACTATTAGCCAAATATAACAAGCATCCAATCAGCTCTCGACATGGTACATTTTTCATCTCATTCCTTTCCTTTTCAGATTGTGGACAAATTCTGCTAGAAATTTTACTGCCAAGAACTATTGGAGTTTTAACAAGTTTACAATCTTCCATATTGAATCTCTTTAATACTCCTTCTATATTTTGCCCTTGAGATAGAGACAATATCTTGTTTTTCCTGTCTCGATGCACTTCTATACCTAAAATTTTCCTTACTTCTCCTAAATCAGACATTTTGAATTTGTCACTTAGAATGTTCTTGCATTTTTGTAAAATCTCACCATTACTGCTGGCCATGATGTTGTCATCAACATATAAAGCAATGTAATAATATTCTGGACCCTGTTTGAAGAGATAAATATTCCCACCATTATTTAATTTAGCAAAGCCTTGCTCCTTCAGATAAGTGTCTATATGCAAATATACCATTGCCTTGGGGATTGTTTCAATCCGTAAACTGCTCTCTTTAATTTCCATACTTTATCTCCCCCTTGCTCAAAACCAGATGGTTGTCTCATATATATATATATATATATATATATATATATATATATATATATATATATATATATATATATATATATATATATATATATATCTTCTTCTAGTTTTGCATTTAAAAATGATGTAGTGACATCCATGTGGTGCACCTCTAGATCTTTTGCATTTGCCATAGCTAACAGCATCCTAATACTTGCCATCTTGACTATGGTGAAAAGGTATCTTCGTAATCCACTCCATACTTCTGTGTAAATCCCTGTGCAACTAGCCTTGCCTTGTGTTTGATAGTTTTATTGTCAGTCCCCTGTTTGATCTTGAAAATCCACTTGCAACCAATTACATTCTTCCCTTTTGGAAGATCAACTATATCATAGGTGTCTGTACTGTTAAAAGCATTTAATTCATCCTCCATAGCCTTTTTCCACTGTAGTCTATCTACATCATTAATAGCTTCTTCAATAGTCTTGGGTGCCTCTTGATCTAGCAAGGCTAGTATTTCTACTAGACTCAATTCACTAAATTCTTGTCTGATTCTTTTGCTTTTCCCTAAGGAGTCTCTATCAAAAAGTTCAATATTTATCTTTGCTTCTTCCTGGAAGATTTGAATTTGAGTTCTCCTTTTTTTTATGATTTCTCCTTCTTCTGCTGCAATATTATCTGCATCATTTGTCCAAGTCCCTTTGATCCTGCATATTAGTAGAGTTAGTATTGGCTTCCTCATGATCATCACCACTTGTGAACTCATTATCTATATTCTTCAATTCTTGTACCAATTCTTTTGCTTTAGCCATATCAGGTTTAAATCTGCTCTTTTTATAACATTGTTATTCATCAAATGTCACATCCCTGCTTACCACAATTTTCCTTTTCTCTAGATCAAACATTCTATAGGCTTTGGACTGTTTGTCATACCCTACCAAGTAAGTAATTCTGGCTCGATCATCAAGCTTTAACCTCTTCTCTTTTGGCACATGTACATAACCTAGGCATCCATAGATCTTTAAATTTTCATAGCATGGTTTTGTTCCAAACCAAAGTAGCTCTGGTGTTGAGCCATTAATGCTTGTTGATGGCAGAATATTTTGTATTTCTACAGCAGTTTTTGTTGCCTCTTCCCAGAGAAAATTCGGTAGTCTTGCATGCTTTATCATAGCCCTGACAACATTTAAGATGGTCCTATTTTTCGTTTCTGCAACACCATTTTGCTGAGGGGAATGGCTACAACTTAATTGTCTCTGAATTCCTTTCTCTTTACAATACCTTTGAAATTAGTGGGTAAGTATTCTCCTCCTCTGTCTGAACGTATCTTTTTGATTTTCTTGTCTGTCACTTTAGTAGCAAATGCTTTAAATGCCTCAAAGGCCTCGTCTTTACTTCTTAAGCAAGCAATTTTTGTTCTTCTACTAAAGTCATCAATAAATGTCATAAAACACTTTTTTCCTCCAATGCTTCTTACATTCAATGGACCACATAGATCTCTGTGTATGATGTCCAACACTCCTTTAGCTCTCTTGTGATATTTTTCAAATGGAAACCTAGTATGCTTTCCAAGCATGCAGCCATAGCAAACATTCTTCCCAGCAGTTAGCTCATTGGATTTAATTAGACCCTGTTTGATCATGAGTTCCACATTCTTGTTGCTGGTATGATGCAATCTCTCATGCCAGGTATTGATATCAGGAGCAATGATAGCATTTACAACTGGCAAACAATTATTATTTAAACCAAAAAGATTTCCAACTCCTTTTCCAAAAAACTTGATTTCAATATGTAGCATAATAACAGGGGGCTTTCTTTGTGTTTTTGTACGCTTTTCACTAAGGTTTTCCTATGATTTTGTGATGTATTCAAATGGATGTACTAATGCGTACATCTAGAGTGCACCATTTCTGAGCCATTGATTTTAGCCTCTTTTTTTCCAATGGTCAACAACCAATGGCTCACAACAAAAGCCCTTTTTTTGTGCGTGTGGTGCATAATGGTCAACAACCAATGGCTCACAACAAAAGCCCTCTTTTTGTGTGTGTGGTGCATAATGAGCACATGAAGGGCTTGAAGGGCGCATGTAGTGCAGTTTCCCCGCCGGCAAAACATTTCTTATCATAACGTTTGATCCAGAGCTCTGTTTGAGATGATTTTTATTGCGTTGAAAAGCTCTCTCCGAGATCTTTTTGATAGTGTATGATATGGATATGTTTGGTTAAGTTATCTATGCTAAAACAGTAATTTTCCGGCCGGGTTTGGTAGGCTTTCACATCCTAGCAGTTGATTAATACAGGATTGCGCTATTGGATATTGTTTTATAGCTCATTCCGAATGAAGCTTGCAAAAAATTACCATGCATTTTTAGATTTTGAGGCTTCTAGATCCTTGTGCTAACAAGCAGAAAAGTTTCCCACTTTGGTTTCTCACCACAAGAATCCATGGAGGCCAAAGGCTGCTGTTAAATTCCAGTTGAAAAATGTTTGTGTATGGGTGTTGCAAACTTTATGACTTTCAGAATAATGGGATCAATCTGCTCTATCTTTATGGTAACTTTTACTTATGTTCTATTCGTTTTATTGTGATGAAATTCAAAAGCTACAGGTGATGAAAGCCTCAAATGAATTCTAGTTTTTTTTCTGGTTTGAATTCTAATTTTTTTGTCACACGGGGAGGGGAGTGGCGTCTCTAAGGCCCGAAGGGCCAAAAAATTTTTGCAACATAAACCATTAACATCCAACATATAAAAATTAAATCCCCCAACACATGACAACCAACACATAACAACCATTGACATTAACAACCAACACATAACTACCATTGACATTAATTAACACAACCATTGGGTCCAACACATTTAAATTAAAATCCCCCTTAAACCCCCTTTGGTTTGGGTGCATATTCACACGGGGGTGGCGTGGGGGCGGCGAGAGCCCTCATAATTGTATTTTGCACGTACGAAATCAACACCATATAGTATTCTGCTTGAAATCTTATAGTATTTTGCGAATCTTGTTATATAGTATAGCAAATTTTGTACTTGCATACCCCACAAATGAGGAACTTTACGTACGGTGTAGATTAAGGAATAAGGGGTGAATATGCCTATCCAACAGCTCTCGTTGCCCGGAGTCACCCCCCGTGTGAATATGCACCCAAACCAAAGGGGGTTTAAGGGGGATTTTAATTTAAATGTGTTGGACCCAATGGTTGTGTTAATTAATGTCAATGGTAGTTATGTGTTGGTTGTTAATGTCAATGGTTGTTATGTGTTGGTTGTCATGTGTTGGGGGATTTAATTTTTATATGTTGGATGTTAATGGTTTGTGTTGGAGAACAGTACATTGCATTCTGTTGAATAGAACAGTGTATCCCATGTCTACCAATTGACTAACAGAAATTAAATTTCTGACTAATGATGGCACACATATCACATCTTTTAGAACAACTGCATTCCCTTGCAAATAAACAATTCTAGAACACCAGCACATTGAACCTTTTGCAGCTCCCTATTTCCAAGTTTGAAATAACCTGTCTTGCATTGATTTTCTTCCTTCATCATCTTAGTTGAACTTGTCACTGTTTTTTCTGCTCCACTATCTAAGATCAGCATATCATTCTCAATATTAGCCTTTTCATCTTTAGAAATGGTAAAAGCTGTAATTTTACTTACCTCAACTTCCTCGTCTTCTTCACTTATGCCTTCTTCACTCTCGCGTAAAATTTACAGCAGCATTTGATTTTCCTTTGCCTCGTCCTTTGAATAATCCATTGCCCTTGCTGGATTTTCCTCTCCCTCCTTTGCTACTAGAGCATCTATTTGCAAAATGGCCTTTCCCACCACAATTATAACATTTTACTTCCTTTAATTTAGGACAATCAAATTTTAAATGGTCATGAGCCTTACAATGATAACATGGACCAACTTGTCTTTTTTCTTTGGTGTCGCTTGAATTATTCCCTTTGTATCTAGTTTTGCCAGTGTACAATACTTCAACATTTTCCTCGTAATCATCAAATAATACCTTAGTTTGCTCGAATTCAGTTCTTATCATCTCTTCATTTGTTTCTCTATTTTTTGCCACATTCTTGATTAAAGTAGCTAGTTGCTTGTTTCCCTCTACTGCTCTTGCCACATGTAAAAGCTTTTGTTGTTCTGTCATGATTACACCAGCTCCTTCAAGATCTGCTACTATATTGTCAAATTTAGAAAAGAACTTTGTGAGATCATCTTCTTCCTTAAGCCTTAGTTTCCTAAGTTATTTATCCAAAATGCCAATCTGAGATGATGATTTTTCTTCATAATGTTGAAGTAAGTACCTCCAAATTTCACTTGGTGCTTTGCCTCTGATTTTCAGCAAAATAGATGCCCCAACCTTGCTGGTTAATATGGCATCTGCCTCACTAACCTTTGCTATACTTACTGAACTTACTGCTATAGTGTCTGTTGCAACCATGTCAGAAGAGCTAGTTTCTCTCCTTTCTGCAGCCACACTAGATGATGTACTGCTTCTACCTGCCATAACACTAGTTGAACCATTAGGTTCAGAAACCAATTCCCACAGATCCTCATTCTCCAACACATTCTTAATCTGCTCTTTCCATATCTGGAATCCAGGGCCACTTTCATAAACTTTAACTCCATTGGGTAAGGATGCTCCAAATCTGCTAGACATTAATAGCCAAGCTCTGATACCACTGTTATGATTTGAATAAAATGTCTAGCACAATCACTTAGTAAGAGCTATGAGTTAATTTATTCAAAGATGACTATAACTTCACAATTGCTCAATAATTAACCATTGAAATTGATTTTACTGTAGCAATGAAAATTATCACTGTAGCAATGAAAACCAATGGAAGTTCAAACCTTAATTTTTGATAGCCCGGCATTCGTCATGTGATGAATCCGCATCAAATGATCTATCTTTTGAGTTACAATCAATACTTCTTAAATATTAGCTAGGTCGGCACCAATTCACAGAGAATCGACCCCTATTTCTCAGTCGTCGGCTATGCTCCTTCTATTTCAACTTTTGAATATGTCTTGCCTCCATTCGACCGTCAATATTTCATAATTTTAACCTTTAAACTTATAGGTTAACATAACCATTGCATCTTAATTTTCATACTTAGATTAACCACCATTATGGTTAACTAGGTTCAACTCTGGATAACTGAATCCTTGGTATACTGTGTATTCTCACAAAAATACCTCAGTTATCACATGGATCAACTGAGTATCAACATATTATAATATGAACACAATCTTTCATGTACCTCCACATTACCAACACTAGAACAAATGTGAAAAAAAAAAACCCTCCCAAAGTGGAGGGGCTGATCACGCGTGCCACGCGACAACAAAAGAAAAACCTCTTCAAATAGAGGGGCTGGTCACGCATGCCAGACGACAAATACATTAAACAATCAAAGGAGGGGGAGGTGGGTTTCAAAGAATAGAGAATAAGGTACTGTTGAGAGAGAAGAGGAAGCGTCGATGAGATGTTGACGAAGAACCTCGCCTAATATAGCGATCTCCCAACCATGGAAAGCATGCAATGCATGCATGCGAAACATGCATGCTCGCCCTCTGACCCGCACTGCCCAGCCAATTACCGAACAATCATGGTCAGTTCGGTGTTTGCAAAATTGCTTGCTGGGATTCTCGGCGGCGGTTGATGGGGGCAAGGAGGCAAGAGAGATACGGGCCCTCACCCAGGCAGGATTCAGACCCCAACACTCAACCATTGACCACATCTTCACATTGCGAGCTCTGGTTGAAGACAGCAGGAACCGCCGTCAGGATCTATATTGTTGCTTTGTGGATTTTGCAAAGGCATTTTTGACCGCGTGCTCGGGGAAAAACTATGGGCAAGATTATGCATATTTTGGGGGTTCGGTAGATTTGCGAGAATGCGATTAATGCGAGCTTTATGAAAGATGCTCGGGTCGGTTCGCGACCGACAAGCCAACCATTTGATAGTAGTATCGGGGTTCGCCGGGGATGCCCCTCTCCCCAACATTGTTTGGGCTTTACATCGATCAATTGGAGAGCTGGCTTGGCGATAATGGGGCGGCGGGGCTCACCTTCTCTACCGGATCATCAAGCGGTTAATATATGCCGATGATGTGGACCTCCTAGCTTACACACCAGCGGACATGCAACGACATCTCGATGCCACGGACACATTTTGTCAAGCGGCCCGATATCTTGGCGTCAACTTGGCCAAGACTAAGGTGGTTTTCATATCATCTTCACGACGGCCGAGGATCCCCTCCTTCAAGTTATCGAGGGCAGAATGTGGAAGTAGCATCCACATACAAATATTTGGGAGTGGAGTTTCCGTCTACTATGCTTTGGGACACATCCATGCGACTACGAAGTTACGGCTGGCTGGAAAGCACTATATGCAATGCAAAACAATAGTCATAGAGCGGAGTTGTATGATTGGACCCATCAGTCACACTGTTTCAAAGTCTTAGTGGAGCCCTGTCCTTTTATACGGGGTGGAAGTATGGGGCCCCGATGGTATCCCTCGCTACTTGGAATGACTTGGGAGCAAAAGTGAAAGCCTTCTTGGTAATGCGAGCACTAGGGGTGAAGTCCACAGTCCCATATCAAATTCTCTTTGCAGAAAACAGATTCTTGCCTCTTGAGGGCGGCCCTTGATCGCCACATTGTCTATTTTCAGAAGGAAGGTGGTCAACATGGACGATGCTCGTCTCCCAAAACTAGCTTATATCATGGCAATGGGGCCACAACGCCTCAAGGCCGGGGCTGGAGGGAAAAGAGAGCTCAATGGATGGCTAGATGGAATGTGCAGAGCACGAGGTGCATACATGTGCAAACAGAGGCGGTCGCCATAGCTTGAGGCAATATCTTGACGCTTGCTTCATCAGCAAGCTTTGGGATGCCAGCGCCCTTGAGCAGTCAAGACAAAGACACTACCGGCGCCACATAAATCCCACATTGGAGCGAGGCCCACAATGCTACCTGCGCACCCACTTGCCCATGAAAGGGCCTTGAGACTCATTGCCTCCATTCGGCACGGGGGCACATCATCTTGAATTGAGACAGCAGATGGATTGGTGAGCCACGTCGGGGTGCTCTGTCAATCTTGCCAAATGGGAGTCATTGAGGATGAATCTCATACGCTTCAAAGTTGCCCGGCATATGATCAAATCCGGGACGCTATCTTTGAGTTGGTCGCCCGGCGGCCAGCCGCTACATGTGACATTGAGCACGGCATCCGTACGGATGTTAGGATCATACCTTCAGGAGGTCATGGACATGCGAGATCAGCTATGTCCTCGGGCACACACTTGACATGTACATACACATTTATTTCATGATGATGTATACTTGTACAGTTTGACAGCATTCTTATTACTGCCACGGTTTTTCCCTCGAAAATCCTTCGGGGCGGGGGTTTTTTAACCCGGACAGTAATAAGTTTGTTGCGCTCCTTCTGGGTCCCATAGGCCGATTGGTCTCAGTGGACGATAAAAAAAACTATTCTATTCTATTCTATTCTATTCTAGAATCTCGATACGATGGCTCGGATCGATGGGATTCTAGAACAGGGCTCACATGGAAACGCAAAAACCTCCCGAATAGAAGAGAACTTCCTTATCAAAAATGGGATCGAGGGCGAAAGGTCAAAGAATTATAGCCAAAGAAGAGGCAAGGCCGAGAAAGAGCATGCCACAACATGAAAGAAATGCCAAATTAGTCAATCCAAGCAGGAAGAAGCCCCTCCCCTGCATAGTTTCAAGAGAATAGAGAATAAGATACTGCTCAGAGAGAAGAGGAAGCACCGATGAGATGTGGATGAAGAACCTCGCCTAATATAGCGATCTTCCAACCAGAGAAAGCATGCAACGCATGCATGCAAGACATGCATGCTCGCCCTCTCTAGAATCTTGATCCGATGGCTCGGATCGATGGGATTAACAGAATTCTTACAAATAAATTATCAGAAAATACTATCAAAAAGTAAAGCAAACATAAAATAAAAGTAAAAGAATCAAATATCAAACAGAGAATCAAATTACTCACATTGTTACGTGGCAAAAAGTGATAGCTTACTCGAAAAACTTGTTGTCATCATCAAACAATTAAGGATAATGTCGAATAAATTGTTGAAAAGTGACTATCACATCTTCTTTATAAAGATGAAGTGGCATCTGAAATGACTCCTCTTGGTACCTGTCCATGCTTATATCGTATCGCTTTGAAAGTCTTTCATTGTACTCTACAAACTCCTTCCCATTTTTGGATCATATCTCAAAGTTTCACTTTCAAACTTGCAGCTCATCTTGCCATCTAATGTCAAATCTGAATGTGCAGTAAAAGATAGATAGGTAGATACAATTTTCCATGTCCACGAGAAGCCGAAACTTATGGGATACACATCCAATTGGGACCTGCCCCACCACTGTACATGGCTGAGGTGGGTCCTTTCTGCACTAACTTTACAATCCTCTTTTTTGCAGACCAATGGAATGTTATATTCTATTGTCAACATCTGTTAGTAGAGCCGGTTCGTTTGCAATAGTAATTTCATTTTTTTTCTTTTTTCTTTTCTTATGTCTGTTATCATTCTCGACCTCTGCATAGCTGCAACACATGCAAGCTTGGTCCTCTTGAATATAACAAAAGTTTTGCTATTGAAATTAAAGTCATCTACCACTTTTTGTAGTTTTAAGCTCATGCTCACATCGGATCATGCATTCGAACCTAGCCTGCAGGTTAAGAAAACCGGACAACAAAGAACGAACAAATAAAGATACTTTTAAAAGGGAACATTTGTCCATCTAGCCTCGCAACTTAAGCATACACGGTTCCAACATGTCTGCAAATCTTTCACATTGAATTCCTCGATTTTCTTATCAATAGCAATTCCAATATGCACCTCCAATTGTCAAATCGTCTCCTGGCCCAGGCCCCAAACTTATTAATCTCTCCATCATGAACTTATGCAACAAACCTTGATCCGGATCTAGAAAGGGAACTGCCGATCCTTTCTCAAAATTCTCCTAAAAATATTATCTATCTATCTATCTACTACTTTCAGATGAAACAAGTTGACTTCAATGCCCATTACATTCTGCTTCTTGCAGATAATGTTTCACTGCTTCATCACAAAACCCATCCTCAAAAATAATATCTTCATCCTGCACGTTAATTATATCATATAAAACTGAAGTTCCAGAACTGGTAGGAGCCTGAGAGATATGCAGATCAAAGCTTAATGTCATATCTATAGCTGCAAGCCTCTATGGACCATTCTCATCAACTCTAAACAATGCATAAAAGATGATAATCATAGAAAATTCTATGATCCAACCTCTAGCAACTTCACACAATAGACTCTTCAGCCTACAAAAAGTAATACTTAATATGAAAGCGTAACAAGAAGCCACGTATAAAATAAAAATAGAGTCAACTTTTAAAGATAGAATGTTGGCCAAAAATATTGCTGCAAAGAGGCTTGCCAAGGAATACAGTCCGCAGAATACTTCCAAGACTAAGATCTCACTGGATCTTCCACAAATATAAAAAGATTTAACTAAAAGTACAATAAAAAGTCACTAATACCTAGAAAAGACAAGCTCATAGTGTTAAAACATCCACCTTTTAAAGATAGATTGTTGGTCAGAGAGATTGTTCCCAATAAACTTGCCAAGAAATATAGTCTGCGGAATGTTCCTAAGCTTAAGACCTCGCTTGTCTTCCAAAATATGTAAAAGTCTAACTTACTAACGAAATTTTAGGCAATAATAGCTAGAATAGTGTCGCAGGTTAAACTTCACCAATAAAACAGTTAAAGCTCAAAAAAAAAAAAGGGATAGCAACAAGACTTCTAGAAACTTCCAAAATGTTGGCACCAAAGAAATATGCAAGCAAGCAACTTATAGACCCCCACCTTAGCGCCAACGGCACTCCAAAGTGGCTCCAACAATGTCTTCATTGCGTGTGTAAGCAAAAGTAAGGCTAGACCTCTGTTTTCTTTAACAACTTCTCCAGCGCCACAAAACAGATTACCTCTTTCTTGAGCTTGTATAAGTATTCTAGGAGCTCATCCTCATCCATGGCTTCCTCTTCATTTTCTATCCCTTCTGTAGGTGCTCCGATCTTATCTAACCAATTCACACAGTCTCGAAATTCAGTTCTTGGTTTCTTCTTGAACTTCCTCAACACCTCCATTTGCAGGGTATTTAGCTCATCTACAATTGTTTGTGCCATAGCCCTTTTGCATTAGCAGACTGCTCTTCCCGCCTTGGAGCCGAATGATCCACTATATCTCTCCTGAAGGAACATTGATGAATCCCTCCTATCCCTTTGCTGCATAAGTCTCCCGCTTCTGCCACACCCATTGATATTTTTTTAAGTGTTTGAAGAATTTGAAAATTTTGAAAAAATTAATCGTTGAGTCCAAGTCCGGCCACTGGAGGTACCATCATCTACCATTATCTTGTATTGATTTCCCCTAGCTACGTAGCAACCAAGAGGATGAGGAGGATGCACATATCTAAGAATCGCCTATCACCCCCATTGCCCCATGTGCGGCAGAGCCACGAGTGGTGGCGTCGTCGGGAAGTTTCCACGAAAGAAACTCCGACACGCATCGATTAGCTGACGTAAGCGATGTGTATCTTTTTTGCTATGGCGAAACCTTGGCGATAGGGCATGTGATTTCTCTGTGTTTTTCTGTGGCACTCCTAACCAAGAGTCGTTCTATGTTGGCTCCATGCATGCAACTGTTGTTTGATCCATTTTTTGTACTTTTTGGAGTTGTCTAGAGAGGATTTTCTTGTCTGAGAATTTTTTGGCGGTCTTTCGAGTTTTTGTGGATCTTCAGTGACTTTCTTTGATTTCTTCGATCTTTGTATTTAAGCCTGGATGTTCGCTAGATCTTCAAGATTATATGAAGATCTGCAAGTTTCTGTGATATTTTCGAGTATCTTTGGATTTCTTGCGAAATCTTCGAGTTTTTGGAGTTATTCTATCGAGTTTCTTCGACTTTCTTGAATCTCCGAGGTTTTATGTTCGTCAGCTTCCTAATAATTTTGAGTTTCTAAAGGCTAAGATTGTGCTTTCTGTTGTTCTTCGAGATTCTTGCTGATTCTCACATGCTTTCCCTTGTATTTTTACAGGTGTGGTTAGAGAGGCGGACAAAAGCAGGTTACGTTTACTTCTTGCTGTATGCAGTTAGTTCTCACTAGTTCGACCTAACAGACTATCATTTGCTTTAACTGTTGAGGTAGACGCATCTGTGGAAGATAGCGTTACTGAAATGGATTATATGGTTGAGGGTGTGAATCAAGATGATGTGAACAATCTTATAGGGGGTTTTACAAAAGAAGACTGATTTCATCAGGATCTTGTTGAGGCAGATGCCAAGGATGAAGATTCTCAAGAATGTATGGCTATAGATGAGAAATACTGAAGGAAATTGAAGGAGGCGGCAAGAACAAGTCATCTAGGGGGTCAGAAGAAGTTTGACAAGCGGAGGGCCTGGGTAGGACAACTGAACTCGATTCCAATTGAAGAAATTCCTCTGCCGAAGTTAAATGACATGCTTGTAAGGTTTTTAATACAAGTGAAGAAGAAAAATGGACAACTTTTTCCTCCATCAAGGTAAAATTTCTTTCATTTATATTCTAATTGTTTAAGGCCCTTTTATCATATAATATATATATAGAAACTCATGGGGGTGGTTACAAAATAGCATGTTCTAGAACGGGGCTCGCATGAAAATGACAAAAACCTCCGCCGAAAGCTTATTACCGGGATTAAAAAACCCCGCCCTTTCGGGTTTTCGAGGAAAAACCCTAGTGACAAGCCTTCGGCAAGGGGCTTGGACAAATGTAAGGCTGAAAAATCGCTCCCAGAAAACCCACGAATGGAGAAGTCGAAGTTGTTGTCGCTTATCAACTTGTACCTACACCACCAACACTGTAACAAATGTGAAAAAACAAACCTCCCAAAATGGAGGGGCTGATCACGCATGCCACGCGACAACAAAAGAAAAACCTTTTCAAATAGAGGGGCTGGTCACACGTGCCAGGCAACAAATACATTAAACAATTAAGGGGGGGAGGGTGGATTTCGAAGAATAGAGAAAAAGATACTGCTGAGAGAGAAGAGGAAGCGCCGATGAGATGTTGATGAAGAACCTCGCCTAATATAGCGATCTTCCAACCAGAGAAAGCATTGCAATGCATGCATGCAAGAGATGCATGCTTGTCCTCTCTAGAATCTCGATCCAATGGCTCGGATCGATGGGATTCTAGAACTGAGCTCACATGAAAACGACAAAAACCTCCCGAATATAAGAGAACTTCCTTATCAAAAATGGGATCGAGGGCGAAAGGCCAAAGGATTATGTCCAAAGAAGAGGAAAGGCCGAGAAAGGGCATGCCACATCATGAAAGAAATGCCAAATTGGTCAATCCAAGCAGGGAGAAGCCCCTCCCCTTCCCTCCCTATTTCTGGGAATTCAACTTTCAGTTTGATTTGGATGTGGATGACTATTCCGAAGACACCATTGATTTTCTATGCCAAAATGGCGTCAACTTTGATGATCTTCAACTATATGGCATATTACATGATGACTTTGTTAGGCTCCTCTTTTACATTCGCACAGGTGCACACCACCTCCGCATTGAGACAGGGAGATGGATTCGGGAGCCGCGTGAGGACAGAGTCTGTCAGTGCTGTCAACAGGGCGCCATTGAGGATGAAAGTCACGCCCTCCAGGCCTGTCCAACGTACGAGCATATCCGGGCTCGGTATGCTCGGTTAGTTGTGCCCCATCAGGCCTTGCATGAGCTACTGAGCACGGCCTCTGTAGGCTTGTTGGGATCGTACCTCCGGGAGGTAATGGATACGCAGACTCAGTTATGCCCCCCTGTCCGACATTAACCTCAGCTGTACTTGTGATTATGTATATAACTGTGCAGTATGTCAGCATCCTTATTGCTACTAAGGTTTTTCCCCCGAAAACCCTTCGGGGCGGGGGTTTTTTAATCCTGGTAGTGATACGCCTGCTGCTCTCTCTTTGTACTTGGGTCCCATAGGCCAGTTGGTCTCCGTGGACGATAAAATCATATTCTATTCTATTCTATTCGTTTACAAGCACATGTTTCTTTTCAATAGGAGCCTCAACTGGATCACTTTCAGTGGCGCATACGACATTGCATACTTGCTCAAGCTTTTTTCTTGCCAAGATTTGCCAGACTCACAAGATGACTTCTTTGTGCTCATGGATCTGTATTTTCCCTAGAGATATGATGTGAAGTATATGACCAAGTTTAGGTGTCATATCTATGGAAGCTTAAGTAATGTGGCTCAAACTTGGGGGTTCAGAAAGGTGGTCCTTCCCATAATGCAGGATTTGATAGCTTAGTCACTGCCTGTGCTTTTAACAAATTGAAAAAAAAGGATCTTTTGGGCTCATATGGTGGAGTTATCTATGGCTTGCAGCAAAGTTGTGCCGAATCTCTAGCCATCTCTCGTAAATAAATATTCAATGATAAATAAAATAAAGGATAGAAACTGAAAATGAGCATTTATTAAAATCAAGTTCTATGTTTAGATCTTTGTTACAGTTACATGGAAAAGTTTTTTTTTTGAAGGACAGCATAATAATGGTTGACTATTATTGTGCTTCAATTCCATAATAGTAATGGCAACAATTTGGTGTCTACATTTATGTCTGAGTTGCAAGAGAGCTTCAAGCTATTTTGTTTGGATGAGAAGTTATATGTTTAAGTGAAATGGAAATACTAGGATTCAAATCCCTTGAGTTGTTTAATGTAAGTTTTGCTAAAGCTCAAAATATTGCAGAGACCAATAATTCTCATTCGCATATATGTTGATATCAGTTAATGAAAGCTAAGATAAATACAATGAATGCAAGTATTACTAAGGTTTCTTTGCATGTAGCAACAACGTGGCATTTAAGAAAATAATATAGATTACTACACTTTGTTAATTGTGTTGCTTTTGAGATCTTGTATCCGTCCTGCTTTACTGTATCTTGTTACAACTATAAAGAAATAAAAGAATGAAGACGTGATTGGCTATAACTCGAGACTAAACGTTGGTTGCATAGCAATGCCATGCAAACCTTCAAACATACTAGGGGTCTGTTTACTGTCTCCCTGGGTTCATTATGCCTATTTTGAATGGTCGATCCTTGTTTGGTCTCCATCCCTTCCAGTTTGAGGTTGGTAGGGTTTGAAAGGTGGATAAGTTCCTCAGGTGCATTGTTCTTAATTTGATTAGTTGGTGGTGGCATGTTTTAGGTTTGTGGTTAGCTGGTGCCCTTGGTCGGCTTTTCAGATTCCTTTTGTGGTTCTTCGAGTTCTTCTTTTCTGATATGTTCGATTGTGTCCATGTTAAGGTGTAGGGTATAGTTTTATGACTATATGAAAACAACTAGTCTTGAAGAACATGGGGAACTCCCATGTTTCAACAATTGTACACACTTTGTATAGGTTAGATTTATGCATCAAGCTCATATTAAGAACCTCCAAGTCTTATAATGAGCATGAGATTTAGAAATCTAGCTTGAACATTGGAGTCAAATAACAATTCAGCACATTGCTCCGTATTAAGATGCAATGAGAATATGCCATAGCATTGAGAAAATCCAAGTATTATGCTTAGTGGGAATCTCTAACCATAGCATTACTCTCGTTTTATTCCATGCTGGCACAACCAAGATATATGACTCTGCACTACCTAATTATAACATGAGGTTCTTGTATTTTACTCCCCTAGATTGAGCACTAGATTAGAATGGGACTTTTGATTGCAAATAACTTCCTCCAGAAACATCAAAAACAACACATCTTACAATCTAACCTATTCCACAACTACCTTGGTGTTGCCCCCAAAGGGCAACATGCTAATAGTGGTCTATGCATTCAAGCTAGGTCAAGTCATTTTGAAAGACTAGGTCAAAGTTTGGAAGATCTTGGTATTCAACATTGATATGGAGGTCAAAGGATGTTTACCTTCTAGGTCAACAAGAGCTCAAGTTAAAAGTTCACAAGAGGTATTTTATTTGGGGTCAAATGCTTAGTCAAGAATATACTCTAGAAGAATCTGGGTTATGAAGTTTGGAAGACATCTTTTTGAGGTTTGGAAGTTAAGAATTCTGGAAGATTCCTGTACACATGGCACCAAATCCTAGGTTCCCTCTTTCTTTCCCACCTCTATATTCATGTCTTAATTCCAATTGCCTTTATTTGACCACTGTGCTCACTTCTTTACCATATTTGCCAAGTTGGTCATCTCAAATATTTCTCTACCCACATTCTCCTTTTCCTTTCATAATATTACCATTAAGTTATTTTTCTATCATCACCCATGCACATCCTTTTGAGTTTCCATTATTCTATTCTTTCTTACTCCATATTCTTTCACCTTCATGACCATCACTTGTTTTCTTCCTCCTACCCCATGATAACCATTGCCTAGGTATTTGTGCCACCTACTATAGCCCCAAATCAGCTTCAAAATTGAAGGATCACATGGCTACACTCCCCCATGGTCCAAAGCTTGCTAGATTTCCATCATAAATTTATAATACCTCTAAAGGACCATGGCCAAAATTTCTAAAGGTCCAAAATACGGGCATATTCGGGCATAGACGCACCAAAATACACGAACCGTATCGCGAGTTTTGGCGAAAAATACGGCCTCTAACCCTAGAACTTGGGAATCAGCTTATATCCCGCCGGAATTGGATCCTTAAGCTCTGTAACATGACTATTATTGGATTCCTATATCTAGGCAACACATTAAGCCCAAAAATATGGTCTGTAACCCCGGGAATCTCAAAATCAAACCTATATACAGGAACAAACGTACACAGACAATTTTTGAAGGCCCAGAAGCGTTCAAATCTGACATTGATCAATGTTAAGCATGACCTGAAGGATTCTTGAAGTCTCTGAGTACTCCTTGATCAGATCCAAAGAGATTTGGTTGATTTTATCTTCAAAAATTATTTGATGATCTGTGATTGATATTTTCCAGCATTTGAAGTATTGAAGTACTATTATTCATTACTGTTGTGGTTGATTTACCTCCATATCAATGAAAATTTGATGTCAAGTTGAAGAAATTCTTTCTGATATGATCCTTAACAATTTTGTCTTTCAAAAAAACTTACAGAAAATTCCCCTATGTCTTTAATTGTTTTTGGTTTAGTTGCCACCAATCCTTGAGACGTCTGAGACCCATATGCTTTGAAAAAACCAAAAAATACCCTTTACAACTCGAGTTAGAAAAATCTGCACTCTGTTTTGAGTATTATTGACTGTATTTTGCCAAATCTGAATGCAAAAATACCTTTGAGTATCCAAATGAAGATCTGACCTCATGCCCACACACCTTGCTACCCTTGTGATATATTGGCTTGGAAATTTTCCAAAAAAGTGGTCAGAAACTCTAGTTCCATGATCACTGTTTTCCAGTTTGACTGCCATTGACCAATTTTTGACCCTACTTTAAGCTCGAATATCTCTCAGGATTATGATCTGACTTGGCCAGGGATTTCCCCATTGGACTCCTACAACTTTTTTGTACCAGTCTAAATCATCTGACCCAAAAATTCAATCCATTATCGATTGTTGTACCAATTTGAATCAAGGTTCCATATTCTGGAAATGGGAAAGGTATGAAACTTTGAGTTTTTGGCTTTTTTGCTAGATCTATCTTGCATAGACTGATCATCTTAAGTGATCTGGAGGTCCTAACCCCAACTTGGGTCCCTACTCAAGTTGGCTTATTGTGGTTGACCTTTGAATCCAGGTTGAGGGTCAACATTTGGCTCAAGCAAGAAGCACACAAAATACACCAAGCAATAAAAGTCTTAACCTCTATGATCAACAACTTGAAAAGCTCCAAGCAACAAGGCCCAAGCAAAGCATCCTAAAACGACCTATGCACCGAAAAAATAAGGAATTGATGGTGCAAGACCCAGGACCTACCACCGAAAGTATAATGAAATAAGCGACCACGCAGCAACATATCTAGGCTGCGCTTTTTGAGACCTTGGAAAGCAAGATACAAGGCCCTAAACTTAAACCTAAATTAAACCCAAAGAACAACCGAAACATAGAACTCATTTTTCCAAGAAACAAGTTTAAATGTTACAAGAAATTTATCGCGGCATCCTTGGCCACCGTGAACATTTCTCTTCTCAATCCTCTTATCTTCACTTATATGCTACGAATGCTTAGATCATGTAACAATTTGAGAACATAGCTTGAAAATATGCAGGAGTTGAACCTGCACTATTGCCATGTATTTTTATGCCCGTAGGATAGATGAGTGCTATAATCGACGACCATACGCTAATAAACTGCGATGGATTTATATTCCTCCTTAATTTTCGTTCTTTTTCTTTTTATCATCCGATGACAGTCAGTGGGTTTTGGGCCTGGGTGGGGGCTGCCCATAATCAATGGCTTGACCACTAGACTATCACTGCGATAGACATCTTTTTCGTCTCTCATTTTTTTTATCATCCGATGACAATCAGTGGGTTTTAGGCCTGGATGTGGGGGGAGGGGCATAACCAATGGCTTGACTAGTAAACTATCACCGCGATGGATATCTTATCCGAAGTTCATTCCCTTCTTTCTCTATATGTCTCTCTCCCTTTTTTTTCTCTATCTTCACCACCCAATGATTGTCAGTGGGTTTTGAGCCTGGATGGGGGCTGCCATAACCAATGGCTTGACCACTAGGCCACCAACGCAATGGACATCGTTTCATTTTTCATTTGTTTTTTCTTTCAATTTTATAAAAAATGGATGCCAGAAATCTTATGGTAATTGAATAGCAAGCCATCTATCATATGGGCTGGAAAGAGAAAGAGTGTTGTTTTTTTTTTTTTTTTGGGGGGTTTCACAGATGCACATTACCATAGAGACTTACTTTGTTTGAACTCCAGCCCTTTATATATGATACTCCGGCATGGAAAAGGGTTGAGGAAAGCATACCCTTCATTTATAATGGTTGTGGGCATGCTCTCTGTCAAAATAAAAAATGAAGAGCATGGATATGTGGAGAAAGTGTACCTTCTAAGCAGAGGACCTTTTTCTAGACGATGTTGGCAGCATGTGGTGTTGTACTCTTTGGAGAGAGGACGATGAGTACGGCTTGGGGGCACCCCTAACCAATAGTCTAACCAGTAAGTTAATGTTATAATGCGATAGGGATTCTTTTGCTTTTTTCTAAGAAATTTGAGTAAGAGGAATCATGCGATAATTAGGCAGCACAATATCTCTTGTATATACTATGAGATCTTTCATTTTTCTTCTCTCCTTTTGACACGAGCAGACATAACACATGCTAAACATAGATGATTGATACGTAAATGAAGTTGACTATGTTTTTGTCACGATTTATAAATCAAAATGATGTAGTGAATGTATCTTAATGTATTGTAATTTCGAATAAAATGGTTGGTTCATCTATCATTTTTCACTTTTGGATAATGTACATAATATAAATCTCAGTGTAGTAAATTGTTGATCAACAAAAAGAGAAGAACATACCTGCTCATAAGAGAAGTTCCTTATACAAAATGTTCACAATAGATTTTGTCGTGTTTTATGGGGATAGAAGTATTAACACATCTTCCCTATTTCGGACACGAGTGAAGGCCGTGTACAATTGACCATGTGAAAATACATTTGTACAAAGATCAATGACGATATGATCTAGGGTAAGACCCTGGCAGCTATTAAACGTACTCGAATACGATAGCCGAAGAGCACAACAGGAAAAAGGTCATTTAGCGACGTCTATAGCGACGTCTAGGTCACGTCTATGCGACGTCTGACGACGTGACACGAGGCGTCGCCTGAGCGTCGCTAGGGAACCATCGTCGCATGCGGCGTCGCGTCGCGATCGACGTCGCGCCAGACGGCGTGTTTCTGACGCGACGCCGGGCGTGACTCGGGCGTCGCGCATGCGGCGTGACCGCGTGGATTATACACGTGGAATATACACGTGGAATATACACGCGGAACATCAACAAAATCCACAAGTGCCGTAAAAGCCACGTGTATACGTCGCATGCGACGTGACACGTGGAATATACACGTGGAATATACACGCGGAACATCAACAAAATCCACGCGTGCCGTAAAAGCCACGTGTATACGTCGCATGCGACGTGACACGTGGAATAAACACGTGGAATATTTGAAAAAAAAATTGAAAATCCGCGTGTGCTTAGAAAAGCCACGTGGCAATAAAAAAGCCACGTGGATACGTCGCATGCGACGTGCAGGGAAAAAAATAAAAAAAAAATAAAAAAAATAAAAAAAACCCTTTTGGCTTAGATAATTATTACAATATGATGTACAAGGAGCAAAAGGGCATTTATATTTTTATATTTATATTTTTAAATAATCACAAAAGTATTTTTATATTTATATTTTTAAATAATCACAAAGGTATTTTTATATTTATATTTTTAAATAATCACAAAAGTATTTTTATATTTATATTTTTAAATAATCACAAAAGTGAATTGTATTTATATTTTTAAATAATCACAAAAGACTCGTTAAGGGGAGTATCCACCCTTTTAGCCTAGAGCTAATCTCTGTCAGATTCAGTGGAGTAGTCATCCGATTTGGGGTTGCGATTGGATGGCCCTCCACCAAAGTTTGCAGATCTCTCGCCGACCCCGCGATCCTGGTCTAGGGCTTGATTCATATCCGCCACTGCTTCCTATAAAAACCAAAAGAATATGGCATTAATGTAGTTCATAGAATTATAATAATTTTCTACAACGCACCCCCGCATTCCCGTGAAGTGGGACAGTTCCCTCTTCATTATAGCTGTTGTTGATACAGATATAAGCGGCTCCACGCCCGTGGCTATTTTTACGTGCTGCTTGCTAGGGGGAAACCCGTATAGATAGGTCTATGACAATATAACGAGTATTAGCTAGTGACATTTAAAGTTCTTATTAAAATTAATGTGAACTAATATAGCTCTTACGAATCTATGGTGAAACCCTTTCCGACCGCTGGAGCCCAAATGAGACGGCTTTCGGTCACTTTTAGTTGCTTTGTCGGTCCGAGCTCTATGTTTGGCTTCTGGATCCTTTGCACGTTCGAATGCAATCTGATTGCAAGGCACACAACATTATCACAAGTTAAAGTGAACGAATGACAAAAAAAATAAGAAATACCTTGATATCTTCCTTGTGGAGATTAAGTGGTTTAGGGACTTTTGACCAATCGCCTCCAACTTTTTTCGCAAAAGTCCGCGGTTCCTTGACCACTATTTGCCTTTGACATAAATCGATAGATCAACGCAATATCAAAATAATAAAAACAAGACTATGACTAGGTCATGTACCTCCTTTTTCGTAGAAGCTCGTCCATCATCGAAGTGAGCTTCTTCCAGTTAAACTTCTTTGCTTTTTCTATCTCTGGGAAACTCTGTTTCATTTTATTTTTGACGCTCTCTATTTCGCGTTGGTCATAAGCGCCAGGCCACTCCCCTATACCGCGGGGAGGCCATAAACGAGAGATATTATTTGTGATCGCGTCCCTCAGTGTAGTATAAAAGACACTTCCCTCATCATCCTTCTTAGGAAGAGCGTCCCTGAAGCATAAATGGTGGGTATATAAAAGCGTGTTTATGTCTACCGTCAATATACATATCCCGTCCCGAAAGGAAACTTTTGAGCACTTTACAATGTATTCTAAGTGAAGAGAATGAACAAAACAATAAATTTAGATGACAAAGTACTAATATTTAAGGTTGATATCTTAAATAATATGTTCACATAACTTACATCAAAAAATTATTATTAATATGATAGTCGGGTATATTCGGGGCCAAATCACCCGCAGACTTACGTGTCTAAAACAAAGCGAAATGGACGCTCTTCTTCAGTGACACGATGTCGTCGGGATCCGGACCTCTCCAAGTCAGGCGATTCACGACGTTCTTGGGATCCCGAACCCTGTGATGATCGTCGCGATCTTGAACGTTGTGAGTCCGTTGCTCCACTACTTCTTGACCTGGGAAGTAATGAGAGAATGAGCATCTTTAACATGCTGCAACCAAAAAAATGTTTGGTACGTAGTGGATATATATTTACCTGTTGAAATCTACCTCCAAGTTCCTTGCACTAGAAACATCTGTTCTCGTCTCTTGCCTAGAACGGGAGTCCATACTACGTCTACCGATCTCGAAATTCTCGCGAGAACGTGAAGTGCGATAATCAACACTATGTCGTTGGGGAATAGGAGCGGGAGGCTGCCTAACTGGCGTTGGTGTCAAAGAGGCAAAATATGCTGCAATTTGGTCTCTCTCGGCGGGAGACATGTTTGCGAGGAAGGCGGGGAGCGGCGGAGGAGCTGCAGAAGCACAAATATCATGCAAAAAACAATTCATTTATTTATTATTTTTATAAAAGCTATCTTAATACCCAAACCTGCTGGTGTAGTGACAGGTGGAGGTTGGCTTCTTGGAACATCAGCACGATTGGCCCTACCTCGTGGAGTCCTCCTCCTATTTTCTCTAGACTCTTCCCTTTCCTCTACACAACAAATTAAAACTCCATGCATAAACTCACATACCTAATTAGAGGGTAAAGCGTATAATAAAAACTATATAAATACTTACGTTCGTCTTCGTCATCCTCCGTACGATTGCGATTACCTCTATTCATCGCCGAGAAAAATAGCACACCTAGATCAAAAGAAATTGTGAGAGAAACATTTGATAACCATGAATGATATTGGTTGCAATAATAGAATGATACTTACAAACCATACAGATGATAAATAGTATTTTGATGGTACGAAATGTGCCACCAATGAGCCCCGGCAGACTTACTGCAGTCTTGACCGTCTTGACCGGGGGCGGAGGGGGAGATGCATAATGCCACGAATATTGCATCATCAGAAAGACCGCTACAATGAGGAAGACCGCTAAGAATTGAGCCTCCGCCATGACTATATATATTAATTTGAACATAACGAGAATTAGCGAGAGAAAAGCTTTGAACAAGTGTCTTTGAATAAATACCTAAATTTATATTCTTATCTTCTTATTTATATTAGAAAAGTATCTCGTATATATGTATGGGGTGCATATCGAACTCTAGGTTGCCATATTATCAGGCCATGTATCATGTCATACACCGAACCCTAAATTATCCCACGTGGCATTTTTAGTGCCACATCATGAAACCCTACATTGCGTGTGGCACATCATCAAACCCTAGGTTGTGTCACGTCGCGACTTCCTATTGCCACAT
This sequence comes from Isoetes taiwanensis, assembly GCA_021234155.1. Classification (NCBI taxonomy): domain Eukaryota; kingdom Viridiplantae; phylum Streptophyta; class Lycopodiopsida; order Isoetales; family Isoetaceae; genus Isoetes; species Isoetes taiwanensis. Next base: position 9,530,244 of record JAJEKV010000014.1, on the reverse strand, counting down.
CATAGTAAGTGCCATGTCATCAAACCCTAGCTTGCGTGTGCCACATCATCAAACCCTAGATTGTGCCACATGGCATTTACAATCTAGGGTTTGATGATGTAGCACACAAAACCTAGGGTTTGACGTCTGTAGCGACACTTTATCTACAAGTTATGATTAATAATTTATTTACCATTAATAATAATTTTTTTGATTAATAAATTACTTTTTTCATTAGTAATTTTGAATAAAAAACATTTATTTGTTGCAACAAGCCTCAAATAGGAAGACAAAATTATTTTAATCACTTCTTGCAAGCATTTAACAGTAGCTTAGCCATCTCAAGTGGATCACCACACTTCATATGTCGTCTCTCTCTCACAACTATATCAGAAGAAAGCCCTACTGTTTTGAACACATCGATGACGCGAGTAATAGATGGGCGATCCATGTGCACCAGCTCTCTATCCATCATCATTTGGACCTTCATATGTTGGATGATGTCCAATGTGCTAGAGTATCGGTCGGTTGGGTTTATCTCAACACACAACCCCATAAGCGCATTGCACGGACAAAATTAAGGAGCATCTCGTAAATGTAGCCCGGGGAATATATGTCGATATCTCATGCCCCCATGATGCTTGGTCATCGATGATGATGTAAAAACTCTCTTCTCCCACCAAGGATATCGCGACCGATTCGATCTTGTAGTGTATAACGGCTCTTCAATTTGGGCATTCGCTCCTTGCAAAAAAAGGGGGGCCGGTCCCAATCACCAATAGCCACCCACACATTTGTAAGGGAGTCATCAAAATGGAGTTTGACCCTTTTGCAATTGAGCTTTGTGTGTGTCCAACCTGAGCGTGGATGGCATAGACTCCTACGCAAGAAGAGAGAGCTATTTTGGGACGTACTTATACACGAGTCTCATTTTGGCTTTCCACTCGCACTTATCTTCATATCAGCCCTTCTTGGAGCACTATGCATTGCATTTGACCATCTCCTATAAGAAGAGAATTGGCTCGGAAGATGGTCAAGTAATTCGCAAAGGTTCCTCCATTCATGAATGGCAAGACTACCATTGGTCCCCGTGGCTCATCTCCACAAAAGACCTCGGGGGGGCAAGTCCAAAGGGTGTGGCCAATGCTGGACTTGGGCTCTTGAAACGGATATACTTGTCGACCAACAACCATGATGCGGCTCTATCTTGGCCTCTCCACACAATGCCGATTATAATAGTCATCTTGATTAAAGTACGGGGTTCCCAAGAACTGGATTTGGTATATCTGGCGGTCTTGTTTACTACCAATGCACTTTTTACAACTCCAACAAAGCATCCACGGGAATCTTGTCAATAATTGACACATTTATCATGAGCATGTAATGATAATCTAGCCCCCGCACCAATAGAGCTCCCACCATGGATAAGACTATCTAACTCCTTCACTGTTCATCTTTGAGAGGAAGCTCATGGCCATCTTGTGATCTTTGCGTCGGACCTTTGCACTTCGCCCACGAATTAGCCCATCGCCCCACGTATGCCTCAAAGATAGGGGCTCATAAGTGGCACTTTATACTTAAGTAGCATCCTCAATTCGCTCGGGATTGCAAACCCAAGACTTTAAGTTCTTTCTCATCATATCTTCCAACTCGGACTCATGCTCGCCACCTCCCACATAATTGAGGACCGACATTCTTTCTCAAGATGATGCTAAAAAGCGGTTAATTCGATCATCGGTTTGCATATGTCGTTCGGGATTCGATAAAGGCGCATATTTGATTGATGAGGATCGCCTAATTTCACTAAGCATCTCTGTCCTTCTCGAGGCCATTTTATGCCTACAAACAAAACAAAATAATGAATACAAAAGCCAAGCATGCACAAAGTAAATGCAACATAATACGACAATATCAAACATGTATGCGAGACCATATAATCATTACTTATAACCGCCCTATGGCTTACTAATACCTTATCCGATCCCCCCCCCCAAAAGCAAAAAAAAAGAAGAAGAAACAAGAAAAACTAAATAGGTTAGATTAGGGTATTGGACCCACGGTCAATTTACATTACATTATTACTAGTTAATTAGTTAGCGAGATAGTCCCGAAATTTAGTTAACTTTTTTAACCAAAAACACTACCTAAACTTATCTTCGCACCTTGTTCGGATTAGTTAGCAAAATTAACTAAAAATTAACTAAATTATAAATTAGCACTATAGAGGTCACTTTAAGTTTAGTTAATTGTACTTATAATTTTTTATGCCTTTGGCTAACTCAATTAGACATGTTCGAAATAATTTAGTTAATTAGTTAAGTTATTTTTTTACCAAAGCTTTTAGTGCGAATTAGTACTACATTAAGTTAGCCTAACCTTTTTTTTTTTAACTAGCACTGGTGTGAAGGGAATCATCCAGTTACTGTTAACTTAACCTAGCCCTAGCTACCTCTAGCTAAAACTGACAATAAACGTGAACTAAGGCCCGAACACCTGGTCCTCCCCACTCGCGGTGGAGCCGACCATGTCCTTGCCGTAGCCACATCTACCTAAGAATGAGAAGAAAAGTGGACTTGGACCCGGACACCTAGTCCTCTCCACGCAAGGTGGAGCCGACCGTGCCCTCGAACAAGCCACTACAATTTTATTTTAAACCTAAAAAATAACAAGTGGAACAGGAAGTGGACTTGAACCCGGGTACGTGGTCCTCTCCACTCTAGGTGGAGCCGACCGTTCCCTTGAACAAGCCACTCATTAACCTAGGAAACATTTATGATTGTAGTGAAAGTGGACTTCGAACCCGGGTACATGGTCCTCCCCACTCTAGGTGGAGCCGACCCGTGCCCTTGAACAAGCCACTCCATCAATTTTTTTAACCTACTTAAAACTATAAAAATAAAACGCAAGTGCGATCAACTACTTACCAAAAGAAGGACGCGTGTACAAGATCTTGTCGGGTCCAAATCGTAATAGAAAGCTGCAACAGAAGTAACAAAGCATTAGAAGAATAAGACCAAAGAAGAAAAAAAGAAGAAGAAAAAGAAAAAAAAAGGGGGGATATAGAAAACAAGAGATAGAAATAAAACAAGAGAAAGAAATAAGAGAAGAAACAAGAAAGAATGAAGAAAAATAAGAGGAAATAAGAGAAGGGAAGGGAATAGAATGGAAGGAAGAAATAAGGGAAGGGAAAGAAAAGGATCGAATGGAAAGTGAGGAAGAAATGTGAAGAATAAGAAACAAATGAAGAATGAAGAAATGAAATTAAAAAGAATGAAGAATAAGAAATGAAAAAAAAAAATGAAGAATAAGGAAGGGAAGAGAAGAAAGAAATGAGGGAAGGGAGGGGAAAAGAATGAGGAATGAGAAAGAAATGAGAAAGAATGGAAATGAGAAAGAAATGAGAAAGCATGAGAAAGAAATGAGAAAGCAAGAAATGAGAAAGAATGAGGAAGAGTGAGGAATAAAGAATGAGAAAGCATGAGGAAGAAAGAAATGAGAAAGAATGAGGAAGAAAGAATGAGAAAGATGAGAAAGAAATGAGGAAAGAAGAAATATGGGAAAAAAGAATGAGGAAAGAATGAAGCATGGAAGAAGGAGGAAGAAATGAAGCATGAGGAAGAATGAGGAAGAAATGAAGCATGAGGAAGAAAGAAGGAGGAAGAATGAATGAGGCATGGAAGAATGGGAAGAAAAAAATCAAGAACAAAGAAGAAGAGGAAGGAAAGGAAACCAAAAAAAGAGGAAGGTTGGGCATGCACCATTCAATCCAAAAAACCTATTCAATCTAAAAAATATGATATACTAACCTTAGAATAGTTGCTTGCAGGTAGATCAGGGTACTAGCGCCGCGGATCGCCCAAGAACCTCGAAGAAGTAGGGGAAAAAGAAGTTAGGGAAAAGGCGGCCGCTCGCGGGTTCAAAAAATTACAGAGCGTCGCATGCGACGTCACGTCGCATGCGACGTTATTTCAAATCCGTATAAATACGGTTTTACGTCGCATGCGACGTCCCGCGACGTATTTTGTTATAGCAACGTTATGGACTTTATATTTTTTTTTGCATCTTTTTTTAATGTGGTGCTCATTAAAGTTTGTCCCTAGGCTTATTTGAACAGTCCTGAGGCATGCATGCAGTCAATCACATTGCGGATTCTATTACTACCAGCGAAAATTTTAGTGGCCTTAATATATCTACCAGAACGTGAAGGTTTTCCGAAATATCGTCATGAAAAGAACAATTATTTGTATGAGCGAAGTCGAATCGCGTTCTCGGGAGGGGCGGCCGCCCCAGACGCCAGCGGTTTGTGAGTTCTCCCGGACCGATCTTGGATTTTCTTGGTCCTGCTCGGAGCTGGATCCTTGAACGGAGGATTCAACGGTCGGATAGGGGAACTGAGCTTCGGGAGGGTGTTCATTAGCATACAGTCCCCCCAGGGGGCGGTGCCAGGACAGGCTGCCTCGAGAACTTTTTTGGGGTCCATCTCCTGGGGACGGGACTCTCCCCTCTACTGAGGTGGCCGTTCAAAGTCCTCGCCTTGTTTGACTTGGGGAAGGGTGCCAGTCATGCTTGCCCAACAACGGGCTGCCCGGACCGTTCTAACCCCAACCCTTGGGTCTGGACCTTATCCGAAAATTTTGGAAATTTTCCTGTATGCTGGTGATGACCCTGGAAGCCAGCTGACCAAAAACCATAATTTAATTCCATGCCATGCATTAACCACGAATTTATGAACCATAAATGCAATAAAATGCATAACTAAAAGAGTGTGCATCGAAAAAAGGCGAGTCTTTGACCAGGGGGGCACTAGATGTTGATTTTTTTCAACTTAGTCAACTTTGGACCTTTGGGATTTGATCTTTGACCCATACTTTGGTCTTGAATTGGTCATGTAATGGACTAGTGGAGCTTCTCTCCTCTTTCTATCTCTTTTTTTAGAGAGAGAGTGTACTTCTAATGATTTGTCAAGTGCACGGTCATGGAACATGAAGTGTGTGTGTGATGTAAATGGTGCATATGTGTGAAACATGTGGTGTGTGAGATTTTTGCCCTAGGGAAAAAACTTTGAGCCATTGAAAAGAGATGAATGAAATGAGGAATGGGTATGAGGGATCAATATAGGCGTGAGCAATGCCTTCTTTAGCCAATATCTCTAAGGTAGTGTGAAAATCTACCTACTTCTTTTGGGGTCTTCCAATCTTTGACTGGGGTCTTCTCTTTTTGACTTGCCTTCCAATCTTTGACTCAAGTCTTGTTTACCTTTGCTAACTTGAATGCTCCTTTGAATGTTCTCCATTGGTCTTCAACTTGGTGTAAAGATTTGTCTTCATACCTAAACAATAACAGTGTGTTTTGATCTTTTGTGTTTTCTTGTGAAGTTGCTCTTACATGCTGCCACAAGGTGGCACCAAGTACCATATGTCGAGCAATAGAAACTTCACGGTAGATATCATCAAGATTATTGAACATATATAAAACTGCATGGTCAAACCATGTCACATTATTTTTGCATGCATTCCCTTTAACCATGGGTTCACAAAAACATTTGAAATGCAAGCACATTGTTTTCCAAATTCTTTTGAGGTAAAAGTCTCCTCTTTCAGCTGTAGCATAAGCCATGTGCCCTTTCAATTTTTTTTTTTTTTTTTTGGAAGGAAAGAAATTTTTGTATTAACAGATAGGAAGAATTACAACATATGGCCCCTCATGGACCAGATAGAAATTAAGCACATGGATCCCAAATGGATCAAATTTCATATCCACAACTTCAGTACTAATATGCATTTCTCAACCTCTTCTTCTATCCAACTAGTACTACATGATCAGAACCAATCTTCCCAGCTAGATAGAGTACTACAGGAGCAAGTACACACTTTCCTTTAGCTGTAAATAAGTCTTGATAGCACCATGAAAACCTCTTGCAAGAGTGAAGAAGAATAGAGAAAGAAATAAAGAGTAAAATGAGCAGCCTGCCACGCTGCTCAAGGAAGCTGCATATGCTTCTAAAACTTGAACCAAACCTGCAGTTTCATCAACCTTTAAAACTGGCACAGATGTATGATACCATAAGAAATGTTGCATTGTCGGGATATGATACAGATAGCCTGTAATTGGCTAGACACAAAGCCCAGCCACTAGACTTCTCTTCTGTACCAGCAGATTAGAAAGAAGCTCAAGCATCAGTACCTGAGCGAGCTCTCACTCAAACATATATTTGAGCATAACCAGCTAAGCATCAATACTTATTCTGATCATGAGGTTCTTGGCATAGCAGTACCAAGAACCGAGTGCATAAATTAATCTTTCTACCTGTAGTACATCATGTTTACAGTCTGAATGTAAGCATCATCTGCTCATAAACTCCCTAGCTCGGCATCTCTTATAGTTTCATGTATAAGCAATGAACCTGTGATTTTAGATCAAGGTACTCCGTTCTTTTTCAGAAATTCTACTCCAGACCTTTCTGCTAGCAAGAAAGAGCAGCAGAAGAGGAAGGCCAAAATGCCTCTTCTATTCAAGAAATTTTAAAGTTTCAATTTAACATATGTCAATTCATCTAGTCTACATTTTTTTCATAAAAAATCCAGTGACCAAACTTGAGCTTCAGCTTTTTATTTTTTAAAATCATTTTCATTTTAAAGATGTTGCCTTAGCTTATCGGGGGTTACGTCACCAAGTGTAATCCAAGACCTTCTACTAATAGGGGCGAGTGCACCAAAGCTATACTTATTGCAAAACGCAGCATGCCCCTCACCTAAATGTTCAGGTATGGTTGAGAATCTTTGACAATTAATTTAGGATCCTCATCCAAATTACATTGGCTTTATGCACTTTAAGTGCTATTTTTCTTACTCGAACAATAAGCTTTCACCAAAAGGATCTTCACATTCTGTATTATCATCCTCATGCATTTCAAGATCAGCACTATGCACATCCTCATGCATTTCAAGATCAACGCTACGCACAAGAGGCTTTTTTCATTTTGTGGTTTGCTGTCCCAATTTGTCTTTTCAACTCCAACTTTATACTGCGCAATATAGTTATCTTTTTCAAGGGCCTGCTGGTACAACCTTTTAGGAAGTCTGTCACGAATTTCATAAATTTCAAACACAATCATTGAGCAAAAATTAATCTTATCTTTAGCTTTAGCAATCTCTGGTGTATTTGTCAGCCATCCATTAGAAACAGATGGGATACAATAGGAATATTCCTCAAGCTTCCTTCTGGTCCCCTTATCCAGTATGAGTTCATGTACTTTCACATTCTTGATACATCATAATAGGGTCTTCATAGCTTTATTGATGAAGACAATGTTACTTTTCAATACTGTAGGGTCTCCATCTCCTTATACGATGTGAGTAGTATATATTCCACTTCAGTTTGAGTTTGAAAGTTACGTATACACATTGCTACTACATTGATAAACATGCATAAAATAATACTAACGTTTAGCTATTTAAGAAATGTATGCATTAAAATGTATGTGGCCCAAAAATAGACCAAAAGATCATACCAAAGAGAGGCATTTCACCAGTAGAAGTAGTGGGATGCATGGTCTAAAAAAAAGCTTACTAAAGCTAATAATGACCTTAAGCCTTATTAGCTATTGCGGTCAATCCCTCTACAACCCTAACATCCAATATTGTGTCTTGAGCTAAATATAGATGCCATAACATCCCTAAGATCATTTATTCTCAAAAAATTCTGTATATACTAAGATAGATAGATAGATAATAGACAGAATTTTTAACGTCCACAGAGACCAAATTGGCCATGGGACCCAAACAACAAAAGGGGCATGGAAACCAAAAAAGTATAAAGAAAAAGATAATGCTAATGCGAATGGTAATTTTGTGCTACTTAAATTATCTAAATATAGCTAGTCCAAGGATTGAAAGCCCATTGATTTAGAATGATTGATGCGCCTCCCCTGTACATTGCCCATGTCTTTTGCAGGCGAACTGCCCTGACCTTGCAAAACTCTTCCTTACGGTTACACAATTAAAGAGGAGAGAGGAAAGAATGTAATTATGAAAGATCTAGTTAGCCATATTAGGCAGAATTTTCAAAATCATGCAAATTGTATCGTTTTCAAGATAATACCATAGGATTAGTTTAACTGGTTATTTTAGATCCAATTGTATATCACTATTCAATAAGTCTATAATCCCTCGTTATGCCCCGCAGCCCACAAGTTGCCAAACAGGCAGACAGATGCCACCTGCTCCATCTCACACACCACACCGCCCTTGTTGTGAACAGCCCACACAATCTTGACAACAGGCATCACCTGTTGGAACAGCTAATGCTGCCCCGTGACTCAGTGAGCAGCAAGAGTAGGGCCAATATGGAGGCGACTTAACGCATCTTGGAAGCGAACAAGAAGGTGACGAGGCCGATTAGGGCGTGTTGCTCCCACCCGAGCAGCACTGACAATTCCAGTAGGAGGAACGTGCATTGTCTCCGTAAAAAATTTCATAGCTACATCTAGATCTATCTGTCCTTCTGGATCCGTCTCTGAAACCCCTATAATACGCAAGTTAAGGGTCGGTGTTATTTTGCTACATATTCTAAACGAGATGCACCCTGGACTACCACAATCGTCGGATCTATCAATTCTACGACCCAGACTGTATGTTGAAGCCTTTGGACACCTCTCGTTTCGATTATGCTCATTTATGATTGGGGATGGCTATGATTTTAAGATGTCAAATACGAGTTTGCCTAAGGTTTTGATGGTATATCGAGCCTCTATACGGTTTCGCTTAAGGTTTTAGAATATGAAATACGGGGATTCGAACCTCCACCAAAATAACTCAATGTCCTAAGAAGACTACTTTAACCAATCTAACCAGTGAGCAGTTGTGACTATTTTTTATCTTAAATCCATGTTTTTTTTTTATAATAACCCATTGAATTGTTTTAGGGATATGGTGTATGGTTTCAAGACCCCTGGAACCCCCTGTTATTTTGCTACATATTCTAAACACGATGCACCCTGGACTACCACAATCGTCGGATCTATCAATTCTACGGCCCAGACTATATGTTGAAGCCTCTGGACACCTCTCGTTTCGATTATGCTCATTTATGATTGGGGATGCCTATGATTTTAAGATGTCAAATACGAATTTGCCTAAGGTTTTGATGGTATATCGAGCCTCTATATTTAGAATATGAAATACGGGGATTCGAACCTCCACCAAAATAACTCAATGTCCTAAGAAGACTACTTTAACCAATCTAACCAGTGAGCAGTTGTGACTATTTTTTATCTTAAATCCATGTTTTTTTTTATAATAACCCATTGAATTGTTTTAGGGATATGGTCTATGGTTTCAAGAATTATATCTATATCAAATCCCCCTGGAACCCCCTGTTATTTTGCTACATAATGTGGTGGTACGTGGACTCTTAGAGGAGGCAGGAGAGAATCTCACCAAGCGCATCCAGGTCAGATCCTATCCCGCATGGCATTTCAAAACACAGTCCACATTGTTCGAGCAAGCCACCTTGTGGCTCAACAAACAGATCGCCCACGCATAGTCACCTTCACGGTGGCAGACATGCGAGTGCGTGAGGCAATTTTGCGTCAGGGTAGGCAATTGAAGGGGACTACCATGTATGTTGACCAGGATCTGACTCCGATGCAACAGGAGTCCTGCCGGCAGCAGCTGGCTCAAGTCAAGGACGTCCGCCGTCGAGGGGGCACTGCAGGCCTGGTCCGAGGCAAGCTTCGCATTTTTAGGCCGGCACCTGCTGAGGTCGCCAATGCAATGCGTCAAGCGCCGCCACTCACGCTCGCCACCCGGTACCCCTATCGCACCTCCTCGCTCCCCGCTGCTCCAACTACTCCCGTGAAGCTGGCGCCGCAGGTGCCGCATTGCTCCCCCCCGCAGCGGAGCGGATCATCGAGCGTCTACATCAAATGCCAACAAATAGGAACTGTGCCTCTGGACGGTATCTTGGAACTGTCGGAGCTTCCCTTGGCAGAAAGGGGAGAGTCTCAACTCTATTGCACCAGATATGGATCTCATTTTCCTCATGGAAACATGGGAACATGCGAGAACCTGTCGCCAAACCTCGGGCTATCTGCATTTTTTGGTGTTCAATGAGTGCACATGCAAGCGAGGGCATGGAGGGGTTGCCTGCTACTATCGTGCAACCTTGGGGCACTTAGTCTCGCTGCACAAAATAGACAGGTACAATCGCTACTTATGGGTGCGCGTGTGCAGCATGACAGTGACAACATTCTCTTCATAGCAGCATGCTACTTTCCACATGCCGAGATCAACTTTTATAACACTCATTCGGGTGTGGATAGATTGGAGCCCTATGTCGATCTATATGATGACATACAACAGCACAAACAGCTAGGCAAGGTTATGTTGCTTGGCGACTTTAATGCACGCACGGGAGCCGAGCAGGTACCAAAATTTGAGCCCCTGGCAGAGGACGTCTTGCAGTTGAACCCCGCAGAGGTAGCTTGGTCAAGGATATCAGACGACAACTATATTTCGCGCTATGGCAGGCAGTTGTTGCTGTTGGGTAGTATCTTTGACCTGGTTATTTGTAATAGGTTGGCACAATGGCCGTCTTTCAGTCGCTGCACTTGTAGATAGGAGAACCAAGGGGGCGGCTCCAGTGTGGTGGATTATCTGCTAGTTGAGGAATAGGATCTGCACCTAGTTACACATTTTTCCATTGGAACAGACACTCGGGACGAGGAAGTGGACTTAGACTACTAGCCCCTGTTCGTGCATCTCCAGTGGCAAGCTCCCCGTGCATCTACTGCCTCAACACCCCAAGTGCCCCAGCTGCGCCTGGACTATGATCGTGCAGGGACCTATGCCCAGTTGCTTGAGCATGATCTGGGGGGACTGTTGCAACTCCCCACACTTTAACAGCAATCTGTTCAGCTGACTCACCTACTTCTGACAGCTGCTGAGAGATGCTTTGGGAGAGGCCGCTCACGGAGAACCTCGGGCGCTGCCACCTTCTCCCGCAACAGATGGTTCGATGATGAGTATCGGGAGCTCAAACGTGAACTTCGGGCAAGTCACTGATCCCACCTCCCGCCCACAAGCCATCAGTCAATACCGCTCCTTTCTCAAGAACAAGAAAGCCAGATACCTCGCAGAGCATCAGCAATAGATGTTTGGTCTCCTTGATCGGCACCCAAAGACATTCTGGAGAAGGATCTTGAGCAAGATTGCACAGCCCACAGGGAACATCACCTCGGAGCAATGGGTACAGTACTTGCAATAGCTTTACGACCCGCTCGGGGGCCGGACACCAGTCCCTCCACAGATAGCATGGCTTTGGTCATCACAGAGGAGGATGTCATCATGGGCCTACAACGTCTGGTTAATGGGAAGGCATCAGATTTAGATGGCATGCAAAGGAACGGAACCACGAAATGTTTTGGGCCTCCACCGGTGCCTGTTTCTCAAGACATTATTCAATAAAGCATTGCAAGAAGGCTTACCTCCGCAGTGGACCACTAGTAGAGTTGTGCCCATATACAAGGCAGGGGACCCTCAATGCCCAACCAACTATCGTACTATCATGGTCAGCTATCTCTTTGCAAAACTACTGGCTGGCATCCTTGAGCAACGGCTGATAATATGGGCAGAGGAGGCAGATGTGCGAGCTCTCACACAAGCAGGCTTTCGGCCCAGGCATTCCACCATTGATCATATCTTCACTCTGCGCACATTGATTGAGGATAGCAGGAATCGCCGACAAAACCTGTATTGTTGTTTTGTGAATTACGCAAAAGCTTTTGACACAGTGCCCTGGGACAGGTTATGGGACAGACTGCGGCAGCTAGGGACTCCCCTTGACTTGCAGAATGCAATATATAGGCTATACGAGGCATGCTTGGGCCGTATCACATTGTCAGGACAGCCGGTAATTAGTAGTATTGGAGTGCATCAGGGTTGCCCCCTCTCCCCCATACTCTTTGGCCTATACATTGACCAGCTGGAAGATTGGCTCTCTCAGCATGGAGGGGCAGGCGCCCATCTCATGCATCCCACAATCCGGCAATTCATATATATTGACGATGTCAACCTCTTGGCCTACACTCCAGAGGACATGCAACGTCACCTGGATGCTCGACACTTTTTGCCGATTCACTGGCATGCGAGTTAACTTGGCCAAAACTAGGGTGCTGCTAGTTTCATCATCCCGTCAGCCAAGGCTTCCCTTATTCACTTACCAGGGACAAGAAGTAGAGGTGGCTCCGACCTACAAGTACTTGGGGATCGAGTTCTCTGCTACCACCCACTGGGATGCTGCCATCAGGTTGCGGGTCATGGCGGGTTGGAAAGCACTATATGCCATGCAGAACAACAGCCACAAGGCAGAGTTGTATGCCTGGGGCCACCAGTCACACTTGTTTCGGGCCTTGATCGAGCCGGTCCTCTTGTATGCGGCAGAAGTGTGGGGGCCAGTGATATCCCTCAACACCTGGAATGACCTCGAGCAGGTGCAGAAAGCCTTCTTGGCACGAGCCCTTGGAGTAAAGTCCATAGTTCCATACCAGATCCTATTCTAGGAGATAGGTTTTCTACCCCTTTAACGGGCTGCATTGGAACGCCATATCATTTACTTCCAGAAGGAGGTCGTTATGGGTGATACATGTTTGCCCAACCTTGCGTTGACCATGGCGATGGGTCCCCAATGCCTCAAAGCCTGTTGGAAGGACAAGCAAGCTCAATGGTTCTCACACTGGGGGGTACAGGCAAACAAATGCGTACATGTAAGGACAAAGAAAGATCACAAGGCACTCAAGCTGTACCTAGATGCTACTTTCCTTCGCAAGCTTTGGGATGCAGATGCTCTGACGCACGTTAAACTGGCGCACTATCAGCAGCAAGTCAATCCTAGGCTCACGAGAGGCCCACACCAGTACTTATACACCCATTTGCCCATGAAGAAGCGCAGACTTATAGCTTCCATTCGCACGGGTGCACATCGTCTCCGCATTGAGACAGGACGTTGGGCTCGGGAAGCACGGGAGGAAAGGCTTTGCCAGTGTTGCCATCAGGGTGCCATTGAGGATGAATGTCATGCCCTCCAGATCTGCCCAGCATTTGCCCATATCCGAGAGCGGTATGTTCGATTACTAGTGCCTGGCCAACCGTTGCATGAGTTATTGAATACGGCATCCGTGGGTTTATTGGGGTTATACCTCCAGGAGGTTATGGATGCACGGACATAGATGTGTCCTTCGGGACAATATTGAACTGTCCTACCCAATTGTATAGCATGCCAGCATACTTATTACTGCTAAGGTTTTTCCCTCGAAAACCCTTCGGGGCGGGGGTTTTCTAATCCTGACAGTAATACGCTTGCTGCTCTCTTTTGTGTGGGTCCCATAGACCAATCGGTCTCCGTGGACGATAAAAAATCTATTCTATTCTATTCTATTCTATTCTATTCTATTCTATTCTATTCTATTCTATTCTATTCTATTCTATTCTTTCATGATGGTCGATATTTCAATGATAACAACTGGAACAAATCGTAGAAGTGGGTCGATTGCTGGCTATGGTTACTTATAGGCTGGTCGCAACTGTAACCAAGTTGATACCAGTTTCAAACCTATTAATACTTATACAAAAACTTTATTCAAGCACTTTCCAAGGCCCTCAAGTTTAGAGAGATAAAGAGTAACCAGTTTATGTAGTTAGTGATCACAAACAATTAGTCAGCATAGACAAAGTCATATCCAGCACTATGTTTTCTTAAATTTTTGACATATTAGCATCCTCCTTTACCAAGCTTCCAAAAAACCAAAACAAACTATAAGGTTCAAAATGGGAGAACATCCCATAGTACAGCAATGGAATGGGAGAATTACTTATAGTATAGCCAGGCAGTATGTTTGTCCATGCCTAGTTAACGCGTAGGATGATATTTGCGCTTTGGTGCTCTTCATGTGCTTGCTTCTTGCGGTTGGGTGCTTCAAATGGCTTCAACTTCAAAGCATACAGAATTCTTTTCCTTTCCTCCAGCTGAAAGGAATGGCAATTGTCCTGGGATCTTTAGTCTTGGACTAATGGGTAGACCATTGTACTCTAAGTTTATATCTGGCCTATTGTGGAGCCACTCCAATAAGGTCTTGTAACCCCTTTTTTTTTCGGTTTAATAAAATCAAAATATCTTGCATCCAAAAAATAAAAAAAAAATAATAATTTCAAGTGTCAACTGTTGTACTCAGATATAAATAATGAAGTTTAGTCTTATATATCATTGGTATACTTCTAGTACTTCCCTATGTCAATCTTCAATAATTTTTAAGTGTACAACTCAGGCTCAACTCCATATCCATTACAACAAATAAAACATGGTAGAAATAGCACAATGGGTGAAGAAACACGTGTAGTTGCAGCACACCATGCAAACATTAGCAGTAAACTTGGTAATGATGCAAGGGCCATAAGGTACATTGGTGTTTCTTCATTTCTTACCCTTCACCATTGTATAAAGTTAGACAAAATGTTAATAATAATGAAGCATAAAGGAGCAAAGGAATAAGAGATGGTATGTCATCGACACGTGTACAATCCAAAAAATTTAAAGCACCATGTGGACAATTCCTTAGGCAATAGTCTTGTGTTCACCAAGAACAATATCTACACACCCAAGTGTTCTTGGAAGCTTGCAAGGCAGTAGAGGCCATTAAAAGGTTCATTCATGTTAGCACAGAGGAGATCTATGGCAAAATGGAAGCAGATGCCATAATTGGGAATCGCTTAGTCTGTCAATTACTGCCCACAAAGGCAGGCGCCGTAGTAAATTTCTCGACCCCTGCCTTTGTAGCAGAATATGGATTTTTGAATATAAATTGAGAGGCTTCGTGATTTCCAACTATGGCTTCTGCTTCTATTTTGCCCTAGATCTGGTGTGTGCAAATATGGATGAACATTTTGATAATCCCTGCTACCTTGCAAGCTTCCAGCAGCACCTGAGTGCCGTAGATATTGTTCTTGGTGAACCAAGACAATTGCCTAAGGAATTACCCACACATGGGTTCACGACAAGAAAACGTGATAGAAAAACAATGAAAACCATACCATAACCCAATAAGACAAATAATTGACTAACTTACTTTTGCATAAGGAGAATGCCCACAAATCGCATCGTTTACCTTTCATAAATATGTTAATTCAAGGTCCAATAAGCAAAACAAAGGAAGGATGCTTTTATAATAAAGGATCAATTATATGCTCTATAATCATAGCTATATGGCATTCCTCTAGTGGAAGGTTTATCTTTATACCCTTCTAATTGGATGATAATTAACAAAGCTAACTAGTACAAGTACCGTATGATAATAGAAATAGTAAACCATCTAATTTATTTCCAAAGAAAAAGTAGCATATGGAGAAACTCAAGAACCATATAGTTGCTGGCTAAAAGTTAGATAGAATCTCAATAATAATGAAGAATAGAGGAGCAAAGGAATAAGAGATGCTATGCCATCGACACGTGTACCATCCAAAAATTTTAGAACACAATGTGGACAATTCCTTAGGCAATAGTCTTGTGTTCACCAAGAACAATATCTACGCACCCAAGTGTTGCTGGAAGCTTGCAAGGTAGTAGAGGCCATTAAGAGGTTCATTCGTGTTAGCACAGAGGAGATCTATGGCAAAACGGAAGCAGAAGCCATAATTGGGAATCACAAAGTCTCTCAATTACTGCCCATAGATACCGTATCTACAATAAAGGCAGGCGTCGTAGTAAATTTCTCGGCCCCTGCTTTGTTGCAGAATATGTATTTTTGAATATGAATTACGAGGCTTCGTGATTTCCAACTATGGCTTCTGCTTCTGTTTTGCCCTAGATCTCGTATGTGCTAACATGGATGAACCCTTTGATAGTCCCTGCTACCTTGCAAGCTTCCAGCAGCACCCGAGTGCCGTAGGTATTGTTCTTGGTGAACCAACACTATTGCCTAAGGAATTACCCACACATGGGTCCACGACACGAAAACGTGATAGCAAAACAATGAAAACCATACCATAAGCCAATATGACAAATAATTGACTAACTTACCTTTGCACAAGGAGAATGCCCACAAATCGCATCATGCAATCCATTTTATTGTGTACCTTTCTTGCTATTTCATAATTCCAATTATGTTAATTCAATGTCCAATAAGCAAAACAAAGGATGAATGCTTTTATAATAAAGAATCAACTAATCATAGCTATATGTCATTCCTCTAGTGGAAGGTTTATCTTATACCCTTCTAATTGGATGATAATTAGCAAAGCTAACTAGTACACATACCGTATGATAATAGAATTTATGGAGAAACTCAAGAAGCATATAGTTGCTGGCTAAAAGATAGATAGAATCTCAATAATAATAAAGCATACAGGAGCAAAGGAATAAGAGATGCTATGCCATCGGCACGTGTACCATCCAAAAATTTTAAGGCACCAAGTTGACGATTCCTTAGGCAATAGTCTTGTGTTCATCAAGAACAATATCTGCGCATCCAAGTGTTGCTGGAAGCTTGCAATTTAGTAGAGGCCATTAAGAGGTTCATTTGTGTTAGCACAAAGGAGATAGCAAAACGGAAGCAGAAGCCATAATTGGGAATATCGAAGTCTCTCATTTACTGCCCACATATACCATATATCTAGCATAATAACAGGGGGTTTTCCTTGTATTTTTGTACGTTTTTTTCTATGGTTTTTATATGATTTGATAGTTGTATTGTATGAGATGTACTAATGCGTACATCTAGAGTGCGCATACAATCATCTTTGATTTTTGCGCCAATTTCCAATGGTTGGTCCATGTATTTCTAACCTATCCGAAGTTTACACATGCAAGGCTCGTGCAAACATAGTTTAGGGTTCTATGGTTTCGCCAAAGCAGGGTTCGGGGAAGGCAGGCATGGAATGATTTTCCGTGGCCTCCTTCCAACTGCCGGATGTGTAGCAAGGTCGGGATGCGTTCCGAACATGAGGTATTTATTTCAATGCTGGCTTCCATTTCGAAAACCAGGAAGAGAGACCCAGCCATGGAGTGTAGCTATAAATTTAGCTTGAATAGTTCTGAAATGCATTAATTTAGGTATGTTATACAGGAATAAATTCGTGCTTTGGATGCATGGCATGTGGAGCTCCAAAAGCAGCTTCCTGAAAGGTATAAATCTTCCATTTTTTCCAAATCGTTTTCGAATTTGTGGGCAATCACTTAGTCTTGGTTTAGATTTGTGGGCAGTGGCTTACTGTTGGTTTGAGATAATGGATAAAGTATCATGGTAGTTTCTCTGTAATATCCTTAATTCCTATAAACATCTCTATAGACATTCCAATTAATTGGACCTCTCCAATAACACTAGACATCCTATAACACTAATTCTGCACACGGTGCTTTTAGAGTTGTATGATATCACTCCTATATTTGTTCTGTCTCGTTGCAGATGCTTGGGAATATGCTTCTGTGTAATACAGTGAAGTGACCATTTTTCTAAGTTCGTTATCATCTCAATTCAGATAGAATAATGCTCATAGCATGAGGAGGTTGCATATAATCTAGACATCTTGTTTTGTGGTCTCGCACACAATTATGCTTGAATAATTCAACCTTGAGGCTTGAGCCTCGCCTATGTCCTATTCACGGGTTCTCCAAGCACTATACTTCTTCTCCATTCAAGATTATATCTTTAAACTACACCACGATGGTTCCAAATCTCAATTATTGTTGCTTCACATATTAATTTATCTTTCTATGGTTATACTATGACATATTGTATCTTCTTCGAGCTTCTAAGCATGTCCAACATGTGCTTATACATGTTGATTGTATGGCCACTAACACGTGTATAGCAGTCTATAAGTTGAAGATATCCTCGTTACATATTCTATATTGTAAGCCCTATTATATTCTATATTGTAAGCCCTATTAGGTGTTTTTATTGTTAAAGCACCTTGTAACGTCACAGAACCTTTTATATTAACTATGTTCTCTACTTTCTTTTATAAATTAAGATTGTATATTTGATTCAGAGATTTAATGGTTTTCCATAAACAAGGTTTAGGCCCAATTGTAGACAATCTTTGCTGCAATTCTCGAGGCCCCGAAGGGGCCAAAAAAAATTTAGATTTAACACAAACCATTACATTTAACACTTTAAAATTAAATTCCCCCTTAAACCCCATTTGGTTTGGGTGCATATTCACACGGGAGGTTACTCCGGGCACTGAGAGCTGTCGGATGGGCATATATGCCCTTTATTCCTTGATCTACATCGTACATAAAGTTCCTCATTTGTGGGGTATGCATTTATAAAAAATGGTATACTGTATAACACCATTTGTAAAATACTATAAGATTTGAGATAATGTACTACATGGTGTTGATTTTGTACATGCGAAACATAATTATAGGGGCTCTCGCTGCCCTGCGTCACCCCCCGTGTGAATATGCACCCAAACCAAATGGGGTTTAAGGGGGAATTTAATTTTAAAGTGTTAAATGTAATGGTTTGTGTTAAATCTAAATTTTGCAACACGGAAGTGGAAGCCATAATTGGGAATCTCGAAGCCTCTCAATTACTGCCCACATATACCATATCTACAACAAAGGTAGGCGTCGTAGTAAATTTCTCAGTCCCTACTTTTGTTGCAGAATATGGATTTCTGAATATCAATTGAGAGGCTTCGTGATTTCCAACTATGGCTTCTGCTTCTGTTTTGCCCTAGATCTCGTCTGTGCTAACATGGATGACCCTTTTGATAGTCCCTGCTACCTTGCAAGCTTCCAGCAGCACCTGAGTGCTGTAAATATTGTTCTTGGTGAACCAAGATTATTGCCTAAAGAATTATCCACACATGGGTCCAGACAAGAAAACGTGATAACAAAATAATAAAAACCATACAATAAACTAATAAGACAAATAATTGACTAACTTACCTTTGCACAAGGAGAACACCCACAAATCGCATCATGCAATCCATTTTATTGTGTACCTTTCATTTTCTATTTCATAATTCCAAATATCTTAATTCGAGGTCCAATAAGCAAAACAAAGAAAGGATGCTTTTATAATAACGGATCAACTATATGCTCTATAATCATAGCTATATAGCATTCCTCTAGTGGAAGATTTATCTTTATACCCTTCTAATTGGATGATAATTAGCAAAGCTAACTAGTACAAGTACCGTATGATAATAGAAATAGTAGACCATCTAATTTATTTTCAAAGAAAAAGTAGCATATGGAGAAACTCAAGAAGCATATAGTTGCTGGCTAAAAGTTAGATAGAATGTCAATAACAATGAAGCGTAAAGGAGCAAAGGAATAAGAGATGCTATGCCATCGACATGTGTACCATCTAAAATTTTTAAGGCACCATGTGGACAATTCCTTAGGCAATAGTCTTGTGTTCTTCAAGAACAATATCTACGCACCCAAGTGTTGCTTGAAGCTTGCAAGGTAGTAGAGGCCATTAAGAGGTTCATTCGTGTTAGCATAGAAGAGATCTATGACAAAACGGAAGCAGAAGCGATTATTGGGAATCACGAAGTCTCTCAATTATTGCCCACAGATACTGTATCTGCAACAAAGGCAGATGCCGTAGTAAATTTCTCGGCTCCTTCCTTTGTTGCAGAATATGGATTTCTGGATATGAATTGAGAGGCTTCGTGATTTCCAACTATGGCTTCCGCTTCTGTTTAACCCTAGATCTCGTCTGTGCTAATATGGATGGACCTTTTGATAGTCCCTGCTACCTTGCAAGCTTCCAGCAGCACCTGAGTGCCGTAGGTATTGTTCTTGATGAACCAAGACTGTTGCCTAAGGAACCTGAGGCCATTAAGAGGTTCATTCATGTGCTTGAAAACTGAGCATCTGTCGAGCGCCGTATATATCGGACGCCGACATGTTATGGCCACGGGCATATTCGTGGTATACCCGTATCTTTGACATGTTATAGCCACGCCCAAAAAAAATTACACGGCATTTTTGTGGACTTAGCAGATTTTTTGCCATTTAAGGCTGGCTATAACATGCCCATGTCCGACATTTACCGCGATGGAGCATCTGCACCATTGCTAGATTATCTACACCAATCGTGGCCTTTTTTGACACTGTGGAAATAGATCGGCAATTCCCAGCGGCAGTTGCCAGCTACCCCTACTTGCACAAGCGTTTTCGGCCACTAGCAATAGCCAGCTTCCCCTACTCGCATAGGAATCGCGTCCCTCTTTCCATTTCACATAACCTAATGCCAAACCCCATATGAAATGTAAGACCGTTGTTTTAAGCATCTATAGTCAATATAAGGGTACATGGATTTGAAATCTCTTCTATTTGTGAAAGAGAAGACTTGAAGACTGTAACTATCACATCACAAAGGCATCATCCACAAACACTTTAGCTCGATATCTTACTTGATGCATGTGGTTGAATTCCCAAATCGTGGCCTACCACACACAACATATTTGACGAGAGACTTTCATACCCGTGAATGGTAATAAGAAAGTAACAATATTAAGAATTGCCAAGAAAAATATAAAATACAAGAATTTGGCGCCGGCGCTGTGTATGTTTCTGGGAGTTGAACTCAAAAATATCGTTTAACATGAGCCTGCGGTGCAGAAGCTACTACTTAGTGCAGATCCCTCAAAAAAGGAAAAGAGATGGTTCAAAACTAGAAAAAAAAAAAAAAAAAAAAAACTTGAAGGCCATTTTTTTAGTCAAACTCGCCTTCTCTGTGTCTGGCAACTTAGATATGCTCTGATTTTATCTTTTCAACAAAAAACAAATGCCTCATTTCCAATTGATGGTATTTTGCCATATATTTAGCTTATTGAGGTGAAGAGGAAATGGCCATCAAAACCCAAAACATTCTCAAGCTCCAATTAGTAGAAAATCTTCCCGGCAGAGCCAGCTCCCATGGTTGAACTCCCCAGATATGAACACATGACAACAGACTGCCACTGGCTTAACATGGGCACTTGATGAGAAACAAATTTGTATCCAAAATACATTGGAGTGTACATTGGAGAAAATGTCGGGCTCCTTATAGGAGATTAGGAGAGAATTAAACTGGACTCCAGACTGCCAGACCCCTTTTCGTTTCTTATGCACGGTGCCTAGCCAGTGTCTCTAACGCTTGCATTCTCAGGCTATATGCATGTGTCCATACATTGATTATGAAGTAATCAGTGTCAGACCCTTTTCCAAAAGGTGAACTTAGTTGCTTTATTTGCAACTATACTAAGCCATCATCTAAAACGAATGCAATTCCAGTGATTTTTTGCATGAAGGCACATTGAAGATAGTACCTGTCTGGGCGGCAAAGGGTTTCGGTTCCTAATGTGGGGAACAGAAAGCTGGTAAAGCTTGATAGTATGTGCGCCGAAACGATGGAAATTTTACTCCCTTGTTGATTTGGGGAGGCGCAAAAATTATAGGGCGTTTCCTTCCTCTGTGTTAAATTCGTTCCCTTTGCTCCCTCTGTAACGATCCAAGTGAGATCACTCGGAGCAATCCCCGCATATGCCAGAAATAAATCTAGCCAAAGCGAGTAGAATCTTGCGCTTCGCGCTGTAGCAAGGAAATGACCCATCTGCTCAGAACCCAAAGCTCGATAGAAATACTCTGTGTTTGGGAAGCAATTCATTGCAAAAGTTGCATTGCAGTGAACGAAAACTGCAAACCTTCCAATTTCTTGCATGAAAATCAACTCAAAAGCTTTATCTCAAATTTGCAAATCTAATAAGCAGATTCAAAAAACAAATTGCAGGGAGCAGAGATTTGCCCGGTTTGAGCTGTCCCATAGATATGTTGGAGCCCAGATATCGCAGAAGAGATCCACGCATCTCAGATTTGGGGATCTGCTCTAAAACCTATATACAAAGGCAAATTCTAAATCTAAGAAAGCAAACATGTTTGATCTTAAGCAAGATCTTGTTTGGCCAAGATCTCCAGCTGGCCGGACCTACTGGCCACTATTCTTCAAGCAATGATTTTGTCTGATGGTTTTGGTAAATAAGCAAGACAGGGAATGAGTTTGTTTGACTGGTTTGGCAGATGGTTTTGTTCTGATCAAGCCCAAGGTTTCATGTGGGCAGTTTCTTCAAGCATATACATGGCAGCAAGAAAGGGATTGTCCACTAGTCTCAACACTAGAGCGACCAAAAGATCAAGGAAACCCCTTCTAAATTGTTTTGCCAAAATGGACATAACGCAAAATTCGAGCGCTTTGTTCTGCCAATGTCTACATTTGGCATTCGCCTTCCCTTCCACCGACTTAGGTTGTCACAGAAGCAATTCGCCATCCAATTTATGTAAACCGGAGGCTTAGATCTCTGTCAAATCCTTCTAGCAGAGGAGGTAAAGTTCGAGTAGTTAAGAACCACCAAAATTAGAAAATTATGACAAAAAACATATCTTTAGGAATTTTAGTGACAAAAGCGATTCAGGGCCACGCCCATATGCTGCTGGGAAATTAAATGTAGGTATTTCCAGAAACACGACTATATGGAACTGGAAATTGTGATCAATTGGTTTTGCAGCCAGCAATTAAATTGGAAACTGGCAAAAGATTTTCTTCTAGCAGGATCAATAGCTGGGAAGATCAGGATCCGGCTAATTATTTGCCATAGCTCCAAGCTTTAGAATGTGCGAAAAAAATCAATCAAAATGTAAGCCCCAAATTCGTGGGTTACACAAGCCCAGCTCAAACACAGGCGAACTGCTCATATTTTTAGTGATTATGCGAAAGAAATTTTAAAGCAAATTTTGTTTAAGCTTTGCAAAAAGAAATGAATTCAAGGCATGAATTCGTGCCAAAATTGGCGCTATTCTAAACAATTGAGAACCTCAAATGGAAAGAGCATTTCACCGGATTAAACAGAAGAGGAGCGGATTTGATGGATAGCCTGGAGCCAAGGTCCTTGGTACGCACCTACCCATAATTAGGCCGCTTAGCTTGTGGTAAAAGCAAAAATTCCACGTATTACTTCATCACAGGCAAGATAGACCAAATTTGCCTTTCTCAGATGTGAGCTTGAGCAACACGGCATCCTCAAATATTAACAAAGTTTCCGGTTCCAAATGTTACATTTGGAATTTTTCTCACCTGAAATATTTATTTTTGGATTTTTGAATATTTTTTTGAATTTTTGGATTTATTTTTTCTTTCTTTTTTTTCCTACTAATCATATATATAGGAAAGATATAATGCCAAGGTAAATAGGACAGTAACCCAGCGAAAGAACTTTGGCGCAGGCACGACACGTAGGTTATCGGCTCTAATCCAACTTATTGACACTCTTCTGAAAATCAACAACAATAGAGTACATCTCATGCCTTCATTGTAGGAGATCTCGCTCATTGGTTGCCAATTGAAAGAAAATTTACTCGAGATGATGAACACACAGGCTATGGTAGACGGGAACTCTTATATCATTTGTTATGGGGATTAGCAGGAAATGCTTATATCAATTGTCATTTGTCAAAATCTCTTCATCTGGATCAGTCTCGAGCAAAACATCATCAATATTGAATTGTTCATCATAATCATCATCCAAATTGTTTTTGATGCTATATGCAAGGCTTTTCTCCGTATGTCTACAAATACACACGTCTGGATTTTCAAAGAAGTCACCTTTCCAAGTTTTACTCTCCTTGGGTTCTCCCATGAATCCTTTTTGCACCATGCGCAATTTGGAGGCAAACAAGTCCCAACCCATATCACGCCTCGAAAGGAATAGCTGACTCAACTTTCTGGCATTTGGGCGTATGGTACGTCTATAACCAGTATAACGCCTGGAGATTACAAACTGTGAGAAAAATAGCTATTCACAAAAGCCTAATTTCTGGAGGTTGATATGAATGCCGTACCTGTGACCTGCTAAAATCCGGGCCATATTGCCGTTATTGTTACTAACAAACACATCACTCTGATTGCAAACAATATAGTCAATGGCAGCCATGCGCGATAAAAAGGGAACAAAAGGTGCCATTTCCTCTTTGCTTGCAAGTGTTTCTTTTGTGAAGATATTTGGGAAGAGTAACCTGAGTGGCAATAACGCATCCTCTCCACCATACACATCCCCAGATGCTACATATAAATACGTGCCATTGCTGAATCCAAGAGCTCGCAACATGAGGCCAACTTCCAAGGGACTAAGAGGACATTTGCCATTTTTCCTTTCCTTTTCTGGACTCCTTATCTGTAATACGCCAATGTTTTTATGTCTATATAAAGTTTCACAAACTAATAGCTTACTCATGCTTCAATTAGTATACACAATTGCATGTAGAGAATTGAGGATAATAATTGAAATATAAAGTGGAAAGCACAATTAGCCATCTAATTGCTCCAGCATACATGGTTATGGACATTGCATATATATTATATAACACATGTATATTAAATAGTGCAAAAAACATAAATATTTGGTGGAATGGAGTGCAGACATGTAAGTTTTTCCAATGTTTTCGTATAGCCCCAAGCTCTTCAACCTCTTTTTCTCCACCTCCATAATAGCAGCCTGAAAAAGCCAACATGTCTGCTTCAAATCTGCAAAAGATAGATAGCTAGATTTATTAACATCTACAGAAGACCCAAAGGGTCTATCAGACCGAAAAGATACAAAATTGAGAATATGCAATGGATGGATGGATGGATGGATGGATATGACTGCTTATGGAAAAAGTAATAGAATATTTTTAGCATAAAAACTTTTTGCTGTTTCAGGATCAGACATATGCTCCCTTTTCTCTTATGAAATCAGTTTTTGTTCCTACACCTACAGAATGGCTGGCTCAGGACATACCTCATATGCAATGCAATGAAATTGCCACCACTCATGACCTTCATCCGGTCCACCAGTATATGACCTATTTTCCTTATTGGTATCGTGAACTGTAATGCATTGTAATTCACCCTACATCTAAGCTTTTGCAGGTCCTTGCTCAGTTTATTTGCCAATCTGTAGTCAAACTTCGTTAACTCCAGGATCTATATAAAACATAAACTAGATCTCAGGTTTCAATGGCCAAGAATTCACATGTATAATAAGCACCAAAGCACACTAAAGGAAGTTCATACATAGCATTGTCTAGTACCCCACTAAAGGTGGAGTTCTAATCATGAACAATATAAACAGAAAACAAAACTAGGGCGCTAACTAAAACTAGAGAACTAACTAATATATATAGTCGCTCTTTGTAATAAGCCCACTGCATTATAGCTGTACTTAGAGCCACTTATTTATGGTACAACTATAGTACAGTCCATTCATTTTTATCATATGTATGTACTATAGTACAGTCCATTCATTTTTATCATATGTATGTACTATAGTACAGTCCATTCATTTTTATCATATGTATGTATACAGTAATGCTCCTTACAAATGGATAGTCAAGAAGCTATTAATGATCTGAGGTTAACTTCGTCTTTATTAGAATATTATCATATCCTACGTGGCATGATAACTTGTACATGCTGACTCATCCGTCTGTTGCTGACATGGCATGTCCATAAAGGCAACAGTCAGGCGCCTCTAGAACTTTGAGCGCTGGTGCTTTGTATTACATCTGGCTTCTATCTTCTTTACATTCAGTTCATTACAGTCTTTCATGGCATCAGAGCCGGTTTGACTAAGTTAAATTCTGAGACTTTCATTGAATGACATACAACCCTTCATTATTCAAATAACCTTTAGCAATTTCCTGTGATTACCATTTTCTTATCAAATTCAGTAAGCCAGGGACAAGGGCATCTCTAGAGTAAGACAGTTGGCTGGCGTAAGATTAACAGTCCCTTTCCTTTTCATTGAGCTAAAGATCCATCTGCCACTTTGACAACAGTGTTTATCAGGCTTCAGATCCTGAAAAACTACTGATTTTCCTGCAAAATGTTGGTAATATCTGAGTCAATTAATCAAGTATCTTCTGCTTTCAACTTCGCTGCAGCAAGATGTAAAATTTTTATCTCCAATACATCAGCTGAAGTCTCGGATGCTTTGGCACTTAGCTCAGTCTTTGTAACTCCTTTATTTTCTTTGTCTTTGAAACATTCATCAAATTCTTTTGTAACTTCCTACAATCGCTTTTCAAGCGACCCTTTTTTACTGCAGAGCCAACAAGTAAAAGGAGCTTTGGACTTGGATTCAGAAATAGAAACGGTGGTATTTGAAGCAGCATTGACCAAAATATCCAAATCACTAGTAGAGATGGAAAGAGTAGGAGATAAAGAAGATGAAGACAGTTCCTGCTCCGTAATATTCCTCTCTTAGGCCTCTTGAGTTGTTGTATATAGTCCCTCATATCCTTACAATCTTCAAGCCTCATTTTGCAGCATTAGTTGGTGTCCTTCACCTTCTTGCACACAACTTTGCTACTCCTAAGTGTTTTGAAAGACCTAGTACCTCACTGAAAATCAGTGGAAATGCAAGTTTAAGGGCAATTCTTTAACTCTGCATCAGTCTGAGGATTCCAATTGGCTTCAACGTCACCAAAAACTTTCAAGTTAACATTAGACTCAAATGCATCTCTCCAAGTGTAAACATTATCACCACCCAGTAAAGTATTTCCATGAATCGGTGATTGAACATCTGTTTGAGGAAAGATCATAATAGAATGCTACAGATCAAGCTAATGCAGGTAATCTTTTTGATAGATAAACACAAAATTCTTTTGATCAAGCGAAAAATTACAGACTACCTAAATTTTGTGGCAAATCAACAAATTTGATGCAAAATAGATGAAGATCAATGCAGATCTACATAGCAGGCTAAACTGACCCTGCTGGCTAGAAAAATGAAGATCAAACTAATTTAGAATCTTGAGATTTTTCACAAAAATGCCTTCCAGCCTGATCTTGACAATATCTGCAAGATCTTGGCTTCGATTCCTCTGATCCAATTCCAATCCAACCTTGAGAGCTCGACCTTAAATCTGGAATTTTTAATTATTCATTATCTTTCTTCTTTATCTCATATGTCTAAGGAAGAGTCCTCTCATGCATGCAAGGTATGCACATGTTAGTCCCTGCTACAGCATCTAAGTTACAAATGGTCAAAGGTTTGCCTACTCTTAAAAAACAAGATATTCACTGTTATGATTGCAGACTTGGCAAGCAAATTCAAGCATCTTACCCAAAACAAGCAGATTTTCATGCACCCAGGCCTTTGAGATTCTTCATTCAGATTATCTGCCTATTGAATCATTTGCTGTATACATGGGTGTATCTCAAGCTTTTTCAATATTTCAAATTTTCACCATTCAAGTTAAAGATACATTTTGCAAAAAAAGATAAAGGCTATTAGGACAGACAATGCTCTAAAATTTATTCTGTCATATGTTTATTCAGGAAACGGCATGGCAGAATGTAATAATCCTCATGGATTTGACAAGAAGCAAGCTCACACATAAGCAGAGCTCTCCTACATTTTGGATGTTTCCAACAGATCTATTAAAGCGTTGCAGCTACAGACACATTTTGAAGCCGTATACGGTCTTGAATCATATGTTTCATATCTAAGAGATTTTGGCTGCTTAGGTTATGCAACTAAACCAAAAGGAGATTCTGCAAAGGACGGGTAAACTTTCTGATAGATCTATTAAGGTTATTTTTATTGGGTACAACAATAACATGGAAGTATTATGATTCAGTGACGAAGAAGGTTTTTGCTTCCCAAAGCATGCATTTTGTAGAGGGTGCTACTATATAAAGCAATCTATATCAGAACATGATTTTGTACATCATGATCCACAAGTGTCTGCTGCTCCTAACAATTCATTATCAACTGATTTTGAGCCAACTGATTTTCTCCATCTCCACCATGAACTCCATATAACAGAGTTAAATCAGGCAGATTGTTAAGCTATTAGCATGATCTTTCTCTTACTGATTTACCTGATATTGAGCATCCTTTTCAAGCTGTATCTTATTATGAATTGATTCCTCTAAACAGAAGAAGAGATGCGACACAAAGGAAGCGACTCTACTCAAGAAACTTGAGAGGTTCCGACTATATAATGACAGAAGTACAAAACTAATCTAATGTGCAGCCATGCACACAACGTGTAGCTTGGAGACAGTGGACTGCTTTTTGCTAAGCCAAGTGACCACCTTAGTAGGCCCACAAACCTGTTCTTGGAAGAATTGCAAGATTTCAGTCCAAACTTATCAGATGCAGACAATATTTAGCTTATTGTAAAGCCCAAACAAATCTGTCCCAGCTTCTAGATCAAACACATACTTCCTTCAACCCTCAAGTCCTGCTCTAATACCATGAACCAAAAGAAAAGTTTGGAGCAGTTTGTTTCAATTAAAATGTATTTCCGGAAAACATATGATACTTTAAGATGGTCAGCAGGAGGTTTAGGAAAGAATGGGGGTTGATTCGCAGTTCAAAAAATGGCCTTTGGTCTAAATAAACTTTTTGTAATGGACAGCTGTCAAGTCTATCTGTATTAAGAAAGGGAATCAGGCAGGGCTGCCTGTTAGCCCCCAATTGGCTGATATCTTGACAAAAGGCCTTGCCTGGACAAAGTTTGCCGACCTAAGCCAACACCTTGGAGTGTCATCGGCACACTTTCTGAAATAGTCTGCAGCATTGTCATGGAGTGACAGAATTGCTAGAAATATTAGTCAATGTATAATTGCTATCCAATTGCTGTTATCAGCCTACTTGGTAAGATATGATAAGAAAGCACGTTTTAGGATAACATTGGGCTTTTATGCTTTACCAGTAGAAACCCCAAGATCATGTAATCCTATTCACAATTGTTAGTTGACACTTTATAATATATATATCTATACATAAAAAGCAGACTGTATGATTCCAAAAATCAGCAACTAAAGTTCAAAGATAATGTAAAAGCCATAATCATCACAATTTGGAAACGTTGCTGATTAGCATGACCCAAATTACCATCACGTACATGTTTTTTCCGAATAACTGGCAGAACTCTACTTTCATAATAATAAGGTGTGCTCCTTCTGGGGACACGCATTGTGATAGGACGCTTGTTTATTGCTCGCTGGATGTCAGATGGTAACTCCTTAATGACCAGAATATCAGAGGCGAGTGCAGAAATAAACCAGTCAGCATCAAAAATGTCGCTGAAATTGCTGACAACAGCAACAAAAGCAGTAAGAACCAAGTCCTTAAACAGTAACGGCATATAAAGGATTTCTTGTTGCTCTAGCAGTAATCCAATAGACAATAAGCACCATATTCAGAGTATCAGGTCTGGTTGGTTTTTCATTATGGACCACTACATTAGGGATACGATGATCTCAAGGAAGAAAGAAAGAAAGAAAGAAAGATTTATTAACGTCTACGTAAGACCCGAAGGGTCTATGAGACCATAACATAAACAGTTCAAGACCTCCAGGAGGAAAACCCTCCTGTTATCTAAAGTATGGAAACAAAAATATTAATTTTAATTTAATTTAATTTATTACTAAAGCTCTTTGGGGCCTCAAAGGCCATAGAGCAAAAAATACATTGCTCAAGAATCAAAGATTTTCATCTACAGCTTTAATGAAGCAACCTACAGTTAAAGGATCTAATAAAAACAAAGCTTTAAAATTCTCAACCCGTATACCATATTTGTCTCTAATACTGTTATATACAGGACAACAAGTGAAAACATGGTCCTCATTCTCGACCACTCCATCACACATAACCTGCATAGTCGAGCTTCAGCTGGAGTTTTGGATCATCTGTCTCAATCTCTAGTCTATGAGAACTCACCCTGTATCTTGATATCAACTGCCTCAGCCGTTTTGGAATGTTAGCTGATAGATACTGCTGACTTTCGTACTGTTCCATTGAATTAACAACCGAACTATAGTGAAGCAGCCTACTACCCTGTCTACCCTATTAAGCTTAACAATTGAAAATCTAAGAATCTGCTCAGATAGGGTTTGATGGAGACAGCCCATTCGTTCCTGTGACTGCTGCAAAGTAATTCATAATACCCCTTCTTGGCTTGCTTTGATGCTTGCTGCTTGGCCTCTTCTGGAAAGACTTTTTATGTTTCATGGCTGCTGATCATTTTATCTTCTTCGGCAGTGCCAAAGTGGTCTACTATCATCTTATCATCGTTTGTCTCAGATGAAAAGAAATTAGTTGTTTCTGTGTGTTTCAGGCCCATTGGATTCTTTTGTTTGAGAATATTTCTCCTTTCTAGAGATAGTTCATATACAAAGTGAGATACACATTTCTGATCGTAATGCTCTACCAGCTGTCGTAGAGATGTGGGGTCTCTAAAAAGACAATGATATCTGCCTCTAATAATGTAGTAGGTTGGGCAGGTAAAAATAAAATGTTCTTCTGACTCGACCATGTTTAGATTGCACATTGGGCACTTCCGATCCTCACGACTAATATTTTTCGCCCTACCAACCTCAATCTCCAACTGGTGAGATGCCACTCTAAACTGCCCCATAGAGTATCTCACTTTGTTCGGCAGATCCATATCTAAATATCCAGGCCTTATAATGAAACCATCCGCTGATATATTTATGAAGTTATCCTTATAGAATTTCTTTTTAGCAGGCAGATCTTTGACGGGATTCACCCATGTATTTGAAACATAAAGATACTCCAAGTCATGGCGTATAAGCTGATTGACTTCTTGCTGAGCAAAATTCAGATTGCCATCCATTATACTGTATTGAAAAGGTGGGATATTTCCCATAGAGAAACCCATCTCCTCAAACAATTTAGATGTCCTTGAGAACCAACAACGCTTACCTTGGTCTGCCAATGTTTTAGACGACACATATGCCAGCCAGGGAAGTCGTTTTTGACCTTCTTGTGACTGTCCAAGACGGTGCAACTTATGCAAATAAGTCACTGTTTGAAAGGCAATTTCAACCTTCAGAGGTTTCGCATTAAATTCAGCAAGCATTATATCATGGGGTACAGAATGTTTGCTTCTGATCATTCTAGAAAGAAGAGAAATTTGGAGCCTCTCTAGTTGACCCCAGTCATCGGCTCGCAGGTCAACTCCCCATATTTGTGTACCATATAAAGCTGCCGGCTTCACCAAAGTGTCGAACATGAAGAGCTTTGTATGAACATCTTGGAAATGGAGTTGGTAGCACTGTTTTTCTAGCTGTACAAGAGAAGCATATCCTTTTGCAATCCTTGCCTGACCAGCCTCCCTCAATCTGAAAAGAGGGCCCGCAAACTCAACACCCAAGTAGGTGTACATAGAAACAATTTCTACAGGTTGTCCTTGGAAAGTAAAAGAGTTATTTTCCAATTTTTCCAAGAGGTATTAAATACCATCACTTTGGTCTTGTAGAGATTTACTTGCAGCTCTCTATCTTTGCAAAAGGCTTCTAGGGCAGCCAAATGTTTTTGGAGCCCTTGAGGAGATGGTGAGATTAGAACCACATCATCCGCATAAAGCAAAATGGGAATGCCTGAGCAAGCATGGAGACTTCTCCGCCTAAGGACTGTACAAAGCTTTCAAGCTCATCAATATAAAGTCCAAAGAGTAGGAGAGAGGGGGCACCCTTGTCTAACCCCAATTGTACTGAAAAGCTTCCTCTGAAAACTGCCCATCTATTTTCACTCTGCCTATTACATTCTCGTATAATGTCAACACTGCCCAGATCAGCTCGTGAGAAAGCCCCAACATTTTGAGCCTCTGAAACAACCTATTCCGAGGAACAGTATCAAAGGATTTTCGGAAATCAACAAAACAGCAATGAACTTTACTTTTCCTTGCCTTCGCTTCCTCAGTGATTGCCCTTAAAGAAAAAATATGATCAATTGTGGAAAAGTTTTTCCTGAAACCAGCTTGTCCCTTGGCTCTAAGGCTGTGATTTTCTGCAAAATTACTAAGGACCATTTCCAATGCGGATCCATAAAGTTTTGCCATCACATGCCCAATCATAATTAGGCAATAATTAGTAGGATTCATAGAATCGCCCGCTTTATAACATTATTAGACCAAACCAGCAGAAAACCAATGCAAATAGCTTCATTAAATAGATCTGCAATCACTGGTGCCAATGTCTTAGCCCCATGTATAATCATTTCAGCTTGTAATTCTTCCCAATCTTTTGCTTTCCCTGTGTTTCGCTTGGATTTGCATAATATCAAATAGAAAAGTTGGTTGCATATTTGTGGGTTTAGCTACAAAAAAATTGCAGATAACAGTAGCCTATATTTGAGGCAATGCTAAGTTTCAAACATTCCTAATGTCATTATGCGAGCCATCTAATTGTTTGTTTACTTTTGAGCAGGAAAAAAGAGCATACATTGACATCAAATCTGGCTGTAATTTTGAAGTTGCCATTCGAATTAAGACATCTGATATATACACTTTTCTCAGACTCAGAGATATCTCATGTCATCCCATTAGGAGATTACACATGCTTAAACTGGGAATGCGCTATGCACCTTACAAGTGTATGATCTGCCCCATCTGTGTAACCATAAGCTACAGTAAAGTCCAAGACACATCAAATACCGTCTGCAAATGGATTGAAGCTTAATTTTTTCCTTTTTTTTTTTGTTTTTTTTTTTTTTCAAATTATTT
This sequence comes from Isoetes taiwanensis, assembly GCA_021234155.1. Lineage (NCBI taxonomy): Eukaryota > Viridiplantae > Streptophyta > Lycopodiopsida > Isoetales > Isoetaceae > Isoetes > Isoetes taiwanensis. Next base: position 9,497,697 of record JAJEKV010000014.1, on the reverse strand, counting down.
GACCTACGGTGATAGCAAGCAAAAATATGGTACCACTCTCATATTGCAATCTTCTTTCTTTTTGTGCACTGTAGGTGGACTGAGCGTAATGGACTGAGCGTAATGGCATGCATTATGATAAAATGCAGAGCTTGCATAGTAGTGAAACTTAAATATGCATTCTTACAATTTTGTTATGTGATTTCTTTAGATATCAAGCATGTTGTCAATTTTATTCATGTTGTATTTGTACTTTAGGAACTCTCGCTACGTTCTTACAAACAAAGATCCTAAAAACTAGAGATGAGATGCCATTACTTGATGCACTACATAATTCTTAAAACTTTGTAGCAATGTGCTCCATAATTGGTGCGATATGTTTCAATTTCAAGAAAGATGTTTCAATGGTCATGTTAAAGGTAGAAATCTAATTATGCTTGGTAATGCATTTAACACCACATGCTATATGCACAACAATCCCATCTTATAATTTTTAACCTCAGATCTGAGATTTTCAAATGATCTTACAATGTGCACCTATGTGTGGCAAAGTCCTAGGCGCCTCACAGAATTTCCGGTTCAAAAAATGATTTTCTGATTCACTTGAAATATAGTAGGATATATGGTCGATCCAAAAAGAGGTGTACAAAAAATAAGTTATAGAGTTTTTAATATGATTAGTTAGTAAAGAATAAGTTCAGGAACCAAGGAACAAGTTCCACATGCACACTTCACATCTCATTAGAGGGAGCTAATATGGAAGACTTTTAACTTTGGTGCATTAAGCTACTCATTGACGAAATATTACTCATTAGAGGCGCATTTTCCTAGGAACATGACCTGTTTATGTTATTTTTGCTAGAATTTAATACTATATTTTGCTTTCCTTGTAGGCTACAAATTTGTTTTAGTATCTTTATGAGATTTGAAGGAAATTTTCCGAACCAAAATTTTATTAGTAGGATAGGTCCCATTCAAATCTGCAGATGCCCTGTTCATCCTTAAGCTAGAAGGAAAATTTCCCATTCATTTCAAATACTTTGCCATACACTGATGTGCACACTCTGCGCCTGTTATATATTTCCAAAGTGTCTTGACATTTTCCTAAAAGTAAATGTCCCATTCATTTATAGACAAAATTCCAACAAATAAATGTTTTATTCACTCGCAAACAAAACACCAACAATAACTTATAATCCCCATAACAATAACAACAATGCGAAATGCTAATTCTAGAACATCAACCTTCCATAGACATTAACCTATACTTGGTTTGAACGGTAGATTGTTCACAGTATAGATTTGAACAAATCTTAGCAACCTCATCTACTTAATTAAAAAGGTTTTTAGAGGGTTTCCCCTCACGCCCTTAACATTTTTTCTAGCATTAGTTAATGAGAGAGACCGTAAAAAAAGGTAGAAGTTTGAGGCCTCGGATCTAGCTCATCCTGAGAGAATTGTTGGTCCTTAACATCTAAGAGAGAGTTTGCATATGCTGACCATACCCCTAGATCTTTTAAAGGACAATCTGATTTTCTAGCTGCCAATTTCCTCCAAAACTGCCCAGAAGCATTACTATAAACAAGAAAGGAAGGAAGGAAGGAGGAAAGGAAGAAGGAAAGGAGGGAGGGAAAGGAAGGAAGGAAGAAAGGAAGGAAGACCTCTTGGGTCTATGAGACCCCCCAAAAGGTCTCATCTACGAAAGACCTCTTGGGTCTATGATTGCTTGTCCTTTACAGCAATCATCTGCACCTAGGGGCGCATTTGCAGCCTCCTAGAGATGTTACATAAAAATGAAAAAAAGAAAAACTAAACTATGAAGTCATGAAGCTTTTGTCTTCTTGGCCACTGGTTCAAAGTATGAAGTGATGTCGGACTTTTTTTCTCTTTGAAAGGACTGCTTATGCTTGTCTTGACACTTTCATGGATATCCCTCTTGGGACCGGATTAGGGGGTCCAGGAAGGGGACCTGACTTCCGTTTATTATCATTATCCCCTCCAATGAGAAAGAGAGTGATCTGCCTTTGTGTAAGGTCACTTCCTTGTCTATCTCTCCCACCAGTCTGCTCCTTCAACAGATTTCTTCTATGAACAATCATTTAGTGGAGGAAAAGAGCATACATTTCTGGTCTTCATATCTGATGAGTTTTGACAGGGAGGTTCGCGAAACAAGCAATGAAACCTGCCCCGTATCTCATAATAGACTGGACATGTAAAGATGAAGTGTTCCTCAGACTCAATTGCATTCAAATGGCACAATCTGCAAACCCTCTTTGTCCGCTCAACTTTAGGTTTAATTGCCCAGTCAGCCTCAATCTCAAGCTGATGAGATGAGACCCTGAGCTGACCAATAGCATGTCTCACTTTATGTGAGAGGTGAATATTCAAATATCCTGGCCACTCGATGAAACCATCTTCACTGAGTGATCTTTGTAGAATTGCATTTTGGTGGGAAGATCCCTTGGAGTCAACCATGTCCTTGATATGTATGAAAGTTCCAGATCGTGCCAGATGAGCTGATTCTTATCTTTTTGAAGTCTCTTTTTAGCTTTAGGATTTACAGCAGTAGTAGCTACAGCCCTGTTATATTGGAAAGGAGGCAGATTTTGCAAACCAAATCCCAAAGAGACAGCCCATTGCGATGCCTTTGCGTACCAACATTCTTGGACTCCCTTTTCAGCCAACCTTATTGAAGACTTGATGGCAATCCATGGAAGCCTGCTTTGACCTTGCTGCGACGCCCCCAGCTGCTGCACCTTATGCCAGAAGGACGCTAACTGGAATGCTGCATCCAGCTGCAGAGGAGTAGCTGAAAATTCTGCTAACATGATAGGATGTGGTACAGAAACTTTTCTCATAATCATTTTGGATAGAAAATAGATTTGCAGCCTCTCTATTTGAGCCCATTCTATAGCTGTCATGTCCATCCCCCACATCAAGGCTCCGTATAAAGCAGCTGGTCTAACTCAGGTATTGAAAAGGTGGATTTTGCTGGGACGTCTTGAAAAAATCTGATTGGAAACATCTTTTTTCTAGCATTGCAAGCGAAGCATATCCTTTTGTGAGCCTTGCATGTGCTGCATCTTTCATGCTGAAGATGGGACCTTTAAATTGCACCCCCAAGTAAGTATAATGAGAGGCTACTTCTACTTGCTGATCCATAAAAAAGAAGGGGTTGCGATGCATGCAAGCTCGTGACGTGTTGAAAACCATTACTTTTGTTTTGTGAAGGTTCACCTTGAGCTCTCTTTGCATGCAAAAATTTTCAAGTGCCAGCAAATGATGTTGAAGGCCTTCAAAAGAAGAGGATATAAGTACCACATCGTCCGCATATAGAAGGATGGATATGCACTCCTCAGCTAAAGCAGACCCGTCCCCTCCAAGTGCTGCTACAAAGCTTCAGCTCATCAATATATAAACCAAATAGGGTAGGGGGTAAGGGGCAGCCCTGTTTAACCCCTATTGTGCTGCTGATTTCATCCGACCAGCCTCCGGGCACTTTGATTTTTCCCAAGACATTTTCATAAACCATATGACTTGTTGTGACAATCCCAATTCCATGAGTCTATGGAATAGACAGTTCCAAGGTACCGTATCAAAGGCTTTGCGGAAATCCACAAAGCAGCAGTACACTTTCGTTTTCATGGCTTTTGCTTCCTTAATGATAGACCTCAATGTAAATATATGGTCCATTGTTGAGAAATTTCTCCTGAAACCACCATGACCTTTTGCTCTAAGGAGATTTATCTCCTCGTGCTCACTGATAATCAAGTCTAACGCGCTTCCATATAACCTTGCCATGACATGTCCAATCATGATGCGGCGTAATTGCTTGGATTCATAAAAATTAGTTTGATGATATTAATGGTCCATGCTTTCGGAAAGCCTGAGCAGATTATCTCATTAAATAAATCTGCCACAATGGGCGCAAGGGTATCCATTCCATGTACTAGAAAATCAGCTTGCAGGTCCTCACAATCTTTTGCTTTTCCAGTGTTCATTTTGCTTATAGCTTCTCGGATAAGGGGAGTAGAGAAATGAGAGGCGGATTGAGGGGGGCTGCAATCTAAGGTCCAGCAAATCTGCTTGTTCCACATCAAGAAGTGTGCGAGCATAAGTGGTCCACACTTTTGAGTCTTTGAGAGGCAAATCAGATTTTTTAGCAAGGATCTTCTGCCAAAATTTAGCAGATTTGTTACTGTACATCAGATTAAGCATGTCTTCTCTCAATTGCTTTATATATATTCTCTTTTTCATGCGGATCAGCTTCTTGCAGGCTTTCTTAGTCGCTGTAACTGTGGAAGAGCAGGCTGCCATTTCCTCCTTAAGGTGCTTGTGAAGGCTTTTGCATTCTTCATCGTACCAAAGGTTTTGGATCATTTGTCCACGTTGTTTACTTACGAGAGGAGCAAAGGCAGGCTTGATGTATAGCAGAAGTGAACATTGTGGCCTTTTCTTCCACACTTTGAAACATATGAATGTCCCTCAATCCTATATCAAGCTCAAGATTATAGTTGAGATCAAGAGAGTGATCAAACTCAAAACGTAGGTAGGGTGGTTCTCGGGGCAAGCCTGTGTCCAACTCAAAGCATGTTTTATTAACATCTACGTAAGACCCGAAGGGTCTATGAGACCATAACACATACAGAATTCAAGACCTCCAGGAGGAAAACCCTCCTGTTATCTAAAATATACAAACAAAAATATTAAGTTAACAGAACTTATAGTGAAAATCTAAGACTCTGCTCAGGTAAGGTTTGATGGGGATAGCCCATTCATTCCTGTGACTGCTGCAAAGTAAGTCATAATACCCTTTCTTGGCTTGGTTTGATGCTTGGTGCTCGACCTCTTCTGGAAAGACCTTTTATGTTTCATGGCTGCTCATCGTTTTATCTTCTTAGACAGTGCCAAAGTCACCCCTTTAGGGTCAGGATACTTCCTCTTCTGTGATGCCTCCACTATCATCTTATCATCGTTTGACTCAGATGAAAAGAAATTAGTTATTTCTGTTTGCTTCAGGCCCGTTGGATTCTTTTGTTTGAGAATATTTCTCCTTTTTAGTGATAGTTCATACACAAAGTGAGATACACATTTCTGATCGTAATATTCTACCAGCTGTCGTAGAGATGTGGGGTCTCTAAAAAGACAATGATATCTGCCTCTAATGATGTAGTAGGTTGGGCAGGTAAAAATAAAAGGTTCCTCTGACTCAACCATGTTTAGATCGCACATTGGGCATTTCCGATCTTCCCGACTAATATTTTTCGCCCTACCAACCTCAATCTCCAACTGGTGAGATGACACTCTAAACTGCCCCATCGAGTATCTCACTTTATTCCGCAGATCAATATCCAAATATCCAGGCCTTACAATGAAACCATCTGCTGATATATTTAGGAAGTTATCCTTATAGAATTTCTTTTTAGCAGGCAGATCTTTGACGGGATTTACCCATGTATTTGAAACATGAAGATACTCCAAATCATGGCGCATAAGCTGATTAACTTCTTCCTGAGTAAAATTCAGATTATCATTCATTATTCTGTATTGAAAAGGTGGGATATTTCCCATTGAGAAGCCCATCTCCTCAAACAATTTAGATGTCCTTGAGAACCAACAGCGCTTACCCTGGTCTGCCAATGTTTTATACGACACATATGCCAACCAGGGAAGTCTTTTTTGACCTTCTTGTGATTGTCCAAAACGGTTTAACTTATGTAAATAAGTCACTGTTTGAAAGGCAATTTCAACCTTCAGAGGTTTGACATTAAATTCAGCAAACTTCTAATCATTCTAGAAAGAAGAGAAATTTGGAGCCTCTCCAGTCGACCCCAGTCATCGGCTCGTAGGTCAACTCCCCATATTTGTGCACCATATAAAGCTGCCGGCTTCACCAACATGTCGAACAGGAAGAGCTTTGTATGAACATCTTGGAAATGGAGTTGGTAGCACTGTTTTTCTAGCTGTACAAGAGAAGCATATCCTTTTGCAATCCTTGCCTGACCAGCCTCCCTCAATCTAAAAAGAGGGCCCGTAAACTCAACAGCCAAGTAGATGTATGTAGAAACAATTTCTTGGAAAGTAAAAGAGTTATTTCTCCAATCTTTCCAAGAGGTATTAAATACCATCACTTCGAATTTATGAAGACTATACATCCCGATCTATTCTTCCCTTTTTGCAAGAATGCTCCATTCAGGTGTACTCTTTGCTCCAGATTTTTTCATTCTGGCAATAGAATCTTAACAAATCCTCCTAGATCTGCCTTCAATCAAGCTAATAGTGACAAATACATGCAAACAACCCCATTAGCTTGAGAAAACAGCTCTTGATCTTATAGGTCTACTTCTTTGTTCTCAGGATTTCACCCTGTTTTGCAGAGATTGTACAAGATCTATAAAATCCCCCTTGTTGAACTCTGACCATAAACATCAAGAATCCTTGAAAGTGCTGCCAGATCCATTTATCTTCTCAAAGTCTAGCAAAGATTTGAAAGACAACAAGCCTTAAATGCTCAATTTTACCTGAATCTAAGCCTGCTTGTTGTTTCTTGACAAATCCAAATAATCTGGCTCTCTATTTGGCTAAATAGAGAGGACTCATGAGAAGAGAGAAATGGGACAAACTGATTCACTTGATAAATGATATGCTATAGCATAAATAGGAGCTCACTGTATACATACAAAAATATGTCCATATGTACACACATAGAGATTCCATACTCTTAACAAAATGTTATGGATACTACATCTCTTTCAGGATCTTCAGCTGTCAATTAAGTCAGCAACCATATTTGTTGACAATTGAGGAGCTATAGATCTGGTCAAGGATTACAAGTATCATCCAGATACTAAAACACTTCGACTTGAAGGTATGTTTTGTTTGAGAACAGTTGCAGCTCTCTGTTTTGCACTTGATACAGGAAAGAAAGAAAGAGTTTACTAATGTCTACGGAAGACCCATAGGATCTATAAGACCAAATAAATACAGCAAGTCTTCAACGTCTAGAAGCATTCTCCTAGTTGAAAGTGCTAGCTAAACCTAGCAAAAAAGAAAGACTAAAACTTGGTGATAAAGCTTATCAATAATTTTATGTTACGAATTCCTTAATGTACCCACTTACAGGCCTGAAAAAACCCTGTGATGATTTGTACGTGCATGTGGCACCTTTTCGGGCCTATTCTTTTTTAACGCCATTTTCTGATGCCGCCAGCGGACCCTTCTGACTTCCTTTTCCCATTACTGTTTAATGATGCCAAATCAATATGAAAAACAAAGTCCGCACTGTTTGCTTCATTTGAATCGACCTCGTTTTGTTTGAGCAATTTCTCCTGAGTTTGCTAAGTTCATATATATACAAAGCTAGGCATTCTGTCTGAAAAGTTCATGCAGTAAATTTTTTGTTCACGTGCCCTGCCCTTCCAGGTCCGCTACAATCTCTAACTGATGAGAAGACACGGAAATGCCCCAATACATTTTTGAGTTTATGTGACAAGTGGGTATCTAAGCATCCAGGGCGTCGAAGGGACCCATCTCTGGATATATTCAAGAAATTATCCTTGTAGAATTGTCTTTTGATGGATAATTCTTGCAAAGATGTCCACCTGTCTGCCACATACATGTTCTAAATCATGAAAAATGTTTCATATTTACCTCATGATGTTTCCTATAATTGTTGGAGACTGAGCGAGTGTTGAGAACTGAGCGACTGCTTAAATGGCGCGAGGTGATATATTGAGAAGCCCATTTTGTTGAACAGTTTAGAAAACAAGCTACAATACCTGAGTCGGCCAATGGTTTGGATGAACTGAATGCCAAGTGAGAGAGCCTTTGACTGCCATCTTGTGTATCAGCCTATTACAAACACCTTGTAGAATCTGTGATAAAACTGGCCAAGTCCACAAGACTTAGTGGAATGCAGACTATATCCCCTCCTTGGGTGCCCTCCTCATATCTATGCTCACCTAGCTCCCTTTACACCTTTTTTCTCTGCCTTTATTCCACTAACTTTTGGCTGAAAGGTATGTGCAGATGACACATATTACTGGGGCCATGACTCCCAATACATATGGCTTGGGCCTTTAGAAGTATGCTAATGCCACAGTCCTCTTGGACGTATGGCCTGTATAAGGCACAGTGTACACTGCCACCATTAGCATTAGCATTAGCATATGCTAATACCTCTTGAGAGCTAAGCTCCTCCCAAGGCTAAGCATTCTCCAGATAACTCGACCTAACAGGCCAGAGATCCGTTTACCAGATCACATATCCAAGGTGTGTGTTACTTAGCCGATTTCTAGCTCATAATTATAACACAGCCAAAGACTGAGCTTCATAAGCAGAGCTTCAAGTTTCAAAGGATTGGCTAACGTGCTTGACATCATTAAAATTTGGAGGCTCTCGGATTGATTCCATTTATCTTCTCCAAGATCAGGGGCGCATCTGGTTTGACCAAAGTACTGAACAAATGGTGTTTAGTATTGACATCATAAAAGTGCCTCTTGAAGCATCGCCTCTCCATAGGAGCCCATGAAGAGTGTAGCCTTTAGCAATTTTTGTGCTGCTTGCTTTCAAACTAAACCTTGGTCCTGAAAACCCCACTAGGCCAAAACAATTTTACTGGTCACCCTTGGAAGAAAAATTCATTTCAAGGGTCTGACAAAACCATTCACTGGGACTCCATTCGTGAGGCACCAAGGGTTTACTTCTGATGATTATAGATATAAAAGAAGACTGAAGCCTCTCTAATTAAGGCCGTTCAACTCCCCAAATTTGTGATCTCAATACAGAATATTTGGATACATAATAATTTAATGAACAAGATTCTGCCTTGACAACCATGAACATGCATTTATCATGTTCCTCATCTTCAGAGATGAAGCAGCTTGTCCCTCTTTTCTCGGCAGATTTTGAGTCTTTTGAGAACTTTTTACGCTATTTTCTTGCTCTTGAGGGATTGCCTAATCAAACGGCCATGGTTTCCACGTTGTAAACAACTTTTCTTGGAGTGGCTTCCATTCTTTAAAGAATTGCCTCTCTTGAAGCCTTTAGATCACTAGATTCTTCATATCTGCAAGATAATTGAAGTCAACTTATCCATTCCCATGGCTGCAATTTCTTTTCTAAGTAATCATAACCTTGTAGGGAGTAGCTCATTCCTGAGATACAATGTCGTCCCTGAGATACAACGTGTGAGCTGCATCTCAAGGATAAAGATTTTCCAATTTATCAGAACCTCCTTCATTTGAAGGTCTTCAATGCTGTGGCATGTTATAATTGAGAGTAATACTCACCTTAAGCATACCCAAGGCCTTGTTCCTATCGTCCTTTGTAGCTTTAAAATCTGGATCCAATATGCCTTCAAAGTAGATATTCCATGCTGCACAAATTGTCCCCATTGAGCTTCAGATATGAGAACAATTTCTCCCTCTCAACCTTGAGCCATTTGCCTCAAGAATGGTCATAACCTGTTCTTTTCCAGTTTCCGACAAATCTACAGCCCTGCAGTTTCAACTGTTTTTAACCTCAAAAAGCAAAAAACATTGATTGATAAACCTTCTCTCTGGATGAAATGTCATAAATGACTTAAGATAATGTAGCTGGCATGGCTATTACCATATAAAAATGGGTGTCCCCTTTGTTTACCTTTGCACTCACGATTTTTAGCTCCTTGATAACAGCCTCTTGACACTGTTTTCATCAATTCTTACAGGCATGGCCAATCTGGCTGGTAAAATCGGTGCCATGTAACAACAATTCAGTGTGGAATGGAATACATAGGGGGTTGGAGGTGCCAATGGCACCACCATCACTATGAAATTGTTAGTTAGTGGAGGAGAGAAGAAGAGACGCAGATTACAGCACCGACTAAAAGTTCTATTATTCAAGGACGTCCAAAATACCAAATACCTTTCTGCGGGGTCAAAATTGGAAAGTTTATCCACCTTAAAGGCCACACGTCAACTCCTACATGGACTCTACAAAACTTTCCAATTTTGACCCCGCAGAAAGGTATTTGGTATTTTGGACGTCCTTGAATAATAGAACTTTTAGTCGGTGCTGTAATCTGCGTCTCTTCTTCTCTCCTCCACTAAACTAACAAGTGGTATCAGAGCGCATATGATTCCTGGGCCTCTGCTGGACATCAGCAAGCAAATTCGTCACAATAAATTGGTGGAATTGTGATGTTTCCAAAAAGTCTATTACTCAGCCTTTTTTGGCTTGTACAAGGCCAAATTTGTTCCTCCTTGTTTGGCCTGCCCTTTTTCTATGGCTCCCAACTTTGGCCGTTGGTACCGAATTGAAAATTCGTCCAATTTGTTGGACGTCCATTTGTTAGTTACCCACTAAGTACCTGGCAAATCCAGAATTTGGTGACAGAACAGGTTGTGGATCATAAAGAATTCACTGGAGAAAATACTTTCACAAGACAGATACATTCTTAATGGCAAGAATTATAATTCTTGGAAGAATTTGATGGAACCAGTGCTTGAGGTAAAAGGTCTATGGGAATATGTGAGTGGTGAACACCCAAGGCCAGAATCAGAGACCTCTTACAGTGACATTGAGGAAGCTTATAATCCCCTCTTTGACGAGGGTCCATTCAGACGGCGAGGTGGAAAGGCACCTGAAGCATCGAAAGAGAGAAGTGATGAACAGAAAGAATGGGATCAAAACGATCGCTTGGCACTTGCCTTTCTCAAGATTTACTGTACTGATGAAGTCAGACAGCATATTATTGATGAGAAAACCTCCCGCTCAGCTTAAGAGAAGTTGAGGAATCTGTATGAGACAGTAAATGAATCAAGGAGGCTGAATATAAGGCTTGTTCTGCAGCAGCTTGTGAAGTCATGTGGTTAGGTAAGCTGCTGGCAAACTTGGGATTTGGTCAACAAGAATCAGTAAAAATCTACTGTGATAACATGAGCAGTATCTATTTGACTAAAAATCCAGTATTTCACAGCAGAACGAAACACATTGCTACTCATTATCATTTTATAAGGGAAGCAGTTGAAAATGGTATTGCTGATCTAGTTCATTGCAGAAGATCAACAAGTAGCTGATATTTTGACAAAAGGACTTTCCAGAACAAAGTTCGAGGATCTCAGGCAACGTCTTGGAGTGGTCCCATCATCGAACTTTCTGAAATAACCTGCAGCATCATGACGGCATTTGCACATTAAGGGGAGGATTTGTTAGCATGTTAACTAATGGTGCAAATGTATCATGTACGTATTGTACATAGCATAAAAGTAGAGTCCATGTAGGAGTTGACGTGTGGCCTTTAAGGTGGATAAACTTTCCAATTTTGACCCCGCAGAAAGGTATTTGGTATTTTGGACGTCCATGTACAATACGCATATGATACATTTGCACCATTAGCTTAACATGCTAACAAATCCTCCCCTTAATGTGCAAATGCCTACATGATGCTGCAGGTTATTTCCAGAAAGTTCATGATGGGACCACTCCAAGATTTTGTTCGAGATCCTCTAACTTTGTTGTTGGAAAGTCCTCTTTTGTCAAAATATCAGCTACTTGTTGATCTTCTGCAATGAACTAGATCAGCAATACCATTTTCAACTGCTTCCCTTATAAAATGATGATGAGTAGCAATGTGTTTCCTTCTGTTGTGAAATACTGGATTTTTAGTCAAATAGATACTGCTCATGTTATCACAGTAGATTTTTACTGATTCTTGTTGACCAAATCCCAAGTTTGCTAGCAGCTTACCTAAGGGCAGGCCAAACAAGGAGGAACAAATTTGGCCTTGTACAAGCCAAAAAAGGCTGAGTAATAGACTTTTTGGAAACGTCACAATTCCACCAATTTATTGTGACGAATTTGCTTGTTGATGTCCAGCAGAGGCCCAGGAATCATATGCGCTCTGATACCACTTGTTAGTTTAGTGGAGGAGAGAAGAAGAGACGCAGATTACAGCACCGACTAAAAGTTCTATTATTCAAGGACGTCCAAAATACCAAATACCTTTCTGCGGGGTCAAAATTGGAAAGTTTATCCACCTTAAAGGCCACACGTCAACTCCTACATGGACTCTACTTTTATGCTATGTACAATACATACATGATACATCTGCACCATTAGTTAACATGCTAACAGAAATTGCATGCAAGTAATTTCTTATCAAAATCAAATTAAAAGATATCTAACCTGTTATCCTTCCAAAACGAGTTGTGATCTAGTCTTGGCACTACCAAAGTTGCATTCAAAATTCTTGCAACCACAACAGCATCTGTTATCTGCCAAATAAATGAGGAAAGCATGAAGAAAATTTACAGCAATTTTAATGCTATAAGAATGATCTTCGCTAGAAAAGCATACAGTTCCCAGATTGACATTTGATTTTGCTAAGAACCTTAATTCTGCTGGGGAGGATGTAGGCAGACAATTATGAGGGATCATCTACCTCATTATATTACCAGGCAAAAATAGAGGCCCAACCAAAGGCAATGTGCACTACAACTCAGGAGACTGTAATGCACAAACAAGAGATGAACAAAAGAGATAAACGAAAATAGCTCGGCTAATGAATAAACTGGATGCTAACTATAAAGCATGACTATGGCTTTATATGACAGCCATGTCCGCAACATACGTGAAATGCTTAGTCATCTATGAATAGTGATATGTTACATATCATGCGCTAACATCCCCCTGATGACTAGCATGACTGAACTGAAAAGACATACAACATAAAAAACAAATCTTCACTGAATTGGGAGAAGACCTAGAAGAATATCATCCCCCCTGAGGATCATCATGTGGCAAAGCATGTAAGCGTTGTTAGATATGACTGAATTGATGTCCTCCAAGAGGTTTTGCAAAGCCATTAGCAATTTGATGTTTGATAGAACAGTAAGGTAGAAAGATATAGCTATTTTGAAGCTGCTCTTTGACAAACCACAATTTAATATTTCTATGTTTGATAAGCAGATGCATCTTGTAGTCTTTTGCATGAGCAATTGCTCCACTGTTATCACAGTAAATTGCTGCAGGTTTCAGCAGAAAGCTTCTCATAAGTGAAACAATCAGCACGTCTCTTGAACTGTTGTAACTACAAGAGTAGGATTAGCAACTTTGGTGTATAATATTCCTTCACTTTGAGTCCCTCTGAGATAATGTAGGACTCATTTAGCTGCTTTCCAATGCGGTACATTAGGATGATGCATAAACCTGGTAACTACTGCAACAGCATAAGCCAAATCTGGTCTAGTATCGATAAGATAAAGCAAAGCCCCAACTAACTGTCCATAACGAGTAGCATTAACATCCTCATGAGTGGACTCAAGTATTAGAATGTAACCTAACTCAAAGGGAGTAGAAGATGCTTTGCAGTCTACATGAAACTTAATAAGAAGTTCAATGACATATTTCTACTGAGTTAGGTCAATGCTTTGAAACCTTGCCAAACTTCCATGTCCAAATAGTAATGCACACTAACTTGAGTATTGGTAGATATGAAGGAAAGATTGACACAAGCTCTTTTCCAGTTTGCACACATATGTTGGATGATCTTCAAATTTAAGCCCAGGTGCTGAGACATGTACAAATTCCCTTCCAGATCTCCATTCAAAAATGCTGACTTATAATTCAAAAGTGCCGACTCAAAACCATTCGGCAAAGTGGCCAGCGTTTTTGTGCCGGCAAGGCTATCACTGCTTTGAGTGTATCTATCCTAGAGCAAAAACATCATGATAACCAAGACCTTCTTCTACCTTGCTTTGTGCCATCTACCTTTAGAATCATTCGGGGCCAACAGGTACTTTCTTGTTATCGTGGATGATTTCAGTTATATCTGGTGCATGAGGAGATGGCTGATCCTTGCAATATTGAGCAAATTCTCTTTAATTTCCTGCAGTTAGGTTGCATATGACCTTCGATACCACAATACCAGCATGAGAGAGGTTCTATGTTGGAGCTAGAATCAGCTTCTGATGAAGACTAGTTGGAATATTTTTTTCAGATTTAGCATAATATCAGATGAAGCAGAAGAATACTTAGCTTTGGAATAGTGTGTTGATTCTCCATTAACTAAATTCTTGTGTTCTATTTCAGCATCAATACTTGCTGCTGTAACTAATGAAAAGATGCTTGAATATTTGGTTGCTTGATATGCTCATATTCTTTCAATAAACCCTTACTTAGTTTCATCCCATGCATGGTACCACCTGCTCATGATACTTTTATTTTAAGGCCTTCAATTATAATCTCTCATATTTGTGCAAAGTTGCAGACTAAGATTATCCACTTTTCCTTGAAGAGAGAGCTGCCTTACATCACCTTGATGAACACATGACTGAAGAATAATGTAGGCTTCCTTGAAGGTTTCCTGATCCCTAACATCACGCATAAAATCTGTGGACACACATGCTCTCAGATAATTGAGGGCATAGAAGTCTTTCTTTACTTCTGCAGGAGTGAGAGGATTCCAGGATTTCAAAAACATCACCTAAAAACCTTCAAATTAAGATGGGTTTAAAGGGCATCTTTCCATGTGAAAAAATTATCCCCATCCAGAACTCGATGCTGGAAATATCTCCAGGGTTCGTGACTAGCTGCCATTTTTTTGGCTCAAGAATTATGACAGAAATTAGTGTGGATAAATCTGAGAAGATCTGCCCAGTAGGACCACTCCAAGCACTCGGATCTGATAGATCTAAGGAAGGGAAGACAATCTTGAACAGATTTCTTCAAATTATAGAGTTGTGCAGGTCTGGCATCAGATCTGACCCAAACCGGTTCAATAGCATATAACTTTGTATATTTTTTAATCTGGTGATGCATATAACAATGATCCCTGTGGAATCTTCTGGCAGAGATGATTCTTGGCTTATTGAGAAATTGCGCTCAAGGTGTAGAACCCTCTCAACAAGTAATCCAACAAAAATAGAGCCGGATTAACACTAACTCTTTCCTCCAAGCCTGCTCTGATACCATGAAAGGGCTCTATGATTGAGAGCGAATTCAAGGAATAGAGAAAGACATTGAAAGGAGGCATAGCTCCTACCAAGTTGTTGGTCTTCACCTGCCTAAACACAATTCTTATGCAAGAAATCAAATGCTATGGTGAAAGATGTATAACTTCGAATATCTCTCTGAAAATCTGTACATATACATGTACATAAAGGATTCCAACTTTTTGAGAAACAGCTCTCAAACCTGTGAGATTGAGATTGGTTTCAAAGACATCTCGCCAGGTGAAGTAACTATCAATCTCTAACACAAGGTCTGTAAAATATTTCCAAGGATTTGCATCTGTAGCCATTGAAAAAAAGATGTCCAAGTAGTATATTCTGAAAGAACAGAAAAATGCAGAGCAGGTATGTCAATTTATAACAAATTAACAGGATGCTGGGACAAATCCAAATGGATTATAAGACAGAGAGTCAGAATCCTGACACAGATCCGCCTTATATGACAAAGAATCAATCCTTGATGCAAATACGGCTTGAATCTTCAATTCTTGATACAAATCCAAATAGAAATTAGAAGAAAACAAATCAGATCCTAATAGAAATCCAACTTGGAATTCACTCCTTGACACAAATCCGAGTTGAATCTTGACATAACTCCAGCTTCTAGACTCGCTCTGAACTTGCGACACAATTCAGACGCAACCTAGATACTCTTGCACAAAAAATTGCAAGAAGAATTGATGCCAATTCCTCTGATCCGACCAGCCAATCCGTTTCGATCAATTCTGCTAAGTTCCCGCACTTATTTGCTTCTAGCATTTAAGCTCTAATACCATGAAGATATGTGGAACTCTGTATGGATGCAAGTACGTAAAGAGATACACGAAAATAGCTAGGTTAATGAGTAAACTGTACACTAACTATAAAACATGACTGTGGCTTTATAAGAGAGCCATGTCAGAAACATACATGGCATGCCTGCCTGGTCATCTACGAATAGCAACATGTGACTTGTTATATGCTAATAATATCGATTCTAAAAAAGTCATCCTAACGAACTCATCCATCAATTCATTCTAGCACAATAACTTCTGCGGGTATAAAAGCAAATGTTCCAATAACGGAATATAGATGCCACCTTTTAGCACTTGGGCAGATTCATAGCTTGATCATCTATAACAGGCTCTAAAAGTGGCCAGATTCTGCAAAATACATATGTTTTCTTTGTCTAAGGCATCTATGTGTCTAATGAACTGAACCTTTAGATGCATCTATGTTTTTTTAAGAGAAAAAAGAAAAGGAAAAAGAAAAATGCCCTATGTTACGTTCATTTAGGGCAATCATTACAGAAAGAAAGATTATATTGACATCTACAAGAGACCGCTTGGTCTACGAGACCTCTTGCAGATTCCTAGATATCTTTTGCAAAAAATGGGGGGGACTGAAACATTGAAATTAGGAAACTTTCGTCTTTTTCCTAACCACTGGCTCAAAGTAAGAGGTGATGTCAGTCTTGTTTTCTCTCTTTTAAAGGACTGGTTATAACTTTTCTTTGCTGCCTGTTTTATTCTTCTAAAAATCATGGATACCCCTTTTGGAATTGTATTAGAGCAGAAGGCCTGACTTCTGTTTGTTATCATTATCACCTCCAATGAGAAAAGAGAGTGCTTTGCTTTTGTGTACGGTGATTTCCCTGTCCAATCCTCCCCCCAAGCATGTTCCTTCAGCAATGATCAGTCATCTGGTGAAAGGATAGAGTTATATACAATTTTGGTCCGCATATCTAATGAGTTTTGATAGGGAGGTAGGTTCGGGAAAGGGCAGATCCTCTTCGAGCGCTCGACCTTAAGAAACATGTATTATACATCAACTGGAGACCCATAGGGTCTATGAGACCGAAAACCTACAAAATTATGGAGAGGAGGTGACAGCCTCCAAGACGTTAAATATTTAATCCCTAAAAAACCTCACCTCATCAAACTTCAAACAAAAAGCTCCTGAGTGTTCCAATTGCCATCTTACTACTCCAAAAAATGCTCTAATATCAGCATTTGGCTCTTTTCTACTCCTACCATGTTTTCTCTTCTGAAAAGACTGTTTATGCTTCATGTTGGTGCCAGTTTCATTTTCTTAGAGGTCGCCAATGTCACGCCTCCAATATCATGAAGCTCTATTTTCTTTGGGGAGCCGTCCATTTTGTGACTCATCATCGACAAAAGAAGAATGAAGAAATTTTCGTTTGCTTTAGGCACATCCTTTGGCGATCCCAGATTGAGCTGCGCTTTCAATCTGAAACGAGGACATGGGAGTTCCATTCTCTGATATGTCATGCTGATATAATTTCCACAGGTTGCCCATCAAAGAAAAAAGCATTCTCGCTCAATCCCTTCCAAGAGGTGTTAAACACCATCACCTTCGTCTTTTGCAAATTAACCTGTAGTTACCTTTCTTTACAAAATAAGTTCTCCTGAAGGTCTTGAGGGGAGAAGGACATCAATTCAGCATAAAGCAAAATTGGGATGCATTCTTGTGCAAGCCTAAAGCCTTCTCCACCCAAGGTCTGCACAAAAGCCTCCAGCTTGTCAATATAAAGTCCAAATAGAGTAGGAGAGAGCGGACAACCCTGCTTAACCATAATGGTGCTGCACACTTCCTCCGACCATTGTTCATCAATTTCCGTTCGGCCTACCACATTCTCATGTAGAGACAAGACCATTCAAATCGGCTTGTGAGGAAGGCCTAATACTTTGAGTCTATGAAACAGTCTTTTCCACATAAACGTATCAAAAGCTTTTCGAAAGTCAACAAAACAGCAACATACTTTAATCTTCTTGGCCTTCGCTTCTTTAACAATCACCCTGGGAGTAAAGATGCGTTCAATAGTAGAAAATATTCGTAGAAAATATCAAAACCAGTCTCTTGGCTCTAAACCCCCCTCCTCCGCATAATCACTGATAATCATCTCTATTGCTCGTATAACTTTGCCATAACATGCCCAATCATGATTAGCCGATATTTTGATGGGTCCATATGATTACCAGCTTTATGGGCAGGTCGGATAACATTATTTGACCATAGTAGGGAAGGACGGAGGGACTGAAAGAAAGAAAGAGTTTTTTAATGTTTATGGGAGACCGATAGAATCCAACCAAATAAATACAACAAGTATTCAACATTAGGAAGGGAGGAAAGGAGAGTTTACTAGAATCTACGAAAGACCCATAGGGTCCATGAGACCAAGAATATGCATAATTACAGATCTGCAAGGAGGGCTAAAGCCTCCAAGTCACTAAAAAGTTTTATACTGAAACAAATAATCAAAAAAAGGAAAAAAAAAAGTCAACGAGAGATCCCTAGAAGATGATCAAATCCCCATTGCCATCCTGGCTGCTCCAAGGAATGTTCTAATATCAGCATTTGGCACCTTTTCTTTGCGGCAGCCACAGGAACGAATGGGCTATCCCCATCAAACCCTACCTGAGCAGGTTCTTAGATTTTCACTATAAATCCTGTGAACTTAATATTTTTGTTTGTATATTTTAGATAACAGGAGGGTTTTCCTCCTGGAGGTCTTGAATTCTGTGTGTGTTACGGTCTCATAGATCCTTCCCTCCCTCCCTCCCTTCCTTCCTTCCTTCTGGAAGAAAGCTTATGCTTCCATTTTGCCGCCTGTCTTACTTTTTACAAGTCGCTAGTGACACTCCTTTGGTATTAGGCAGCTTTATTTTCTTTGGGGCGGCATTAATCAATCAAGTTGTGACTCTTCATCAACAAGAAAGAATGAAGAAACTTCTGTTTTCTTTAGCCACTTGAACTGCTGGCTCTATTTTTGAGGATGCACCTTCTTTTTCGAGCAAGCTCATGAACAAATACACACACATTTTTGGCCATAATACTTCATGAGTTGATGTAAGGATGTTGGATGTCTGAGAAGATAAAGATGAAATGCTCTTCTGACTCCACCATTTTCTGATTGCATAACGCACATTTCGTATCCTCTTGGCTAAGATGTTAAGCATGCACCAGCTCAATCTCCAGCTGATGAGAGGACACACTAAACTGCCCCATTGAGAATCTCACCTTATTCGGAAGGCCAATGCTTAGAATCAGGAGAAATGCTTAGAAAGTTCTCCTTGCAAAAATTTCCTTTTAAATGGCAAATCTCTAGAAGGATGAGATGCTACACCTACGGATTCTCTCCCAAGAGCACACTATGCCACATGACACCTCATGTTCACAATTTCAGTGTACTATGAGATATGAGGTAGGTAATATGTATCTTCCTCGAAGCCGCATCCCTTGGCACTTTATCTCCAACCCAACATGAGATGGATAAAACTTTTCCTACGTCAATCAACATGCTCATATGGATTTTAAGCAAGGATATACTGTGCAAATGGAGATAACTTTTCCTTCTCCGAGGCAATCATGTCCACAGAAAATATGAATCATCTTATGCATTTTGATTTTTAATTTTCAAATGCATGTTTCTAGATGAAATTTTTCTTCTATATGGATCATATTTGTTTTTAGATGATATCATATATATGGATCCAGCAACGATTAATAGAATCTTTCTTTCTTTATCCCACTGGCCATATATAGCACAAAAATATCAGCCATTCTGTTAGCCCCTTGTCTCTGCTATCCATTTGAAGGTTCAGTTATCATTCTGCCTTGCCATTAGTTTACTCCTTATGACTGACAGACTGGTAAAGAAGAAGCTGATGATTATGTGTAGAGATAAATAAGAATCAAAGTAGATATATAAGCCATAAACATTCTATCAAACATGGATTAAAATTGATGTTGGTTTTCAAAAAAAGGTTATCATTTTACAATTTCATGACATAAGATAGATTTTGCTTTCAACACCTTAACCACGTGAACCTATTTTCTTGGCCATACTTCAAGAAATGACGTTTGGTGAACATTCTTGCAATGCAACATAAAGAATAACTCGTACTTACACCAATCCTCTGCTGATTAAGACCACCACTAGCTTGGATGAGCAAAAATCCACTGCTATTTGATGCGGGAGCTAGAATTGAGGGAAAAACATGATTTAGTCAGGTCTATTATGAAGTTTTTTAGATTCTCATGAGCCATTTCCAAACCTACTGTTCATGGGTAGGCACAATTCTGACAAGCAAATCTGATCTCAACTTCCATTAGAGGGTTAAGGTTAAGAACCTGGGAAAGTTTTATCTGGAACAATACATCCATAATAACTCTCTGCAGATTGAAAGCTCCGCATAATGTCTGAAGTAGAGTTAGTCTGCCACTGGAAATATGTAGAACCCATCTTTAGAGCAATCTTTAGTATGAATCAAGTAGCCTCCAACGGTTAAAATATGGATAACATCAACAGATGTTGTATATAGATAAAATGTAACATAAAAACACTTAGAAAACATCTGCTGTAACAATCTGTAAGACAATTGAAAACTCTTACCGGCACATCTCTTAAATCCTGTGGTAATAGTTGGGAAGGATTCATTTTCACTTGCTGACATGAAAAATGCAATATATTAGGATCTGTGCATGCATCTTATCAGCTTAAATTAGGAAGCGCAGAAGTGTTACTAAAAGGACAGTCGCCAAAACCATTTCAAAAAACTTGCATAGGCGAGGACTCTGTATAATAATTATGACCTTCAAGGCATGTGAAAATGCTCATGCGCATAAAACTGAACTATGGACGGATAGAGCTAGTGAAAACATAAGAATGTTTTCTTTTGAGCAGGCGCCAGATCTATTCTTATATTGCACTGGCTCGCCAACGCCTGAGCTTCGAAGCATGACCTTTAATGCTTTTCAATCCACGTTAATGAATCGAACCTTAGTGCGTCCATGGAGATGGTCCAAATCCAAAAATCGAGCTGCCAACAATGATAAAGACGCCAGCACCAGCATAGCCAAACCGCAAACCGTCAAGTGAATGGTAGGCATAGACAACCGAAGTCTACCGCGAGCCATTGGACCTTCATAGCTTGCTCCTACATTTGATAAAACGAAAAATATATATATACATTTTTAGCAACTTGTTAGTCAACGAGTTGAGTTTTAGGATGCGAACGTAAAGGACGGCCAGCATCTCCTCCAATAAGAGTGCCGCACGTATTTCTACTTAAAACGCTGAAAGCTCGAGGGACAAACTCTACACGTAAACACGTATATTTCCTACATAATTTAAGCTCGTAGCATGAAGCAACTAGTTGCCTCTATTCCGTTGTTTTACCACATGGAATTTGTTGAAACTAAGGAATAGCATACAAAGAAGATAATCCCAAAACCAGGAATAATATATTGAATAGAATAGAACACTTATATATGTACATAAAAGACATGTCCAAGTTTGGACAAACTTGGACAAAGGGAAAGGCATCAAGTTAGAATGAGAGCTAATGGCATCTCAATACCCCCCGCAGAATGTTGGTCTCTCAATAAAAAAGAACCAAAAAATACAATATATAAAATGCCATATACAATTTCCGGAAGGACCAAGGACACACACCAAAACATCCCCCTTTGCACCCTTGGTCATGTCCCTAAGTTAAAACCTTTTGTGGGAAGCAAAAGGAAAAACCGTGGCACTCTTCAAAATTGAGCTCCAAATACTTTGCTTCAAAACTTCAAATGCTTTGCTCCAAGACTTCGCTTTTAACTTATAAACTCCAAATAATTTGCTCCAAAATACTCTACTTCTAAGTTGTTGCTCCAAATACTTTACTTTTAAATTGTAAACTCCAAGTACTCTGCTCCAATTGAACTAAGATACTTCCTCCAAGTCTATATTTGCGCAACTTCAGCCAAGTCACAATGACACTATAACCTGTTCAATCTGTACTTATACATATGCAAGAATATACACATCAATAAAGTTAATATGTTGTAAGTATAGATCAATTGATGACTAATGATCTCCTATTGAGATACTAATACAATTACCATGAGTGCAACCATGTTCAATAACGCTAATAAAACTTTGTCATAACCAAGAAAATTTAAATAATACTTGAACCACATGAAAACCTGAATCTGCATAAATCAAATTATTATCATAAACACGAACCATACCATAATTATGCTCAATGCCTTCTATAAATATCAGAAGCATAACCAGAATCGTGACCAAGACTGTGCTCTCAAGACCTTATAGATGCTTCATAACCTTGAATATATCATAACATTCAGATAATTCTTACCACACAACTCATCAATTCACCACCACACAACTGACTGGATTACCCAATGCACATAAAAGTAAGTACTATTATACTTCATATCAACACATCATTAATTAAAGCACAAACATATTGATATTATATACAAACTTATCCTTGACAATTCTCATAGCTTTCATAATGCAAACTACATATAAACACACACCATAACTATTAAACACACACTATATCTCTTTTTTTCTTTTTCTTTTTGAAGGATCAAATTAATTAATATTAGTAAAGATAAGAAGAGCGATATCGGGGTACTCCCTCCCTTCAAGCAACCACGCCGAGCGAGAAAGAACCGCAGTAGACCTACCTACCACCACTTCGTGAAAACAAACCCGCCATTGTCCGGCTTCTACAATGAGGAGGGTCCTTTCCCGACAAATGCCTTTGAAACGCTTTTTTTCGAAGGGACGCAAGGTAGAAAAAATATAATTTATACCCAATTGGGCGGTAGATCAAAACACCGGGTTGCACCCCCTTCATTCCCGAACACCCTCATGCGGCCGGGCCGCCTAAATGAGCCACTATAGCCAAGCCTTATACAAATGGAAGGCCGACTAAAATTGGGACCACCCACGAGGATACACCCCAAAAGAACCCTTGACTACTGAGAGAGGTGTGAAAGAGGGCGCTGGGGCCCACTACGCGGGTCTTGATTCCGCAAGAGAAACATACGCGGTTCTGTCTCAAGACAGCACCCTCACACATTGAACACCCGTCCGCCGACAACTGATTGATCCTCGGTGAACCCAATGATTCACCTCCTCGTGGACTGGTGTATCATCCGGCCACAACAACACGGTCTTTGGGGCGTAGATTGGGTTCCACACCCATCTCCCGTGATGTTGCCCCGGCCATCTCCCAAGACTCGAGACTCTAGCCAGTTCGAGGGGAGGCGTTTCATCCCCGGTTCGCTAAAAGTCTGTCGA
This sequence comes from Isoetes taiwanensis, assembly GCA_021234155.1. NCBI lineage: Eukaryota > Viridiplantae > Streptophyta > Lycopodiopsida > Isoetales > Isoetaceae > Isoetes > Isoetes taiwanensis. Next base: position 9,474,621 of record JAJEKV010000014.1, on the reverse strand, counting down.
CTTTAATTTTAAATTTGAGGTCAACTTTTGATATAACTCCACACTCTTCCTCGACACGTCCGGAGTTCGGGTATGCAGTATTATACGCCACCACGGGCCAGTGCGTACAATCCCGCTCCCTGCTGGTTCCTCGTGGGCTTAAAAGCTGCTGGTGCTACCGGCCTGGCCGATATGCCAATCCCCACTATCAAGACCCTGTCCATCTCGCTGGACTCGAGGATTCATTTAATGTCGCTAACACCGGCATAAGGTGATGCAATGGACCGAAATTGATCCACCATGGCGATGACTCTAATCAATACAACCCAAGCATCAATCGCAGAAATGTTAGGTGAATCCTCGCCCCTCGCCAGAGCCCCTTCGTAAAGGGAGAGATTAACATACCTACCGATATCCGCAATAACGCCTAAGAAAGCCGCATTGCATACGACGCTTTATGGAAAACTAGCTTAATGAGACAACGAATCGATGAAGTAAAGACATGCCCGGCGAAAGTTTATCTCCTCGGCGGAGAACCGCAGCGATGAACTTGAAAATCAGACCTTGCTATGGAGAGGTATAAGAAAGCCGAGGCTACCCGCACCTTTGGGCGACGATTTCCACCAGGCAACCTTGACGCACTTACCTTCCTCATTGCCTCCCATAATGGTTACGAACTACAGGAAATTTTTGAATCCTTTCTTTCTAACGTAATGATAGACGCCATGTAAAATATGAGTTGAAGCATAAACGGGCTTCGCATCGCGGACTTCCGGCCGCTATGAAAGCCTTTCACCAATTAAGGTGTCGATGTAGCCCCACCAAAATATCCTCCTAACCGCCTCGTCAATGCCGAATGTAGATACCCAAGAGCCTAGAGCATGTACCGCACGCGCTCTCTGGCCAAGGAAATTGTAGTAGATTACCAACGGCGGCATATTCATTGTCATACTACGCCAATGAAAGTATTTCATCCAATCTTATGAGGTACCGCTAAGAAGGAGAATGTGCCTTAAGCTCTTTTCTGTATTTACCGCATTCCTTTCATCACCAGAGGGAAAAGAAAGGAGTCATCAGCGCATCGATTAATCATTGTGATCTGGTCACAATCCCTAACCCCTTCAGAATACCCGGCCTCACGCCGAAGCTCAACAACTCCAGAGGGCTTCCGCGAACAATGGTGAATAGGAAGGGCTTCAAAGAGCATCCCCGCTAACTCCACGCCCCACACTAAAAGATCGGGCGATGACTTGGCGACGAGGATGGTGGCTCTAGCTGGACGCAATAAGAACTGAGCAGAGCTACCGTGAAAAGCTTTACCACACCCAAAGGCTAACATCATCCCTTCGTAAAAATCCCAAAGAACACTAATATAGACATTTATAAAATCCAGCTTCAAGTACACTATCCATCGAACTTGTTATGTTTCAATGAATGCCAATTCACGCTACATTATTAAGAATGTGTCTACCTGATGAAGCCGACCGCATGGGACTAATAGCCTCCTTCAGACAACTTCAGCCTAAGCTTAGAGGGCCTTTCGCTGACATTTGGAGCATTTAATGGGGTTGCAATTGAGCCAATCGTAAAATGGTAGATGGCTCCTTCACCTTCTCAAGATATTAACGATGCGCCTTGTTGAGTCTATAATCTAGCGAAAATCTTGATATCTCCGATCATTGAATCCCCACCCATTCCCAAGATTCTTTGAAGAACCTTACCAGAATGTCGCCCGCATCGTGGCACTTATGAGGGACTGCGCGTTTCCTCAAGATCCCGCTTTGTAAGTGGAAGCCAGAACACCCGCTTTTATCCGCCGACACCTTTGCATGATACCTTTACCGGCACGACATCCTCCAAGTGTAGGGATATCTCTTTTCCCGAAAACCGGAGAAATGCTAAAAAAGTAGCTTGTTTTTAATATCTCCACAAAATGTAGAATGCGCTATCGTGCAATGCCAGCATCTACATTGAGGTCGCGATTTTTTTCCGGCCGCCTTCTAAAGAATATTCGACAATTGATGTCCCTTCCTGCTGTGTGATCCCCTTTTCACCCTTTGTCCTCCTCGAGCGCCCTCTTGACTCGGCCCCACGCAATGCGGCGTAGTATCTCATTCTCCCGCACACCATCCAGTGGATAATTTAGATTCAATAGTTTATGGAAAAACGTAAACTACTCAACAATATCTTTATCAGATCAAGGATCATGATCCGGTTACATCAATCTTTAATAATATCCGCTAAAAACCATTGTCCCATATATTGTCATGGAGATAGGTTGCGCTAAAAACAACTCGAGAATTTAAAGACGATATTGTCTCTTTAAAGCAAGCAATGGGGAAGGGCCATCTTTGGGGAATCCCAACCCCAATAAATGTCACCAAAGTCGGTCCTTTATCGTCCACTTATTCATCTTCACAAGAAATGCACAACATGTCTCATGATATTGTTCGTTTTTTGCAAAGCAAAGAATGGTTTTCACATATTTCGCAAAAATTTCGCTCATATAACGTTTGCAAACCGGTTGACTTAAGTCCCCCGGTAAGAGCAAATTTAAATCAACCTCAAGAGCTTTGTCAATCCATCCCTTCTTAAAGAAGACAATCGCCCCAATCTTCCAAAAAAGATTCCTTCAAGACATAGCATATCCTTTCTCAAGCGCTTGGATTAAACCATACATTTCCTAAGGTTCCCCGGATAAGAATGAACAAGAAATTACTCCGTTACATTGGGAAGGACATTCATTTATTTTTGCAAAGGAAAAAATTGAGTGGAGGAAACCACTTTGGCAAGCCAAGATCTTTATCAGATTTTCAGGAATCAAAAGGAGCATCTAAAAACGTGATTGCATAAAATAGGATTTTTCCGGGCGCAGAGGTTTTAACTTTACCCAACCTTATTTTAATGATCGGCAATTCGCACCGGAATTGAAACTAAAGCCATGGCAATCGGTATGGCTATTCACTTAGCTTATGCTTCCATGAAGACACGTATTCTTAGAGCAAGAGATAACCCGCACATCGAATTCAAAGGAAAGGATCATCTTCCTTTTGAAGCAACTCATCGGGTTTTACGGATATGGAAGTAGTCTTGTGCGCCCTCAGAAGAATACAACAAATAGACTGGCTTATAAATTGATTTTGTACAAAGAACTCTATCCTAAATCTCTTCAATGGAGCGCCATGATTCCCGATTTCACAAGAATATATGGGCAGATCTAATGACGCTAAGGCCACTGGAAAGCATGGCAAAACCTATTAAAAATCGACGGTTTCGGGCAGAAATCGACTAAAAGCTTTGGACCATCCGAAATCTTGGTATCGCCAGACACCATGCATTCTGGGTTCTCAACTTCAAGAATCACTCCATTTCATGGCCCCTTGTGTTCCGTAAACCTGTTCTCCTGTTACAGGTCGCTCCCCTTTATACTTGCCGCTTAAAAATTACACTTTTCCATGAAAAACCCTTCCTCATCACTAATATCCAATTTTTTTTTTTTTTTTTTAAAGCGCTTAGGTTTATTAGAAAGTATTAAAGACAATATCACTTTAAATCCAAGCGTTGGACCATCTTTTAGCAAATCCTTTTGGCATTAAAGATTGATATTTTTTCTCCACGACCTTTTATCAAATCTTAACCCCCACAAAGTCAACGGTCCTTTATTGTTCAATAATTCATAACTATGCCCATGTCTCATGATATTGTTCCTTGCCCATAAAGTAAGTTTGGCCATACTTTCCCATATTTTTTGTTAATTTCTAACCCCTCAAGGCGCCGCGGACCACTCCCCCGCATGACATGATATCAGATCAATCCATCCCTTCTTAAAGAAGATCGCCCTCGTAATCTTCCAAAGACGCCTCCCCCAGGACCCATCCCTTTCCTCAAGGCGCATTGCCCCATACATCCAAGGTTCTCAGAATTCAAGAAATAGTTACACTTGATATGCATTTCCACAATAGTTTATGGATATGTAAACTACTCCATGGCAATATCTTTATCGCTTGTATCTCCAAGGAGCATAATATTTTACAACAATTCCACTGCAGTTACTAAACTACCCAACCGGTCCACTATGGTGTTTTTGGCAACCGTATGACAAATTAATTTTGTACCTAATGTAGTTTAGAGCAACCGGTAATTTTGTTAGCCTATAAGAAGGACAATTACCCTTCTCTCAAAAATGGAAGCATCCATCGGTATAATAATTTAATTTTTATTCCACATAAAATCAAAATTACAAACCAAATCAAATCAATTTACTTAACTTTTTACCCATAAGTATGCGTCTCATAGCCACAAAGCCTACAATTTATTTGAGATTCCGCTGATCCAAATCTGGGCCCATTTTTGATCCATGTTGACGAAGTTCCTTCCCAATGCATATCCACCCATTTTTAATCACTATTAACGGCCCTTTTAAAATTCCGACGACACAACCTTTCTGTTACAGGTCCCCTTATAGATGGACAATTAACTACATTCATGGAAGGAATATCATTTTAATTTATCCCAAATTTGTCCCATCCAACACGCTTCCCAATGAACTTAACTCATTATTCAACAAGATATTACAATCCAAATTTATCAAATATAACATTTTTAGCCCTTTGGCATATTAATAGATTATTGATATAAGATTCCTAATAGACTAGAAACACATAAAATATGTTTCAATGGTACTTTTTTTCCACTAAGATCAAATAACTCTAGAATTCCTCATTTTATGTATTTTTTCTTATGTGCGTTTCCATCTCCGCAGAGGTATTAACACGCCTCTCCAGGAGTTGCCGCTGACCACTCGCGGAATAAGATGTCACACAATCCATCCCTTTCTAGAATAAAGAATTCATCATTAATTTGTCCATCTTTACTACTTATCATTCCCATAAATAAGCGATTGCCACATACATCCAAGACTTGATCATCAATTCAAGAAATAGTTCTTAGCTTGTTCAACATTCACAAACTGGTTTGCTATATCCTCCTCATCCTCTTTTGGCACATCACTATCGCTTCAGATCGGCCCGATAATATTTTATAAGATTCCACGATACTTAAACTTCAGACATCCAGTGCGGTATAGTGCCCTTTTCCACCACCTGCATTACCTAATTTTGGGCCTTGGGATGCATTAATGTAATTTTGTTAGGCATGTTTGCACAACCACAATTACCTATCGAAAAATTACATCCATCGACTTAAACCAAATCAAATCAATCTCCTTTTGTCTTACCCTTACTAGTCTCCACTTCAGAATTGGTGTATCTTCCAAATTTATCCCTCTAAACCTTTTATTTTTCCCTCCCCTCCTTCCCAGTTTTTGTTGTACATCAAATTTGCAAGATGTCATGTTAATTCCATTGATTCAAAGCAAATATTTATATGATTTCTATCCACATCCCCACGACTTTTATATTTCAAATTTCCACAAAAAATTCAGGAATCCCAACCAAGAATTCTATAATTCCCCTTTAAATGATCAATTTGAGGAATTTCAGTTAATAAGCAAACTAACTCCCAACTATCAGACTTTTATTTTAACTCAAAAGCATTTCTCCAACGAAAAGATGACTTTAAATTGTTGATCGATGTTCGGGCCTTTCAATTTGAGGAACTATTCCAATGTTCATAATAATAGAAGATTTTATTCATCGTGCACAAAATCCTGGTAGTAATAATTACACAAAATCGTGCTTGAAACCATTGCGCCATACTAAATGTACTACAAATTCCCAACACTTCTTTCGAAATGTTTAATTTTTTCCTTCCGGGGAAAACCACAGTTTAAAAGTCCCTCCCCAGAAACACTTCTATGTTATATAGCCCATCGGATTCCATTCTAGATGCCATATTGTTCCGCCGACATACCACTTCGGTTATATCTCCATTGTTGTGTAAACAAAACTACACCAACATTATAATCTTTAAAGCCAATGGTTACACTATTCATAATTTATCTCAGAGCATACGCTGTTAAGAAACTTTTAACCAACCAACTTTCCACTTAAACCATTCGAATGAAACGTATGGCTCGGCAATCCCTCGCCACCGCAATCCACTGTTTTGAACCTCGCCCTTCGTTAGAAGGATCTATATCTCGTAGCCTAAATTAGTCCACATATCTATTGGCGCCTGGTATGACCTCGATAATTTCCTCTTTAGAGGTGTCGAAAAATATCTTACATGCCTTATCTTACGGAAGAACTATTACATGCCTTATTTTCATTCCATTGACTTTTTAACTTAGTAATTTTGATCGATTTATATCATGAACAAACCATTTCACTATCATTGGTTGACGTGCTAGCCTTGAATTTATTTTCACTCCGAATCACTTTCACGGCCCTTGTAATCCGTGAACCCTATCCACTCGCCAAGGTCTTGTTTATAGTTGTCCCGTTTTGAAGTACATTCAAAGGCTCATCTTTTTTATGAAGCTTGCAACCATTTGTCCCACAATTATTACAATCTTTCTATAAATATGGAAAGATATGTGATATATATATAAGAAAAAAAGTTCCATAACTCATATAACATAAAACAACGGCGTTTTCTTTAATGACCTCAACAACTAAAAATCAAAAGAAAAGCTACCGGTCCAATCTTTAGAAGAAATCATAATCAACCCATGGCTCAAGCTTGATATTGGCAAGAAATTGTTATTTGCCATACTTTTGCACATCATAACAAGGCCGGCTAAGGCTCTTAGAGCGACCAACCGGATTGATAATCGGAAATCCATCCTTCTAAAGAAGATCGCCCATTTATAGGCCAAAAAGATCCTATTTCGGAATCTTCACCTTTTTGTCCCTAAATATCTATCTAAAAGGTCGAGATCCAAATTAGCTGCGCGATCCGCCACAAAATATCCTTGATTTCAATCTTTTGGTCGGACTCCATCGCTTTTTTCTTTCGGGCCCCTAAGTATCATATGATACTAAACTATTGGGTCCCACGAATCGTTATATTTTTCACCAACATTTTTAACTTTTTTTATTTGATCCATTGGTTTTATAGCCTTTTTTAAACTACCCATCTACCCTCTCTCCAAAAATTACATCCAATGATGCAAAATAAATCAAATCAACTTACTAACTTTTATGAATTATTTACTAGCCCTTGAGACTTATTTGAAATTCCAAGATCGAAAGCGCCACCCCCATTTCTTTGATTGAGCCTTTGAATAACTTTTCCTTCCCAATGGTTAAATCTGTTAACCTTGAGGAAAAATTGTCTATCCCATTTCTTTTAAGGATATTTAACTCTATAGCCAAATATTTTAGAGACCCCACGGTTTTTTCTCATTTCCACGCTCAGCTTAGAAATCCCAAACAAGATTTTATAATTCCCCAAGTATAGGGATGACCCCAAAACCGTTAGAGGTCTTAACATCTTTACAATCGTTAGTAAAGAGTTTAGTAATACTCACTTTTCTAAATATTTCTAGATATTTAAATGTTAAATTGCATTTATAATAATATGGAATTCCAAATATAAAGTTTGAGGTCTCAGAACTTTGCTTATTACTCTTGCAAAGTTCTTTTCATATTCTTCCACCAAGGAATAGTATTCTTTTAATTGAGTCTTATAATACCATGCCCAAGATCGGTGGACGGATGAAATTTTAATTTCGACCCAGACACCTTCTTTTGATAAGAGGAACTCCTAGTCTACACTTCATCTGGTGTGTCAATATTTGGTGTTTGGTTCCTTTGATTCTTCTATAGCCCTTTGATATTGGGAGGTTCTCCTGATTTCCGCCCGAAAATCTTCTGGAGAGATTTCAATAGTTTATAGGGCTACTCAACAATATCTGCACATTAAATATCATCGGATCCAAGTTAGTCCATTTCCATATAAATATAAACGATAAGCATCTTTCACCAACTTTGTCGCCAATTTGGAATGGACCATAATACCTGTATGGCAGCTTTTACATACCGTTACCCATCTTCTTTAGAGACGCTTTTGGGAAAGATGAATCCAAAAGAAGGATCATCTTTTTTGTAAACAACCTTTTCGCGCTTTAAAGCTTTGAGGCCATCAATTCCATCTATCAAGAACTCTGGATCCGCTTTTCCCTCAATTCCAAAGATATTTCTAAAGTATGTGAGGGCTTGCCATCAAAAGCGTACAATTTATTTGACCAATTGGTTGAATTGGGGATTCCAAGAATATCTATAACTTATCAAAAGGATCACTAATTCATGGCCCTTGTGTTATTGAACCTGTTCTTCTAAGAGATAAAGATATTCTTCCTAATCGTTTTTTCCTTTCAATGAATATAAGATCTCAAGATATCTTTAATAATATCCAACATTTATCCCATATTCGGGATGCGTAGGTTCTTTTCTATATGAAGATGCGTGGAAAACTTTAAAGTTGTGCCATAAGTTTTTTAGCAAATCAATTCTAAAATGATTGCCTCTTTTAATAGAGGATCCCTTATCCCCAATGATTGCATGGTCCTTTATTGTTCCATGGATCATAAATACGCCCCTTTAAGATATTTTGCTTGCTTCCATGAGCACGCATGCTAGATTTGGTTGTGGAATAAAATGAGCCTGTTTTAGACGAAAAGGTGATACTACTGTCCAAATTTGATCATTCTTGTGATAGTCTTTGATAACCCTTGAAAAAATCCATATGTATTATGCTTCCATATTAACATATCCGATAGGCAAAGGCTGTATTTAATCCAGCATAAAGCTTATACAATAGTGAGCTTTATTTGTTGACAAATACAACATGCCATCATTCTTGAAGTTTTACATCTCTTTCAAGCTTTGGCTTAAAAAGAATTTATGCTAATGTACCATTGTCTAAAGTAGCTTGAATTTCATGATCGATTGAGGTTCATGAAAACTTTATTTTAACCTTCAAATCCGTATTCTTGGGTAATAAAGTACTCTTCATCTAATTTTAATAATCAAAAAAGGATTCTCACATCCATGTGATCTCTTCCATCCTTTTGTCACTTGCTAGTGCCAACATCATTGAAAGGAGGGGCCATTCACACAATCTTTCAGAAGATTTTCCAAATCAATAAATCCCTTGAGATATAGCTTGAATATTTATTTGGCTTAACGCCATCAGAACCAATTTCCTTCCTGTAGCCATATTTGTTACCCTTCAAAATCCTATTGTTTGGTCAATGAGCTTTAATTGTCGCTCATTGATAATATCCCCGCATTTGTATATGGTTTTAAACTTTGTTTCCTTCAAAATTCATAGCCTCATGGAAACTTGATCCCATAAGATAGCCATTAGTATTCATGAACTTTGGGAATCAATTCCTTTCATCTCGCTATACTTTGTTCTAAGGGTTTGAGCATTCGGGCCGACATAAGCTAATGGATGTCCATCTTCCATCAATAATCGTTCTCAATAGCATTTCCACTCTTGCATCCCAACAAACCCGAAGGCTTATTCGAGTCAGGTAGCGATGAACATCGGTTCGCTGTACATCATCCCTTTGTGAATGGTGGTTCCCGTTCTCAAAACAAAGGTATTCTTTCTTTAAACCCCGCTAAGAGGAAGGGTTACTTTTGCAAAATCCTTTACAAATTTTCTTTGATAGTAACCTTCATGACTGGTAACAAAAGATCGTGCAAGTCCTTGCTTTTTGCCGAGGCCAATCAACGATAACCCTAATCTTTTAACTCTATACAATATGCCTTCTTCAAATATAATATGACCTAAATATCCAACTTGTCCTTGATAAAGAACCCACTTTGGAATTAGGAAACATAGCCTTTATTTTGCCTCAAAAGGTCAAAGCCCTGTTGAAGGTGTTGTTTGATCATCCTCAATATTCTGCAAAAGCTAGACATCCAAATATCTTAGGCCAAAGAAGACTTACAACACTTTTGACTACCAATGGTGCTATAATTTGTTTTGAAATATATATTGTGATTCTTGTGGGCGCTGGTCACTAAAAGGCACTTTATGCCGATTGTGTTCCGTGATTCAAAACGTTGTTTTTTCTTTTCACCGGCTGCCGCTTTGGCTTCAATGTCTCACTTCCCTTTATTTCTCGATTTGGTGATAAAATGATTTCAAACCTTTGCAAAATATGCCGCACCTCATCCATCAACAAATAAATGCATCTTTTTTAGGTTTTCGAAATTTATCTTTTGACAATCAACAAAGCATTTCAAAGCCTCTATAATCCACTGACATATGATCCTATAGAAATTTATCTTTCTTTTTGATTAGATAACTATCAATAAAAGGTGAACAGCACTTTTGGTCCATTATGGGCCGCTCTAACAGGTCCAAGCAGACCGCATTCTAGCTCTAATTTTTCAAAATGCGACTTTGAGATAATGGTGCCCTATTTGGAGGTTACGCTTTAACATACAACCAATGCATGATCCTCCTCGCATGAGGAGGTAGATTAAAATCCACCGCCTTTTAAAGAGATCGGCCAAACTGTTTAAAACCTGCATAACTCGAGAGGTACAAACCCGGGATGGTGGACAAGTTACATTCATGGAAGGTATGATTCACATTTATCCCAATTAAATTTCAACAGCTTCCTGTGAGTATGTCAATAGGGGTTTCAGTTTGAGATATGGAATTTTATCAAATATAACCTAAAGGTTAAATCTTCAACCATTATAGTTACAGGGTTTTCCAGAATTAGGCTAGAAACATAAAAATATGTTTCAGATCCACTTTTTTCCACTAAGATAGTTCCTAGGGGATTCCATAATTAAATCTTTTCTTCTCGAGCTCCATCTCCTATTTGGATAGGGAGCTACCACTCCATGGAGCTTTCCGCAGGTTCCTGAAGATTTCAAACCTCGCTACCCAATATGTGATTTTAGTTTGCAAATCACAAATAGGTTTATTAATTTATACACCAAGTTCCGGTGGAGATAAAGTCATATGTGTTGAACCATCATCAAGTAAAACGTTACATCTTTGACAACTTTTATTTAGCTTGTTCACCTTAAACAACCATGCTTTTCCTCCACCTCATCGCCTTGCCAGACATATTAATGTAGGTATGCAATTCTTCTCGCATTCTTTGCTTAGGACTTGAGCATCTAGTCCTTTAGTGCCTTTTTCCCGACCCTTTCCCCGAAGTTTCGTCCGCCTTCCACATTGCGACGCTTGACCTTTCCTTCCGTGACATGTTTAAACTAAAGCATGGGCCTATTTTAAATAGACTCATTCTTTGGGCGATTGATAAAGCGACTTTCTCCTTTTACAATTATAACACCCAGCATTTGCCCTTTTACTTTGTTCCTTCTTCACATTCAAGTTATTAGAGCTTTTCCAAACTCCCATTTTATTTTCTCCTCCTCGCCATCTTTATTTTTTCTTCTATTTTCAAATTTCCTAGCATGTCATGGTCTTTTTTGTCGCAATAGCTAAGACTTGCCCTTCCCTTTATAGTAACTATCCTTATTTAACCTTGGGTTCATTATATTATCTAATTTCTCTTTAATTGTATCTTCCATGTTTTATCGGTTCAATAACCTTTAGTCGCGAAATAACTCCTTTCTAAAGAATCAATTTGAGAAAGTTTTGATTCAAAGTGAGTTAGCATATAACTCCATAGAACCTAGATGACTAAATTTCATTTAATCTCAACAAAATTGAGGAAAACCAACCTTTACCAAGATTCCCTTTAGCTTGTTGAGTTTGCGAGCCTTTATCAATTTGAGGAACTATCAAATGCACGAGCCTTAAAACCTAGCCATGAAGTATTCCCTTGTTGCATCAATCAGAAGGTAGCAACGGACAAACGGGTGGCTTGAACCATCCATCTAAATAGGTGTCCATGGCTGTTCTAGCAAATGTTTAATTGGCCGCTTCCAAACTTGAAACCCGTGTCCCCCTCAGAACATCTCTATGTTATTTCAAATCGCCGCTCCCCATTCTAGATGCCATATTTTCCAACCATTTACCACCCTTATATCTCTTTAGTTGGTGTAAACACGTCGACACCAAAAGGCTAACTTAAAGCCATGGTTACACTATTCATAATTTATCGCGTGGTGGTGGATCAAGAAACCAAGCAACCACTTTGCACTTTTAAAACCACATTCATAATGAAGAAACCATCGGCTTTAGAGCAATCACGCATCCTAGTTTGTAAACCCTTCTTGTAATCCTCTATTTGGGTTGTGGCAAATTAGTCCACCGGGTAGCAATAAAGCAGCATTCGACTTCGCCGATAATTTTCTTAGAGGTGCCAAAAATATCTTATACATCGCCTACAACTTTACATGCCTTATTTTCATTCCATTACTTTTAACTTTGAAACAATCGACTATATCATGAACACCATTTCAATTGCTGGAACTAAAGCCTTGAATTTTGTTTTCTTCACTTAAAGAAATTAACCTCATCCCAGCCATACCTTTGATAGCAAGAAATCATTATCCCGGGACTTACTATGAAGTTTGCTAATGCATGTGTACACCACAATTATCATAACAAGGGAATAAATATGGAAGCCATGTATGATATATATAAGAAAGTTCCAGTTGCATTTAATCAAACAAAAGTAACTTTAACAAATTCTAACAACTAAATCAAAAAAGAATATCTACTTCATCTTTAGAAAAATTCGAGAACCGGCTAGCTATGATCCAAGAAATTGTTATCCAGATTTCTTAATCCTTTACGCATCATAACAAATCGATAATTTTAGCCAACCTTTTCAGTATTTAGGAAGCTAAAATAGTAGAGCGATTTATTTTCGGCTGAAGATCCGCGACCAATTCACCTTTTGTCCCTTTTAAATCTAAAGGTGTAGGATCCAAATTAGCTATGATCAGAAACCTAAATAGTTTTAAACTACCCATCTATGCCTTAATATCTAAATGATCCAAAATAAATAAACTACCCTTTTATGAATTATTTTAAAGCCCTCCAAGACTCTTAACTCCTCGCTATGCTCGCTACTACTTCCCCTCCTCTAAGATTGAGTCAGAATAACCCTTCCCTTCCGAGGTTAAACATCCGCGGTTAACCTTTGAGGAAAAAATTATCTATCCTATTTCTTTTTAAGGATATTTAACTCCTATAGCCCCGCCTTTAGAGGTTAAGTTTTTCTCATTTCAATCTTCGCTTAGAAATGGCCCCCACCCATTAGAGGGCTTTCGCTCTTTCGCCAGATGACCTCAAGTCGTTAGAGGTCTTAACATCTTTTTACAATCGCTAGTAAAGAGTTTAGTAATACTATGCATAGCAATATCTAGATATTTAAATAAAGCAACAAATATAATATGGGTAGAAATCTAAATATATAAAGTTTGAAGATCCGCGAACTTTGCCAATTATTCTTGCAAAGTTCTTTCTCAGATTCTTCCACCAAGGAATTGTATTCTTTAATTGAGTCTTAGAATACCATGATCGCATCTGGTGTAGCATGAAATTTGGAATTTGATGCAGATACCTTCGATAAGAGAACTCCTAGTTTCCTTTATCTTGTGTCAATATTTCTCCTGCCTAAAGACTTCTTCGCCACCCTTGATATTGGGAGTTTCTCACATTAAAACTCAAGTGCAAGTTAGTCCATTTCCCATACAAATGTAAACGATAAGCATTCTCACCGACTTTGTCGCCAACTTGAAATGGACCATAATACCTAGGTGCCAGCTTTTACATACCGTTACCCATCTTTCGTGAACGCTTTTGGGAAGATGAATCCAAAACCATTGATCTTTTTGTAAGCAACCTTTTTTCCGTTTCTTGCAAGTTTGAAGCCACTAATTCTGGTTTTTCCTGGATTCGCTTTTACCTCTCGCAAGATATCCCCGAAAAATCAGAGGGTTTCCATCTAGCGCGTACTTTCCCCAAGCTTGGCAAATTTGATTTCAAAGAATATCTCAGATACTACTTCAAAAGGAGTTCTTTTTGGGTAACCGAAAGGCACTATTATTATAGGCAAACTCTAAGAGATAAAGATATTCTTCCTAATCGGCTTTTCCTTTCAGCAACATAAGATCTCAAAGATATCTTCAATAACTCGATTTACAACCTCGTGATCAAGCATCCGCTTAGGGGATGATATGCGTGAAAAACTTTTAAAGTCGGTCAAAGTTTTTCATAAGTCCAAGTAAAACTTGCTAACGTATTAGGGGATCCCTTTATCTGTTATGATTGCATCTGGCATTCCATGGATCTTAAATAAATCTTTTTTAAGAAAATTTTGTCGGGTTTATGAGCAATATACTAGATTTACAGTGGAATAAAATGAGCCCTCAAGTAGGACAACCTGCCTACTACAGTCCAAATTTCATCATTCTTGTGGATAATCTTTTGGTAACCCTTGAATAAAAATCCATGGTGATATGCTTCTATGGTTTTTTCCGAATAGGCAAAGGTCGTACTAATCCCTAAGCGCTTATTTCGTGAAGCTTTTATTTGTTGACAAATAAAAAACATGCTTCGATGGTGATTTTCTTATCGATCTTTTCGCGGCTTTGGCCAAAAGAAACGCCGTTAACAGCTTGCCAAAGTAGCTTTTTGATTCCTCTATGACCGTGAGTATGGAGGTTCGCGACATTCCGATAACCTTCAACTCAGATGCTTGCGTGAATACTGGGCACGATTTCGTAGAATAATAATCCATTATGAATTTATACCGCCAAAGGATCTCTTCCATCCTTTTTGCACCTCGCGGCATTACCTGAGTAGTAAGCGAGGGTCATTCACATATTCTCTTTCATTGGTTCCAAATCAACAAATTCCCCGCTACGGCGATATAGCTTGATATTTATCCGGGCTTTATCGCATCTACAACCCGGTTCTCCTTCCCGTGCTTATATTCAAGCTGCATCCCTTCAAAAACTTTTTATAGTGTCAATGAGTTTTAATTGCCGTATATTGATAATATCCCGCGCTTTGTATAATGCTTTCAAACTTTGTTGATCAAAACGGTTTTCACAAACTTGATCCCATAAGATAATGCCTCCACTTTGAGTGCATGAACTAAGGCAATCAATTCCTTTTCATAAGTGCTATAATACCTTTGTTTCTAAGGGTTTGAGCATTGGCCGACATGTTTTAATGGATGTCCATCTTGCATCAAGACGCACCAATAGCATTTCCACTCAGATCCCAATCGCATCAGAAAGGCTTATTCCGCCGTAGTACTAATACCGGTTCCTATGTTCTCTTTCAAAATTCTAAAGTTTCCTGGGCTTCCTGATTCCAAACAAAGGTAGGTTACTTTTTGCAAAATCCTTCACAAATCTTCGATAGTAACCGTGATAATCGCAAAAAGAACGTAAATCTTTGAGATTTTCGTGATCTAGGCCAATCAATGATAACCCTAATCTTTTCGGATCCATCCTCAGAGCGCTCTCCTTTGATATGATATGACCTAAATATCCAACTTTTGCATAAAGAACCTACTTTGACTCATTAACAAACAACAACTTATTTTGCCCTC